>JAMAJY010000001.1:735627-2098920 GCA_023628775.1 Lecanicillium sp. S3808 | reverse complement strand
ACCCACCCATTTTAACCCCACATAACAAAAAAAAAAAAAAAAAAAAAAAAAAAAAAAAAAAAAAAAAAAAAAAAAAAGAAGAAACAATTCATGCATGTTTAGTGTAACTTAATATAACTCATGAAAGAAGCAAGCTGTGAACACACATGAGAAAAGAAACACTTAAATTACAGACTATGCATTAAACTAGAATGAAAAAGTAAACAAGTCTTGGAGTGATAGGATGATGTACTGCGTTGCACTTGCGTCTCTCTTTTGCCAACGCCATGGCGGCCGCCGTCACATTATACAGTTTTCTGTGCGCGTCATGTACTCTGCGTCCACCAAGACAGCAGAGCATTGCTTCACGGTTTTGAGTGCAGTCCACCTCAAAGCCAGTCACATAATGCAAAGTAATTATTTGTCGTCGAGTAATATATGCTTAATTCTCTCAAATCTACTATCCTCAGCTTTGCGCCTCTCAAGTCCTACAATGATACATCCGCCATGCCTCTACCAAGGAAATATACATGTGTCGGCGAGCAAGACCCGATTCGCCTCCGATGCCAAACGCCATCCCATTCCGATGCCAATGAACCAAACACCCCCAGGGGGAAAAAAAAATCAACAAAGCAATGACAAGATTAACGATAGGGAGGATCACCGTCCAGCCCCATAACGTAACACTCAAAACAGCCCAGCCCAACAGGGCCTTCCTTTTAAAAGTATGCAAGCGCCAAAAAAAGAAGAAAAAAAGACAAAGGTATATCCATCACTCCCAAACTTGGTACAACTCCGTGAGGAGTGCTCGGGTGTAGTATTATCCAGGGCTTGTGTGTTGTAACGGCACGGGTCCCTTGACCGGTCCAGCCGCTATGTTTTTTGGCGACCGCGCCGCCGCGATATTAAAAAGATGTTGTTGCGTAAAGAAAAAGGTTGCGCAATGTGTAGGTTTTGAAAATGATGTGTCCCCTATAACAGGAATGGCAGTGTACCACGCTTTACAATTGCGTGTCCATAGTCATGGTTTCGTCCTCGTCCACGTAGGCCAACTGTGACCAAACGCGCCAGTGCAAAACGCCAAGGTGCGCAAGGCGAATTCCCATGTCCTCAATGACGCCCTCATCAGGGTCCACGTCCTTTTCGCGGCCACCGAGGCTGCTGCCCTGTGGGCGGCCACTTGTAGCGGCTGTGAAGAGGCCGACACCCGATTGGGCTCGGAACTCACGGACGCGGCCACTGAGTTCTGCCATCAAGCGAGCCAGGAACGATTTCTCCACTTCCTTGTAGAGAGGCGAGTCCACACTGCACACGTTGGCGGCTAACTTCTCCTCAAAGGTGGCTAGCATGCTGGATGGCGCATTGGTGTATCGGAAGATTTGAAGAGCCATCGATGAAGCCATGGCCTGCCACCGGGCTGACTGCCGTAGTCCAGGGCCTGCTGATTGGAGAAGGGCAACAAGGGAGTTGTACAGATTGCGAGTCTTGTTCTTGCCTTCACTGTTCTCGGGGGCGACGTACGATGGAAGGTTCAACGAGGAACGGGGAGACGAGTTGGTCGAGTCGGCCGAGCTGAGTGCCAGGCTCGAAGGGCGAGATGTCGACAGAGGCGTGTTGAAGTTGAACTCGCTGACAGGAGAGGCGGAGCGGCTCAGGCCGTCGTCGTCCATGGAAGAGCGGTTGCCAAAGAGGCCAGACGTGCTATAACGTCCAATGCGATCAAGATCCTCGTGCATACGCATGCACACCTCCAAGTTGATGGCGTCGAGCATATCCGCGCGAAGCTTCAGGATGCGTTCCTCGTCAAACAAAAAGGTGCTGGGCACACGCTTGTCTGCTGATGAGGGGAGAATCAGGCGGCAAAGAGCTTCAAAAAAGGTGCCAGTCTCACCGAATGCATGCGTTGAGTGGGCCTCACTGCCGGCATAACGGTGCTGAGCATCCTTGTACCACTGCTTTGCTCCAGCAACGTCAATCTTGCGGGACTGCATCTTCTTGTAGAAAAACTTTTGCTCAAAGTGAATGGTGTCTTCGATTAGAACGGGGCGCAAGCATCGGATCTGGTGATTGGCGACATCGAGCTTCATGGCTTCGAGAACGCTGAGAAGGCTGCGCATGCCATTGACGAGTTCGTCGAGGTCCGAGTCTCGGTTTCCGCTGCTGAGTTGCTGGTACATGGCATCAACCCACTCATCGCGCATCGGGGCGCAGTGGGACTTGAGGACCTGCGACAGCCACTGAGCCAGCTTCTCGAGATCAGCAATGCCCTTGTGAAACTGCTGCATAAGAAGCTCGACGTTCAAGCCTTCATCAAGAAAGTGGCGGTCACGTTGAGGTACAAGGGTTTGGATAATCTCTTTGACAGCCTTGAGCAGCGTCGGTAGCGTCCAGTCATCCGATTGGCCATGAGTCTCATAAAAGGCCGGCCTGTCAGTGATGAATTGTGTCAAGTCTGCCTTGAGGGCCTTCCAGAACTGATTCGCACGCTCTTGCTTCTTGCGTCCTTTCTCGCCGTCCAGGTTCGGCCTGAAGTGCAGCTCGGGGTCAAAGTTGATGTCGTGGCGCAGCTTGGGGTTGTGAATGATTTTGGTGACGTCGAGCTCGCTTAGCGTGGCCTTGGTGACTGGAGGTTCTACGGGCAAGCTGGGTGCACTGGAACGATTTGATCGGTTTGAAGAGCGTGAGGTTTCTGGCAGAGGCGTCGGTGTGCCCGCGGTGCTGGGGGGATCCCTGGAGAGGGCATTGCCGGGAGACGAAGCCCGTGGCGCGGAGTCGCACCGGCGAGGAGACTCCTGCGATGGCTGTGTTTGTGTCGTGGGTTTTTGCTCATCTTGTGGTGGTTGCTGCATCTGAACATCTGATTCCTGCATTGTCTCGCCATCGGTATTGGGGCAAGGAGCAGAGGTTGAAAGATTTCTGCGAGATCGCTCTACCGGTCCGCCGGTGCCCTGTTCCGCCACCATGATAACGGTTTAGCTTCTTGCCGGGTTGTGTGTGGTTAAAGTGCGGTAGAGGAGAGAGGGTTTAGAGAGCGTCGGCAACTACAACAAGAAACGTGTTAGTAAATTGCTTGAGAAAGGCAAACACCAGCAGTGTAACAGTAACGCCTGGTCGAGGGACCAAAGACGTGTAAGGACCCAAGCAAACTAGAGAATTGGTCTCATCGGCCGGGAACTTGCAGTCAATGGTGGCCACCAACGGCGAATACGGTCCGGGATCAGTAGCACCCGAGGGCAGATTGGGAGTTTGTTTTATGAATTCGGGGCTGAAATATTGGCGGTTCTCACATACAGGATATTTGTGTCGTCGCAGAGGTAGAAGAGTTGAAGTTGAGAGAGAGTATCGCACTGGGCCTGCGCTTGTTTGTCGTCTCTTGCTAGGTTCGGTTGGGGACTCGTAGGTAAAGTCGGTGTCGGTGGCCTCCAAACGAACAGATTGCGAGGTTACAAAGAAATCAAGGTCCGAGTCGAAACGGCTGTAGGGTTGTTTAGAGCCGAGAAAGTAGAGGGCAGGAAGAAATTATCGGCAGGGACTGGTTGTCGGTGGGTGATGGTGATGGTGGGAGTCGTTGGTCGTATGGGAGGAAGTGGTAAAGTTACTGGCAAACGATGATGGTAATAATAGCGATGTACTGTCTAGTTGCTTTTGGAAAGAGAGGAATTCCGTAAGACGGAAGAGAAAGTAAGAGACAGAGAGATGAGAAAGAGGAACGTTAGGCAAGAGAGAAAAGGGTAAAAGAGAGAGGGCGATGGATCACAGATATGTATGGGGGTTGCGGCCGTATGTAAGTTAAAAAGGAAGGGGGTACGACGGAGTGGTGACCGGGCCACCCACCCCATAATCCATAATAGAATGGAAGGAAGGGGAAGGCGGCCAAGGGAAGGAAAGAAAGAAAAAAAAAGGTAGGAGCGACTGACTCTGTCCCGACACACCCCTCCCCTTCCCATTTCCCAGTTGGGCATGGGGGGTGTGTCGGATGTGCCAGGTGTGGACTAGACTGTGGACTGCCTCGCCTTACCTATGAGTACAGTACCTCACTGCGAAGACTTAGTCGTGCTTGCACTCCTACCCAGTGAGCGTGCGGACTGGGAACGGCAGGCGGCCTGCTCTTTTGAGGCCCGAGGACGGGAACATGACACAGCGCACAGTCATGTCTGCGGGTGGTGCCATACCTACAGTACAGTAGGGTACCACCAGTTTTTGGTTTCGTGCCCGTTCTACCAGGGACTACAAGTGGTGCTCATACTCGTAGGCACGCAGGACCGGACGTGATGTCGGCGTACCTACATACGAATACATACATTCAAGGCGGCCCGCATGGGCGTGTCTCGTACCAGCAGTAGCGGGCGCAAAGTTGTACCTATAATAAATAAAGGCCCAGCGGGCAACACTCGCTGGCAGAGCGGGCGAGTAACAGCAGGCTAGAGACCACTGCGGCACCACCAAGTCGCACCGGGCGGCGCCTCTCCCCAGTGCTCAATACCAAGTCGCTGGAACAGACGGGCCCTCTCCTCCTGCACGAGCAGGAGTACTCGTATGCCCGGTGGCCCATCTCACTCACCTAGGTAGCACCGCAATTTTCATTATAGTGGGCATGCCTGCCGCCGTGCACTGAGTAGGTAGGCAAAAGGAAAAAAAAAGTATGCGTCCGGGGGCGCCGCGCCCGGCTAAGAGCTTGTGCTTTTTACGGGGCAGCGCCAGTGCTACGTGCTACGCTGTGTCGACATACAAAGTACCCCGAAGAAATGACAGGAGGGGTACCTTGGACTACCGCCAAAAATTGCGCCAAGGCAAAGTCACTTTCATTTTTGGCTGCTGCCCTTCTGGCACCTTATTTTCCCCCCTTTCCCTCTCGCTCTCTCCTTTGCTCCCCCACCACCACTGCCACCGAGAGCCCACACACCCCCTGCCCGGTTCAGCTGGTGAGTGCACAGTGGCAGCTTGCAGCGCCCTCGAACCTCCAAGGCTTGCACTGCTTTTTTTTTTTCGCCCGTGTATCTCGGGCGCCGACCTGCAAGCCTGCACACCATGGGAATGGGCTTCTGCACGGTGGCTGCCCGTGCTATGATGAGGTGCAGTCCAATCGGTAACTATTTCGTCATTGCGTTTTCACCGAATGTGTTCCGACGGAGGTGGTTGACTCCGTATTTGCCTATACTTGTCCTTAATTCATCAAAGTTTACAATTTACGAGTGAGTATACGCTTTGCACTAGCCGTATGCTTTGCTCACATCTATGCATGTATGTACTGTATGTCCGAGTTACGCACAGTCTAAGACGTCCGCTGCGAGCTAATGCTTCACCCGAGGTAATTTGCCTACCGCACGCAGTACTCCGTAGTCGCAGTCGTATTATTATGTAGTGGCTTTCTTCTCCCGCTTCCTGCGTCATGCCCTTGCCGCTGGACGACTCCGGCATGCACTACTACGGTAGACGGCGCGCGGGCACAAGTGTCAGCTGTGGCACTTTGCTCTGGGCCTGGGGGTGCAGCCCACCACACTGGCACCACAAAAGGGCGGTACCACTAGGTCAGCTGGTACTCGCGCCGTGGCGCTAGACTCGCACGCAAGGGAGGTATCCGCGTAGTGCCAACTACTTTAGTGGCTTGGACCGTGACCACCATGAGCCGACTCACGACGCACGACTCAGGCATGGATGGAGACGGAGCCTGAAAATGTGCAACTGAGCATGTCGCAATCTCACTTGGCTCGCCTTTTCTACGCTGCGACCCTGCGACCCTGCCAGTGTACTATTATGTGATGTTGCCGGCGGCATGGTGGCATGAGCACGCACACAATGGGGAGCTACTGTAATTACCTAGTCGTGTCCGCACCTCCACGGTCAGATATGATGATGGCTCCGCAGACATCGTAGCATAGCAGCATAGCAGCATACGACGATTATATACCAGCTGCACCCGGCACAGAAGCACCCTATGTACGTCAGTAGTAGGTTTCCCCCATTAAAGCGAGTAACACGGCGACTATAGCAATGAAAACAGGCTCCCGTGGCGTCATGGGCCCGTTTGCCGTCGCTCGTTGGCCAACGCCCGTTTTATTGAAGCTGCCACACAGCCTGAACAAAGAGGCAATTTGTCAGTCAAAGGGCAACACACGGGCAGCAAGTGGCACGGGTCGTATATAACGATAGCCGTTACTGTTCCGTCTGCCCTGCGCAAGTCGAACAGAAAAAAAGAGGTGAGAGGTCATTCTAGCACGAGTTGCCATGTCTCTGGTTGCCCGCTAGGACGTGTGCGGACTAGAACAAGGGACGCTGAACCAAGTACTTGTGAGTAGGCCGTAAGAAAAAGGCTGCATCGTGCAATGTTTTTTTTTTTTTTTTTGGCCCTTTCCTTTGCATCACATACTTCGTAACAGCCCGCCTTGAAACCTCCTCGTGCCCAAAAACTTATCATTCACGCAGCCGGCCCAAACAAAGAAAGACAGTGGCTTCCCAGCCTAATATAACACCGGTGCGTGTGCCTGAAGCCGAGCGTCAGACCTTGGGTCCCGCCGAAACCACCGAGACGGATGGTCCCCGCTCCCCCGTGCAATCCAGGAACGGGGGGTGCGTGGGTGTGGCAGCAAATCGGCGGCGGCGACTGTCGGGGCCGGGCTTTCAACGTTTGGAATGCCATAAACCGCCATTTTCCATAGGTAGTTTTCCCATGTTGAATAGCTGGGCTCGCACTGCAACTGCTATGCTAATGTATACCTACTTTTGTGGCATCTCGTCGGATCGCCCAAATCAGCTGCAGTCTATTACTGGCACCTTCCGACGCGTAGTGTATTTGCCTCGTTTATTATCAGGGCAGTACCTCCGTCCACCAGCACGGTCCAGGCCAACGGCATAATTACTGCACGCCCACGCATCTTCTGGTTGCAAAGCATTTGTAGAACGTCTATGCCGCATAGAATAGAGTCGACCGATTGCTGCAAAGCTTGCTGCGAATATTCGTGCAAGCACCACATAAATCACGCTGCTTATACTGGCACTGTACATATGACTGGAGCGTTATTGCTTCTTTCGTATCTTGGTCCGGCGGCAGGCCGTTCCAAAAGACGTCGCATATGCAAGTGTGGCACAATTTGCTCCCTCTACATTCAAGGTCATTAGTTTGATTTTTCAGGGATTTTAGCTTGCATTTTAGTACAATTGTTTTAGCGGCAAGAGTAGGCGTGAAAGCGTCAAGCACTTACACGATGTTTACTGTATTACAACGCAGCACCAAGCTACGTACCTACTGTACCTAGGTAGCCGAGGGGTGTGTTTTGGGTGGGCGAGTGACTTACTTCCACAACAGCCTGGAGCCGGCTCGGTTTGGGGTGTCCACACAACGTCGCTCCTTCCCTTCACTTTGTTTGTTCGTCATTTCCTTTGCTGGTGCCCTTGCATCTCCTCCCACGCAAACGCCCGACTTTTGTTTTTTTGACTCCCCCTCTTCCTTCTCTCCCCCATCTCCATCTCGCTTCGAATCGTGTTTCTGCAGAGCATGTATCTGCTTGGCACAAACAGTTCATCAAACTCGCACGCCCTGTTTGCCTCCCTGTTGCCTTAGCGCCGACGTCTCCAGTCTTGTTCCGATCAGCTCCAGATCTATCAAGTTGCCGGTGCATGGGCGATGTAGTCAGTCGCCCGAGACGTGTCCCATTTGGAGTATCCCTGTACGTTCGTAATAGCGTCAAGAGGCGGATACTTCATTGCTTCAGTTTGGCTTTCTAGCCCTGTACCATCTCCCACAGCCGACACTCAACTCGGCCGTCTTCAGGCGTGTGTTGCCGGAATTCGCCAACCCATCAGGGACTACATTATACAAGAAGATGCTAGTGCTTCACCCGAATTAAAGGCAACAGCCGCGCCGCTTAAATGGCGTTATCCATCTTTCTTAACAAAGACGTGGCGCTACCGTGTGCGTTTGTTTCCATCAAAGAACTTCGTCTTTCGCTCGAGTCACCCAACAGCCGGCCAAATCAGAAATTACAGTCATCATCTCCAATCGTTGCCATGCTATACGCTTGACAACCTGGTCCTTTTCCTTTGGTGTCCTACAACTCATATGTAAGCCCTACAAAAGCATTCGCAAACACCAAACGGGAATCCCTTGCTTCCAAGTTCTTCACGGGGAGTCAAGTCCCTCGTCCACTCGAATGCACGACGCCAGACACTCCAGGCTATGGTCACGTCAAACTGCTTCGCTTGGTAGACAGACGAATTACTAACTCTTTACCGTCATTATAGACATTATCATGTTTACATTATTCGAAAGCTACTGATCATTACTCTCTCACTTCGCACGTCTAAATTCTTGTTGGCTTGCTCTTGAAGAACCCAGGACTCTGTCTACCGACCCACAAGCACCTTCGATGTAAAGTGACATCTGTACCAACCAACCACGAGCCGACCGACAACCGGGCCCCAAAACTAGCCACCTTGAAACTCAAGTCTGACGCCACAAGCCAATGCGGCAAGCAGTCGATGGTTGTATTACTCGTGCTTTACTCGTACTATACCGTTCCCGATGTTACGGAACGGACGAGCGATGGAGTTTACCGTCACCACCGCTGCGCCAGAACTAGCCATGGCTTTTACAATAGACCTGCGACAAAGTCACAACTAACTACTCGTATGCAGTTAGGCCAAGAGATTTGTCGTGAACCACTTGGCTTGTCAGTCAACCACTGAGCAGGCCCAGGACGACGCCAACCATACACCTGTGGCTGCAAAGTTTTAAGACTGATGCACCGCAAACCATGTCTTGCTGAAAAGCAGTAAGACCATCGCAATGGTCTTTTGGCGCACAGCCTCGTTGGCGGACTCAGGTCCTTCAAATCAGTCCTTTCACTAGTTTGTCATCGTGTGCGAGATTTTTGCTCATTGAAGCGGCCGTCGCCCTCCGCCCTTGGCGCGCTGTCACTTTTCACAGTGTCGCATGCATGAAGGAGCTAACCTTTGGTTGGTGTTGAAATTGCGCCTGACCGCAGGAACCCCTGCAAGTATACATGGACTGTAGCCGGCACTTTTACGCGCTGTCGATCTCCATGGCGCCGGCCGTTGGCTACCCTACCCTGGTCAAGGCTACTCAACTACGAGCGCTCTTTTGCAGGCTGCCCACTCGGAAAGGCTCACCCGGAGAATAGCGTGATGCAACAGCCATTAAAATGGGACTCGAAGGCCTTTTGATGTGATGGGCTCTTGAAATTCCGTCCAAGCAGCCACCCCAGTATCACATCCTGCAGTGGGCATGTGGCTGCACATGACACAAAGCGGCTGCAGTGCAGGTAACACAACCGCCACTCCTGTCATGAGGACCCAAAGGAAGGGCGATATATGAAAGTCGCAATTCCTAGTAAGATGGAGGCGTATGTTCCAGGAACAGGCAACGGCGAATTCCAAATTCGATGGAAAGCGATGGCACATTTCACACATTTGGAAGGCCCCAACGCCACTCAAACCTGTAGCAGGCGTCGGCCGTGGTTCAGCAGAAACGGACTCAGGGCGCGGCACCTCATTTTATTGGCGCCTTGCAGGGGTTCTCGCTTCCCAAGCTGCGGGATCTTGGCTCCACGTCTTCATCTCCAGTCTGAGTCCAGGCGATCGCTCCATAGCTATACTCCCTGCAAGAAAAAGCAAGCAATGTGCAACACGCTGGTCATGAACCTGCATCGACTGCAGGCGTGTGGGCTGGCAAAAGAAAGCAGTAATGAATCCGAGTCATCAACTCCCTTTGGCGTTATGGCGGCCGCCCATGTCATGCAGGTTCCAGTGATTTACCAAGGCCATCAACACCATACTGCATCATCCCTGGAGCACTTTTAAATTAAGCGGTAGTCTCCTTTGCATTCGCTCGCTGCAATGTAAACCTGCCGCCTTTTCTCGAGGGATACCCTGGGTAACAAGAGCCGACGCAATATATCGTCGGCGGCGTCAGCTGTCCCCTGTTGCCGGCACCTACCCAGTGGGGTGCGTGGATTGCGGACGGTGAACCCGGACAAGGCGCCATTGTCAGCCTCTGGTGCTTACTGCGGCGTCACAGTTGTCTTGATGGAACTATTTGTGAGCTTTGGGCCACATTGCACGGTCTGCCGTAATGCACACCAATTCTTAAGGACATTGACGCATCGCATGGTTAATTGGGTTAGGTCGACGGGGGCTGGCACAACATTGGCAAAGCGTGCAGGCGGCGGTTTTCCAAAAGCAAACACTTGCAGACAACTGCTGCTACAGCTGGCGGAAGACACATGAGCGGGCGAGTACCACTAGCGAGTGTCTGCCGCCACCAGCCGTCCTACAGTCATGGTGACAAATATTGGAGACGATGCAACGCTGGCTTGAGGCGTGGCTTGCGACTTTTTGTGATGTGCTCGTACAACTTTGGCGACGGTTGGCCGAGGTTTGTTGGCTTGCTGCGCAGCTGCCACCTGCAGCACCGCACCCGAGTAATGTCCTTGCGTTGCGGCGTCAGAACCAGTGTGCCGTTGGGCGCAGTGGGTGCCTCCATTGGAGCCCCAGCACGGATGGTACCCTAACGAGGCTGACTGGCTGGCTTGCGGGCCAGCCAGGATTTATTGTACATGTTGTACCGTACACTGTACTCTGTACAGCGGCGGGTTATTCCACACTGAAGCTTGGCAAGCACCGAAAACCAGAACAAAAGTAGTAAAGCTACGGCTACAGCCTTTCCTACGAAGTCGGGCACATGGCCTGTTGATTGTGCTGATTCGGTGAATGTTGCAATTGCTTGGGCGAGCTGGAATGACCGGCTCGGAGCCTAATCTCATCGGGCGTATCAGGGCAAGCGGAGTGCCGGTAGGTCCCCGGAGTCCGGAGCTGGAAAAAGGTTCGGCGGCGCCGGGGCAGCTATAGAGTGCGGCGCCGAATTAACCAAAAGCGGGATTTGGCGTGTCATTTTGCGTACATATGGGCCAGCTGCATGCTGTGAATGCATTGCTGCCGGTGCAGGAAGTAGTACTCGTAATATGGTGAGAGCACGGTTGTTTTACTGAAGCTAGTTGCTGACGCTGCAGTATCAGGCAAATGCTCTGGGGTAGAGAACCATGCATATTGCAGCTGCATGCCAATAACCGCAGGCTCTACTGTTGCTTTGTTGTGGCGGCAATTAGTAGGTCAGGTCAGGACCGCAACCGATGTCCATCCATCAGAAAAAATACCGAAAAAAAGTTAATTGGCCAGAAGAGATCAGGAATCCTCGCATGTCGTCCCGAGGGGCGCGTCGTGCTCGGCCCAAACCTTTTCTTCTCGAACGATTCAGCTTGGCTTGGGGAGGATGACAAGACGCACGCTGAACAACAGACGGTGATATTCTTTGTGTCGTGATGTAGCTGCGGCACATATGACGGGGTTATTGCGGAGTAGAAACAAACGATATACGACGGTAACCGGCAAAAGTGCACGGCGGCAACTCAGCTGAACAGCCAGACATGCCCAGAGTAGAAAGCGCAGCAGCCAAAGTCAGAAAACGGACAAGCATCTTAACGCCACGTGCACCCCACCACGCCCCCGGTGCCCCTCGGATCCGCCAGTTTGGGTATGAGTAGCAACCTTACGGCGAGCTTACTTGTTTGGATACGCCCACCCCCTCTGCCCGCCCGTTGCCGGATCCAGAAAAGAGCACGGCGAGCCTCGGTGTGGAACTTTGTTGGTCGTTGCTATACCGGAGAGCCATGAGTAGCCCTCGTCTATTAACTGCAAGACGATTCCTTATTTCTACATTGAATTTTTTTTTCTTTCTGCGCTGTTTGCCGTGAGCTCGCTAATGCTCGTGCACTTGTTAGGCAGCGACACGTTGCCCGAGATGCCTGGCTGCAACATGGCATTACTGCCAAGAGCCGCACATGTTTGGCTATATCGGTTGGGCCGCTCTGCCAGGGCGTTCTGGCACCGCGCAACCGGAGACTGCGTCAAAGAGCATGGCAGCAACCACGGCATTTGTTCTACGAAGTAATCTGCCATGGGACAAGATACTTGCTGTACGCCCTGCATGTGAATGGTTTTTCTTTGCTATTTCCGTCGTATAGCAGCACTTACGTCAGGAGGCGCCAAGTTGCATGCAGCTTGTCAGTGGAGATGATGGGTACGTACGATTTTTATCGCGCATCAACCACCACCATTGCCACTGCCACCCCAAGTCCCCTTTTTTTTTCCGCCTGTACGGAGTACCCAAGCCGGCCTACTCGTATACTCGTAGTTTTTAGGCGGATCCATCGGAGCCTTCCATGGAATATTCTTTGACGCCCGTGGCGAAGATGACTCGAGCGTCTGACGCGTATTGCCATGGGCTTTTACGAGTCGCCATGTAGGTTTGCGACCATCTGCTAGCTTGCAGGCCAACATCCGACGTGACGGCGAGTAAGATATGACGCACCATCCTCTGGCCACTGGGATCCCCGGTCAGGAACAAGTGGCCGACATCCGGCTGCGACAGCCTTGGGCCTCGATGCCGTCATTACAAAGTACTTGTCCATGCTAAATCGCTGATGCTGGGGCGGGCAGTACTATGAGTCTGGACCTTTTGGTGAATTATCGTCTGTAACACCAAGATGGATCGCCTCGTGAATCCATCTAAAGCCAACATGTCGTGTGTTGATCCAATGTGTCGAGCCCACCCCAGGATGCGTCAGCCTGTGGTGCCAAAACCCGATGCAGTATGATTCACACTCGGTCGGCAATAAGCTCGGTCACGCGGCAAAAATCTTCAAAAATACAACACGGTACAGTGCAGGCAGTGTTTGGCATCCTTTGAGCCGCCGGGACTGGCGCTTCTCATGCATCGCTTACACGGTCGTCGCTTGAAAACCGGACCATCTCTCATACAGTTCCAAAACGAGCAATGGGTACCTGAGCCGACTAGGAGTACTTTTACCCCTTCTGGCGGTATCGCGGCTCCAAATGTGCATAACCCCACAAGAAAGCTTGTACAACAGTGATAACAGTGCAGCATCTACTCGTATAGGCGCCGGCTAACACAATTATTGTCCCTGGTTCTGGAAACTTGCAAGCCGAGGAGAAGAGGAAAATGAGGCGTTTTGTATTCTGCCGCCGGGTGTAGGGATGTACACATAAAAAAACGGAAACTCGGTAATAAAAATGCTATTCCTGCCCCCACGACAGTGCGTCGGCGGCTTGGGAACCACTCACACTCAAACTTGCAGCAGCTCACTTTTCAGCCTGGCTGACTGTGGAAAGCAATGCCTAATTACTCGTAGGTGCAAATTGCCAAGGGCGGGTGTGATAATGGCATGTCGTACTCCGTACAGCATGCGAGTATGCAAATATCGTAAGACTGGCGCTTGGGATATCAACACACTGAGCGCTGAGCGCTCTTTACGCATTTACTACTCTGTCCTATTCATCTCACTAGTAAAGGAAACACACACTGCTTTGGGTCTTTTTTTCCCGAGGGTGCAAAATCCAAGTGCGCGAGCCAGTTGCCTTGAGCGGAAGGTCGCAAACGCTGTGGCTGTGGAAGCTGAATACGGATGTCGTTTTTCTGTAGACTTTACTCGTGCATCAAATTGAAATGGTACTTTACCGTACGAGAGGCTCCCGAGTAGATATTAATATTGTCACCCCTGATCTTAAGCGGCCCACTGCGAGGGTTCTGCTGGACAACGACTAGGAGCAAGAAGCCAGGTTCGCCTTGTCAGAAGCTCAGCTACTCGTATCATGCTTGTCCTATTTCGACTGCCAACTATACGATCGGCGGGCGAGGATTGTTGGCTTTGATGAACGGGTAATAAGGATGAGCATTCTCCTCGAGTGTGTTGTGTCTGCCAGCAAGGGTTGACTTGCATGCCTGACTTGGTTTGTTTTCTTCTCCGCCTGTATCTGTTTATTTTCTCTTGCGGTGGGTGCGGACCGTTTGTGTAATAAGGAGAATTAAAACGGTGCTGGTTATGCGTGTCTCGATGTTATAAGTTATAGTCCCCCGCCCACTCTATGGCTATGTGGCCCGTTTACCACCCCTGGTGTTGTACAGTTGTTGTTGGAGCAAATTAAATATGCAAAGCCCAAAATCTTCCCCGTAACGCTGTAAGACTTTTTTTGGTTTGTTTACTTGCTTAATTTGCTAGTTTCTGTGATTTTTTTTTCTTCTTTTCTTTTCTTTTCTTTTCTTACTATTATCTAGCGCTGCGTTGCCTCGCAGATGCATGTATGTACCATATGCAAGCGAGATGAACTATGTTTTCCGGCGGGTTTCAGAGCCGCTTTCTTGAAACAGCAACAACAAAAAAACAACAAAAAAACAACGCAAAAAGAAATCTGAGAAACATCGTGAGACATGCGTCGAAAAAAAAAAGTTTATGAGCAATGTTCCGGAAAGACGTAGTTTCTGATGGTTTATAAACAAGATGACGTGCTATGTTGAATCGGGCTCTCTCAGCATTGGTCGATAGCTGTGGTTTCTGGCTTGATCGGGTCCCGTTTCGAGAGCGTATCACGTTTACTTTGATGCAGTTTCTAAGCTGAAGCAAGAGGGTTAGTTATTATGCGATGGAGTTTCACGGTGCACGAGACTAGTTGCTTCTTTGACGTCCCAAATTTTTTTTTTTTTTTTTTTTTTTGGTGTAGCTCTTACTGTGGTTTCTGATGTTGCCGAGATTTATGTGTTTCGTTTCATAGTGCTTACCAACTACCCTATAAGAAAACTGGTGTTGTATCAAGTCCGCTAGTTTCTACCGCTCTCTGTTAGGTTTTATGAGCCGAGGCTTTTGGTTCGATTTAGCCGCAAGTAAAAGAAAACTGCATCATGACAGAATCTGAAGCAAATGAACGCAGCCGATCCATGTGATGCATGTCTCAAGCTGGCCCCAGCCCCAAGATAATTACACTGAACCAAAAGCAGAACTGGGATCCATCTACTACTCGTAATTACCCGGTTTGCAATCTAATACATGCATTTGTAACCTTACAACATGTAATCAAACACAACGGCAACTCACACAGCCGACGGCAATAGTCTCGCGAATACACACGTTTTGACAGATACACACACCCCCATCCACCATTCCCATCACGCCGAAAAAACGTGGCAAGGCCCAAGCTTTTCCAAGCTTCTCCAGAAAAGTCCACGTTGCGTTGTTAGGCCTAGAAAATTGCCCGATACGCCTCCCAAAAGGAGGCTCTCGGCATGTCCGTCTACAATGGCTGGTCGGCTCTCGTTCAAGGTTTTCTCTCTTTGCTCCCCGATTTGTCTTTTCGGGGGCGGGTTGCCTTCTCGGCATGTCGCGTGGCCCGGCCGGCTACCCGATCAGATTTATTACATCACCATCTCCCTCTGAAAAAAATGAACAAAAAAAAAAAAAGTGGTCGCTTTATTTTTGCTTTCCGGTGAGTGTTGGTGGTTGGTAGCGCTAAACTCTTTCGGCGGCACCGAATCGCACTCGCACACCCCCCTCCTATTACCGCAATGGGAACTCTGCTCCGCTGCCGGGCCTCGGTGTAGGCCGGGCGGCAAATAGTTCATTACAGAGTTACAGTAAAGTACGGTATGTAAAAGCTGCTAATACGTAATACTAAAAGCTTGTGGTAAACTTTCGGGCGTGGTTTTCGTTTTCGTTTATACGGCCGGTGGGCGCGGGCGTTGGCATCCATTGTTTTTGCAGGCCGTTGGCGGACTTTGACAACGACTGCATGCAAAATTCCAGAGTTAGTCTTGTTTGCTCTGTGGCGGTGCCTTTTTCCTTTTTTTTCTTCAGAGTTTGAGCCTGCATGGCGGCGGCCGAGGGTCATTTCCCGCTGCGTCCGACCCGACGCTGGGATAGCGTTTCGTGTCATGTCATGCAACACTCATCACATCTGGCGTGACTCGAACAAAACTACCAAAACATGCACAAGTGACTTTCAAACACACACCGCCCTGCGTAGCTGGTCGCAGTCTACGGAGTAGAAGACTCCCAAACTCTCATATAGGGAAAATGAAATAGCTCGTGGGCCATCTAACCTGTACCGTGGGTTGGCTCAGAAGAGACTCCAGGGACGTATGGATTGTACAGAGCAACGGCCGAGCAGTTTGCTTTTGGGTCCGTCTTGTATAATCGTACACAAGGAGCCAAGTCTGTGAAGAAAAGCGCCCCGAAGCTCGTCAGCTCTTCTTACAGATTATGCAATTTCCAGACTTGCCCGACTCCCCGCTACGAGCTACTTGTTGAGAAGCTCGCCGGTATAGAGTTCGAACCGTAGCAGACAAGTCGGATACGGGAATTGGCTGTTGACTCTCGGTACGTGTAGAGCTGGGCACGGAGGAGATATCAAACTACACGTAGATCAATGTAGCCTCTCTACAAGCTTGACAATATCCTTGTGACTTGTCAATTTCCGCCAATCCACGCTGGTAGGGTGTTGGTCACATCGTGATATTGGCCTGACTCGAACTTCCTCCAGCGTCAGGTAGTCATGCTACAGAATGGCAATTGCAGAGTCGTTTTGGTGTGAGGCAAATAAACGAGTAATGTCGCATGCCTGCCGATCCGACCAGCGACGGCGCAGAGAGTTTAAGGGAACCAAAAAAAAAAAAGGCGAACCTATTAAAACAGAGAGACAAAAAGAAAAATATCCAGTGTCGGTTACATGCGTGCAGATAGTCGAAAACGACAAAAAAAGAAATTGAAGTCTGTGCGTCATACGGAACTCGAATCCGTGCCTCAACTTTGGAAGAGTTGAATCCTAACCCCTAGACCAATGACGCTTTACTGGTTGATGGAGAACAACCTATTTGTATATATGTAGCTTGTGCCGCGCTTTGCCTGAAATGGCTGTCGGATCCACATCTTATCAACGGTTGCAAACAATTCCACGTAAAATTTAAATAAATAGTGCTTGAGTATTCAGAAGTCATAATTGCTGACGAATATCTTTCTGTCTTTGAGGGCGTTTTTAGGAAGCCTTGTGGTACGTATAGCGCAAGTGTTGTGTCGATGCCAGGGAGACCATGACAACTTACACAAGAATCCAGTATCATCGTGGCATTGCTGCGTGTATGATATTCCTTTTCTTTTGTCTATCTGCGAGAGGGTAAAATATAAATTAGGCTGCTACATACGCGTATTTAAACACTACGCATTTCTCGTAATACCCAACTTGACAACCAACGCCTCTGCAATATCCTTTGCGAAGCTCTCATCATTAACATCTCTCTCGTCCTCGACAATCTTCACTCCGCTCCCTTCAAGTCCTTGTCTAACAGCCTCAAATAAAACTTCATCCGCCTTTTCATCTGCAAAAGGCTTGCCCGGGACTGCAATCATGCTCACGCCGCCCTTTGGAATCCACAGCTCCGTCATGTCCGGCTTCTTTGTCTGCTTCAGTTTACTTGCTATAAACTCTCCAATCTTTTTGCAGTCTTCTGGTGAGGTCCTGACTAGAGTGACAATTGGATTATGTTCCACGATATTGCGTTCTTTGAATTCAGCTGGTAGCGTGTTTCGAGCCCCAAAGTTGACCATGTCTGTTGCTCCGAGGGATACAATGTTTGGTATCCCCGCCGCAATAGCCGCTTCTAACCTATCTTGCGGAGCTGCAAAGACGCCGCCGACTATGAGGTCTGCAATCTCTGTTGTTGTTAGATCAATGACACCGTCTAGTGTGCCTTCACGGATGAGACGCTCCATGGCTTTCCCGCCTCTTCCTGTTGCGTGGAAGACGTAGATTTCTACGGGGTAATTCGTCTCCAGATATGACCGTATCGCATCAACGCCCGGTGTTGTGACGCCAAACATGGTAATGCCAACGCGTTTCTTTTGAGATGGATCCGCACCTTGTGATGTAGTCGCTTTGCGGCTCGAGTACGAAACTGCAGAAGCGGCAATGGAGGCACCAGCATTGCTGAGAATGTTTCGCAAAACATGGTTGAGTCCTGCGACGTCGACGACAGAGTACATGAGGGTTATGTCCGTCTCGCCCACAATCGGCTCCGTGTCACCGCTCGCAATAGTGGAAACTATGAGCTTCGGGAAGCCAATGGGCAGCACCTCTCTCATAATGGCAGAAGCAAGCGACGTTCCGCCGGAACCGCCAGCCGATACGATGCCGGCAATAGACCCATCTTTGTATAGCCGCTCCACCTCCTTTGCCGCACATTTGGAAATGAATTCGATATATTTGCCACGGTCTAAGCTCGACACATCTTGGCCGGAACCGTGCTTGGATATGAGCTGTGCTGGCGACGTTGTGATTGCACCGTTTTCCGTCACCTGCCTGCCGACATCGATGAGAATGGTCGAGACGGAGGGGTTATCTTGAACGCGGTCACGGAGGAAGAGAAGCTCATCCAGCTTTGTATCGCAGGTTCCAACGACTGCTACCGTTGGCATTTTGCTGGATACTCGAGCTTGGTGTCAGAGTCGATACCTCGAGGTGTGATTTAGTGTCGTAGCTCGTGAAGAAACTATGATTTCACCAACGCGCTCAAAACAAGGCAAGAATCGCAGCTTCGCTTGGAACTGATGAAGACACACACATTGGCAATTGAACATCCAGCCGTACAGGCAATTGCTCGGATTTATTGGCTCAGTGTGGATAAGTGAGGGGATTCCATCTCAGCCTGCATGTTTGTACGTTCCGTCACATGACTGAGCATCTAACCTCATGATGTCAGCAACAAGGCGTCATTGTAGATTTTACACATCTAGATAACATTTACTTTGAACCAAAAAGTCACATTTATTAGCTGATTCTCACGTATATTTCTTCATCTCCGTTCGGCAATTGATCCTCTGTGCAGCAGGTTCGGTCCACCGGCAATTGAGCTCCACATTGACGTCGATACCCACGGGCCGTCCTGTCAGTATCAGTCATTCGATAAATCTTCAACGGTCATCGTATTTCAGGATTTTCAAGTTTTTCTATTTTTAATCGGACATTTGATTTATTTGAGGGATAGAGAAATCTCTCAAACACCCACGCTGCCTTGCCTTAATTCATCCAAATTGCATTACAGATTGGCTCGTCATGGCTCCTCCTACCGACAGAAAGAAGATCCTCGCCAACCTCAGAGCCCAAGTGGCTGATGGAAAACCAATTGTCGGTGCTGGTGCTGGCATTGGTCTTTCTGCCAAGTTCATCGAAGCCGGCGGAGGCGACCTCATCATCATCTACAATAGTGGTCGTTTCCGGATGGCCGGCCGTGGATCATTGGCTGGGTTGATGCCTTATGGAAACGCCAACGACGTGGTTATTGACATGGCAAGGACCTAAAACAAAATAAACGTTAAACATGGACACATGCTAACTCGTTGATTCTAGTCGAAAGAGGTGCTCCCGGTTGTCAAGCACACTCCCGTCATAGCAGGAGTCTGCGGCACAGATCCTTTCCTCAACGTACACCACTTCCTAGCCAAGCTGCGCGACCTCGGTTTCGCAGGAATCCAAAACTTTCCCACAGTCGGCCTGATTGACGGGCAGTTTCGCGCCAACCTCGAGGAGACGGGCATGTCGTACGACCTAGAGGTGGAAATGGTCCGCACCGCCCGAGAGATGGACCTCCTCACGACTCCCTACGTCTTCAACGTCGAGGAGAGCAAGAAAATGACCAAGGCTGGAGCAGACATTCTCGTTGCGCACATGGGACTTACTACCAGCGGATCCATTGGTGCTTCTACGGGCAAGACGCTGGATGACTGCGTCAAGCTGATTCAGGAGATTCGCGATGCGGCTGTTGCGATTAATCCGGATGTGTTGGTCTTGTGCCATGGAGGCCCGATTGCTGCGCCTGAGGATGCAGAGTATGTGTTGAGCCGTACAAAGGGAATCCATGGATTTTATGGCGCGAGCTCCATGGAGAGATTGCCGGTTGAGGGAGCGATTACGAATATTACAAAGAGTTTCAAGGAATTGAAGCCCAGTAGTGCTTAGATGATAATACCACGAAATGTATAAGTGCGACCAAATCACTTTGGAATTGAAAGAATTGTCGATGTATACTGCGATGCAAATTTGTTTTTGTCAAATTAAGCTTAAATGGCAACCTTCTTCTCTCCGTCCTCGGCCGAGGAACCGTTCTCTCGATCTTGCACGTCCTCAGCAAGCCCAACCATATCGTCCTCTCCCATTTCCCCATTCCATCCATTGTCAAGCAGATATGTCCTAAACTTTTCATCCTGATTCGCCAAGTCTTCACCTGTGAGTTTGGGGACAAAGAACCACGTCACCAAAACACCGACCACGCCACAGATGGCAGCAATGATAAATGTCCACTTCTTGCCCAGGTTGTTCTGGATAGGCTTGAAGGCCTGCGTGCCAACAGCTGCACCGGCTTTTCCCACGGCCGCGCTGATTCCGTAGCAAGTGCCTCGTACACTGGTAGCATAGCTTTCGGAAGAGATGAGACCGAGCATGTCGCCAGGACCAAAGTTGCCAGAGCTCTGCATAAGGCCGTAAAAGATGACAAACAAGGGAATAATCTTGGTGATTTTGTCATACGCGAGACCAATGATGAGGCCGAAGACGAGATAGCCTGAGAAGCCAATCATCATGACATTCTTGCGGCCGAGGCGATCGCAAAAGAATGCGCCGAGGAATACACCGGGCAGTGCAATGGCGCCGAGCAGGAGCTGCCACTCTGCCGTGTTTCGAAGCCCGTTGCTGCCGGATGTGTCGACGACGCTGGAGATGATGGTTCCTGAAAAGACGCCGTTGGGGAATGTGACAAAGTCGTAGAGGAACCAAGCACCGCAGGTGCCGATTAGCGACTTCCAGTAGTATCTCAGAACCAGCTTGTACGGAACGTGCTTCTTAATGGCTCCGCGGCGGTACAGCTTTGAGTTGAGCATCTTGAGACGAAAGTAAAAGACGCTGAGGGGCAGCAACACTCCGATGCCGAAGCATACTCGCCAAATGGTGGATAGGTGGTTTGGACCTGCAGCAGATAAGACGATGAGGAATATGCAGACTGCAAACGGGCCTCCGAAGGACAGAGGCAGGTTGGTTACGAGAATGAAGATGGGACCACGGCGGCTGAGGGTGTGCTCGTTGGCTGCTTCAGAGGCAGAGGTGCTTGCGGCAGGATATTCACCTCCTATGAATGCGTTAGTTATGCGGAATTGGTCTTGTGTTGAGTTGAAAAGAGGAGCCTTACCAGCACCAAATCCAACTATTCCTCGAGAAATGGTCAGCATCCAAAACATGCCATCAATGGTAACGCCATGTGACGCAGTGGCCATGATGCCTCCGACAACAATGAGAAGAGTAGTGAGAATGATGGCAGTCTTTCGGCCAAGGTAGTCGCAAGTGAGACCAACAACAACCTGGCCAAAAATTTGGCCGACGAGGAGTGCGTTGGAGACGCGCGTGCTGACGGTTGAGGTGTACTCTTGAGGATATTCCTTCTTGAAGAGGACGTTGGACATGGTCATGAGGTTGTTCTGGTAGCCATCTGAAATGAGGGCAAAACCAGAGCAAAACTGCAAGGTAGTTAGCAGATGCCCAGTCTGGCTAGTGCAAAGTACAAGAGTGTCGACTTACAATGGTGAAAATGTCTGATAAGGACTGCCTCTTCTTGGTCACAGCAATCCCTGCAACTTCAGTTTGGCTGTTGGCATCATCGTCATTTTCGTCGCGAACCTCTGGCGCAACTACAGCCGCCACCTTTTCGGGAATCTCGTTGTCAGTCATTATTGCTGCTGAAGGGCTGGTCACACAAACTCAGGTCGCTCTTGTAAAGGCGTGCAAGAACCCGGAAAGCAACCGGCGACAAGAGGCAGATGTCGGCCACTTTAAGTCAGTTACTCCGAAGAGCAAAGGGGCACCACCGGCGAAGCCAAGACTAGCCAGTACGCGATGGGCTTAAATACATGTGCTCTTTCTCATGAGCTAGCCAGCGCCTTTGCAAGCACAGGGCGGATATGGCCGTCGGCAAACCGGCAACGACAGTGTGGAGTAGAATGGAGATGGCTGAAGGGACTCCATTCACAACTACAGCCAGGTTGCGCTGTTGATCCCACGTGTTCGAGTTTTTTATCTGTGTAACTTTGGCTCCTGAGTCGTGCATTTCTAATCATGGCAAACTTTTTAAAGAACTTCTTCACGAAAACCTGGCTATATGGCCTTTTGGGACTGCCTCTCGACTCGCGTAGAGGTTCCAGACATCTCTGTAAACGCCGCAGTCCAAAAGTGAGGCCGGACATGGTGGACCACCACACCAAATTCAGCCGCGCCGTCATTCATTTCTGGTTGGTAGTTCCATGCTGTAGCGGCATCAAAGTACGAAGAACCTGGGTCCTTTGCTGTAGGTCGCGTGATGGGCCTTATGCAGACATGGAACCAGCGAAAGCGGTATAGCGAGGCCGGATTATTGCTTGAAAGTTAGTGAATCCAAGTTTAGATTCCCATCTCATCTCCACCGCTGTCTGATTCTGGTCTTATGCTGCTGCCTTTTATTCATGGCGACTACATTGCGGCATGGCAAAGGATGGCAGTTGAGGCTTCCAGTTGCTTGTTTGGGCAGGCCAAGCCGGCTTGCTCCCCGTCGGCCTTGGCACTGTTAGATTTAGCGGTCCCTTTGCGACCACGCGGCCCTGTAGCGTAAGCAAATCAGTGCTGACCGCGGGCTCAACCAGGGGGCTGTTTGGGCACACCAGGCTTCTCCAAAATACTGGCTCGGTCCCCCCAAGTTTCGCCCCGCAGCCTGCGTCGGATCTCCGGGGTAAAGCCATCGGACATGGTTCATCGCCGACAACAGCACTGCCGTTTGGTTACAATTGCCCTGGAATAAGAAGCAGAAGCTCTTGTAGAAGCAAATTATTTTATTTATATTCTTCCAACTCGAAGTACATGGTCATTTCGAGCTCTAACGACTCATCTCCTTCTTAGCTCAACTTGTTGCATTCACCCTCACACCAACGCGACAATGCTCCCCGTCATGACCTCTCCATTGGCTAGGAGATCTGTTCTGCATATTTACCGGCTTATAAAGACGATACACACGTCCTCATATGCACCGACAGTACCTTCAATGGCCGTCCTCGACGACTATCTATCAATTTCAAAGCCGCACTTTCAAAACGTCCCGTCGTCTAAGCTAAAGATTGACGTTTTCGACTCGCATATGCCCCAAAACACTCCAGAAGAACAAAATACACTCGTTGAAACGCTGAAACCATATACAGTCATCTCGTCCATGCGCGAGAGGACGCCGTTCCCAGCATCCCTGCTCCGCCAACTGCCCAATCTCAAGCTCCTGCTCTGCACGGGCACACAGTTCGAGACATTTGACATGAAGGCCGCCAAAGAGATGGGAATCACAGTCGCCTCGGCTCCTGGACAGGGTCGTACAGATGTACCCGACAAACCAGGCGTGCCTGGGCCGAAAAGTATCAAAAAGGGAGGTGGCCATCCTACTACGCAACATGCGTGGGCGCTCATACTTGCTCTGGCTCGCAATGTGGCATTTGATGACGCCGCTATGAAAGCTGGCTATTGGCAAACAGGCATGACAATGGGCCTAACAGGCAAGACGCTTGGCGTTATTGGCATGGGCAGGCTGGGATCTGCTGTCGCTCACATCGGTGCTAGTGCTTTTGGCATGAAGATTGCCTGCTGGAGTGCGAATCTCGACCAGGCCAAGGCCGACAAGGCTGCCACAGAGCATGGACTACCGACAGAGACGGAGTTTGGAGATAAGACTTTCCGGGCTGTGAGCAAAGAGGAGCTATTCAAATCGTCAGATATTGTCAGCCTTCACTACGTGCTTAGCGAGAGAACCAAGGGGGTGGTGGACGCCAGGGCGCTCTCCCTTATGAAACCGAACTCGTTTATTGTAAATACATCTAGAGGCGGTCTCATAGATCAAAAGGCGTTGCTTGACGCAGCTCGCACTGGCAAGCTTCGCGGCATTGCTCTGGACGTGTTTGAGCAGGAGCCCCTGCCTCAAGACAACCCCTGGCGTACTGGCAATTGGGGCCGAGATGGGCGCTCACACGTCGTGCTGACGCCACACACGGGCTATCTCGAAGAAGGTCTCATGAATCGTTGGTATGCCGAGACGGCAGAGAATGTAGAAAGGTATATCGCTGGTAAGGAGATTTTGCACAGATTGGTATAGGTGTAACTCGAGTGCCAGAGCTATGCCAATGGAACCATTTGGAATACATCTCGAAGCAAAACGCTTGTGCTCAAAAACCACTTTTAAGTGAAAGATATTTTGTTGGCATTATGTATATCGAAGGAAAAACTCGTTTATAATCGTAGACCCGTCGCCGAAACTCCTAACCCGTAACACATTCGAGGAATATAGGTACCCATTATCGCGGTGTCGCAGTGCTGTAGTGTACATTTAAGCGAAGAAAATGGAAACCTGCAGATAAAATGTTAGAAAACGCTCTCAGTTGCCAGTTGCTGCGGTTCAACATACAGCCATGACGACACAGCATATGCTAATGTACGGGCTCAGGCGCTCTCCTATCCTTGCGCTTTTCCAAAAGACGCCGGTAATTCTACGCGCATCCGTTAGCAAACCATCAGTCATTGCAAGAGAAAAGTTCCTTGAGTCAGCGTACCCATTCTTATGTCTGTCCAAAATCCCAGGCGTAAAGTGGTGTACGTATGTGCTTGTGCAGATTAGGAGGAGGATGACGAGGAGGAGCGACTGAAAGTTGAAGAGCGCAGACTAAAAGAAGGACTGTTAGTAGATTGTCAAAACAGTAGTTTTCCAACGAGATGAGCCTTACCATCTTGAATGACTGCCAACCCGGCGTGTATGAGGAATGCTGGCTGGTCTGTCAAAGTTGCGCGGCGTTGCAGAATCACAAGCTTTTGGGATGTGCTGGCGACTTTATTAGAGCTACGTAGCTCCAAGGGTCAACCTACCAAAGGGGGGACCAAAGATTCGCCGGCGCCCGACCAACCAGCGGTTGTCACTTTGCCCCACCAACTTCGATCACGGCACCTTCAACTTCAGCCATCGACATCTACTTTGCACAAGCGTCACAGCTACAGTTCTTTCGCACGGCGCTGTTCTGTCATCACATAGCGCCTGTCGCTTCCAAAAGAGCCAGTCGCTTTCTCGTTGGGACATTCGTGGCTCGGCCACAAGCACACTCGCCAAGATGGAGCCTCGAGCGCGTGCCGGCAAGAATGTCGGCAAGATGAACTTTTCCCACAACGAGCGTACGTTCCTTTAACTCTGCTCCTTACAGCTAGCTAGCACTTCGTTTTTACATGGCTCTAACTGCCTTTCATTAGTGGCGCAGCTCCTCTACGCGCACGGCGACGTCAAGAACCCCCTACCCGAGACAGTGCGCGTCCTCGACGAGATCCTCACAGACTTTATGCAGTCCATCGCCTTTGAATCCGCCCGCGCAGCACACTACTCTGGCCGCCAAAAGATCAAATACGAAGACTTTGAGTTTGCGTTTCGCAAGAACCCCGCCTTCCTCGGCAAGGTGCAAGAAGTGTTTGAGAAGCAAAAGGAGATTAAGAAGGCGCGTGAGATTCTGCGCGACGCAGAGGATGACATCATGAAGGATGCGGCCGAGGAGGAGAAAAAGCGCGAAAAGGAACAGGGTGATGCGACAGCTAGTGGCAGCAATACCGGCAAAGCGGGCAAGGGGGATGAGGAGCTGGGCGAGGCGGATGATGATGTTGATGCCGAGGCGGATGCATTGGGCAACAAGAAGAAATGATGTTATACCCTTTGGATGGATAAATTTTTTGCTTCGTTTGGCGTCTTACGGTTATATGGAATAGCATGGTTACGGCGTACTTTGCTTTATTTTCGATGATCTAGTCCGTTTCGGATTATTATACAAGCCATTATATTATCGTGAGAAATGCTCGGGTGCCATTGCAAGCCGTATGGTGCTCCCTAGTTGAATGCCGATCTTGGGCAGCTCTCGTTAGCATCCACGTTCGTGTCTGACCAAGACATTTGCTCTTAAATTCAACAGTACAAGTCTACAACAACCAGCCACCCTCAGTGCTTTATACCGTGGCGATCACTTCCAGTATTATTTTGCGTTATCGGGCCCATAGCTGCTTGGTGGCGCTGCCAGCTGCCTATTCCAGACACTGTGGTGGCGGCTGTCCACTCGCATAACCCCCGACAGCCGCACCACAACTCGGCTTTAGCACATGGTTTCTTCACCCGGCGGTCCACAGGCCTTCATCGCTCCGGCGCCGGTGCTGTGCATGGCCTTTTGGCTCCACCACCCTGCTACGCTCGGCGTTTTCTGAACCTCTGGTTGGGCTGTATTGGTAATGGCATCTTGAAGAATTGAGGAGCCCGTTCGCCGCTCGCTCGTTGGGGCGGAGGGCGTCAGCATCGCCGTCCCAGTCCCGTTGTGAATTGTGACGTTGTCACTATCCTTCTTTGCAAGGCATTACTATGGCCGCCTACCCGTGGTTTTCTTGTTTGAACCTCTCGAGTCGATAGACTTTGAAACTATTTGGAAAGCAATTACGCTACCGGTTTTCTTCTCCGCTGATAAGTCTCGGAAAGCATACAATTGCCCTCCCGCGCCATTATGGCAAGTAGTCAACATCCGGCAACGGCCGCAACCCAGGCCTCATTGTCGACAAAAAACGCCGCTCAGGCACGGGATCAAATACCACGGAGTCTATCTCCTAATACCCAAGCCTCTGATAAATCACCGTCTTTTACGGGAGATGAATTACGTCGCCCTTCGCTAAGTCCGGCACTCAGCGGCAGGCACTCACCGATCCCCGATGGCAACTACAATCCCGGTCTGGCCGGCATCCCGATGCCTCGAGCCCAGTCTACGCTGCAAAGATTCTGGGCAAACAATAAGCCGGCTATTCTTGTCGCCTTGTCGCAGTTCTTCGGTGCACTAATGAATCTAAGTGCTCGGCTGTTGGAGCTGGAAGGTGAGGGCATGCACCCGGTTCAAGTCCTGTTTATTAGACAGTTCATTACTGCGGTATGCTGCTCCGGCTACATGTGGTGGGTGAATACACCAGATTTCCCGTTTGGCTGCAAGCAGATTAGAACACTGCTTCTTATTCGTGGGTTTTCGGGCTATTTTGGCATCTTTGGCATGTGGTACTCGATGATGTATCTGCCTCTTGCAGACGCCACGGTAATAACCTTTCTTGCCCCGGGTGTTGCGGGCTTGATATGCTACTTTGTTCTGCGCGAGCCGTTTACTAGAATGGAACAGGCTGCAACATTGGTTGCTCTTCTCGGTGTGGTTCTGATTGCACAGCCTGCTGCCTTTTTTAAATCGCATGATGGCTCTGCCGAAAAAGAACACTCTGACAGCCAGTCTTCGCTCCCTGGCCTGGATCACAAGACAACGCCGAGAGAACGGCTTATTGCCGTCGGCGTGGCTCTCCTAGGCGTTCTCGGTGCAGCCGGTGCCTTTACAACGCTGCGAGCTATAGGAAAGCGAGCACATCCGCTCATTTCCGTAAACATCTTTGCCCTGACCAGTACCGTGATTTGTGTCGCCGTCCTCGTCTTTGCCCCGCTGCTGGACATTGGCCAGCCGGTACTTCGCTGGACGGCTCCCGCTTCCGCGAAGCAGTGGTTCCTATTGCTTATCCTTGGTGCACTGGGCTTCATCATGCAGTATCTGCTCACGGCTGGTCTGTCGGGCGACAAATCCAATAGGGCAAATGCCATGGTATACACGCATATGCTGTTCGCGGCTAGCTTTGACCGCTGGGTATTTGGTCATAGCATGGGGTTGATGAGCTTCTTGGGATGTGCTCTGATTCTCGGGAGCGCAATCACTGTTGTCCTCATGAAAAGCCCGCCGCCTCCGGCCAAGACGGAGGATGTTGAAAGGCAGAGGAACTATACTGGTGAGGCGGAGGCTAGTCCGATGCTCACCACTGTTGGTGGTAACACTGATGACTTGCATTTGCAGCGTCTACGCTCATGATGATTTATGAAAAGCACACACATGAACATGAAATGGATATACGGTAGAAAATTATAGTTTTTATGCAATCTCTTCGATTTTGATACTGTACAGCTTTGCGTTGCGATGTGTTTAGTAACATCGCGACGGCGGCCCCAATAGGCGCCACTACTTCATTTACTTTAGAATATTTATAACGAATTTATATTTATAAAGTAGAGATAGCTAAGACACAAATATTAACTTATGTTGGCTTGATATTGATTAGTTGCAAGACCAATATTGTACAGGGTAGGCCAGGCAACAGTATCACGTGACCCGGCGGAACTACCAGAGCTTGTCGCGACAGCTTCGACCAACGTCGAATAAAGGGCAATCGCAAATATTTCGACCACGCCAATCATCATCTCTCATCTCAGTTTCGGTCGGGAAATGCCACAGGGTCCCTAAGTGTATCTCAAATTCGACCTTTACGCAAAAAGTACACCGATTTGATTATTCCGAGCCCCGACAAACGCCGTCAAGATGGTTCAGATCAGCGAGGTCAAGGGCAACAAGCGCGACAACCGCACGGCTGCGCACACTCACATCAGGGGTCTGGGGCTGAAGTCTGATGGATACGCAGAGCTACAATCCGCTGGTTTTGTTGGCCAAGTGCAGGCTAGAGAGGTAAGAAACAGACAACACGCACCCTTTTCAATTGCGCCGCTGTCAAAGAGGTACAGCTTGCTAACATTCTTTTGACACCCATCAACAGTCATGCGGTGTCGTCGTCGATTTGATCCGGGCTCACAAGATGGCGGGACGCGGAGTTTTACTGGCAGGTGGCCCAGGAACTGGAAAGACTGCCCTTGCGCTTGCAATCAGCCAGGAGCTTGGAAGCAAGATCCCCTTCTGCCCCATTGTCGGCAGCGAAATCTACTCGACCGAAGTGAAGAAGACGGAAATGCTAATGGAAAACTTCCGTCGGGCAATCGGCCTCAAAGTGCGCGAGACAAAGGAGGTCTACGAAGGAGAAGTCACAGAACTAACACCCGAGGAAGCCGAGAACCCACTGGGCGGCTACGGCAAGACCATCAGCACGTTATTGATTGGGCTGAAGAGTGCCAAGGGCCAGAAGAAGCTTCGTCTGGACCCTAGCATCTATGAAGCGATCCAGAAAGAACGTGTTACGGTGGGCGACGTGATTTATATCGAAGCAAATACGGGAGCGTGCAAACGAGTGGGACGTTCCGACGCGTATGCAACCGAGTTTGATCTCGAGGCAGAGGAATACGTGCCCATTCCCAAAGGCGAGGTCCACAAGAAGAAGGAAATTGTGCAAGATGTTTCGCTGCATGACCTGGATGTAGCCAACGCAAGGCCCCAGGGTGGCCAGGACATTATGAGCATGATGGGCCAACTGATGAAGCCAAAAATGACGGAGATAACAGAAAAGTTGCGAATGGAGATTAACAAGGTGGTCAGCAAATACATTGACCAAGGTGTGGCGGAGCTGGTTCCGGGCGTGCTCTTTATCGATGAGGTAAAAACTCCCGCCCCCTGTTTCTGCGAGCCCTTCGGGCGAGCGGGATGCGATCAAGTGATCAACAAGGAAGATACGAGAAATTGTAGAGAAGCTAACAATTAGCGTTGTGACAGGCACACATGCTCGACGTGGAGTGCTTTACTTACCTTAACCGAGCCCTGGAATCGCCAATCGCTCCCATAGTGGTACTTGCGTCAAACCGCGGAATGTGCAAGATTCGGGGAACCGATGACATTGTCGCGGCCCATGGCATTCCTACCGACTTCCTCGCCCGTCTCCTCATCATCCCTACAGCAGCCTATGAGGCCGACGAAATTAAGCGCATTGTGCGACTACGCTCTTCTACCGAAGGTGTCGCAATGACCGACGCTGCTATTGATAAGATTGCCGACCACGGCGTTCGAATCAGCCTAAGATACTGCCTACAGCTTCTGACGCCTGCAAGGTACGCGTTTCCTGTTTCCTTTTCGTACAAATACCCCCCTTTTCTGCCTCTTACCCCTATCCCGTGAACAAAAGAACCAGCGCCCACAAAGGGCGGGTCAGAGGATCACTCTTTATCGCCTTGGCTTCTTATTCTTCAACCATGGCCCGGCCCCCCCGCTGCATACCCTGCCCCCTTGTCCTTCCTAAACTAGACTGGATCCGAGACATGACGCTGACAAGACGCCAACACAGCATTCTTGCAAAGGCCAACGGCCGCACCCAAATTGACGTGCAGGATGTCGCCGAGTGCGAGGACCTGTTCCTTGACGCCCGCCGGAGTGCCACGTTGCTCAGCAGCGAGGCAGGACGTGGCTTCCTGTCTTAGAAAATTTCCTGATGACACTCACCGATCATTTTTTTTCTTGTTTCCTTTTTGCGCCTTCCGTTATGGTTTTTGCCTCTTAAAGGGATTGGAGAGACACACACGTCACAGGATACAGACGGACAACGTCGGAGCTGCAGCTGGCACTAGACGCCATGTGAGCGTCATGTATGGTACGAGTTTATCCTATGTAGAAACACGGCGTACTGGGAAGGGAATGAATTCTTCATTTTTTTGCTTTTGATATTTGCGTGGATGACGATGGAAGGGAGGACTTAGAGAGTAAAAAAAGAGGGTTTGCGCAAAAAGTTTCCCGTTTCTTTATGAACTGTTTTGGTGCTCGTCTATACTAGAAACACATACCTACCTGTATGCCACGGGAATGGACGAGGAGATGCGAAAGCTAGGTGAGGCTACATGGCCAGAAGGAAGCACGATGTCACGCCGGTGCTTGGGAACCAAGAGCAGCTCGGCATTCTTTTGATGCCAAGGACTGTATCTACAAACAGGTCATCAATGTGTTATTCCCCCGTCTTCCCCGGCGGTTGGGGTCGTTTATTTTGGCCCAGCGCCCTGGAGTCGGGGTTAGTTTAAGAACAACAAAAGAAAAGTGTACTACCGTAACGCCAGGAACAAAGAAAAGGCATTTCATGCATATTCTTTCCATGTCCCGCCTTGTCCCTGTTGGGCAAAATGCAATGCAAGTAATTAAGCCAGCGTGCCTCGGCACTCGCTTGTTCAAAGGCCTTTGCTGTGCTTGCCTGTGCTCGTTGCTGGGCGCTGTCCCGCATACTTCATCTGCCTACTCGTAATGTCTCTCTTGCTGGGGCATGCACAGTGAAAGCAAGACATTTCGTTAAAGACTGGGGAGCTTTGGCACGGTCCACGAATGTTGGTTGGCCCACAAGGTCGACTGCGGGATCTTGCCTTGTTACTTCGCCCCCGACAAAACCCAAGCTGCCATCTGAAAATCTGCACTCAGGCGATTTAAATCTAGCTCTTTTGGAAGTCTTCGTCTGTGACGCTCATTGGAGGGAAATACACGGCAGAGAGCGCCAAAAGTCTATTTGCTGGGGAGCCAGCTACAACGGGGACGCCACCAAGACCGCGTTGGGGGTATAACCGGTAGTCTTCAGTTCAGCAGTGGACTTTTCTGGACTCCAATATTCGAAAGAAGCTTTCTTCCTTCTCTCTAATGCACTCCAGACGGCTCGCGATACTTTTTTTTTTCCTCCACCCGCGCGCCTTTTGATTCCCCTCACCGTGTCGGTGGGCTCCACGGGCCACAGACTGGGCGCTGGTGTGAGGCTTTTGGCTTTATGTCTCAGGGCCGCACATTCCAGAGGGTCTCACGCAGCGCATTCCGGCGCCGCACATTGTCGTCCGTGAGCGAGGCTGGGACGGGCGGAGGGGTTCCTGAGGCGCCCTGTAAGCACTGTAGCTAGAATTTCAGATGACTCGGGAGTCGATCAAGTGTCTGCTGGCGGCAGGTTGCGGGGGGCAAGTTGGCTTAGAATCAAAAGCCATCTTGACTGTCGCAGAACATTCTCGAGCTCCCGTTCTTGACATGAGACCCCTCGAACTTTTGGGTCACGGCATATGCTTCATTTCCTTATGCTAGGCGGAGTAGAACAAGAGGAAAATAACCCACAACGGGCGGCTGCGGCCCAGTCAATGGCAGGAAGAAATAGTGCGCCAGCACATACGCTCACATCTGGCTTTCGCACACGCCCCAGATGAGATGGGTATGTAACCAGCCTGTGTCAGTATAGTACATGCGTACTAAGCTAGAGCTTATCCCCTCACCTTGCTCTTGTTTCTTTACACTTTCATTCAAAGAATATAATAGCATGGCGCCGTTTGTCCCACCGCGCCTTTGTTCATGAATGCTTTTGTTTCTTCCCTTTTCTTTACACCCACCGCCCACTCCCCTCTGCCTTGCCCTCGCAAGGGTCCGTCGTCAAGGTTTGCGCATATCGAAGCATAACCTGTCCAGCCTGGCCCAGCTCGAAGAGGCTTTCGGTCCGACTTGCTATTCCTCGGATTCATATAGTCTCATTCTTTTCATCTCCCTGTGGTGTTTTCGCTTTTGGTTCAGACCGGTAGGGCCTTTCTGCACTTTCTAGTTCCTCTGCTCAAGTTCGATTTCAGTCGATTCGGCCGTGTGTACTAATAAAGGACGCACCATCTCTCAAACCCCCCTCTCTCTACGGCCAAGTGCTCCACGCCCAACCACTCGACGCAGGGGCCGTTAGCCGCCGAAGGCAAACACGGACAAAGAGACAACGGTGATTGCAATTCTTTGGATTCGCTTACCCGTGTCGGCAACCTGATTCGCAAGAACTGCCTGGAAGTTACTTTCTTGGACATGGAAAAGAGGTCCTTGCACAAACTTGTACTTTGACGACCGTTTATATCCTTACACAGAGTGACACGGTCCGCGGGTGTATCTTTGACGTACTCGGGTCCAACTTAGCCGCACGAACAACAGCGCCTTTGACACGAGCCCATAATCAACATATTGCCCCAACTGCCAGCAGACAGACACGTTTTGTTGCATCTTGCACCGGAATCATCCTTTCAGCCGTTCAAGGCCAACAAAAAAGCACCGCAAGCCGACCTTGCATCTTGATTTTCTGGATATAGCTGGTGTAATTGGTCGACACAGTCTGCAAATTCCCAGCTCGTATCCTGTGTCGTCTTTACAAACACACAAATATGACCCAAGTCTTATCTTTTGCTCCTCAGTACACTGACGCCGCACCGGCTCATTCACACATGGACCTAGATAGGGCTGTCCGGGCCTCTGGGCCGCAGAGTGTCTTTGCTTCTCGACGCTCTCCAAGTCCTGGGACTTCGAGCTTTACGAGGAAACGATCTGCTTCGTTGAGCTCAGAACAGGCTGCGCATGGGATATACGACCAACTGAGAATCAACACTTCCACTGCAGCGATGAAACCAGAAGGGCCAAGAGAGGCCATTTGCCTCTGTACCCCTACCCCCAAAATTCCGCGTCCCAGAAACGGTCAGTCTGCTGTCTCCGTGTGCTTCATATTTGGCTTTGCAGAAAAGCTTCCGGGCAGAATTTCCAAGCTAACCCGTGAAATATAGCATTTATCCTATACCGCCAACACCACCAGTCACAAGTAACGGCTGACAACCCTAAGCTCTCGAATCCTGAAATTTCCAAAATTATTGGCGAAAAGTGGAAGCATGAGGACGAGGACATCAAAGAGACCTGGAAGAAGTTGGCCGAGGAGGAAAAGCAACGACACCAGCACCAATATCCAAACTATAGGTACCAGCCACGAAGAGGCAGCAAGGCCCAGGGAAGCTGGCCCAACACGCCGTCTGGGGAGGAGCCTGGGCGGTGTGTGAAGTGTAACGGTCGCTCCATCGCAACACCAAAGACTCCTTCAACACCAGTCGCAACGCCACCTTCCGCCAAACAGGGCGCAGGACCACAAACCCAACCAGGCGTGGGCCGGTTGGACACGTCGACAACACCAAGGAGGCTTAGCATGGATCTCTCGCCAGTGAGTGCATTGCCACACCCACACCAACTCCCACCCGTACGCAGCATGGAAGACGATCCTACATCTCCTGGCATCAAGCGTCGTCGTGCCAATGGTGCCGGAAACTATCACACTGTGGGGAGACTTCACGGGTCGTTTGGTGACGCTCAGAGTGATTCAATGCGTACTTCCCCCGAAACGGGACCATTTCCTCCAATGAAGCCATACACAAACACAGGTCTCCCCGAGATCAGCATGATTCCTAGATCGCACAGCGGTCCCATGCCTCCTCCGCCGAGACCGCCTGGTGCTCCCTGGGTTGAGAATGAACGGATGCGGCGTCACAGTGGATTTGATGAGTCGTTGCGGCTGCCACCACTGCAGACCACCACATCTCCAGTTCGTGCAGCTGCGAGCGTTGATCGACAGCCCCCTACGTTGCCATCCCCGATATTCAGCCTGCCATCAACTCAAGAAGCGCGATCATCCAACCCTGAAGAAACCATCATGTCGATCCCATTCATGCGTAAGTTGAGTCTTCTGTCTCATATATGCCGGCCTGTACCAGTGTCTGGGCACGGATGGCCCACCGAGGCAAGAGGCGCTGTGATTGCTGTGGAAGGGCCACAGTTCGACATGCTGCAGGATGTTGGCCAGGCGGTTGAAAACGGCCTCCGCGCGTGTGACGAAGTTGCGCTGCGTACGTGGATTCCAGACACCACTAGTCTAGCGGGAGCGCCCAAGTCAGAGAGCGACACCATGTTTCCATCGTATTTCCAAGCGGTCATGTCTTGGCAGGAGAAGACGAAGGAAATCAAGAGCCATATTACTCCTGGTGGTGATGGCATTGCGCCATTTGCCAGCAAGACTACGGCGAATGCAGAGTCTGAGATTGTTAGGGGCAAGGAACGAGTGCCATCACAGAGCGAGACTGTGCCATCTCACAAAGTGCCTGTTGCGCTAATAAAACAGGGCTATAGTCTGACAATGTCAGACAAATTTGCCTGTAGCCTTCCGATATCAGACTCCTATACACCGCAGGACCACTGGAAGTGGATGGCAACCCTGTGGAGAGGAACCCCCTGCCCTGACCTCATTGTATATGCATTGCCAAGCGATGAAGACGAAATGAAGAAATTTGGGAGTGTTGAGATTTCAAAACGTATGGGATTAATAACTGTGCGCATCCCCAAGGGCCACAATATCGATGAGGCGACCGAGCGTCGTTTGGCCTTTGAGCTTATCGAATGGACCCGGGAAGGGTCATTCCGTCAGGAAGTGCCGGCCAACTGGAGAGATGAGTAGAGAAAACAGGGAGGGCGACACTCATTCTGCACTCTGAGAGGAGGTAATCGGTGTTAACGAGGCGTTTGCCGTTTAATCGGTCATGGGCAGGCGCACACGGCGTATTACATGAGTAAGGTGGCGTCTTTGAGAAGATTATTATGAAAACAGATACCGCCTTTAATTGATGATTATGAATTATGATGAAAGAAATACGAGCGCGAAGAATAAGAACAGAACTTGTTGAATCGTGATGATTGCCATGGCCGCCATTGGCCCAGTCTACGATTTAGGAAAGCGTGCGAGACATTCGTGTGTGTGTGTGGGTGTGTGACTCTGTAGGCGGCTTTGGGTCGTTGCCTTGGATCCGAGGCACTACCTGCCCATCGATCAAGGTTGTGCCTGTGCCTGGCGGCACCTTCCGTCTCATCCCCCGGATTCTCAAGGAGGCAGAGATGAAGGATCGGGCGTTGTCTTTATTATATTGTAGCCTATCGCAATCGAAAGTCTGCATTTGCATTGTACGAAAAAGAAGCTGAAGTCTGCAATTCTAGCCATTTCTCTCCAATGTATGCACGCAACCCGTCCTCTGAAAAGGTTGTAGCATACTGAGCTCAATTGTCTTGCCCCTGATAGTGTGAGCATGCCATGGGAAAGCTACTTCAGCGTGTGATAAAGACTGAGGAAAAATGAAGTGATAAAAATTCCAGCTTTTAATTTTTTCTTTTTAAATTTTGTGGACTAATAAAGACAACTGCATCACCATTTTCTGTAGATTAAGTATCATGTTGATATACGCCACTGTGGCTGAAGCCTGCTCTCCTCGGTACCGGTGCGTCTGGGTACCTGCGAGTACTAAGACGCGCCGTGCACCGCGGCCAACACGTGGTGGTACCTTACATCTAAGGAGCAACGCGTGACTGGAAGCAACGCCAACGAACCCAAACAACGTGAAGCAGGTGCCGGATTTTATTAACAGCGCAGCGACACAATGTTCTTTTCCCAAACTACCATTAATAATGCCTGATTTTAAGCCAGGGCAGACCGTGAAGCTCAGCGATGGCCGCAAAGCCACAGTGCGGTTTGCGGGCCAGACGAGCTTCCAAGTTGGCGAGTGGATAGGGGTTGAGTTGGAAGAAAAGACCGGCAAGAATGATGGAAGCGTCCAAGGAGAGCGGTATTTTGACTGTCCAATGGGATATGGCATGTTTGTCAAGCCAATGATGGCCACAATCATTGCTCAGCCAGCGACAGCCAAGCCAGGGGTCAAAAAGGCCCGTCCAAGCAGCGGCTTCAACCCGGGAGCTACACGAGCGTCTGTCGGCAACGATGCAGCTCTAAACAAACGAAGGAGTCTCAATGCACCGAGCCCCAGCCCGGTACCGAGAACAGCAACAAGACCTGCGAGCGTTGGAAGGTTTCCTCCCACTGCGGTACGAGGCCACCCACCTCTGACTGATAGCTCCATGTCGCAGCTAACATGATTCAACTTTACAGTCCCCGTCAAAGTCTCCTTCGAAGCCCTCGAGTGCGACATCTAGCGCCGCTGCGTCAAGAACAGGTACGCCTTCGAATACGCGAGTTGCATCGACCGGCGCACGCCAGCGAACATCCATGCCTGCACAACGAACGTCTATGGGACCGCCAGCAGCTCCAGCGTCAAGGACGGCGCGACAAACACCGGCTTCCTCCGCTGCACATCGAAGTAGCGGAAGCATATCGCACACACGATCAGCAAGTGGTCGTACGCCTGTCAGTGGTTTGCGGAAGCCAGACCCTGCTAGGAGACCGTCTGCGGACTCCCAGGCTGGAGGAGACAGCAAGACAGGATCGAGGGCCGCATCTCCGACCAAGAGCGACGCCGAAATACTTTCGCCACAACCACAGAGCCCCGTTGCAGCGAAGACGAATAACCTAGAGAAGATTGCAGCCGCGACCTCGCCACCAGTAACAGCCGCAGAGCCAGAGCCAGCACGAGCAACGACTTCGGCAACTGCATCTACACAGAAGACAGCCACGACAACAGCGGCTCCGCGAACAGCAGCAAACACAGCAGCAAGTCGAGAGATTGAGGACTTGAAAACCAAACTCAAGGTGTTGGAGCGGAAGCGGACGGAAGACCGAGACAAATTGAAGCAGTTGGACAAGATTCAAGAAGAACGAGACAAGTACGAGGGGATCATTCAGAAGCTTCAGCAAAAATATCAGCCCCAGCAGCAGGAACTCTCAGACCTCCGAAAACAACTCAAAGAGGCGGAAGTGAGATTCGAATCCGTCGAAACCATGCAAGCTGACCATGACACTGCACTCGAGTTGGCGACGCTTGATCGAGAAATGGCGGAAGAGACGGCAGAAGCTCTGCGGGAGGAAGTTGACGTTTTGAAGCAAAAGAGCGAAGAATTAGAGTTGGAAGTCGAGGTTCTTCGAGAAGAGAATTCAGAGTTTAGTAAAGGCATGACTGCAGAAGAGCGTTCCAGCACGGGATGGTTACAAATGGAGCGAACAAACGAGCGACTGCGAGAGGCATTGCTTCGGCTACGAGACATCACACGAGAGCACGAAGACGAGCTCAAAGTCCAAATATCGGGCCTGGAGGAAGATTTGAAAGAGTTCAATACCGTCAAATCAGAACAGGAAACTACAAAGGAAAAACTGCAGAAATCCGAGTCTGCTGTAGACGACCTTCGACAGCAACTAGAAACGGCTCTTGGTGCCGAAGACATGATTGAGGACCTGACTGAGCGCAACATGAGCTTGTCTGAACAAATGGAGGAGCTCAAGGCAGTAATCGAAGACCTTGAGAGCCTGAAGGAGATCAATGATGAGTTGGAAGCAAACCATGTCCAAAACGAGAAAGAGCTTCAGGACGATCTCGACTTTAGAGACAGCGTCATCACGGAACAAGCAAGAAGGGCGGCGCAGCAAGAAGAGAACTTGGAAGATATGGAATATACCCTGTCCAGATTCCGGGAGCTGGTTACGAATCTGCAAACTGACTTAGACGATATGCGTGCATCGCAAGCCGTCACCGAAGGAGAATCCGAGAAACTGAATGATCGATCACGAGCCATGATGGACCTGAACATGAAGCTACAAATCTCGGCCTCCAAGGCTCAAGTCAAGACGATTGACTTGGAGCTGCGCAGACTAGAAGCACAGGAGGCAGAGCAGCACCTCGAAATCGTGAAGCTATTCCTGCCAGACAACTACAAGGAGGAGCAAGATTCCGTGTTGGCACTTCTGCGCTTCCGCAGACTGGCATTCAAGTCGAGTCTTGTTAGTGGCTTCATCAAGGAGAAGTTGAATGGCCAGATTGCCGCTGGCCATGAAGACGACGTTTACGGTGGATGTGACGCTGTTGATAAGTTGGTGTGGGTTAGCGCCATGTGTGACAGATTTGTCAATGACATGAATCGCTGCTCAATCGAACAGTTCTCACGCTACCAAAATGCTCTTTTGGAACTGGAGCCCGTGGAAAGGGCCCTAAACAGCTGGATCGACAGCTTGCGCAAAGACGACTTGAAGGAGCAGAAGTGTGCAGAAGAGTTGAAGCGCACGGTGGCGCTAATGTCACACTTGGCTGAAGTACACATTGCAGGTGACGCTCCCGGCTATGCGGACGAAGTGTATATGAAATCACTTGTCTTGCAAAGCCACCTAGAGTCGGCTACCATCTCTTTCAACACCACCCGAGCCATGGTCGAGCGTGTAGTCGGCACTGAGACTGCCGATGAAGAGATGACACAGCTCTTTGCCAAGAAGTTTGAGGCAGTTGTAAATCAGACGAGGAGCACCAAGGTTATTGCTGCGAAGGCAGTTCGGGCTCTTGAAGACCTGAAGACCCGCTCTCTCTCCCTTTCACCGGAGACCCGTGGTTTCTTCGAGGAATGCGAGGCTGCCAGCCAAGAACTTGCGGCGCAGTCAGAGAAGATTGGCTTTGAGGTCCACAAGCTGTTGACACATGATGAAGGACGGACAGAGCCATTTACTCACGGAGACGTGCAGAGCGCTATTCACCAGGCAGTACTTGAAGCTACCTCGTCGAGCGAGTCCGACATGTTCTCGAGTTACCTGTCCAAGCTCCGAAGCCTCAACGCACAAGTGGCAGATGCCGTCGCTCTGGCCACTGACCTAGGACAGACACAAGAGTTTGATGTCAACCCCGCGCCTTGGAAGCTTCGATCTCAGGAGCTCAAGGCCCTCAAGACGGTACCAGTTGACACCGAGGAGGAACTCCGACGCCTCAAGGATGAACATAGCGAAGCCAGGCGCACGATAGCACAACGAGATGAACATCTCAGCACGGCAGCGCTCAAGATTGAGACTTTGGAGTCGAGGATGAAGGATGCACAGGCCAACATTGAAAAGATTACAACGCTTCAAGCCAGCCTCGACCAGTCCAACGAGCATGCCAGCAGTCTCAAGGAAGATATTGAGAAGCAAGATCGTGAGCTCAAGAGCCTAGAGTCGGAGCGCGACAAGTGGAAGAAGGTAGCCAGCGACAGCCGAGCGTATGCAGACGGAGCGGATGCGGCTGGTATGAAGGCTGGGCAGGAGCGTGCCGTGGCAACTGCTCGTGAGATGGACGTCCTCAAGAAGGACATTGACAGCCTCCAGGCTGCAGTCCGCTACCTACGTGAGGACAACCGACGAGCACGCATGACTGAGCAGCAAAACTATGACTGGCTGGCAGCGCCCCTCAAGAAGCCAGCCAGCGTCGCACAACAGCGCAAGGCTCTGGTCGTGGCCGAAGGCAAGGACGTACTTGGCGAGCTGGTCAAGATGACATCTTCTGCAAACGTGTTTGACTACGCGAGCATCCCCAAGGATAGACTGGCGTGGCGGTCGGCCAAGTCGACGCCGCAGTACCACGCAGCCAAGCAGACAGAAGACTATGCGGCATGGAAGTCGTGGCAGGACTCGGTGCTCAAGAAGTCAGAAACGGTGCTGACTGGAAAAGCTACGTCCAGTGCTTCCGAGGCAGTGAAGCGCCGCGCGGCAGCACGACTTCAGATTCGACTCCCGGCCGGAGCAGACGGCAAGCCTATCAAGTCTGGAGCACGGAAACAGGTGCAGATTGTAGGGTCCAAGGAGTGGGATGCGCTGCAGGGGGCGAAGGTAGCAGCCATGTAAATTACACTTCTGTTTTGGTGATTCGTACATAGCGTATACCCGTTGGGCTTTTAATGTATATTTCAATTTTTGTCAAGCCACTTTTACTTTTAAAGACTTTTTGTAAATATAAATGGTCATGCCAGCAACCGTGCCGGCCAGTGTATAATTCCATGTCTATGTGAAAGAAGCACGTCATTTATATGCAGAGTAGTTTTCAACGTAACAAAGCCACTGTAATCCCATGTGGATAAAAAGAAACCATACACCACCTCTCTCTCACAACCCTTTTCGACAACCCACCTAAGCTTTTCCCTTTTTCTTGTCCTTTTTCTTCTTGCCGCCTTCTTCCGCACCGCTCGCATTCCCACTACCGGCACCAGAACCACCGCCAGCAGCGCCACCCATCAACGCAGCCATGGGATCCTGCCCACCCTGCATGCCCTTCATGATATCCCCAAACAGATTCTCCGAAACACCACCTCCCGTCATCGCAGAGCTCAAATACGGCACAAACTCATTCATCTTCCACCCGCGCGGCACAGCCGGTTTCGGGTACGGCTCGTCCTCTGGCGGCTGGATCTGGCCGCCTATACGCATCCTCAGCCCCGCGCTCTTTTCCGTAGTCGGGTTCTCGCGAAGATGCTGCGCAATCAGCAAATACAAATGGTGCTTATTGTTGACGTTTGCTAGCCCGCCGCCGCCGCCGCCAGCGCCAGAAGATGACTTGCCGCGCTTTAGAGCAACTTTTACCCGGCCGGGGTTCGACCAGTCTTTTGGATGCGTCTTTTCTGGCTCCAGAACCGTTTGCAGACGGAGTCGCGAGCAGGCGTTTGCGATTTCGCGCGCGAGAGGGTTGCGCACGGCAAGGGAGGCGCTGATGCGGCGGCCCTGGGCGCGGCTGCGGTTTGCGTCAAAGTACACGGGGTACAGGCACTGGTAGTCTGCGTACGCGGCTCGGTCGTCGGCCGTCATTTGGCGAGGAGCTGGGCCGCCGCCGCCGGGTTGGGGGACATTGCCTGGGTTGAGAATGTGTTGCTTTGCTGCTGCTGTTGCTGCGGCGGAGGGTTGTGACGAGGCGGACGGCTGTTGTTGTTGTTGCTGCTTTTTGGAGGCTGGTTGATCGCGGCGACGCATAATGTCCGAGTCTGCAAAGTCGTCGAGGTCCATTTCTTCGGGGTCTGAGATCACGTCTGGGTCGCTGTCGGAGACCTCTTCTATCCTTGGGTGCGACATGTTGGGCGGTCTGAAGGAGTTGTGAATTGGGGGAAGGATGGTTTATGGTGATTGATGGGGAGAGAGAGGACACAGAAGCTGTGATGGATGGAGGTTGAATTTTGGCGTGCGGCATTGGTGGGGGTGGGGGCTTGTGGTGGGGTCTGACTGCAGTGCAATTGAAGACTGTCGATTTTGGTGGTCTCGTGCTCGCTCGCCGCAGAAGATGCAGAATTATGATATGATTCAACAGATGAGGGAAGCATAGGTTTTATTGTAAATTGTAAAAATTGATTTATACACTGCATAAAGTACTACAACTTATTTCTCTGCAGGGGAAAAGAAAAAGTTGATAACAGAACCAGTTGCGAATCAGAAGAGTTACACAGACATGTGGTATCAGCCAACCAACCAAGTTGTTGCTTGGTATCCGAAGAGAAAACCGAACCCCGATTCCATGTTTCCTTTAACAAGAAAAAGAAGAAGCAGAAAACAAATAAACAACAAACAACATTGGTCTTTTGCCCAAAAAAAAAAACATCTTTCAATAGTATAAGTGTGTGATACATGGTCCTTTAGCTTGTTTGAAGCAAGAGGAGAGAGAGAGCATATGTTGGTTGCCGTGGGCTCATTTTTATGATCGACTATAGCTGGACTTGGAGCTTGTATATTTCGTCCCGGGAGGATGTTGGTCCTCGTCGAATTTACAATAGGGATGAGAGCAGACGCCTTCCCTGATGCTCGGGCACTGTTGATCAAGTCTGGTTAGTGAGTCTGTTTCGCATACAGGTTGATTATCTGGAACGACTTACGTGATGTCCATATATGCATTCCCAGTTCTCGCATTCTTGGCCGTGCGTGCAGGGGTTCTGTCGTGCAAGAACAGCAATGGCGTGAATCTCCTCGGCGTTGGGCTTGTAGTCGTGGACAAAGTTGCAGGCCTCGCCCTTGGCGCAAGGACCGCGGAGGAAGTGGTTATTGCAGAGCTTATCCGTGTCCTTGCGCTTCTTGACAGCTTCCATGACAGCTACATTGACAGTAATGGGCTCATCCAGGCCGCGAGCGCCAGGATTCCAGTCAGGCTGCTGGGGCGGAATGGTCTGGTACTGAGCAGCAGCACCATTGGCGGCCGGCGGCGAAGCGGCAGTGGACTTGGAGCGAGGGCTGGGCTTGGAAGGAGCCAGCGGAAGGCTCATGACCGGCGGGGGCGTGCCATTTGTAATGGCGTTGGCATATGATATCGTGGACGAGTTGGCGCCGCTAGACGAGACGCTGCCGGCTGGGCTGGCGGTGCGTGCAATGGCGGCCGAGGCAGCGTAGGCAGAGGTGCGCTCAACGAGCTTGTCACCGCGGAACAGGTCCTTGGGGAGACGTGCAACCTTGACGCCAGTAGCCCTGAGCTCGGGAGCGATAGCGGCGCCCTCGAGGACGGTGATGCGGTCGTTGGTCTCGGTGTCGCGAAGGAGCTCATCAAGGAATGGGGCGTATCCAGCATCGTGAGAGATGCCGAGGAAGACTTGCTTGCAGTTGTAGTTTTGGACGTGCCACTTGGCGTTTTCTAGACGAGAAGTCAGTAATCGAGTTGAAAAAATTTTCAGCGACAAAAAATGTCACATACCCTTTATCTTGCTATCAGCACGCTCCTTGGCGGAACCGATATCAATAAAGTCAAACAGGGCGCTGGCCTGGGTGAAGCCAACAGCAAATTCCTTAAAGTCGGTCTGGCCAATGGCTTTGCTGATGCCGGCAAAGTTGGCAAAGACCTTGGCAATGATTTGAACATTGTCGGTGCCGTCGTCGTCGTCGAGGTCTACAAGCTGCTGAGATATGGCTGTCCGGAGGGAAGTGGCAGCCTTTTTGCCGCCTTCGAGGCCTTGCTTGATCCACTGTTCTTGGAACTGTAATGAAGCGTTGGTATATGGGACTGGCAATGAGCAGAGCGATAGAAACTTACCACAAGGCCGTCTCCGTCAATTAAAGCAAGCGTATATGCGTTATGGTTCTGTTCTCGTCAGAAAAGGTCCGTGGCGCGAAGTCGAGTCCCGTGTCGCAACAGGACGGAAGACAGGATCATGGCTTTACCTTTAATTGGCCATTTTCTTTGTATATCGCGTCTAGTTCGGCCTCTTGCTTGGTAACTTTTTGCTGAATATCTCGTCTACCGCTGGTAGCGTCGGCGAGATCCAGCTGGCAATTTCGCAGTTCGCCGGAGAGACGGTCGGTTTCTTGTTGGAGGGCACGCTCGAGACCTTGGCAGTATAGTAGAACATCCTGGACGGGGAAAAATTTAGCGTTGGTAAAGTCTCAATTGCGGCAGATGGGGAGTAAAGGGGAAATGCATACCTCGATCAGCTTATCCGTAGAGTCGCGCACAGTCATGAGGTCATTGTATCGGTGGACAAAGGCCATGAGGTTATCTTGGTTGGGGCCATTCTGGCCGTTTTTAGCGGCCGGAGATCTCTGCATTTTCGACAGCGGCGAGGCGTGTACTGTATGGAATGTGGTATTTTATGGCGTTTATGGTATTGTAGAGGCGAGTTCGAGCCGGTTTCGACGCGATTCGGGGCCGTGTAGGTGTCGAGTCGGCGGCGAAAAAAAGGGTCGGATCTGAATTTTTTTTTGGCCTGGTGAAGAAAAAGTGAAGCGCAGGTGACGGAAGCGCGACAAGATGGTTCCGGCACCGCGAGAAGAGCGTGATTCGATAGCGGCTAAATTTAGCGCGATATTGTCGAGCGGTGAATAGCTGTGCGATTCAGCAAATTGCCGCCTTTTCTTCTTCTCTGCAGGAGGAATCGACAGTGGTTTTGTCGTTCGAGAGTTTTGGGCTGGGGTTGATGGGTTGGGTAGAGACTTTGTTCGGCAGGTGATTTTACCATGCACACCACACCAGATGGACGGACTGGACTGGCTCTAAACTTTTTTTTTTTTTTACTTCTTTCCCGAACCAGTGCAAGCGCAAGAGCAAGCCCCGGGCGGCTCCATTAAACTCGGAATGGGTGTGGGTGGTGGGCGGACAGGACAGGACAGGTACCTGCGCAATCGAGGGGTTTTGACGTGCTATAGAAGTACCGCTTGCAAGGGATTGAGAGAACTGAACCAGAAGGGAGCGGTAGATGGTAACCATGCCATTCACCGTCTTTTATAACGGTAGACAAGTATACAATGAATTATAAATACATCACCTTTTTATTTTTAGCTATACTCACTCTCTCCTCATCGTGTTATGCAATGGTAGACTGGGGTACGGCGCGTGTCAAACAGCCCGATTTCGATTAAATTACATCCTGAGGTACGTACTCTGTGCATATCACGCTGTAATCTGTAGGGGGAGAGAGCGACTCGGGAAAACCGGGGACGCCTCCTGCCTTTTGTGCAGTCTCTTTTGCTTGGCCAATCTCACTATTCCCTGCATCCTGACTGGCTGGCGCATCACTCCACATTCAAAGTCCAACCCGTAGGTTCGCAGTATATTTTTTTTATTCGCACCGATTTATACAGTATATACGTTTTATGCACTGGATGTGCGCCAGATGAAAGGTAGAGCACGTCTACTCAGTACTCAGTAGGAGCTGCAAATGTACCATAGTATAATTAGGCCAGGATGCACATCTCGTATAGTTTAGTTTGTATTTTTCTAGCTATAGATAGACAGATTCTATCAGCTCGGGATACTTGGGCGCCTGTTGGTTGACCAATCCGAACGCAGAAGCCTGCCAATCTCACCGTGCTAACCGCCGGCCGCATTTGGCGGCCACGCGACGTCGCATACCTACCTACGTGTAGTTAGGTATAGTATCTATTTTCTATTAGCGCTGACAGACCATGAAAGATTTCAAAACTCAAAAATATAGTCCGTACATCCATTATAAGGAACATGATTGGTAAATATCCATATCCAGCTTCCACTATAAGACCGCGTGCCGGCATTCCTCCCAATCTGCATACGCCGCCGATCGTCATATAGCGGCCACTAACACCACATGTCTTGCATACATTTCGAAGCGCCAGACTATACGAAGCACATGACGCATTATAAGACGTGTATTATACGGCTGCTCCTAATAGAATCTCTGCACCTGCATGCAGATAACCACATACTTCTCACACCATTACAGACCCTCACGCCTAAAAGCCAACCAGCCAGCCAGACCAGCACCATCACCACTCACTACCCGCCCATCATCCAGCCACATTTCTACTCAATGCTCACGATACTATCCTTTGTGAAAAACAGCCGCACCGTTCCCCGAAACGGCCTCGAAAGCCATCCACTCCCACATAGCCTCATGTCTCCTGACCCGCGCTCTGCCCCAGAACACTGCACCAGCATCCCCGGCATGGCCGCCGACCCAACGTACTGATAGTACAGCGCAACCGGCCTCTCGACGACGTCAACCTCCATCTTTGCCTGGTAGCCTTCATCGCCACCGCTCTTCCCTTTCTGTTGTTGCTGCTTCTGCTGCTTCTGCTGCTCCCCGCACACGCCCAGCCTCTCACACCCGCCGTCAGCATACTCGAGCGCCAGCCCGACGCACAAGTTCATGTCGCACAGCGCCGCGCACGGCCGGCGGTAGACCCGCACCCGGATCACGTCTTCGGCCGACGCTGTCGCCATGTAAGTCGGCGCCGCCATCAGCCGCCGCATCGTGTGCGGGTTGCACTGCAGCGCCGTGTCGACGACGGCGCTGCGCCACCCGGGCACTTTGCACGCCGCCGAGACGCCAAAGTTGCGGGCGATGCTGCCGTCGTCGGCCGCCGGGAGTAGGATGTAGCGAGGGTTGCCCGCGAGGGGGGTTATCCCGCTGAGGATGCGGTGTCTGCAGGAGCCCAGTACGTGTACGCGGCCGGATGACGTTACGAGCTTTAGACGATTCGGTCCGTGTCAGCGTTTTGGCTACGGTCGAGGGAGTGTTTTGCAGTTTGTTGCGAGGGGTGTCATCGTCACTTACCAGTAGACTGTCGTCTTGCCACGGACGGTGGTCTTGCACCCAAAACGACTCTGCGTCGCCCGCGTTCTGCAGCGGTACCGACAGGCGCACTATATCTTGAGATTTGATAGAGTGAAGCATAAACTCGGGCGGGTCGTCTGCCTGGCCGGTGTGCTGATGAGGCTTGATGCAAAATGCCCTGCCATTGTAGCAATATACAGACAGGCTCGCTGCGCCTTGCAGGTCGATGCAGCGAATGCTCCTTGGGATATACGCATTGTCGTACCATCGCAGCGGCGGCGGAGGCGGATCTGGAGTATCCCATATCTGCAGGGAGCCGCTGTTTTTCAGGCGCATGAAATCGCCCTGTGTGCCGTTGGTAAGTAATTGCCTTGTGTGGCGTGGTTTGCAAGGTGCTTACCTTGACGTGTACTTGGACATTGCCCATGACGCTGAGTGGTTCTACTATATACCAGGTTGCTGTATGCATACGCGCTTGCGTATAAGATGCCGATTCACTTGAAAATTGCTCGATGCGCTGAATGCCGTAATCGTCCAGGTAAACCCTGACCATGTCGCTGTGATTCTGTGCCGTCCCGCTCATGTCGCCACCAATTCCACGCTGCCACTCCTTTATATTCGCGATATCAATTACATGCTCATCCTCTCCGTGCTGCAGCAGCTTCTTAACCTTGCCAAATCGATGCAATGCAGAGAGAATCTTCCACAGCGGTGACTCTATAGAGTGCGACGCAATCATCTCACGCAGCTCCCAGGGCAAGCCGCAAATCTCAGAAAATTCAGGCAGCATTGCATCGCTTTCCTTGCCAAGAGAGCTAATGGCGGTTGCGAGCAAGCTGCGCACGTCAGCTTGATACGGCACCCCCGGTACCGGGCGAGTCCATGTTCCCAGCGTCCACAACTCCTGTAGGCTCAGCGGGTGGCCTCTTGCAGCAATAGCAGCGTGACAGTCAATATGATGTAGATATGTCTCCGTATCCCCGCACGCCTTGCAGAGCTGAGAGCGGCAGAGCACCCAATTCGATGCCCGCTTGTCACCACCGTATACTTGCACGGGCTCGCTTGAGAGTTTCAGCTCGGCTGAGCCCCCAACAGGGCCGCCTGCCTGGTGCTTTGGAAATTGGAAATTGCAAGTATATTCTGAAGACGAATCCAGACCATCAATACCCAGTACTAAGCAAAGTTTTATAAGAGTTAGCTATTTTTTTCATTGTCTTTGCTGTATATAGCGTTGATCGTGTGAGTGGTGGCCAAACCCGCTTACCTGCACGGACGCTCTCCGACGGCTGGATCGGGAAGCGACATAATAGGCAATATGGCATCTGTATAGGAACATGCCGCGGTGCGTGCTGCACAGTCTCGGTTTCATAAGAAGGCAAAGTCTCCATGGTTCATGGCTTATGATTAAAATCAAGGTAAACAGTCGCTCAAAGAAAATTGTTATTATAAAAGATGAACAGGAAATGGCAAAGACGGAAGGGGTAAGAGATGCCACGGTCTTTGAGTCTTTGAGAGGGGGTTTCCAGCTCGGAGCCTGTTCCATCAGATGACCCCTTCTCCAAAACAGCTGCGCTCGATCGATGCAGCTTGCCCCTCATTACACGCGCCAAAAACAACCCAACCACCACACTTCATCATGGTGACGTCTGGAATAGGCAACGCGGCCCAAGAAGCTTAGCTTATAGCCCATACCAATACTTTGATTTCAACAATGCTGGCGCGCCACACCAGGAAATCAACTCTTGCTTTGCATTGTTTTGTTTGATGGATGGACTTGTCTATCCCAGTTCACCAGGTGATGCTGCAGGTTTTCATATCTGAAATATGTTGCCAACGGTGAAAGTGGTTCGTTTCTTGGCATTTCTCTTCTTTGTGCTTCGGGCATCAACTTTCTATGGTATACATTGACCTTGTTTCTTTTTGTCCCCAATCATGCGCCAACGCCACTACGTTTGTGAATTCATCAGTTGCCAGAATGTGTTGTCTCCCCCAAAGTCGCCGTCGAATAAAAACGGCATCATCTCATCACCAGTTCCATCACCAGTGTCACCTCCTCCCGTAAGCTGGGGATCCAGCGGTCCAGCTCGGGCTACTAAGTCATTGAATAATAGTTCATACGTAGGGTACAGCGGAGCAAGCGTCGACAAGCCCATTTCATCCGGCGGAAGCGTCCATGGCGCCGGAACGCCCCAATTCTCTGGCAGCGGCGGTGCCATTGCCGGCGCCGTGGTCGATGAGACGCAATCTCCGCTAACAGTAGCTGCTAGATTATCTTCTAATGAGCTGTTGGGAGACTTGTCGGAAAGTTCCTGCGGTGTGAAGAGGGAACTTGATTGCGGCGCCGACGTCGCGGTGCTTGGCGAGTCTGACTTGCGATGGCCAACGGCCTTGATGAAGCGAGAGTGAATCGCTGCCAAAACACCCTGAGCGGCGCGAGCAATGGCATTGCGCTCACGCATTACCGCAAACCTCTCCATTGTCCAGTGAAATCGCTCCACGGCGCTGTCTCGCATTTCCTGGTGTTGGTGCGGAAACAGTATAAAGATGGACGCGACTACGACGATGGCATCAAAGCTGCCAAAGAAGAGATGAAAACTGCAAGCCAAATTAGCGAAAAATCCTTACAAATTTATTTTCAATTTCTCTTTTTCAGTCAAACTTACCCCCTCCATGAAGCAAGCGGCAGCCCATCAAACATCTTTTGCTGAAGAGCCAACATATTCACACTCGCCGTCAACGCCGCCTCCCGACTCGGCGGATGGCTAAATATATACGGTCGATGTAACGCCATCAGCGCAAAGTAATGAAGCTGCTCAAAGTGCAATCGCGTCAGGTGAATCCACTCCTTGACATGTGCGTGCCCATCCCACCGCCTGTCGGGGTTCTGTAGCCGAAACACGGCCGGCTTCTCCTCGTCCAGCGCCAGCATCCGGCGGTGCGTCTCGTCCACCTTGGTAAAGTCGCGCGGATGCGAGCCGTCAAACTCCAGGTCCAGGATGAGGCGTAAGTTGCGTGCGAGCTGGAATAGCCAGATGGCTCGCGTCAACAGTGTCGGGGGGTCGGTGGCTTCGTTGCGTGGCATCACCGGCGTCTTGGTGCGGTTGGGGGGAACTGGTGCATCGATGGGGAGAGACGGAAGGCCGCGGTGCCAATCTATGCTGCCTGGACGGCCGAGAAAGATGGCCATGTTTGTGTCCCTGTTGATTTACATAGGTTAGCTGTGCTGCGTAAATGAGTGCGTTGAATAATAGACTGAGCGACATACCATGTTACCAGGTACATGTACATTTTTCGCCGTCTTTGAACCAGCCATTGATTCTCCAGGATACTTTCTATGCTTGAATCCTTGGGCTTAGGATCCAAGCTATCCCTGTGGAACCCAAGCTCCTGCGCATCGCGAATTGCAGCCGCAACACCATGCCACTGCCCGCATATTAGCTTCCTATCCCTTTCTCGACTCGACACAGCTAGATTGAACAAGACCACTTACACACTCGCTGACATGCGCCGTATATTTCAAAAACAAGGCTCTCGTAAACTGCGCCTGCACCGTCGTCTCCGACAAGTCACTCTTCCCAAACAAGCTCATAATGGCCATCCCCGACTCGCTATAATCCGTCGCTAGATCCTCAAACGTCATCCCGCCCGCATACTTGAGCGCATCAAACACCGGATCCGGCTTCCCCGGCGACAGCAGCAACAATGCACAAGCCAGCATCTGGAATAATAGCGCGGGGAAGAAGCGCATCTCGGCATCTAGCTCGTCTGGCGCCGACAGCGCATTAAGCGGCAAGGTGTTCCACCGCTGCAGCTGCGCGTCGAAAATATCCCTGTCCACAAAGTTGTACTGCTGGTCTATGTCGCGGTAGTACATTTCTGTGAGCTGCTCAATGTGCATCTTGGAGGGAAGCTGCCGTACAAGACCCTTGTACTTTTGCCGCACTGGAGAGGATTCTCGGCCCGGGCGGGAGGCCTGCTGGAATAGACCGCCGGACTTGGGGCTGTTTTCGCTGCTCGAGTCATTGTCCTGGTCTGCTGTTTCAATGGATTGCAATAGGTCAAGAGTTGAGGGCCCCGACGATGCGTAGCCGAGAGCTGCGGCCATGGAGGCGAGACTTGCTTCCTCGTCCAGTGGGGATGCTTTGCTGGTGCTGGTGCTGGTGCCCTCTGAGGTGGATTGGCTGGGCTGTTTCTTGACTGGTTTGCCGTGGTCCTCCTTTGTGCTCCTAGAGGTTGGAGCGCCTGCTTCGTATGCGCAGCTTGATTCTTTATTGCGGGTGACGCAGTTTCCACATGGTAATCCTCTGTCGCACTGAGCGGTGAGATGTTCAGTTAGCTGCCGCCCGTTCTCACGTGTTGTGAAGTCCGTTAGAAAAAGGAGCCAAGAAGAAACTAACCTTTTGCTTTCGTCTGTGGCATTCAAAGCACGATATCACCACCCTCCTCCTCTTCTTTGGCGGCGGTCGCGCATCGGCCACAAAGTCCACCACGTCTGCCATTGAGATATCTGCGCTTAAAATCCTCAGCGGGTTTCTGAGAGCTGAATAAGAACAACTACCACCGGGCTGGTTTCGAAAGAAGTCAGCATCAGTTTGCGACGGATATATTTCAAGATTGGACTTCAAAGGGACATGTTCATCATTATTAATTCACAAGCTCTCGCCAAGAGCCAATGACGAGTCATCTCCCGTCTACATCATGGAGTTGTCGTCGTTAAGTCCGGGACATGGGTGGGGCCGTCTTCCTGGCCCTCCCTCCCAGGCTCCGCCTCCAAAACCTTTCGACGGCGCGGGAAGAATTGCGTTGCGGCTTGTGGCTGCAGGGTGATGACAGCGCTTTACTGCGTTTGGAAATGCACGCTTTGGCTGTGCCACTATTGCTGTTTTGCAAGTCGATCCCAGCTGGGGACGTGCATAATCGCACCGAAAGGCGTTCCCTTGCTGGGCACATGCACGTGTGAGTAACCCGAGTAATATGTACATGTATATCGTTGCTTAGATAACATTGAGATGCGTTAGCGCTCTCGCGTTTGGATTTTCTCGTAAAACTCATTTGCTACTCGTATTCGCTTGTTTCACTATTATATTATCGCTGGCTTTATGAAGCCGCCCATTCCCCAAACTGATACGATGCCACCTCTTCTTCGATTAACCTGTGAAATTTCTTCCTTCGTTCTCTTCGAAACTCCTCTCGCCGTTCTTTTGCTTCTTCCAAGCTCATAGGGAATCTGCCAACAAGCGACTCAACCTCTTGGACAAGTTCCCTGGGAAGACTAAACGCCCTCCAATCGATGCGCCCAAACCCTGCTTCACGCCACCAGGCGTCCTGCTGTGGAGGAGTGTTGCGTGTAGAGCAGATTCTGTAGTGAGGATCGACGAGGTAGAGCTTCAAAAACCTCCTCCGTCCGCTACGGCTAGGATCCGATAGAGTGAAGGCTTCGGTGCGGCTCTGCATGACGTTTGGAAACGCCACTAAACAGCCATCCCGGGGTTCGACTGTCCCTAAAACTTGCAGTGCAGGGTCACCAGGTATACTCATGTCTTCATCACCGCACATTTCGAGGTGAGAATTGAATCCGTAAATGTCTGCTAGCGGAGTAATTGGGTGGTATGGATTCGAATTGGTATTGCGTCCCCAAACATGTGGAATGGGGTCCAGGTCGGCCTCAACGCGAAACGACATTGAACCTGACGCTGCTGTTACATTTTCGCTGGAAAAGTATACCACGGTGGTAGCAACTATGTGCTCATTAGGAAGCCCTGATAGCCCCCAGTCAGTTGCCACTCTGGTTGGCTGCTCTGGAGTTAGCTCTACGCTGCCAATCTCGACTATGACTTGTAGTCCTCTGTCTGCAAAGTCTTCTTCTATGGACACTGTGTAGAACTCATGGTCGTCTTCTTTTGGAGGCAGCTCTACATTGGGGTTTCGACCAACTATCATCCTCCCAGGCACAACGGCTCTGTTATCTTTGCCCACCTTCCACTCGTCATATGTGAATGATTTCCCTGGCTCGGGATGAAGCCATGTCTTGATCCGATGATATTTTAGGGTGAGCGCTTTAGACGGCAAGTGTTTTGTCGCCCAGTCCTGGTCAATTAATGGGTATCGCCTCGATGGCGCAGGAACGCGAGGGTTATCTGGCCGTTGGATGAATTGTTGTAGTCGACTGTTGGTTTCATCGTGGATTTTCCCACTGCCAGAAGCTATGATACTATCCAAATCGTCTAAATCTGTCTGCTGTGGTGGTGGCGGATTCCATTGCACCCCAAAAGTTCGTATTCGCTCAGGACCTCTTCCTCGGTCTCGCCAGACAAGGACTTGACTCCATGGCTGTATTGACGCTTCTATGCACTCTTCGATGGACTTGTAGAGCGACGGATTTCGTCGCGGATGCAAGTTGTTAATATAAGAGGATAGTCTTATTCCTTTTGCTTGACCCTCGGCGCTCCCCGGCTCGAATCTTACTTCTGAAGGCAGCCATTGATACAGCGCTGAGAATCTTTGCCCACGGGGCTCCCACGATCGTCTAGGCGAGTCCCTTGTCCTCCTGCATCGTGTGCATGCGCGGCTCCTAGACCCTGGTCGACTGTAAACAAATCCATCACACCCAATTCTTGCATCTCTTGGGCACTTCCAAATCTGTTCGGGGCACATTTGTCCCCGACCAGCGTAATCTACAGCGTCAGACCTGCCGATGCATCCACCATCGGCGAGAACGCGAGTACTCCCGTATACAAGAGGGTATAAGTCCGGATCAACTAGATATCCGCCCTCCTCTGAAGCCAGAGTCTCAACTTGCGTCGCCAATTTGTCGAGCAATTCTGGCGTGATGAGGGCATCTGATTTGCAGATGCGGGAGGCGGCGTCGAAAACAAGCGTCATGCCCGCTTCCTCATAGAGTGCTGTCTTGTCACGTAGCTCAGCTAAACACCAGTCCCACGTCGCTTGACTGATCAACTTATCAGACAAGAACGACTCTTGGGCCCATTCTGCCACGATGGCCTGGTTTTGTATGTCGACATGCCAGCGAGGTTTGTCCGTGATGGCGTTCATCAACCGTAGCATCGCAATTTCACGAGCCGTCAGCCTGTCTTGTGTCCAGTCGCCAAATCCATGTGCAAAACGTTTGGCAGCGGGCAGTTCAATAGGCACGGGAAGGCCACAGCTAGGAACCTGTAGTTTGTGCTCGCCACTATTTTCAAAGTCGAGATTCTGCTCTCCATCTCCCATTCTCTCAACAAAAGCTGAACTTCTCCGCCATTGATGAGGCATCGTGCTGCTCCAACATCTCCTCGGTCGCGAAACAATTGACGTCAACTGCCTCCCTCGCGCAGGAAATATTTGCCCTCGGGCCTTATCAGGCTGAGTTGAGGCTTGGACAAAGCCTCAGTGGCACTTATAGAAGGGTAGGCGCTAAAACAGGGCGCAGGCTTCGGGTTAGGTACTCGTAAGAAAATCAGAAGGGAGGGGAGTATGTGTGGTGGGCTGTCGGATAATGACCCGAAACTCTCCACACAGACTCAATCCGAAGAAGTAGGTTATATATACTCTGTAAATGGCGGATGAAATTACACATTTTATGAGGATGGAGGCATTTTTTCGGGCATTTCTGTAGCTAGATACGTTGTCATTGTAGCGGCAAGCTAGGAAAGTCGGCATTTCTACTATTGCGACGCCGCTTTACTATTAGAACCTTAAGAGTTAGAAGATGAATCTCATTCGCAAACGGCAGATATATATGCCTTGTTTTGGCAGTCTGCTACACGCAGAGAGGCTGACCCTAAGCTGTAGCAAGGCTAAGGGATACATAAGCAGTACGGGCTACAATTAAAACAAACAAAATCAAGTCCAATATGCAACTACCTTAAAGATCAGGTTTTTATTACTCAGTACTCTACCTACAAAACAGAAAGTTAGCCTCACTGTCAACTTAAGGCGTCATCAACATTTTGAGGCAATGCCCCTTAGCAGCTTTATGCCTGAGATGATGGCTTGAGAATTCGATTCTGCTCTGTTCGCTGCGTTGGTATGCTGCAATTCCTCTCCACGAACGGCAACTTCGCGGCCGTCGAATGGTGGTAGCGGCGGCATGACTGGCCCTCGCAAGGGGTCACTTCTGAACTCGGCCAATGCCACCCATAAGAAGCTGTTTGAAGATTTTTTTAAATGTTTAAAGCCACTTTTGAAGACGAGTATTTAGGAGAGTTTGTGTTACGTGCGGGCACGCTGCCGTCATCACCAGTGTGTCAGCTGGCAGTAACATAGAAATAGATAGACATAGTATAGATCAGCTAGAGAGAGAGCATCAATATTTTACCTTTCACTTTGCCAATTTTACCGTTCTACTTATGACTCCTAACTGCCCTATTAGTTGGCTCTTTAGCCATAAGAGTAGAGGCGCGTATATGAAGAGAGCTCCTACTTCTAGCGTGCGAGTGGTTTAATTTGCCAACCAACAAGCCTGAATCAGAGAGGCCCACCCAACCTCTGACAGTTACTATACAGCTTGAAGTATATTAAAACACTTACTTTAATATACAATTACCTATCAAATTTAGATAGGCCACTATTTGAGGCTATAGTGGGCCTTATAGTAGGATTGTTACAGTTCTGCGCCGGTCACTTGTCTCTAAAGCGGGCGGTTGCCTGCATCTACGTACAGGGACTTATAAGAATTGGTAACACGTAATATTGTCTCGTATAATAACGCCTCTAACGCAATGTGTATAACAGCTACAGCCGCCAAACGTATCAAGGTGCCACGTTAGGATCAACAACATGGGCAGCATGCTAGCTGCATAGGTGGCCACTCGTGACGTAGTCTGAGCCATTGACAGACAGCACATAGCCTATTTTATGAATTTTTTTCATGAGACATTCCACGTAGGGTCGAGCAAGTGCAGGTAACTGTCGATATGGTTGGCATGGGGCGTTGCCACGTAATGGAAAGCGCCGACCAAATTGCGTAGGATGTTTCATGTTCGGATATGCGGGGGAAAGTTATTTCTTGCAATAGAAATACTATATAAAGAAGTTATAAAGAAGCATCAGTATTACTACACGCTGGCATAAGCTGCACATTTTATTATACCCATACATCCAATAATACAGTCACCTAGAAATTGTGTATCCTATTCACCATCCAAGATTACCAATCAATATGGCTATGCCCTACCCAGAAGGTGAGGTGTTCTTTAGGCGCTCTGCCTTGCGGGTTTCCGGAGGAAGTTGGTCTTTTGACGCGGACAACTCAAAAGACTTCACCTCACACATACTTATCGAGTATATATACAACCGCCCAGTTAGCCACGGAGGATTGCGATGTCATCCAGTATTTTCAAAAATTGGAGACAAGAAATATTATCGCCCCAGTTCTTTCAACATAATGTTCTCGGATACGACAGAGAAGGCCAAGACGCCTGCAGGACAGGAGTTAAAACCAAGAGGAGTGCCAATGCTGCGGAGGATCGAGGTCGAGACTCTTAGCGATGCCAAGGAATACCAGGACAACGCAAACGGCGGGCCGGATAAGGTGACCATTATGCCAATTCCGGTAGAGAAAAATGAACGGTACCTGTTTATTGATCTTGTGATGCCTGTGCGAGCCATTTACCTGCCACTGTCCCAGAAGGTTGACGACCTCAATCCCGATCTATGCACTTATATCATGATTGATTTCCGTTTCAGAAAGGGGGTGGAGATGATGTTTATGGGCTACAGCCCAGATGAAGAACTAGACTTAATGGAAGTCGAATATATCGACTACGAAAATTGGAAACCTTCAACTCACCCCAATCACAAGCATCAACCCTTCAGCTATAGCTCAGGCTTGGGCTGGCAAGGTGGTCGTACTTTACAGGTTGATATGCGTGGGGTTTACAACCTCCTGGTCGTGCCGCGGCAGCTACGAGACCCTAAAAAAGGCCTGTACAAACCGGAAGACCCAGAAGACAGTCTAATCAGAAATTACCCCGAAGACATTACTACTATTTTCAATAAGGAGCCGGCAAGGCAGAAGCGGGCTTTCCAGCTTCTCGACTACTCAAAAGTTATATCTGATCATTTCGGTGTCGACGTTACCTGGCAGCCATATGAATATAATGAGCCGTCGGCTTCGTTGGTCTCACAGATATTTTTCCTAGGGGTCGAAACTGGCATTAACCTGATACCTGTTGTCGGCCCGCTGGCCTCGACTGGCTTCTCCATATTCATGGAGGCCATCAACGACCCGGAAGGGTTTGAAAAGCATGATATCCTCAAGCTTAAGAGCATCAAGGACAAAGACGGGAAACTCGTTGGGGAGGACATAATGAAGGACGCTGTTGAAACTGCAGCAAGTATCGCCCAAAATGTTGCCAGGCGAGGCAAAGCAAAGGCTGGCTTGAACATTGCTAAACTTGTAGCCTCTTAGTCCTGCGCTTCTATTATGATAGTCCAGCGGAAGATGTTGCGAAAATACGCGAGATTGTTCTATTGGTGCAAGGCATATCTAAGTGATTTCAGGATTAATATTACTCTCTTTCCTTCATCATATGTAATTGACGCATATAGTGAATCAGCTCGCAGAACTAAAATACAACCGCGTGAAGCAGCTGATGCTGTTCTATTTGCACTGCCTGTTGTTGGAGAAGCTCTCGGTGCTGCGTTTGGGACTCTACTGGCCACTATCGGAACGCTAATCTCATTGGCTGGCGCCGCGGGAGACGCTGCTTTGAGTTCTTACAGCATTTACAAGATCCCGATAACGCGCCTCTTGCGATATTCGGTATTCTAACGGATGGCGCCGGCTCATTTGGTAGAACACCGCAACAGATGTCGAAGCTCGGTAGTCTCCGTCGCGGTATGCCCGATGAGCAGATACCAAAGACGGGTGCTCTCTACAAGGAAAATGATGACATTATTCAGAAAATGATAAAGTACTGCAGAAAGGGGTAGGGTAGTGAGATGGTGCCGCTACTTGGCCATCATGCTTTAGAAAACCTTCTCCTCAGGGCCAATAAAAGCCTTCTTGATCACTATCAAGGTCGTTTTTTACATAGACTTTACTTGATCTATCAGTCCAATCTGCGTCTCTTTTACTACATACAGCCTACAGTAGAAGGAAAACGTGTACATGCTCGCAATGTTGAAGCTGTAGAAAATTGCTCATTTGTTCCATTATAACCATAACATTGAATTATTCTGCATGATTCATGCTCCTCCAGTAAAAACAACCCATCACCGCGTCCTACTCCTTCAAAAATAGTCTACCCGATCAGCAAACCCGACAACAAAACGATACCAGTAAAACCATGCTTTGTGCTTTTTTTTCCCCCGCTCCGCGCAAATATTCTTAAATGTAATATCAGGCTACGTACAGATGAAAAAGAAAAAGAAAAATCATCAGATCTTCTCATGACAAGATATATGCAAAAAAACTTCACATCGACCCTTCCAGCTCATCGAACTCGCTCCGTGTATGCCTTCCACGCTGCGGAGCGATAACGCTCAGCTTCTTCAACTGGATCGCTGGCCTTGATGATGCCGCGGCCGACAATGGCAATATCCGAGCCCAGGTTGCCAATGATCTTGGTGGGCGTGTTGTACTGTTGACCCTTTCCGTCACCCTTCATTGTGCCATTTGCAGCCTCTTCGGGTGGAGGTAGCTGGCAGCCCGGGGTCATGTGGATGAAAGCGTCGTCAGGTTCCGTGTTGAGGGCCTCTTGCGAGACAAAGCCCATGACAAATTCCTTGTGCTCGCGAGCTGCCTCAACACAGGCCTGGGTATACTCCTTGTTCATAAAGTTGCCCTGGCTAGACATTTGCGCCAGGATCAGCAAGCCTCTTTCTAGCGGAGCCTCTTCGATTCCGGGGAAGAGCAGCTCGTCGCCTTCGCTGATACTGTTCTTGTTAAAACGCGGTGACAGCGCCGACTCGTACTTTTGGGTCACAGTCGTCACGGAGACGATGCTTCCCTTGCGGCCCTCTTCGCCGCGGCGAGGCTCGGGATGTTGGTCTTGGGGGCCGTCGACGGCTACTTCTGGCTTGTCGTCCCCATCGGCCTCCTCATCTTCTTCGAATTGGTCTGTTGTGGGGGTGCCAACGGTAACCAGCGTGCGGACTTCACAGGGATAGCGCTCGAACCATCTTGAGGCGGCATTGGCAAGGGAGGTGACAGAAGCCTTGCCTGGAACCATGTTGACATTGACTATGTGAGCCCACTCGATGATGCGGGCAGAGCCACTTGTGTATTGCAGCTCGACCGTGTTTCCAATATCGCCAAACTTGCGGTCCTCGAAAATGAGGAAACCGTGCCGGCGGGCAAGGGCGGCAAGCTTTGCGCCGGTTCCAGTCTCGGGGTGAAAGTCCCAACCAGAGACCATGTCATGGTGAGTCTTGAGGACGACAATGGAGGGGCCAATCTTGTCGGCAAAGTAAATCAGTTCGCGAGCGGTGGCTACATCGGCACTCAGGCACAGGTTGGAAGCCTTGAGATCCATGAGCTTGAAGAGGTAGGCATTTAGAGGGTGTGTGGCCGTTTCGGCCCTAGAGGCGTACGTCGACTTGAGTGTTGGATGGGGCGCCATGACAGTAGTTGTGTGGGAATTGGCGATCAGAGGTCAATTGAAGGTGTAACCAGAAGAGGTGTCGTCCGTCAGCAAGTGGACAGGCAGATGGCTTCAGAAGAGACGTGTGACAGCGTTGGGAGGGGAGTAATAGCAGAGTCGGCGGTTTTCGAATGTAGGAACCAACAAGCTTTTGGCACAGCGTGAAGCTCTTGGGGTAGGAATCTTGCCCGGGGCAGCTCTAGGGCTTGCAGCTGAGCTATCTGGCACCGGTGCAGGTTCAGGACCGGGGTGGTCTGTCACGAAACAGGCGAATGTCCTGTATAAGGAGAGCTTGCGGCGATTGCAGTCCGAGTGTATAGTAAGCCGGGGCAGCTGCTCAGAACAGGCTGGTCAAAACTCGGAGTAGTATGTGCCCAGTGCAGAGGCAGCGAGAGCGCAAGAGTCGGCGAGGACGCCGGATAGAAATAGCTGAAGCTGACAGGAGGTTCGTGCTCCTTTGGGTGCGTGTGCCGGAGGATTACGCGCGGGCTGGTTGGTGGTACAAGACGACAGCGGCGGCGCGGCGGAGGGGGATTTCAGGTGAGGGTTGGTGAGCGTCGAGAGCGGTGATGCAGAGTCGAGTCGAGTCGAGTCGTCGAGTCAATAAGCAGAGAGAGTTCGAGGTAAAAGCAAGAGGCTAGAGAGACTGTGGGCGGCAGATTGTAGCACGAGGACGCCTCATGTCTGGGCTAGGGGGGCGTGCGACGGCGGACAGGGCTGTTTTTTTTTTGACTGTTGGGATGATGGGATGGGCTGTGATCGATCAGACCTGCAGAGCCGAGTGCGAGGTGAGGTGAGGCGGCGGGCGGTGGGCAAAAGTTTTTGTGGCCCGGTCGCAGCCCGCACCCGCGCTAGCACTGGCCCGTACAACGGGCAGGGGGTGGGGACCCTGTAGGTCAGTATTCATGGGCACCTAAACGCAGCGAGGAGGGGCCCTGGCTGGGAGCCCCGCAGTGCGCCAATGCAAGGCGTTCACCCAGTTTTTGCTGCACTCACAGACGGTGAGTGCCCCGCCCCGAGCCGTTTTGGCTACATCCTGGCAAGGTGGCGTCTTGTTGGACAAAATGCCGAAAGGGGATCACCGTTGACATTGTTGGCTAACAATGGTGAATATACACATGTATGCATGAACGAGCTCTAGGCACATTGGCTTTCACGGGGTCGGGTCCTCTGACCCTGATGGACAGTATCAAGTGTCCTCAAGCAGAGCAACAGACATACCAACTGCGGCACCAGTTGGCTCTACTTGATTCAAATAGTAATTACTTTGTCGATGGAGACGGTCAAATTCTCAACTTGAAGCAGCTAAATATGGTATGTAATTTTGACAATAGCCTTTAACCTCCTAGTCTGACGTATCCACATCATAAAGCTAGCAACCAACGCCAATCCATGTGTATATCCGTTATCGAGACCAGAGCACAGAGTGATGTGTCTATGGCATTCGCAAGCCGTCATGCATCTTTGTATGAGATGAAGAAAAAGACATAAAACAAGAATGATGATGCCGTTATCAATCTCTTTCGAGACACTCCTTCGAAGGCATCTTGATTTTCCGTCCTTAAGGCGTGTAGTAGGTGCGCAGGAATCTACCAATGCGCTTTCGGAACGATCGTCGCTCTTCGTCGCTCAAATCACTGAATGAGTCCGACTTGGCCTTGGCCGTTCGCTTCTCGACCTCGTACCGGCCCCCGGGCGAAAAGGCCGAGGGAGGGCCACCAGTCGCGTAGTTTGGGCACCCGCCGCAACACATTGTATCGCGTGCCTGTGGCTGTCGATGTGTAGTCGCGTAGATTGATAGGTTGATTGAATAACCGGCTCTATTCGGTTCGAGTCGGCGTACTTGATGAGTCGCAAATGTAGTTGGATGAACACTGCTAATGACAGGCTGGCTGGAGAATATATATTGTAAAAGAAACCAGAACTATCTTACCCGTGGGACCTTGATTCCAAAGGATGGAGAAAAGTGGCTCTAGCGTCCAGTACGCCATGCTCGTTGGGCTGTCTGCTGAGCGTGGGGAGCATGAAGTCATATAGATGGGTTAATGAAATAAATACAAACTCTGTCATTCCAAATCAGCTCCATATATCTTTCGGCAGAGGGCATTTACGGAAACCATGGTAGATCAAAGAAGAAGCTCACGTGCGGTATCGTCAACTGAGGCCACTGGAAACCACGTAGATCATGTCCACTACTTGGACGCTGGAGATGGAAATTTTCTGTACCTTGCTCGCAACTTCATTGTGTTCATGTTTATTGGCAAGTGAGGGCGCAATATTATGAAATTCATAATCCAAGCTGCCTGATACGTGACAAAGTGAGAGAAGCAGCGACTCCGACCCATTCCTGTTTGATCTAGACCGGATATAATTAGCATCACAGTATCTCTACTGCAGTGTCTTCCATTGGCGGCTCTGAGACTACAGTCTATCTCTAGTTGTTCCATGTCTTACGTGCCTTGTAACCACCACCACTGAACTGTCGCACAAGGCAGTCTGACCAACATGTCGGCTTCAACATGCTCCCCTGACTCGACCCTGGCTAGAGTTTGGCCCTTACCCAGCAGGGCCCCATTGGTGTGACCAACCGGTCGGTGAGAGTGGTGTTACAGAGGAACAAGCCCGGCCTGACGCCACCACTTTTTCTGCTACTTGGCTGGGGGGCGCCACCACCGTTAGTGTGTCGCCATGTTCACGGAGGTTGTACGAAGTAGCGCATTCGGCACGGTTGGGGAAACTGCCGTTGCAATTGCTTAGCTAGCCTCCTAACAGAAACGTCGTTAATTCACGTAAGCTGTACCTCTTAAGACTCTAATGAGGACCCGGTTTTGTGTGCTTCTTACACCACTACCTCGCCCCTTAGAATTCTCTTCCATGTACTACATCCCGGCCCGTGTCCGCCGAACACTTATCCCGGTGGCCAACGGACCAGGGCCGACCCCGGTAGTAGATCTAAAATGCCCACCCCATGTTCATCCTGGGATTGAACAGCGCTCGGGATTGGAAGCGACAGCCACCTCCCTCGAACCGTTGGGTCCTCGGCGCAACGTCTTGAGATGCGCAGAGTGGAAATGATCCATGTAGCCTGGAATGACGATCAATGCAATGCTGTCGCCTGCCCGCCGTCTTCCTCGATCCTGTCTACTCGTATTGGCGGCTGCTGGGCTGGTAGGCACTTGCTTTCTTGGGTTTGGTTCGTATGTTGCACATCATGCATCCTCAGCAACAGGTGCTTGTGATAGCTCATCTTTGTGATGCGCGAATTTCATGCGGTTCTTGGCCCTGGCAGATGGCCTTAACCACCAGTGGCTTGTTGCGGCAATACATGCCTTCTTTGCCACATAGAGGCCAATGCGTATACTTGTATGAGCAGCATCAGCGACACATACCTTGGCAGTATGGCCATTTTTGTCTCCTGGGTAATTATCGCTTTGTTCTGCGTTGGTTGAGATACTGTTCCAACGGCGAACACCATGGAATCCATAGCAGACTGGTGTATATACATGCCATGCATGCAGTACGGCCATTTTCCTGAACCTATTACAATGTAGTTCTCACATGTGTTGGTAGACGCACGCGCCAACGCTCACCATAATTAACTAAAAACGACCTTTTGCATTTTCCTTTCCCTGGACCCCTCCTTCTCGGTGCTGCGCCGGGCTGTTTACGGGGCGTCGTCTGCATTGCTACCGCACCGGCTGTTCGGTCTGTCACCGAGAAGCTCTCCTGTTGTTTGCATGTAGTTTCCTCATCATGTTATCTTTCGAGTGGGAGCATCCGGAAAACTAGTTTACGGTGTATGGTTTCGGATGTAGGAAGCGATTACCCGGCCCTAGTTTTGACAGACTCCTGGTACAATGCAGGTATGCTTTCTTTTGGCGGGGCGAACAAGGCGTATACAGCGTGGAGGCGTTGGTCAGAAATGATAGATAAAGAGGTATACATATCGTGACGGGCCGCGTCGTTTATTAGTGCTGTACAAGGCCAGCTTTTTGCCGAGATGGTTTCATTTAATTATAGTAGGAAAGTCGAGGTGCTGCAAAGGAGGATGCTCAAAGGCCGACGTACAAGTGTTGCCTCAATAGGATGGGTGTCGTTCGAGTATACGCCAACAGAGCACAGAGACTGTCTTGGCTGCCTTGTGCTGCAATGGGAATAAACAATTCCCGAGACTCTAAAAGACCTGAGCACAAGGAGCTGAATTTCATCACAGACATAATCCGAGAATCTTTTTTTGTTCTTTGATTGCGATGCACGACGGCGTATACTTTGTGTGACGCCTGGGAAGCGTTGTTGTGGATTCGCCGAGGGCTGTTTGTGATGCCACAGGGGAAATTATATGCCGGAGAACAGAAAGAAAACTCTGGATCTTTTATTCGGTATATTCAAACCTTTTTCTGATTTGAATACGGTATTGTTCATTTACTGATGTCACTATAAGAAGGCGGCTGACTTTGCTCGAAAGCTTAGTGCGGTGGCGAGATGGTACTCGGCTGCACCAGGCTGTGATGCATGCTCACAGCCACACGACGGCCAAACAATGGAGATCCAGCGGCATAATAATACATGTTGAAGAATAAAGAATCAACTGTCTTAAGTTAACTCTGGGCTCTAAATTATTAGTAACAGTTGGCAAAGGCACGTCATTGCTAACTACGGTACAGTAGCTGGAAGTGTGTCAACTGCGGCGTACAGTTTCAAGATGACGGTAAAGCCAATCCAGCTCACACTTGGCGGCAATCAAGTTTTGCTGTAGCTGATGGGATAAAGAGAGCTGTCAGAAAATAATCAGTACCGAGAATTTATTAGACCTTGAGAATGGCAATGTGGCAATCAATTCATTGCGGTTCATACCGCGTAGTCCTCTCCGGAAAGGAGTACATCCATCTCCAGATTTACATAATTTCTTCTTCATTCTTGTGCAATTACCTGTGCCAAAACAAAATTCTGTGGGTTTCCTTGAACAACGAATCACGTTTAAGAGAACTATTAGCCTTTTCAGAGTTAATCTGGGCGTTGACGCTGTTTTAGAGTTGCTCGCCGCTTACTCAGGCTGTTCTACTGGTAATGGGCAGGACCTGAGACACAATGTCACTTCTAATCTGAGGCAACACGCCTTTCCACAACGTTGAATAAAATGGTAGAGAGAAGAAAATGGCACAAGAGAAACAAGTCTACGGCATTGTGCATATTTTACCAGCCTTTTTCATTCGCGTGATTTGTGCTGCAGGCAAATGCAACTCGCCGCCAAACTGCGGACGGGGTACATGGTTTAGTAGGTAATCAGCGGCTTAGTACTGTAGGTACCTACCTGTGCAGTGTTTTAACCTCCTGCACGCACGCGCTGGACTGCTCTCACAGTGGCGGGCAACTTCTCCCTCCCCCGGCGGCGGTTTTTTTATTTACCCGATCATCAGATCCCGGATAACCGCCTTCCAAGACAACAACGACAAAGCGCATCATATACCCTCATGGTGGCCCTTAACACACTGTAGCAATAGCGAGCCGGTCCTCATGATGGCTACTTTTGCTCCCAATCCGCGAAGAGGCGCCCGTGAGTTCAAGTACGGGCCCTTTGACCAGGAAGGCCTCTCACACTTTGGTGCTGGCCCGCCGACCCCCTCACAATCCGACCAGACGCAGGTCTCGACGATACCGCCAGCCGATTATTTCGATCCCAATATAAATGCACATCCCCAGGGCGTCCGGCGGCCGCCGCCAAAGGCGCCCAACTGGAGCGAGTTTTATAAAAATGGCCTGCCTCGCGAAATCATTGTCATTGACGACTCGCCCGAGCCAAACGGCACCGCCACGACATCCGACGCGGCTGCATCATCACAATACAGAGTTATCGCGCCAGCACAGGCGGTTTCGGGCCGGAAGCGAAAATATGATGATGCTGTGAATGGTACGCAGAATGCGGCACCCGCAGGTGATGCTCTGCAGGCCAACGCGGCCGCTCCGAGCCGGAAACGAAGGGCTGAGCAACCACCAACGGCGTCGACGCGGGATCAGGCGAGGGAACAGCCATCGGCGGCCAATATTACTCCATCAGTTACTATAGACTTGCGATCACCGGAAACGACTTCAAAATACTCGGCTAGCGTGGCCAGTTCAAGCGCCACCCATGCTAGGAAGAGGACGCGACTGCAGGTCAATGGGTCTGCTGCCGCACCATCAACGTCAAGTCGGTTACGGAATGCATCAACTGTGGAATACTGCGGGCTGATGGCGCCGGCTCGCCGTGCGCGAGACGTTCCTGTCAGAGTTGAGCGCATGGTAAGTACATGTTTACCCCGTTACTCCGATGTTGTCATCGAGTGACGTCAATTGCTAACATTCATGTCCTTTTAGGTGTCAGTCAATGGAACGAAAAAGATTGACGACGAGGATGGCCATTACATTGTTGTTCCTGATGCCACCATTACCAGCCAATGTAAGTCTACTCTCGAGGCCGTTAGTTTGTGCTACTCTAACTTGGTTGCTAGATAAAATCACAAAACTACTCGGGCAAGGCACGTTTGGCAAAGTTGTCCAAGCCTACAACCCCAAGCATAGAGAATACGTCGCCGTCAAGGTTGTTCGATCAGTCCAAAAGTATCGAGATGCTGCGCGTCTGGAGCTGAGAGTGTTGCAAACACTGCGAGAAAACGACGAACAAAACAAGTTTCGATGCATACATTTACGCGATTGCTTTGACTTTCACGGGCATATTTGCATCGTGACAGATCTCCTCGAGTCGAGTTTGTTCGATTTCTTAAAATCCAACAGCTTTGTGCCCTTTCCAAACAGCCATATACAAAGTTTCGCGAAGCAGCTCTTGACCAGCGTTGCCTGTACGTGCCTTGTTTATTTCCATTTTTCACCTTGTCTATGCTAACCTCTTGCTCAGTTATACATGACCTCGGCCTTATCCATACCGATTTGAAGCCAGAAAATATTCTTCTTCGAGACGCCTCATACCAGACATTTACATATAATCGATCCATACCCTCGTCACGAACTGGGCCTCCTAGGCAGGCACACCAAAGGCGAGTACTGCTTGGCTCCGATATCCGCCTCATTGACTTTGGGTCTGCCACATTCGAGGATGAATATCATTCGTCGGTGGTGTCAACGCGCCACTACCGCGCACCTGAAATTATCCTTGGGCTTGGATGGTCTTACGCGTGTGATATTTGGAGTATTGGCTGCATTCTCGTTGAATTTTTCACTGGCGATGCATTGTTCCAAACGCATGAGAATCTGGAGCATCTGGCTATGATGGAGGCTGTGCTTGATGCCAGAATCGAGCCGGAGCTGGTGAGAAAGGTGAACCGAACGAGCTCGAGAAGCAATAGCGCAGCAGGGTAAGCATAGCTGTCAAACTGGACTGAGAATGGGGACTAACGGAAATTACAGATATTTTAAACGTTTGAAGCTGAACTATCCTACGGCGGATACCAACAGGGCGTCGCGCCGCTTTGTCAAGAGCATGAAGCCGCTGCAGGTGAGTGAAAACTGGCTAGCTGCCCAATGATACAAGTTCTGACATTTACAAAGGAAACTATCCCTGGAAACAATAGCTTTTTGAAGGGCTTCCTTGACCTGCTGCAAAAGATGCTGATATATGATCCCGCGCACCGAATCACGGCCAAGCAAGCACTAAAGCACCCTTGGTTCCGCGAATCTGTTCGTGACGACGGCACGGAAGCGGCAAGACTTGCGTCTGAGAATCCAGAGATGCTACGGCGTGGAGCTCGGAAGCAGTCGTCTGCTCTCCCGCCATAATCGGTGGTTCAGCAGGAGACAATATTTATTTTTGACTATATACGTTGGACATGGGCATTGTTACCACCATTTTATCTTGGGGAATCCATTCAAAATAGTATTTGGCATGGATGCATCTGCGAAACGAGGAATGGGAAAGCTTGCCTCTTTTATATATATATTTATCATGGGAGCGTTTGGGGGTATTATGATTTTGTTTATCTAATGATGGGTTCTTGGGAGCGAAAGGAAAGCGATGATACTGGGACAGAGCCATATTGGGGACTGGGAAGTGATTTTACAGCATTATACATTTTCATGGCGTTATCTTTTCTTGCTTCCCGCCTGTCTGTTTTCTCGACAGCGGGAAACCGAATACACATATACTCTAAAATTTTAGAGGTTGTTGTTGGCGTGGTTGTGGAGGCCTGCGGTGTGGCAGCGTGTGTGGCTGACCATTTCTGCATAAAGAAGAGGCAATGTGATACCAATGATGACTTTTCAAGGGTACAAATGGTACTAAAAGAAACAAGAAGAACTGGAATATTATGCTATGTTTGTGGTGTCGTAACTGTGCATGCCATAAAGTACAAGCGTACGTCGCTTGTGTTGGTCTAACGGAGCCTGCCACGAGCACATGTGTTTCAAGGTCGACAGCCCATGTTATTACCTAGGCAGACCCCTAAGAAACTCGGCTCCGTCGCCTGGCGGATGCAGCGAGGCGTTCAATGGTGGCAGCTGGCGTGCATGATTACGCGGGGTTAGCGGCCACTGATAGAGTGTGCGTGGCGTGAGTGTGAGCTGTCATTGGTGCCCGGACTGGCCCGGCTGGCCTGCTGGATGTGAGGTGAGAATCTGGGAGAAACTCGAAGGAAATTGAGAAGGGAGAAAGCCATTCTGCCCAAGTAGGCCGTGTGTATGTTGTGTAATGGGAGAGAGTGTGTCCTGTTGTTTGAGGTTGTCCAATGCGTCGTTGACGCGTGTTAGCCGTGGGCACGGCACGGTCCCTCACCTTTGATTGACAAGTAAGGCGGACATTGTGTAGATAGTACGACGTATGAGTGAAGCAGAAGAAACAAGGCGAAATGCGAGCATCAGACGATTCATGGCTCCGAAACTTACCTCGGCCACGTCCTCGCCGATGGCCATGCAGGCTGTCGAGACGGGGCGGGTTCTAGTGGGCTTACCTGATGGCTCGGTGAGGAGACAGCGCGCACCGCGGCACGTCTAGGGGTATTAAATAGCCCTGTTAGCAGCCCCCCAGAGGCCTCAGCACACCACCTAACAGCCAAGGAAAGGCACCTAGAAAGGGCTGACTGTCACCACACCCACCCGTCCCGAGAGACGTCCCATCAGGCGTGAAAAGCTCCCCAAGCCTAAAGAGGCGCATGATCTACAGAGCAACTCCTTTTTTCCGGCCTTTAGCTTTCTTACCATTGCCAACACCATTTCTAGCTCTAACTCGGGTTTTCATCCTATCCGCTCCTTTACATTTTCATCCGAATTCTTCTTTTCCCAATTCAAACGAATCTGCTACTTCAAGACGACTTGCAGCTCCTTATTACTGCTACCAGTAGTCTCTGTACAGTGCTGCGATTCCTCACGCGCTGTTTCGAAAAGCTACCTACCAGTGACGTGAGCTAAGCAAGTCCGCTCCGCACTGCAATAGCCCGCGCCCACACGGGTGCTCCAGTCATTATTACCTGCACGAAGCGACCCCCCTTCGTCGTCATTCCGCGACACCCGAATTTCTTTGATTGAACCCCTGTCCCAAATCCCGAACCAAAAAAATCGAAAGGAGGGATCTGGACTTTTTTTTTTTAAGTTTCCTCCTGCAGAATCGAAACCCGCTCGACTGCAGTAGAATACGACGCTACCACGCGATTCCCTGTCCCTGATTTCTTTTTTCTAATCGCAGGACGGACGACATAAGGGCAGACGAGTCGTCACGGTTATTCAAAGCACGCCTGCTGGGAGCCTCGAACTGAAAAAGAAGAGATCGTCGCAGCGCATCACATCACACATCACAACGCACAGCCAACATGTCGACGCGATCACAATCAACCCGACGACGGTCCGCTCGAGTTCGCGATGCGCAGAGCGCTTCTGGTGATGAAGCGGCCAATGGCTCCCCAAAGATGAATGGTAATGGATCGGCTCATGCGGATGTCGAGCTGCCAGAGGATGAGGAGCGCGAAAACATCTTTCTCTTTTGGCCCAACTTAATCGGTTAGTTTTGCCATCTGGATCTGAGCTTAGTAGGACACTTTTTCCGTCAAGCTTGCCATCAGCGTTTGATCGCAACCATTTCTCCCTGTGCTAACGTATTCCACCACCTCACAGGCTATGCCCGCATCGTCCTCGCCTTTGCGTCCCTCTACTACATGCCGCTGCATCCCCGTACGTGCTCGTTTCTTTACAGCGTCTCGTGCCTTCTCGATGCCGTCGATGGCCACGCAGCCCGCATCTTTGAGCAGTCTACCCGCTTCGGCGCCGTTCTCGACATGGTCACCGACCGCTGCACTACCTCGTGCCTGCTCGTCTTCCTCTCGTCCGCGTTCCCACGATGGGCCATTGTCTTCCAGGGCCTCATTGCTCTTGACTTTGCCAGTCACTACATGCACATGTATGCCACGCTCGTCGTTGGCGGCACCGACTCTAGCCACAAGAATATCGACAAGAGCCAGAGCTGGCTCCTGAACCTGTATTACTCGAACAAGGTGCGTATTCCCTGCCAGAGACAATCCAACTACCAAAGAACAAAACAGCTGACGCCGAAACCCTTAGAATGTTCTGTTCGTCTTTTGCTTCATGAACGAGCTCTTCTTCATTGCGCTTTACCTACTCTCCTTTTCTTCTCCCCTCATCTCGCCGCACCTCATCAAGAGCGTCGAGGAGACGAGCGGCAGCCAGATGCAGCCCGGCGCCCCCCTCAACTCGTCGCTGCTCAAGCAAATCTTCCCCGACCCGTTTAGCGCTGCTGCCCTCGAGGTCGCTCGTGCCAACAAGCTGGACTCGACCGTGCCTTGGATCCTTACTGGCCTTAGCTTCCCCGTCATGCTTGCGAAGCAGGTCATCAATGTCGTTCAGCTTGTCAAGGCCAGCCGATGGCTTGGAGACGTGGATATCAAGACGAGAAAGGCAAACGGTCTTCCCCGAAAGCCAAAGACCAAGACTGCCAAGAAGGCATAAGAAGTTAGACGATGGCGCTAAATTACGCTGACTGGTCAATTTATCTCGTCTCGGGTGTGGCATGTGTCCGTCCGGATATGTGCAGTGAAAAATATAAGAGTACGGCAACAAAACAAGGGAGAGGGCAGGACCGACGTTGAACAGATTGTTGGGGGATATAGGAACCGAGGACGAAAAAAGAATTGAGTCTTATGAAACGGGGGAAAAATTGACTCGTTTTTATCTGCATTGGGAGGGGATATGGGAACTTTTGGGGGACTCTGATCTGGTTGCTTTTATTTTGATTCATTCTCTTTTTCTTTTTTTTCCCGACTTTTATCTTTTCGTTTTGTTGTTACTATACTTTGTATAACTACCTCTGATGGTACGGTGTTTGTAATTTGTTATTTTTTTTAATAGCGTTACCTTGTCTGCACCAGGAAACCAAGTCTGTTTATATGCAGCTGTGCCACAATGTCACCAAAATCTTTTAATAAATGTTGTCAAAAAATATGTTTCTATGTTTCATTGGGTATCAAACAACACGATGCCATCTTTTATCCACGCTCAGGCTCATCCCCAGCCGTAGTATATTCATCCCCATGTCCATGCACACCACCATCCAAAATAACACCTTCATTATCATCCAAGTCGTCCTGCACCCTCCTCCATCCCTTTCGTCTCTCCCGTCGCTCCGAGGCCGTGTCAGACCCGTCATCTTTTCCCTTGGCTTTAAACATTGGTTTCATGAGCGAGCCTAGGAGCGGATTGCTGCTAAATGCGCCGCCTACTCTGCTGTTTCCTGATGTATCACCCAGTGCCGTCCGTGACGACGGCGCAGGTTCTTCTGGGACGACGTCTTCTGTCTCGTCCTCGTCTGGTGATGATGGGCGATCCATGGGCGTCATTTTACGCACGACTCGCCCTTTGACGAGGTCAATGCTCATGACTTGCTGTCTCTTTTCGTACTCTGGTTTCGCGTTCCACTCCATCTCTCGCATAATCTTTTGCTGCCTCTTCAGCTCTTTTGCCCGCTCCTCGGGCGTGGCCCACATGCTCCCTGAGCCTGAAATGGCAGCCGTCACGTCAAAGTCGGCCGCCTCGTCACGCACAGTGGTACGCTTGGCGTTTTGCGCCTGGAAATTAAGCAGCTTGTCGCGGTGCTCGCGCGCCTTGGCGGCTGCCTCGGCGAGTGAAGGACCGCCGGTGGTGTCACCAGCCGTGTTTGCGCCGCGGTTGGAAAACGGCGCTGGCTTCTGCGAGACTTCGGCGCGGCGGTTGGCGGATGCGTTGGCCGCCATGCGCTCGCGACCGCGCTCATCTTTAAGCTCGCGGACGAGCAGTTGCACCTCGTCGGGCGTCAGGAGGGCCGCGCCGCAGAATGTACACGGTCCTAGGCCTTGTTTCATGCAGATTACTTTGCCGCAGGCGAGGCAGTTGGGCGCGGCGCTCTGTAGAGGGTGGCGGGTGGCGACGCAGTTGCACTTGCGGGCTTTGACGTCGTCGAGGGATGGGTTTGTAGAGACTTCGAGGGCGCGGATGGCGGCGTCGAGGTCGGCTATGGCGGTTGATTGGCCTGCCATTGGCGTGCCGCCGGAGATGGAGATTTTGGTCGTGTTGGAGGCGTTTGGCTTTGGTGTTGAGCTGCGTGAGGACTGATTGGACTTGGATTTGGGCTTGGAGAGGTTGTCGCCGACTAGGAAGCCTGCTGATGAGGCATGCTGCTTTGTTTGCGGGTTTGATGTGGATGTGGATGCGCTGGGTCCTGAGGAAGGCGGTGTTGCTGGTCGTGAGGCATTGTTGCTGCTTGGGGCGCTTGGTCGGTTTGAATTAGTTATGTATTCGAGGTCGCTTGCTTTTTTGTTGTAGGCTGTGCCGGATGGGCCAGAGTATGCTTCTAGCAGTCGTGCTTGCGGGGTGTGGATGTCGGCCTTTTTCTTCTTGGGCCCTCGTTTTGACCTGGGCACGGCTTCTATGGTGTCTGAGGAGGGAGCTGCTGGTGACGGAGACGCAGGGGCGGGTGGTTGTCGGCGAGCGTTGAAGGATGAGATGAAGTCGACGGCGAGAGGCGAGTCGCCTAGGAGGTTGCTGAAGTGGTTGACTGCGTCGGCTTTGGAGAGCGTGGATGCATAGTCTAGCACTTGCTGGAGCTCCTCCTCCGGCAGAGGGAGAAGCTGCGACAGCTGAGCTAGCGACATTGTGCGGTGTATTGTCGCTGGACGCTGTCAAAGGTGGTGATGTTTAAGGACAATGGCAGACGAGGCGAGCTTGAAGTCGAAGGCGGGCACTTTTGCGTGGGGCAAAAGTTGGTGCGCTCCAGGCTTACAAGTGGTTGATGGTGACTCACGCCGACGAGGGTTGAGCAGCCCAAGATGTTTGAATTAATGCATCTGAAATGTTTTAAATGTCAAGCCAAAGCTATGGCTTATTATCTGAGATATATTTTACCAATTAGGTCTCTGGATGTCCAAAATGCGTGATATCATTGAGCGGATATATGTATATGGTCGTCTGCCTACATTGGCTGCTTCCGCCTATCAGCGTTTCATATGTACAGACAAGTTGCATAATTAACATGTTGAATTGTTCATCATGTAAATGGTTCAATTGATGCTTCTTCGGTCTTGACCAATTTTTACAGCCAAACCCATGTGCTCAACACAGACTGTGACAAGGCCAATAACCGAGCTGGCCGAGCTATGTCCGTGACCACGGGATTTGCGCCACAGCTCTCCAGCCACAGCTCATCCTTACCCTCACCCTCGGCCAGCCGGGTGCCACGGGTGCCCTTTTCACCAGACCCCTAGCACACCGCCCACTTCTTTTTCTTCCGCTCACCCCCGAACGAGTCGTCGCCCGTCCGACAGAAATCGCAACGAACACCTTTTCCCTCACCAAACTTGGAAAGCTCAGCTTAACCAACACCACCACCACCACCACCGCACATCTCGTCTATCCTCCCCAATTCGCCTCTCAGCCGTCACAATGTTTGCTGCCTCCAAGATCCAGACCCGGGCTTTCTCTGCCTCGGCCCGCAACGTACGTTTTTATTCTTCCTGCTTCCCGCTCCGGCCGGAGGTTACCGCCTCCGTCCCTTCCAGGTCTTCTTCCCAAGCCTCGTCTCGTGCTAACACTGCATCTCGCATGTAGCTGTCCAAGGTTGCCGTCCTCGGTGCTGCCGGTGGCATTGGCCAGCCTCTCTCTCTCCTCCTCAAGATGAACACTCGCGTCACTGACCTCGCTCTCTACGATATCCGTGGCGGCCCTGGTACGTTAACCTTGTTGCTGCTGGAGTTGCGCCAATTTCGACATTCGCGAAACGCAATTGCACCAGCTCTCGCAACCTTACCCGCAAACTTCAAGTGCTATAAGTCATACTAACTAGGCCTCCCTCTCCTCTAGGTGTCGCTGCCGACGTCTCCCACATCAACACCAAGTCTGCCGTCACCGGCTTCGACCCTACCCCCAGCGGCCTCGCCAAGTGCCTCGAGGGCTCCGACATTGTCCTCATCCCCGCCGGTGTTCCCCGTAAGCCCGGCATGACCCGTGACGACCTCTTCAACACCAACGCCTCCATCGTCCGCGACCTGGCCAAGGCTGTTGCCGAGTCTGCCCCCAAGGCCAAGCTGCTCGTCATCTCCAACCCCGTCAACTCCACCGTCCCCATCTGCGCCGAGGTCTTCAAGGCCCGCGGCGTCTACAACCCCAAGACTCTCTTTGGTGTCACCACCCTCGATGTCGTCCGCGCCAGCCGCTTCGTCTCTCAGATCAAGGGCACCAACCCTCTCGACGAGAACATTACCGTCGTCGGTGGCCACTCCGGTGTCACCATTGTCCCTCTCTTCAGCCAGAGCAACCACCCCGACCTGAGCTCCAACGAGGAGCTCATCAAGCGCGTCCAGTTTGGTGGTGACGAGGTCGTCAAGGCCAAGGACGGTGCCGGCTCCGCCACCCTCTCCATGGCCATGGCTGGTGCCCGCATGGCTGACTCTCTCCTCCGCGCTGCCGACGGCGAGAAGGGCGTCATTGAGCCCACCTTTGTCGAGTCTCCCCTCTACAAGGACCAGGGCATCGACTTCTTCAGCAGCAAGGTCGAGCTCGGCCCCAACGGTGTTGAGAAGATCCTGCCCGTCGGCAAGGTCGACTCCGTCGAGCAGGGCCTTCTCGACACCTGCATCGGCGACCTCAAGAAGAACATTGAGAAGGGCGTCTCTTTCGTCAACCAGAACCCTGGCAAATAAGTGCATCAACCAACCCGATGCACAAGCCGTGTAATATAGTCGCCTATGCTGTGGGTGACGTCTGGAGGTAAAAGGTAAGGCATGGTATAGATTGAGTCTGTGCCTAGCCGTGTATGAAAAAAAGACGACATCAGAAGAGAAGAAAGAAATTAGTAAAAAAAATAAGCATTTTGGAATTCGGATACCACGGGAACGCATGATGGGAACTAAAGCCTTGTAATGCCGGAGAACTAGGAGGGAAGGAATGTTTTATGTTGTGTATAAGCAAAGAAAACGTTGTCTACTCTAGTTTCGTCGACTTTTTCCATGCTTTTAGGACTCAGTGTTCGAGTTGCAAAGCAATATTTTCCCTACATAGACCTTTAATCAACGTCTGTGTAAAATATATGAATAAATCCCCCAAAAGAGCAGGTAGTAAAGAAGAGCAGTGTGCATGTATAAAAGTTTTACACGAAATCTATGACTGTATGTCTTGTAGTACAAATGCCCATAGAGGCTCTTTTTTATCCACGGAATTGGCCCCGAAAAGGACTCCGTGTGAGATAAATCCAACTCTATAACAGGCTCCAACTTTCTTCAATCTTCTTCATGCGGCCGAACTAGGAATGAAAAAAATACACACCATTCTAACCTGTTACTGAGCAGCCTGACGTCCAGCCCTCCATTCAGCAAGCTTCTGCTTGCGCTCCTCCACCTTGCGCTCAAACTCTGCCACCTTTTCCAGGCGCTTCTTCTCCTCCTCTTCAGCCTTCTTGTCTGCCTCAATCTTCTTGCGGGCGTTTTCGCGGTCGAGCTGCTCGGGGCGGCGCTCCGCAATGTCGCGTGGGCGGAAGTCGCTAAACATGCTCTTGAGGACGACTTCGATGAGCCAACAGACGATAAAGTCCAGGGCCATGACGACCGTCATCTTGAACTTGAACTCTTCTGTAAAGGGGACCAGCTTGATTTGCGCATTGATATCGGGCATCAACTCCATGGCGCAGGCAAAGGCGAGGCCAGAGACTCCGACGATGCCGTAGAACATGGCCTTGTTTTCGGAGAGAGATTCGCGGAAGGGGCGGCCCTGGTAGTTGATGGCAAAAGTTGAGACCTGTTGGACGAGCTGGAGAAGGTAGATGGCGGAGTTGAGCAGCGATGGCTCAAACTCGGCTTCCAGGTCGACAATGTTGGAGCGGCTGTGTGATACATTAGCACGTCTAAAGAATTGCATGCGGCCTGGGGGTAACTTACGGTTCAATCTTTTCGCAGAGGCGGGCAATGTAGATGAGTGTGACGATATGGACGGCAAATTGGCCAAGGATGGAACCGATGATGTAAATGTTGAAGATGTTGGGCTGCGGGCGCTCCTTGCTCAGTCCCTCGACGACACGGGCTCGGGAAATGCTCAGGAAACAGACAGACATGAGCATACCACTAATCGTGTACTGGGTGTCACCAAACTTAATACCCTCGAGGTACAGCACAGACAGAGAGTATGCGCTAATCAAACAGTTGAGTGCAAGAATCTTGTACATCTGAATGGTAGCAACGAGAGTACAGCGTCCCTGTCGGATAATGTTGGGAATGGCAATGACATCGCGAAGCTTAGACGTGAATGGGGCGGCGACAGAGGCGTCACCGAGCTTCAATGTGGGAGGCTCATCGTCACCCAACTCAGCATCCATCATACCTGTACTCATTTTCTCGGCGAAAGAAGCAGCCTTCTGTTGAGCCTGAGCTTGGCGGGCGCTGCGAGGGTCATTCGCGTTCATCAAGCTCTGAGCACCAGGAGAGGTAATGGTTTCCATCGTGTGGCCAAGGGACTTGGCATACTCATCGGGAGTCACACCCTTCTTCTCGGCCTCGCGCTCCACAGCCTTGTTAAAGTTGGGGTTGCTAGGGCCAGGGGGATACAAGTGGGCGATCGGGGGAGGAACAGGAGGGTTGGGCTGGTTGAATCGCTTCATCAGGTCGCACTGCTTCTGGTACATTTCCTTGAGCTTTGTGGTGCGAGCGTGCTCCGCAATGCGATTCAGGTCATCCTTGGTACCATTGAGAAGAGCAATACCAATATGAGCTTGCTTGAGAGCGCCAACATCGTTGGTGCCATCGCCAGCCATCAGAGTGTAGTAACCCATATCCTTTAGACCCAGCAGTATGTCCTCCTTTTGTTTGGGAGAGACACGTGCATAAACCCAACCATAGCGGAGAAGAGAGTTCCAACCAGGCTGACCCTGGAACTGGCTGAGGGCGTAACCGGTAACACAAATGTCCTTGTTCTTGAGGATATCCGCAGGAATGGGCTTGGTGACATCGACGGGCATGTTGATCTTGTCATCCACGCTTCGCCAAATGAGGCCGCCAGTGTTGTCTTCAGGTGCGTCGAGAATCAACACGTCACGGTCAACGATTTCGACCTCGCGGGCCACATGAACTGCAGTCAACGGGTTGTCACCAGTGATCATGACGACTCGGTGGCTGCTCTCGTTGAGCATCTGAACCGCTTCCAGGGCATCCTCCTTGAGAGGACAGTGAAGAACCAGAAATCCAGCGAAGATAAGGTCACTTTCAACCTTTTCTCTCTTCAAGTCGTTAATCTTGGCAGCGCCGAGTTCAGTGTCAACGGTGAGTTGCTTGTAGGCAAGGGCGAGAACACGAGATCCCTTGCGAGTAAAGTACTTGAAGGTTTCTTCGTAGTCGGCAGGAACATCAACAAGCATCTTCATGATGGTCTCGGGTGCACCCTTGACACCGGCAAAGGTACCCTTGAGCTTCTGGCCGGTCTTGGGGTTGGTACCATTGATCATTGCAACGGAGCTTTGGCGTTTGAGGGCAGAAGAGAACTGGAAGCGGCGCTTGATCTGAACACTGCCAATGGCACCTTCAGCCTTGCTGGTGCTAGAAAGCACATCATTCTTTCCAAGTGTCCAGCCAAGTGAGCCTAGAGTAGCCTTTTCCATTGGGTCGCCAACAATATCGCCTTCATCCAGTTTAACGAGAGCATGGGCGGTGGCGAGGACGAGCTGTGTCTCCAGACTCGCGCCCTTGACAGAGATCATTGTCGAGTGTGCACCGTCCTCTTCCTTCTTGTCAACAACGTCGGAGTGGTTGAGACCCAAACCGGCGATGCCCTCAACAACGAGGTCTTCGCCAGTCAGTGTTCCGGTCTTGTCAAAGCATGCAACATCAATGCGGCCAGCGAGAGGAATGCGGAAAGGTTCAGTACAGAAGATGGCAAGTTTGGCAAGCGCGGCAAGACTGGTATTGACAGCGAGGCTGAGCTCCATGGGGAGTTCGGGTGGGACAACAGAGGTCACAATCAACACACAATCCAGGAGAAGCTTGGAGCGCTTGCGGTCCTTGCGAACACCTTCGTCCCAGACATACCAGGAGGCAGCGAGGGCAAACATCAGTAGGAAAAGGATAAACAACAAGGCCTCAACGTTGTTGGCAGAAACTCTCTCGGTAGAGTAGATCATGGTTCGGACTAGGCTGCCCTGCGATGTCTCAAAACCAGTCTTCATAACGACAGCCATGGCGCCATTGTCAGGAGGCGTAGGAACGCCAGAGGCGGGAGCGGGCTTCGGCTGGTCGGGGTTACCATGAGTGATTTGCAGGACCTTTGTGCCACCCCAGAGGAATGCATTCTTGTCCAGTCCATCAGCGTCGATGGCGGCGTCGGCGGGGCGTAGCATAATGGAGTCCTTCAAGAGCGGTGTACTTTCACCAGAAAGCATGGCTTCATTGACGATTGCAGTGCCTTCAACTAGGAGCATATCACAAGCAACACCACTGTCCTCCTTGGTGCGGGTTACGGATACAAGATCACCGGGAAGTAGTTCGTCGCTCTGGATCTCGGTCCATTTGCCAACACGGTACACCCACATGTCGTAAGGCTTGATGCTCATGCCACGGAATTCGTTCAGCGTGCGCTGGCGCTGCCAAACAACGGTGCTCTCAAAGGCGACGAGCATAAATAGGGTAAAGAGAGAGTAGTACCAATAGTCATCGAGCATCCACAGACCAACACAGAAAATCTGGAAGACGAAGAAGGGCGCAACGGCATGTTCCTTGAATAGTTCGGTGAATGTCGGGACAGGGATGTCGAAAGTATTTGATCCATAGTGCTGTTCGATACGAGCCAGCTCCGAGTTCTTGTCGATACCGCGCGAGGCTTGGAAGCTGCCAATAGTGGGCTTTGGCTCCTGATCGATGCGGTACTTGAGGGTGTCGAACGTCTTGGTTTCGGGGTCGTAAAGGAATCGGCGCTTTTGGAAGAGGAAAGATAGATTCGTCTTCCCGCCAGCCTGTTGTAGAGAGTTGGTTAGCTCAGCTGCTACTAGGTTTAAGGAGTGTTTGTACCTTATCGCGGAGCAGCTTGCAGATCTCGGCAGAGCCGGCATTAGCGATGGGAACAACCTTGATCTGCTCGGCATCCTCGATGTCTGCAATCTTCTTGGACTTGAAGATGGCTTCGAGGGTCACACTCCAGTGCGTGCTGAGCCAGACAAGAGACTGCACAGTGATGATGGAGCCAACCCAGACAAAAGTCCATTCCGGGGCGCCAATGTGCTTCTCGTAAAGCTCAGGAGTGAGAAAATAGCGAAGGAAGATGGGCCAGATGACAACAAATGGCCAGACGTAGGTGTGGAAATGCAGCGGCAGCGGGCGCAACAGCTCCGCGTGCTTTATCTGCGGATTGTCGACAAGCGGCGCCATGGTTGGAGCCGCGGCCGATGCAGGCCAAGGGAACGACCGGTAAGGGGGTAAACAAGTCAATCAGCAGGTCTGGAGATGGCTATCCTTCTCCCGACGCTTTGGAATAAGTGAAAAAGAGCGTGGAGCGCGTTCGCCTGCGAGCTCAAAGTGATGCGGAGCAGGAAGAGAATGTGGTGGAAGACGTTGGCGACCCGCGATCTGTACTTTTCTTGACTCAGGTTGTGGCGTTTTGCGGGATTACGCCCCAATTGGGCAAGTCTTTGCCACACGGGGGCTACAGCCTTGCGTACTGGCAATTTGCGCGCACCCCAAGGAGCAAGGAGCACCTACCCGGCACCAGCCTGTCAATAACAAGAAGCATTCTAGAAACTCAGTAGTGCTTCAATGTGCATATATTCAAACTTAAAACAAGTTTGTACGGTGCCTTACTCCTTGACTGTACATTCCATGCTCAAAATGTACTCTTTTCCCCATCACTGATAGCACTGAACTGCATCGCCATAGTTCAATTCTATTTTCTGGTCAACTAATATCGTAACAGAGCAATGCAGGCCTGTAGGCAAGAGATCCGTATCCTTTTCATTTCAAACCACTGTTTTCGGCACAAAGAGATCCTCGAAAAGAATCATACTGTTAGGTGGATGATGCTAAACTTGTGTTATGTGCGGCGTACATACTTCTAACTGACAGAAAACTTACTTACACTACCCAGTTTCGCGACTAAGAGGCAACCAATATAAAACGATCAAACTGCAGAGGAAAAATTTTCAAGCTTCTCAATTAAGCATATTTACTAGCTACTGGTTTAGTGAGAACGGTAGTTGATACAGGGCCTTGGCATCACGAATCAGCGCCACCAAACACCTTGATGAGCTAAAGAAAGCTCCAAAAAGCACCTGGATGGCACAAATAGTACAGTCCATAGACAGCAGCAACGTGCACGAAAGCTCTTGGCCACAAAATTCATGGCTGAAAAGAAACACCATTATTCGTTAGAAAAGAGCCCGGATCCTCTCCGCGGTTGTTCAGAACTTCGCGTGTGAGCCAGGTCCACAAGGCAAGGTGAGTTGACCGCTGGAAGACGTCTATACCTGCCTTATTGAGGATACCAATATTTGATGTCCCAACCAATTGCGTGATTTGAGTAATACATAGCTGAACGGGATCAGCAGGGCTGGTAGCTGATAGCTGAGGCTGCCAAATAGCGCTTCACCGAAGTTAACGCATATAAATAGAGGCCTTGATCCCGCAACCAAGTCGGAGTCCAAGCCTACTGTTACTCAACGAAACTAGCAAAAATTCAAGATGAAAGTTGCTGCTATCACCATACTCCTTGCTTCTGCGGCCACGGCCTCCCCCATTGCCGGAAAGAGTGACGATGCCTCCCCTACAGAGCTTGTTACTGCTTCCTCATCCACACCGACTGCAAATGCCTACAGCTGGAGCGAAGGGTGGCAGTCATCTTACCCAATTCACCCTTCATGTAACATCACACTGAAGCGACAACTCGAAGATGCCCTTGGTGAGGCCGTTGAGCTTGCCCAACATGCCAGAAACCACATTCTTCGGTTTGGAAGCAAGTCCGAATTTGTTCAAAAGTACTTTGGAAACAGCTCCACGGCCACAGCTATAGGATGGTACGATCGCATCGTCGCTGCCGACAAGGGAGCCATGACATTCCGTTGCGACGATCCCGACAAAAACTGTGCCACTCAAAAAAGTAAGTTGCTAAGGGACTGTCTATCCTATCAGCCCGTGTACAAACGAAAGCTAACAAGCATCAAGATTGGGCTGGACACTGGCGTGGAGAGAATGCCACTACGGAAACCGTCATCTGCCCCCGTTCTTTCGAGGTCCGTAGACCTTTGAACTCCGTATGCAACCTTGGATACACCGTTGCTGGCTCTCCGCTCAACACAATTTGGGCCGTGGACCTACTGCACCGGGTCTTCCACGTTCCTACAATCAGTGAAGAGGTCGTAGACCACTACGCGGATGACTATGAATCTGTGCTCGCGTTGGCCAAGGAAGATCCATCCAAAAGCGCCCTGGACAGCAATGCCCTTCAATACTTTGCCATTGATGTTTGGGCGTACGACATTGCTGCACCTGGTGTCGGATGTACTGGAAAGCCCTCTGAAGAGTCAAAGAAAAAGGAGCCGGCAACAACGTCGACCACGACTGACGCCCCAACTAGCACTGAAACCGCTGGCAAGGTACGCTAACACCTTGACGGCCATTTTGGATATAGTCTAATAATGTCATAGGAATGCCACACCCATGCGGATGGTGCTTTGCACTGTGTTTGATTCAAACACACGCTGAGAAAGGAATATGTTCGGCTGTCCGTCACAGTGTACACCAATAGTTCACCTGATCGCTTGGGAATTGACGAGAATGAGAGAAAAGGCAACATAATAAACTTGTACTTACGTAATCGATTAATCTAAAACAATTTATTGAATAATGCTTTTATCATCAAGAGTATGCTCGCCAAATGATATTTAATTCGAAACGACTGTGTGCATGGGGTGTAATAATTCGCCATCTGTTTTGAGCGCCATCATAACCAACAGGGAAAGGAAACGAAAATCAGCAAAAAAAGTAAACGCCGAGTGCAAAATTTGCCTGAAACTGTTTTTTTTTTTTTTTTTTTTTTTTTTTTTTAAATTTCCTCCACGTCTTCATCACGACCAGGATACATGATTTCCTGCGTAATCACAGCACGAATGTGGCTACCGAGCACGAACAGGTACACGAATAACATTATGATACTCATACCAGTAGTGAACCACAGTATAGCATCGTTACCAAGTTCGTTGGCGATACTTATCGTCGCAAGGGTAAAGCCAGTGTTTGGGAAAACTGTGGCCCACCATCCTAGATGGAAGTGCTTCGGTGGTGCGCGGGCGACGGCAATGATTCCAATTCCCAGCCACCAGAGACTGAGAGCCCATAGAAACACTGCAGCTAGAACAGCAAAAGTCTGGATAATGCCACTATCCATCCAAACCTTGTCGCCGTCTGGATTAAAGTCCTTGGGCAAAGAGTTTGCCATGCCAATGAGGGCAAGGGCTGTGAAAGCCGGTGGACCAACACACATGAACAGGCCAGGCCGATGCTCTCGTGAAGGGAGGCCAGCTTGCATAAGACGGCCGATCATATGCGCATACATGAAGCATGAGACGAAAATGCCTAGACCTTGACATGTAAGGCCTGATATGACAACAGGAAGCACGGAAATCTCGGGCTGTGTGCCAGCAATGACTGATGATATAGTCCCAGACAGCATTATTGGGAAAATTGGTAAAATCCACGTAGGCATCATTGTGTGTAAACTATAGCTGTGGCTACCGAAGATGAAGCTGTACTGGCCCAATGCAAGAGCCAGAGTCAGGAGAACGTATGCCCAATAAATACCCTGAATTGCCCATGCCAGTGCCTTATCACCGTGGGGTATGATGTATCGGTCGGTACTCGTGATAATTGTTGCAGTCGCAAGGAAAAACGTTGGGAAAAAGAACCCTTCTCGAGGGTGTTTCAATGATTTTGTGAAAGTGCCAGGATACAGCCGAAAGCGCACAATCATGGTGATGGTAATAGATAGGAATAACAGGAGGTTGACACTGTAGACAGCCGTGCCAATTTGCATGAGGCCCGAGAACTGTTTCGGTTGGGAGGCTATTAGAAGGGCTAAGCCTCCTGTACTCATTGGCAAAGTGTACCACGCCCATGTAAAGTGCTTCAGGCGCTTTGTCAATGGGAGTTTGGGAAGGTCAGGGCTATAAGGGTCGACGAGAGTATGGTTTCTCTCGTTATCTAGTTTCGAAGCTTGAGGGCGATTGGTGACGACTTGCGTCTGAGTTTCGTTGGGTAGTTGGGACTCTTCATCTCGGACTTTGGGCAAAGAGCCAGAACGTAAATGATAGTTTGATGAGAGTGAACCTGTTGAGTTTCTCCTGGTGGAAGTATTAGAGTCCGTCCAATGAGACAGCATCATGGACTCTTCTGTTGCAGGTAAGGTTGTGACATAAGGTTCCCGTAATGCATAGGACATGTTCAAAGAAAGGTTGAACCGAAAGTACAGATGAAAGACGTGGATGAGAATGAATGTAGCTAGAGAGTACAGAACCCGAAGAGGAGAGGACGTGCGGAGGCCTGAGTGATAAAGGTTCGGAAGGACAATGATACTCCCCAGATTTCCGGACGGAAGATGTTACAGGGAGGACCCAAACTTACACCACTTCTTTACAACTTGCGAGTAACTGCCTCCAAGAATAGGAACTCTTGCTGTGCCAGGCGCATCCTTACCTGCATGCATACGTATATTCCAATCAAATGCCAATACAGACCCTTGACTGGCGATGGCCTGACCGAACAGCGAACCACGCGTACAATTACTTTTGCGCCGACACGTCGCCTTTACCGTGGAGCCTCAAGAACCCATGCCAGCGGTACTAATACGCATTCTGAGACATGTCGGTTTTGAGAGAATGCCACATGCAAAAAGAGACTACTGGTTGACTAGTAGTCAGTCCAGATAAAGGCGCATGGGGGGTTACTATTCGCCCGCCAATGTCACGGAGTGGCTCCCCGTGGTTGAAAGGAGGCTGTGAACGATGATACGGGTTCCGGTCGTCGTAGTACAGTGGAGCGTTGTCGCAATATCTACACCTCAGAACGACTAGGGGGCCGTGAGCCGCGCCAAGATATGAAGATCGTAGCATCGATTTTGGGCCCCTGGCTCGGCACTTACTCGCGCTGGAGCTCATGGGCGCCACCATGCGCCAGACGATTAGAGTTTCATGATCAATTGGTGTGCACACTGTACCGGCAACAACTCTGGTTGGCTATAAGAGCGCGCAGCATCGGTGGTGTTTCCGCCACGAACGGGAGTTTCGGGACTCTAATCGGCTTGGCGCCAACGAGCGAAGGCCGATACAGTGTGTGAGCCAAAACCGGCTTTTTTTTGGTCCAACATCCATGCACGGTGGGGGCTGGACTGGGTTTTGATAACAAAACCGCCCGTGATTACCCTGTCCTGAGTCTGAATAATTTTGTTGCACGGTTGAAGCTCGAGTTACCCCTAAGGGGGCTTACTTCGAGGACGGCACGACTGGACGATGCAACAAGCAATAACTCACTGTCAATCCCAAGAATCAGTTTAGGAATTCCGACAGCCTTGGAGTTGTAAAGATACCGCTTAGAGAAGAGGAGACAAAAGCAGCACCGCGGCAACTGTGCGTACCAACGGGCTTTGCATTCCGTGCCAAGGCCTCATATGCAGTATAGTATGGATCGCTCGGTATGTTTCTAAACAAACTTGTCACAGCCACGATAAAAACGCAACGTGTAAGAGTAATACTGCGTTTATTTTTCTTGGCTGGCTCCATATTGAATACTACATAAGCGAGACACACTCTGAACGTCTGTTCAGCAATGGTTCCGAGATGCAAGGGCCGATAGTGGTGTCATTCTAGAGCCCTTCCTCGTAAGACTGGTTTGGAAGGTTTGATTTGACAGCTTCCATGTGCAACACCAAGGAAAGAAGCCAGAAAGAGCGATCCATGAAACACTATTGTAGGTAGAAAGAGTGACGTCACTCTACAGTCGCAGGCGACGCAAACTCACCGTTATAAACTGCATTAAAAAGTTGCATGGGGGTCTCAGGAGCCAGAATTAGTCTCAACTCTATTTGTTTTAGTCTCGATATTGGTGATTTCCAGAATAATTGGCACTTTTTTGGCACCCTGATGGAAGCAGAGCTGCACGTGGGGATATGAGTAGTTTAATGTCTAAGCGTTGTTGCATCGCCTTTCTCTATTTAGCGGACCCGATGGAGCCCAAATCACACCCTTCACCTCGGCCAGCGATAATACGACGCAAGTGTTATGTTGAAAGAAGTCATTTCTATCAAGCCTATATAGCTCTGTGGTAAAATACAGCATCACGTCTGTTGTGTGCCGAAAGGCCTTCCGACCAAAGCGCGCAACGTTGAAGTCAACCGCCTACAACGAGATTCTAGATAACGTAGCAGGCATATAAACTTCTCACGCTATGAATCGCACAACTGATAAGTAGTGTAGGCATTAGGATGAGCCTGACGCAATTTTGCGCCTCAATCCATGCTCCTTTGCTGAAAAGCATGGCAGATAAGACACGTCAACAACGATCAGTCTACATTGGGGACCGACGAGACATACAATAAGTAAATATGCCGGCTCTTATTATGATTCTAGAACTTTGGACCTTTCGGTATGAGCTAATTTTGCTAATTTTGGGTTGGATAATGTCTAGTGGTGCTGGCCACTACCTTGTCCTCGATCGTTTGTCAGCTGGTACGTATGCGTCTGTTTTCAATGCGGAAAGAAAGCCGCGAGTTTATTGACTACAAATGTATGCGTAAGGTAACTCGTACTTGGCAACTGGGTGGACCGGCGTATCATAGTCGCCTGCGGGATCGAGGCGGCAAAACCCATCAAGAGCGGGAGACTGACCGGCAAGTGGGGTTTAGCCGTTCGGACTTGCAATGTGCTTAATCGTAGTCTATGAGCTGAAAGACCAAACGTTCTGTATATTCTTATCGAGATAATATGAATGAAGTAGTTTATTTCTATAGAAAGTTTCGCAAACTTCTATCGGAGTGAGTTGTTGGTCCTTTCTACAGCTACGTCGACTTACATGCCACATTACCACATTGCAACACATATCAACATGGGAGTAGAAGTATTTAACACTGAAGGTATTCCAACTTCCGTAAAGAAGCATATTGTACTGGAAAAGTTGGCTACGACCATTTATAAGACTAACTTGACACCTCAATTTGGCGTTGGGACAGGTGAGCCTCATGCGGGTAGTATACAAGGCGGCTTCTGTGCAGTTTGTGAAAAATGAAGTCGCCACAAACCACAGTGCAAATGCTAACATGGACCGTCGATACAACGCAGTGCCAAACGGGGGATATGTTGCTTCTCTGTTTCTGACAGTAACAGCAGCCCACGCCGGGCCGTGGGGCCACCCCGACATTATCTCTGCGAGATGGGACTTCCTGAACCGCACCCAAAGCGGTTCAGCTTTACTTGTCATCGACGAGACCAAGTTGGGCCGGGAAATGTCGGTGCTTCACATAACCTTGTACCAAGATGGGGTACTGAATGCAGCACCATGGGTTACACAGTCTACGCGCCGGTTGGTAGTGGCCTACGTGACCTGTACCAAACTGTCAGCCGAAACAGGCACCACACTGGATACGAAATGGAAACTTTCCCACCCACCACCAGGAGTTGACTTCTCACAGCTGAAGAGTAACTCCGATCCGAGCTGGCAACGTGTAGAGTCGTGGCTACAGGCGAAGGTCCCCCAGTACAGAAACATGGAACTCTACGCGCGACGAAGTGGACACCCTTTGCCAGCTACTTTGGACTTTTGGGCTCGTTATGCGAATAGGGACAGGATTACAAATGCAGATTTGGGATATGTTGCTGATGCTGCTGCACCATACCTCGTTGATAATTATCGTGCCAAGTCCCGAGGTGGTCCGACCCCGGAGAACTGCATCCCGTACGATATGACATTTTGGTGCCCAACGCTGAGCATGGACCTGGATGTAAAGAACGAACTGTCTGTAGGAGGTACAGAGTGGCTCCACATCCGATCGTCGGCGAAGAGGATCAAAAATGGGCGCCTGGATACAGAGGTCATTGTGATGGATGAGGCTGGTTATGTTGTGTGCCTGAGCCGTCATGTTGCGATGGTTGTCGAGGCCTCTAGAAATTACTCTAATCGAGAATACGAATGGGATACAAAGTTATAAAGCCCTTAGATAATGATGAATTCGCACAATCTGTTACAAAGACGCACGAAAATGGAGACAAAATCGACCGTTTTCTTTGCGGCTCATATTGTCCTTCGCCATCAGTGAAAATTCGGTTTTGTTGAGACCAAGAACGCACTTGTGCTACTACATAACTAATCAAAATAAAGAGAAGAAAAGGAGACGCCAAGACTCTGCCCAAATTGCTAAACAGGTAAGCCAAGTTCAGCCGTCACAACTTTGTCACCAAAAGAGCACTGTGTGATCAGCCAGCTGACGGTTGTATCACCCGCTCTAGTTACACAAATCGCGCCACATCTAACCGAGTCGATAGGAGTTGTCCGATCAAAGTCTCAGATGACAGATGCCAGCCTCATTCCTCCCACACCACTTCCAAGAACCAAAGCCTACCGCTCGACTTCCAGGCTTTCTGCCACTTGAAGCGGCTGTCTGCTTGCTGGAAGAGATTCTTCCAGTCGTCTAGTTCCCTCTCTCGGGCGTTGCAAGCAGTCTTCATCAAAACATCCATAGTTCGCACCGCCTTTTCCTCTGCAAAGTCAAGTGTTCTTGGCTCGGGTAAGACGTAATCGTTGATGATGACCCGTGCACCAGGGCGCATTGCTGGAACGAGTGCCTTCAGAGCAATAACTGCATACTTGTCTGAGAATGCGTGAAAGACGTGGCGAACAAAGTAAACATCGGCAACCTCGGGCTGTGGATTGAAACAGTCATGTGCCGTGAGCCGGATTCGATGTGCAAGGTGGTCTGGAACCGCTCCAATGGTTGACTCGGTGCGCAGCTCTGGTTTGTCTTGGACAACAAACGAAAGTGTGGGAAACCATTCTGCGAGCGCAATGGATACGTAGCCCTGGTTGCCTCCGATCTAAAAGAAAAAACAAATCATAAGAACGGCCCAAGGCCAGGAAGTAAAGTGACTTACATCGACTACTCGGGCAGTGCCTAGGTCAGCCCAGGGATAGCCCTGAATAGTGTGACTGAGATCGAAGCCAGCCCTGTCGCTATGGCTCTTCATGGCCAAATCGTATCGTTTAGCGCGGACGGGGTCAGACTGGATAAATGAAAAGAAGGGAAGATCGTTGCCTTCTGTTATATTGATACCCTGTCAAGCAATATCAGTAGATATGAAACCTAGTGAAACTCGCTGGACGTACCGTTTCGTTTGGCTCCTGAGAACCTGGCCATTTGCGCATGGCTGGGACAGTACTGGCGATGGGTCGAAAAAAATCTGTTGTGAATAGTGATACCCAGCTTGTAATACCCTCGTCGTCAAGCAAGAGACGCGAGGTTGTGCTGTGTGCTACATGGTTGGGCTTTGGCTCGCGAAAAAGGCTGTTTGCCATCGCAAGACGCAAGAGGCGGCGCAGATCAAGGTAAGGGACGTCAACTCCGGATATTGTCGTAACCTCTTTGGCCAGGTCTTGGTACGAAATCATGCCGCTTCGAGGGACAGCCTCTGCGACTTTGAACTCGACAATTGCCTGGAGTGGAATATAGCTGATGGTCTGCCAAATCTGATCAGACGAAAGTCATGAATGAAGCCAGCATGATGATAGCTTACATCCCAAGCGAAATTCTTAAGACTGTCTCGAGGCCCAACGACAAGAGTATTTAGTTTCTGCGTGGCTGAGATGACCTCGTCGCGGAGCTTTTGGGTCTCAGCGTCCATGTCATTGAATGAGGGCCAAGCGCCTTCTCGCAAAGGAAACTCTCCGTTGGCATCTCTGGAAGTAAACTTTTCTGATAAAGCCTTGACATTTATTTCGATGCTCCATGTCAGGAGTCTAAGCCTGTCAAGGAACGAGGCAGTGTCCAAGTCGTTTGGAGAAGGATAACTTCCCATTGCGAGCGGTGCGAAGAAAAGAAAAGTAGGTTCTGACGTTGAGGTGTAGGAAATCGTGCGGGCTAACACTTGAGATATTTTGTACAACTAAGCTCCTTTTAAAGCAAGCCACTGGGCTGCTACCCCTCCGCTGCGTTTTATAGCTGGGTGTGGCTCACGTTGGTTGCTTTGTTTCCCAAGCCCGCGTCACGCCAAGAAGAAACGACGTGCAGCATCTAGGTATCACGAGATGACATGCACAGCTTGTAGAACCAAAATTGGCCAATCAGTCTAAAAAGCATGCAAAGAAAGTGCAGAGATCATGGTCGCACAATGATCAGGGAGAGACACCGGGGGCTTGAGTCTTCCGTAGAAGATCACTGCCTGGGTACCATTTCTTTCTTTGACAAACATTGATATGGCACTGTTATACACGGACCAAGGCTAGTATTGAAATCAAGTTCAACTCTGAGAGTTTCATAATTAAATGGACCTATGCTCGTATGACCCGGCTTGGCCGATGGCCTTTCAGTAACCATGGCCCGTAACACAGACACGCCAACTTGGTCTATTCTCATGAGAGCGGGACCAACGGGCTTTGTCAACTCAAAATTGTCGACTCCATATATAGCAAACATGCTTAACGACATGGAATTCTTATTTGGCGAATAGGCCATGTTCATTGGCGTTCTCGAGTTGGGCATGGCAGGGGTTCCTTAGGACGGACCATGTTCTTTGTTTGGGCGAGAGTTGATGATTGCCCACCGGACAAATTGCCGTTCCAGTTCCAGGGGACACCGCACCGATCCTATGGGACCTCAAGACGAATGATTTTCGAAAAACGTCCTTTACCGTGGCTTGAAAAACAGTCCCAAATGTAGACTTGATAGCACTTTGACATATTGAAGGAGGGTTCATTACATGCAGAGTCACTATGTTGCGGATTCAGAGCGTGGGCGCAGCTCGATGTCCCAACACTCACTTATACCCGCGGCGCATGATAGCAGACCGAAGCGCCCACGCACCCGCCTCATAATGGAGGGCGGGCATGACAGTATTGTCCTGGTCTGACTGGATTTGCACTCGCAAAACGCAGGGTGGCTCATTTCGCATGTAGATGGGTCCTAGCTGCGGCTGTAAATTTAACCCCGGTCAGCAAGGCCAGCAACGCAGCCCCATTCTCTGCGCCTACGCCATGTACGACACGACGTCAACGTCGCAGACGAAATTTTGCACCGCCCCCGGGCTGCCTCTGCGAGCAGGTATTTCGCTCTCTACAGGTGCCTGTGCCACCAGTATTCGGCTACCATTGAGCAAATGAAGACCACGGAAGCCGAGTCAGGACAGGGATAAGGTGCTTCGACGACAGATGCGATAGAGCTTGTCAACATCGTCTCGCGAACTTTGAGTACCTCGTTCGAGACCTACATGGGACGATTTAAACACTGCGGCCTCGACGAGCAGCAACTATGAGTGACGGCGACAGCCAGGACGAGGTGATTGTGGCAGTGGTAGCTCTCATAGTATCTGTGGTAGCTCTGTCGGCTACCTTTATGCAAGTTTTGCAGCAATACTATGCGTCCGCAGCCGGATATTCGCAATGCAATACCAAAGTCATGGGAGATTGGGCCAAGTCGAAAACACGGCGGTTTTCGTGGGAAGAGCTCCGGTTCGAGGTCCAGTTCGACGCTCCCGTCATCTTTGTCTCTCCACCAGACAATAAGAGGGGTCCGATTCCCGATGCGCCGATATATTTCCTCGATGGTACACAACAGAGTCTGGACGATACGTGGACTACTTCAGATATGGATCTGCGGAAGGAGTATATGATGCGGTCCACCAAGGAGAGAATCCACACAGCCGACAACGAGAGAGCCTCTTGGTTTGTCTTGCTGTATGCCGTGCAGCGGATGGAAGCCAAGTCGAATGAGTGGCAACAGAAGCAATATGGTCCGCCTGGTGAACTCACGGAGAGATATGGTCTACCGCGCACACCGCCATCGTTGCGCAACCATCATACGTTGACCGTGGCTGTGCAGCGAAAGCGCAAAAGCTGGGATACGATGCCGTCGTCAATAGTGAAGCCATATGCCACAACGACAATGTGCCATCTTATTGAAATGTTGGCTGCTCTTGGAGTATATTGGAAAGAGTTTGACAGGAAGCGTGACCGATATTGGGCTGAAGGCAATGGATTCCTAGTCCTCGGCGAGCGTCTGAGCGACCTTGGGCTCATGTTCTCATTCCAAGTATACGGACAGTGCATCTTTGAGCGCAATCGAGTAATACCAGTCGATTACGTCAAAGAGTTATGCTTTGGCTATGTGCCGACGATATACCGCGATACAATAGACCAGAGCCGACTGAGAGTCCCCAGCGATATGCCCGAAAACTTGGGCTCACTGCAGATGGCCAGTATAAGGGAGATTGGCGAGACCCTGACACTTATTGGATGCAGTAATACAACGGTCAATTATTTTCTCGACGATGGGAAGCGCACATCGCATATATTTCCAAGTAAGGCTTTTTTTTTTTAAAATTTTTTTTTTATACTTTTACACCATGAAGAGTCGTTACCAGCAGAAAATAAGACTGACATAAGTGCTGTAGTATCATTCGAGATTTTGGGCATGTTGGCACAAAACTTTCACATAAATAATAGTAGCTTCACATATATACCGAATCCAACCCCTGATAGATGGGACAAGCGATCGCTTTCCCTGGAAAAGTTGCTAGAAGCATTCAAGGAGCACTTTGAACAAGATACCGGAACGAACCGCAACCCAGCTGTGACGGCAGTTGTACGCCAGCATATCGACGAGATCCTAAAGCACTATAGCGAAAAGGATGGCGCTGAGAGACTCCTTTGCTTGCGGGTTCTGCACATGGCACTAGACGACATGGATGAGATTCTTACTGGCAAACCTAGAGAGCCAGTGCCATCAGCACCCACGACACCTGTCGCACGGGAACACGCAGTACAAGTCGTGGTTACTGGAGATAGTCAAGACGAAAACAACATTCAAAGTCTGCGGCGCAGAATGGTGCAAGATGTACTGCGCTCTCACATTCAAGAGGTGCTGCGACTTCTCAACGACCGCGACGAACGGGGCGCAGACGCACAGTCGCTCTACGTTCCCGAGAGAATGCCAGGCTCTCCACCGCTGTCGCGATACCACGACCGGTCCAGGCATACGATGCCCCATTTTGAAGACATGGACGACGCTGGACCGGATGAGCGCCAGCATCGGTTCATAGACGTCTACTTTGACGTTATCCGACCCCGAGTTGTCCCTCGAGCGGCACATTCCACCAGCCGCAGGGCAAGCGTAGTTGTATCCGGGCGACCACAAAGCTTACCGAACCTGCGCGGGGAGCGTCTTTCCATCTTTGCTGAAGCAGCTGCATCCATCTCGCGGCCAGCATCCAGCAACGGCTCAGCACTCGATCTTACAAAGGATGATGCGACTACTAGTGTTGGCGGAAGCGATGCCGGGGACGAGGATACCACTAGCCAAACTGGTAGAGATGCAGCGAATGACGACGGCGAGAATCACGTCAAGACGGAGTGCCGGCCAGCACTAGTGATACCGCTTGCTATGCAGGCAGTGTCGCACGATGATGTGTGGTGCGTGTTGGTTTTCAGGATGATTTGCTGGCTTATGATGCACGATTTTCACAGACTAGACGTCCAGGTATCGAAGAGTGAGCTTTTGGGCAGCAGGATGCCGGTATATATTGCATAGACTGGAAGATATAGAGCCAAAGTAAGTAGGATTGCCAGGACGGATTTCGTTGGTGAGGTGAGGTCATATCACGACATTACAGTATAATATCTGCCTGGTTTCCCCACATAATAGATACCAATGATTTAACCGTCAATATAGAAACTCATCAAATTAGGTTACAAAAACATATCTTATGCCATCTTCCCAATAATCAGTGTCTCATTTACCCTTGAACATTTGCTTTTCAAGGGCAACGCCGCCGAAGCGCCCTATCCGACCCATAAATGTGACGGAACTACAGGGACCCCTGCACCGTCGCCAAACACGCGTACGAAGTACGAGTAGAGGAAGTGGGGTGGGGCATGGTTGGCGTGCGGGGGAGAGATTCTTTTCGAGTCTCGTCAGAGTGGTTGGGCGTGCAGTCGTAATATTTAGTTGTTATGCTTTGCTAGCAGCGTTGACGATGTCGGCTGGCTTTACACTTAGCATGGAGAGTAGAGAGAGGGCACTTTCATTTGATTTTTACTTTTTCCAACTTTCCATTTGCATTTGAGATTCAAGATGAAATTCTTTCTTCTTAGAAGAGGGAGAAAAAGCAAGCACATCTACAGCATCCGCCAGTAAGCGTTGCATTAGCTCGGCTCAGCTGCGAATGAAGTGCGCCTACGACGCAGTGCAGTTTGGCGCGATCTGTTGCCAGTTTGGGCGGTACTTTTTGCGTTGTGTGTTCATGCGGGCAAAGGCATGTACTCTCCTCCTGGACAAGTGACCTCCCACATTGCAGTGGACTAACGACGTCGGTCACCCTTTTTGGTGGAGCAAACCATCACCTGCGCCTTCTGTGTCTAAGTCACCCAGCGAGTCAAGAGTTGCGTATGGGCGTAGGGATGCGGGCTGACGGGAATGACGCTGTGAAAGGCATGATGATGCTTGCAGGATGAGGGTTCGTTGGGCGCTTAGATGCATAAAATGGGATGTGAATCCTATTATACATTAGTATAAATCGGCATATACTACTAGGCAGGCGCCTCAGTACTACGAAATTATGAAAAGGCACCTCCCAGATCGTCAATACAATAATTACAAACAAAGGGAACATCCGTCGAACAAACGAGACAGCTCGCAGTCCGTTTTCGATATCACGGCAACTCAACCGTGTCTTTTTCGTGACGTTTGCATATTGACTCTTTTATTTTTATTATTTTTATTATCTTATTTTATAGTACGTGAGCCGGCTGGATGGGGAAAAGGAAATCCGAGTGCCCTTTAGACGGAGACGCCGCCCTTTGGAGTTTCCGAGTCATGGCGTGATCCAGAGGCTATTACTGGGTAATACCTACTCAGAAGACGTAGAAGCCACCCAAAACCTCGTGGCGAACCAGTTGGGTACCAAAAAGGCTGAATTACCAGCAACAGCAGGACGGTATAGAGAATCAATCGTAATATGCTTTCATTATCAGTCAAAAAAAAAATATAAATGATTATTCCAGAGTCTGGCCTCAAACTACCCAGAGACCCCCCAGTGCTCACACCCAGCCTTTCGCCTCTGCACCAACCGTTTCTTTTTTGCTCTGGCTCGCCCTGGGTCGGTTGGCGCGGCGCGCGCGTCGAAACACCTCCACCGATCCCGACCTTCCCGACTACGCCCTGGTCAAGCCTATCGCGCGGGCACCACAGGAGCCCATTCGGCAGGGCTGTCGGCCATTATTGCAGGCTTTTTCTCTTGCCTCCCTCTTGCCTCGACATGCACCAGAGCCCGCTGATTTTAGCGCTCTTGCACCACGCATTCCCACCCACTCCGCAGCCAGGCTACCTGTGCCGCCTACCGCCCCAGTCTTTCGACTCTGGCCGCCCCAGCCTGGCACTTGGCCCTTTCCCTCGTTTGCCATCCACCCTTTCGGCCAGTTTCATCATCATCACGAGTTAAGATCCAAACGCATTCTGTCCTGTCCTGCCCGCAGCAGCCCTGCCTTGGCCGACCGATATCTGTTGCACGGGCTACCTATTTTTTGACCAGTTGCTGTGTTTTCTCTTCCCAAGGACGAGCAGATACAGCGAGAGAGCGAGCCCCGGGTCTGTCTTGCCCGCTGCCGGCCGCCATCGCCAAATTCTGCCCCAACCCACCGACCTTGTCCGACCCGAGACCAAGACGGAGGACCAACGCGAAGCCGCGCTCCCTCGTCCACATCTGCTGCTCTGTAGTTGACTGCATCTCAGTGCATGCGCGGATGAGATTTTGGAGCCGTCATCAGGTTCCTTCCTAGCCTCGCAAATGACGTCGTCCCCGTCGCCGTCGCCGGCCGGCCCGTCCCAGGCCCTCGACACAAGGAGGCCCAACAAGAGTGGGCAGAACCAGAACCAGAACCAGACCGTCTCTGTCAACATTGCTGAAGCACCCGAGCAAAATGGTGCTCGTCGGTTTCAGTTGCAGGTTAGCGAGTGTGTCGAGACAAAGACTGTCACCACCACAACACGCCTTACTCGCCAGTTTCCTCACGTCTTTGTCCGCGATCCCACCCCCCTCTCCAGCCTCGACGCCAAAGAGTACCCCTTGGCCTCCAAGCCAACGCCTCCGGAACTGAATAGCTTCTCTTTCACCGTACCGCGTGGCAGGGTGGAAGATGAAGAGGTCGAGGAAGACGATGACTATGCCGAGCAACAGGCACATCACGCCCCCAAGACGGTAAGCATTACGCCGAAGCGAGCGACCAAACCGCCACACTTCGAGGCTGACAGGGCTCCTCCGCAGACTGGCAGGAAGATTAGCGACCGCTTCACTCCTACTGGCCCCGAAGATGAGTCCTCTACTACCCAAGAGGATCGTCACCCTCGTCGATCCAGCCGACACTCCTCCGTCTCTCCCAGCGAAGCTCAGTCCCGCCGCACTCGGCAGCCCCGACAAACGCCGGCCGAGCCCTCTGCCACTGCTCCTGCCGCCAACAAATCATCGCAAATGCGACAGACTCGTTCCTCCGCGGGCCTGCAAAATGTTTCTGACAAACTACGCCGTTCTGTCACCCAGTCTAACCATTCTGCCCACAATGCCCATCCTGGTGATTGCCGTCGCCAAGGTGGAGAGGGCGCCCGGCCACCTACCAGTGCTTTCCTCGCAACGCCAGACACCTCTGAAGTAGTTGGCTCATCACAAGCTCGAACTTCTCATCCCAGATCTCGACACGTTGATGTTATCCAAGATTCCAGAGAAACGACACCAACACAGAACCCTCAATATGACGTTGCCAGCCCCGCCGACAGCGAAGCCCACACCATATTTAGCAGCAACGTTGCAACTCCTCCCATTACCGATGCTGACGCGGAACCTTTTGATGATGCCGACGAATCTCTGCAGCGATCCATTAGAATGCATCATCGTCCCACTATCGATGTTGCTGCCGCTCAAGATGCTAGTCTTCCTAGTCCACGTCTATCGCCGACGCTCGCCGCCGGGTCCTTGGCGCATGCCGAGGACCATGATGACGATGAAGACCAGCCGAGTTACAACACGTCTGCAACTGAGCAGCAGCGATGGAATGACTCTCAGGCCACAGACGACGTTGGGTCCATGGAGCTCACGCCGATGGGCTACCGCTTCAATGACTCCAATGAACTTGTTGCCGGAGGACATCACCCTGTTGTCGTCGATACTCAGACATTGCTCGAAGCTTTCGACTCGATGAAGACGGAAATGAAGACATTTATGATGTACCAATTCCTTCGCCGCTGTCCACGACCGACCCTGCGCGTTGTTGCTGACGCCGTCAACCCAGCGCTCAAGTGCGACTTTTTTCGACAGCTGCCACTTGAACTTGGTTACCACGTACTTTCCTACCTCGATTACCGCGATCTCTGCAGAGCAGCCCAAGTCTCCAAACACTGGCGCACTATCGTTGACCGGAATGAGACTGGCTGGAAGGAATTGCTTGACGCCGACGGGTTCAAGCTGCGACCGGGCGAACTACACAAGGCCATCGCACAGGGTTGGGGATGGCAGGATCCCGTAGGAGCTACTGGATATGAATGTGATCTGAGCATGCAAAGCCGGCTCACATCTTCCGAGCATGACCTCGTCCGCTCTGTCAAGTCGGAGCAGCTTTCCAAGGCTCGCAGCTCGAAGCGTAAGCGCGGTATGAATGTATACTCCGCCTCGGAAAGATCCAAGCGACGTGCTTTTGCACAGGACCTGCTACACAGCAAGGAAGAACCAGAAGAATCTGAAGTTAAGCAGCACAAGTCGGAAGGACCAATCTCTGCGGCAAACGCGGCAGCTACCGCGGTGCCGGATCCACAGCTGGGCCTGCCTAGCCTTCGCCAGCTTCACCTGTACAAGTCGCTTTACCGCCGCCATCATATGATTAGGCAGAGCTGGACCAGCGGAAAAGTTCAGCCAAGTCATGTTGCCTTTGCTGCCCATCCTCGCCACGTCATTACCTGCTTGCAGTTTGACGAAGACAAGATTATTACCGGTAGCGACGATACCCTGATTCACATTTATGATACCAAAACTGGAAAACTTCGGAAGAAGCTCGAGGGACATGAAGGCGGTGTGTGGGCTTTACAGTACGAGGGCAACATTCTTGTCTCAGGCTCAACCGACAGGTCGGTGCGAGTTTGGGATATTGAGAGAGGGTTGTGTCAGCAGGTGTTTTACGGACATACTAGCACAGTCCGTTGCCTGCAGATTCTAATGCCCACAGAAGTTGGAAAGCGAGCTGATGGTAGGCCTCTTATGCAGCCTGAGAAGCCACTCATCATCACTGGCTCCCGCGATAGCCAGCTGAGGGTTTGGCGCCTCCCGGAAGTTGGCTCGAGGAGATACATCCAGACAGGACCTCCAGCCCAAGAGTCCGACTGCCCATACTTTATTCGCGTGCTAGCTGGCCACGGACACTCTGTTCGTGCGATTGCTGCTCACGGCGACACGCTTGTATCGGGCTCATACGACAGTACTGTACGCGTGTGGCGTATCAGCACCGGTGAGTCGCTCCATGTTCTCCACGGCCACGCTTCAAAGGTGTACTCTGTTGTACTTGATCATGAGCGGAATCGCTGCATTTCGGGCTCGATGGACTCTCTCGTCAAGATCTGGGACCTGTCCACCGGAGCTTGTTTGCATACTCTAGAGGGCCACAGCATGCTTGTTGGCCTTTTGGACCTTCGCGAGGAGCGCCTGGTCTCTGCAGCAGCCGACTCGACGCTCCGTATTTGGGATCCAGAGAATGGAAAGTGCCGCAACACCCTCATGGCACACACGGGCGCAATTACGTGCTTCCAACACGATGGCCGCAAGGTCATTAGCGGTAGCGAAAAGACTGTCAAGATGTGGGATATTCGTAGCGGCGAATGTGTCCAGGATTTATTGACAGATTTGCGCGGTGTATGGCAGGTCAAATTTGATGACCGCCGCTGTGTCGCCGCAGTACAGCGAGATGATTTTACATATGTCGAGGTATGTTGTACAATGCCATTTCGGTATTCCGTTAACTGACATTTGCATAGATATTGGATTTTGGAGCTGTTCGAGACGGCCATGCTCCGGAAGAACTTGGCAAACGAATCCTACTCAACGAGCCTGAAGTACGGGCTATGATTGAAGAAGAGGCATAAACATTGCTAGAAACACAAGGCGGCTAGACTGCAAAATCATCAACCACCAAGGCGAAGGAAAAAATATTACGAGATGCATCACGAATAGCAGATTTTTAGGAATGACTGGACATAAGTTGGATGAGCCGAGACAGGCCGAAATCCGTGGCGTTGTTTTTTTCTTACTGGAGGGTTACGGAGCATTTATTTCTCGCACGGCATTTCACGTCATGTGGACTTTGTGTGTGGCGTTTACGGACAGGAATTATTTTTGGAGGTCTCGTATCTTTGTTGATTCTTTGTGCATGAGAGCCAAGGTTATTATCAAAAGCTCAGTGTTTTATTTCAAGATATGGAAGTGGAGGAAGCATAGTATATGAACTACCTCCTCGGCATTATGAAAAGCTTGATATATGACTGTTTAACAAACAAGTTTCGTACGTGCAGACGCTTAACCTAACAGTTGTAACGATTTTAATTAGGCGGAAAACATGCCTGGCTTGTATATATATGCGTACATGTTTTATATGCAATGTGTTTCATAGTGATATAACACGCAATTGCGTTGCCATTATCCACACCGTTACAGAGGTTCTAACATTAAAAGACAATCTCCCAAACATCCAACGTAGACTTGCAAACCTTGAGCCCAGCATTCGCAACCGCCTTTCCCAGTGCGAGGTACCTGCCATCCTCACTAAAGGCCGCAGCGGTAACAAAGCCCGACTGAAAGCGAATAGTAAACAGCACATTCCCCGAATGCGCATCGCTAATATCCACGCCATCCATTGTCCTGCATGCTAGTAACCTGCAATCCGACGACAAGGCCATTGGCCACCCTTCGCGCGACCGGCGTGATCCGAGCGCATACGAGTCCACGCCGCCTGTGGTGTGGTTCCAGCGGTAGACCATGTCGCCCCAGACGGAGACGATGACGTTGCTGTCCGGGGTGACGCCTAGCAGGACGGGCTTCTTATGCGTGCCTGTGTCGAGCTTGGCGAGGGGTTCGAGGTTTGTTGGGTCTGTGAGGCGGATTGTTGCGTCGTGCGAGATGGAGACGAGGGCGTGGGAGTCGGGGGTGAAGAGCGCGTGGGTTACGGTGTCGGTGTGGCTTGTTATGACGGGTGTTCGGACTATGCTTGCGTTGTTGGCGGTTTTGATGAGGCCGATGCGGTGGTTCAAGCCTGTTACGGCTAGGTGATCGCCATCGCGGGAGAAGCAGAGCGGGCGGGCGCCGGCCCAGCGAAGCTTGTGGTGCTTGCGGCCGGTGATGTGGTCGCCGATGATGATCATGGGCTTCGAAAAGGTATAGGCGGAGGTTTGCCACGGGTTGTAGGGGGTGCTGGAGTGCGTGTCGTCGTCGGCGACGTAGGCCCAGAGGTTGGAGGATATAGGCGCCGTGCCCATGGATGGGTATGTGAGGTTGAAGCCGTGTTGGGCGACAGAGTTGACGACTGAGACATTGGCTATGTCGAAATAGCGGGTTTGGTTGTCCATTGTGCATGCTGAGACGGCTTGCCGGCCTTGGCGTCTGAGGAAGTGTAGTTCAACGATCTCGTTGAGGGTGACGTCGCGCTTGAGCATGTGCTTGACGGTTATGTCGAGGGGCGCTGGGTAGTTGTTGTTGATGGCGTCGTAGACGGGTGTGTTGGCCTGCGAGGGCCCGTTTTCGGGGACGGCAAGGAGGCCGCTGCCGCGGATGGCCTCGGAATGCATAGAAGAGACGTCGCTGGTGAAGGTCTTTGGTTTAGTTTGTTGGTCTGGCGTGGTAAGTGAGGGTGGTGGTGAGCTTTACCTGGGGAGTGCACCGTCGGGGTTGCCGTTGAGGGCTGGTATGGCGAGAGAGCTGGCGCTGCGGCCAATGTGGTTTTGTAAGTGATCGAGGAACTCGGCTATGATGGGTCGTAGGTGAGGGCTTTGGTTGTCTTCGTTTGAGTCTAGATTGGTGAGGCGCATGCGAAGGCGAAGAGAGTCGTCGAGGAGTTGGGTGCTTTGGTAGGCGGGCAGTTCAGGGCCTTCGTCGCCTTGGCTGGGAGCAGGGCCACTGTTGCAAATGATGTCAGTATAGAACGCATAATGTAAAGAGAGAATTGAAGCATGTAGCAAGTTAAAAAAAAGAAAAAAAAAAAAAAAAAACCGTACAAAGCCATGGCATCTAGCCCCAAGTTCAACGCCGTCCTCGCCAGCTGAGCGGGTGTAGTCAAATCCACCAACCGCGGCAATATAGCTTCAGCGTGCCCGGCAAGCTGCCTTCTAGAGGCGCCGTTGCTCCCCTGCTGTGACGACGAGTCGAGTGTATCCATGACTTCAGAAAGCAAATCCAGCGTGCAACGCACCAGCTTGGTAACATCCTCCAGGACCGGCCGTGGTATCGAGGGGTCGCCGCCGCGCGCAATATCGGCGTCTGAGCCCGGGGCGGCCTCGGCAACGCTGCTATGGCGGATGTACAGGCGTGCGGCAGTTTGAATCTCGACAAGTTCTTGGGACAGCTTGACGATGCTCTGGCGCGTTAGAGGGGCGCTGACGAGGAGGTCGCGTAGGCCGTCGTTTGCGGCGGCCGCGGTGACTTGGAGCGAGGAGCAGAGAGAGGAGAGCTGCTGGTCGCTGCCATCTTGCTGCTGATCTGGCGCTTGGCGCGGCTGAGCTGGATCTGAGCTGTTGGTGCTGGTATTGGTATTGGTGTTGGTTTCGCTCGCGGGCGTTGTGGTTGTCGGTTGATCTGCAGATCCCGTCATGGTGCGGGAGATGTGGTAGGCGGACAGTCGTCTGGTACGAGGCGAAGGAGGATCGAGGTATTTTGCTGCTATGTCAATGAGGCGTGTCCTTGTCTATGCTTAGTGATACTTTTATAGTAAGATCGTTAAGTAATTACCCGAGGCCAGATCGTGCCGGCTCGTTTAGCAGCCGGTTATGTAAAGGCGAGGCTAGAAAGGGCCGTGCCAGGAATATATCGCATCCTACTCCGTCATCATCGCCCTGCTAGGCTGGGCTGTTGGACCATGCTTGCACATGCAATCCGCTAGGTGCGGGGCGCGGGCACTGGGGTGGCATAAAAGCGCTGCTGTAAATGGGCGTCGCAGCGGCCTGGCGGGGCGTTGAAAGGGGCGTCACTTGGTGGCCACTTGGTTGTGGCGCACGCTAATAATGGTAAAAGCGTGCCTGGTTGGCCACTTGCATGGGGACCTGTGCCGCTGGAGCTGCGGAGATGCAGGGGCCATAATTTATACAGCGATATATTTAAGTAGCATCGGCCGCAGTGCAATTGAATGCGGTCAACTGCTCCTTTTGCCATGCCGCTTTTGTCTCGGCCCTCTGCAAGTTTTTGAAAGTGTTTATTGACAATTCATGACTTTACTCTCGTCCCGTGATCCTCGCTTCGATCTAGACTTGGTCGACTTGAACTATTATACAGGCAACCTCATGGATGACACCCCGGCTTTACTAGAAATGGTAAACGGCCGCGCTTTCGACTGCGACGTGTACACGCGTGGATGCTGGAGCTCTTTCATTGTGCGGACAAGCCTTGAAGGCAGGGATGCAGCATGTAATGGAGGCGACCAACAGGCCAGAGACCTATTGTAAGATGTGCATAAGTTTGACACGGCAGGGTGAACCATGTATGCTGCTTGTCCCGGAAATAGATGCAGATGCGCTCCGACGACACTATAATACGCTAGTGAACCACGTAGCGCTCAAAGACGCAATTGTAGAACAAGTCACCTTCTATCTACTACCCTAGTTTAAAGCTATGCCTGGCGAGCACGGCGGGGGGCCCGCGACTTATGCCGGGTTTCCTGCTCGATAAGGAAGATCTCGGAAACCCGATAGACCTGCCTAAAACTTCCACCCTTGAGCGGTGGATTGACATGGCATCACATATGCACTTGACTATATAGAACGATGAAAAGTATTTCCGCTTGAAAAGAAAGCGTCGACGAAGAGACTGCGGCCCTTGTCAAGCGGTTACATGAATAGGCTTACTATTGCCTAGGCTTACCATTGCCAAAAAAAGATATTGACTCGAAGATACGTAGATCCCGAACAAGGCACAGACGTGTCTATTGGTGTAATAGTAGTACAGTCTTGTAAGTGGCAGGAAGGCGTAAGGCAGCCCATATGTTGGAGCCGTGTATGGGGCATAAAGTCCATCAGTCGAGGCTACTTGGGGTTAAATACCGTTGACTGACCATGTCCATCTATAAATATGATGCAGTTCGACTACAACCGCCGTCATCAGCACCGCCACGCTGCAAGTCAAACATCACCACCACCATCAAACTGCTATTATCTCGTGTACTGTAGCCGGGCCGCCCCACAGACCCTTCCTTTTCCCGCGCTGCCAATGACAAACGTTTAAATTACTCGTATTATTGCCGACCGCCGGCTGGTCTCACTTCAGCCGCCCGCGGACTCGGAGGTTTACGGTGGATCGTTTACCCAATTACCGGCCCGTTGCACCGCCGGCCACGGTCACGGCCAAGACAGGCAAGAAAAGAAAAGATGCCCCCCACCACGCCTCTATTGCCTGCCCGTAGTTGGGGGCCCCGGATTGTGGAGGAGCATGTCCTTGTCGAAACCCCGTTTTCGCTCCCTCTCCCGCTCTCTGACTTCCATTCCATTTCCTGCTTCTTACTTCTTCCCCTTGTAGTGTTGCTTGGTCACGCTGTCAATGCCTGGCAGCGAGATTCAATAACAACCGGAGCGCAGGCATTCAGGTCGTTACACGTCCCCCTTGACCATGGCAGTCAACCGCGAGACGACGCCGCTGCTCCGCAACAAGCCGGCCAGCGGCAACGAGGCCGACTCGGAAGCGAATGTCGATACTCATGTTGAAGAACGCGCCAGTCGCTGGCCAAAATGGCTGGAAAACCTCTTTCACGTCGAAAATCGCATTCTCTTGACCGGCTTTCTCATCACGCTGGCGTTTAGCTATACCCAAGTCCCGTAAGTAGCCGAGCAATTTGCTTTGCACCCTTTGCCTCAGAGCAACGCTACCGTGCAAGTTGGCTAACACAGTCTCGATCAGACTATTATACGTTTTTCGGCAAATGGAATGCGAAACGTTTTACGACAGCCATCCTCCCTATACCGGCACCGGCGATCGATGTAGCCGAGACGAGATTGCCGCTGGCACAGCGACGCAGTTTAGTATCCTCGGCATGACTACTACCTTTTGCGGTATGGTGTACCGCTGTTGCGGGCTTTCGAATCAATAATCTAACATCTTTGTCATGCAGGCATTGTCAACCTATTCATCTCGGGATGGATGGTGAAAAAGTTTGGTGCCCGTACCGCCCTGCTTGCTCAGACCATTGTCCCTGCTATTCGTGTCCTGGCTCAGATTATTGGTGTCGTAGCTGGCAAGCGCGCTGGCATCAACATTATTCAGAGTACACAAATCATTACTGTATTTGGCGGCCCGGTTGGTTATGTGTAAGTTACACTGGCACCGCCCATCAATGTCTTGGACGAGTGAAACGCCTAACCCTTCTTGATAGCCTCATCATCAACATCATTGCTGGCGAGCTCGTTACGCCTTGGCGCCGAACAATTGTCTTTGGCAAACTGCAGGGTGCCCTCATGATGGGACAGAGTATTGGATATCTTGGTACGTGCGCCACAGCAAATACTTCTCTTACGCGTCACTAACACCATCGCATCGCGCAGCCGGTGGCTACATCGGTGATGCGATTGACATCCGTGCACCGTTTGACGCCGCTTTTGTATCATTCTTGATTGCTGGTACTTTTGCCCGCCTCGCACTGCCATATATACCCCCTAGCACCAACAAAGATAAGCCTGGCCAAAACGGCATCTCGGGTTTCCTAGCGCCACTCAAGATCATGGTGCCTCAGCGCATAAGACATGCAAGTGGGAAGATTGGCAAGCACTATGGCGTCATTCTCCTCTGTGCGGGAATATTCACCGGGGTTGTAAGTGAAATAAAGGACTTAACGACTAAGAAGCCCCGAGTCAAAACGACTAACACCATTTGCAGCTCGCCACCGATTATGCTCCCCTCCTTATCCAGATGTACGCCACCACTGCATTCGACTTTAATCAAGCCGACAACGGCATCCTCATGTCCGAGTTTGCCTTTTCCCGAAGCATATTCCTCATGCTCATGTTTCCCCGCATCATCAGCTGGGGCCGCAGCCTCATGAAGCCTCGCAGCGAAAACACCGAAATCGACACCGAGTCAGACGGCACCATCACGCCGGATAGAATACCGACTGACCCCCGCGGCTTCGAGGCTGCCACTGGCGGCGCAGGGTCTGTAAGGGAGCCCAACGATCCCAAGAGGCAGCCACGAAGCGAGCGCGACGCTGCGCATTTTGACCTCGTTTTCTTGCGATGGAGTCTTGTGGTGGATGGTGCGCTGACAACCATTTCGGCATTTGCTACCGAGCCGTGGCACATCTATCTTGCTGCTGGGTTGCTTCCCCTGGGATCTGGCTCTGCGGCTGCGGCAAAGGGTGTTATTACGTCCATGTGCACAGACTCGCAGCGTGCTGACGCGCTGAATGCTGTGACATTTGTAGAGAATACGGCGCGGTTGGCGACGCAGGGCTTGTTTGGGTTTGTGTTTGCTAGTTTGGCGTCTGTGGGCAAGGCTTATGCTACCTTTTTCTGCAATGCTGTAAGTTTTTCTTCTCTTTTCGTCAAATGATGGGTTAAGATGGGAAGAAGAAATTAAGAGGCTAACTTGCATACTAGGCTATTGCCATTGTTGGAATGAGCGTGTTGCTGTTTTCACATTTCCCTGCCGAGGGGAGCACGCTGCTCGATGAGTCTGATTTACAGGAGATTGAAGAACGAGAGGACGAGTCACGGTAGAATATATGTCAGAGTTTGGGTTTTTTTTTTTTTTTTTTTTGGATACGAACTTGCGTCGATTGAAGCGGATACTGTTGGTGATGTTGAGCATGTAGAATGCCCGAGGAGATAAACTGCGGTTACGTTGCATTGCATGGCGGTGTTTTTGCTTTTGGATAGTTCTTGAATCTCTCTTTTTATTAATGAGTTGAATTCGTGGTGCAGCATTTCGCTGAACTCTAGAAGCATTCTCGCGATAGCCTGAGCTATGTCTGGTCTACTTTGTGATACTTTCACAGGTACTTATCTCAACCAGTGATGAGTGCTCTTTTGAGGCCTGCAATAATCTCACCTATCAAGAAGTTAGATTTCCACATTAGGAATTGCAGGATATTTCTAGTTTACGATACATTTAGCATTTACAGCCGTCCGGCAGGCGTACCTGATGCTGGGAAACGTCCAACACACCAGGCACCGTTATTAGGAGCGCATTGCTGTTAGACCAGATGCACAGGCTAGTTGCCTAGAGTGAGAAGCTATTTACGAGCTGCCCACTCCCATGTGAGCTCTTGCTGTTACTCGTATGATACCCTCTTACGAGTATGATACCCTCTTACGATCTATCTGTACATAGTTCATCATATTGCTTCTGGAGTGATTACCTGCCATGTAGTCTGCAGCCATCAAGGTTCAGTCCGATTTTGGAAGCTGCCAAGGTCTGCTGAGTTTCAGCCGCCAATCAATTAGACGGCGAAGGAGTGCCTCACTTCAATACTGTCTCATCTGAATGGGCGTTTAAAAGTTCTTGGCATTCGGTCTACTCGGCGGTGAGACAAACTAGCATTGAAATAGGAAGAAACCTTTCACAGTGGATTCGGCTTTTGGCCTAGTTTAACCTGAATAACATTTACGCCCTCCGAGCAAGGCGAAGTTCCCAATGCCAAGAGTATACATTTCGCTTAAACCTTAGCTCATTACTGTAACAGGTAGTTCAGAAAAGAAGAAACATAGCCTACTGCTTTGGGCGAAAGCAACCACATGTGTATTAAGCATCGTTACTTGGCATTCAAGCCCCCATCATTGGCTTCTTGTCGTGAACGCGAGGACAAAACTCCTGCTAGTAACTTTTTTTGTTGGTAGCACTCTTTAGTATGCAATTACACCTAAAACGAGAGCAGATTGTACTGCAATTATGTTGAGAGTTTATGTGCATTGCGCTACTGTTGACCAGGAGACACCTTCTTGTGTATCATGTGGTTAATGTCTTGGCTGAAGCGGCAAGGGTTTCGTGAGCTGCCTAATCCAGTTAAAAGATTGGATTTTTGTCAGAGGTAAATCGAAAAATGCTATACATTGCTTGTGACCGCGGCTTAATTTAACCACTTTGGGTAGGTTTTGAGTTAAGTGATATGGATCAGGTACCATATCTAACTATTCACGGCAGGTTTGTGCCGTCGAGGCCAAATACAGCCAATATCGCCGCTGTGGCTTACTGTACCACGAGCTTTACCTATAGTAATTCGCAGTACGGCAATTCGAAATCGCACCATAAAGGTTGTGAAGACTCCTGCCTTTTCAGCGATGGTGATTACAACCTAGGTCAATCCCGGGAAGGAAGGAAAGGCTCGGCTCACTATTCATGGAGACCCCAAGGAAGAACCCTTCCTATATCGTTACGAGTATAAATCCAGGCTATCCTCTCGAATTCTTCTTGGAGATTCTTTAATCATTGCAGGCCTACCACTCCAAACGCATACTCAACTGCAAGCAGATAAAAGTGTTAACAAGAAGTCTAGTCTTTGCTTTCTCTCTTTCCTCCACAATGCATTGGACTAAGAGTATTGCTCTTACCGCCGCTATTGCGCATGCATCGCCCCTAGCTCAGCAAAGTGCCCCGGATAACCTCCAGGTTACACTTGAGCGAGTCGGCAATACCGTTGTGAATGCGAGAATCACTAATAACGGTGCTTCTGACCTAAACGTTCTCAAAACAGGCTCTATCTTGGACGACGACGATAATATCGAAAAGGCCCGCGTATTTGCAGGCGGTGTGTATATCACCGTTTTATTACCCTCGTTATCAGAGCTAACCCGATCTTTAGATGACAAACTCGTATTTGGTGGCATTCGCCTGCAGCTCGACTACTCTGCCCTGGACCTGGATTCCTTCCAAGTAATTCCTGCTGGAACGACCGTTGAAAAACAAGTCAACGTCGCACTTGGCTATGATCTTAGCAACGGTGGCGATTTCGATATTGATGTTGCAGGCCTCCTAGCCTTTTCCGAAGCTAACTCGACTGCAATCACGGGGCTTGCCAGCTTTACCTCCAATGTCGTACATGCGACCGTCGACGGTAAGGAAGCAGGAGAAGTCCACAGAAACCACATTCAGAATCGCAAGCGTACTGTTGTGCAGAATGATTGCACCGGGGCAGAACGCACCGCTACCACCAACGCCATTGCCAACTGTCGCAGTCTCGCTATCAACGCAGCCTCGGTCGCTTCTAGAGGTTCCGACTTTAAGATGAGAGAGTATTTCAAATCGGCAACGGCGACCACACGTAGATCTGTGAGCGATGTGTTTAACCGCATTGCCTCCGAATGCGGTAGCACAACGTCTGGGGTTTCACGTCAGTACTGCACTGACGTCTACAGCTATTGCAGCCGCGGTGTTATTGCGTACACTGCGATCTCTGAGAATCTCATGGTAAACTGCCCATACTACTTCACTTTCCCCGCGAGTAGCCGCACCTGCCATGCGATTGATCAAGCTACCACCACGCTGCATGAAGTAACGCACCTTCGGCCGGTCAAAGGCACCGTTGACTACTGCTACGGATACGACTGCGTGCAACAGCTCTCGTCGGCACAGAACCTCAACAATGCTGACACCTACACGCTTTTTGCACAGTGTAAGTAAAATTAAGACCCTATGAATGGAACTTTTGCTAATAGCTGAACAAGCAATTTACGCTGGCTGCTAAGAGCCATCAAGATGCCAGGCAGCGTGGAAACACGACTTTTGCGCACTCGCGTAACCAAGCTAGGGTCCTCTCCAGCGGTATCACATATCGAGAAGCTGAGGTTTGCTAAATAAGCAAAACGGTCGTCAGCCCAGCATCTGGCATCGACGACTTGTTGGCAAGATTGTCTCGCTCACTTATGGCAAGCGCATCATGTTGCAGGCAGGTAGACAACACCATTCTAGGAAATTTAGGCTCTCATATAAAGTCACTCTTTTGAAACCGCATCTCAAGTCCCTTGTCGTTATGTGACAAGTTTTCTTCTGTCTGATTGGGTAAAATTCGCCATTTGTCGTTCTATTTATTTACGTGGTTTACCCCTGTTCGCTGAGCGATGTCGTGTTTGAACTATACAGCTCACTGATGGCCTTTGCCAGTATCCCTGCCTGGTTCATTTGCAGATGCAAGCTACGCTATTCCTTCAACACCCTGTATACTTGGTATTCGTCACCAGCCTCAACTGGCAGGATATTGAACGAGGCAAATGAGTCAATATTCTCTGGTTCAAGGACACTAAACGCAAGAGCGGCATTCTTTTGGCGAGCAGGGACCCAGAATCCTCCTGCCGGCAATTTCAAACTCTTTTGGAATGTTTCCGTCGTAACAGTTGTTCTCGCCACACCCTCGTACTTTGTTGGGGAAAGTTCTGCACTCACAATATTAAATGCTTGAACTGTTCCTTCGAAGTCACCGCGCAGCTCTTCCACAACTACTCCCAGCGATTGCAGCTTCAATGCTGCATCAAGCCAAGCCCTGCTGAATATATAAGCCTCGGGTCGGCTGCGAGTCATATTTGCTTCCAGCGAAGTGGTATTCATGAATGTTACCGGAACATCCACGACGGTGCCGTCGGCTGCCTCAATAAACTTCCAGTTGAGCTTTGTTGGCTGTGCGGTGTCTGAAATAACAATTTCGTCATTGCCGTTAATGAATTCAGAACGAGCTTGTTCAACCGTGTTGTAAACATGATGTGCGTTATCAGCGGCCGTCTGGACTAGAGTCTGCACGATGGTGAGACCAGTAGCGACGCGGCGCTGCCAATGCTGGTCTGCGATGCCAATTCCTCGTGTCTCGGAGAGAAACATTACGGCTTGGCTCAATCCAACGGAACTGTCGCCGTACTTGGCATCAGAGATGGTTTCTTCAAGCGTAATATTGTCGCTGCCTTGATTTGCTACCACGTACGGACCCCAACGCAGACTGTGCTCCTCCAGTGCAGCAGCGATGTTGCCTGAGAACAACGTTTCGGATAGCGCACGAATACGAGGATGAATATTGAGATTCTTCATGGCTGAGAACTGGGCATCCTGCGCAGGGAGCCATTGTTGCTTTGCGCCGTAGCGGCGTGTTGCAGAGTACTCGTGGCAATCGATACCAACATGAGGCGCGAAATCCATGACTAGACGCTTTATATCTGCAGTTTGTTTGCTTGCTAGTTTCGTATGGTCGCGGTTGGGGTCAAGTGAGGATGCAAGATATCTCTGGAAATACGCCACCCCGTCGGGATTGTACCGTGGAAGCATCAAAATATCAACCTTTTCAAGAATCGAGGCCGTCCAATTCGGATCCGCATCCATTTTGCCTAGCAATGCCAATAAGGCCTGATCACCTGCCGGCTCGTTGCCATGTACACCACCTTGCATCCAGATTCGCACCTTGTCGTTTGTCTTGTTGGTGCCGGCCTGTGATGATATTGGTGATGACGACGACGACGTAAGAAAGACATACGGTAGCGAGCGGCCCTCCTCGGATTGAAAAGTAGGGTTGTGATAGGTCATCCACTTGTTCCTAGAGGCAAGGTTGCGTAGGAAGCTGTTCAAAGTAGACTCATCAGTTGGACCGCTTGTACCATTCGAAAAACTGGCCGGTACAGTTTGTGGGCAGGTGAATGCCGGAGAAAACAAGTCTATTTCAGGCAAGCTCGGAAAGTTGGCTGCGACTTTGTCGTCATCTTTTGTGACGTCGACCTGGTTATTGGCGTAGACCAATTGTCCGGTGACGTATCCAACATATCCTGCGTAAAACAGGAAGCATTGTTTGAGCTGCATTTTCAGTATAAATGGAATCGACAAACAGTAAAGCAACACTTTTTTCAGGCAAAGGTTTGTAATGGAAGAGTTTTATCAGTTTTGCACTGACAATGGCAATGTAGCACTACCCGACTCCAGTTTTGTTGCTCTTAGCACTTGCAACTCTTGTTCTGGGCACCGCGCCCTCCCATGGCAACTAGTATTACTTCCCCGACGATTTCTCCGCATAAGGTTAGTAGTGAGGGGCACCATCATCGACTACGAATATGCATCCCGGCATAGTTTCTATTTGGTGGGGGCAGATGACGATGATCGCAGACATGGTGTTTGTTGGAAAGAATGAAGCTTAAGGGATACCGAATTCTCTACCTCCTATGGTCATCCGTACCAAATCTTTAGTCAAATCACGTAATGATTGAAGCTATCATATACACTAGTCCTAGTCGTTTTTGGGCTCACCGGCTATCTAGTATATAAAAGGCATGTTTGCCATCGAGTGTCGGTAATTAAGTGAGACAGATTGATGCCCCAGCGCCTAGTTATGCCTTTTCTTTGTTAGCTCATCGCACCAGATAAGTTCGGAATTCCGTTTGCTGCGCAGCCAACACCTCTGGCTAAATTGCGCCACTCCACAAGGCCCGATCTGCCTGAGACAACTTGGAAGGCGCCCAATGCGGTTTCAATTTATCGCCATACATAAGTACATCCTCTGACCTTGTCTTATAAGATTGCCCATTGGTTGATAATGTGATGACGGCCCCGACACGCTTGACGAGTATACACTACCTTGCACAACAACAGCACGTGCTCTTTGACGTGATGTGATGGCTGTGCCCGCGCCGTTTACGCTCTTACCGGTATTACCGTCGGAAGATACGGGTGGCGGGACGCCGTTAGATTACGCTACTTGGTCTGGGAAAGAGGCCGTCAAGCAGTTGCTAATCGAGAAGAGCGCTATAGTTAACGACGGGTCGAAGGTTATCTGGGGCTGGAAGCCACAATTGCCGGCTTCTTAAAGTAGGCGAGATGCGTTGTGCAACGACTATTATCTTTAACGAACTACAATAGACGCAACTAGCTAGAGGTGGTGCTAATTCCAGCAGCCAGCCAGCCACAGCCATGTTTGTTGCACACTCGGGCAGTATTTACTGTAATCTCGCCGGCGCTGTTCGGCCAAGAACATTCCCCCTCTCATCTAGTGCTACAGCGGCGACATACTTGGATAGCTTTTGTTTGCTCACGGAGATGGACGTCTCGAAGCCCTGCCGATGAGTGCGGGCAACTGCACGGTCGTAGTGTTCGGAATTATCGCCCTTGTCCGAAGTAATCTATCAGAAATTAAGTTAGAATGGCGCGAGGTTTTAGTGTGGTGGAACAAACTCACGATTTCCCACGCTTTCACTTCAGTTGCTCCATTCCAACTGACGTACACGGTAACGTGTGTTGATTCGCCACAGACATTCCCTTGCTGAATAGCGATCCGGGGGTCCCAAGGGGGTGTGCCCTTCCAATCATCCTTGTAAGCTCGATATAGAAGGTGTGAGCCCGCCTTGCCCAGCGCAGAAACCTGGATATCCATGGCTATAGCGCCATCCGATGTATGCTCAGTGATACAGGGGTTTGTTCCCCATGCCAGCAAAACGTTTTCGCTTGGGAGTGTAGTATACCCGCATAGTGCACCAGAGCTGAGGTTGGTTCTAGGATGGTAGTACTCGGCGACAACTTTAGCCGTCATAGCTTTGTAGTCAAGTTTAAGATGGAGACCCCGAGAACAGTCATCGGCACAGTGCGTGTCATCGTGAGAACCCCGATTGTCAAACATGGTCAAGTGTGTTCGCTCTTTATCGAGGAAGCGTGCGTCATGTTGCCAGCTAAAGTCAATTGCAGAGCCGCCTGTGGGATCGGAAAAGTTGTTCTTCTTCCCACCAAGTACCCAGATGAGGCTACCGTCTTTACCGCTGATATAGCTTATAGTGTTGGTATGCCTTGAGGTAATGAGGTAATTTCCCTCGTCGGTCTACCCAAGTTAGCTTTTTTTATATATACGAGATTGTCGGGTGATGGTCATGGATACTAATTGGCAGGGGTATCTGAAGGTAACTTGCCTTGTCAACGCTGTTTATGTGAAAAAAGTCAAAAGCAATTCCCTCGTAGACAACATGCGAGTCTGATAAAGAGAAGTGGTCTGATGCCCTCCACGTAAATAGCAGTTCCCCTGACTCCAGTTCAACTTCTTGAAAAAGGCTGTCATATAGCTCTCCATCAGGCGGCCCCAATACTGGCGTGAGGTCGAAAGGTATTTTCTGATAGACATTGAACAAAACAGTCCCATTTCTGGTGAGCTTGACCTCGTGCAAATCTGCAAGCGTATCTCCGAGCCCCTTGGCAGTGATATTGTACTTGACCTGATAGTCATGGTCTTGTACCACACAGTAGCCGCTTGCATGCCCACCTTGCTCGAGAGGCCCGCCTTCCCAAAATGTGAGGACACTTTCACTATGCAGCGTCTGTGCTCGCACATCATTGGCAAATTTGTATGACGGGTCCGCATAGACCAGACTCAGATCTGTCGCGTTAAAGATGTAAGGGGAGAAGACTCCTTCATAGCCCATTGCTAGAAAGAGATAAGGTGACTTGTCCATCTTGGACGTGTCCATGGTGCTGGCTAGGAAGATTGGCGAGATGATATCTGGCTCAGTGAAATATGTTTGATTAGGGTTTACGAAGCCATTATTGTATTTCGTAGCATTTGTTTCGACTGGGACATCTGCCAGGGAGGTACTAAAGAGTAAAGTGGCACATGCCAGATATCTGGCTATCTGGAGCCACATGAGAATAGGCGTCATTGTAAAAAGTAGCACGCATCTCGATCTTGTAACTAGTTCCAAAAAAGGCAGTATCATTACAGCATGAGGATTACTCAATTTTATATTCTATCTCTTGTGGTAACCTGAAGCAGACTCGGATAAACCATCGTCCATGCCTGATGTCGACAGGTTTATATCCTTTCGATGTAATTCGAATGTGGTCGGTGGAAAGCCTTACCCGAGCCCGATCGGACCCTTCCCTGTCTATTACATAGCCGTAGTGTGTGCCTATATATGCACGGGACAACAATCCGTGTTTTCGGTTTCGAATCCGACCGATCCGAATGACTGGCTGGTAAAGATAAGCAAGGCGCAATATTGTCTTGTCCGAGTGGCTTTTGTGTAGGGTGATCCTCGGAACGCCGGGAGGAGAAGTCTCGCCGTGCCGGTCACAGCTGGCTCTGCCAAGCCTCAGCTGGCCAGTCGATCGCAAATACAGATCATTTCAACGCTTAAAACAGTCACTATTTTTTAGGTGACGATTCTTAGCTGATAATAAATCGCCACAACGATGGTCGTCGCGTCAACGCTACTCGGTAGGTGGCCATCGTTTGATATCCCTCCATAATTGACCACTGCCAAGGTTAAGGGTAATGGTCGGTGCCAGCCTAAGCTCGTACTGTTCTCGTTGGTAGTGGCGTGAAATAGACAAGTGTAACTCGTATGTGGCTGTGATACCTCTTTTTCACCACAAGCTGAGCTGAGGTGGCAGGGCGCAGATCCACCACCAGGCTGATCTGAAGCACCAGGGGTTCACACAGCGAGAGAGGGTCTAATAGGATCCGGAATTCTCTATTGTTCATAGTTTTATGTGGGAGGCATCTGGAGAAAATCAAGCTTCCATGTTTATTCCCGCAAAACTTGTTAACTACGACTGCTGCAAGTCCTGTATACTTTGCCTAAGAACCAGGAGCAGCTGCCCGAATGAAAGACTTAAACTCGTCCATGTTGCGTGTCTGCACATAGACAGAGCCCGGACCAGTGAAGCGACAGATGAGGCCCTCGCCAGTCTTGAGACTACTCATAAAACCGCCACCAGCCTTTTCGATTTTGTAGTTGCAGCTCCAAGCCACGAGGTGGCCGTTGTCTACAATATGCTGCTCCCCGGGTTGAAGCTGTTGATATGTTTAGTAAAAAAGGAATAAAACACTAGAAAGTAGACTCTACGTCAGGACTTACATCTAGTCGGTCCACGGCACCGAAGCTAGTCAACCACAACAAACCCTGCCCGCGGACATTGTAGACAAACAAGTCCTCTCCCGAAAACAGGCTCTTGCTCAGACCTTGAGCTTTCGGCTCCTTGGTAATCTCAGAGGTACATGCGAGAAAACTATCCTTTCCAATGACCCATTGATGCTGCCCGTCGACGTGGAGCGTGATGATGTCGCCAAACAGTGTCGGGCCCAGCGCCAACCAGCCCGAGCCGCCATAGGTCGACTCAGACATTTCGCCCCCCGTCAGCATCTTCTTCATGGAGAATTTGACTTTACCCGACAGCTCAATTGTGCCAGACATGTGGATCATGGCGCCGGCTCTGGAGCGCACGTTGGCGCCTTGCTGCAGGTTGATGTTGAGCACGGCATTGGTGTCGCGATGGGCCACATTGTAGGTGCCGCCGTGGAATGAGCCACTATCGCTTGGGCCGGCGGTGTGCTGGAGCTGCTGCTGCTGCGGCTGCTGCTGGGAAGCCATGGATGTTTTGTCAAAGACGTGGGATTTTAATTGTGAGCGTTGCTTGCTTAGAGGGAATGGGCGATGCAATATTGGGTATTTAAGCGTATTTAATATCTGATTTCTACAACTAGCGCAAAGAGGCCGCCCTCTCAGCCGCACCGTCAGCCGTACTGGGGTAGCATCACCATTAAGGTATGCGAGCTACACTTCTGTACCCATAAAACATCTCTTTGCCCACTAGTTTTGGCTCTTCGTGACACGGGGCGACCTCTCAGTAGACTCGGCCACAGGTCTAGATACGCCTCTACGTTTGATCGTTATTAATAGCAACAGGTTGCCTATATAGGCTGTGAGTGGGGGTTAGTGCGCTTGCAGGATTCTGTATGAGGGAGCGAGGTGTCTCTATCTCACCTCCTTGCTCTAGTTTATCCTCTTTAAAGATGGAGTAAATTGTCGCAGCCCTTCTATTGCAGAAACTTTTACTACGTGTTAGATAAGTGCCTATCACTGTCAGCTCTAGTAACGAGGATTGTACAGTTATCTTCCACCAGTGCAAAGAGTCGGAGGGAATGGCGAGGCTTTCATCAGCATACTCATTACTTTGTTGAGCATCGCTAATAATGACTACTATTAGCTTCCTTCCCTGGTGTAATAATAGCAGAGCGAACGAGCTACTCATGGAGCTTGATAATAAAAAGATGCATACATAGCTGAAAAAAGTGTGCTACAGGGTATTCTGTCACCTTACACAAGATACACGAGTCTTGGCCGATCGCGATGATCTTTTTGAGACTTTTAAACCACAATGGAACAAATCATTCGGCGAGTCAAAAACTGACTTACAGACACACAATGGTCCCGTGTGTTTATTTTACTTCATTATTATAAATTGGGCTCTGGGCTGGTGTAAATGCACACTACTCACTCAATGCAAAGCCAAAGACGGCGTCCCGGAAGGTGAAGCTGGGTCTTCTCAGATTAAACTAAACCCGAAGAGAACTCGTAAACAACTTTACAAAATCCAAGTTCTAGGTAACACAGTGTATAAACCGGCGTTATGTTGTCTTTGATGAGATTGTATGTGTCGGAACCTTGTCAATCTGTGCCGCAAGTGTACGAGTAGAGAAGTTCAAAGCATACAGTTGGGTCGTACATACCTCTTTCTTGCGATTTGCGATCTGTCTAATATCCATCTGATCTTCAGCTTCATTTACTCTCTCTACTACTGCCGTGGCTTTAGATTTATCAGCTCTTACTTATCTATTTGGCTCCCCGATCATGACAAGACCAAACTAAAGCACTCACTAAAATGAAGTTCTTTACCATTGCTCTCTCCTCCACCACCGCCGTTATGGCCACGCCGGATAATAGCTACGGTGTTGCTGGCGATAGCGACGTTATGTTTCCCGTCGACAAGGGTACTACCATTCAACAAGCTCAGGCCAGGTGCGGTAATGACGCCCAGGTCAACTGCTGTGAAAGGGCCACCTACACCCACGATGTCACCTCCGGCACCGGGTTATTACCGGGTGTTGTCCAGACTGCTCTAGGTGGCGGCCCTGGTGCTGAGGGTCTCGGTCTCTTCGGAAAGTGCAAGGAGATCAAAGCCAACGGTAACCTGGTTACGCAGAAGTGCAAGTCCAATATTAGCTGCTCTGCCAGCCAACTTCCCCGGTACGTATACAGATACTAGCACTTCGTTCCAATCCGGATTGCTAATACTCTTGGCAGAACGGCTTCAGCGTCGCTATAGTGTGTGTTGCCCTCGGCTCATTGCAGCAAGATTGACGCGTTTCCAGCCATCACTGGAGGAGTTGACGAGCAGACCACGGTCACAACGAGCGTATGCCCGGGGTAGACTGCTTTGGCTATTATGCCATCTCTGCTATTCGTTATCTTCATTATTGGCTTGGAAATGTACTGTAGCCAATTCTGCCAAGTTACTAGGCCAAAAGAATCCAAAGTAAAGTCACCACTGTCCTCTTCTAGGCCGGCAGGGCTGTGACGGAAATAGGTGTAAGCCAAGTCTCGTTAGGACAAGTCTGATTTGACTGGGAGCGGCGATTGGCCGTAACCTCCGTTCCCTGTTTGACTTGCAAGCCCCGTTGCACTTTGGCCGAGGAACAGTCTGTACTGATCACGCGACCAAAAAAGAGTTTGCGATCATCTCTTGTAAGCGTGAGCAGTTTCTCTGCACTGTATATCTGTACTGTAGGTAACAGCTATATTCAGTTACAATAGACAATAACCAAGACAAGCTTTCGGGACACAGTGGGGTTGCAACGGCGTCTGTTCAGATGCTCAGCGGATCGCGGGGTCCCATCACATGCACCAGGCACACTGCACTGATGAACCTCGCCCGCTCGCTGTGGAGATGGCAGGTACCGATGAGGAGCCTCTTCCCCAAATACCCCAGGTTCCAGCGTTGGATGGCGCGGCCCTTTTTCATCACGACACCATATATGGAACGGCATAAAGCCTCTTTCCAGTGAAGCTTCTTCTTTAACAATTCTTTCATCCATCTGCTCGCAGAGATGGCACAAGAAAACAGCGGCAGCTCACAGAAGCAGCCCGTCATCATTGTCGGCGCCGGCTTAGCCGGACTGGTCGCTGCGTTTGAGCTATCAGAACGCAACATCCCCACCATTATCCTGGACCAGGAGAATCGCAACAACTTGGGAGGACAAGCCTTCTGGTCCCTTGGCGGCATCTTCATGGTCAACTCGGCCCACCAGCGGCGAATGGGCATCAAGGATTCGCGAGAGCTGGCTGTTCGTGACTGGCAAAACTCGGCCAAGTTTGATCGCGAAGTGGAGGACTATTGGCCGCGCAAGTGGGCCGAAGCCTTTGTCAATTTTGCGACGGATGAGATGGAGGATTATGTCAAGGACCGAGGAATGGGGTTCCTGTTCAACGTCGGTTGGGCTGAGCGCGGCGCTGGAGTAGCCTATGGCCATGGCAACTCTGTTCCACGATTCCACCTAACCTGGGGCACCGGCCCAGAAGTCGTGAGGGTGTTCAAAGAGCCAGTGGAGAAGGCTGAGAAGAATGGTTCCGTCGAGTTCAAATTCCGTCACATGGTTGACGAGGTCATTGTGGACAAGGACGGCAAGGCTATTGGTGTCAAGGGCCGCATTCTTGAACAAGATGACTCGGCCCGCGGCATCAAGTCATCGCGAACAGTGGTTGACTCATTCGAGATTTACGGCTCTTCGGTGCTTGTCTCTTCAGGCGGCATTGGAGGTAATGTAGAGACTGTGAAAAAGGTCTGGCCTGTTGATCGTCTCGGTCCCAAGGTTCCAGAGCACTTTGTCGTTGGTGTCCCTGCGCATGTTGATGGTCGCATGATTGATATTGCTGGCGACGCTGGCGCAAACCTCATCAACCGTGACAGAATGTGGCACTATACTGAGGGACTGAAGAACTGGAACCCAATCTGGCCCAGCCACGGAATCCGTGTTCTCCCTGCTCCATCCTCAATCTGGCTTGACGCCTCTGGTAAGCGCCTGCCACCATTCCTCTACCCAGGCTCAGACACACTCGCTACCCTGGAGCATATTTGCAAGACCGGCTACGACTATTCATGGTTTATCCTGGACCAGTCCATAATTGCCCGCGAGTTTGCTCTCTCGGGTTCGGAGCAGAACCCAGACATTACTGGCAAGAGCATCTGGAAGCTGCTTGGCCGCGTCTTCAACAAAAAGGGCACGGTACCGGTACAAAACTTTCAAAAGCATGGAGAAGACTTTATCGTCCGTGATAGCCTTGAGGAGCTGGTCAAGGGCATGAACGAGCTTGCCAGGGAACGCAACGGGCCTGAGCTCGACTTTGACAAGATCAAGGACGTTGTCGAGACCCGTGACAGCCAAATGGACAACACATACAGCAAGGATTCGCAAGTCATGCTCATCCACAATGCTCGGTCATACTGGCCCGACAAGCTCAGTCGAGTTGCTGCACCGCACAAGATTCTCGACCCAGCCCACAAGCCGCTGATCGCAGTACGCATGAACCTGCTTACGCGCAAGTCTCTTGGAGGCATTGAAACAAATCTCGACAGCAACGTCATGCGAAAGGACAAGACCAAGTTCCCGGGCTTGTACGCAGCCGGCGAGGCCGCAGGGTTCGGTGGCGGAGGTGTACATGGATACAACTCTCTTGAGGGCACATTTCTGGGAGGGTGCATCTTTTCCGGCCGCGCCGCTGGAAGGGCAATGGCTGATGAGTACGAGGGCGTTGCAAAGAAGGAAAGTGTCAGAGGAAAGCTATGATGTGCGATGGAGACACGCGCGAGAAATATGTTGCGTTTTGTCGCGATGACGACCTTTTGTAGTTTTGCAATTAGCTGATAGTAACGTAAACGAATATATATTACACGGTAATTTTTATACAAGCCTTGACCTGCAGCAGCAGTATCGGGGCCTACAAGTCCTTCTTCCTAGTCCGCCCAACAACAATAACGGCCTTGACCATCTTTTCCCTACCAAACCAGCCATACATTCTGCCCGCAAGCTTATAGCCACTCATATAAATCCCATACGGACTCAGCGCCGCATCCTGCCTGTCCAGAAACTCGGCTAGTCCAGCAAACACACAGTCTGTAATGTCGCGAATCTCAATCTGCGTCTCGTCGTAGCCGCACTCTACCAGCTGCGCGCGGTACTGCGTCTCCGTCATGAATGTGCTTAGCGGACAACCCAGGAAGTAACTCAGCAGACGAGCGATGAGCGTTTGCATGGTGGTTGCCTTTTCGTCGAGAACTAGATCAAACGCCATTACGTTGGCATCCAGCGTCTGCGCGGCAAGCGTAAAGATGGGTTTCCGCGAGGGGGAAAAGTGGTAGAGGGTATCGAGGCCGAGGAACCAGCGCTCCTGGTAGGTGGTTTCATCTGCTAGATTTGCTATGGCGGTGCGGATGGGCGGCGGCCATGAGTCGGGCTTTGCCGCGTCGGCGCGGAAGAGGGAGAACGCGTCCTTGGAGAGGTTGCTGGACGGGTCGTCGTTTTCTAGCGCTGCGGTGAGGCGTCTGTGGGCTTCTTCCATCTGGGCCTCGTTGAGGGTGAGGCCGACGTAGCGAAAGTGAGGGCGGCGGTGGGCGTGGATGAGTTGCGTGAGGGCGATGATTTGGTCGCCGCAGCCGAAGCCGACGTCGAGGACTGAGACGGATGGGAGTGGTTTGGAGGGCGATTCTGGGTTGTTGGTCTCATTGGGGATGAGACCTGCGGCTCGGAGAATGTTTTCTAGGAGGGCGCGGGTTGCGTCTTCAAAGTATTTGATGGGTTTGCCGTCTGGTGTTTTCCTGTTGGCGAGGTTGTTAGCTTTTGAGGCGTGCAATGAGATGCATGTGGGATGATGATAATGGCTACGTACCAGTATCCTAGGTTCATCCACATGGAATGAAAGGGAGTCCGTAGACTGAGTTTCCAGTGGCCCAGGCCATAGACACCGCTAGACCTGCTAAAGGCTAGGATGAAGATGAATATCAAGGTAAGGGTGGCCACGCAGCCCGTGAGGATGCCGAGGACAAAGTCCCGGGGAGAGAATGGCCAGGCCATTCCGCGCAATGGCAGGAACCAACAGGACTCTCTGCGATTTACGCTTCTTTAATTATAATTATAAAAGTTGTGTTGGTTTGCTGGCGAGGGCAGCGGAAACGGAATAAACTCGCCCGCTGCATCGACTGACTGTGACGTGCAGTCGGTGGACGCGGATGGATTGTTTGACGGGATCCGAGCACAGGTCCACTAGACACGGGTGCACTGTTGCGCCGGCGGCGCCTGTTTATCGGGGCGGTGGACGGCCGGGCGGGCTCGGATGCGGCAGCCGGGACGTGTAAATGCAAAGTTCTAGCATAGCTGAGCCTGGGAAATGTGTGGTGTATTACTGTCGACCAGGATACATTCGCAGCGGCTCAACTCGAGGCGATTCTGCCCGAAACCCGAAAACTGGACAAATCGTAGCGCCTGTTCGCATTCGCATTTGGGCACCTGACGAGGGGGAGGCTGCTGATGCTACTAGGAACTAACTGTGCTCCCGGTACCTGATTAGTGCTCCGTCACAAATCGTACCTACGGCGTACTAGTGTGGCGAACAGTGGGGTTAGGAATGCCAAGTTGACCTCGGGTCTTCCAAATCAGAAAAAACTCGCTGCGCCGACGCTGCTTGACGCTTGGGCAAGTCTTGAATGTTTCATCCAAGTTACAAGTTTCGCGCAGGCAGAAGCAGGAATAGGAAAACAGGTTGACCTTCTTTCATCTTGCATTCACTCCTTTGCCGAGCCTCTCCTTCAGCGCTGCGATTTATATACATGCGCCCACCAGCCCAAGCCCACCCCCCTACGGCCGACATCTTGAATGACGGACGGACGGACGAGCCAGACGAGACAGTCAGGCATGGACGAAAAGAAGAAGCCGCAGCCCGACGCTGCGCGCAAGTCTCGAGTTGCTATAGTCGGAACTGGTCTCGCCGGTCTGACCACTGCGTATCTCCTCCAGAATGACCAGAAGCAGAGGTACGAGGTGACTCTCTTTGAGCAGGTAAAGCGCAGCAGACAACCTTTTTGACGATGTGGCCAGTTCATGCTAACTGTGCCGTTTTGCATAGTCTGAGACGTTTTCCCTCGATACGGCGTCTGTAACCTTAAAGAACGAATCAACAGGCATAACCGAGCGAGTCGATATTCCTCTGCGCAGCTACTGCAGAGGCTACTACCCCAAACTGTGCAGCATGTACGACTACCTCGATGTGCCGTCGCGCGAGGTCTGGTACCGCTTCATCTTTAGCGAGTCGCCCGAGACAGCGTCAAAGACGCCAAAATCCGGGTCGCCATTCCCGAATAATGTCCCTGAAAAGGAGGACGCTGCCGTCGGTAGCTACTTTGCGTACGGCAAAAAGTGGCGGGCTCTGCTCATGTCGTTGCGCGACTCTCCGCAGCGACTGCTGATGGCGGCGCATCTCTTCATCTGTCACATGTGGTTTGTGGCGGCTTGCTACCTGATCGCTCCGAAAGCTGGTCGACAAGATACGTCTCTTGCCGACACGGCGTCGGAAGGCATGTCCAAGGGCAAGAGCAAGGTCAGCGACGATGGCGAGTCGCTCCGAGAGTATCTCGACAGAATAAGAATACCGCGCAAGTATGCCACGCACCACTTGCTACCCATTCTGAGCTCCGTGTGTAGCTGCTCGCACAAGGAAATGGAGGCGTTTCCGGCCAGCGATATCGTCGGCTTTATGAAGGGAACTGCGTGGCGCAAGACCTATGTTGCGCGCAATGGCGTCCGCCAGGTGCAGTCGATTCTGTCAAGAAACATAACAGACGTTCGTTTGCGCACGAGGGTTACAAACCTTGCGGTTCAGGAAGACGGCGGCGTACTAGTTGAGCATGTTCGGGAAGACGGCACCGCAGAGCAGTCCGAGGAGGCCTTTGATCGCGTGGTTCTCGCCGTGCCGCCAAACATCGCAGCCAAGCTTTTCGACTCGTGTCGTCCCCTCCTCGACAGCCTTCCCACGAGACCAGTCGTAACATCTATCCTTGGTCCTGCGTCGCAAGGATTGTCGATTATAGATGCCAAGAGCGATGCCTCAATAGCCAACAGCGCACCTACACGAGAGGATGCGCAGTTCATGGCCTTTCGCACAGTCTTTTCAGAGGATGATGGCGAGACCGAGTCGCTGCACTACCTACCCAGCGGGGCGGTGAGCAGGATATCGTGTCACACGAGCACAACAGACGGCATGGCCAACCTGCGCACCTCACAATTCACCCGAACACTGCGGACGCCGGCCAGCAGACGCATCGTACAGGCTATACTAAAGGACGACACGAAACCTGGCCGGAACGAGCTCGCTGATGAAAAGGCAGTGGACGGTGACATGTGGGTGAATGGCAAGGACAATGTGTGGGTTGTCGGGTCTTGGTGCTGGGACGGCATGGTGCTCTTGGAGGGCTGTGTCGTGTCGGCGATGAGGGTGGCAGAGGATTTTGGTGTTGCAGTCCCGTGGGATAAGCAATAGATTTTGGGCATCTCTCATGGCATGTTGATGGTAGAAATGCGGCATTGTTGCATAATTTTAATGAATATGAATGGCGAATTCTTTGACAAGGCCATGATGTCTGTACTGTGTGTGATTGTTAGGCATGGTTTGGTTTCGTTGGCACAGGCTGCATAATTTGGCCGTTTTGAAGGTCTCTAGACAATGGAGTTTAAGATAAAAGAGCAATTTTCTCCAACAGCAATTTTTGAGGGATTACGAGCCTTGTTTGAAAGAGTATTGGAGCTTACGTTGAAAGACGCTGAGTTGCCTGCCGGGCCTCCGAACCACCCTTGCAACGGTCGGCGAATTCGCCGGATACGAGCTGCAAGCAGCTGGATACCATGGCAGTAGGCGCCAATTGTAGTCAATCAGCTTTGAATCACTTTTACAGGGGAGTGTTGTGGCAGTGCTGACATGCTCTCATTCAACAAACTAATCGCGCTAGAGCAAGTATATCACAACGGTCCTAATAACCACAGGGCAACTATCCATCTCTACGGTTACCCTTTCAATCATAGTATAACTGAACCACAGAACCCCTTGGTGAATTCAACGGTCGACGCCCTACGAATAGGGTCACCTGGTGGTGCCGGGCGTCGCCGTTCCCGCAATCTACGTCATGTCTGGGTCCATCGACGACACTACCTACCAGAAGGGGGAGATGCCGAATAGCAATGACTAAAGGGGCCCAAAAGGATACACTTATAATTTATTTTACTTTATTGAGCCACGATACTTGCTAAAAACAATATTCTACTCGGAATTTCAAAAGACTTTGAACTTCTTTCTTTGCCTGAGGGAGAAACTTCATCTTTCATCACAGATACCTATCTATACGGCAACACAATGTGCTTCTCCGAGAGCGACAACCAACCAAATGCCCGCCCTGTAAAATCAGAGGACATCAACCTGCCCATCACTGAAACAGAAGCAAGCTGTGGAAATCAACAACAAGAAAGCAAATCCAAGAGACGACTAAGGACATATGCGCGCAATACTATGCTGCCTATCACGAGCTCTGTGCCGGCAACACAAGGAGGAGGTGGCACCACGGGAGGAGCAGTCATGTAATGAATGACCTAGAGGAATTAAAGGCATATGAGATAATGCAATTTTTTTTAATAAATGTTTATAAAATAATGTCAAAATTCAAAGCGTCAAACGCTGAAAGAATTATTCGTCATTATAGACCATTCGCCTTTCATGTAATCATTGACGCTCACAGCCCTTCACAGGCTCGCAGCCATTCCCATCCTTCTTGTCCAACACGTCTCTGAGCTGATAACTAGCTGGCCTTTCCCAATCCAAATATGACTCGTTCATTTCTATCATGTCGCTACGGAACAAGACTGGTACAGACTTAATTTCTGTGTCTTTCGTAGCTTCCCCAGACCCCAAAACCGGTACTCGCGCCGGTGGCTCCTTTGGCATCCACGGCCACTGTATACAAGTGCCAACGAGCTTGAATTCTCGTTGCTTTCGCTTGGAAATCCACGCATCCAGCACCTGTCGAAAAGCCTGTACATCGTTGTCGAGCTTCACGTCTGGGTGCTTCACCCAATCAAGCTGCAGCAGAGCTTCAGTGTCTTGCTGAGCATGCGGCACTTCTCTGTGATGCTCGTCCAAAGTTATAATTTCGTATAATGTAAAGATGACACCTTTTAAGTCGTCGCGTTCTGGTGTATAATGCTCTTTAATCATTATGGAAAAGTTAAAGTCAAAAATGCATAGATTCTCCTTTTCGTTGATGAGGAGATTGCGTGCGGCAAGATCTTGGTGCATGATTCCATAACGGTAGTTGAGGTCGTCTACCACGGACAGGAGCTGTTGCAGCCAAACTAGACGAAAAGGTCGTTTAGTAGCATTGTTGTCTTTGAGAGTGCCGCCGGGAATATAGAGGCTTGTAAACCCGACCACACCGCCCCTTACGTCGTCCAAAACGACTGCGTCAAAAGGGACAATGTGCGGATGGTCTCGTGGCAAGCGACTCCAGCATTGGAGCTCATACCATTTTCGAAACATTCCGTTTGCTATAAACCAGTATTTAAACGCAGCTTTTGTGCTCGCGACTCCGTCAACTGCCGGCTCTGCTTGGTATTCTACCAAGTCCACCTGCGGACCCATTCGATCAAGCTCAGTCAGGCTTCCGTATCCAATCGTCTTGACTGGAAAAGCAAGCTCCAGCGCTGACAGTGGGTGACAGTTTACGTACCAAGTCACATCATCATCTTCGTCTGTAGAGAAAGTGATTGGTCCGTCCGGGTCTGAGAAGCGAAATCCCAAAACGTCCGCGCCAAGACTGTCGATATACATTCGTAGCTTGGCTAGACAAATATCCTCAGTCCCTTCCACGTCTTGAACAGGCTCTGGCGGGCAATATGTGACTGAGAAGTGTCTTCGTTGGTCAAAATCGGTGATATACCATGTATACGGCCCACCACGAAGCAAGTTGCCTCCCCCAGCCCAGAAGCGCTCCTCGGGACGGATCATAGCCAGGGTTCCTGAGAACTTTGTGGAACAAACAGGAATAGCGAGGGTGGTGATTTACAGATGAATCAAAGAGTGATATAGCGACCAGTCACCGTTCTGGAGAATCGGTTGGTGACAGAGATCCACCCTGTATGCAGGCAGCCAAGAAAGGCTGTGCTGCCTTCTCAGACAATGACAGTCTATGCGCGGCAAGCACCACGACTCAAGTCAAAGGCTTTCACGAACAACTCTCGCTGTTTACTTCTTTTTGAATACAAAGTTATGTAGTATTTTGCTTTATTGCTCATACATTTTTAGAGCTATGTTGCAACTGAAGGGGCTCCTCGTTTAGAAGGCCTGTGGCGGTCATTGCAGCCACGTCCGTGGGGCCTGGTTTGGATCTATGGACAAACCTAACGTCCACGACGAACCATATCCCCATCTGCATTGTAAAGCCTTGCATGCCTTATCTACCGCCTTTCATTTCGCTGACATTTCGCATTCCGAAGCTCTCTAAAAATATTTACGTGTTTCCAGCGTTGTAAGCGTCAAGTAGGCGGGTCGGAGCAATCAGTGCCATCATTTTGTCGCGGCCGAGATCCCGCCCAAGATCATCTCTTGGCGCTGCTGGGCGTTTTGATTTTAAGGTTGGAGAAGTACATACCCGTGGATGACCTCATTGAGGCAGTGTCTAGCGGGCGGCGACTAAAGTGAACAATGGCACACAGCCACCAAGTACAGATCACCTCGCCTCCAGTTGGTCCATCGAAGTGTTTAGGCTGTTTTTGGAAAGGCCGGGGTTACTCGTACGAGTATAATGGCAGTGTTTGTGTCTTGGCTGGACGCAGTCGAGGTAGCCTTATAGGCTGCTGCGCTGCGCTAATCTCCACCGGAGACGTCATGTCTTCCCTACTTGCAAGGCTGAGCCATCTTTGGCTGGGGGAATATGGGTGGCTTGATTCCTTATTTCCGGATAGCCTCAGACTCACAAGTATTTATAGCATACGCTCTCTTGATCTTAATCATGTTCATCCGAAATGTTGCGTTTAGTCGTTTCAAAAGCCTGATTCGTTGCTAAACCCATTCGACAACACAAAGTCAATATATCACACAAGCAAGAAACACAATGTGTTTCTCCGAGAAAACAACATCGCCAAACTATCGCCACGCCGGGATGACAAAAGTCCCCGGAACAGATGACCTCATCTCTTCAATCCCGGATTTTGACAATAAGGACTTCAAAGATATGCAGTCAAATCCCGGGCCTCGCAAACATAAGCGCGTCAGATATCGATCCAAAGGTACTGCTGCATTGACGGCTTTCGCCAATGGGCTAGGCGGATTTAACACATGATAACTCGCCTATATCATATATCTATATTCGCGGATTTGAGGAGGCTATTGCAGTTTTAAGCGTTTAAATTTTAGAATTAGCGAGCTTGAATATTATTTACTTGACATGTCAATCTTTCAACGTATATACCGAATTTCCTCTGTATAGTTTTGTGGCACAAGCATCCTGAACGGATAATTGGGGTTATTTAAAGCGCGGTGGCGCTACAAGTATATCGAAACAGCCATAGATAGAACAAACTAGCGCCTCAAACGTCATTCATCACTCGACTATATGGCTAGCCTTGGGTAGTGAGCCCATTGCATTTGGCAATGGAGCCGTAGAGCAGTATTATATACTAGTCTATTTCCTAATAGCATTGGATATGACAACTATTAAATCCCTGTAGAACTAAACCGGATTCCATTTTTGCGTTTAGTTAAGCACTTCCAGGGCTTCCCACAGCGGTGCCAACAACGTTCTTCTCTGGAAATTCATCCAAAGCCAACTGTCGCCCAGCCAAAGCAGGTGCCTGCGGAAACGCAAGTTATATCACAGCCACAGGCCAGCAACTGGCGCCGTCACAGCCGACGAATGAAAGACAGTTTTCTTTTTGCAAACTCTTCAACTGGAAGGACGGCTGGGATGAAAACTGGGGGCATGGGAGACACTGGCGACTTGTAGATTGCCTGGTAATTCATGAAAGGGCAAATTAAGCGGCTTGGTCGCGCTTATTATTAGGCAGGATTTAGTCGAAAGAACCTTGGTCCCTGCTCTTCTTGTCTGCTATGGAAAGCCCCGGGCAACTCGGGGTGGATTGTAAGCAGCTCGGTGTTCATCATTGTCCGAGAAGCGTCCCTGACGGTCTTCGGATGCAGCGCAAATGCGGCGCACACCGAAGCTTCCTCGAGCGGCGCTAGGCTAGGGACCGAGACCGTTCTTGGGCTGTTCCTTGGCTCTGGGGCAATGAAGAATAGTGCTTCAATACGTCGTAGGCCTATGTACCTAGTTTTCTGGGGTGAAAGTGCAATAGAAGCCTCGGCTGTAAGGGTCTTTTATCCCGCTAGTAAAATAACGACACCTTTGCCACACGGAGATAAGGCGCATTCTCGGACAAGACCTCCCTGCGAAGGTGAAGGCAAGGTCACTGCATTCACGACTAGGTCAGGTAGCGCGCGTCAGAATGTGTGAATTTCCAATCCACTTTCACCTCTGGGCGTCAGCATTGTAGCCTCTTTAGCGCTTGCTAGCGCCCAGGGCTGGAAACATATAATATCAGCTCTGGAAACAAAGTTTTTTGTCTTCAGATTCCAATTCACTCAAACAATTAGTTCCTTTTCATCCGCTTCGTCGTCTTCTCTTTCTTCCTTGCTTAGCGTAACGAGACAAAATCCCACAGCCCACTTGCCGAACAACCTCAACAATGGCATCCAATTCCGCGTCCGTCGTGCCAGGATTCTACTCCTTCTTCTTCAAGAACTTGGACCCTCTTATTGCTCTTTGGGGCGTCTATCTCAACTTTGTCGACCCCGACGGAGCCGTCAAAGCATCGGCGCCAAACTCGACTTATGACCAGAACCAGGTCTTTCTCTTCCATCAGGCCGGTGGCCTCGCCCTGGCAGTCGCTGTAGTGTCAGCCATCCTGCCTCGCTATACTCAGGACCTCAGCGTCTGGCGCATCTTCCAAGGCGCCCTCTTTTTATCAGACATTGCTGGCTTAAGCGGAATCTATTTCTCTCTCGCCAACCAAGGTCGTCTGAGCCCTTCAGCTTGGACTTCTGACGACAAAGGTCTTGCTGGCAGCTATGTCATGCTTACGGTTGTGAGGCTACTGTTTTTGGCGGGTGTTGGCTTTAAGAAGGCTGTTTCTGGTGCCAAGAAATCTTCGTAACTGTTTGAAACTCGACAATTGCTTTAGTGGGAGTTAAGGGTACGGTAGCTGGCGTACATAGGCTTTCAGGTAATAATGATAGAGATTGATTCGGTATGCCGCTATGCTATTGTGATTACAGCAAGGCTGAAAGTAGACTTGGTCAGTATATTTCGGTGGGAAAGCGTTGGCGTTCCTGTGAACAATTCAGTGGCAGAGGATGGTAGCATCGTTACTAGTTCCATGCGCAATGACTACATACATTCGTTCGCCCACCTTGGGTATCCTGCCCTGGTAGTAATTAAGAATCATGAGATCCCATCCATGGAAGGGCCTTGCAACACGATACCTGGACAATCCAAGGCATCAGTCCACTCATCTTCTTTTTGGCGAGGATCCGAGCGGCACGCTCCGAAAAGTTGGAGACGATGGGGGAAGGCGAACAAGCGCAGCTCGGCAGTTATCTTCAAGCGTTGGGTTTTTATGTAGGACGGCCTATTTTTAAGAAAGTAGAGCGTTTCGAAACATTTACCTTTGAGAACAGAGCTTTGGACTCTTGTAGCAGACAGACTCTCAAGCGTACCAGTGTCCGTGGGAAGCCTGCACGGCTGCTCGTACGAGGCCGTTGCTCAACTGCAACGCAACGAAACAGCCAGCCCGGATGTTTTAATTTCCCTAGGCTCGCTTAATGACGTTCCTTGCGGTGAGTGTTTCTGAACTAATTATGGGGAAAGGCTACGAGTAACGTCGGATGACGGTTCCAGGGGCTCTCTGTGATCGCCCGGACAGCCCCGCCCAACCGTGCTGCATCTCCGTGCACCGGATGCAACCTCACTAGTGTGAGACTTTGTAAAGTTGACATCACCATTGCAGGGCGTGAGGCAGTGAGCGCTTTGTTGTTCATGATGCGGGGCCCTCAACTGGTGCTAAATGCTCCATTTGGAAAAGGCTAGGAGGCAGTGTGCTGGCAGGACGCGGGACACCGACATTGTGAACATAGTAAACGACGTACACGTCTCATATTTCTCCGCTGTTTATAAATTAATGGGTTAAGAGAGAACTAATTATTAATAGCCGCAGATGCCCTCGTTGCCACGCCCGTCACATTGCACCTGTTTGTTTTTGTACTTTTGATGGCTGCGGTTTAGTTCAGTGTCTGGCTGCAAGAATGAAAAATTGGTCTAAGTTGTTGGTGGCTGGCCTTGCTGGCTTGGTCGCAGCAAAGGAGCAGCGCGTTCGCGACTTTGCAGCGACAAACTGGACAGTTACAAATGAATACGGCAATATCACTGTCCCTGGAAAGTATCCGTCGCATGTCCACCTAGATCTATATGCTGCTGGCGTTATTGGTAAGTCTCGTTCATGTTATGCAAGACAATTGATAGCTAATCTGGAATAGATGACCCGTAAGTAGTTGTACTACTACCAAGTCGCTGTTGCGTCCATGAATGACTGACAATTTAGACTGCGAGGCACAAATGATTATAAACTGCGCTGGATCGCAGCCCAGAACTGGACCTACACGAGTGCACCTCTAACAGGCCTGTAAGACGCGACAACACTTTTATATACACTCGTAACAAATGCTGACAAGAAATTATAGAGAATCGCGTGACGACATAAGCACCTGGCTTGTATTTGACGGTCTTGATACCTACTCGACCATAAAGCTCTGTGACCAGATCATCGCCACTACAGACAACCAGTTCAGGCAATGGTTTTATGACGTCTCTAATGTTATTAACACCTGCTACAGCAACCCGGTCTTGAGCATCAACTTTGGAAGCGTCCCCAAAATTATTGACATACTAGACGCTCAAGGAAACGAGAGTGAGTCTAATACTCAAGCCATTCTTTTGCTTGCAGCAGCTAATGCACCTCAATAGCATGGCCTGAAGAATCTGTGCCGCCGTTTGTTTACCCAAATAGACAGTGGGTTCGTAAAGAGCAGTCAGATTTTGGTTGGGATTGGGGCCCGGCCTTTTCACCTACTGGACCTTGGCGTGACGGTCGACTCGTCCAGCTTAAGAAGAGTGCCGACATTCACACCTTAAATGCCGACATTGACATTTATCGAAAGGGCCAGCTTAATAATTACGCGCCTGACCAGTCCAAGCCTTGGGTAGTGAATGCTAGTATTGACTTCATTGGCAATCTACCCGAAGGTGCGAGCCTGGAAGTGCGAATTGCGGAAGCCAATGATGAGTCCAAGGTCTTGTATGCGGGTCCGCTTGAGGACATTAGCCAGTCAAACATGACAATCACCGGCTCAGTCACACTCGATAGCAAAACGCCAAAACTCTGGTGGCCCGTGGGAATGGGTTCTCAGGACTTGTACAAGATTTGGGTCTTTGTCAAGAGCCCGGAGGAGGGCTGTTCCACCATGGCCGCAAAGCGCCGTACTGGTTTCCGTACCATTCTGCTCAATAATGGCAATGTTACCGAGGCTGAGATCGCCCAGGGCAAACAGCCTGGGAGCAACTGGCACTTTGAAATCAATGGGAATGAATTCTATGTCAAGGGTGTGAACTTTATTCCCCCAGAAGCATTTTGGCCCCGTGTTACCAAGGATCAAATGCAGCGCATGTTTGAGTCTATCAAGCATCAGAACTTGAACATGCTAAGAATCTGGTCCTCGGGAGCGTATCTGCCGGATTTCATTTATAACATGGCGGATGAGCACGGCATTCTTCTCTGGAGCGAATTTCAATTTGGCGACTCACTGTACCCGGATTACCCAGACTTTATCAATAGCGTCATTGGCGAAGCTACTTATAACGTTCGCAGAGTGAATCACCATCCTTCACTTGCCTGCTGGGCTGGCGGTAATGAGCTGGAGAACTTGATGTTGCCTATAACAGAACGTATAGTTGGCGAGGACGAGTATCCCTATTGGGTTGGACGTTACGAGCATCTCTTCATTACCACTCTCTTCAACGTTGTTGCTGCAAACACGCGTTCTATCTCTTACACACCATCCAGTGGTAACAACGGGTGGATGGAAATTGACTTTGACCTTGCTGTTCCCATGGTTCAGCGGTATGATAACATGACAGAGGGCCACATTTACGGTGACACCGACTATTACAACTATAATACCGCCTTGGCTTTCAACGCCGACACGTATCCTGTGGGAAGATTTGCCGCCGAGTTTGGATTCCCAAGCATGCCCAGTTTGCAGTCATGGCAGCAGGCCATTGACGAAGAAGACATGCACTTCAACTCATCTGTCATCGTCTCGCGAAACCACCATTACCCTCCAAATGGCTTGGAGCCCAACGAAACAAAGAGTTTGAAGGGTATGGGCGAAATGACTGGCGGTGTTTTGGCTTACTACCCGAAGCCAAATAATGAGGATTCAATTGCAAACTTTAGCTCATGGTGCCAGGCCACACAGCTGTTTCAAGCTGATTTCTACGAGTCTCAGATTGATTTTTACAGGCAGAGTAGCGGCAAGCCCGAGAGGCACCGAGGCACGCTCTTCTGGCAGCTCAACGACATCTGGCAGACACCTAGTTGGGCGGGCCTAGAGTATGATGGCCGGTGGAAAGTCTTGCCTTATCTTATGCGCCGGGCTTACCAAAATATGGTGGTTACGACATCTTGGAATGAGACCACTCGCATGCTTCAAGTATGGGTCGTTTCCGACTTGTGGGAGTCTGCCTCTGGAAAAGTTAGCCTGGATTGGTTCGATCTCAAAGGTAGTCGCTTAGACCAAAACGCTGGGCTCGAAAGGTCTCTGGACTTCCGTGTGGGTGCCTTGTCTAGCGTCAATATCCTTGAGTCCCACGTCCCAGAGAACTCGAATGCGATTCTGATGCTTTCTCTCACTGCGGAAGGTCGCTTGCCCAATGCGAAATCTACAACCGAGTTTATGCACAAAAACTACTTTTTGCCCGCCGCTCCGAAGGACACAGAGTTTTCAGACCCTGGTTTGAAAATGTCGTATGATAAGGTCGCTGAAAAGTTTACAGTCGAGGCAACAAAGGCTGTTTCGCTGTATACTTGGCTCACGCATCCTGCTGGGACTCTTGGTTTCTTTGACGACAACGCCTTTGTTCTTATGCCTGGTGAGAAGAAGGACGTTGATTTCCACCTGCAGGTTGATCAAACTGATGGCAAGTGGATTGAAGATGTGACCCTTTCCAGCATGTGGGATCTTACGACAGCCTAATATAGGCCAAGCTACCTGAGGTCGGCGTACACAAGTTTCGACTCGTGAACGTTAAAAGTCGAGGCACTTTTTTTATCTACTTTAGTTTCTTTACATAGTTTATATAGCTGGAAACTTATATATTGATCAGAGCTTATAAACGCAGTAACACGTAATTGTCTCTAAAACCATGTGTAGGGCAAGCGGGTGTTGTTCCCGTCGTTCCCGTCACATCTACTATTAACAGCAACCCCGCATCTACAGTGGTGTATCCACGCAAGCCCTACAAAGGGACCTGCCGAAAATGGCTACGCGGCATTCCTTCGGTTACAAGAGCGTGTGCAATTGGCTGGTGAACGACGCAAGGCTTCCTGCACACATACGCGGTTCTGCAGATGTTGGTGCCAACCAACCAACCTGAAAAGGAGGGACTGTCTTCCCTCTGTCAAATCTCTTACTTTCTATCGCATCCAACATACCATCTTCGTCCTGCGCTCCGTGTTCTGCTGCGGGCCTTTATTGAAGTACACCGAGCTGGCTTACAGTCGCAAATTCAGCTTCACAGTCGCGATGGCCTGGCGGGTGATGAAGACCGGGCCGAGTGGTGAAGTTGATTTCTCCTTTGAGTTCGAACACACAATCTTTTGCATTGTTCCATCCTCCGTATTGATCGCAGTTGTTGTTGCAAATGCCATATCGTTCTTACGGCAGAAGGCAAAAAGGCAGAGTCCTTCACTAGGAAGCCTTTTCGCACTCGATTCTGTAACTATGAGTCCTCCAGCAACATGCAAACTTTTACTAATTGAGAACAGGCATTGCTGCTGATTCTTGTCCTTCTCCATCTTGCCTCCATAATTACGTTTTCAAAATTGCCCAAAGTTTCCGAACTGCAAACACAGCTAGCTCTTACAGCTTATGCATTACGATTTGGTGCTTCTGTTGCGCTCTTTGGGGGCCGCTTGTTGATGCGTGATGGCATCCGGCTAACCACCGGGCTCTATTTACTGTTGACTTCTATTCTTGATGGAATAATAGCTCACTCACTATGGGTCGTTGCGCTTGACGAGTCGAAACACGGCACTGAAAGATCTCTTGCTGGGCTGCAGACTGCTGTACCTGCTACCGCACTGTCATTTGTAGCCCTTCAGTCGATTAAGTTGTCATCACTGGCATCCAATCCTGCAAGAGGAGCAGGCTTCAAAGTAGAGGAGCAGGCCAGTAGTACACTATCTACGCTTTTTTTCGGCTGGTTATGGTACCTGCTTGCCTTTGGAAAGAAAAACAAGATCAGCAATGAGGATTTGCAACACATTCTCTACCATCCTGCAGCAACCTATAAATTCGATAAAGAGTCAAAACAATCGAGTGAATCGACTAGCTCGGAATTCTTTGCAGGTCTTACTGTTTGTTACCTGTCATCCTCTTTTTTGCAGCTCCTTGCAGCTGGAGCCACACTCGCTCAGCCGCTCATCGTCCAGGGCATTGTCAAGTACCTTCAGAGCGACCAACACCATTCAGTCGGTGTGTGGCTTGTCGTCGCCATGCTCTTCGACAACCTTGCCATAGCTTTTCTAGACGCTCACAGCGGCCAAATTCTTGCCCAGGTAATGCATCGTCTTCGAGCGTTTCTCAATGAAAAAGTCCTGGAACGGTCCTTTTCATCGACTGCGCCGGTCGGTGGCTGGACGGACGCTAGCTCCAAGGCGGTGGTTTACTTGTCTACCGACATTCCGACAATTACGCATGGTATTAGCATCAGCAATAGCATCTTGTCAAGTCTTGTTGTCGTCGGCATTGGCTCGTTCCTATTATTTCGGTTGATTAATTTGGCCTTTTTGGGCCCGTTGCTTGTTGTACTGGCTTCAACGCTTGTCCCAGTTGCCCTGGGCAAGACACTTGCCCGCAGTCAGCGCCTTTCGCTTGAAGCTACGGAACGACGCATTGAAGCAATGAAGAGTTTGGTATCCGAGACTCGAGCCATTCGGATTGGAGGGCTACAAAAGATTGCGGCAGATTTGGTTACCCAAAATAGGCGTGTCGAAATAGACACGGCATGTGCCTATCGCCGAGTTGTTACCATCGTCGCCGTCGCTGGTTAGTCTCTGCACAATGAATATCCTTTAGCCTAGAATTACTAATTTTCTCTTCTGCAGCTACGTCGGTCAACGGCTTAGCTGTGCTAGCTGCGTTTGGTGGCTTCTCCCTCATCGATCGGTTGAACATCGACTACTCTGTTCTTTTTACTGCACTGGCGACCATGCACATTATGATCACTCCGCTACTAACTCTGGTCCAAATGCTTCCAGTTTTTATTTCCTCTTTTGTCAGTGTGAACCGACTGATGTCTTACATCAATCACCCCTCTCCTCCAAATTCGGAAGAGATTCAGTGCATTCCTGACGGATCTCTTTTGAGCTTTACCAATACAGACCTGGGCTGGGATGCCGAAACGCCCATTGTATCTGGGATAAATTTGAACTTATACAGCGGCGAGGTCATATGTATATCGGGTCCAACCAATTCCGGGAAATCCACCATTATGAATGCTATTCTCGGCGAGGCAAAATTGATGTCTGGGGACATGCAGACTGGATGGAAGAAGATTGCGTACTGCAGTCAAAAAGCGTGGTTCATACCAGGGCTGTCAATACGTGATACCATAACTTTGGGCAAGCAGTTCGACTCGGGGCTATATGACCGCATTGTTAAATGCTGTTGCCTAGACAAAGATCTTCTGACGCTCCAGCTGGGGGATGATGCCACCCTCGACAATACTGGAGCGCCGCTTAGTGGTGGCCAACAGAAACGTGTCGCTTTGGCGCGAGCTTTGTACCATGAGCCTGATCTGCTGCTTTTAGATGAAGTCCTTGTTGGTCTAGATGCTACTACACAGCGACAAGTAGTGAATAACCTGTTTGGGAATGACGGAATTGTCAAGCAGAGTGGAAGAATGGGCGTCTTCATGGTCATGACAGAGTGTAAGTCCAACTGTAGCCTTGTAGCTGAGATAACTAACAGGTAGCAGTTCCTGGGTTTCTATCTCAGTACTCTAACACGAGAACGTGCTATTTAAATAGTGGCCAAATTGTGGTCCTTGATAGCAGTGTTTCCGTCGTCACTGAGTCTTCGGACAATAGAGGGAGCCGAGATGTTGACACTATGCAGGACGTTGATGTGCAACAACCTGCGCCGGCGGAAGCCCCAGGCGAAAAGCACGAAATAACGGACCCAGCAACGCTCCAGGAGCAGGATGTCACTGCAGACGACGGCACTAAAGTGTCGAGTCCCTATCGCGCATATTTCAACTCGTTTAGCTCATTGTTTGCGGTTTCCATCGTTTTGTTAGCTCTGTTAGCAGGTGTTGCTATAGATCGAGCAAGCGGTAAACTGAATTCTATCTCTGGTATTGAGACATCGTTTGCTAACTAACATTCAGCTTTCTGGCTCTCAAAGTGGACGAGCACCTATGAAAGAAGTCATTCAAGCACCAATGATGGATACTATGTTGGCGTCTACGCCAGTTTTGTTGCTGGCTCAGCCATTGTGTCATTTTGTGGTATTTGGTAAGCTCTCGTCTAAACCGTAAAGCTGCCTTTCTAACACAAATAGGGTCTTCTTCATGGAAGCCATTCCCGATAGCAGTTGGGTGTTGCATAACAAAATGCTAACAACACTACTGAAGTAAGTATTCTCAGCATCTCAGAAGCTATACTAGCTGATGGCAGTATATTGTAGAACACCGGCATTCACTGTAGAGAAGACCAAACCGGAGATCATCAACAGGTACGTAAACTGTACAGCTTCGTAAGCAGGTACTTATTGACACGGCTAGGTTCACGCAAGATATCGATGCCATAGACATGAATCTACCACAAGCGCTACAAAATCTCGTGTTTGGTAAGTCTGCAGCGTCATACGTTCGGTTGCTATCTCTACTAACAGGGCTCTAAGCCATTGCATCGGGACTCGGGTCCATCATCGTTATAGGCATTGGATCACCTTACACGCTTGTCCTTATCGTATTTATCCTTCCAATACTCTATATTTTGCAAAAGCATTATCTGGCAACCTCAGCGCAGCTCAGGAAACTGCAAGTAGCCGCGCAAGCGCCAATCTTTAGTACTGTCGGCGCTGCTGTCGAAGGTCGAGTAACGCTCCGTGCCATGCAGAAGCAATCATACATGGCAGACACATTATCTGAAAGAGTCTACTCCGGCCTTCGACCTGGTTACCTGTTTTCCTCTGTGCAGCGCTGGATGCTTTTGGCACTTAATTTGGCAAACGCTTCTGTCCTTACCGTATTAGCGGCACTGCTAGTTGGGCTCCGTGGCCGTGGAAACATTGGCTGGGCAGGTCTAGCTTTGCTTAATGCCGTTACGCTAAGCCAGGATACAATGCTTCTTATGATTTGGTGGACCTCTTTTGAGAATCATATGGCGTCGATGGAGAGAATACTTGAATACACGACGGCGACGCCGATTGAGAAGGTTAAAAGCACCGAGACGCCGATCGACGAGACTTGGCCTATGACCGGCAGAATACACTTTCAGCATTTGTCTCTTTCATATGGGTATGTCATCTAATTCTGTAATTACAGTTTCCCAAACATTTTTATTGACCCGTCTGCAGAAATCATGAAGCGGTTCGAGGTGTCGACATTGATATCCCTCCGGGGTTTAAGGTTGCCGTTATTGGGAGGACTGGGAGGTAAGAGCTGAGAAATACTAATCCCGTTCAGTGTCATAATGATACTGACTATTTTTCTTCTCAGTGGTAAAACGTCTCTGACACAATGCTTATTTGGCCTGATTGACACCTCATCCGGCTGTGTCCTTGTAGATGGGGTAAACATAAACACAATTGATACGGAGACTTTACGGGAACGAATCGTCGGCCATCCGCAGTTTACCTTTAGCAACGGTACAGCAACAGTACGCAAAAACATAGATCCGTTCGACTCTTTCTCAGACGACGCTATTCGCCAAACATTATCTCGCGTCGCCGTCGGCTCATCTATGTGTGACGATGTCATGTCCAAGCTGGAAAACAAGTGGGACGAGTGTAGCTTTTCTACCGGATGGCAACAAAGAATTGCCCTTGCCAGGGCGATTCTACGGCAGTCAAATGTCTACGTTCTGGATGAGCCAACCAGCGGGTGCGTGATATCTACAATCTGGACCGCGGCGAGCTTCACTAACAAGCATTTATAGAATGGACGAGGAAAGCCACTCGCTGGTTATGGGAGCTTTGTTTGACGCGCTAGCGGACAGGACTGTATTGGTTGTCACACACTTGTTGCTTGGGATTGAAAGGTTCGACTTGGTTCTGGTCATGTCTGATGGGAGACTGGTCGAATCGGGTCGGCCAAGTGCACTTCTTCTAGACCCATCGACAAAGCTTTCAGAGTTTGTTCAGGCTACAAGGGCGGCGGAAAGGTCGAAAAGCTGAATGATGGATCCCATGGCTGACAGAGTTGTCCAAGAGCTGGGGCAAGGTGGCTAGTTGGTAAACATGATTAAAGCGAGCTGCCGAAGATAATCCACGGCTGTTTAGCATGCAATGAGGTCAACAGAAGATCTCGACGGTAGGCCTGATAGTCCTCAAATAATACCAATATGGGCGGGACAGCCCTCCTACTTGGTAGGGCATAAAGCCTCTTATGGCCGCCATATCAACTTAGCAGGTTGCATAATACTTCAGCGTCTGCTTTGAGATGCACTCAGTTACTTAGTATGCCAGCATAATCGGTTCTGAATTGGAAAATGACGACAAAGGCCCATCAAGTTGTGCCATAATTAGATATTGCAGGCGGCCAAGCTTACGGGAAACCCGCACGCTAGTGCAATAGCTTTGGAATCAGGCCCCATGGCGTGCTACACCAGGCAGGTTACCACACTCGGAACTGTGATTGTGGCGCCACTTTGCTCCGCTAATTATAAGCTGGTTCTTTGTCGGCCAGCACGATGGTACGAAGCAGTCGCGAAACCCGTTCTACAGGGACACATTGGAAGGGCGCAAAGCCCCCCGCTTATGCTGACAGATAGTTTCGATTTCAGCGCGTTCTCAGACAACACTTGCGCTTTGTAATCTGGTTGGGCATGGGGAACTGAGCTGGCAAAACTCGATACCTTCCTCATCGTGAACTCCAAGAGGGTATTCTTAGACGTAGCGTCACGCTAGTTCAAGCTTCCAGCGTGTGCATCCATCCGGCGACTCCGCTTCTTAGCAACGCACACGACCGAGATCTGCGCTCCAAGGGCCTTTTTTTAAGCTTTGAGCTCTCCAACTGTCACAAAGCCGCTAATAAGAGCCCATGGCGACATAGTTTGCCCCCGCAGTGTGTCGGAGGAACACTCCGTCATGGTGCATCAGCTCTCCACAGCGGCGCTTTTAGTGCTTGCATCTCCGCTGAAGCTCGCCAAGTCAACAGGCCGAGCTGGATTCCCTTGGCCAATCATTCCCTTTCCGCGGCTGTATCGCGGTGAGAGATGGGCATCTTGTGATAGACGGGCACGGTCATGGAAGGCCGTTGACATGTAGGGATGGGAGGAGAGGTGGAGCGAAACCGGAAAAGAAATGAACTGGAATAGTCGCACACGTACGACGATGAAAAGCACCATGATACATATAAAGAAGCTGGCCCAGCTATCTTCGAAGCTCTGAGGTTCGCACCCATCCACATCGTCTCTTCCCCACCCACTGTTCGCGACGTCTACGACGTTGTAATTTTTTTTACAGCAAAGATGAATACGGGCAAAGGCGTGCCGGTTGCCACAGATGCCACCGACACGAGTACCGGTAAGCCAGGTTTCGAAGATGAATCGCTGGCGACGGGTGGAAACTTTGGTGAACTTCGAAGTGTTGGAGAGCTCAGCGATGATGATACCGTCATCTCCAAGGGCTCTCTGGACCCCGTCTATGAAGCGAAAGCAAGAGTTCTAAATCGTGCAGTAAGTTTGACATCATTCAAGCACGCGCCACGGTTTTTTGGGCCGTTGCGCGGTTACACATGAGCTCTGCGTTGCAATAGACTAACCGGTTGTATTTTGGGACAATTTCAGATCCAGGACATCGGGATGGGCTGGTATCAATGGATGCTGTTCATCGTCGTCGGCTTCGGATGGGCTAGCGACAACTTGTGGCCCGTAGTCACATCGCTCATTCTAACACCGGTCAAATACGAGTTTACACCCGATCGACCACCTCTGCTTGTTCTGGCACAGAATATCGGTCTGCTTGCTGGAGCTGCGTTCTGGGGCTTTGGCTGCGACGTCTTTGGTCGAAAGGCGGCTTTCAACTTGACTCTTGGTCTCACTGCTCTCTGGGGCCTGGTCTCGGCTGGTTCTCCGAATTTTGCTGCCATAGGAATATTTGACGCCTTTTGGTCTTTTGGTGTCGGTGGGAATCTGCCGGTTGACTCTGCCATCTTTCTCGAATTCTTGCCGCAGTCACACCAGTATCTCTTGACAATCTTGTCGATTGACTGGGCGCTTGCGCAGGTTATCTGCAACCTCGTCGCATGGCCGCTGGTTGGCAACATGACATGTGATCCCGATGCACCAGTCTGCCGCAAGGAGGACAATATGGGCTGGAGATACTTTCTCATCGCCATGGGAGGTCTCACCATGCTCATGTTTCTCGCCCGTTTCCTACTTTTCAAACTCCACGAGTCTCCTAAATACCTGATTGGCAAGGGTCGCGACGAAGATGCTGTGCGTGTTGTTCACGAAGTCGCGCGCCGCAATGGCAAGACTTCCAACCTTACCATCGACGATTTGCGTTCCTGCGAGCCGGATGGCTACATAGCACAGACTGACACTGCAGCCGCTGCTAGACGATATCTTGAAAAATTAGATACCACTCAAGTTAAGACCCTTTTCTCGACTTTCAGGCTCGCTTGGAGCACAGGTCTTATCATGATGGTTTGGGCTTTCATCGGTCTCGGCTTTCCATTGTATAACGCGTTTCTGCCATATATTCAGCAAAGCCGCGGCCAGGACTTTGGCGATGGCAGTGTTTATATCACTTACAGAAACAGTCTCATCATATCTTCTCTCGGTGTTCCTGGTGCGCTACTTGGTGGTCTTCTCGTTGAGCTGCCGCGTATCGGTCGCAAGGGAACCCTGTCCGTCTTCACAGCGCTGACGGGCGTGTTCCTGTTCTGCACGACCACCGCGACGACGAGCGATGCTTTACTTGGCTGGAACTGTGCCTTTACATTCTGCAGCAATGTCATGTATGCAGTGTTGTACGGTTACACGCCTGAGATTTTCCCAACGCCACAGCGCGGTACTGGTAATGCCCTAGCTGCCGTGTGCAACCGCGTCTTTGGTATCATGGCAGTAAGTCTTCTCTCCTGTTACTTGATTCGCTGTGAGTCACAGCTGACGTTCGATTTAGCCCATCATCGGCATGTTTGGCGATTTGACAACTTCCGTGCCGGTGTACGTGAGTGGTGCTTTGTTCATTGTGGCTGGCATCTTCGTCGTGTTATTACCGTTCGAGTCACGCGGAAAGGCTGCTCTCTAGACGGCATTCCAGTATATAAACTCTTGTCTTTGCTGTTTCTCGTTGCAAGCTACATCCCAGAAAAGGATACGGGAGACTTGGAGGATGTTAATTGAGCAGTTGGATAAGGTAGCAGCTTAGGCTGCAATGGGTTTGCATTTTGCGTTTGTTCCCAGGGAGAAAGAATGTTACGATATCTTACTGCTTCTCGCTGTTATGCGAGGAGCACTCGGCACACCGATGTGTATTTTTGCCTCTGGCGACTGAAGACCCCCTTGATGCGTGCTTGGGGGTATAGAACCGATGATGATAACGATTTGACGACGACATGATATGAAGTTATTTACTAACAAAGGTGTTTCTAGTGATGGCAACAAAGCCATAAGTGCGTGGTAGTGTATCTTAAGCTCTCTATTTATAAGTAGGGGCCATGATATTGTCGCATAGTTTTTCCAGGAACTGTCCCTCACGCTCGAGGTCTGACACGGCCGTTCCCGATACCAGAGCCGTAATCGTGTGTTTGACACACCCAGTCTGCGTGTTACGCATTCCGTAGTCTTGCTTTCAATGTAGCGAAATACCTTTTCTCAAGTACTTGTTGAAATAAAATTCCTGCTCTTGATATCCCATGTGTCGGATCTTCCGGTCCAATCTTACGTTGTTAGTCTATTGGTCATGAATCATTCATTTGCTGCCACATGTGTTCAATGAAAGGATTTGAGGGCTGCCTTCACTTACCATCAGCCACACAACAGTTTCGTCCAATCATCAACTTTGCCAAGCCAATAGATCTCGTCTAGATCCATCACTGGCAGCTCTAATAGAATACGAACAAGTATTTGTCTATCGCGGCTCCATAACTTATCGTTCTTTATGGTGGAGTACGACCTACCCTAAGCCACGCCATCGTTTGGAGCGGCGGCCTCCCCACAAATAGCAGGGCTGCGCCGCAGAACGAACCAGACGGCAGTTAAAGGTCATTTCACAAACACCGCCTTTTGCAACCTCGCTGGGAAGCATCAATTCGTTCGAGATTATTTCACTTGCCTTCTCGTATCTTGACAACTGAAAGGGCTCCAATTGCTCACGATGAGCAGCAGTGAGGCCCCGACGTCGGAGCCTCGATCTATCTGCTCTTCAGGTCGATCAGCCGAAGGCGACACGTCACCGGACCTTCGGATACTGCATTACAATGATGTGTACCATTTAGACCAGTCAAGTGCAGAGCCTGTTGGTGGATTTGCTAGGTTCATGACTCTTTGCAAAGAGTATCAGAATGCAAAGCGTTATGAGGGACAGCCCAACTTGGTCACGTTGTTTTCTGGCGATGCTTTCAACCCGAGTCTCGAGAGCAGTGTGACGAAAGGTATGCACGCTTGACGTGAATTTATATGGATATAAAGCTAATCCAGTCTGGTACTATCAAGGAAAACACATGGTACCAGCCCTTAATAGCATTGGCACTGACTGTGCGTGCGTCGGAGTAAGTGCTCATGCCCCCATTCACCCAAGCTAAGTAGGTATTGTGCGAGACCGACACTGACTGGTCACTAAGAACCATGACTTTGACTTTGGCGTCAAGCAGTTTCGGCATCTCACCGAAAAGTGCAAATTTCCTTGGCTCATCGCCAACGTCCTGGATCCGGCGTTGGGTAACGACGTACCTATTGGCAACGCAAAGCGGACACACATGTTGACCACGTCAAACGGCATCAAAATTGGACTCATTGGGCTCGGTGAGCGCGAGTGGCTGGCGACAATTAATAGTTTGCCACCGGGCCTGATCTATAAATCCGCCAGCGAAACCGCCAAGGAGCTCGTCCCTAAGCTGAGAGAAGATGGTGCCGACATTGTCATTTGTCTTAGCCACCAACGCGAGCCCAACGACAACAAGCTCGCCGAACAGACCAATGGCATTATTGACATTATTCTCGGCGGACATGATCATTACTACAATTACAGTTACATCAACGGCACGCATGTGCTGCGTTCCGGCACCGACTTTAAGCAACTTAGTTATATTGAAGCATGGCGCAGCAAAACCGACTCAAAGAAGTGGGATTTCGACATATGGAGGCGAGACGCCACTTCCGATGTTCAGGAGCACAAACCATCTGCAAAGTTGGTAAAGGAACTTACGTCCAAGCTGCAGAAATCACTTACACGAACTATTGGTTGGAGCGCAATGCCCTTGGATGCTCGTTTCAGCACCGTGCGCATGAAAGAATCCAACATGGGAAACTTTGTGTGTGACATTATGAAGCAACACTATCATGCAGACTGCACCATCATGGCCGCTGGCACGATCCGCGGCGACCAGATTTACCCCCCTGGTGCCATCCGTATCAAGGACATCACCACTTGCTTTCCATTTGAAGACCCTTGTGTTCTGCTCAGAGTCACAGGCCAAGCAATATGGGATGCCCTCGAAAATGGCGTCTCTAGCTATCCTGCTCTTGAAGGGAGGTTCCCACAAGTATCGAGCATTAGTTTCGAGTTTGACCCCAAACGTCCGCCCAACAAGAGACTTCTATCGCTGGAGATTAGCGGCGAGCCATACCAGCCAGACAAGAAGTATCTACTGGCCACGCGAGGCTATATGGGACGCGGGAAAGGTGAGTTCAAGTTTCAAGTCGATATACGGCCCTTTTATTAACTCTTATTCAAGACGGTTACATGAGTCTACTAGTCGAATCGGAAGGTGGGAAAGCAGAAGAGCTCGTCGATGAAGAAAACGGTATTCTCATTAGCGCCATGCTGCGGCAGTACTTCATGGCACTTCGAACAGTAGGCAAATGGAACCAGCTTTCTGAACATTGGGAATCCGTGGCCTCAAGGCTCAGAAGTACGCAAACTGTGCAAACAACGGACGAGCAAGCCATGGCCGCGTCTCCGACGTTGCCGGAGAACTCGCTTGACAGAAGTAACAGCTGGGAGGCTTTCATCAGCGCCAGGCTAGGATTAAACAAGGCGCCCCAGGATGAAGAGCAAGACGATTACGAGGAAGTTGAGGCCATTGAAGAAGGAAGCCCACCTTACGACTCGCAGGTGCCTACAGAAGTTGGAGAGGACCCGGATCAGCAGATGGACGTTGAATTGCTACTGATGCGCAAGTTTTGGGCTCGCTGGGTCGAAAAGGCAGGTGTTGAGTCTAAAGTATGCGACCCCGTCTTAGGGTCATGTTTAGTTGACTGGACGAGATTGATTACACCAGTCTTGGAAGGCAGGATTAAAATGGTTGGCGCATCGGAGTGATGTAGATTGGGAGGAGGTTATGCGGCGAACACGACAGGCGACGTGTTGATGACCAAATTTGTCTGCTTGGTTTGTATATACATTGTTCTTAACAAAAAAGTGAACTATACATCATGAACGAGTTGAAATGCTGATGCGTTTATTCGCCTTGACCTCTCTCGTTTACGGGGAAGCACACCGTCCGCTTTTGCACACCAGGTTATCCGAGCAGTCATTTTCGTTTCCACAACTGGCGCCTAGAATCCTGAATTAGCATCATTCTTCCACGTATCCGGAGTTGAAACTCATTACTTACCCGCACAGTGGCCAGCCCAGGAGCAGGTTGGGGCGTTGCCAGAGGTGCATTTGCCGCTCTTGCAGACGAGGTCATCGGAGCAGTCGTTTTCGTCACCACAGCTGGCACCTAATAATAACAATATTAGCGAACAAGTCATCTCCTATTGGGACAAGGAAGCTCGGCATTACGCACCTTCACAGTGGCCAGGCCACGAGCAAGTAGTAGGAGGGTTGCCAGGGTCGCCTCCGCCACCACCGCCAATACGCTGGATAAGACGGTCACCAAGAGTGGAAATGCTATTCTCAAACTCATCGTAGCTGCGGGCATTCCACTTGGCGTTTCGGCCTGGAACAGCTTCGCTTCCAGGGAAAGCAATGTAAAGCACATCATTGCCATCGTAGCCTGCGTTACCGTTGACGCCACGGCCGAAACAAGCGGTCGCGAGGGAAATAGAAGCCTCTCCAATCATGGCTTGAGGGCCATCGTCGCCATTCTCATCACCCCAAACACCGTATATCTAGCGCGCTGTTTAGCAGTGTGCTCTTGTAGTGAAACAGCTTAGGAATTGACTTGCCAGCTTATTGTTGCACACGACGGCCATGACAGAAAGGGGCTCAATGCCATAGTTTTGGGGGTTAAATGTTGCGTAGCCAGGTTTGCTGCCCTCGTTGCCAAAGACAACGTACGGGTGGACATTGGCATCGAGATCACGCTGGCCGGTTCCGTAACCTTCAACAATATACTGAAAAGAAGTAATAGACTGGGTATCGCCGGAGCTGCCACAGCGGCCGTCGTCAGCGGGGCCGCCTTGAATACCGTCACAGTCAATGTCCATGTTGGCAAGCTCGCGGTTGTTGCCCTGAAGGTAAATGACGTTGTAGTCATTCATGTGATCGCCGCAGTAAGAAAACGCTGCTCTCTCTACTCATCAGAATGCCACTGAGGATGAAGTACAGGAAGCAAATCACTTACCGCCATTGTCACCCTGGATGCTGTGGAAGCCGGACTTGAGCTTGTTATAGCACTGGCCCTGGTTGCGGACGTTGTTGTAGAAGTCGCGAACATTGTTGGGAATGTCGCGGGCAGATGCTGCAGCAGCAAGAGAAAGGAGAATTGTGTTGCGGAGACGAGCCATTGCGATAAGATGTCTTAGTCAGTATTGCAATTGTCTCCCCAAGAATATTGTCAGACTAATTATAGCTGGGCGTCAGCTTCATCTTTATACTCCATCTATCAGGGTGAAGGTCCATTTGCTCCGCCATGCTATGGACTCCATGTCAATGGACCCCGGTAATCCGTCCTGGCTAGGCGATCTCCCGGCAATGCGAACCCTCAGCTCATCGCCATTCGACGAATCGCACCGTCGTAAGCCTGCGTCGATGGTTGCCCGTGTGGAGTTCTGAATCTTACGCCAAGACCCAGTCAGCTTCCCAAATGAGCGGCCCTAGCAGGCACGCCTCCCGTGGTTCGCCGTTAGTGGTGGGATAACTTTGATCAAGTCAGCTTTAGTTCGTTGCCTGTGTGGCTTCTAGTTCGACGACCGTCCTGCCATGCGTCTCGTTATACGCGTAGTAGTACGAGCCTGGGGGTCCGAGTGCTACACTGATTGCCGCACTTTGCCGGATTGCCACCGGAACTACAATAGTGCATAGTTGCATTCAAACTTAGAGGTAATCTTCGCAAGGCTGCCGGGGGAGCTTATGCATTGTCTTATTGATTCAACGAATAAGACCATGGGGGCTGGTAGCCGGGGATGCGATGGTACTTGTTTGTTCCAGCCGGGAGTAATAAAAACCGCTGCAATTATATATATACATATATCGAGGACCGGTTGTCGTAGGTATACGAGCAATACTGGTTTTACGGAACGATGCATATTTATTTCGGTTTTATATGATTATGGTATTTTGAAGACTAAACTGCAATGGTACAACGATCCCGCCAATTCCATCACCTGAAACAAAAGAAAACTCCGTGCCGAAGGGCTGCTTGTTAAACGCCATCCATCTAAACTAGCATCATATTTAAACCATATGTATCAGTTACAAAGCATCCTTGAGAATGCAAGCGTCCATCTCAGTTAGAGGTAGCTCAGAAGCAGGTTGCTTCTTGGAGCGGTTCAAACGATCGTAAATCTTCTGTCTGTATCTGGTTGATGGCTCGCCGAGCCATTCTGTATGGCCCTCTCCAGAAGTTTTCGTATTGAACCAGCGGTTTCTGATCCTGCGGAAGCAATAAAAAATGCCACGACCAACCACGAAGGCTGCAATGAGAAGAACAAGGGTGATGAGGAACCAAGTGGCAACCTTTTGCTCATATTCAGTCGCTGGCTCCCCGTTACTCCTCCAGGATCTCGCGTCTCCTCGTCGATAAAGAGAGTAGGGACGCATGTTTACTGAATTGATTTATTGTTTGTTCGGAAAAAAAGAAACGTTGAGGAGTATTAAGGCCGGTTTTTTGTGTTGTTGCTCTGCTGTAGAGAGGATGAGGGAAGATGAAAATGACATTGGGAGCAGAAGAAAAAGGAATCATTCAAGTTTAAATGCTTTTGTTTAAGAAAGAGCTCAGAATTAGAGTATATTGAGTTCGATGCCATATGCTGCACCGTAAATTGTAAATAAGCCACGCGCCGCTCAACAGCTTAACTTGTAGTTGCGGAAAGTCGTGAGCGTATCTCATATCCTTTCAAACCAAACCAAACCTTATAATTTTTTTTAATTCTTTTGGGTGTGTGCATTTGATATTGTCGTACTTGTAACCTCAGTCATTTCGATGCACACAGCGCTCCAATTCCCTCAATGGAATGTCAGGAATCTCATATGCCCTTGAACGATGTGCAGCGCCATACACTCTCTGTCTTATGCCTGCGGCTGGGTCGCTTGGCCAGCTCACTCTTTTGGCCCTATTTTGTGTACATTGTTTCTTCGGACGGCATAGATCCAAGGAGAGGATGCCAAAAAGGAATGCAAAAACAGAAATCCCCATCATTGCGAAGATGACGATGCATATAATCTTTTCGGTTTCTTTAGAGACGCCGCTTACATTCTTGTCGGTTATCGAGCGGTCTTCCAGCTGGCGGAACAACTGGTTTTTGGTTGAGATAATCATTTTTAGGAAGTGTTTTATTCCAGTTGTATGCGATTGAAGCTGTGTAGTGTGGTGTCGGGTTTTTATTCGGTGACGTACTGTGTGGATGTGTTGACAGTAGCGTGCATCAAAAGAAAATGGATAAATTTTCAAAAGCAAGTAGAAGAGCCTGGAGATTTAAGTAGTCATCTATATCTTCACAGCACGAAAACTTTATATCAAAGGATTTGGTATTCGGGTAAATTATCAAGAGAGTCGGTAACATAATGCTTTAGAGGCTGAGGTCAGGTGTCATGAGTATGCTTTGTGTCTTGATAGCACCTTGAAACTAAATAAATGCAGAATCTGGGAAGCTGGAGAGATATATACTACTCTCCCTAAAAAGCATTAAAACTTAGTTTCACGCTTAAATTTCCTCCAAATCCAAAATTTGATTCTTGAGTACACAACGCTCCAGCTGAGCCATCTGTACATCGGCCAGTGACTGCTTGTTCGGCTGACGCAGGAACCCGTAGATTTTCTGTCTGTGTCGCTTGAAAGATTTTCCCGAGTTGTTCTTAGCGGAATATTTTGCAACCTGTCTCGCCTCCTCGTCGCTTTTACTTCGACGCTCATTCCACCACACCCATAGACAACAACCGATAAATGCAAAGACAAGGATGCAGGGTATCACCAAGGAGATGATGGCAAGTATCACAATAGCCTTATGGTCGGCTGGGGTAACGATGTTCCCAAATATGCCTGGGGCGGTAATCTGCTCTGCCATGTTGGGTTGTTTGTAATGTAATGATTCGCTTTCTTCGTTGTGGTATACCGAGTTGGAAGCCAAGACCGAGAGAGAGAGAAGCCATCGTTCATCCGCAGTGGTGCGAAAGAAGAGTTTTATAACTCTCAAGGTGGCGAAGAAGGAAAAACAAAACTTAACTTGTTTTGAAGTATACGCGTCAGCATTGGGTTTCGTTATCGCAAAGTATACTCGAAGTGGCTGACCCGAGAACTTGCTACTGGCGAATTGCATTGACTTTTAGCCACAGTACACTAATAGCTTGTAACTTTTACTAACAAAAATTGCCCGAGGAATAGTCGAAAAGCCCCTAACCTGTTATCTTTCTCACATGGATAATATCGCAGGGTTCTCTAGAACACGATCTTTCCACCCATCCATAGCAACCTTCACCAGTGCCTTGCCCAGCTGCGGCGTAGGCACGCTATCATATAGATTTCCGAGCATTTTCTTGGCTATGTTCGCATCAGGCTCAATAAAACCACCCGGCCGCAGGAGAAAAGTCTCAAACTGATTGGGGTATGTGTCCGCCATATCCGATAGACCCTTCTCAGCAGCGCCTTTGACCTTTCGAGTATCCGATAAAAAGTAAAGCTTCTTGTCTTGGTCCCACACCGCATACTGACCACTGCAAAAGACGAAGCGGATCTTACTAGTCGGGCTGTGCTCGGCAAGGTTCACTCGCATCGCGTTCGCGGCGGCGAGGGAGAATGTAACGTTTACTTTGTAGCAAGTTTCCTTGTCATTGTTGAACTGGTCAGCTCTTCCTCCGATTGCCCTATGAAGTATTTGGTCAGCGTCTCATATGGTGCATAAACGAGTTCGAAAGGCAAAAGTTTCTCATACCACACGCAGGCTTCGGCGCCTTTGAGCTTATCCAGGATCGACGCAGGATACTGCGTAAAGTCATCATGTAAAACAACTTCCACTTTCGGGTTGTTCGTAACTTCATTTGGCAGTGACTTTCTGCTCAATACCACGACCCACGTAATGCGGTCTTCCTGAAGGCAATATTTGAGAGCCTGTCTGCCGGCTTTCCCAGTGGCACCACCAAGAATAACTTTCATCTTGGATATGGGTTTCGTTAGCTGCTTTGAGTCGATGTCTTTTCTCGCCCAAGACGAACCAGTAAATCGGATGAAGGATGAAGTTGATATATTATGTATTAGATGATGCAGACTAAGCACAACCTACGGTACGACCGTACTAGCGGCGCGGGGAGGGGTCAAGTTTCGCCGACTTTCGCATCAACCCGCGGGGCGGATCTCTGATGCCACACGGGGCATCAAAGCGCAATCATGACCCGTTTCCAACACGCGCGTTTCACTACATACCAAGTTCCCGACATATTGAACGAATAAATGTTGAATGATGTATCCGTTTTGATTCTATTGTGACAAATAGTTTAAACTGGCGCGCGGCGTTTGAGGCACGGAAGGCGTAAAAGCAGTTGGGTAGTTTTCTTTTACTCCACGCTGAGCGTCATGCATATCGTGGCAAGCTCGCCAGGGTTTTCCGCGCGTTGTTGTATGGCAATCTTTACAGCGTATTGAACGGCAACTACCAAAGCTCTGGGCGATCTGCCTTTTGTCAGGAGCGCATGTAGAGCTAGTCGGTAAAAGCACGCAGTCCCTGTCGCGGCTGTGATGCTGTATCACAGAGCCATTGTAAAGTTTAGTAGCTTTCAAAGTAGCCTCGTTTTCAGGAAACTCCGGCTGGTATCACGGAAGGCAGCTCATCGCCTTTGATTCTCCCACCGAGCTGTGTCGCAAACATCCAAGCAGCGCGAGATAAGTCGTCTGTCAAATCGCCGATACGAAGAATCTTGAGGCGCGACTGCGCTAAAACAAACCCACCGCAGGAGATCTGGATAACTCGCACGCTCGGATGAAACAGATTCAGCGCAAGATGATGCTCCAGATATCGGCCGAGCGCTTCCGTAAAGGGATGGTCGCCTGTACTTGCTGATCTCCAACCCCATCCGTCATCAGCATTTGCTCCTGCTAGCCTGCGTCGCTCTCTCGCATCTCTTTGCCACAGCGCTGATGTTGTGTTCCGTTCTGGTGGCAAAGTCTCGCCAGTTCGGAGAAAACGTCGCAAGTCCTGCGGTGAGATGGCCACGTTGGCTGTTCGTAGTCCCGGCTCGTAATCATTGTCGTTGTCCTCGTCAGAGTCGGAGCTGAGCATGCCGTCGTTATCAGTCAGAGGGGCATTAAAAGAGAGCGTTACAACAAAGTCAGGTCCTTTATTCGAGAGCCCAATCGTCTCAATCCAGCCCTCCCAGACATTTACCAAAGTTTTTGTACCAAGAGAAACTTTGCTCACACGACAGTCGAAAGTTGACGAAAGCCACTCTCCAATTACATTCTTCAGCGGCTGCGGCATCCTCAGGAGGAGCAATGGCAAGTGCAAGAACCTGTCTCCTTCAACAGTTTCTCCGGGAGCAGACTGTCCAGGTCGCATCGTCCAATCTGGCGCCTTGGCGCCCGATGTCTGTGACGCATTTGAATATCCTGGAAGGAGCAGCGCGACATAGGTAGCATTCTCGTGTCGAATCTCAACCCATAATCCTCGATCCGTATCATTATCTGCCCCTCCTCTTGCTCGTGCAGGTGCATCATCGAGCACATCCCTGTCCCCTAGGACGTCACTGGGGTGAAACCAACGGAACTTGACGTATCGTAGGGGCCCAACCTGTCCCGTTGGGGTTTCGATAGATTCCAGCCCAATTTGTATACCGCGAATAACATCTCCAACCAGCGTGTCACGTAGCCGATGTGCAAGTTGATCTAGCCTTGCCTGGTTCAGCTCCTGTGGCCCGACATAAAGGGGCGAAACGCGGTGTGTTGAAAAGGTAGTGTTGAAAAACGGAGGCAGAACATCTGAATCCGAGCCGTTTTGAATGGATGGGCTCTCGCTATATGATGTGTCTGAAGTCGATGTGACTTGTTGAGCCATGGTAGGCGAATGCGCCAGTCGCGTCCGATCAAGTGTGGTTCGTCGCCGGCATTAAAATTAGAGTGCTGAGAGGCTCAGTTTTTAACAGCGACGCGTCATTTCCGTGCTTCTTGCACACAAGCACATGTATTGGGGAATTTTGAAAGAACTGTACTCAAGTCAGGTTTCGTCGTCAGTACAAAGTAGCACTTCAAAACGCCGGTCGTGTCCTGATGACTAAGGGTTGTGAGACAGCCCTGCGTACGCCAAGAAGTCGCCTGGAAGGCCACTAGAACAGAGCCGCTAGGCGCCTGTTAGCGGGGTCACCACAAGCAAATATTAGCGGACCACAGCAGCCTTTCCACTACAAGGTCTTGTTCAGGTCATAAGATACGTAAAAGTCAAGAGAATATATTTATACGCCTCTATAAAAGCTACTTAAAATGACACAAGTCCCAACACCGAACAACCCTCCTTATATTGCATATTCAATATTCAACAGGCAAATCAAATAGACTTTTACTACTCAGTTTGCATAGGTGCATTTGCGCTTCGACTTTCTCTCAAGGCCTTGAGAGCCTCTATCGTTGGGACCTTGTCGGCTGGGAAGAAGAGCAAAAGATTTTCCATATCCTCATCTGTCAAGTCGCATATTTCTTCCCATTTGTATGTGTCGCTGACCTTGGACATCCTGCGAAACTTAATGTTAGAGCACTCCTGAGACGAGAGGACAACCGCAACTTACCATCCCATGCGTTTCGGACTCTCTTCAGAGTTTGGTGAAATCTTGCGCAGTCTCATTCTTAGATCGCCAATATTTTCAATTGCATTGCCAGCATTCTTAGGAAGGCTGTTTGCGACAAGACGGCGAATAGAAGCTGCCAGTCTCGGACCTTTGCCGTTTGTGCTGACCATAATCTGTAGGGGTCCGTCTCTATGAATGCTCCCAAAATAAAAGTCGCATTCGGGAGGTACGTCTGCAATATTCGCGGGTATATTCTTCTCTTTGCAAAGCTTCCATATAACTGTCGAGGCTGCCGGGTCGTCGATTGCCACCAGGACCATGTTGGCGCCTTCGAGATCGGTCGGCTCAAAGACTCTGTCGATATGGGTGACTTGTTTCTGTTCAACTCGGTACGCAACCTCTTCATTGAGGCCAGACGCAGGACAGACGACAATGACATCCGCATCAGCGTTGAGGCAATGGACAATGCGGCCAGCCGCAACCTATTGTACGTCATTAGTAAAGCCTGCCTTGATTCATAGCATTGCCATCATATACCTCGCCGCCTCCAACGACCAATACTTTCTTGCCCTTGACTTGCCACGCAAGTATCAGGCTTCCGCCAGGCTGGATTTCTGGGAATTTATCTGCCATATTGTAGTCGCAATTCTTGTTGTTGGAAGAGCAGAGTCTCTCAGTCCGATAAGCGGAACAGCTCCAGCAGGAAAAGGCGTAGGTGGGATAACGAGCTACGATAAGGCAGCGATAAGCTCGCCGCAGCACAGCTTCCCACCTCTCCAACAGCTGAGCTGCCTCCACAGCCCACCCGCCGCCAAGGCAAGGCAGGCAGACGTAACCCCCGCCAACTGTGGCTGGCGGGCATCGCTCGTGCATCGTCATCCCGTGCTTCTGCTTCTGCCAATCCAGCTTGGTGAATGCAATCGCCAGAGGTGCGACTCACATAGCTACGCTCGTCACCGGGTTGCCATATGGGCCAGCGCACTTTTCAACTTTTTTCTTCTTCACATGTGCGCAGCTCATCATGTCGGGGCGAAAGCTAGGCGGCGGGCGCATCTTGGGGAGCGGCAAGGGCCTCGCGCCTCCGTCTGCTGCCCCTCGAGCGTCCAGCCCGATCCCGCCGTCTGAGAGCACCGTTTCCATCGGCTCGTCGTCTATATCACCTCCCGTTAGTGGCAGCCTGCCGGATCTTGGCCAGGATATCGGGTCAAGTATCAGTGTTGGCGCCCAGCCAAAGCCCGGGCTTGCCGACGGTGCAGGCCTTGTGTGCCCGATTTGCAATGAAGAAATGGCAGGTATTGCAGGAGCTTCTGTCCTGGATTAAAGCTAACTTGGTTCGAAATAGGTCACACTTTTGCAACTGAACCGACACATAGACGATAACCACCAAGAACTCGCCGAAGAAGAGCAGGACGAGGTCAAGTCGTGGTTCGATAAGCAGGTGTTGAAGGCAAGGCGCTTTCAGCCGTTATCCTTAATAAACCAGAAGCTCCGCGGTCTTGAAGTTTTCGAATCCAATGAATCCAGTCAAGCACCAGTGCCGGCGGTTCAGGCTGTCGGAAAGGCACCTCAAGAAGCCCGTATAGACCCCGATGAATACATCACACGAAGCCATTGGCAAAGGACCACAAGCAACGATGTCTGCACAGATCCCGCCTGCGGCAAGGGCCTCGGCCCCATCAACGGAAGCATAAATTGTAGAAAATGCGGACGGTTATTCTGCGAAGAGCACACCATGTACCAGATGAAACTCAGCCGGAGTGCCAATCACGAGCCGGTCCGCGGTTACTGGGCTAGAGTCTGCGAAACGTGCTATAAATCTAGAGAAGGATATAATGACCACGTTGGTGTATCGGTCAACCACATGAGCACTTTTGCGGACATAAGAAGGAAACGCGTGGAGCGACAAAAGCTGGAAGTCTCGCGGTTGGAAAAACGACTTACAAAGTTGACAAGACTGCTCGTGGAACCACCGGACAACGCATCATCCAACGGGTCCTTATTCGCTCCAGTGACGCAACTCACAGGACAAAATAATCAAAGAAAAGCAATCGAACAATCTGTCGTGACATGGGAGGACGATGAGACGGTCTCTAAATGCCCATTCTGCCAACAAGAGTTTGGCTCATGGACATTCCGGAGGCATCACTGCAGGATATGTGGGCGTGTTGTCTGCGCAGACACACAGACCCGGTGCTCATTTGATGTGGGCCTGAACGTTGCCCAGTGTAAGTCTTATCATACAGCATTTTATTCCGCTCGCTAATATACGACAGCACTGGACAAGTCCACGGAGAAGCCGACGGCGAACGGCGAGCAGGTGAAAATAGAAGTACGAATGTGTAGAGACTGCAACCATACAATCTTTGCTGGTCGCGACTTCATGGCCTCCCTCGAGGAGAAACCGGCAGATCAGCGAGCATACGAAACATTGCGCCAATTTGAGCGCGGCATTCGCCAGCTTCTCCCCTCCTTCCACCGTGTCCTCATGGCCCTCCAGCCCGAGAAGCTAGACAACGGCGAAGTCGATCTAAATAAACCACCGCCCAGTCGCTCCCAAATCCAAGAAGCAGGCAAGATCCGCAAGCGCCTCATCGACAGCTTCTCAAAGTACGGCACAGCTGCCAAACGAGTTCGCGATCTCCCAACCCAAAGCGCAACACAGCAACGCCTCCAATCAGCAATCTACACCTACGCAAGCGGCTTCCTGCACACAAACATGCTACCGCTAAAGAGCCTCCCTCAACTCCTCCGCAACCACTCCTCATCACACTCCACATCCTCCCGCTCAACGCACCACAACCACCACGCCTCAGGCCTACGGCATACCGAGCTCGTAGAATCCGACACCGCATCACAGGCCAACAGCGAGACAAGCACAGTCGTTAGCGCGCTGGAGACGGAAGAAAAAGACTTGCGCGAGAGGCTGGTGGTGCTCGAGGAGCAGCGCTTCATGGTGGAGGATATGCTGCGCACGGCGACGCGAGCACGCCGCTTCGAAGAGATGGCGGCGCTGAATCGCAATATTGACGAGCTCGATGGCGAGATTGGCGAGTTGAAAGGAAAAGTTAACAGCGTGGAGGATCGGTGGGCGGGTGTGTATAAGAATGGAGCGTCGTGAGGTGGCACTACAAACAAGGGGGAGGGATCATCATCATTCTTCTTCTTCTTTTGCATTTATATACTATGCATTGCGTGGCGTTTGGTGATATTGGGTGGTTCACGCAGCTATGCTAGACCATGGCGGCCATTTCTAGTTGTTCCCTTTGTATAGCGAGCATCATATAAGCAAAACACTTAGTTTCAAGACGATATTTTCATCTTCAGCTTCACAAGCACAGCACGACGATGACTCCAGTCTTGACAGAGAGTAGTTAATGCACACTTAGAGCATTTCAATTAATACAAAAATATGCATCCGACATATATAGAACTCAAAAGCTTGTAATAATCACCAGCTCACAAAGCCTGCCTTCCCAACAAACACCAAAAGATACAAAATTATTCATGACAAGAAACAACCAAAACACCCAATAAGATTTCCATACCCAAGAAGACTAATTGTCTTGTTATTCACGCCGGCCCAGGTCCAATAAATTTGTGGTATAGTAGTAGAAAAAAGTGGTTTTTTTTCCACGGCAATTCGCTTGTTAGATAGAAGAAGGCTGAAATGAGTGCAGAAAAGCAGGTTGCGCTTGTTGCACTTGATATGCTCGGCAATGATGATGTGTGGCATCACTAGTGAACCACACCTTCAACACCGCCAAGGAATCGCCTTACACGGTCGATTTCCAATTCTTCTCTTTCACTCTCAACGGCTTTCAAGAGGCTGTCGATGACAGCATCGACTTCGCCTTCTTGTACACCAGTACAGAGGGCGACGACGCGGCGATACTTGACTTCCACATCGCGGCTACGTCCCTTGAGCGCCTGAACCATCTTGCGCGTTACCTCACGGCGAGCTTCAATGGCGCGAATGCGCGCTTTAAGTACCGATGCTGAAGGCAGCATTCCTTCTGCACCGTAGTCACCAGATGATTCTTCGGCAGCCTCCAGCATAGCACCGAGTTCGGTCTCCCATGAAGAGGAAAGATTATGCTGTGATGAGCGAGACTGCTCGTTCATCAGGCGACTCTGCTCATCTTCGCGAGCATGGGCAAGGTTTGCAACCTTTTGACGAGCCAGCTGTTGCTTGGTTACAGACGTCGTTAGGTGTTCCAGCTTGCGACGGGCGTCACCCAGCTGAGTTGACGTTGTGCGCAGATTCGTGTGCAAAGAGTCTAATGAAGCCTGCTTGGCTTTCATCTCTTGTTGGAACGTTGAGCCTGTCTCACTTAGAAGGTGTGTAATAGAGGCAATAATTTCGTCACTGCTTTCTCTTGTCTTTTGGCTTGAGCCTGGACCGTTCTGTTTCTCGGGTGACGCGCCCCCGCTGGTTTCTTTCTCTTCGGCATTCTCTACGCCAATGCCAAAGTCAACAGGGCGCAGTCCAACGCGGTTGGCAATGTTGGGATCGGCGCCGACTTCCAGCAGCTGCGAAATGATGCTCTTGTTCCCGATTCTGGCGGCAATATTCAGGGCAGTGTCTCCTGAGCTATCTTGCGCGTTGACAATCTCGGTCATGAAACGCGCGATGCCCATCTTTGGAATAATGGATTGCGAGCTACTTGGTGCATTTCCATTTATAGGTACGTTTTGGCTGCTGGGCACGCTACCTTGCCTCACCACCCACTCAAGAAGGCTTTCAAGGTAGTATCGGCTAGCGGCATTGCGGCCCTTGACAGCACTGGTAACAGCAATATGGTGAAGGACGGTGCGACCTTTCTGATCTCTCGCCTCAATAGTTGCGCCCAACACTTCCAACAAATCGGGGAACGATCCATGGTCCATAGAGTTGGTCACAAGACAAGCACGCATGAGGGCGGTCTCTCCTGATGCATTAACGCGATAAGGGGAGGCGCCGGCAGCAATCAAAGAGCGAAGAAGGGGCATGCGAGAGAGTGTGGCCGCCCAGTGAAGAGCAGTGTGACTTTGAGGGTCAATGGGCATGTCTAGTTCGCTAGGGGTAAAAGTGCGCAGCATGTCATGTTTCGAGTTATCAGGAGTAGCAGAGTCCATGAACAAACCCATGAGCATGCTGCGTTTCATTTCAGCATCGGGAGACATCTCATATGGCAGAGGGTGGTGGGGACCGCTTCCGTTTCCATCCTCGATGGGAGAACGATCGTGGATAGCGCTCTGTGAGTACATGAAAGATTCGTTGGGCTCTGTGGGTGACCCAGGAAAAGCGTTGGCGTATGCTTCCATGCTCTGTCCATATCCACCAAAGCTATCAGACGGTGTCATATTTGTACGTTGACGCTTTCGTGGCGGTTCGGGCTCGGCCATGGCGACAGCGCCGTTTTGTTGCTGTGTAGAGTATGCGGAGTCGACATGCTGACTATATTCAGAAGCGAAGCTTTGCTGCGAATTGCCAGGAAACTCGTCTCCATTTTGCATAGAGGGCTGTCTGCTAAAGCTCGGGGCTCTGGTAGGGCCATTGCGGCTCTTCGGACCGGGAGAGTCAAATCGTGCCTTGCTAATGGCAGCAACGGCATGCGAAGCCGTGGTGGAGATATTCTTGAAAAAGGTACCGGAAAGACCATTGGGTCGTCCATCGGCACTGGAACTATACATTCGTTTTCGTTGCGCAGCCATGGCCTGCTCTTTGGTTGGGGTATTAAAATCTCCACGGCCGGCAACACCTCCATCTTGGCCCATGTCGTAGGTCAGCAAGGGTCGAAGCAGCTCCTCAACTCCATACTGGCGGCAGACTTCGACGCCGCGATCAAATTTGATCCATGTGCCTTGGTATTTTCCGTATCCTCCTTGAACCTTTTCGTGTTCCCCGGTTTGGATCTCCTTTTCCAATATCTTGGTGCGTTTGCCCTTGTCTACGCCAGCGACTTTGAGGATCTGGGTGGCATTGAGGCAAGAGTCGTGGCGTCGCCTCATGACAGCGACATTGTTGACTTCCATTTCGTAGACGTCGACACCGGAGTAGGAGGCCTGGAGGGATAGATGGTCAGCATGTTGGAACACGGCGGACGGGAGGGAGAATGGTCGCGCACCGAGTAGATTTGCGGCGTATCACCGCCGACGCTGTAGCCGCGGTGAAAGGACGCACTGTTGCGCCCGCCTTGCGACTGCTGGCTCATGCTGAAGGATTGCTGAGAAGACTGCGATGCCGACGGCATGATAAGAGGCAGCTAGAGCAAGTTGGCGCAGAGTCCCTCTGCAGCAAGAGGGTATCAAAGGGCCGCGAGGGCGTGGCAGTGGCAGCAATACAATTGTTGATAAGGCCGCAGGTCCGGTAAGATGCAGCTCATGGGCGCTGAGCGCAAGTCTGTAGATATTTGCTTAAGGCCTGCTTTTTGGAGTATGGAGGATTGAAGGGCAGAGGGCTGCGAGAGGTGAAATTGAGGATGGGGCGGGCGGATTTGGCGTCGTGGATGCACGTAAAAGGTACTTCAGCCGAGGGAGGGGTTTGCGCTTGCCCTGATGTAGGACAAGTCACGGTCGCCCGTCTTAGCGCTGTTGTTTTGCGGCTGCCGGACTATTCTCTTGGATATTCTTTTTAAATACCGGCTTGCGCATTTGAAATTGAAAATTAATGGAAAAGTCGGCCGAGTGGGATAATAATTGTGCCTGTGAAGCGAAAGCGACTTAAAAGCCTGCGCCCAATCACGAATATGTACAAGCTCCCGGCTTGGAGACGACGGAGCAACACGCGAGAGGTGGAATGGGCTCCAGCCAGGTTTAATTGATTGCAGGCGTTGGACGTGTCCGTTTCGTGATTTCGTGTCGTGCGCGGCCCGTCGTGTCGCGTAGCGATCGCGTTGGCCGTACCATTTTAGTGGACCAGCCCTTAAGTGGTTTCACATTGGGGGGTATCAGATCTTAGTTTTCACGGTCCTTCTAGTGGCTGGAAAGGGTGGATTGCTTGCATGATGGATAAGCAGGTGATTCCCAGGTGCCATGGACTAGTTGATCGAGTTTTGTCGGCTTTTGGCGGCGCAGCATGCACGACGGCATGTATCATGTGTTGGTGTAAACAGTGCCATGCCTGCATCAACCACTGCCAATGCAAGCGGCAACCACTCAAGTATTGTAATCACAGAAATAGAGAGTAATATTCTCGGCTAAGCTGTAACGTACTTCACATCTTGAAAAAAGTCATTTTATGCCCTGGTACGTTTGTTCTGTCTGATGCTACAATAGCTCTCAAAGGATCTGTTCAACCCTTGACAACAATGTGTCTGCTGGAGGAAAACCCGCCACTGCTTCTCTTCAGGGGCTTAAAGATAAAACCGGTTGGCTTTTGAATCCTGCAATGATAGTGATTTTACTTTGTTCTTCTTCTTTTAAAACGGCAATTGGATACTCAGTCTGGGGTCTTGGGGTAGGTATAAGCTCCCAGAGCACAGTAGAAGTTGTGCATCGCACTGTGTAGACACTATGTGGATTCGATTCTCAAAGCTGGCCGCAAACTTCAAGACATTCGTACAACGCAAGCAATATAAAAGCATCTGCCTCAACGCAAGAGCGGCTTGTCGAGGGGCAAACAGGGCTGTCTATTGTCTTCACCATGGCTTCATCAAACATCCCGATGAAGCAGCTTCTTTCGCCAATACAGATATACCGCCACCTTTTGAGAGAATGCTCGTATCTTCCTCCTGCTTTCCGGTCCAAGATTGAAGGCCGAATAAAAGACCGATTCCATCGACATGTTTACGATACGCGAGCAGAAAGACATATCCGGGGAGCATATTCGGTTCTTAGGCTATTAAGAGCTGCCAATCATGGCGAGCAAGCAGCCATGACGAAACTGATCCAACAAGGCTTCGGCAGAGAAGGTTTTCGACGGCGCAAAATCATGTCGGACTTTGTTAGGCCACAGGGCGCAGACAATACGCAATCTCTAGAGGAGTCAATAAGTTCAACAATGGAAAACGAGAATAGGTCCATCGTGCCTAGCGGCAAAAAGAGGAAACCCCCGAAGAACAGCTTCTTCTTGCGCTGGGATCAATCCAAGCTCCGTCAGTTCCTCGAATCGCAACGGACGCAAGAAAAGGCAACGCATCAATCAACAAGCTGGCGCGCTAGCATCAGGAGCCTCGACTCAGATCAATACGTTCCGCGAAAGACGATTTGGGGCACGCCGCCCGCGGACCGCCTTGTTCAATCAAAGAGAGCACGTTGGTGGAGATCCAACGCCGAGAAGATCATGCCGCCGTTGGGCAGAGGCGAATGGGAGCTCCTCGGCAAACTAGCCGGGGGTGCTCAAGAGACGGACGAGTGGAAAGTTCCCAGTAGGAGACAACCTGCTAACGCCGTTATTGAGGATTCAAATGACGTACAACACGTGCTGGCGTTATTAGACTATGCCAAGGCGAAGGTATCGACAGTTGAACGTCACAGCAAGCCCAATCAAGTACGCTTCAGCGGTCGCAAGGACTGTGGTCCATACACAAGGGGACAGGAAGATCGCACGCTATCGCCACGATGGTTTAAGCGTGCATACAATCGAACATGGCAGACGACACCTACCATGACACAAGATCCTAATACGCTAAAATACTCGTTCACTTGGGGTGTAGTAACGCCCAAGATGCCTGAAGCAACCGCACAACAGAGGGCTGTTTTTGATGGAGTCGACAGGCGAGGCACGGGACAATCTACAACAGACTGATTCAGGCTTCAGTAACAACATGTAACTTTTGAATCACCCATATATACACCTCTATAAATATATACATACACGCCATTTATCCGTCCAGCAAGCCAGCAAGCTTTGTCAGGCCGTCGCCAGTGACACGCATGGTGGTCCATTCATGCATGCCTAAAGCACCGATGCTCTCATAGAATTTGATGCTGGGCTCATTCCACTTGAGCACCGACCACTCAAGACGTCCACCATTCATAGCAATAACTTCCTTTGCGAGTTCCGTGAGCAGGCGCTTTCCATAGCCTCTGCCGCGCTGCGAGGGCTGCACGAAGAGATCCTCCAGGTAGATACCGGGCTTGGACCTCCAGGTGCTATAGTTGTAAAAGTACAGCGCCATGGCAACAGTCTCGCCCTCGGGGTTGGTTAGCAAGAGGCACCGCGCAGGCTTGCTCGAGGACGTTGGTTCGGTGTTGGGAACGGACGAAGTCTTGGGCTCAGCGGGGCCGGAAGGCGCGAGCGCAATTGTTCTCTCGAGCGATTCGATGGTTGCTTCGACGGCATCAGGCTCCTTTTCGTAGTCGGCGAGTGCCTGGATCAGGTTGAGGATGATGGGAAGGTCTAGCGAGGGGTTAGACTAGCTCTGGCGTTTGAAAGGCACCAAAGAACGCACCCTCCTTTCTGGCATAGCGAATAGAAGCATCTGAGCCACCCATTGTGTCGTAAGTTCTTGCTGTGAAGCTAAATATGTGAATTTCGGATCTTCTTTTTGTATAAATTGCCAGCTAATTGACAGTCTGCAGAGCTGGAACCTAGTCCTTTTTGTGCGGGGATGAAGAAAGAAAGAAGATGCTCGAAGTTGTCGTAGCGGAGACTGGCGATGTCGGGTCAAGGTGGGGTAGGGTCTGTCCAAAGGGCGCGGCGTACGTGGCGGGGTCCGAAATGCCAAACAAGGAAGGATGGCGTCGTGTAAGTCACACCAGGGAGAGACACGTAGGATGGTTGTGCGTATGGCATGCCCATGTGGTCTCCGATTTTGACGAAACAGTAATAAGATTAAGCAGAAATGCCCACTCTCGTAAATACACTTGGACCTGCAAAATGTGAGGTGTAGCCCGAGGTGCCCGAGGCCCGTCTTTGGCGATGAACAATGCATTGAGCCAACAAAGCAGCCAAAAGCAGCAAGTGTGAACAACGCTTCTTTGCGTTGTTCCCACACGATGCTATTTCTTATCACAAAATAACAACAAGTCTTTGGATTGTTTTTCTTGTTCCAGCAAAGGTTTCATGAAACATGCACATAAAACAGTATCATGTAACAATGGACTTGTGCAGAACAAATGGTGACACTCAGATATAAAACTTGACAGATTCCTGGGAAATATTCATCAATTTAAACCATCGTCAAACCAACAATTCCAACTATACAAATTACCACCAATTTCCAGCAACTTACCAAACTACCCATTAACAAACCGCAACCATGGCTAGCAACTCCTACCTCTATCCGCTCTCCACTGACATGACCCTCCAGGTCGGCATCGAGCTCGAGTTCCTCGCTCCCCGAGACGCGGAATTTGAGGAGAAATACGACACTGAACTTAGACACGGCCACAAGGCCGAAGTCTTTGCCGACGCATGCCACCGCCGCATTGCCGAAAATTTGCACAATGCCGAGCTCGACGCTGCATTTGTCCTCGATGCGCCATCGCAATACGGTGGCTACCCCTTGTATAACCCAGTCATGACTGACATTGATGAAAGCAGCGTAGTGCACCCAGAAGTTGTCGTCCTGGGTCCACCTGAAGACATCGACCGCAGCATCATCGAAGCTGCAATCCCCTACGGCTACTGGGTCGTCAAGCCCGAGGACGACATAAGCTACCTGCACGGCGAAGAGGACGACTACGTCAAGACGGAGCTCAACACGCCCATCATCCCGGAACGCGAGGCTCTCCCCTTCGGCGACCTCGCAGGCCTCGACACCGTCCTCGACATCATTTCCGAAACCGACACGCTGCCCATCCACCTCAACCGCACCTGCGGCCTCCACGTCCATGTAAGTCCCGCCCTAGGCGGCAACCTCCTCTTCAGCAAGCGCGTCGCCACGCTCGTCATGGCCATAGAAAACACCCTCCTCTTCACCATGTGCAGCCCGCAGCGGCGCCGCGCCCACGAAAGGATCATGAACTCGGAAAACCTCAGCCCCGAGCACGCCTATCAGGCCACAGGCACACCCATGCCCGCCGAGGCGCTCGAAAACGTCCCCGAGAGCATGCTGCACCCGTCCAGCGAGGGCCTGTTCATCCGTCGCGTCTGGTCCAGGCGCGACATGATGGAGGTAGCCCGCGCAATCGAGTGTCCCATGGGCTACGGCGGCCGCGGCGTGCCGGCACTGATGTTCAAGTTTGCGCCGCGTGCAGACGGCGGACGCTCGTGTACGCTCGAGTTCCGCCATGCGCAGGCGTCTATGAGCACGGCGTTTATCCACAGCTGGACGCACCTTGTGCTTGCTGCTTGTCGCGTTGCGCTGCTGCCGGCTGGGCAGTTCAAGGAGGCGCTGGGTGAGCTGTGGGACTTGATGCCTTCGTACTATAACCAGGAGGCAGACAGCTATACTGATGAGGCGATTTGGCTCAAGCAGATGCGGGTGCTGAATCAGTATAACCTGCTTGCTGGTGGTCACTCGCTGGATGAGACGTATTGGGTGCAGCGGGTGCAAGGTATGCGCCACAACGATGGCAACTTGGACTATGATGCGGATGGTGTTTCGCTGTTTTGAATGGTTCCGTTCAGGTTGCTTCCTGCAGGTCCTTATTTGGAGTGTCTGGCGTCGAGGTAAGTGAGCACATGTTTGGTGTCTGTTACTGGGTTTAGATGTGCATCTGCGCAAACGCGGGCTGCAGTTTTTAAAAGGTATGTTTTGTTTGCCGTTTTGATGCATTGTCACTTCAGAGCAGTTAAGTATCAGTTGCTTTTAATTTTACTTGATCATCGACTACAGATCTTTTGGCCCGTCTTTGCTTGTGTAAATCTTGTAAGTGTAAGCCTGGTATTCCACGAATAGCCAATAGAACCACAGGAAAGAAAAACGAAAATTCTTTCAATCTGGTTCAATTAAAACTCTGTGGCGTATTCCGTAAAAAACCATTTTTATTTATTCACCGCTGTAGATTCTTGCTCCGAGGTCGCAGTCACACCGGCACCGGAGGTCCCTTATGGAGCACCAGCGGGCCAGCCCACCAAAAGCCCGTTTGCATTGCGGTTAGGCCACTGGGGCGGGCTGTCACTAGCAACAGACCAGTGGAGATGTAAATTCACATGGAAAACGACCAGAGTCGGGTCGATGAAGTTGTCAAGTAGCATTTAGGTCAAGGAAAGTGTATTATTGCGTATCCAAAGTCGTAAAAACGGGGGTATACTATGAAAATAAGATGAAACCAAATTGTTCCCTGATATATGGATAGGATTGGCGTTTGCGTAGTCCTACAGCAGGTAACGATAATCAGGGGCCAAGTCGCCCAAATCGTCCTTTTCGGCAAGAGTCATGTTCTCAGAGACCTCGGCGGGCAGGGCATCTCTCTTCTTGTTGGCCGAGCGGCACGCATAGCCGTAAATGACAGCAGCAAGAATGGACAAAACGCACCAGGCCATGCACACACTGTAACCGGGGATATATTTGGGCGCATCCTTTTCGAGAAAGATGTAGACCGCAATAATGCCACCCAAGTTGCCGAATCCAACCTGCCACGCACTTCCGATGGAGCGTCGGAAGTGGCCTCCGAGATTCATGTTGAACCAGCAGACAATGATGGGCATGGCCGTGTAAGCGCCCATGGCGACGAGAAATAGGCCTGCATACTGCACATCACGATGGTTGTGCACACTAATCTCAATGGCAAATCCAGCGATTGCGATTCCAATCGTAATCATGACAAAGAGGAATCTGTGGCGGAGACGGTCGCTGATGGTCGCCACCGTCATGGAAAAGCCAAAGGCTACAGCCCACGGGGGAACACTGCGCAGCTGGGTCTCGATCTTGCCGTAGTTGAGCTGCTTGATAATACCAGGCGCAAAGTAGGCATAGCCGTAGGCAGGGACAATGAGACCAAAGTAGGCAAAACCACCAGCAATAACCTTGTAGTCCTTGAGGACAGCCAGGACATCACGGATCTTGATGGGGCGGTCGGCGCCGGAGCTACCCACATCGGCGCGAAGACGGTCCTGGACATATTTGCGCTCGTCTTTGGACAGCCATTTGGCTTCTTCGGGGAAATCGGGAATCATAAAGTAGAAGAAGAAGCTGACAAACACGGTGATGCCGCCTTCGATGATGAAGATCCAGCGCCATGCCTTGTAGCCCTGCAAGCCGTCCATCTTGCCAATGGCCGCGGCAAGGAGACCACCGAAAGCACCGGCAAGGGTCGTGCTGTTGAAGAAGAAGGAGTATCGCTTTTGGGCTTCGCTTCGCTTGTACCACATGCCGATGAGGTAAAAGGCTGCAGAGAATACGAATTAGCATGGGTTTGTGGGCAGATGAGGTCAATAGGAGACGGGTGGTAATGGGACATACCTCCAGGAAACATGCCAGTCTCGAACACACCAAGGAAGAAGCGCGTGGCCAGCAGGCCGGCATAGTTCTTTACCAGGCCCTGCATCATGGTGGTGAATCCAAACAAGAACATGTTGACCGAGAGCCAGACGTGGGGCTTGAACTTTTTGAGCAGCATGTTGCTGGGAATCTCAAAGAGACAGTAGGGTACAAAGAAGATGACTAGTGCAGTGTTGAACTTTGTGCTGTCTGGGTTTTCCTTGGTCTCCAGGTTGAGGTCCGTGGCGAGGTCGTAGACTTTGGCGTTGGAGATGTTGACACGGTCTGCACGCTCTCAGCGGTTAGCTAGAAGTTTCAAAACAAAGAGCACTCTCGAGAATTGACGTACCAAGGAATGCTAGCAGATACATGATGCAGAGGACGGGGATGACGCGCATGTCAATCTTGGTCATGATTTGGCGCTCAGTGGTGCCGGCGGGAACCTGGGGCTCGTCTTCGATGTTGTGGTTCAGCTCGACATCGGCGGGCTTGGTGTGGTCTTTGGAGCCATTGTCGCCGACGCTGTTGAGCGAGTCGCCCGACTTTTCATCGACAGCGGCGCCCATTTTCGCTTGATTTTCTGGTCAGACGCTGGGTATGGTATGGTATGGTATGGTACGGTTGAATGGAAGAAAAGGGGAGGTTCTGTGCTTTGACAGCAATGCGTGTGAGCGGCGCAGGCGGCGGGTGGTGGTGTGTGGTGGCGGGGGATAAATCTCCGAACTGCGAAAGCCGCCGATTTCGCTAGCAACGTGGCAAAGAGCCCTCCTCAGTGCGAGTACAAGCGCGAACACGGCTGAAGCGCAGCAGATAGGTACGATTCCGATTCAACGTCGCAACCCACGATGGTTAGGGAAGGGAAGTGAAACGCAAAATGGAAAAGTGACCGGGTATCAACCGGCTACCTTTATGTATAAAGGTGCTCTCCAAAGACCGAACCCGGGTAGCGCTGCATCCACCCGCGTAGCTCTCCACCCCCTCGCCAGTGTCATTGCTTAGCCTGTGGGGGAGATGGGGGCGCGGAGCAGAGCGGGCTGGCTGGCGGCTGGCTTGCTGGCTACAGTGGTGGTATTGGGCAAATGGCTGAGTGGTCAGTGGTGGAGTTTGGGGAGACGGCCAGCAGGGGGGATGCACTATAAAACGCCTTCTCTGGTGGGGGTTCACACCGGTGCGCGTTGGCCTACTGGACGACGTTCAGCTCGTACGTCTGCTACGAAGCGAAGTGTTCCGGCCGACATTGACTGCCGAGAATTCCGGGGACCAAACACCCTGCCCAAAGTTATGGAAACAGTAGGGTAGGGGATTGCCTGTCCTCCATGCCATCGCTTGTCTTCCACACCTTGAATCTGGACCAGCGGAAGGCTTGCCATGGCACAACGCCACTCAAAGCCCTAGAACAGTGGCGTCTGTGCCGCGGAATATGGAATCGACGGGCCAGAGCTTCGACGCAAGTGCGGGCGGCCACGACGTCGGAATATCTCCCGCGCCAGTATTGGCTTTGTCCGGGGAGGGGACCTCACCGACGCAAGTGTGCATACAGCTGCGTTCACCCGGGCGGTTGGCAAAGGGAGCAAGGGGTCAAAGCAATAAGGCAGCAAGTGGACGAGAGAACAAAGGCATCATTCGGTTGTTTTCCCAGAGCAATATGTTGCCTGTTTATTTCCAAACAGGCCATTGATCAACGGCTGCTACTACCGGATGCCAAGTTCCGTCGGAATACGGCGTACAGAGTGTCATTCTGCCGTTAGCCCTCTTTACTCCACCAGTTTTCTCAAGAGCCTCATTCATAATGCGAATACGGCGCAACTCTACTAAACAAAAAATCTCGTTTCGACAGCGATGAGCAACTCTGAAGCAAAGAAGGCGTATTTGCCAAGAATATGCTGATCTGACCTTGGGACTTGAGAGTTTCATTTCTGATTCCGGAGCTGAATACTAGCGTCGGTTGCTTCACACTGCCCATTGTTTGACCGTCTCTCCCCGTGGGGTTGATGAGTGGGCTGACCAGGAATTCCGCGGGTCGACCCCAGTTTGGCTGAAGGTTCCATGGAAATGGACTCGTCCAGCCTTCTGTAGTTGGTCGCAAGGCGAAGAGGCTCAAGTAATGTGTCCAGCCTCTTCGCCTTGCGACCAAGTTCGGCCGGCTCGGATTTATCAGCGAGGAAAACGCCGCATAGCAAGATGATGACAAAAGGCAAGCGCTTTAGTCAGCCACAGGTATCGTGAAAGGCGCATATACAGCACGGAATTGACCCCAAAGGAGGATATAGTGCGTGAAGTGCTACACGGATAACCCAGGAACTGCCGCGATTCATGACTTGGCAGGGCGTTCAAGCCATGGCTGATTTTCTTCTCAAACGCACGCAACTCTTGGTTTATCACAACTAAATCATTCGGTGGCCAAACCCCGCCGCGTAAAACATGGCGGCTCAACGTCAACGTTCAAGTCCCAGCGCCTGTCAAGCCAACCTCATGATTGCCCTCGAGCCCAGGGAACTGTACCCTACCTAGTCGTTTCGTTTGCGCCTCTGCTTGGCGCGGCAATTCATAGTTGATCGCCATACTTGAGCCTCAGCCGGTAATTCACAAGGTAATTACATAAATGATTGTCCGTTGTGGCGCAGAGGTCAAGCCCGAGCCTGGCCGCTCTGAGCCGCGCCACGAAAGTTGCCAAAAGCGGTAATGACAGCGCCTGTCGGATATTTGTCTTGTTGTGACTCGCATCTGCTCTTCACTTCGACTGAGCTCGGTAGTGTATTTGACTTTTAAGTACTTTGTTTTTGTAAAAATAAATAAAAATCTTGGATTTTTGTACATGCGAAATGTATTCTGCGCAACGCCAGGAGCTTGCGTATAAGACTACTATGCAGGTATCACGAAACACCCACAATACCAGCATGTTACAATAGAAGAGTCCCTTTGAAGCTTGCAAATCAGCACAAAATAACCAACGTATTCCTCTCTTTCCTCTTCCCAACCCGATGGAACTCTGCAGTCGGCTACGCTTGCGCGGCGCACTGCTGGCCCACAGCCGGCAACACCTCCGACAGCAAAGAAACGTGTTTTCCGTTTGCATGGGATGCCACCTTTGATTGCCCTTCTGAAGTGAAAGTAATGCAAATTGCCACATTTGGGTTTGGCCGCTTGAATCCCGCGCTTTTTCTTCTTTTCTTTCTACCCAGCTCAGTACAGTAGTGAGTTTCCTTGCATACGTAGACATGCTGTGCGTACAGTTCTCTCTCTCTGTTTCCACCCTCTTGCCTGAAAAAGGAAAATCAAGAGACAACAACTGCCTGCAACAAGACGAGTTCATGGACAATGTCACCACCCGCGCAAACTGCCTCCCATTGCCTCCTTTAAATGCTGCGAGCTTGCTCTCTGCTCAAATTGCTCCGTCTCTTGACTTGATGCACCTCTTCTGGAAGTTCTGTCTGATACACTTGGATAGCCGCCCTACCTACTTACTTGCTTCTTTGCCACTCGCCTTTACTACTGCGCTTATATCATAGCGACCTGGCCACCAATGGACAAAGGTGACTCCTTTACCGGTGATTACTGGTTCCTGCATACGGATGACTACAGCCTATTTGGAAATGTGAGCCAGCAATTTTCAGATGCCGGAGCTTTTGACCTGCCTTGGAGCTTTACCGAGCCAATGAATGGTTATCAACACGCGCTCTATACACCCGATACTTCTGAAGGCAGCTTCAACACAAATCACAGGTACCTCACCCTCTAAAGCTGCCGTTTTTATAACAATGGCCTAAAATCTACCTAGCTACGCAGAGTCGTCGGCCTACCAGTCGTCAAACGCCTGCCCAGAGTCTCTCGCTGTCAAGACAGAAACATCACAGCTCGACACTACACCCTTCCCCATCGAGAGAAGTCCCTCCATTGCAGGTTCCGGCAACCAGTCATACCAAGCCGATCTATCATCATGGCCAGGTACACCCGCATACGTAACTCCCAACCAGCAAGCATCAACTCCCGTCAACAACATGCCACTGATGACACCGCCTCCCAATCCATACCAATTAGTACCTATCAAACGCCGACCAGTCGACGACAACGACGACGACAAAGACAAAGACAAAGACAAAGACATAGAACACGTTGAAACGAGCCCCAGCACAGATCGTCTCCTACCCAGCACCGTCCCGCGGCCCAAAAAGAAGCTCATCAAGCGGCAGGCAATCAAGACCCTCACCACCGCAGAGTCTTCCCTCGTACAAGAGCTCGACAGCGTCGGCACAGGCATCTACAAGGGCCGGATTCGCAGCGATAAAGACGCCCAGAACAGCGAAGCGCAGTACATGCATCTCTTTCGCAAGCGGCCGGAGCTGTGCACCTTTCCCGGCACGGACGGGACGTTTCCGAATACAGACGCTGCCAAGATGGCGGTTGTGCGCGTGCTGTTTGAGAATATCTGCGACTGGGGCTATTATCGGGAGATGCGCCAGGCTTTGAGCGAGGCGAGCCGCCAAGTGTGGGATGCTCATGTCGAGGCGAGGCCGTCTGTCAGTGAGGCGTATATGCGCTCGTTGATGCCGCCCAAGAATGTTCAGCAGCGGAGAGTGCTCGGGAGGACTCTGTCTGATATAACAATTGAGACGCTAAGCTGGCGGCTAATGGTACGTTTTACACGACACTTTGGGTATACGTGGGGTTGGGAATGTGTGTGCTGACTCGAACTGAATTCGTCTTTTTAGAAAGCTGCCGTGGTATCGCAGCAGGGCTTTACAAACGTGGACTACTGGTCTGCTGCCGACGGGGCATAGGAGTCTTATACGTCGTTTGCAGACCGGGTTAGTGCCATGTGTCATAGCCTCAAGGTGTCAAAGCAGCTCGTCAAGTCGCTCTTGTCAGCCGGCACAGGGTGGACGCACCGAATCGCGAATAATCCTCAGGGAGAATTGCTTGTAAGGACAAAATGCGCTTCTTATTATTTCATCTCCCATGTTGAAACAGTAGCTAACAATTCTCGCCAAACAAAAAGCACAAGGTGAATAATATGAAAGTCAACAGAAAGAAAAATGAGCGGCTTCGCAAAGCGACGGAAAAGCCCATGGAGCTGCCCGATGAAGATACAAAGATGCGGCTTGGGGGAAACTGATGGGCGAAACACGGGGTTTTTAGACACTGCAGAATGGGATAGTTTGGGAGAAAAGATGCAATTCGGTGCGCTTGTGTTGGAAAGAAGAAAAAAAGGAAAGCACATGAATTGCAGTTAATACGCCATTGGTACATTAGCATCATATACAGCCGCTAAAGCCGGCTGGCAGGCTCCAGCTTAATCACTCGGCTTTTGAGAACATAAATCTCCATGCAAGACAAAATCTAGGACAAGTCTTGATTTAATAAATAACAATAATGCTTTTAAGCAAATTTGATTATGTCGTAAATTTATCATTACGTAGTGGTATCATTATGTTAAATAACGAAATCATAGGTGTAAAGAGAAGGAAACAAAAGGCGACGCTATGCTATTGTTGAGAAAAGACAACAGAAAATAATACAGGTTGAATAGAAAACAGACAAAGCCCCGTTCTATTATTGTTGAGAAATAGAATCTTCAGGGACATCTGCCTTGACCACCAGCGGCCTTGTGGTAAAGCGATTACGCTCCCACCCGTCAATATCGTCCACCACCGTCTCGCGAACGAGCTCGTAGCCGCCAATCCAGGGCATAATCTTGGCCCAGATGAGCCAGAACACACCACCTGCGCCGAGGACGCCGAAGCCGACAACGCAGTGGATGTAGTAAGGCAGGGTCTCGTAGATGCTCTGGCCGTCGGTGGGGGGCACAAAGGGCGCGAGGACGAGGTAGATGTTGCTGAGGCAGAAGAAGGCGGCGACGGGGAGGGTGGCCTTGATGGGCGGGTTCCAGTTGTAGGCTTCGCGGTTGCGGTAGAGGTGGATGAGGCCGCCTGCGACAAAGACGTTGATGATGGCGAGAGGGTAAGAGATGAGGCTACTGGGGGTTAGTATTCAAAGTCGTATAAATTACGTGGCATCATTAGACGGTTCAAACTTACTTGAGAACAAAGTTGTAAGCGTCACCGGCGGGCGGCGCAAGAATGGTAATGGCAGTGACGAGCCAGTGCTCAAAGAGACCGGCCAGAGGCGCGTTAAAGGGGCGGTTGCTAGCCCAGAAGCGAGAAAATGGCAAGATGCCCTCACGGCCGAGCTCCTGAACCAAGCGACCCTGAGAAAAGATGACGCTCAGGACGTTTCCAAAAGCAGAGAGCGCAACAAACACCGACAGAGCACGCTCAGCAGCCTCGCCATACATGTTGCGGAAGAGCGAAGCAGCAACAAGACGCTTCGACTCGAGAATCTCCTGCTTGGAGACGGCGGCAAAGTAGGAAACGTTGGCAAGCATATACAAGATGGAAATGGTGCCAATGGCCAACGGCGCAGCAAACTTGAGGGTGCGGGCCGGGTTCTTGGTCTCGCTGAGGGCATAGTTGGCGTTGCTGTAGCCGATGTAGCTCCAAATGACATTGTACAGCGCCGTGACGATACCATATGCGCTTCCGGTAGTGCCCTCGAATGGCTTGGAAAAGGAGTCGTTCTCGCGAACCTTTTTGAGGTTGACGAGCGGCGAGATGATGATGAGTACAATGACGAGAATCTTGATTATGCCCAGCACGTTCTGCAGGCGGATGCCCCATTTGAGCGCTGTGCCGTGCACAATGAACGCAACTGTCAAGCAAGCGAGGGCAATGCCGCGCTGGTTCCAGCGGGTGACGTCGGCACGGGCAGCGTGCAGGATATACTCGCCAAAGATGACGCTGTTGCCGGCCGCCCAGCCAAGAAGGATAACATAGCCGGTGTAGAGCGAGGTTGTGAGGAACTTGGGGCGGCGGTAGACGAATTCGAGATAGTTCTTCTCGCCGCCGTTACGGGGCAGCCCAGTACCGAATTCCATGTAGACGGCAGTGCCGGCGGCGGCGATGAGCATGCCGACGACCCAAATGAAGAGGGCCAGGCCGACGGAGCCGCAGAGCCCGAGGATGGTGCCTGGGGTGGCGAAGATGCCGGTACCGATGATGCGGTTGAAGATGAGGAGGGAAGCAGAGGGGATGCCGATTTGGCGCTTGTTGTCACGGGCGAGAGCATGGCGGCCTGGTGAGTGGTGAAAGAGCTTGTTAGTGGGTTTGTGAGATGGTCGTGATGGTGCATTTTTGGTGTTGCTTACCACTTTCGGTGTCGCTGGCATTGGCGACCGTGCCAACTTCGCTGTCAATCTGGTCCTTGACGGGAGTAACGGCGCCCGAAGGCACTTCGTCTTGAGAAGCAGACATTCTTATGGTGATGAGTCTGAGTCTTGTGTTGTGTGTACGTGCAGGTGAAGTGTGTATGTGAGGGGGGCTCCGCAAGTAAAGTCGAACCAGAAAACCTCGACAGTTAAGCTTGGTTCAGTTATACCGCAGAAGCAGACGTAAGTGAAGAATAGAAAGTAGTATGTATGAGTGCAAATCAAAGAATTCAGGAGTTTTTCTTTGCAGTATTCTTTATCCCCAAGCAGCTTTGCCTCTGGGAGGCGGGCGTCCTCAGACTAAAACCTTGCCCTGACTGGGGAAACTTACGGGGCGGAGCGAGCACGCAACAGACCGAGCTTGGTGCTAATGAGTCGAGTACCCATTTTCGAGATCCACGGCGCGCTCTTGGGCTCCCCTTCTAGGCGCTGTGGAAGAGGTGCAGCTCCGCTATGGCGATTGTGCCATTGGAACCCTGCGCCTGACGAGTTTTTCTAGAACATCGGACTGCCGCGTTGGTTTCGAGGGCGGCAACTATCGGATATAGAGTTGTACTAGCTTGAATGTCTACCTTTGCCAAATCGCTATTATATTCATGTTTTCTCTTTACCATCAGGTAACAGCCTTCATTCAAACCTCGTCTCTTAATACGTCCCTCTTTCCGCTGGAAAAAGTCTTGCAACCGTCTACTCATACTGGTAGGTCCAAAACTGTTCCCAAAGTGGAATCTAAGTTGCGATGACGCGATCGGGGCTTGTGGCCAAGGACCCGCCGTCGGACCAATCACAGGCCACGCTGCAGCAAAATATTCCCTTCCCAGCCGGGGCTTTTCTTCGCCTTCGGGCGCGTTACCGGCCGGCCGTCCGCCACTGCAGCCACTCGGTAGCCGGGCTCATGTACCTTAATATTCGTCTCATTTCGCTGAAGAATGGCAAATAAGGTGCCATCTGTGGGCTGTTGAATCGACGGTTATACCCCTTGTTTACGCCTGTCAGCTCCCCGTGGGCTTGCTAGCTCCCGCTCGACTTTCCACGTGTAGATCAGACGCTTTTGTCCCCTCCTGTGTTAACGTGATCAGATCACTGGCCGTCTCCTCGCCGTGTTCGGTGAGGCGAGGTGAGGTGAGGGTTCGTGGAGATGGGGCCTCTGGCTGGGGCGGTGTAGATACCCTGGACCTGAATGCGAATACGACACTGGACGGTCTGAGCACGTACTGTACGCCGCCAGCACGTAAAAGGAAACAAAATACTCCGTAGTGGAATGGGTATTTCTTAATTTTCGTTGCAGATAGTTAGTACATGCCCCTCTACGCGCAAAGTTTGCCAAGAATGGTGCTAGATGCCCTCGCGAAAGCCTGGTATGGTAGCCAATGGTTCACCAGACGCCACATTGTACATTCAAACAAGGACGACAGAACAGCAACCGTTCAAAAAGAAGTTCAGATGTAATAAATCAGTTTATCAATTAATTAAACCTAAAAAGAGGCCATTGTCTATCATTTTCATCTTCCCGTTCCGTCTATCAAGTGGTATATAGTAATCATAAGGAGTGTCGTCAAGGAGCGTCTTGGAAGTCTCGCAGACTCCCACATCAAAAAATATCCAAAATAATACCATGGCGCCATGTATGCTTTGTACAAAAATACAACCAATCACACAAAAAATTATCCCATATTCACATCAGCTCCTCCGCTTAGGCAGCAGCCCTCAGACTCTCAAACTTGGCAGGCACAGTGACCTTGTCGCAGGTAATGTAGCGGCTCGAGTAAATCTGGCCGGGCTCCCAGTCGGGGTTCTGCTCAAAATCTTCTTCGCAGTTGAGATCCAAATCCACGCCGCCCTCGGCCCAGAAAATGGTGCCCTCGTCCTCGCAGGTCCAGGTCTGGTTGATGTTGAGCTTGTTGGTCGGGCGGCTAAAGTTGAATGTGCCCGAGTCGGTGGGCTCGCCGTCGAGGGTGCAGTTGTAGTTGATCATGCCGTAGTAAAAGTCCTGCAGCCAGTAGGACCTCGACTCGCAGATCAGCGGGTAGTCGACGGCTGGGTTCTCGAGCGTAAAGTTGACGCTGCCCATGGAGTTTTGGTGGGCTGGGGTGGTAAAGATGTACGAGGCGTGAAAGTCAAAGTCCTTGACGGTCCATTCGGTGACCTTGGTGGACTTGCTTGTGCAGGTGGTTTCTTGAGGGGCGGCGGCTGGGAGGGCAGCAGCGGCGCCGGCGAGGAGAGCGGTGGTCAAGAAGGATTGCATTGTTGCGGTTGTATGTGTGTGTACGTGTATGTTGTTGTGTGTAGGTTTGTCTTTGGTGGTGTGTGGTGGTGTTATATAAACAAAGTATTGACCTGCAAAGACGCTGGATGTCAAAGAGTTCTTATATATAAAGATGAAAGGTTAGAAAACAATGCGATTATCTTTTTGTTTTGTAATGGTGCAGTGATTCAAAGGGTTTCCATCTTTAGGAGGAGATGATCGACCCTTCTTATACATGTCTCAACCTAGCCAACCTCGCCCCAGGACCAAGACAGCCAGTGCGCAAAGTGGCTCAGCCCACCATCGTGCTCGCGCGTTCGGGCCTATAAAACGAGAGAAGGGGTATCCTCGGCGGCGGATCTTTACACTTTCACGCCTACTGCGCAGTGCTTTTGGTGGGTGCATGCCGGCCATCCGGTCCGTGATGCACCAACCCTACGAGCCTAGCGTAGTAATTTGTACATCAGCCAAGCCTAATGACGTAGCACCGCCCTCGTATCGGCGCTCGACTTGGAGGGCAACTTGGGGATCCTTGGTCATTGAGCCCGTAAAGTACTCCGTACGTAGCTTCGTACAAAGAAAGTGACTAACGCACTACGAGCACTAAAGAGGAAAATTACCGATCGTAGCATAGCCATGTGATCATCGTTGAACTTGTCAAGCCAACAGTTGGCTTGCTGGTCAGGGCGTGCATGTTGTCTGCGCCCGCTCTACTCCGTCCTTCACCTCGACTCTCAAGACAAACATTTAGAGTTAAATTTACTGTAGAACTTTACTGAACGCTGGCAGCTGAGTCTCGCCTCGTACTGCACAGATTCATGCGTCATATTTAGCCGAGCCCTCACCGTGGAAAACACCTGTAGGTAGTCCGTACAATGGAGGGAGTCCAGTCCAGCCCCAGCCACCATCGGGGCCTTACAGTAGCGCGCCCGGCCAATTACCAGCGCCCGCCGGTGCGAAATCGCCTGTTTCCAAGAATAGCGCTATAGAAACCCTGCAAGGACGGCACCCCGGGACTTGGCGCCTCCCAGTAATTACTTCGTATTCCAACCTGGCCACTACGGGATTCGGTCTAGTGCATGCATAACAGCCCTCGGGAGTGGCCTTGACCGCCTGCAAATGATGATGAGATCTGCATGAAAATACGATTCGACAAAAGAGGACAAGACGCGAATGGCATCAGTCCTCGTGAGGTGAGGTAATATGCCGCGGCTAAACGAATAACGGCTGTGCGTCACTTCTGTTTTTCTCTTCGCAAGGATTCCTGCAGGCAGGTGACAGCAAACATTTCAGCCTCGATTCTATTGCTACGTTGCCTAGAAGGATCAAGTTTGTGCGACGCAAAAATATCAGGCCATCTTGTCGCATTGTAGCTGCGACCTGTCAGTAGTCACAAGGCCCTCTCCGTTTCAAAGAGGCCATTCATTTGTTGGTGCATCCAAAACAAACACGCCAAAAAGATTGTGATCGCGAGAGTGGCGATTACGAGATGTTACTACTCCGGCAATGTGGCCAATCAGTGTATTTATAAGTGTTGTAACGTTGAATTGAGTGCCATCGAGCCACCGCATACAAATGCCGTCATAGCGTATCTTGCGAGCTCCATAATCAGCGACCTTACGAGCTGGCTTACCCGGAGCTACAGCCATCGTAAGGCGACCACGATCTGGCCAAGTGCTTGGCATTGTCATTGCTGACGTCTAGCGGGAATAACAATGAAAATAGAAACAACTTACATTACTACATGATGCTATTCTCTACTACACGCTATTACTATCGCGTTCTTGATCGCGAGATTGCCACCGGAATGCCAAACTGCCCATGCAGGGAGTCTTCTTCTTGTGTTGCTGCCCATCTATCATGCACTGCGGCGCTCGGCGTCGGCTATGCCCATTACGCACGTGGTGTATTATGCATCATGCTGTGTATCAGTAATAACAATATGAGACTGAAGTCGACTCTTCCCCTCGGTCCCTCGACTTCTGTCCGATGTCATCACCGTTCTGTCCGGCCCCACCCGGTCCGGGCCTGTGACGCCGGCTCCGATATTATACGCAACGACAGAGCTGACATAGATAGTAATGGCTCCTGTAGCACCAAAGTGTGTGGGATTTAGTTTTGTGTTGTATGATTATTAATGTCGCCTTCTTTTTCACATCGCAAATCTTTCCTTTAGTAGTAGATTCTACCACGGTTTCTCATGCCGGTACTATACAAACTTGACGGCTCGCTTGTAGTGTCTTGAGCAGCCCAACATGTCTTGAACACACAAAAGAGGCATACGACGTTGACAGCTTTTCAAAAAAGGCACATCGCTTCTTCCTATGGAAACTCTGTGAAACGCAGCAACGCGTGTCAAGACCACGGCACCACCTTTTTGCCCTGACGATCGCTGTCCACATTTCCGCCTGATTGGCGCGCCAAAGATGTAGAAACGCCCAAACAACCCCTCATCAAAGCCTCTGGACCGCCACGTAACCACCGCTTCTCAGAGCCTCGTCGCACATATAACGTCACAATTGAAACAAATCACCTATACTCGTCATTGCTTACATACTATTCTCACCGTCAACTGCAAACAACCTCTCTCTCGTCATGGATAGCAAGACACAGCCATATCCGCGCCCGGGTTTTACACGGCCAAACCTCAACTGGACGTCCCTTAACGGGCCATGGGACTTTCTTTTTGATGACGAAGACATTGGCCTATCCAAAAGATGGCCTAACTTTGGTCTTCCAGATGCCGCCGCATCATCCAGCGCAGGTTCTGATGAAAAGTCTAACAACTCCCATACTGACGAGTCAATCGTCCAAAAGATCGCCTCGGGCACGCAGGAGCTCATCAAGAACAACAACCTACTCAACGAATCCAAGCCAAGTGAAAACGCCAAGCGTACAATCCAGGTCCCGTTTGTATTCCAGGCACCAGCGTCAGGTATAAATGAACGAGGCGTCCATGAAGTGCTCTGGTATGAGCGCACCGTTACTGATCCTCGCACACCCGAGGACAGAGCCAGTGGATCAAAGGTCCTGCTTCGCTTTGGCGCGGTGGACTACGAGTCCAAGGTTTGGGTGAATACCCGGTATTGCGGTGGCCATCGCGGCGGTCATGTGCCATTTGATGTTGATATTACTGATGCGTTGCTGGAGGATGGTAGCTCTCAGCGCATTACCATTCGCGTTTATGATTCCGCGTATGATTTGACCCAGCCAAGAGGCAAGCAGTATTGGAACGCACAGCCGGAGAGCATCTTTTACACTCCATCTGGCGGCATTTGGCAGTCAGTCTGGATGGAGGTGGTACCTCGCGCTCGCATTGCGGACAGCTCCGGCGGTACTGTTCTCAGATCGAATGACATTGCGTCTGGCACTTTATCGTGCAATGTGGTTGTGCAGGGGCGTCGAGCAGGCGAGAACCTCAGTGTTCAGGCAACTGCTAGTTTTGAAGGACAACTCGTCTCAATGTCTGAAAAGACGCCACTCTCCAAGGAGACAAACTCTGTCAGCCTTAGTCTGAACATGAAGCTATCGGGACAAATGCAGAGAATGCTTCCTGAATCGTCCAAAACTGTCCATCCAGCTAATAATGATTTCTGCTGGCGAGACGGCGTGGCGCTCTGGTCGCCCGAGCACCCACAGCTCTATGATATTAATATCCGACTCACCAACGCTGCGGGTGAAATTGTCGACGCGGTCGACACCTACACCGGCATGCGATCCATCAGCTGGACCGGTGGATTGTGGAAGCTAAACGACAAGCCGTACTTCCAAGCACTCTGCCTTGATCAGGGCTACTGGCCCGATACTCTCATGACGCCCCCGACACAGGATAGTCTCCGCCGGGACATTGAGCTTTCCAAAACGATGGGCTTCAACGGTTGCAGGAAGCATCAAAAAGTCGAGGACGCAGCATTCTACTACTGGGCCGACAAACTCGGGTACCTAGTTTGGGGCGAAATGGCGAGTGCATATCAGTTCAGCGACGCATATGTTGACCGCTTCACTCAAGAATGGGCAGAGGCTGTGAAGCTCGTTATCAATAGCCCCTGTGTTGTGACTTGGACACCTGTGAATGAGAGCTGGGCATACACCTCTCTCAAAGACAATGTAACGCATCGAAACCACATTCGTGCACTTTACTTTATGACAAAGTGAGTCCAACACGCCAACATAATTATATTATTATCGACATCTAACGTGTTTTGCAGGTCTCTTGACCCAACTCGTCCTATCAACGACAACTGCGGCTGGGAGCACGTCGCCACAGACCTCGCAACCTTCCACGACTACAGCGATGCCCCAGCTCTGGCCAGCACCTGCGCCGACCTATCGTCTATCCTCGACAAGAAAGCCGACAGAGACGTCTTTGTGCTTCCGATCCTTGACCGTGATCCCGGGGCCACGTACATGGCCGATATGCCCATCATGTGCTCAGAGTTTGGCGGAGTCAACATTGCTGCGGGCGATCGTGAGCGTGACTGGGGCTATACCACTGCGCAGGATCCTGGTGATTTGCTGCAGAGGGTTGAGAAGCTGGTGAAGGCTGTTATTGAAGGTGGTTATTGCTGTGCTTTTGTTTATACGCAACTGTAAGTGCTTGCTTCTCATTTTCGATGTTGTAGTTTGCGAGATGACTGACATGATGATTTAGGACGGACATTGAGCAAGAGGCGAACGGTCTTTACTCATTTGATAGAAAAGAGAAGCTCGATGCCGTCAAGGTCAAGGACGTCTTTGACAGAGCTATAGCTGGGTTTTACAGACGTGTTGGCAGAGAGTAGAGTTGACGACTAGTGTTCTTAAGATTGATAATTTGTGTTCTTGGAAACACTACACAAAATGTTCGTTGCAATGTTCCTCATGCGTCCATAAAATCCGATCCAACTCAACATTCGGCATATCAATTCATCATGAATGTTCCATAACCATCTTACTCGGCCATCTTAGTCCTTCCACCATCACCAGTAATCCGCAGCCGAATGCAAACCTTGAGAATGCCATTCCCAAGACGAATAGCAGCCGTCGGGCGAAGCTGATCGCCATCCTTGCTCGTAGAAGTTTCCGTCTCAGACGCGAACCCACCATTACTAGCCTCCGATTCCGACTCCTCCGACTCAGATGAAGAGCTCTCATCCTCGCAGACTCGCTCCATGCGAACGCCAATGGTCGCACTGGGCGCAAACAGCAATGCTTCGCCGGTATGCAAATCGACAATCTTCGCAAATAGCTCCGCCAGCAACCCGTCACCGCTTCTTCTGCTCGCAAGCAGCAACCCTTCCGAATCATCATCTTCGTATTTGCTACGGGTTGACACAACAGCCAGTGGCGAAGCACCAGCCAGATGCTGCCTCAAACTCATCAGCCACTCTGGCGAAGTGAATCGATGCACAATGGAAACAGAACAAAGGTCGAGCAGCTTGGGAGAAATGGTGGGCTCCTGCGTAGAAATAAAGATGCGAGCTGCCAGGTGACGCTGCAGTCGAATGGCTGAGAGGAGAGCTTCGGTGAGCGATGCGCTCTCGGCGCTGCCAGTCATGTACTTGTGTGCCTCGTCTAGAGCGACGACGCGGCCAATCTGGGGGTTCTGTTCGAGAAAGAGATCTAGACAAATTTTGAAGAGCGAGCAGGCTGTTCCGGCGGTTATGCAAGGGCATGAGAGATCCACGATGGTTAATTCACCGGCCTAAGGTACATTGGTTAACAGCTTAACTGCACAGCACTAGTAATTTACATACCGTCGGCGTCCACACATCCCGCGTGTAAAACGATTGGGCCTCTCGCAATGACTTCTTCTTCGACCAAGGTTTAACATATACTTGATCTCTTGGCATGAAGCTCTCTAAGGTATCAAGACGTTGCTGCAGTGGACCAAGCTGAGACCCAACGAGGCCCTCGCCATCTAAACGCCGTTTAAAGTCGGAATAATCGAAGCGAGTGTTGCTCTCATACTATTGCTCGGTCCTCATGGTACGTAGGATTCTCAAGACTGTGTGTACGTAAAGTGGCCAGCCGTCACCCTGTTCAACGTCTAGAGCCATCAACGCAATCATGCGGGAGGTATTCAAGTGGCTCTCGTCAATGAGCAGCGGCTCAACCGTGACTTGAGGGAGAGAGGAATATATTTCCTAGCGAATGAACGGCGGTTAGAAATGCTGTGTATAATCTTCGTATGGGTTGATATACTCACTCGGATTTGGCGAATGTTTGTAGGAGAGCAGAGAACACGCACTTTGACACTAGAGCTCGTGGACAAGTGGGCAGCTTCGCATGGTAAGCCACCAGTGTCAGAGTTGAAAGTGTCATAATGAAATACAACACCCGTTAATGGTCGTGGTAGCACATTTACCTCGGATGGAATTAAGCAATTCTCCAGCAGACATGCCAATGTATGGCTCTTTCCAGACCCTTGGCTGCCACAGATAAAGACACTTGAAGGGGCAGCAATGTTGTAGAAGAGTCTGGGATCAGAATCGCCGTCAGTTGACTTGGTATCGTTGTCAGCGGAATGGCCTGCAAGTAAGCCATACTGGGTAAACACATCTCCAGCTCGTCCCATGAGAGCTGCGGCGTGTTGGCGAACATTGCTGGTGAAAATTGGTGCTGTTTTGAGCTCAGAAAAATTGTTTGACTTGGCATTTGAAAGGCTGAGCAAGGCCATATGCCTCTCAAGCTCTGTAGATGAAGCCAACATCAACGAAGAAGAGAATGCCCTGGCGAGAGGGCTTGAAAAACCTAAACCGAGCATGTAGCAATGTCTTGTGGCTTCGTGATTCTTGACCTAGATGTAATAAAACAAAAATAGTGTTTGGAGAACAAGTCAAGATAAAAACATTGGGTGAGTTCAGCGCCTCTTCTTTTAGACTATCCAGGCCAGTTACTGTTTGCATGCAAACGAGAAGCTACTGCCACATTTGTAAATTGTTGCGAGCCGGGTTGCAGTGAATTCATATCATAAATTTAGTGAACGATTTTGGCTCAATTTGGTTTGCTTCATACTGAAAAAGGAAACTATGTGCTCAACCGCCTCCTTTGTGTCGTAGCTGTCATTATAATTACATGTTCACTGTCAGGACGAATCACTCCTTACTCGGTTCAAAAAACGCCACCGGCACACCACGTCCAGGACAGCCGACGACATCAGTCTTGTGGAATTGCTTTGACCAGTCATCACGATACTCGACTCTTTCATACTTTTGGACGAGTTTAGCCACTAGCGCAAAATTAGTATTGGTCGGCGAAGGAAACGGCTCTCGCGGCTCCCGAGCGGTCTACTTACAGACATATGCCATTTCGGTTATGGCAAAGTTTTGGCCGATGCAAATTCTCGGGCCGCCGTTAAAAGGGACATACTGCCAGGGCTTTGGTGTCCAATTGTACCAGCGCTCCGGGCTGAAGATGGCCGGGTCGGCAAAAGTCTCTGATACAGCAGGATATAGATCTCTACGTCTCTGCATGGCAAGAGTACTGTAAATGATGTGGTCACCTTCCAGGGTCTTGATATCGGGCTGTCCAACGACCCCTGGCAAGGTAGACGTTTCAACTGCACAAGACGTGATTAGCAGGACAGGATGACATGCAGAGAGCCACCACTCACCACAAGTACGGATATTGTATGGTACTGCAGGCCACAGGCGCAGCGTCTCGTTTATCGTGTGTGTCAAATAGGTCATGCTCTTCAGGTCATCATAAGTAGGGTTACGATCTGGTCCAAGAGTATCCAAAACGGTTTCGCGCAGCTTCGCCCAGATTGCAGGGTAGTTGGATAGCTCATACAAGGCCCAGGAGAGTGTCCCGGCGGTGGTGTCGCGGCCTGCTAGAAGCACAGCCATGATTTGATCACGAATCACCTTGCGGTCGCGTGAGAAGAGGGCGATGTTATGCAAAAAGGTAAAGTGTTTGTCGGATTTGGAGAGATTTTCGAGCTCGGATGGGGTCATGGCCAATGTTTGTTCGATGAAAGGATCCATGAATTTCTCCAGGACCTTGATTCCCTTGTAATATTCGCCCTTGGGCACAAAGTGACGGAACGGCCTTTGGCAAGAGAAGAATTAGCAAACCAAATTTTGTTTCAATATCGTCTGTGGCTTACATACAAGAGAATGGTCAACAGCATTTGGGTGCGCTGGACGACGGTGAATGCCTTGGTAAACTCACCGTTCGGGCTATTGCATTGTCAGTAGATTCAATACCGAGTAGAAAGCTGCACACACTTATCAAGGCTTCCAACACCATGCCCAAGCAGGAAATCTGTCGTGACATCGAGTGTCATGCGATAGAAAAGATCGCACATGTCAACAGTCTGGCCAGTAGCCGGCAGTTTGGTAATGAGATTGTCTGTCCATCTCTCAAATATGTCCATGTCACGGACCTTATCCTTTACGAACATGGGCCGAATCAGGGTACGGCTATTTTGCCAACGCTGGCCATCGGTGGTAAAGATGCTGTCGCCTAAGAAGGGAGCCCATGCATCGTGGAACCTGTCGCCCTTGCCAAACTGGGTGAACTTGCTGGTAAGCACAGTCTTTATGTGCTCAGACTCTTGTGTAAGAACAACGCGACGACCAAAAAAGACGACTTCGACGGCATTGGGGCATTCGGGAGTTGTTGAGCTGAATAGCCCCTGGTAAAACTCAAAGAGACGGTTCTCGTTTTGCTTGCGCACAGCCCGCAACGCAAGCATAATGGCTGACGACCAAGTTAGCAAGGTGCTGTGAGCATGCGCAAAACCTCGGGTGCGACAATGGCATACTAGTGATGGGGTTATTGGCGGCGACATGGGCGCGCACACCAGGAACTGTCGCCAACCTATATTCGAGATGTAGCTTTGCGACCAGATAAAGTGCCAGGATCGCGGCCGGAATAGCCCAGGCCAGCGTGTACGGATTCAGCAACGTTGAAAACATTTTGCCTCAATATGTGTCGAATTTCTGAGGGCGAAAAACAAGGGCACTATTACCACAGCCAAGAGTAGCTGTGTGAGATTGGGAGCCGCCAACAGAAAGCCTTTTAAATCAATCCAGTGTCCATCAGTTGACGGCACGGGCTGTGGCTGACAGCTGAGTATGGCTTATTGCGGCGTCCGTTTCCCATCGTCCGTGCGGGGAACCGTGGTCTGTTGAACGAATTGTAAGACTGCAATTAGACAAAGTTGGGCGGCCAGGATCCGCTCCCCAGAACCGTTGTATCGAGCTTGTCGTTGTCTCAAAGTACGCTAACAAGCTCGGCACTGGTGAGCAGGGGACATGTGAAGGCGTGGCGTCTAAGGGATGGTCGTACTCCGTCCGTACAAATCGCAGTGATGGCATTTCTAGCGCAAGTCGTGGGGCCCCGGGCTCTTCGCCGATGTGTCGACGGCTGCAACCCTTTTGGGCTCAAGGCTGGAGTTGGCTTGGACCTTGCTTGCGCGGCATGGAACGCTATCGGGCGATCCGCTCCAGCATTGTCCTACCGAGCGGCAGAAGGCGACGTCAGACTTTGCTTCTACATGAGCAACGCATGTAACGCCCTGGAGTAACACCGTGTGCCATGGAGTGCAGGACAGTGCAGTCCAGACTGTTTGTAGGTCGCCCGTTTGAGACGAGACTCGCTCACTCACTACGGAGTAATTGAGGCATCCGCGGAATATGCCGTTTGAGTTGCCAAGTGTAAAAAGACTGGCTTGCCAGGTGGAAAAAGACTGGCTTGCCAGCTGTCTACAGCTGCCCATCCTAGCGAGGGCGTGTTATTACTCCGTCCTTAAAAAAGGGTGGTTTCTATTACAAATTATTCGGCTGTTCGACTTCTTCCAAACAGCACATATGTACTCTTCAGTTAACCTCAGCTGTGACATTGTCTCATCGTGTGACAGCCAGCCCGCACTAGGCTGGCCTGTCAACCGTCTCTTCTCCGCACAACAGGCTTCGTTCCAAGTTAGCGCTACTGTGGTGGTCGTGTGGAGTGCAGGCTAGGGTCTCGCATTGTGCGGGGTTAGGTCACCTCCACTCGTACGAAATGCAAATGCAAATGCAAATGCAAATGCCGTGAGCTCCTGTTCTTACCCATTGCTGCAGGGTTCCCATTGTGGGCTGCCTTGCAATACACTCAATCCCAGACAGGAACTCGAATCAGAATTGACTCCCGTTTCAGACTATTTGCAGCATTTGGCGTGCGGGGGCTCGTCTTCAGGATCATTGGACACCACGGTTGCTGACAGCAGACCAAACGGAAGTAATGGCGTTATGCTCAACGTGCCGCTCCATCAATCTTGATCTTGTGAAAGGGCATTTGACGGATTACAATCTGCTAGACCGACGGTCAGATTCGCCTGGAGAACACAAAGGCCTGGTGTTATGGGCTTATGGCTCTGATCTGGAAGCCTCGCAAGCACAATGCGCACTATGTGCCTTGATAGTAGACGCGTTGATCCAAGATTCGGGTTTTCGCTGCCATACCCCTGTCGCTTCTCATTGCAATATTTTGACAAGGCAGCAGCACTTCCTCGCCGACGAGCCTGTAATTCTTGAACCAAAGGCTGACCCTCACAAAACTACGTTTCCGGAGCCTCCAGCAAAGGGTTCCCACATATCAAGTTTACATGTGATAGCTAGGGAGCGAGGCACTGAGAAATTGTTGAGAGGCAAAATCCGCCTCTTCCTACGAAATTCGAGTATAGCTTCCCCAACAACATTTGATGTGTCAGCCTTGTATCGCTTACACTTGCATTTTATCTCACAGCCCTAAAATATCACCGTTGCGACATCATCGGTCGGCCGAAACTTTCGGGTCTAGCATGTGATGATACGGTCTCGCTGCTGCGCAAATGGCTTGACGCGTGTAAAAGCCATCACGTCAGCTGCCGCGAAGCACTGTCTGGCGAGACACTAGACGGAGAAGCTCCTCGTCAGCTCCCTAGCCGTCTATTGCATATTGACAAAGACAATATCCGTCTGGTACGATCTTCGGGCTTGCGTGGCCGTTACGTTGCCTTGAGCCATTGCTGGGGTCCGTCTGACGAGCGCCCAGTGAGCACGACGTTATCCAACATTGAGGCTTACGAGGAGGATATTCCCTGGTCAAGCCTGCCTAAAACGTATCATGATGCAATCATAGTCACTCGCTGTCTTAGCATACCCTACTTATGGATCGACTCATTATGCATCATACAGGATGACAGACAAGACTGGCGGCGGGAATCCCGCCAAATGGGCTTTGTTTACGAAGGCGCCGAACTTACCATAGCTGCTTCTCACGCATCCAACTCATCAGAAGGGTTCCTCCATAAGCGTGAATCACTATCTGCAGTAGTGGAGATGCCCAACTTTCTACATTCACGCTCCAACACAAATTCACAGCATACCCCGATCGTCTACGCGTGGGTACGACAAGACACCGTGGAAGATTCCTTTCCCGAACATGGTCCGCTAAATCAACGTGCCTGGGCCACGCAGGAATGGCTTCTTTCCCGGCGTGTAATATTCTTCACACCCGCTGTAGTAATGTGGTCCTGCAAAAGCATCACCCAACGCGAGACGGGCGAGCGTTGCTTCAACATTTCACGCAATCTCCGCTGGAAGAGCGTCGTGGAAGCTTTCAGCGAGCGGAAACTGACGTATCCCACGGACAGACTCATAGCTCTAGAAGGCCTGCACACTGAGCTGCAGAAGAAGTCTGGCAACACCTACATGTCTGGGATCTGGCTAGAGAGTCTTCCAGACCAGCTACTGTGGCAGGTAACGGAGCAGGTTAAGCCAAGTTTTGTAGATCCACTGGTTCTGCCAACATGGACATGGGCACACGTTCCACGCGGAGTACGCTTCTTGCAAATCCACGGCGCAAAGAGCCTATGCCACTCTATAAAGCCGTCAAACAACAAGCAGAGTCTCACTGTCCGTGCGCCAATACAAGCAATAGCCTCAACTACGCAAACCTTGGACAATACCAAAGACGACGCTACCACAGCCGCCATTACTTTAGACATAAACGCATCTCATGCAAAGCAAACGGGAACCCTTGCCGCTTACATCCTCCACGACACTAATCCAATCGGCTGGATAGTCTACGACCAAGAGACACAACCGTATCAAGCAAACGGGGACATGTGCCTCGCGCTAATGAGCAACATCAGCCGCAGAGACGACGCAATCGAAAGACGTTCAGGAAACATTCGCTCCAATAAGCTGCGTCATCACTGGAACCTTGTTCTACGGCGTCGTGGAGACACGGGCGAGTGGTATCGCGTCGGTGTCGGCAAGACGTATAGTCGGCAGTGGTGGGCCAATGCTAGTATTGCCGATGTGCTGATTACATGATCAACTAAATACATGGTGTCTGCACGAAGTCACGGTAGATCTGGAAAGAGTTCTCTGTAACAGCTAAGGCGTCCTTGACAATGTGCGTCAGCCACCGTATACGTAGGTCATGCGCTACCCTGTCTTGTCAAAAATCACGCGCTAGTCCCGTTGTCTCCGTATCAACTATAACTCTTCCCTGTTTCACGATATTTTCATCAAAGCCAAAGTATTCGAGAGCTTCAGAGGCCACGTCATTTGCATCCAGTCCAAGCGCGTTAAATTTACATGTGAATTACGCAGAAACTGCCAGTTCAGTATCAGCTAATTATAGGCCTGTTAGTAAAACAAGGTGGTTCATCATTACTTGGGTTTATTTTAAAAATTACTAATATCGTAGTACAGGATATGGCACCTTGTTCTGGTTGAAACAAAATAAAGCAATAATCGCAATAAATCCCGAGCACAAGCAACACCGCCAAAATAAAGACAAGAAAAAAAAAACAGCATTGGTATCGTGTTGAGGTAAATTACCCTAACAGTAGGACAAAAGAAAATCAAATAGCTGGCTCTTAAACACAGTTCAGATCAAAGTTCGTCATCGTAAAGTTATAAAGATAAACCGAGCTGCAACATGTCGTTTTGCCTGTTGGCTGGGTATTATCACGTCTTCAATCATCGTCTCCCCAACTTGGCTCTCCTAAGAGTGGAGCTGGCCCAAAAGCGCTCAGACGGGCTATGCTGCTCAACGTTGTTCGTGTTTGAGGAACAGCCGGAAATGCATCTGGAGATATTGGACTGTCCGGACGTGGCATGCCACCATCGTCTTCCAACTCGCTTTGCTCCGGCACAGAAGCCATTCCCATGCGAGCTCGCAGCATTCTGTCGGAGCATTTTGCTTCTTGTGACGAAGCAATTCTGCGAGTAGAATAGTTTGTGAAACCTTCGTTATCTTGTGTAATTTTCTCGGACGGTGGCTCCTGGAACGATCCTGAGGCAAGGTAGCCAAAGTCTTGAAAATCACTCAAGTCCGGGCTCGGCTCGCCTTGATCCAAGTACAAGATAACGTCTTCCTGTTCGGTCTCTTCTGGCCGCTTAGCAGGCTGTTTCAGAATACCCTTTGTTTGTGGAGCCTGATTGAGAGGTGCTGGCGAGAGTGCTCCGGTATTGCCATCGTCTATACTGCCAAACTCTTCAACACTGCTCTGCGACAGCTTTTCGGTGTTCGAGAGAGAGGCCTGTGAGCTAGAAGCGGCTGTGTTTAACGCATTGCCAAAAGACTGTCTTTGCGCAGACGGCGGTGCAGGGAAACCAAAGTCAAAGTTGGAAGCGTCGGCAATGAGAATTTCAGATGAGGGCTTCCTTTTCTCGTGTTGCGTCGCGCTTTCGTCAGTCACTTCTTCACTGGCACTACGGCTGGTCTCTGACTTGGACTTTTCTTGCCCCGAACGATGTTTCTGGCGCAGCGCAGAAAGTAGCATTTCCTCTTGTCGCGATACCGCCATGAAACGGCTCTGGCCACCTGCCCCATGGCCACCTGTCCCATCGATCGATGAGCGCGCCGAACGGATGTAAAAGTCGACAGAGGTTGGGCTGAGGGGAGGAGTGAGCTGTTCCGGAGATGGCATGGATTCGTACTGCAATGGCAACGATGAAGAACGGGATTCGTCTGGGCCAGCATGCTCTTTCTCGCAACCAAATTCTACTCTGGACGGCCTGCGAGCAGGTAGCATCGTGATTGCTCGGGCCTCTTCAATATGGCCATCATGGCCCCGAATGGTTAGACCAGAGGTATTTGAAAGGTTGGACATTAGCGATGCCCTGCATGATATCCCTTGTGAAGGGAATCCGTACGGAGTACTTGATCTCGAATCAGTCGGTGAAACAACGTTTCGCGTTGCACGTTCTTCATTGGTGCTTGGTATGGTAATATACGTATTAGCGGGCGCAAAACTTGTTCTTTTCGAGCCTCGACGAGGTGCCGCTGACGGTTGCGGAGTTACGGTGCTTCGCCTTACGGGGTTGGTCCGAGGCGAAACATTTGTGTCTTCAGATGAACGCCGAATCGGTGTCGAGTTGCGTACTTGGTTGCGAGACATATCAACGTTCTCCTCCTCCTCGTCTTCAGAGCCAGAAGACAAAAGAAGAACGCTGGTCTCCTGAAGGTTCGCATCACCAATGTTGTTATCTGTGCCCTTGGACGCCTTGGAGTTCTTGGTTGCTTTGCTTGACATGCTGGTAGATCGGTTGTGCTGCGAACCAGTATTACTGCCAGCCATGGCGGTCGTACGAGGTGTTTCTTGCGAGGTATCGATGTGTGATTTTGATTCACGATGAGCTTGAACAGGGGCGTCACTCGACTTTGCATTCTCAATGTGCTCGTCCTCTTCACCTATTTGTTCATTCGCAAATTGTCGCAGCGTCATTTGCTCGTAATGGTCATAAAGTGACGGTATTTCTTTGCTAGAGCTCCCCCGCCTTCGACTACTCATTGCTTCTTTCTGTGGTGATGCTGCAATTGGAGAGATCAGGCTGTCCTTTGTCTGGCGTTTTTGGATTTTGCGAGGCGCGCGCTTACCCGTAGTTGGTGACATACGGGACATGATTGACGGTGACTGCATGGTGCCATCTAAATTATTCATTAAGGTGCCATCAGTACGCAATTGTGGCTGTGATGTTTTCCGAGTAAGTTTCGAGCTTCCGAGGTTAGAGAAGTCCAGCATTGGCGGTTTTTTCTTCGCTTTGGGATCGACGCTACTACCATCAAAGTCTAGCATCCTATGAGCCTTTGAAGGAGGCCCTTTGGCTATGGCAGATGACGAAGTTTGCTGTGATACCGAGAGCGGTTGTTTTGACCTGTCGTACCAGGATCGTATGGTTGAAGAGGACTGGGTCTTGCGCAATGTGCCGGCAATGTCTGTACGGCTATACTCTGACTCGCTGGCAACATCACCGGCCTCTGTAAGTGCTGGCAAAATGTCGGATTCATTGGCCCAGCCATCGTCAGAAGCAATAGCAACTTGGTGATCGGAAATGTCGTCCCCCTCGGCGGCGAAACTGTGCAAGGTACTGTCTGCAGTCCCGCCGCTGAACCCGGATGATGCATCATCCCAAGCCTTTGGTGAGTCGATATTAAGCGGAGTCGATCCAAGAATCTTGTGTGCTTTGCTCATAGGTTCCGACAGAACAAGTTGCGGTGGCGGCTTCTTGCGGCCCTTTGCAAAGCTGAACGCACCCATCTCCGCGGCGAGCTTTAGGCGCAACGCCGCTCCTATGGGCTAGCTGAGTTGATCTCGTATACTGGGAGCAGCAGCAAGGTGCAATACATGGAGGGTGATTTGTTCGCAGTCAAGACCGTGCCCTTCAAAAGCTCCTCTGACGCTGGGGTTCGTTGTCTTGTCGCGAAGATACTATCGGGAGGGGTGTTGTGCCAGATGGTTACCGCCAGTCTGGAGCTGAAGTCCGGAGTATTAGCGTGGATTGGCGATGTGAAGTAGGTCGGTCAAGCACGGCAAGCATCAGCGCCACTGCTCTCTAGCTGCAGGAAGCTGCGCGACCGACAGCACAGGACACAGAAGAGCTGATAGAAGAACATGCAGAGAAGAGGAATTGTCGACAACGACGGAGGAGCGAATTGCGGTAGGTGGTAGGCAAGGAGACCTGTATCCACAGCGTAATTTTAGTGCTTAAGCTGCCAAAATGCCACCAGCCGATCGGGCGGGTCAGTCCTTGTAGGGGTGAGGAGGTTGGATGAAGGCCGCCCGGAGGGTGCCACAGCCGTCATTGGGTCCGGAGGAGGAGGGTTCGCCATACCAGATGAAGGTTTAGAAGCAAATCTAGTATCGTAGGGGCCGCGTCAATCGGCTATGATGATGAGCCAAAGGGCGGTTTCCTGACAAGTCTTACAGATATCGATCTCTCGGCAATCTCCGCATAGAAGAAGAAAACCTGGTAGAAAGCAAGACACTTTAGTCATACTCAGCCGCCGCAAATGTCGTGATGGCGATGCGACATGTCTCGCGGACGGGACGGCAATGACAAGGGGGAGCGCTCTCGTCCTTGGCCTCCGAGGTGGCTGCACATGATTCGCGTGCTTCCAAACAATGGGTCAAACGGTTACCTCAAGGTTATTCACCCTCCTACTCGTACTGGTGCTTCTTGGTGCGGCCCCGCTGGAGAAAAGATGGCGTTGATACCGCACTAAAGAGAGGCTATTTCAGCAGGGCTGGGGTCGCCGACCAGCGCTAGCCTGGGTTCCGTCGAGTCTGAGCCCACTGACGATACCCTAGGCCCGGAAGGATTTCATCCCGCGCGGAGGCCAGCATAATAGTCTGCTTGCAAGGCAATAGGGCTTGGGTCTGTAGGTGAACGTGAAGACTGCGATGGATTTGTCGAACAAAGATACAACAGCCTCGGGCTCATGCGTTTGTCGATATTGCTCGTACCTGGAAGCGCTGTCAGGGTCATGGTTCTCGGTAGTCCCGAGATTGCGGCTCCATGCAGGTGGCAGCAACCTTTTTGCCAGCTGTCGATCCGTGCTGGACGGAAAGGTTCGTTGAAACATGCACAAACGAAACAAAACGGCGATTCCGCACGTGCGCCGCGGCTAACGCAATCAAGCGGAAAGCTAAAGCCTGTTGGGGAAATACGCTGCTGAATTCGGCCTTTTTCCAATCACAACACCAGTCAATTACAATAGCCATGGCGCTCCCATCTTTTCCATCTTTGGGCTGGTGTTGCGATCTACAAGCCACTGGCCGGCAGAGGTCCGCCTACGCGTAATTGCACGGTACTTCACGACGGCGCAACCGAGGCGACTCTAGCAGCCTGTCCTGCAACGGCATCAAGAGCTGCTGCAGCTTTGCTATCTGATCTCCTGCATTATACGGAGCATTGAATGTAAGAATACAACAGGGATTCCATGGCTCTTATGCTGAAAACCCTCTTTAGGTCCCAATGGACTGCGAATTGCGGCAGAGACTACGTCCGCGGGCTTGGCAGTTCTTCGCGTCCAACGGCCCCGCGGCCACCTTCTGTGTGCCTCCATGCGCAGCTCCGCATAGTGGACCACCGTTGAGATGAGTGTGGGGAGTGACGATACGGGATGCTTACACAGTTGAGCGAGCCGACTACCTAGTACTCGTATGACGCTCTTTTGCGACGGAACGTTGTACAAGAATACGCTCTAAGAGTGTTGTTGCCAATCGTAATTCCCCTGTCAAAGCCGGAGGGATCCTAGGGAGATCTCCTGCGGATAGCGACATGATAAAGCGGGATCTAGAAGTGCTTGCTTTCGCCGTGAGCAGCTAAGCTGAAATTCGGCGACAGCGTCATTTGTCGACCCCGGACCCTACATCCTGTAGGTGCCATGGAGCCCTGGTCCTAGATGCTGCTCATCAACGTTCAAAGCCGTGTTTCAGGTTTCCCAGGCGCTAGGAAACCTTGTGCTTTGCGAATATGAGCTGCTCTTCGGCGACTACAAGAACAAGGCAGGATCCCTTGTCGGAAAATCTGACTTCTCGCCTCAACAGCATGTGGTCCTTTTGACTGCGCCTCGCCTTTAATTAGCAAAATGGTCTGTAATTATCTTGACCGCCAAAATTGGTCAAGGGGCAATCAACAGCGAAAGAAATCCACCAAGCCTGCGACGGCACGACCAGTCACTTTTCAGTTACGGTTATGTTCATGTTATTGCTCCATGGTATCTTGAAGCGACTTCTTCAAAAAATAAAAAACTGACATTGTAAATAGCCCTATGAAACTCCTCCAGCGCCCATTGAACCATCTTAATAATAATAATAAAGCTTATGCCCGTTGCAATCATGTCCAAAATGTCCCGTCGCTTTTCGATCTTCTTCTTCAACCGCCCGGCGAACACCACTACAGATATCGCGTCTTGAGCCACTCTTCGTTCCTAAGTCCGAGGTTCAATCCGTTACTCGCCCACCATTTCCTGACGCTCCTTTGATCGCCTATGCTGTCTTCTAGCGCCTCTTCAATGTCGCAGGTTCGAAACTCAATTGGTTGCCCGCAACCATCCATGCCTTCGAGCTTTCCGTGGGCGAACTGCCGCCACCATTCGAGAACATCGACGTGCTGGTGTACCGTGGCTCCAACCAACACCTCGCTGTCAAATACAATCTTGTTGGCCCCTTTCAGCTTGCGCCAGGCTTCCAGCACCTCAACACGGCCCCATCGACTGGCCATCTTGGCAACTCCATCGCCATGTGCCACTGGAATTCCCGACGCGTCCCACCAGCGAAGAACATCCGCCTGGCCATGCTGAGTTGCCCAGAGTAGAGACCTCCCTGGGCGCAGAACGATGCCCTCGTCCTGTGCCGCGGCATCCCGCCACCATTCGAGCACAAGTAGATGGCCTCTGCCGCTTGCTTGCTCTAATGCAGTCTCAGTATATCTCATTGGCAAGCCAGAGCGCCTCCACCACCAATCCAATATCCTGACGTGGCCATTTTTTGATGCGCCATCCACGGCTTCCGTATCATACATTTGTCTATCTCGAAACCACTGGCTCTGTTTCCAGTAGTCCAGGACGTCGGTCCTGGGATAGTATGCTGATGCTTTGGTAGGTAGCGTAGTACCGTCAAAAGCCTTGAACAGGTCGGGCCGGTTGACTTCCATGTATTCCAGTACTTCGATAAGGGCAAACCTGATGACCAACTTGACCACAAGCGCGGGTAAATCATGAAAGTTGGGCGGCGACTGCGACAGCTTTTTGCAAATGGCAGCAGCGTTTCCGGCGAGGGTGGTCCATTCAAGTTCGTGTTCGTATATTTTAAGAGGATCGTTTGAGTCTCTTGGTTGGAGAGACCAATAGACTGGCATTGGCAGGTTTGTGTAGATTCCGAGCGCTTTGGCAAGCTCCCAGTCGCCAGCGTAGTCCAGCACCATTGTCCAGATTTCTGGAGGCAGCTTTGATCTGATTTTCACGTCACTGTCGGGGACAGCAACCATGCCAGTGACAATCTCCACGTCCCTCCCAAGGCCAAGAAGATCGGCGTGGTTCTTTATAATGCCGAGGACCTCGTTGAAGCCATTCCAGTTGGGGACTCGCTTGGGATGCGGCGTCCCCTCGTAATGCCACAGAATAGGTGTCAAAACCCTCATCCATCCCCATTTGCGATGCAGTTTGCTCAGCTGCCGCTTAGTGATTGGATTCGCCCAAATGTGCGTACTCATCCCGGGAACAAGAACCACACTCTTTGTCGTGTTCCAACCTCTGAGCACTTCTCCGAGAAAAGTATCAGCCACGCCACCAAGCAGCTTTGCGATACCGTCTGCATCCAGCGGCACACAAACCAAGAGATCAGCCCACTCAACAAGCTCAAAGGCCTGCTGTCTATAAAACTCGATATCGTCGGCGCGATCGCCATGGCCAACAGTGAAGCTTCGGTTCTGCATGACAATGACAGTCTGGGTCAATCGCGGGACCACGTCGTCGACAATGGCCCTCATTTCAATGTGCGGGTTCTTGGAGAGGCGCACAACCAGGGCCTGGGCCCATGATGTGTCGCGGGGGCCCGTGGAGGCGACCAACAGACGCAGCTTGCGGTGGCGGGACGAGGCATCGTGGAGCGAGGAGCAGGAGGAGCCGGCGGGAGTTAGTCGAGGCGAAAAGGGTACGTGTGCCATGCTGGGTACGCGACGGCCTGGGTGCGGTGCATGGCGCAAGGCGTCGTTTTGGGTGGCTCTCCTTTGACAGAGAGGAGCCTGAAGATTTGGTTGTGTGGTTGGTGTGTGACGGAGCCTGAGATGATGGCTAGGCCGGCCAGAGACGGTGTTGAATCGCGGGCGGCGGCAGATTCGATGCTGGTCTTTTTGCGGTGTCGTATACTATGGTCTTGTGGCTCGGTCGTAGGAGATGTTGAGATGGGCAAGCGGATGTTTTGCAGGTCAAGGAAAAGAAAGGGACAAAGAAAAGGTCGTCAATATGTCATTTGTCTGACGTCGGGTCGAAACTTTGGCCTAGCGCAAGGCGGGCGTTGGTGGTACGGAGTACAAGAGTAGGTACTCCGTACATGGACTTTGGCCGTGTGTACCCGCGTTTCATGAAAGAGACGAGCAATTGAATACGAGGCGAAAATAAATAGCCCGATTGGATTATGTTTAAATTCTTCATGTGATATCCATTTATCTATCATCGATTTTCTTCAGATTAATTTTTAATTTTTTTTTTCAAACCATCAAGTCTTCTTCTGCGGACGTACATCATCCATCCTACATACACCCTTAGTACTTAAAACGGACGACTCGAGAGCCAGACCCGCCGCACGTGACTGGCCATCCGGCTTCCGGCGAAGCTTTTCGAGGCGTCCCACCACGGCACTGGCTGGCTGGCTGGCTGGGTGCTAGCGAACCAAAAATTTTGGTGATGACTGGGCGGGCTTGATCCGGGACGAACCTCGCCGGCAGAAAAAAAAAAGCTCCAACGACAGCAGCACCGCGTCATACCCTTTGTTTCATCGCCATTGAGGAGCATAACTTTCCATCTCTCATTCCGCTACCAATCTCGACTCGTCTATTGGCCTTTGCTGCTTCAATTCCTGCATCTTTTCAAGGGTTACTTTCTGTTGCGCCGCAAGCCAAGAGAAAGAAAAAAAACTAGTCTCACCTACTGCTGCGCCGAGACGACATAAGACCACCACCCCTGCCACGCCATCCCTCCCCCGCGTTTTTTTTTTTTTTTAGAAGACTACCATCTCACCTCTGCTATAATGCTCGATCAAATGGCCAACGAGATCAAGCTCATCTCTGGCAGCTCGCACCCGGAGCTCAGTGCCAAGGTCGCTAGTCGGTACGTGTGCACATGTTTGGCGATATTGGACGGCATGCGGACTGGCGTTCGCTTGATAAGATGCCATCCGAGGAGTGACCAATGGATGGATGGTGCCTCTGCAACGATTCTATTGAAACCGCTCCGCCACAAGATCGTACATCAGCGTATCTAGCATGCTGAGACACAGTTTCGCTGACATGAATCTCTTCTCTATAGCCTTGGCATTGATGTTGCCAATACCATGAGCCTCAACTACTCAAACCAGGAAACTAGCGTGTCAATCGGCGAGTCGGTGCGTGATGAAGACGTCTTCATCCTGCAATCGACTGCTCCCGGCGACGTTAACGATGGGCTTATGGAGCTCCTCATTATGATTCACGCCTGCCGCACCGCCTCTGCTCGCCGCATCACGGCTGTCATTCCCAACTTTCCTTATGCCCGCCAGGATAAGAAGGACAAGTCGAGAGCTCCCATCAGCGCCAAGCTCATCGCCAACATGCTGCAGGTTTCTGGATGCGTAAGGACCTCATATAGCTCCCAAGCACATCGCCATCTTTTCTCTTGTTTTGCTAACTGAAGTTCAGAACCACATCATCACCATGGACCTCCACGCCTCTCAGATCCAGGGCTTCTTCAACGTCCCTGTGGACAACCTCTATGCCGAGCCCTCGGTGCTTCGCTGGATCCGTGAGAACCTCGACGTCGAAAACTGCGTCATTGTGTCTCCCGACGCCGGTGGTGCCAAGCGTGCCACCTCCATCGCTGACGGTCTCAACACTGCCTTTGCCCTCATCCACAAGGAGCGTCCCCGCCCCAACGTCGTCGGCCGCATGGTCCTCGTCGGTGATGTCCAGGACAAGGTGGCCATTCTCGTTGACGACATGGCTGACACTTGCGGAACTGTAAGTTGTACCCGTGGCCATCTGTGCCACCTCATCCTTGTCAGCCCTACATGTGTTTCGCGTTGCTGACCTCCACAACAGCTTGCCAAGGCTGCCCAGACGCTCAACGAGCACGGCGCCACCAAAATCTATGCCATTGTCACTCACGGCATTCTGAGCGGCAAGGCCATTGATATTATTAACCAATCTTCCCTGTCGGGTCTGGTCGTGACCAACAGTAAGTTTCCTCCTCTTAATGATGCTCTGAAATATTGTTTCGTTTAGCTAACGTTTGCTCGCAGCTGTCCCCCGTAAGCTTACCCGGATGAAATCAATATCTATGTACTCCACACTAACTCGTTCTAGTCGGCGACAAGACTGATCGCTGCCCCAAGCTCAAGGTTATTGACGTCTCTGGCACGCTCGCTGAGGTATGTTACTTTGCATCCTTATTAGGGCCCTCGTCTGCTAACGACGTCACAGGCGATCCGCAGAACTCACAACGGCGAGTCCGTCTCGTATCTGTTTACGAATGTCCCTGTTTAGAAGTCACGAATTGATTTACATTTTCATTAGTTCACGGAGTTGGGTACGTGCCTACCAAATCCACTACCACCCGAATCCGCCTGCTAACCATCACTCAGGGTGTTTTTATTTCCCTTTTTCATATAAACAACGGCTGCTACTCAGTCATGTTTCTCTCGTGGGCGGCCCACAAAATACTTAAAAATATGTCAGCTTTTCCTATTGCGGTCGTGTAGACGATGGTAATGACGGGGGTTTTGGTTGGAGGACTACTTCTTTTGTTCTGCTCTCAAGACAAGACAGCTTCTTTTTCCTAGACGTACACACATATTAGATTGTCTCTCTTACCTCATCTCTACCTTTGTATGATATAGGAGAATTAGGCAAATATTTGGGCTGTGTTTTTGTCAACTTGAATGCTGACTGCTAAGGTGGGAGGGATATTGACGGCTTACATAAAAAAGACAGCGTCTCCCGGCAGTGCGCCACAGGATGATACTTAGAGATACAATCTCACGATGAATAGAAACCCATTCTTGGATATGACAACACAAATGATCATTACCGACATGTTCATGTCTAGCTAGACTTCCAGTGCTCGGCGGCTGGAGGGCGTTGATCGGGTTAAGGTGGTTGTCGCACGGCTGAGAGGTGCGCTAGCACTTTAGTTTGCGCCTCACCCCCACACGCTTCCAACTCTTTGCCGTCGCAACCCTGACTTTCTCCCCCAACGCCATTTTAGCCACTGAGCAAAATAACATACCACGTTCATATCATGAATTACATTCCTCTACTACAAAAGAAGTCTCCTGGGCTGGCATAGCCCCGTCGCCTTGTACAGTATAACGCACCAAATGGAGACGCAGCCGCGCCACAAACGCTCTCGAGATGGCTGCTGGACCTGTCGCAGACGGTATGTGTGCAGAGAGACGAGACTAAGAAACTGCGGAGAGGCTCAAGCTGATAGCTAACTGCGATTGTTTCATAGAAAGAAGAAATGTGACGGGAATACATTTCCTTGCGACACTTGTAAGAGACTGGGCTTAACTTGTGAGCGAGGCACGCGACTGGTCTGGGAAGACGATGCACGGCGTAAAGGCATGAAGCGCCGGGGGCCGACGTATGGGACAGCAGGCGAGGACAAGTACGGAACGGTGATGCAGACAGAGTCGACTATATCACAACTTGGATCTGAAACTGGCGGCATCTTCAATTTCGACGCTACACCCGGTCCAGCTGACAGCATCGCCGCATCATCAGGTGCTGTTGCCCGCCAAATACCGCCGTGGCCATTTCAATTGAGCCGCAACGAATCTCAAGTGCTGGATCACTACATACAGCGATTTTCACGGACTTATCCCACCTTTAGCGGACCCAACAACCCCTTCCTGCGAATCTTTCTGCCGCTATCCATGCAGAGCCGTGTTGTGCTCGATTCGCTACTGGCGCTAAGTGCCGTCCAGAGCTGGGACAATGGAAGTTTTGCCATGGGCGATGCCATGCTCGGCTTTCGCCAAAAGGCGCTACGCGGATGCATGACTCTCTTGGGAAATATCAACTCAGCACCGCGTCAGTTGCTGCTCAGATCTGCGGGAGAGATGACATCTGCCGCGGAGTCGTCCTCTGGCGACGTGGACGGAGAGCAGCTTGCGACGGATGATGTCCTGTATCTGTTAAGCAGTTGCGTGCTGCTACTGCTATATGAGAAGCTGGCTGGTGAGGGCCAGGATAACTGGACGCCGCATATCCAGTTCTTTACTCGAATGTTTCCAGGTCGACTACTCGCAGGCACCGTCGACGGAACGCCTGTGACGGAAATCGACCCAACACGCACAGAGGCATTCCAATTCTTGTCCAACTTGTTCCTCTACAACGACCTTGTCCGGTCAACGACACTACAGACAGCAACGCTATCCCCATTCTATCTCGGAAAAACAGCAGAAGCAGCAACCATTTCCCCAATCGACCAAAACACGCTACGGCTCCTCCCACTCCAGGACGAGCGTTTCAAATTCCCACGAATCATAGCCCGGCTCAGCATGGGCGACTTGAGCGTCACAGACGCCGACATAGCCGCCTGGAATGGCCGACTAGACTGGCTCCCCAGCTACGCGCTCAACGCCGCCCCCGACAGAGGCCATATGCAAGAGCAGCTACCGACAGGCGACCCAACAGCACTGGCAGACCCGCTGTTTGAGCGCCTGGACTCGTTCACCGGCGTCACGGGCTGGGATGACAACGCGCTCATCTCCGAGTTATACCGAGTGGCGGCTGCCATATACCGTCGGCAGTGTGTGGCGCGGTTCCTAAAAGACACGGGCCAGCTGATGACGTCTGATGGCTGCGGGCTGGATGATCTCGCGACGGGCAACCTTGGTCTATGGGCCGTGCAGCTGATTCAGCTGCTTCCCACCGGCTCGTCGTTTGAGAATACGCTTCTATGGCCGATTGGCATCTCGGCCAAGGAGCTGAGCAGTGAGCGGGTGTTTGAGAGGGATGCTGTATTTCAGAGGTTACAGTCGCTTGAGCGGCGGTTTCAAATGAGGCACTTTGCAGCTATTCGCGAGTTTCTTACCAAGTTTTGGCAGGCGAGAGATGCTGGTCTTGATTATAGAGATAATGAGCCCATTCTATTTGGCTAATGTACGAATAACACAAAAACTATGTGATACGAATTATGACAGAAAAGAAAAAAAGACAAAAAAGCAGTCCCAATAATGACTAACCGAAATCTATCTATATATATATATGCATTTACACTTCAAATCTCTACTGGCCGATAGGTCTCATCTCATGCAGCGTGCTCTGGATATACTTGATCTGCTCATTCGCCCACTTCTCCACCTCGGCCACATCAACCGTCTCAACACGGCACATGCCGCCCTTGTTGTCGGCATCAGTGGCCTCGACATTCTCCGCGTAGCGCTTGCGAAGAGCGTCGGCAGCAATGGTGGCGCGCTGGGCGAGCACGTCAAGACGGTACGTTGTCCACTGGTAGTACAGCTCTGACAGCTGCGACTTGTTGCGGACGTTGGCATTGGTAGTCTCGTCGAGCAGGGTTGGATTCTTGGGGCGGAACGAAGTCACGATTGTGACGCGTTCCGGCATGTTGTCGACTGGCGCGGCGGTGTGGGTGATGTATCTGCCCTGGAGAAGCACGGCGCAGCCCTATTTGGAAAAATTTGTTAGTTTCATTTGAAGACAGGCTGGGCAGTGTTTTTGAAGAGAATGCTTACCATCTGAGGAGCCTTGACCTTGAGCGTGGTTCCATCACCTTTCATAAGCTCTGTCTCGCCACCATTCATATGCCTAGCATCCGAAAGCATGACCACGCAAACCCAAGGATGCGAGTCCTTGTGCCACTCAATAATCGGCTTGCTCTGGTCTGTCACCTCTCTCTTCTTGGGCTTATCCGCCTCAAAGCGGCGGATTGCCTCCTCCGTAGCCAGCGGCGGCTCAACCGGCGTGTTCCTCACAGCATCCAGACCGTCAGGACCAAGCTGGACGTTGGTGTGGGAGATTTCATAGTCCATGGCCGGCACGAGCTCAACACCCGCCACGTCGCTAACAATCTTGAGCACCTCGGGCGAGTGCCAGAATTCATGAATGAATGGCGCGTAGCGGGGTGCCATGCCGCGGATCTGGACGGAGCCAGGGCGGGTGTGGTGCATGCAGTTGTCCAGCACTTCGCGGCTAAAGATGTCGCGGCGGTGCTGGAGGACAGCCTCGTGGGAGAGGAGAGGGAAGGGTTCCGTCGTGGCGACGGGGGAGAGCTCTGTTGGTTCTAGCTCCAGGTCCTTCATTGTGAGGATTGAAGAAGGAGGGGAGTAAGACAGATGCTTGGCTGCGTTGAACTTGACAGAAGAGTCTTTGAGAGAAGACATGCCTCCTGCCGTGGGGGATGTGTGAGTGTTAAACGTCTCATTGCGAGGCGTATCAACAGCAACTGGAGGAGCCATGGTGGTTGATTTGTGATGTGGTTTTCTTGTATAGAACAAGATGAACAATGTAATAAATTAAAGTGTTGTTTGAAGCTTTAGAAGCCGTTGACACTATAACTTTGATTCGAGTGAACCGGCAAACGAGATATATATATCATCAAAAGTACAAGAATTGCGTAATGAATCAATTGCAACATACGATAATTCAAGCTTACCAGAAATAAATTTCCTATACGGGTATATTCTAGCCGCGACCGACTTCGGAATCCTTTAGACTCCAGACTATCGTCTTGAAGGATGCGAGGGGCAAAAGTCATCGGCAATTCAATGGCGCGTCTAAACAGGTCCAGAACGCAGGCGGCTCGAAAGTCCCAAAACGGTAATATTCTAGCCGCGAGGAAGAAGGCACCTCCACACCACACGCGCGGAGAAAGACATCTACGACGCATAGAGGGCGCAAAGGCGCACCTTCACACCGTAACAAAAAGCGAACCGCCGGGGCTGCGAGAGCTGTCCCCTCCGGCCGGCCCACCGGCACCTCCGTCAACTTATCCTAATCTGGAGCATTCTTACCGCCCAAAGGCCCCGGTGGTGTCCGCCGCCGCCACCGCAAGAGGGCTCCGGAACTCGAACATGAAATTCAGGATATCCGGGGCGCTTGTCAAAAGACGCCATTCTTGGAGACGCGGGATGTTTCTCCACGCCCTTTGTCTGGGGTAAAACGAGAAAACAGTCTGGGGAAGATATTGATCTATTCCCGACTTGGGGGATTTAAGCCGCGAACAGGACCCGCCTTTGTGGCTTAATGTCCGGGGGCTGACCATTGACGAGTCAGGTATTGCGAGGCACATTTTTTGTAATCTTCTGCCAGCGCAGATTCCATAGTCACCTTCAAAGTCACATACTATACGTGATTGTTGACAAAAGAAAATTCCGGGCTAGTAGTTAGGATCCTCAAATGCCGGTGTCCGCCATCGCAGGGTTTCTATCTGCAACCTAGAAAAGCCCCCCGTGGGGAAGGGAACAGAGGCTTGGACGAGGGTAGGGTTCTTCACGTACTTATTTCAGACGAGTGCCCAACTTTTTGGACCTCTGACTTCTGAGCCATAGCAGACCAGATCAGAGACTACTCACTATCATACCTTGAGAATATCCTTCAACCTCAACCAAAAAACGATACCTTTTTCTATTCCATATAATGGGTTCCGCTCAGGAGACGGACATTACCCTGCCAGAGAACGAGAGAACCATTACCGCAACCAGCACGCACTCGGCTGCTTCTGTTAGCAAGGAAGGAAAGGAGCACACGGCTGCAGGCCATGCTAATTACCATGGCATAGACACGCGTGCGCTGCCCATGGGCGCGGACGAGGTGTATGAAAAGAAAATTTCCATCATGAACGAAGCGCTTATTGACATTGGTATGGGCTCATTTCAGTGGAAAGTAGTGGCCATGACTGGCTTTGGATGGTTTGTCGACAATGTGCGCTCCCTCTCGTTTTTGCATGACAATGTCGATAAATAGTGCTGACTTTTTACTCCTTAGTTCTGGATGCAAGCCATTACCATCATCAGTCCACCTGTCAAGACAGAATTCGCTGTCAAGCGCATCGCCTTCCTGGCGGTTGCCAAGTACGCCGGGCTTGTCGTCGGTTCCAGTCTTTGGCCCATGACGGCCGACTTTATCGGTCGCCGTGTCGCCTTCAACATTACTCTCATGATCTCTTCGGTAGCTGGACTCGTCGGTGCAGGCAGCCCCAACTTTGTGGCCATTGCGACGTTTTGTGCGTTCCTTGGTCTGGGCACAGGCGGCAATCAGCCAGTTGACAGTGCCATCTTTCTCGAATTCATCCCCGCCACACACCAGTACTTGCTTACTATGCAGTCTGCATTCTGGTCTGTCGGCCAAGCTGTCGCTGCGCTCATTGCCTGGCCGCTGATCTCGCAGTACTCTTGCCCATCGGACACCAAGCCAGGAGAGTGTGGATTCCAAGATAATCTGGGTTGGCGGTACACGTTTTGGACTTTTGGTGGGCTAACGCTTGTCATGTTTCTTCTGCGTCTGCTGTTTCGTATTCATGAGACCCCCAAGTACCTGCTTGGCAAAGGATTGGATAAACAGGCTGTGGAAGTTGTTCAGGACGTTGCCAAGAGAAATGGATCGTCTACTTGGCTCACAGTGTCGCACTTTGAAGCCGTGGATAGAGAACTGGCGTTGGCAAAGGCATTGCGGGAATCGGAGACGGAGCAAGAGCAGACAACGTCTAGTGCTGTCAACGCCGAAAAGCGCAACATCATCAAGCGCAACCTGGACAAGTTTGCACCCGAGAAAATCAGGTCTCTGTTTTCGACGCCGCGCCTGGCACTATCCACGTCGCTGATGCTGTTCCTCTGGTGCTCCATTGGCATGGCATACCCGCTATACAACTCGTTCATCCCCATCTACCTGGAGCGCAAGGGCGTCAGCTACGGCGCAACATCGATCAATACTACATACCGCAACTACGCAATTCAAGCCGTCTGCGGTATCCCTGCTTCGCTGCTTGGTGGTGTGACGGTAGACATGAAGCGAATTGGGCGCAAGGGCACAGGCACGATTGCCTGCCTTGCAACTGGTGTGTTCCTGTTTCTCTTTACACGAGCCAACACGTCTGCCAGTGTCTTGGGCTTCTCTTGCGCGATTGCGTTTTTCCAGAATCTGGTGTATGGTCTGCTATACTCTTACACGCCTGAGTTGTTCCCGGCACCGTCGCGCGGCACTGCCAATGGCTTAGTGGCCATGTTTAACCGACTTAGCGGTCTTATGGCGCCCATCATTGCCGCATACATCGGAATTGACACGGATATGCCAGTGTGGATTTCGGCTGCGCTGTTTATGGTGGCTGGGCTTGTGTTTTTGGCGCTTCCGTATGAGATGCGTGGACGAGCAGCTTCTTAATGCAGTGGTTCTAGACGAGTAACTTGTGTTCAAAGACGCGTATATAGGAATCGTATTAATGAAAAAGGAACGAATGAACGTCTCGAAGTCTAAGATGAATGCTTTTTGTGATGATGCGATAGGTACCCAGACGTTTTAGCTGCAACAGGAATGGCACCCCGAGATGGTCGAGCGAGTTCGGACAACGATCTGTCAGTAATGTGGAAGATTGTGAGTGTACTCGTAATGGTCATGTGCTGACTGGAGCATGCGGTGGCTTGCCAATTGGATCCCAGCAATCCGGTGTGCGGTGAGGGTGGTGTTGTTTGTTTGGTGTGGAAGCGGTGGCACAAGAGATGTGTTGGGGAGACGGCGCGTGACCACAATACGGATGGGATGAGCACTGCCAACCTGAGGTGGGTGAGTTTGGTAGGAAGAAAGCACGACAGCGTGAGCTTTCCCGGTGCTGGTCTAGCTGGGTATTTGGGAGCTTTAATTCAATTGCTGTTTTTAGTAATTGCCTTTCTCCGTTTTATTTATTTTATTTTGTTTTGTTTTGTTTTATTTTATTTTATTTTATTTTATTTTATTTTTTATTTTTGAGAGCATTCAGAGTGGTATCTAGAGAAGAGGCGACTGTTGACACCGCGTTTGTAAGACGAACCTTGGACCTAGCATCTACACCTACCCTCCTATCTTTTCGCCCGCCTTCTTCTTCATCATTCTACTTCTCTTCCGCCTCCTCTTCTTCTTTCTTTTTTCTCTCTTCTTGATTTTGTAAATTTTTTTTTCCCTCTTGCAGCCTTGCTCCACATTCAAGCAGAAAACTCAGCGTCATCATCACAACACCAAACCGTCCATCTTACTCGCACCCGACATCAGCTTCCCCACAGCCTTCTCCAGCATCGCCAAAAGACACGACCTCGAACAATCCACCACACCAGACCCCGGCATAAAGGCTTCACTAGCAGATTCAACAAGACTGTGACCATGGAATTTTCTGAAATCTAGCCTATCCTGGCGCACCAATGCTCGCATTTACTTTAAAATTCCAAGCGCCAAAATCCACCAACGGACACCAGAATAAAGGGCATCAAACGGCGTCGAGCATCATGACGAACCAAAGGCAGATTCTCGCCGGACCTTCCATCTTTGTCAGTCAAGATGCGAAATGGAAGGCGCCGCCAGTGGAACAAAGGCAGGAACGCCTGGCCGCTTTCGCTTCCCCACGGCGATTTCTGCAAATCACAGATTCCCAGGCCGGTGAGCGTCCCCACCAGTACATGAACGACTCTGCGCAGTCAAGGTAGCGTACAGGTAGCTTGATTTAACTTCCCACCTACTTCCCACCCAACACCATCAACTAGATACATCCAGCATACCACTCCTCTCGCCCCCGACCGGCGTACCTCCAACGGCGGCCCTTCCGGTCTCCGGCCACGGGCGTCTTCCCCCCCCCCCCCCCCAAACCATGGTCCTCACGGGGCCACGGGGCCGCCTGGCCAAGGAGCAAAACACTAAACGCATCGTGTTGTCGTAGTCAGTCCGCAACTAGCCGGCACTTTGCAAGCCTGGTGGAGAGGACGAGTACACGACAAGCAACTGAAGGGAAGCGAGTGGGGGAACCACCTGGGCCTTTTCTCGATCAATTCTGTCCTCTCGCTTCGTCTCTCTTTTATTTCTACATCATCACACCTCGCTTACCGGCTGTTTCGCTCCTTGCAAGCCTAGTTGGACAAAGATCTTTAGTCTACGCAGACCGTTTCGAAGCCACCCCTTCGGTTTCTTCCTGCCGAGCCTCGAAATCTCAGATCGGCCACACATCCGCCTCGACCTACATACACAGGCGCAGCCCTCCTATACGTCTGAATCTCGCCAAAGAAGAAGTCTATACAGTCTTCCTCTTTTGTTTCTTCCTTTTCCTGCTCGCCTCATCAGTCTTTTACTGAACATCATAATTAAACTCACACCAAAAATGGACGCCCATGCTGCCACTGCCGGTCCCTCGACCACCGGCCCCAAGGACGTCGTCATGCAGCTCGAGGGCCCTGCTCGATACTGGGCTCGCGATGGCTTCTTCCTCACCACCGACAAGGCCTTTGTTGACCCGTTCAAGATTAACGAAGTCTTTGACTCGGAGCTGATGTGGTGGAACGATCCCCTCGATATCGACCAGATGCGCAAGATGCTGGCCAACTCGATGACCTTCTCCATTTACTCTGTTCCTGACACAGCCGATGAGATGAAGCGTAAGTTTCTTTTCTCCCTTTCTAAATAAACTTTTCTTCTAGTGTTTTTTGCTTTTGAAAAGACTTGCCACTGCGAAAATACAGGTGCACCATCTGATATAAAACAAAATACTGACCTTGTTCCCCAGAAAATGGCGGCCTTCCCAGAGAAACAGCCGGTGAATCCTTCAAACTGGCCGGCTTCTGCCGCATATGCACCGACTACGTCACCTTTGCCTACCTCACCGACGTCTTCATCCTCGACGACTTTCAGCGCCGCGGTCTCGCCTCGTGGATGATGCGTGCCCTCAAGGAGGTCACCGCCGGCTGGCCCAACCTCCGGGGCCTGCTGCTCATGACAGACAACTCGGCCACGGCTCGCATGTACCAGCGTGAACTCCAGGCGCTGCCCTACGACGAGGGCCCTTCAGCTGGTCTGGTCATGCTGGAGATGCCGGGCAATGGTGTCAAGGATGTGCCTGCTGACCACTAATGTTTAATGACTTTGCTGAAAAAATCCTGTGTTTGTTTGCGTAAACCCTTTCTTTTTTATCGATCTGGGTGTCTTTTTCTTTTGTTCTTGCATCTGGCCATGAGAGCCAAGATAGAAGCTTAGTTTTCTTCCTTTTTGTGGTCCTTTTTTACGTCTTCATAGCGTCCATATGGAACGACATTACCAACTACTTTGGAATGGTGATTTCCAGCAACACGAAACAATTCTTCATTTACGACTCGTCATACTTATTCACCTGTCGTCTTTGGGATAATATTTTCATGGCTCTTTATTTTATACATCTTGAAAAGGCTTGCGCCAGACTAGTCTCGTTAGACTTTGGGGGTATATACACATATATACAAAAATCAAAACCAGAAATCACTTTAAATAATTCCTTTTTTTTTCTCGAGTTCCTCTCTTCGTTCCCCTCCATCCTCACACTACTTTGCCGCCTTGGACAACGCAGCCCGCATCTCAATCGCCCTCTTATACGGCGGCGCAATCGGCGGCTGCACGGGATCCAGCGACACATAATCCTCAGGCAATGTATACGACGCATCCGAGTCAAACGCCGACAAGTCACCACACGCAACAAACGGCGCAATCCACCGCTTGCTCTTATCCGTCGTGGCCGTCTCCATCATTTCCTCGTCCCCATCTCCATCCACGTCGTCGTAAACCTCCCTCTCCACCACCGTAGTGTACTCGTCGTCTTCCGCCGTGGCGTCTCCCTGGTGCTGCTTCTTGTGCTCCTCGACCAGCTTGCCCAACCGCTCACCAACGCCCAGCGGCTCCTCCAGGCTCGCCTTGAACCCAGGCGGCGGCTGAAAGTTCAAGCACACGATAAACGCCTCCACGCTGCTGGCGCGACTACTCCGCGGCTTGGCAACGACGACCGTCTCGAAAAAGATTTTGAGCTGCGCATACAGCACATCCACGTTCCGCCCGCGGAAAATCTTGGCCACAAACTTGCCGCCGGGCCGCAAGACGCAGAGCGCCAGGTTCAGCGCCGCAAAAAGCAGCTGTGACTGTACGTAGATGTCCAGGTCGTGCAGGCCCGTTACGTCTGGCGCGCCGTCGCTAAGGACAAGGTCAACCGGTCGTTGCGACGACGCCGCGGAGCCGGTAGTGGTGCCGTTGCTGCCAACGCCAGCGTCGTCTTTATGATCCGGGTCGAGCGCATTGAGCAGCAGCGGCACCGTGGCCGGGTGTGTAATGTCTGCGCGCAACGTGGTGATGCCCGCCAGCGGCGAGATCGGCTGCAGGTCAATCGACACAATCTTGACGTCGTCGCGCGGCCGGGACGCAGCGTGGTCGTTTTCAATCGCCTGCGAGACGACGGCTGCCGCTTCTTCTTCCTTTTGTTTTTTCAATCCATCTTCCTTGTCGCTGTGGTTTGCGCTTGTATTGCTCGACACCACGCCCAGCATCTGCTGTCTGAATCGCGCCTCGCGGTCTTGCCAGGCTGCCCGCCCAAACTTCTCGCCTCGGATGAGAACCCGCGACAGGACCTGCGACCAGCTGCCCGGTGCGGCGCATAGGTCCACGACACGGGAGACATTTGCAAAGAGATCGAATTCTGTGTTATGTCGAGTGCCTTGTCAGTACGAGTGTGGTTTGGCGGAGCTGGAGGATGTTTCACGAATCGGGGAGAGAAACGCACCTTCGTCGAGCTGGAGCAGCTTGAATGCGCTTCGGGCACGCCAGCCTTGCTCCTTGGCGAGCCGGTAGTAGGCGTCGCGCTTGTCCTTGGACGATTTGCCCATTTTCTTTTATGCTGCGTTGCCCGTCGTGCCGTTTTTATGTCGTCGTTGGCAATGGCTTGCCGATGACTTGCTGAGGGCAACTTTTTTTTTCCTCCTCGCAGCGCCCCGCGCCGACCTTAACCCCACCTCCGCCTACACCGAGACACCCACTACAACATAGGTATGCACCATGCAGAGTGATATAAACATCGTCTTAGTTGTAATTGTAGTATATTTAAATAAACGCCGTAAAATGCTTTGTCTGGTCCATTTAATTCTGTTTACGTATAAGACATTATGCAATGCCAAGCTCTCCGCCAATGACATCCAATGCTTGCTGCAGCAGTGACAGTACCTTGTCGTCTCCTCCAGCAACCAGACCCTTTACCATAAGCGGATAGAGTCGCAGCAAGTGCTTCCTACTCTCACTTTGCGCTCCGTGCAGTGCAGGTATAGCTTCCGCATCGCTTTGCAGCTCTACTAGTCTTCCCAGCGTCCAAAGCAACTCTTTCCTTTGGCTCAGTGGTTGTGGCATCTTCCCGCGCAGCGGTTGGTCGGCAACGTATGCTCGAAGGGTAAGCGCACATCGTACAATAAGAAAAGGTGCCACAGTGCTAGCAATACGCTTTGACAGCACTGAGTTCGGCTTCGAGCTTCTTTCGTCCTCTGAAGATCCTAGCTTTCCTGCAGATTCATTGCTCGCCACCAGCGCAAATAGCTCGTCAAAAGCCACATATGCCATGCTGCTCCGCTGCGTTGGCGGAACAAATACGGTGCGTCCAGTTCTTGCTTCATAAAGTGCTGACAGTCCTACTTCGCTGCCGCTATCGATAATCGCGCCATCGCATTCTGCGGGGGCGTGGATTATCGACGTTTTGAAGAGGCTCTCCGCAAAAGTCTTTCTCGTTTTGTCCAGTACGTCATCCGCACCGAGCCCAGGGATAATCAGCCTGCGCAGCTTGCCGAATGACTCAATGTCAAAATTCTCATCACGTCGAAAGTCGGTCGCTGCGTCTGCATTGTCACAATCCGCATGCAGAATGCTGGCTGCAATGCTCACAATAGACTTCCACATCTGCTGCACAGTCTCCTTGTCGACATTCAGCTTCTTGACCTCCGGCAACGTAGCTTCTAGAACAGCGATCGCAGAGGACGTGGCGATTTTCCACGGCTGAGCGGATTTTGTTGTAATGGGGAACCCATACTTGAGCGCTATCGGCTTGCAAAGCCCCTCGAGCACCCTTGATAGTGCACCGCTAGTATAAACATCCTCGACTGACGCGTGCTTTAGTACAACACTCTCCAAATGTGCAATACTCGCGCGGGAAAGTGCCACAAACGTCCTTTTCGGCCGTGACCCTGCGACATGTTCTTGCTCAAACGCCATGGTCGCAATACGAGACGCATTCACCAGCATAACTGGCGGGACACCATCCACATCAGTTCGGATCATCTTCACAGCATCCATTATCTTGGACTGGAGCTGTGTCATGTTCTCCACGTCGACCGCAAAACTGCCTATCGAAGCTTCCTGTGCCGTTTGATACAACAAGGTCAGAATTCTTTCCACTTGCTGTTTCGTCAACTCGTCCTGAATTAGTCGGTATACTTCTTTCAGGGCCTCAACATAGGCAATCAAGCATGGCTGGTTATCATCGTCTTCGCCACTTCTTGATTTAGCATTCGGGATTCCTCGGGACCACAGATTCCACGCAAAGTCTATTGTTTGGGAATTGAATTTTGGTTTATCTCCATCGCTTGTTTGTGATAGTACGTGCGCAAGTGCTTTAAACGTCGCTGTATTGATGCTGAGCACTTCAAAATCAATCAGGGCAGCCAGCTGCTCCAAGAGTTCTCGCCATAGCTCATTGAATGATGGATGTGCGGTTAGGACGTCCAAATAGTTTGCGAGTAGCGTCGAGATGCCGTTGAGAATTACAACAGCAGTTTCGTACCATTCTTTTCGATCGCTTGCGTCTGCTTCGTCCTCCTCGTTTGCCTTTAGCTCTTCTCGTAGAGAGGTTAAGAGCTTGAAGACAACAGACTTGATACAAATTGACCAGGCTCCAGCACTCAGGCGGTCTCCATAGGCGTCAAAGATGCGAAGCAACGTCTGAATTGCACTGTTTCGGACGTCCAGGCGATCATCTGAGCTTACGGCAGTCAATCGGAGGAGGAGAAGCATCCATAGTGCTGCCGGAGACGATTTATTCTCATCATTTGCGAGATCGCTCAAGTCTGTTTTATCGACCTCACGCATGAGCTCATCTGTTATAACCAGGGTCTCAGATCTGCTAGATAAAAAGTCTGAGAGGACCCAGAAGAAGGTCACCGTCTGTTTCCGGGTTAGCACAAACCATTAGCATATTCTATCACCACAACGTACAGTAAGAGCTATATTGAGATCATCGTCCTGTGAGCTGAATTTGTAAAGGGTGTCGACAAGAATTAGAAAGCATGATTTGGGCAGTGAGGCCAAAAAGTCTGAGCAAATAAGTTGAAGCGAGCCAAATGACGACCTCACGAGTTTGGATGACCGCGTAGCGAGTGTTCTGGGTTCCCCTGATTCTTTTCCCTCTTCGAGTATCGATTCCCGGGGCATGAACACAGAGTTGATAATGTCGAAAGCAACATCCCAACCGCCAATCAAGCTCTCTCCGCAGTTTTCAATAATGTCTCGTAGGCCTTCAAGGATTATTCTATGAATCTCAACATCGGTAGCATGGCTGGCTACCGATGCATCACGTTTTGACTCCTGTAAAGGCCGTAGAGCATCCCTGAGAGCACACAAGAGGCGAACCTGTACTTCAGCCTGCGACTCTTCTGGGAGACTGGATGACACGCTTCCCGAGTCGAGCATCAGCCTCGTGAGCACTTCTGCTGCTCGATTCCTGACCGGCGCATTTGTACTCGTGGAGTCGAGTGTTTCAATGAGCTGCTTTACGAGCTGCTCCCAGCCAGATTCATGTGGCTCATAGATGAGTAGTCGGTCGATGTTGATTAAAGCAATTTCACCCATCTTGGCCAGTGCGAAAAGGAGTTCCTGGTTGCTTCCAGTCACGCTCTGGTTAGAGAAGCTATGAACACGGCGGTGTAGTGCAGCCGACGGACGCGGCGACTGCTCAGCGCTTTTTGGTGGTTGGAGTTCTGTAGTCGCAGGTTGTTGGGTCTGTAGCAGGCTGCAAATTCCTTGAACTACTTGGACAAATGGTTCATTAGGGAAGTCAACAGTGCTTTCTAAAAGGCGAGAGGCTGCTGTTTCAACTGAGCGAACCTCTTGGCTAAAGTTTGCCATTAAGGACCCGGCTTCGTTCTCATTTGATTGTTCAAGGCCACGGTTAACGGAAGGTGTCCTGCCTGGTGACTTGCCAGTGGAAAATAGAACAAGGTCGGCCTGTTGCAAGGTTTCAAGAATTATACTCCAAGACCGATCTAAAGTTGGCCCGAGGGCTATGCCCAGATTCAGCAAAGCGCGTAGGCACAACAGGTTTCTCGTATTCAGTGTTGTCGCCGCGGAATCCATGGACAGTTGTCGCTGTTTCTCTGACGAAGGTGTCGGTGACCCTATATTGTCGGCACTAAGGAGGCCTCTAGCGTTGTTCAAAAGTGAACTGGAGGCATCAGTCCCAGAGCTCGGTGTGGTAGGTCGCACTTGACCAGTAAGGCATGCTGTTAAGACGTTTGGAGGCACGGCTGATTTCCCGAGGGTAGTCAAAAAGGCATCGCGGGGCACAGGAAGCTGTAAGAGACCGGCAACATGTGCGAAACGTTGGAAAGCGCGAACTAGACCATGGTAATACTCGGAATCCAATGCTGCGTAGAGAAAGTTGGAGCACGTTGCGAGAATAGCTGGCCAACACTCGTCTACGATAGACGAGCAAATTTTTACCTCCGAATGTAGCGGATGATCCTCCAAAGACAGCGGATTTATAGGAACAGGGTTTTTCTTAAAAGATGACGAGCGCTCTGGTCGCATCTTTGGAGACGTCTTCTCCACCTCAAGGTGTGCCGACCGCGGCGATTCTCGCTCAGAATCCTGCTGCGATACCTTCCTTCGCAGCCTATTATCGTTCGGAACAGTGAGCGGAAGAACGAACTTTGCTAGTCCATCAGATAACGATGAAATGCAAGCCAGGATTAAGCTATAAATGTATGACTCCGGGATGTAAGGAGGTTCAGTCTTGTCAAGTTGGTCGATACAAGGAACGCGGATAGAGCTCCATTGAGTGCTGATTCCGGTATGCGACACCTCGCCGCTCGAGCTGCTAATCATGCCGGATACACCGCTTGCTTCCAACATTGTTTGGTCAGAATCTGTGGCATTTCGGGTATCTGATACAGGGAGGGTGGACTGGTGCCCAAGTCCAATGACTGCAGGCTTTTCGGTGCCCAGACGGACAAATATGGCTGTCAGGGTCTTGAATACTTCTTTTTGGCCCTTTTGCGCGTCATACAACGCATATATTTGTCGAATCAAGGCGTGTTCTGCGAAGATGCCACGGAAAACTTCCATGCACAGCGCCCTCTTCCACAAGACTGAATCCTGATCCATGAGGTGCGTAAGAATGTTGAGGGCCTCGCCACACTCATTTGGAAGTAGAGTAATATGACGCCGAAGAAGAGTGTAGAGAATTCGGACCAGCCGGACAGACGTGGAAAAGTTTGGCTTTCCTTCTAAGGCACTGGTCAGGAGAGGCATGACCCGACCTTTGAGAACTTGAACTTGTTCTGGATGCGTTGAAAGCAGTGCGCCATGGTTAGTTATGACGGATTCAATCAGCTCAAGGCCGAATGTCTGCGGGAGCCCTGCAAAGCGAATGTATTCTGGCCGCTGGTTCTCTGTAAGAAGACACAAGTCGTTGAATATCTACGTCTCTTAGTACTGTTTCTTGGTAAACTGAGTCGTTGTACTACTCACACGATATGCGTCAAGAGCAGCTGATCGCAGCTCAACCTTTCCATCTGCTGAGGGGGCTTCACCAACACGTGGCGCATCCGCACCATTTTCTATCTCTGTCAACAGTGCTCAATTTGGCTTATCAACATATACTTACTGTCTTCTTCTAAGACTTTGTCAAAAACTGCAGCAACAAGCTGCTGGAGCGTGGCAGCGGACGTATTGTTGACAATGGCGTTCTTGCTGCTCTGCAAAGTAAAGCAAATGTTTAGTGTCGTCACCAGTAAGTTGCCCTGCAATTCTGCGGCATAGTTTTGTAGAAGAGAAGGGAGGGCCTGCAAAATCTTCAACTGTACGTCTAACGCGGCAGCCGATGCCTGCATCAGAGCCTCGAGCACCTGGTTTAGCTTTGACTTGGGCAGAGCAGCGGCTACAATGAGCCGCTGTAAGCAGACAATGGCAATACTGGTGAATTTGGCATTCTTTGTTCCACATGCAATGATAAATGGATTGACAAAGTTTGTCTTTTGTGACAGTTCTGCATGATGGACAAGTGAGCGTGAGACCAAAATGAAGGAATGCGTGACAGTCGCAACTTACGCTCAGAAACGGCAGCCTCGGAAATATTGCCGAGCTGTTTTAAGTCTTCTACAGACTTTTCGGCGGCCTGAATTGACGTTGTTAGCAGCGGACTTATTAAAGCCGAGCTTCGGTGGAGGGCATATGGCATACCTGTCGCAAGTCATTGTGCTTGCGCTTGCTCTCCTGAATGAGATTGGCCAGCTCAGTGGCCAGGAGTTGTGTCGTCATGGCGTTTGCATTCGCCTTGCAGATTGCTCAAAATCTGAGCATGTATTCAAATCTCTTCAATCCATCCAATAGTGAATGTTGGGAGTTTGTTTGTCGCCTGTAGTAGAAAGCAATAGAATGTGTACAATTAATGATCTAGCTGGCAACACGGTTCGGGACCTTGCGCGTGCGTGGGTACGTACCTGAGCCGTCGGCTGCCATGTGCCTGTGTGGCCTTTGCTGTCTGGGAATTTGGCAGAATTTTCTCACCGCCTGCCCTGTCGTGGTGAATAGCCTACCCTATACCGATCTTTGACAACGACAGCATAAATCGCGATCAAGTATTATTTAAAGGCTTCGGTTTATATTAATTTTCAAATATTTATCTCAAGTCCAATAACAGCTTAGTAAGGCATAGAATCCGATCTTAGGTCTTTTTCTCCTCAAGACATTGTGGTGTCGCATCGTTTTTTATGGTTGTTTATGTGTTACTTGTTTCGCTGTATTTTCTACGAACATTTGACAAGACCAGAGGCTTTCTTGGATACATTCGGGAGCGGGGAGACTTTTCTTATTAAGCAATTGTATTATCCGTGGTCTTACGGATGGCTATAGTAGACCCCGTATAATGTATTTAGTGAGCACTGCAACAAGAAAGATTAATGGTATGTAGTCTCAATTTATAGTTACACGATACTGCTTTTGCATATGTTCGGGTAAATATTCACAAAAGGTAAAAAGAGACACATTTTCTATAGTCAAGTGCTATATAATATAGTCAAAATTACATGACAAGACGACAAATGTCAGAAGTTCATCGTTCGAACAGCACAGTCAAGGTGAAAATGCCCGAAAGAAGAGTAAGTTTTTGGCCAATGCTAGATTGAATTTGTGTCGAGATTCCAAAGGACACGGATATCTAAGTGTCTAATACAGCGACAGTGCTGATTGGGGGCTGCTTTCTTCATCAAGAGCATCTCCTTGCTGCGGGCTGCCGCACTTTAGAAATGAGTTGACTCGCCAACGGACGCAGCCAACAGTATCTATGGCACGAAACTTGAAGCCTCCACATTTACAAAATAGGAAGAAACTGTCGTACAGAAGGAAGGCCGCTACTGCACAGCGCCACGTGCGGTTGGAAGCGGCGTAGGATGCCTCATGGCTGTCGTGCATGCCTCAACTTGCAGGTGTTACATCCGGGACTTACTTATTAGCCTGCATATGATAGCCCGTCAAAGTACAGCTGAGTGTTATTTGAGGCTTGTTGAAGCTGAATCGACCTAGCAAAAAGGTGGGTTCCATTTTGACAATGTTCCTTCTCAGAGCCACGGCTATCTCTATTGGTACCAGAGTGGTTGTTTCTTTGCCACTGTGATACAAGATAGTTTAGAGTTGAAGCTGTAATACAGTAGTTGGCGTGATTTTTGCCACTACGCCGAAGCGTACCAGAACCCACCAATGTAGAGCAAACGCACCTGGACCGATGCCGACGATGTTACGGCTACATTCTGCGAGGCACTCGGTGGTATTTCCGTTGGGATATCGATATCAAAATGACTCCACGGCAATAGTTTTTCGAGTATCCATGGGTAAAACAGTAGTTTTCCGAAAGTGTGTGTAACTCGGTTCTCCTCACAAAGTACCTCATATAACGTAACACTGCCGAGGTTGTGAGGCGCCGGCCGCAAAGAATCAGGATCCATCGCCGCAATCCAAATCTTTCAATCCTTTCGTGGGATTCTGCAGTACTCGTAATAGAAACAAAGGGACTTTTGATGCGCTTACGTGAAGGAGCGCTAGCCGCCAGTAGCCTGGCTTGTATGGCAGCAAAGAGGCGTGCAGCCTGTAACGTGGCTTGTTCCGGTATGGCATGCGGTAGCGTTGTTCACTTTGGAGCTGCTGCGCAAGTATTTTTGTTCCAAAGCACAGAAAAAGTGCCATCAACAAAGGAAGCTTTCTTTGATCAACCAGCACGCAAATCATCACTGGTGCTTTTGACCAGCAAGCCATGTGGCTTCACCTTTGCATGCCAAGTCCCTTGGCACGGAAGTTCGGCAACATAATCAGTGAAAAGGACCTCCAGAAGCATGAATGGCAATGTTGAGCAAAGTTAGGCTGCTTTTTGGCAAGATTTCAGGCCTTCAGCCGAGACGGACGAGGCTTACGCCATTAGTAAAACGTGGCTTACACTGCGGCAACCACATGTTACTCGAATCGGAAGTTCCCCGTGCGTAATTGGAATTAAGCAGGCTTTCAAGGTTAAAGTATTCTGGGGGAAGGGACCTCCCCGCAAGGCACCCCTCCGCACAGCTACATCTTCAAATCATCTGTGGCAGTGCGCCGCCTGGAGAACTCCATCGATCAGACAGTCTATACAATGGAGACGGTGTCTCAGGCAAGTCAAGTTGCGCGTGGGTTTCATATAATTTGCTGTAAAGTATTCAAGAAGTTCATGTGCTTTTGGGAACAGTAGCCTATTTCAGGGGCTAAGCGCTACAACCAAGGTGGAAAGATAGATGGGAAGCTTGCATACGAGCAGATCCGAGGCATAGATGCGCCAACTCCCCAGCATGCAGTAGCTCACGTCCAGAGTTGCCTCAGCTGAGCAGTCTCAGCAAGACCAATGAACCGAGAAGGCTTCCTCAGGGCTGGGGCCTTTTGGGCCTGGCGGCAAGATCAAATGCCCCGTCGGCATTCCTCTCTAGCAATCATGCTGCAAAGGCAGGCGAGTTTTCGGAGATGCCAGAATTCCGCCTACAGGGGCTTGTGGCAGAAAGGCGTCTTGGCAAGGTTCATGGTAGGTTCATGGTGTTTGAAAGAGCGCCAGTGCCGCCGGTCGATCCACTGGCAATGGAACTTATGAAGAAGGGATATCGCTAGTTCGTCCATGGTGGCGACTGCTGGGCTGCACCGCTGTCGGCCGATTCCCTTACTGTAAAACATTCAGTACGTACCTGACCTGGGCAAGGGCGTTAATTAGTGTATGAACACCTATTCGTGCTCCTGGTAGGTGCGAAGGGATCCAAGTGGACCTTTGTAATTGATGAAATGATAGGTGGTGTGGATGTCAGCACGACACCTTTTGCTAGATCGAAATAGGGAGGAGGCGGACTATGGCTGCACCACCGTCTGGTTAATTGGCCTTGGCAGTAACAACCCTGCAAGCTTCTTCGTAAGGTTTAATGTAGTCAACGCTAAATTAGCGACATGTGTACTGTATGAGTACAGTACTATATGCGCCTACGCAGCCCCATCTTGCCACGGCTGAACCAGCCACCATTACAATTGTGCCGTGGTAAAGCAGCGGCCTGAAAATTTATGAACGTGGTCTTCCATAGGTTAAAGTCGTGCATTATAATGGTTGTACAAGCAGTTGCTGGGCTTGTAACTAAAGCCCCGAAGTCAGGTCTTGTTTAATAGTTCAATACTGCTATTGCAACCTAAACTCTCTATTTCCGTGTATATACCAGCTGACTTCCCCTCGCCGCCTCAGCGGAGAGAAGCAAAGCGGGGAGGCAACCCACCTTCAGCGTCACGCAAGGGCAAGCAAGCTAGCGAGGCTCTCTATACTCCGTACCACTAATGTGAATTTGTATTCATGGTGTGAGGGTCGTTACGGGGCGCTTCGCAGCATTGGGATAATACGTTTGTACTGATGTCCTCACCCTAGCTGTTTGATCCCCAAGTATCACTCTCGTGCCAATTTGCTGTACTTTGTGATGCGCCATACAGAGTCAGGCTCCGTATGCCGCCTCTTGGCTGTGATACACGAGGTTCCACAAAGAGATCAAATACAGCGGATCAAGCCTCCACAACTTAACGGCTAGCTGGCCACTCATGGCGAAAGTTGGGGGAGAGTACCTTGTGAAGGCCTCAAAGAACATCTCTACATGATATTCACTATTAAATGGCCAACCAGACTGGATAGGCTGTCGAGAGTCAAAAGTTCCGCCAACACAGACGTTTGGCGCCTTCTCATGGCGTCTGACATACGCCAAGGATTTGATGGCTTGCCCAGGATTTCCAAGGCTCGGAAGATCTGGCCAAGGACTGGCGGCCAAGGCGGAAATGTCGTAAGGCATTCCGGGCATAAACAACGACGCCTCTTTTCTTATGCCTCCTAGAAAAGCAGTGGCAGCGTATGTCCTGACATTCTTCCCTAGTCCAGGACACATTTCGTAAAATTGAATCGGGGTTTACCATGGTATAAAATTAATGACATTAGGCTTCGTCTCTCCTATCGTTCAGTGGTGTAGGCTTATCCTTTGTCACGAAGGCTCTACGCTGAGTTTGGCGCTGTGGTGGACTACGGCGCCAATGAGAGGGTCAATTTTTACTCGGCAACATAGATAGTTCGTGGGATGAACTGTTTCTAGCTTCTCATACGCATGAGCAAGAAGTTAGCTGCATATCGCGGTGGCTGAACAGCCTCTCCTGATTCTTTCATAAGTTCCTCCGGTTCAAGATAGTAGTCATAGTGTCACTATCATAGTCTTCTTTCTCTGGTATCAGCGGTCCCCCACCTGGACCTCCACATGCCCGATTTCTTTACCCCAGACCAACTTTGCGCTTGTTTATGAAGGAGTCGCTTCAAAAGTTCCTATGGCTTGCCCGTCTATCGCCGCCTACGGCGACTACCAGCCCCAAACTGTAGGTGGTGTGCGCCGCTAACTAGGGCCTTATCTGCCAAGACTAACAGGAACCTTGGTATGTACACTCGTATTGGCGGTGCTAGTTTGCAAAGGGTCTCATGCCCCAGGCTTGCAGCGTCATCCTCGCTAGCAAGATGGAGAAACAGTCCTGCCAGGAGGGCTTCGGTGGGCTGATCCTCCTATACTAAATCCACCACTTGCACGTTTCTGTCATATTGAGCCGATGAGCCTCTCCATCTAATATCAGTCACCGACACACCACAACTTGTCAAAGCAAGTATGTACGAAGGCACGCTCAATGCGACATTTCCACCCTCCACATCCTTGTTAGCGCTTGCTAGTGGGTGCTCAGGAGTTCTCCGGCTTTATTCTAAACCTCTTGAAGAAGGTCAACCAGACAAATGTGGGCTGATTTCTACCGCCTCGTCTTCTCGAGGTATGACAATCTTTAGGATGGCCACGCGATGACCCTGGCATGGTGCTGCATGGCATGGAAATGCATGAAGAGCTTGGCATGGGGGCTTGAATTGTTCGGCTTTGTTTCGTGGAGAGGGGAGAGCGAGCTAAGTGTAAGCACCCGCCAAGATGTCCGTCTCTTGTGCTTTTGCGGGATAAAAAAAAAAAAAAAAAGACCATAAGAAAGCTACAACCCCCCTTCCTAACGTCTTAACGGTCGGATGCCAACTCCTTTGCCATAGCCTTTTCTTTGGCGCAGAGGCCAGCATCTTGCTACACCTAAACCGCTACGATGAGTGACGGTATCGAGAAACGAGCCGACACGGCTTCCCAGCCAGTCACTACTACTTTTAGGAATGAAGATGGTGTATTGACGGAGAAAGAAGTAAGTCCGCTCTTATTGTCACTTATACACGCCATCCATGCATAATATATACTTGATGCTAACTTACGGAATTCAATCAGCCTGTACACTTCTCTGCTGCCATGGATCCAGCTATTGGCCATGCCAGTGAACAGCGTACGGAGCGGGACCTCAATGTCACCGAGGATGATTTGCTGGAAGCCAAGGAATTGGCTGCCACTTTCACTCTGGAAGACACTCGACACTTGATGGAACGAGTCTGGAAGCTTCACCACCGTGATCCCAACTTCCCTCAGTCCATTTTGGACCGCATCAAGGAATTCCTCGACAACGACAGCGTTATGAATAACCCAGAAAAGCATGAGCAGCTGATTGCTGAGATGAAGATTGAGGCCGCTCTCATCACCAACAACTCACCCTACGCCGAAGTGCGCTCTGTCGTCGACAATCGCGACGACCCGAGTATGCCCTGCTCGACTATTCGTGCTTGGGTGATCGGTATCTTCTTTAGTTGCGCAATTGCTTTCGTCAATGGCTTCTTTGAAGTCCGCCAGCCTGCCATCTATGTTGCACCTACCGTTCCCCAGCTTCTCGCATTCCCAGTGGGCAAGTTCTTTGAGAAGGTTCTGCCAGACGTGGGCATCACACTCTTTGGCGTTCGCCACAGTCTGAACCCTGGTCCGTTTAATAGAAAAGAGCATATGCTCATTACCATCATGGCTAGTATCTCACGATCCTCCCCTTACACTAATTACATCGTCTGGATCCAGTATCTTCCGCAATACTTCAACCAACCCTGGGCAATCAACTTTGGCTATCAACTGCTGATTGCTCTCTCTACAAACTTCATTGGCTACAGTCTTGCTGGCATCTGCCGACGATTCTTGGTCTACCCCTCCTACTGCGTGTGGCCTCAGTCTTTGGTGACAATTGCACTTAATGCGGCTTTCCATTCGGACCACAATGCTGTTGTTCCTGGTCCCTGGAATTCCATCTGGCGTATGACCCGCCTCAAGTTCTTTGTGATCACCTTTGGAGCCATGTTCTGCTATTTCTGGATCCCCAACTACCTTTTCGAAGGGCTCTCCCTCTTTAGCTGGATGACATGGATTGCACCTAACAACGCAAAGCTCGCCGTCATCGCCGGCTGCGCCAGTGGTCTTGGCCTGAACCCCTTCCCTACGTTCGACTGGAACATTGTTACATTCATGTGGGACCCTCTTATGCTTCCGTCTTTCAGCATCATCAATAACTTCATGGGCATGTTCTTGACCATGCCCATCATTGCTGCCATGTACTACAGCAATGTTTGGGGTGGCGCATATTTGCCGGTCAATTCGAATCGGCCGTATGATCGATTTGCGAAACTGTACAATGTCACTAGGATCCTTGACGACCGCGGCATTATCGACCTCGACAAGTATCACGAGTATTCCATGCCGTACCTGTCATCCGCAAACACACTGGTTTACATGTTTTTCTTCGCGGCCTACACTGCTGTTATAACTCATGCTGCGCTTTTCCACCGCACTGAGATTATGATGGGCCTTCGCGATATCGTCAACAGCTTCCGCCCTTCCAAGAAAGCGGAGGTTGAAAAGGGCCGTGTCCTCGACGTTCATAACCGCTTGATGAAGGCGTACAAGGAAGTCCCTGAGTGGTGGTACATGTGCACTCTCGTCTTTGCCGTCGCCGTTGGTTGTGCAGGAATTGCTGCCTACCCGACATATACTTCGGTTGGAGTCGTCTTCTATGGTATCATTATGTGCCTCATCTTTGTCATTCCTGTTGGTATTGTCTATTCCATGACCGGTATCGAGGTTACCCTTAATGTCCTTGCGGAATTCATTGGCGGCTCTTTTGTTGAAGGCAACGCATTGGCAATGTGCTTCTTCAAGTCTTATGGTTATGTGACATGCGCTCATGCCTTGGCCTTTAGCAACGACCTCAAGCTCGCTCACTACGTCAAAATTGCGCCTCGTTTCACCTTCTTCGCTCAGATGGTTCCGACCCTGGTCACCACTTTCGTGTATATCGGCATTATCCAGTTCCAGGTCCATCTGCCTGACATTTGCACTAAGGATGCGCCATTCCGCTTCTATTGCCCCGGTCCCAACACATTCTTCACTGCTGCTGTACTTTGGGGAACTGTCGGTCCCAAGAGGATGTGGGGTGTGGGCGGCACATACGCTCCCACTCTCCTTGGTTTCCCGCTCGGTGTTGTTGCCGTACTGATTTACTGGGGCCTTGGAAAGAAGTTCCCCAACAGTGCGTTTGTCCGTAACATTCACCCTGTTGTCTTCCTCAATGGCGCTTTGCACTGGGCCCCTTACAGCCTGGCCTACCTGTGGCCTGCTGTTCCAGTCAGTGCCTTCTCCTGGCTCTTTGTTCGCAAGCGTTGGCTCGGTCTCTGGTCCAAGTACAACTTTGTCTTGTCGGCTTCCTTATCCTGCGGCGTGGCCATCTCTGGTCTTATCCAGTTCTTCGCCCTGGCTTACAACGACATTCACCTCAATTGGTGGGGCAATGAGGTTGTCTACAGCGGCTGCGAGGATGGCGTCTCTTGCCCGCACAAGGTACTTGCTGAGGGCGAATATTTTGGCCCCGGCCCTGGCCAGTACTAAACGCGAATTGGATAATACGTACGTACGGTTTAAAGGTTAAGGTGTTGAATATCAAGACTTTCGCTTGACGGCGCCAGTTTGTCTTCTGATGCGTCTCTTGACCTAAGTCAATGTGCGTCTTAGCTTCGGAATGAGGTTTATATGTTTGTTATTTAGTAAATATCTATCTTTCTCCAAGTTGTTTAAGTCCTCTATCCGTAGTTTGATTCTCTTTATCCGTGCTTAGGTACTCCGCCAAGTTCACATTACGTGCTATACTGGTTCGTGACCGGGTGGCCAGAAGAGCGTCGAGTATTACGTGCTTCGACTTGGAGCAATAGTTGCGCAGCCAACTTGGACAGTCATATTGAGCTTTACAGTTTACGCATAGTTTTGTAGGAGTGGATGATTATTTGAGTTCGTTTCAACTTCGTTGAATTAATAGTAACACACTATTGATGGCCTACTAGCCATGGTCAAAAAATTTTGAACAGATTAAACGAAATCAAATACAAGGAATCTCCCAGCCATCAATGGCGAACAATAAACTAAACAGAGACCTAGGAAAAGAAGGAAATAAACTAGAAACACAAAGTATAAAGCAGACCAATCAAGGTTCGATCAGAACAAAAAACAATAGAACTTTTGAGCTTAGGGTCGATGAATTTATCGAGCACCCGATTGTGACAGAGCGATCTTCTTCCAGTGGTCGCGCTCTTGTTCGAGCTTGGCAATGCGCTCTTCCAAATCCTCAAATCGCTGAGCCTTGCGCTCACGCGACTTGCGGGCGGCGAGAGTGTTGCGCGCTCGCTTCATAGCAACGACATCACCGGGGTCTTCGATGATGATAGGCGGCAAAGGCTTGTCACGCTTGCGGGCATTGACACCAGCGTTGGAGGAGTGGCGGCCGCTGTTGCTCGTAGGCGAACCGCCGCTCTTCCTCCTGCCGCTGGCAGAAGCCTGGCCGACAGAGTCAATGTCATCGGATCGCTGGGCAGGTGAATCCTCGAGGTTCTGCTGCTCAGGACCGTTAGAGTCCTGAGGGAACAGTGGGTACCAAGGATCACTCGGACCATCGAAGTCTGCGCTACCGAAGTTGGGCGAAACGTCGTAACCATCAAACTCAGGCGACTCATTGTAGACAGACGGTGAAGTCAATGCAGTAAGAGCAGCGGAGTTGGGCGCAGACATGAAAGGCTCCTGGACCAAAAGGTCCTGGGGCGAGACAGTGCCCAAGTTGGAGGCAGAGCTGGACATGCTTCCGTTGAAGTCAAAAGCGGTGGGGACCGCCGGAGACGAGAATGCAGTGGAACCTTCGCCGTCAAAGACGGGGAAGTCGCCCAAATCGACGTCTTTTGGACAAGAGTTAGTTGATTGCGGTGAGAGACTAGGTTCCGAGGTGGACAAACCTGCTGCGTTCATCATCTTGCCGGTTTGATTGGTGTTTCCGGCGCTCTGGTTAAACAAAGGAACCGGTGGACGGCTAGACCGCTGATTCAAAGAAACAGTAGATGACGGAGCCGAAGAGGCGTAGAACTGATTGTTGTTGGAGACACGGTTGGCGTTGACAGAATACGATTGATGTCCGATAGCCTGGAGGATCTGGGCAACACGTTGGTTTTGGACGTGCGATGCGGATTTCTCTAGACGATTGTGATACGAATGACGGCGCTGACTAGACAGCGAAACCGAAGATCGATTAGGATTCTGACGCTGAGGGTTGTCGAACAAGACAAAGTCCTGCTGAGGGCTCTGTTGTGGGCTCAGTTGTTGATGCTCGGATGGTGCCGGCAGGGCTGAAGCTGATTGGGGAAGCCATGATGACTGGGAATCCGTGGTGAAGACTGGGAAGTCTTGGCCTGAAATGTTGGCGGTAGAGTAGGAACTCGAGCTGGTGCTGTTCAAAGCAGTGCTGAAGTTCAGGTCAACCAAGTGGTGAGCTGAACGGGGGGAGGATTGAGTGGGGATAATGTTGTTGTTGTCTAAAGACTGAATTTTGGCGAATTCAGGGGAAACTCTCGAAAAAGAGGTGATTTAGCACATCTTTGTGGCGGCCTGAGGCGCGTTGTGAATCTTGATATATGTTGTGAATGTGCGTTTGGGGGTGAAGAGAAAGAGAGAAAAAAGAAGAGAGACGAAAATGTGGGTGAGGAAACCTGGGGAGGTTATGTATTTCTCAGGCACCAACTTTCGGGGTTTACGGCCGACCGAGGGGGTACGGCCTGTGAGTGGTGGTAGGGCATAGAGCCTTAACAAATGTGTGTGAAAAATTATGCAGAATCAGATAGCGTCCTATTCTAGCAGCGGGTACTCCTACGCCCTTTTGTTGTGGGGCCTGCCGGTGACTCACACTCAAATGGCGCCAATCCCTTTTGGGACTGGCCGCTCCATCAGCGCAGCGGCGTCGGCCACCACAGCCCCAATTGGCGCGCAGCCTCGCAGGCATTTGATGCAAAAGCCTCGAACCATGCCGTGCCAGCATGCTTCATGGGGGGCAAGGCGTCCTACAAGGCTGCAAGTTCGCAAAGTGTCTACTTCAAAACTGCAGGAACAAGACTGTCGAGGGATCTCAATACAAGGTCCACACAATGAACCAGGTTCGCAGACTGGCGGCCAGACAAATCTGGCTTCAAGAGGACACGCAACAATCGCTCATTTCGAGCGACCACCGTTACGAGTAATATAGTTTGGCCCACGGGACAAGATAGCGACGGGGGTCTCATTAAAACGCAAGCCCTGTGTGACGCCTCGCCAGCCCATTTCAGCGCCAAAAAAAAAAAAAAAAAAAAAAAAACGATCCACGGCAAGGACGGAGCAACTCGTAAGCCGCAGACGCGGCCCGTTGCCCACACAGACTGACCTCTTGGGATTCGACGCTCTTGGAAGCTTTTGGACAGCGCGATCAGTTTGACATACGCCCTATGCCATGTCAGACTGGAATGTTCTGGCATGGCCCAATTGACGCGAAATATTAGTCTCCCATTGACGTCCAAGTTGCATGAAGACATGAAAATGCTCATATGGCACAAGACAGTCGGCGCTGATCAGGCTCGGTCCACCACACTTAGGACGGTGCTGGCCTTTTAGTTTGCTAATAAAATCGCGCGTTCGTTTTTCAGCCTCGTAATGCAATTGCCCCCGTCAATGTGGCTTTGCGAATGGAACCAATGACAAAACGGCTAGCTATTCTTTCCGTGGCCACTGCGTTTTAGCAATCAATTGGACTTTATCCTCGGCTCTCCCAGGACGTCGTAGCGCATAGAACACTCGTGCACGCTCTTACGACGCCAGGCCTGTCAAAATTGAGAAGGGCTGTTTGAGACATCCGCTTGTCTTTGTCCCAGATCTCTTTCCGTAAATTACTCACAGCAAAACAATTGTATGCCGGTTTCGCAGTGTCTGGAGAGAGCCAGGAGCAGTGCAATGTTCGGAAATGTCAAACAGCTGAGGTGGTAATTAGTATACTTCACCTGCAGGATACGTCCGTGTTACTCGCCGCCGACACGCGCGTACCCCGTGATGAAAGCTTCAATCTATAAGACAACATATCCTTTTCAGCAGCTTAGAGCCCAAAACTTTTCAACATATGTAAAAACGAAAACAAACAGCCATTAGTTCTTCAATCAGCTCCTGTGGTCATACCGATCACCCATCACCTCAGTAATTAAGTCGCGTAGGGTAGCTGGCGCAGAAGCGTCGAGACTTGAGTGCCCTACTTGCCACTCAAGCAACGTCAGGGATGCGTATATCAACACTCGTCGTTAAAACCTATCTGTGCTGTACACCAATGTACTACAAAATGCCCGCCACACTAGCTCTCTGCTGCAAAATTCCAAGCTGCGCAACCTCAAAAGACGGCAAATGCCCGGTAGTGAGTTCGCCTACAAGACAGCGAGAACCCAATAAAACCGGCTGGTATCACTGGTAACACGCAAGAAAGCACAAAACCCGCAACTATGAGGCCAACATCACGAAAACGAGCTCTCCAGTAATTATCCAACTCTTTTTTGTCTTCCGCAAAGTTGCCGCCTCCCCGTTTACCCCGGCGTACTATGAATCTTTTGCTATTCCAACAAGAATGATGAATAAGAGCAATGGAAATGCAACCCCCCAACCCCCTTTCTCATACTGGTACAAGGTCCATCGTATAAAACATTGTTGTGTTTCTCTCCTCCCGTCCGTCACCCATGTGGTGTCCAATACGCCTCGGACGCCGACCACCGCAACTAATACACCCTAGCAAAGACCCGGTAGACATGGAATGCCACTTGTCGCCGATAAACAAAAATATATAACAAAATGTCTTGGCAGTCATAAACATCCGCTCTGATCATGATCTATAATTTTACTCTGGGATCGAGTGGCTTGTTGAAGGTGGCGCGGGTGCAGCGCCTCCTTCTTCTTTCTTTGTCCACCCGCTCGCCCAGCCACTGTACCAGCTGGCGCGTTTGTTCTCCTTGACTGCGTCTTGGTTTTCCTGAACAAGACGCAGTGGTCGAGGTTTGCCTCCAACAAATGTCGTGTTCTTCTCCTGCACCGAGCGTGGCGGGGATTGCGATGGCGGTGTAGTCAGGTCTGCGGATTCTCCGCTAAGACTAGACGTTTCGCTTCGCATGCCAGGAAAGTTGCCCGAAGATGAAGGAGCATGGCTGCTACTGCTGGCAACGCGCGACTGAGCGCCGCCTGTGGCATTTCCACCAGGGAAAAAGCTTTGCGAGTGGCGTGGATTACCCAATGGGGGCGACACGGGCCCATCAGGTCCTTTGTACATTTGCGTGACAAGACTAGCCGCGCCGGTAAACTGCTCACTCTGTGGGCGAGATCTTCGCACACTTGAAGACCGGCCGACATTACCAATAGGAATGCTAGGTGCACGATCTGGGTCTGTGTTGGCGGAATTTGCTGCGGTAGGCTGCACGACTGACGTTGGTCGCGGTCGTGCCTTGCCTGCACCGATTGCCATGGATTTGGCCCGCTGTAGCAGGGATGCACCATTCGCTTGAGGCGCCGCAGGAAGGTCCTTGTTTGTATTCGCAGTGGGAGGTTTCATGTCGCCCGACTGATCCAGGATGTGCTCAAAGTCCTGGTGCTGCAGCAGGCGCTCGATAATCTTGTTAATATATAGAGTAAGAGCCTTGTTCTGTTCCTTCATTGACTTGAGCTCGGCCTCAAGACGTCGATCGCCATCGACTTCGGCATCTGCCGCATCAGAAAGCTCATCAGCAAGCGATGAGCCCGGTGCATTTCCTTCGAGAGCATTCAGCGCGTCCTGATTCGCGCTAGCACCCATGTAGCTGAAGTCACTTTGGCCAAAGTCGCCCTTGAGTGTCTTGTCTTTGAGAAGCAGCTGATAGCTTTCGTTGTCTTCAAGAAGCCTGGCATTGGCCATTCTGGTTTCCATCAAGAGGCGCTCCACCTCTTGAAGGCGACCGCCACCCTGATTTTCGGATTCAACCAATTTTATCTGAGCCTCGGCGAGTTCGAGTCGAAGGGATTCGATAAGTTTGTCCTTTTGGAGTATCAGCTTGGAGCTGCTGCGAGAGTCACTCCGCTGAAGGGAAGACGGCGGGGCGAAGCTGCCACCGTCAAGCGAAGGCGAGGCGTTAGCTATAGGCAAGGCGTCAGTCATCTGCGCTGTAAAAGTTGTTCACACATGGGAAGAATGGGAAGGCGGTACATACGCTGTCTAGAGGGGCGGCCATCGTCGTCGCCACTGTTGTTGCGTTGGGCCAGACTGTCCTTGAGGCGTTGGATGATGGCCTGCATCTCCTCCTCCTTATTGGACATGTCTTCCTTTTCTTTGAGCATGGAGCTTCGTTCCGCCTCGTAGATGGTCTCCATTTCTCGAATTTGTCGGGTAGCCTCGCGCTTTTCGTTGTTGAGTGTTTCTAGCTGCTCCTCATACTCGTGAACCTTCTCCTCCACCTTAGCCGACTCCTTGAGTGCGTCGTCGAGCTTCGCTTGGAGGACTGTGACTTGCTTTCCGAGCTGTTCAGACTGCCTCTCCTCTTTCTCCAGTCGCTGCTGAAGATCTTCAGCAGCGGCAGCAGCTTCCGCCCGGGCAGTGTCCGCGTCCGCGTTGCTCAGAGCACCATCACGACGGCCAGCGGCGGCGCGGGCAGACACTGGCGTGCCCGTCCGCGTCGAGCGGGTTCGAGTGTGGCCTGTAGGAGTTGAAGACCTCTGTGAGTTGCGGGATGGCGAGGAGCTGGGCGAGGTCTTGGGCTCAGAGGCTGATACTCGGCCCATGGCGCCAGATGGTGGCTTCTTAGGGGCCGCAGACATGGCGGGCGGCTTCTTGTTACGTTCGATTCGGTATTTATCTCTCGGCCGGACCGTCTGGCTAAAGCGTATGGTGAATAACGGTTCGGAACGAAAGCTTGCGGTAGGATGGCAACTTTGCACAGTTCTTCTGCGTTTTAATTATTCTTTGTATTGTTTGCAGCGCATAAGGTTCGGCGGATATTGTCCAAGGAGGAATAGGAGGACAAACGGACAGCGCGTGAGAGCATGGGGTTGTGACATGATGGCAGTCCCCTATCTCCACTTAACTTTTTATCCGCAAATAATGTACTACTACTAAGGTAATTAGGTAGGTAACTTTATTAGTGATGCAGCAACGTGCGGAAGTACCTATTTGCGTATTTGTGGGGCACAGCCCATGGATGGTACTTCTACTACGCGTAGCACAACGCTGCGCGGTCGGGTACCTTAGTAGCGGCTTTGGAATGTGTCCCCTTCTGTCTTGTATACATCTTGTTGCTACGGGCACGCTCACCTGCCGCTGTTATTTCGCGGCACCTGAAGGGGGGTTGGAACGGCGAAAAGGGGACAAACTAATAATAAATACGTTTGTCAATGAATTTTGCGTGGTTAAGCTTAGAACATGTCGTCGTGATGCTGTGCACGCCAGCGTCGTCTTGCTCATTACAGAGCGTTTCGTATTTACCACGGGGCTTTGTTGCACATGTCAGACGCCTGTCATACCACTTTGGGCATCGAACCTGAGCTAATATTAGCCCAAGTACGGAGTAATAGTTTCTAAAGCTGCCTGCTGCACCACCTGCTGATCTTGTTCAGCCCACTGGGCCTTGTATGTCGCTTCCTGGCTGCCAATCAACTAACTCTGGTGGTATCTGCGCAAATATACGTATGCTCGATTTAGTTTCTATGGTTTTATAGTCCAGAAAACTACAACAAGACTCAATCTTCGTGCGCAATGTGCTGGTCCAACGCGTTTTAAAATGAAGGAGAAAAGGCAAAGGATACAAATGCACGGTGACCATGCTTTATGGCTAGCGTTCGTTGCCGTCTGTCATGTCCAGTTAGGTTTTGCGTCTCCTGCCAGAGGCCGGCTCACATGGAGTGCTCCAGTGACCCAGCTCGCACAAAAGGTAATGGCAAGCGCCGAAGCTAATGGCTTTAATGGCTTTTGGTGTCAAAGAGTTACGACTCTCCTTGTATTAACATGTGCGCGGCCATGTAATGCACAAGCTTGTGTATGAACTCGTTATTTGTGTCGCTTCCATTATCTGACGACGAAGATCGTGCGCACCTCGGCCAGCTTGGAGAGCGGCAGTTGGGCTGCCTATGTTGTAAAGTTTAAGGTCAAACATTTAAAGTCACTTTGAGAGGATAAGAGAGAATTGGCGGAAGTAAGCATCATGAGCTTTAATCTTTTATTGGCTGGCTATGTATGGCTCTGCAGTGAGCCAGTTATAGCTCGCACCAGGCTGACTACGACCCCGTGGTGGCATCTCGATATCTAAAAGATTGACCATGAACGTTGTCGCTTCGTATCGCATCACATTGATTGGTATACGCCCGTGAAACCATGACCCCAACGCCAAAAATGCTGTTTTACTTGGCTGGCACTTAAGCCTGCTGGTCGCTGAGGATATCAGAGTCACCAGCGTCGATGATGGCCAGGGTAGAGCAGCGGAAGAGCTTACCGCAGGCGGTGCCGAGCTCAATCTGTAAGAGGATAAAATGTAAGCAAATGTGAACCCTCCAAAGTCAAAGACTTTTTCGCTGGGCAGAACGCGGGAACCAGTCCCGGCTAAGCAACAGCTGCTGAAGAAGCAGAATACAGTGTACAGCATGGAAGATAGCATGTGTCACGAAGGATTGAACCCTGGGCGAAATGTCTTTGATGAATGAATTTTGAACCGGAAACTTACGTTGTTGCCAGAGAAGTGGTGGATAGGAGCCTTGGACAGCATGCTGTAGTACTCAAGCTCACTCTTGCGGAGAGGAGGAGTGTTGCCAGCGATGATGATCAACTTCGCCTTTCCAGAGCGGAGGCTCTTGAGGGTCGACTTGTAGCCCAGCGTGACTGAAGATTCAATGTTAGCAAAGTGTCCAAATTGGCACTGGTGGAAAGCTGCGGTCGCTTACCCTTGCCGGACTTCATGACCAGGGCCAGCTTGGAGTTGATGCTGTTGGCATCCTTCTTGTTCTTCTTGGTGGGAGCCATCTCGACGGTGTTATTCGGTGATCTGGAATTGACCGTGTCTTTGATGAGGAGGGAATGGGATTATCTGTAGAGCAAGCAGTCGGGTGTTTCGTTTTGGGCATGCTCAAAAAAAAAAATCTTGGTGGAGCAAGGGCTGGCCCCGCACGCAGCCAATCATCGAGCGGGATCCAGCTCGTCGCGAGCCCTAAAGGGCCGGAGTTTTAGCGAAACCACCACCAACCAGGATTACCAAGCCTGCTTTGAAATCAAAGTGGTGCATTCTGAGAGAAAGTGCTTGGTTTCTGTAGCCGGACTCATTCCCTCACCCAAACACCATCACCAAACCGACGGAACGTTTATCAACAATCCGACAAGATGGCTCGTCGTCCCGCCCGTTGCTACCGCTACTGCAAGAACAAGGTAAGAAATACTGGAATATTTCATCGCCAATTCGACCGAGTTTAAGAGTTTTCATGCGGCATCGAACGTCTCGTCAGCTGGAGTGGCAAAGCGGGAACGACAGCGAACAGGAAAGGACTCCAGATGGACGCATGCGCAAGCTCGGTCGAATGATGGTGGAAAATATTCGTTTTTGGTTCTCTTTTTTTTTGGGCAAGATTACTGACAGAGCTCTGCTCAACAGCCGTACCCCAAGTCGCGCTTCAACCGTGGTGTCCCCGACCCCAAGATCCGCATCTTCGATCTTGGCCGCAAGAAGGCTCATGTCGACGACTTCCCTCTCTGCGTCCACCTCGTCTCCAACGAGTATGAGCAGCTGACCTCCGAGGCCCTCGAGGCTGCCCGTATCTGCGCCAACAAGTACCTCGTCAAGAACGGTGGCAAGGAGGGTTTCCACCTGCGTGTCCGCGCCCACCCCTTCCACGTCGTCCGTATCAACAAGATGTTGTCGTGCGCCGGTGCCGATAGACTGCAGACTGGTATGCGTGGTGCCTTTGGCAAGCCCAACGGCACTGTTGCCCGTGTCAACATTGGCCAGATCATCATGAGCGTTCGCACTCGTGACTCCAGTATGTAACATCCATTTTTTCTGGTCTACTTCTGAAATCAAGAATAGGAGCAGCTAACTGATCATTTCCACAGACCGTGCTCTCGCCCTCGAGGCCCTCCGCCGCTCTCAGTACAAGTTCCCCGGTCGCCAGAAGATCATTATCTCCAAGAACTGGGGCTTCACTCCCCTCCGTCGTGAGGACTACCTCGAGCGCAAGGCTGCCGGCCGTGTCAAGGATGACGGTGCTTACGTCCAGTTCCTTAGCAACCACGGTCCTCTGGAGGAGAACATGCGCCGCTTCCCTGACGCCTTCACGGCCTAAGTGGGTGGTGTGATAAAATCTGGGATTTGGTTGGCGTCAATGTGGCATGTCAGATAAAGACGATTAGTTTTATGGTTGTCAATTAGACGAATTAAAACCTTTTACAAGTTGCATATGCTGTACAATGATGCTGTCTTGATACATTGTGATTAGAGTCGAGCAGGCTTGGTGGACTGTGTTTCGGGGTTTGGTGAATGCCTACTTGACTAACTGTATTTGTTGCAAGAAGTGATAGGCCTTTGACAAAAGTACAGGTTTCACTGTCGACTTGCCTGGCTAGTCTTCATCTTGCTATACATGATGTAGCGAGAGATACTATGCAAAGTCACGCTTGTTTTTGTTGTCCTGGTTTAGGCAAGCTCCGCGCTACCACGACCCCAAGTGTGAGTGTAAGGCTCTCGTTTCTAAATCCAGCTACTTGGATGACATCTTGCTCTTCAAATCTCCGTTATCGTCTTAAACTAGACCAATCGGCAACAACTTGGTACTCGTAGGCGGCCACATTATATCGCAACAGCCTCGTGGCGACAACGCACAGCCTCGTATGGTAGCCTAACAGCAAAACTAAGGCCTCCTGGTAACGGCGTCTTACTGCGAGAACTACAACAAAGGTCTTTTACTAAATAAGGTGTCGCTGACTGTTCACTCGAAACTGGGCCAATGGGCGAGACTTTCGCGTTGAGCCACCTGACCAACGCGAATGACGCCATGGCAGTCAGCGGTACTTTACACGCCAGACGGCGCGGTTCAGCTGTGCCAAGGGGGACGGGGGGCACAGCGTATTTGCCATGGCAGGGTGGCACTTTGTTTGCTCAAAACAATTTCTTTTATCCAAATCACACAAAGCCATGTATGTACATTATGGCGAAGTATAGATCAGACTGCAACCTCATCCATGTATACATAACCGTCCGTAGCACGGTACTTTAGTGGGATCGAGTCCGGGTCACCCCACTATTATTAGGGGGCCACAAAGCATCGGATATCCGAGTACTTGGGCTACGGTGTACGACGGAGCAAACTTGCGTGCAGGATCGGTTTTGCGCGAGATAGCGCCGTAGGGGATGATTCAAAACCAGCAGGCTCCACGTAACAGGCGGAGAGTTTTCCGGATGAGTACATTTCTTGCTGTGCATGTATCCGGGTATTGAGAACTCAGTCGTCGCGAGTCGCGGCTTTGATAGTATCCATTACTCTAATGTACATACGTAGATGTGCGACTTGGCAGGTAGTCAGTGACGCTACCAGGCATTAAACGCGCATCTGTGGCAAAAGAGAGGACCTTTAGTACTAAAGTAGGTAGACTGCGGGCGCCTTCAGATGTCTCAATGGTGAGTACTCCGACCACGATATTAATTACTTGTATTCCAAAAAGGAAAAGTGAAGGCACAATGCTGTATCTTGTGCAAATTGTACATAAATTGCTCGTCATGCAGCGTGCCGGCAGCAGCAAGCAGGTTGAAACAAGACGAAAAAGGGTCCAGGCGGCGTGAGACCTTCTGGGCTTGGGCGACTAGCGGTGTCATGACTGGACGTACTGGAACATGGCTGCCGGCAAAGGAACTCCGGCTTGGGGCATAATATCTGTTCGAGACAGGACAGGGTTTGTTGTTGGCCCAGGCTGATAACAGCATCCTGCCAAAGAGCAGCAAAATAAGTCAGTACTAGTCTCTTGTCAGACGAAACTTGATGCTCGTTCTGTACGGAGTAATGCGTAAGAGACCGGCCCAGCCCAGCCCAGCCCAGCCTGGCTACAGTGGGCTCCAAGTAGCACGGTACTTTGTCGCTTTCCTTATCCGGCACGCGAGCAATGTCACCACACCACCACAGCACTGACAACATAAGCACTGAGAACACCACTGAGAGGCCAGACACGCATCACCCCCACCTGCCGATCCCCCCTCGACTCGCCTGGTGCTCGTACACCCTCACAGGGTGGTGGCTCCGTCCCAACAAAGCAACCAGAGCCCAGTTCCGTCACTCCGGCGTCGTCTCTTTGGTTTCTTATTTACACCATCCTTTCCTCCTTTTCCATCATTCTCCATCGCATCCCGACCTTTTCTTCCCAGCATCACATCCTTTTGTCTGGCAGCATTCATCTCGCTCGCTGCGATTATAAGCCTCCTTGGTCGACTGGGAGAGCTGTATCGCACCGAAAGCGGCCAACCTAACCCATCTGCCGGTCCGACATATCCCGCCACTGCGCATCGCGCGATCGTTTCTCTAACGTCATCGACATCATTCTTCCTTCTCCAGAGCAATCATGGCATTTCAGCAACCGACAAGGCAGACCATGCAGCGAGTCTCTCGCGCCGTGAGCGCTGAGCAAGGCGGGCCAAGCGTCCAGACTCGCCCCACGCAGGAGCGTGAGGTGGAAGAGTCGCAGACCTGGGTCCTCTTCTCGCCGCCAACTGAAGGAACAACGGCGTCATATCTCACGGAAACGGAGCATTCAGTGGAAACAGCTGGTCCCTCACGGGTCAGCGATTCGGGCAGCTTCAATACTGTAGCCAGGTCATCTATTGTTGGGGATGCCAGGCTTTCCCTTCCCTCGTCTGCCATCGATGACGTTTCAGTCGACGACGACGGCGAGCTCGACAGTCTTGATAGCCATCTACCAGAGTTCCGTTCTCTTCCTGGGGAGCATGGCCCAACCCATGCAGACGGCACAGGCGCCGTTCCAGTATTCCCATCTCATGATGGTTTGGGCTCCTTCCGTCTCGACCGCCCCACCATAGGAAGAGATGCCCAAGATCAAATCTACCAGTTTGAGAGATTCAACCCGAGAAGAGTTCGCCGTCGCCTGGATAGCACTGACCCAACCCATCTTGACGTGGAACCGGCGCGTCTCAAGGAGGCAGAGAAGCGGGAGCGGATCGAAGCGTGGCGACTGGAGCACAGCCGCGTGCTGCTTGACGAGGTGCAGCGTGAAACACGGCGTAGGCGCAAGTCTCTTGTATCATCATATCGGTCGAAGTATTCTGAAGCCTCAGAAGATGATGGCATGACGTGGCATGACGAAGATGCTACGGATGGCGAAGAAGAGCAGCGTGGATTCCTGGCTCGCATCACTCGTACAGTTGTCAAAGATATCCTCGGTATAGATGACCGACTTTTATCAATTCTCATTGGCGAAAGACTCGTTGATGATGAAGATGAATTATCGCAAACCCCCCGAGCATCACATCTTCATGAACGCCCTCCCACGTCATCGATCGAGGAACAGTCATGGCAGCTGCGTATCTTGGAAACCGTTTCTAGAGAACTCGGCAGGCTTGTCAGCCAGCTGTCGCATCACCCGGGCGCATTCTCAGCATACTCGAGGGTGCAGTCAGCAACACTACCGTACGCTGGGTTACCAGCTATACCAGAGGCAGTGGATGCGCCAACCCAAACTGGCAGGACTGGAGATGGGACGCCACCATCAGTTCCCGAATTCCAGCCGACCGTACCGCAGACTACCATGCCAATCAATATTCCCGGAAAGTCGACAGACGGAAATTTCAGTGAAAGGAACACGGCGAGCAACTCGTTTACCAAAGAGGAGTGGGAACAGGACCTAGACATCAAGCTGGTGTTCCGTTACCTTCTTTCTCGCTTCACTTCTCGTGGCAACAACTCTTCCTCTAGCTCTAGCCATCTTGGAACAACGTCAATGCAGGATGCGGCGGCAAGAGTTGCCCGTGTGAGGCAGTACCATCCGTTGGTGGCGCGATCTCGACCAGTTGAGCGACGCCCATTCAGAGCCGCGACGCCAAGTAGTCCCATGGCCATGAGGCCGCGCAGTAGTTGTGCTAGCCAAAGCACGCGTCGGTCTGGGCGGCGGAGCAGTTGCTCATCGCGCCATTACTGGGACATTGGTGGCTCGCTCGGAACGGGATCCGTGATCGGGACACCAGGACCAATGGGCAGCTGGGGTGAAGTATAAATTTGAAGCGACAATATTGTGGCCTAGCGGCCTTGTACATTAGCAGACACGGCGGGAGCATTCTAGTGCATTTGGTATTTTTCTGTTTCTTTTTCTTTTTCTTTTTTTTTCTTTTAATTGCAGGGCGGGGAAAGCATGGATGAATTACCGTATCACTGACGAAACATACAAGGAAACCATATCTATATATACATATTTAGACTACTGCAATAAAGCGGTCTGTACATGGTCATGATTTCATTTCTCTCTTTTTGCTTTTTAATTTTTTTTTCTCGGCGACTTAAAGCCTCATTGAAACGCGGCTATATAAGGACGCATAGTAGAAATACATAGTCATGCGCACGTAGCACAGTGATGCCTGGCGTGTAGCCAAGGTTACAGAGTCAGGTGGACGGCGTAATATCGTGATAATATGACTCAATTGGAGGGCCTACGAAGGTGTACGGTAGAGCTGACGATGTGTGCAAATAAACCCGGTTCCTTTTCATTGAACGCTAGACGAGATAAGATGTCGTAGACCTTTCGCCATTACATTATAAGTGTGTGGGCACGGTGCATGCGATGTGGTCGTGTTGAGCAAAATGAGTCATGGTTCCAACGAAAGCCAGCGTATTTATTACGGTAACGAACTCTTGCAACTTTTGTTGACCGCTACGAGTATGTATGTACATTGTTGCCATTTTCTTGGCGTTTTAGATTCACGGTCGTTTTATACTTGGCTGCTTGATGCGCTGATTGACATGAATTCGTAACCAGGCCATGCAGGATTCGCGTATTGGGGGGGGGGGCGGTTTAGTGTATGTACTCAGTGCTACGCAATGTACTGACGATACGTAGACGGATGACGATGCACTCTTTCGGCCTGGGTGATGGTGTGGGTGATGGCGGGGAGTGGTAGGGATACAGCAGCACTTGCAGCAGCGCCATCAGGTCGTCGTCGATATCCCTGGCTGTGTTCCTTGCATCGCCCGAATCCTATTGGTCGGTGTGTGTGTACAGACTTTGGAGCCAGGGAGGCCTGTCTCACCCAAGAGGTGGTGGTGGTGTTGGTGATGCTGGGGAAGAAAAAGTTGCCGTTGTACTTGCTGGAGCTTCATCTCGTTTGCGCCCGCCATTGTCCGGTGTAGACGCGGGAGTTCCCTCTCCGGTGGTGACTTGATCGGCTCACGGTCCCTCCCTCCATCACCGTCTATTGTTGCGTGGACCAGGGTGAAACACGCCGGATTGGGAAAGGGTCTTGGGCTTTTTGTGAAAATGGTGAAGTGTATTCGGATTTACCGCGGCTGGTGGCTGGACATGTATACTTGACACGGCCCGAATTCGTAATATAGAGAGTGAAGAAACCCCGAGTGAGTCGTATGAGTCGAGTGCTGGCTGGGCGGCACGAGTACGTGGTAGGTGGTGTAAGTCGAAGGATGTGCACGGGGAGTGAAGGTAGGGCGGCAAACTGAACTAAAAGGAGGCCTATAAAAATTTATAAAAATAGTAAAATGATAGTTCGATTTCCCAAGACTGCTACACCCAATTGTTTTTTATATAATTTCACATTATTGGAAAGGAAAAGCCGTTAGCAGCAACACCCACTGCACAGCTCTTCGCGGCCGCCCAGCGATATCGACAGTGGGGCCGTGGCTTTCGTCGGGGGGGAGGTGTGTCCTTTTATGGGGCGCTCTGAGTGGTGGGTGTTGGGTGGTGGGCGGCTGAGGAACGGGAGTGTCCTTGGACTGTCCCCGTTCTGATCCCCGTCCTCCACCACACGCAACTCAACTCGTGCCTCGCCCCGCAGGCTGACCAGCTGCTTGTGCTTCCTGCCTCGTTCTGCCGCTCTCGCACTTTTTCTCTCTTCTCATTCTTCCCTCCTCTTTTCGGCTGTGTTGCTTTCATCACGAGCCTCGTCCTCGTCCTCGTCTCCAGACAGCCTATAAAGCCGCCATTCCCACCGCCCGACATCCTCGACACCGCCTCTTCGCTCTTGCAACTCAAGACCAACATGATCCACGCGCAATAGCCACCCGACAAGGCTGGCTGTCCCGCCGTTCCTCGACGACGCGTCTCCTGCCAACCATTGCTTGCGTGAGCCATTGAATATTTTTGTTTTTGGTCTCGTGAATAGTTGCTGCTGTGCCATATACCATTGCACCGTTACTATCCATTCGACGACTCGGCTAGGCTGGAGCTGTAGCTCATACAATCCCAACAACACCACGTATATCGCTTTGCGACGCCCCTCATCAACACCCTCGAAACGATACGATTGACATGCTCCTGAATCTTCAATACGCACCGTAATGGCTGCCATCCCCGCCGATCATGTCGCTCCCGCTCCCGGTGCCAACTTCTTCGACATTTACAACGACAATGCTGGCCCAACCCGCAACCCGACCAGCCTGCCGCAAGGTGGTTGTAACTATGTTGACATGATCCCAGGCACCGCCGGGACACGGTGTGGCTGCAGGCGGTTCTGGACACGTCCGTCACACGGCAGCCCGACCTCGAATCAACAAGGCTGGTGCATGTGTAACCATCATGCATGCTTCCACGACGAGCGCGGCCCTGATGCTCAATATCATCCACCGGTTCCTGCTACCAATGGAACGCATGGTATCCATGGTACCGGCCAGGAAAATGAAAGACCAAAGACCGGCCGGGAACCGTTGAGTCCCGTCGTTGACACCGCGCTCAAGGTGCCGTCCGCCGCCCCGGGCCTTGACCTTCCAAGCTTCAGTGTTGCTCCGACGCTGTCCTTTCTCAATAAGGCCAATGAGGACACTGACATGACCAATGCACCACCTCCACCGCCGGCCGATGCTCCTCAAGCGGCTGCATCACTGCCAGACACAATGAGCTGGGGAGACTTTGTTCAATCCGAACAGGACCAAGGGCCATTACCTCCGATACCGCCACAATGCCTGATGTCTCAGAGCCCGTCGACGACTTCTTCAGCACAAGCAAAGTATCTCAAGCCCTTTGCTGGGACTGGCTTGCATACACTAGGTGGAACAAAATCCCGGTCTCCTGCCAAACAGCAGACGAACCGCCCACGCCATCAGTTGGCCATTCACGAAGAGCAGACCACCGCGCCAAACGCGGAACAGGCGTCACGATCACCAATGATGGCCACTCAGGCCGAACCACGGGCATTTGAGAAAGATAATATATCGCGCGAGGTGGTCAAGAATCTTACAGACACCGTAAGCGGACACGAACAGAGACTCGACAAGCTGGAGACCGGGTCTTTTGCCGGTGGTGCCGCTCATGACGACTGTGCCGACAAACATGAACATTTCGACTTGCGTATTACCGACCTTGAGGGTAAAGTCGATGAACTGGAAAAGGGAAACAACGATAATGATATGGTTACGAGCCGTCGTGGTGATAAGAACGATGACGGGACAACCACAACAGGCAGCGTCATCTCCGCCGCGACAAGCATGACTAGCCGGCCACTGCACTCCAATGAGCTCCTGACTCAAGTCCAAACCCTGCAGAGCCAGGTTTCTCAACTCCAAGCCTCCTTACCATCACTGAACAGCCCTTGGGAGGTGGAAATGGTCTTTCTGCCGTTTCCTTTGAAGAGAGTGTGGCAGGATATCCACCATTTCAAGGCGGACGCGACCATAAGCCATGATGACTGGACCCAATTGCCAATGACGAATAGCTCCTCGACACTACGCTCGCAATCACCACTTTTTGGAGACTGGGCCACAGCGGACCATGACGCTGAATGGCTCTTACCCAAAGCCTGTGGCGATAAAAGTGTCACGGACAAACGCCTACGAAGCCGTGGCCTAATAAAGACAGTGTCTGTCAAGGGACCTGATGCTAGAAGCGTCCAGGTTGCTGTGAATGCTGCATTTGGCAGCGTATTCAAAGAAATGCAGATATTACCCCGCCGGCAAGACGCCGATCCACGGAACTCCAAGTTTCTCGGCCTGCAGTCGTCATGGGTCCCTCTTAGAAAGATACACAGGGATTCACGGCTACGCTTTCTAAGCCCGGCGGAAATGGTGACACCAGCGTTATGGGATGTGCAATTTCTCAACTCTGTCATGATGAGGTCGTCGGAACCTAGGCTGTTCGTCACTCACCCTGATGCATATCTGCAAGACTATTTTGCGTTTGAGGCAGGCTGGACATGGCAGAGAGTGCGAGAGCTCACCCGTGTCTATCCTCAATATTCCGAATCACAACAAGTTCCAGAAGCTGATGCGAGGGAAGAGCACTGGTCATGGAATGAACACATGGATGAGCCGCCCAGCGCCAACACGTCTATGAACCTCCGGAAGCAAAAACAAAGAATTTCCAGGTCTCCATCATTTGCGCGCTTCCCACTAATTGAGAGATGGCGGTCGCAAAGCCCTGCCGTCGTAAGGGAACGTTCTTCGAAGGCGCAGAGCCGTACCGGTTCAAGACCGCCTCATGTTCGAACCGCGTCGGTGCCCGCTGTACCTCCTCCACGTCCTTCGCCGATGGAGAACCAACGTCGCGTCTCATCGTACAGCTATTACAGTCGCAGGCCTTCCCCAGCAGTTCGGGTGGCACCACAGGGCGGTATCATGAAGGGTAGGCGAACAAGATCGCCGAGCCACCCACGCTTCACGCCGCGGTGGACTAATTCTCCAAGTCCGATGCCTTGGGGCCTTCATGATCGGCAGCCTACGCGAGGCATGACCCCGTTTGCGTATGCCACACCCTACAGCAATGCGCCCATGCACGAAGTTCGAGCCACACGCAGCGGCAGCGTAGTACGCTTCGACGCTCATCATCAATACTACGACCACCAGGGACCACTGCCGGGTGACGATGATGCCGACATTGAAATCTATGAAAGTGATTCGGAGTATGAAGACGACTCGGGCAGCGCACACATGGTCACGGATGCACAACCGAACCATCCTCTCCAAATAGCACAGGGATATCCAATGTCGGAAGATGAGCCCTGGCCGGGCATTGAAGACCAAGTTCAGCGTCCGGATAGTGAAAACATTGACCCCACCGGCGGAGCTGGCGGGGATGACGAGCTGGCCGATAACCATAGCAGCCAGCCATCTGAGTACCCGAGTACGCAGATTATCAAGCGTGATGAAGACGCGGAAGATGATTTTCGCATCCACGAGGATTTGTAATGTATGATGTATGACAATTCGGAGCACCTTTTCCAACTCTACTGTTTATTTATGGGTTTTCTATCATTGGGCATATGTGTTTTGTAACGGTGTGGACTGGGAAATATACGGAATTACAATGTCAGCTAGGAATATCATGGTCTGGAGGGCGTTGCAGCGAGGGAAAGACGGAAGTTGGATGTACAAGTTACAACATAGCAAAATTCAACTCGTTAGAATAATTCTTCCCCTTTCACCAAACGTGTCTTGAAGAACAATGCGTGTTTCTATTTCATGTATTTCTCCATCCAAAACGACTAGGGTATCTTGTAAAAAGAAAGCATACTCGTAGTGCAATGAACCTCTATCAATACCAAGTCGAAGACGGATCAAGCTCGTGCAGAATTTCACACTCATCCTTGAGACACATTGCGCTCCTCCCAAGTCTCTTAGACTTGGGCCCCGTCGGCCCCGTAACGTAGTGATATTGCCCAAACAGCCGCCACTGCCTCTCGTCTGCAAGCGTGTACATTTCATCTCCCCAGTGGCCCGTATAATGGAACCACGAAGTCGGTGCGTCGGGGTTCGACGCCGCGGGCACCAAGGTCTCGCGTTTTCTTGCACCGTCTTCTCCTTCATCTGAATCCACCCCCAGCGGCTGCTGCAGCCCCGGCATGACTTTTTGCTCAGGCACCTGCACGGGCGGCGGTCGAAACGAGCCCGTGCCGTCGCCAGCGTCCGGAAAGGACTCATCCTCGTCATCAGCCTGGAAGTCATAAAAGTACGCAAGCCTATTCAGCGCCGGATCCCAAAGCGGCCCGTCGTCCGTCTGGTCCCTGAGGAGGTTAAGCGGCAGCACGTACGGATGGTCGCCCGCCAGGGCGTACATGGCATGCGACCCCATGGCGGAGTAAATCAGCGGTCGCGTCTTGTTCTCCTTTTGCATCACGTCCCAGGCGTAGGCCTGTCCCCCCGCGTGGGCGGAGAGGAAGACGCCGTGCGGCTCGCCGTGCTGGAAGCGGATCATGCAGTGCTCCCAGTCGCCGACGTGGTTGCCGTAGCGCGTGCCGAGGACGGTTTGGCCTAGGTTGTAGGAGTAGAAAAAGAACCAGAAGGCGTCAAGGATGGAGGAGCCCTTGTCGACGAGGATGAGGATTGCGGGCGCGGAGGAGTAGCCGTCCTTTGGGCTCGGTTTGTGGCTGTGTGGAGATTGCGGCGGCGGTGGTGGTTTTGCGTGCGGGTGGTGAGGAGGCTGTTTGCTTGCTTGGGAAGATGATGAGGAGGCAGAGGAGGGGATGTTGTCGGCGCTGTGAAGCCAGGATGGGCGTGTTTCGACATCTTGCTGGCTTTGTAGGAAGACGGTGGCATTGATGTCGTTGAGTTGGCGGAGGTTGTCAAGTGTCCAGTGGTTGTTATCTGGTTTCGAGTCTGCTTTATCCGTAGTGACGTTCATGTGCCGCAGGTGGCTGGTCATATCTGAGGGCCAAAACTGCTCGCCAGAGTAGAGGTGAACCAGCGGTGCATGCCTCAGCACATACTCGGGCACATCGTCTGTAAGATTTGCGTCCTTGTCTGCGCTGGCATCCTTCGCCCGGCGAGCCAAGTCGGGCGGGTTCTCCCAGCCAGTGCTATGGGCACGAGATGCCGGATCGGCGCGAACGTGATGCAGGCCGCAGAGCATGAACCAGCGACAACACTGCCGGTCGAGAAAGTAGGGGCTTGTGCTGACCCATTTCTTGTCGCGCGCCGACTTTTCTGGATCGTACGCCTCCGGGTTTAGCAAGCCTGGCGCGGTGGTGATGAATGCCCAGAAGGCTGCGACGAGGACAAATATTCCTGCAAAGCGGTAGATTCGAGACCGTTTTGAGCGCCTTTCGCGTATTGGCGGTTGTTGCTGTTCCTGGTCTTCCATTGTTTTATGAAGCTATGGGCCAGCTTGGCCAAGGTGGTTTAACAAGAAGGTGAAATGATGGACGTTTTGTGAGTTAAAGAGGCATTTCGTTATGCACTCTTTACCTCCAAGAAAAGATAGACTGCAAAGAGATGCCATGTCAGTTTGACAATGTCTGCGCCAAGTGTTGGCTCTGTTGGCTGAAGATATGTATGGGCAACTCACCAGACTTGTTCAATCCAAGGGAACGAGGCACAGAAAAGCAGAGCGGAACGCAGCTATAATGCTTATGTATCTGTCCATAAAAGAGTCGAAAGAAAGAATGGAAAAACAGTGAAAAAAAAGGACAGTTGGAAACAGTCTGCGCAAGGAAAGATGAGCGTCGATGCCAAGTTAAAGAAGCAAGTTGTACCAAGGCGTAAACATCTCACCCACACGTAATCCCCACTCCCGTCTCTCGCAACGTTCTGGAACCGTTTCGCTCTGGGCTCAAAAAGAATGGAAGTGGCACGGACGAGATCCAGCGTCACGCAAAACTGTGTTTGAGTAGAGGAGAGATTACGTACTGCCTGGTGCGAGTACGAACTCGAAGATGGGCAAACACGCGTCATGTGTGGGCTTATGGGTTGGTGGAGATCTAGGGTCGCTGATCGTATAGACTGACTCGCACGGCCAACGGGGTTCTCCGCTTACCCTACTGTATTGTACTCGCAGACCAACGTGCAAATGAGGTTGGTATCTGGGATTCTAAAGTCAATAAGATATTACAACGTCAGTGCAGTATATGGCCCTTTAGTATTGATATGGTTTAAACAGAACCACGTTTCCTTAATGACGCAGTCTCCGATTATGGTTTCGGTACCTGATCGTGCCTGCACTAATTAAACACCAGTACCTTGCCTCACCACCAATGAACGGAACCAATTTTATTGCAAAATCCAGCAACTTAGCCTTTAAAAGAGCACAAAGAGTCCAGATCCAGAATTCAACATAAAGGAGTACAAAAATACAGAAGGTAGCCGAACAATGGGGTTACGCAGTACCTCACGTTACTTTTCGTCCTCTTCGCCCGCCTGAGTTCGGAGGTGGTCACCGCAGTGGTTGCATGGCCGCCATAACTGGCCACCTGTGAGGCATAATACTACACACACCATTTGGCTGTTATTCGTTTAGCGCGGTTGAATATAGATGCAAAAGTGATTTCAGTTACTGAATAAAAAACATTAAAAATTGAGAAAAAAATTCACCAAAAAGACATACAACAGCCGGTGTTCGCTGGTCGTCACCGACCCAACTACTAATCTGCCGGTCGGTAGCTTGTCTATGGGAGAGCGGACGGGATCCCGAATTTTCTACCGCCTATGGTCGTATGTACCAGGTTCAGAGCAATTATTCCTTATATCAGCCATTCAAAACAATCGACCACTCAACTATCTTCAACAACAGTTTCGCTACAGCCGCTAACAATTTATAGAATGAAAAACAACTAGTTAGACGAGATGATTCCGTACACACCCGCGCAACGCTGGGACTACGGATATCCGGACTTTGGCTTAGGGAATAACAATACTTAGTATTACATGCCGGCGGTATACTTCGTAAGGTATTGAGTCTCATTTTCTAATACTTGAATTCTTGCCCGACCAGCTTCTCGCTCAGCTTCCACAGTCTCTCAGCCTCGACAGGGCTTGTAGCCCACGGCTTGACAGTTTCGAGACTGGGGTCCGCAACGTGGGAGTTTTCCAGGTAAACACCATTGTTTTCTGCACATGCATGGGGTCAACAAAGACATAGATGTCAGCATAAGTCCAGAAGCTACGCACCCTTCAGAGACGGCTCAAAGGCGGCAAAGACGTGGGTAGCGACGCCCTGGTCAGCCGTCTTCCACTTGAGCCCTTCCCAGCCTTCCTTGTTTCCGAGAGCGCGGTCGGCATGCACTGTGATTTCATTTTAGTCAGTTCCTTCTCGAGACCAAGTCGATTCGGTAGAGGAATTGTAGACGTACCCAGGCTATCAAAATCGGAAATATGGTCGCCTAGATGCGTGCCAATGACACCTGGGTGTAGGCTGTGGGAGAGGAGACCTTTGCTGCCCAGCTTCTCGGCAAGGGACACGGAGAAGAGCATGTTGGCCGTCTTGGACTGTCCATATGCGGTCCACTTGTTGTACGTCTTGCCATTCTGCTTCTCAGTTAGAACAGTAGGTATCTTTTGGAGGTATACGGTAAATAAGTAGACAGATAGACTTGCATCGAAGTTATAGTCGTCCCAGCGCACGTGGCCGAGGCGGTGGCCGTCGCTGCTAACATTGACAACGCGAGGAGCTTCAGCCATCAGCAGCTTTTCCATAATTAGGTTGGTGAAGAGAAAGTGGCCAAGATGGTTGGTAGCAAACTGGTTCTCGAAGCCATCGGGTGACAGCTTGTAGTCGGTGGCCATGATACCGGCATTGTTGACGAGGACGTCGATGGCGGGGACGTCGGCCCACGAGAGGACGGTAGTTGCCGCAGCGCGGGCCGAGGCGAGCGAGTCGTTGTGCAGCTCTACAATCTTGCTCCTGAGGCCAGGGCTAGCGACCTTAATATCGCGCGCCGTCTGCTCGGCCTTGGACGGGTTGCACGCGGCGAGGATGAGGAGCGCCGGCTCAGACTTGGCAATGGACAGTACGAATGTGGCGCCGAGGCCGCTGGGAGAGACGCCAGTGGTGAGGACGACCTTGCCCTTGATCTGCGCGGCGTAATGAGTAGCGAGCTCGCTGGCAGTGGTGGCGGCGTCGAATGTGGGAGACATGTTGATGAGTTGGTTTGCTGTGTGATGGTGTTGTGGATGCTTATAAGCTCACTTTACTGCTGGGCCAAGCGGGTAATGGACTTGATATTATGACGTAGTCGTTTCTTGATAATGACTAATAGCGTATAACGTGAAAGTAAAATAAAAGCAAATGAGAAGACAAGACGATAAGCATCTGGCAGCTGCTGGTACTTTATACTGGTAATTAGTATACTCGTAGTGGCGTGGCTTGATGGGAACAGACGACGCTCTCCAGTTGATGATGTGCCCGCTCCAGTTGGTCATCGATGAAAGAGACGAAACCAAATCAACAAGTGTAGTCAATCGGACCCCAACCCGAAACCCATGGGCGTCTCTCTATTCGACTCTATTCCACAAAATCAAAACGGAATCGTGCTAGCCCACGCCATCGAAAGCCGGAATGCCCGGCACAAGTTCAACCCAAAAGCTACGGCCAATTCAGGATTACTTTACGTGGCGTCTACTCGTAATAGGAGGCATTTCGAGGTCTATAATCACACTCGGGATTCTACAGGTTCCTTGAAGAACTTCATGCATATTAACAGTAAGACAGCTTGCGTACGCATGCCCTTTCCTTGGTCAACGTGTTATTGGGTGAAAACGATAACGAAAAAGGGAAATAAAATAGTTTTCGTCCAGCTCCATCTGTCAGCTGCTAGTCAATTCTGTGTATCGCTGCGCACGCCACTTAGGCCACTAAATAGTAGGGTAATGTCGGGGATAACTACAGGATGACAGCCTTGCTTGTTATTGCCGTAGAGAAATACAGTGCGGCCGAAGAGTGTGTGACCCCATCCTTCAATATTGTTACTTGCTTTCGTAGCGAGCGCAAGCAAAAGCCGTTTTATTAGCTCATGATCATTGCGGCGATAACCACCAACTGTCGGGTTTCACCACGGTCAGGCCGTTATCGCCGACGAGGATGCGCACGTTGCCCATAAATATGCTGTGACATACTGGCGAAACTAAGAAAATATCTTAATTCCGTTATTAATCGAGTGTCATTTTTTTTTGCACGCCGGATATCCGATAGCCTGGAACTAACCCCGATGGCCCGTCAACAGCAAATATCGGGTAAGCAGGTAGTTGGCAGAGTCACTAAGCTGAAAGGGGAGCACTGAAGATCGCCTGCATCTTCTTTGCCCATAGAAACCCGTAATTCCGGTGAAGAATACAGTATAGAGTACAGTCTACCGAAGTGCTGTGTCTGTACTACATATACAATGCATACCGTTCTGAGCCAGCCATCCACGGCCTTTCGTCCAATCGGATAATTGTGTGAATTTTTTATAAGTGTACTTATTCTATTAGTTTTACTAACTTCATTTGATCCAGGCTTTGGTTTTCCGACTTTTCTGCTCGCTGGATTATACAGTGACGTGCTACGCCAGCCTTTATTGTCTTCAAGCGGCCACATAACTTCAATGTGCGGCTAACAAATATTTGGTGGGGCTGGTCCCCCGGCTTTCCCCAGGCTTCCCCAGGTTTTCCGCGGCCGGTTATCGGTCTCCCCTCCCCGTCTATCCGTTGCTCAGCAAATACCAGCCGTATATATTTTTAAGTCGCCACAATTCGCTCAACCTGTATTTATCTAAAAACTTACATCTATACATTCCGGTATTTCTACATACCAGCAGGGCAGCCTATTTCTGAGCGGCACCATGCCTTCTAGGGAACGGTTAGAGCCAAGAGACCGGTCTCGAGTTGTGTGCCAGAGATGTCATACAAGAAAGGTCAAGTGCGACTTGGCTGCAAAACTTGAGCTTGGAGGTAAATGCACAAACTGTGTCAAGAGGCTCGAAAACTGCAATAGGAGGCAGCAGACAAAGTTTCAGAGGCAAAATAGAGATCGGAGGCGACCGCAAGCGCAGCATCTACATACTGATGCTCCACAACAACTATCTCCAGAGACATCTCCAACTTCCCCGATTCGCACTGCCTTGCAAAGCCCTTCGGTAACGTCCGATGGCTTAGGGTATGTCGGAGAGCTTTCGGTCATGTCAAACCAACGGATGCAGCCACTTCAGCCGTCTAATGACGCATTCGGGTCTATCTTGCATTCGCGCGAAACCTTGGCTATCCTGGCGACACAAGCAGACCAACTGCCACCTCAGCCTATAATTGACGCATTGGCCGGGATATATTTCCAATATCTATATCACCGCATGCCCGTCGTTAATCACAGTGATCTTTCTACATCATGTAGCTCGAAACTTCTCCAGCAGAGTTTGTGTCTGGCCGGCTCCGTTCTTCGACATCCGCGAACCACCCACGAGCCAACAGCAGTTCGGAGTGAAAGTTTCTACGCAAGTGCCAAAACTCTATTCTATAACAATCACGAAAAAGACCCTATGAATGTCCTGAAGTCGCTGTGCCTTCTGACACTATGGAACATTACGCCTCCTGCCGTAATAACCTTTGACTGTGGCTGGAGCTGGCTAGGAATGGCGTTGCGTCTTGCCTTACAGATGGGCCTGCACAAAGAATCCACATATACGAAACGTTCAGATCCTGGCGCCGCACGTAGGATAGCATGGTTCCTATACGCTCAAGACAAACTCCATGCCGCGTGCTTCGGGCGACCACAGATGTTACGCCATGACGAGTTCGACCTTAGCCCGCCAGCAACGGATGATTTCGAACCTGCTGAGAGCAGGCAGGCTGGTCTTTTCGTATCATATACAGATCTAGCTTCTATACTAGGAAGAATTTCTCTGCTTCAGAACAAAGAGCTTCCACAAGCGTCGCAGGAAGTCTTGTCTGTTATGACAAAGTTACGCGAGTGGGCCAACAAAATCCCTTCCGACCTTCAAATATTTGGCGACGATGGAAGCCTTATCTACCAAAGAGGCACTTTCGAGGTGCTGATTTGGTATTTTACTTGTTTGATCAACTTTTTTCACACGCAAGGCCCCTTCTTTCATCCCTCGGTGGCCTCTACTATATCCCTAGTTGCATCATCCTGCGCGATCCGTCTTTACCAGGAAATGGACTACCGAGACGATATTAACTACCTTGTTGCTATCAGCAATTGGTCCATGATGGTGGTGTCCTTGCCACAGCTAAACGAGACGGCACGACAACAGCATTCCATTACCATGGCAGAGGAGCGTCCTCTTCATGGTTATACCTCTTTGCAAGAGCTTGACATCCTCCTTGGGATTATAGAGAACCGTACAGTCAAATATCCTGGCGCACAAGCCCTAGTTTTACAGCTTAACGATTTAAGAAAGCAGGCGCAGCAGGAAGTTTTAGACCCAGCTGAAACGCCTGTTCCAACAACACAAGACGGAAGCTACCTGACTATTCATCAAATTCGAGACTTTTTCCCTTTTCCAGAGAATCTTGCGCCATGTATGGGACTCCTACAGGCTCTTGAGACTGATGAGCAATTAGACGAACTTGGCAGGTTCACTGAATGGACGTTTGAGACACTGATGAATATGGACAATTTGGACTCCTTCCTGTAGTAGATCTAAGCATTCAGCATATCTTACGCAACAATTGCGCCACATATCATGAGCCTAGCAAGCTTCACCAGGAGTGTAGCCCAAGACTGCGTGCAATATGGTGGCCTATGAAACAGAAAAAGTTCTTAGAAAAACGAAATCCACTCGCCCCAACCCGCCACAAAAAACGTCAAATTTATACGCCTAGAGCTTATATTGACAATTCGAAGTAATAGCATCAATACGCTCCAGTTCAGGGTACTTGTATGCCCCCGTCAGCATTTCCTTGGTTGCACCGTACCAGCGTAGAGTCACGGACATCTTTCCACCTCCAGCCGGCGCTGGCAGCCAATTGTTTCTCCATACTTCAGGTGGCATAATATCTGCGGGCTGGAGCAGTATGTAGAATTCACCATCTTTGCTCTCGTCAGAAAGGGGCGTTTGATCTGGAAAGCACATATGGTCGCGATCTCCAAGACAATACCTCTCCAAATCATTTGGAATTAGGTACTGGTCAGAAGTGTACGCAGTAAGACTCCAAAACCCACCCTTTACCAGCACGGGTCGACGAGAGAAGCGTAGTATAATAGCTGAATTTGAGCCGATAACAAGTGGTCCCGAACGAGACGGATAGGCTGCTTGGTCAGGCGTCAATGCCAGGTAACCGCGCTTTGCCACATAGTATCGCGCTACATAATTGGAGTAGTACAGGCCTAAGCAATCAGGGAATGAAGTGCTCCATCCGTTCCCATGATCAAACCTTCCTCCATCGGAGCGGAGGGCCGCGAGAGCCCGGTTATCAACCCGTTTCTCTATGCGTCCAGTATTTATCGGCAGCTTCTGAAGGGACGGGTCTTCGTAAATGCCGCTCTGGAACAGGGCTTTTGCAACCTTTTCTCTATCTTCCGCCACTATAGGTGGGTTGAAGTGCGCAATTGCGGCAGTCAAGCGTAGTACCACGAGGGCGTTGGAAACACCAGGGGCCAATTGGTAGCCAGCGGAAGAAAAAAGAGAGAGTGGCAGTGGAGGAGCTATCGTAATTTCGGTCGAGCGTTTTACCTCTGTGATATTAATTTTGTCTTGAAGCTTGTTGGCTATTGATTGATCTGATTGTTTAGGTGAGACAGCCACCCTGGCAAACATAATTCCATATGCCGTGGGGACGTCGATGTATCCACGGTATCGATCGGATTTTGATGTCGAAGATTTCGAGAATCCAAGGTCCTGATTACTAAAACGAATCAAGTATCGCCCAAAGCCATGGCATTGTAGGCTGCTAATGTTGCCAAAATTGTTACCATAACTTAAATTGCGCCCGGCACGTTAGCCTATTGCGCCTTGAGCTATTTAGATGGCCAACTTACGGGTCATAGAATGAGAAACACCAGTAGCGATTACTTATTTTAGGGATAAGCAATTCCAAATCCATCGAGGAAAAGTCCAAAAAGATAGTAGAGTACAATGTATCCACATTAGGACGGATAACTTTCCGATCACGAAAAGTTGTCAAGCGACGGTCGTGGTAGAGGGTGTTTGCAACAGCATTTGGGAACGCAGAAACAAACTTTCCATATTCAAGCAGCGGATAACCATACTTGATTTTGAATCAGCACTGTCAGTAGCGATTCGCATCTTGTAAGGCCTTACCTCGTATGCAAAATTGAGTGCATCAAGTTGCTCTTGCTCTTGTGTTGGTGGGGGCCTTGCCATGGCTAGTGATATTCTCTGGCTTGTGTAAAAGAGCAAACTAATATAATTCTGTACATTTATATTATTTTAAGCTATTTAGCGCTCATTTGTCGAATTTATAATTGTTTGTTCAAGTGCATTGCTCAGGGCTCCATAGTAACATCTCGGCATCTTCGGGTTTTGGCACTAGTTTGCCGGACTTGGGCAGCTCGGTGCTACTACTATGTCGGTGTATACAGATGATTCGGTATCTTTGGTATCCTCGGTAACCTGTATTGATCTTGGCTATGTCTAATTTAGAGCAGCAACGAGAAAAGTTACAAACGAATTGCAGATGACCATGTCGGATTGGGTGACCGCCAGCCTTCGTAGAGTCTCCTGGGTAGTTTCACAATATAGTATTCATTTGCTCTTGCCATTTTTACTGAGAAAGCCGTGAATAAATTCAGTACTTAAAAACTACCTATAGCCTTGCTGACCCTTAGATTCCCCTGGCTGGCTATAGGTTGCCATCAGGCTGTTTGCTGACGGCACCGATACCAGCATATGACAGGATTTTGTTAAACGCTTGAACATCGCCCTGGACCAGACGAACGCCTCGGTAGCTTCTATTAGCTAGAACATCTTGAAGCTCCGTCTTGTCCAGTCTCAACGTAGCATCATCGCGATTCTCGGCAAACTGCAGGGAGCTGGTGCACCGTCGATACGTCAATGCACCATTACTGAGAATCAACTTCCAGAACTCGCGCTGGTCTGCAATGTCAAGGCTGACGGATACTACACTTTTCTCATTCCCTGCATTCTGTCCATTGATGTTGATTGAAAGCACAGCAAGCCAATCCTGAATAGGTAGATTCGGCGACAACTCCGCAAGCCTGTTTTGGCGTTGCATCTTCCTTGACCTTCTCCCATTTCGCAGTTCTTGTGCTTGGCTCAGATAATAATTCCTCCAGGTTGCATTCTCTGCGCCAAATGCAATGCGCTCGAACACGTCGGCCATTGTTGTACGGCACTGAGTCAGCAACTCACCGGGCTCATCCTCGACCGAGTCTTCTGCTGCCATGATGTGCCCAAGCAGCGTCGCGGCAAAGCGCAAGTCACCATCTTCAATGAACTCCCTCGCCTTTTCTAGAACAGACTTAGCGCCATCCATACACTTTAAGTACCTTTCGCCTTCCTCTTTTGGCGGCCATTTCCACAGGTTTTCTGCAAAACCATCAAACCAAGTCATGTATCGCTGATAGATTCCCTTGACGTTGTGACTGACACTTCCGTAAAACTCTTGTGTATGCCAAGCTTTCCTAAGATTGGGAGGAAGTACCAGCATCTCAGCAATCTCTGGGCCATTCCATCCCTCGTTCATTAGTCTCAATGTCTGGTCGTGCAGATATGAGTATAGGTCTCTCTGTTCCTCGACAAAGGTCTTGATCGATTCCTTCCCCCACGTTGGCCATCCATGGCTGGCAAATAAAACAGTCGCTCCTGATCCCTCGCAGTACAAGCTCAAAGTTTCATCCAAGTATCTACTCCAGCTCTTTGCGTCTCTCACCAATGCGCCGCGCAACGTGACAATGTTGTGGAGCGAGTGTGTGGCGCACTCGGCAATCAGGAGCGCCTGCTCGTGGGGAAAATACATATTCATTTCTGCAGGAGCCTCCGTATTTGGTACCATTTGAAATGTAATTTTGACGTCGTCAATTTCCAAAGTCTGTCCTGTGTGGTCTATGATGACCGTCGGCGGAATGAGACTCATCGTTCCCGAGGACGTGCCCATACCCAGCCCGACACCGATCTGTCCGGCCGAGGATCTGGGAAGGTTAGATCCGTACATGTGTTTCGCCCTGTAGCGCATAATTGGACCAGCAAAAACATTTTCAGATGTGGCTTCCTCCATGAATCCCTCAGGTGCGATTATGGGAATCTCTGCAACGCGGCCGCGAGCGATGGAAATAATGCCAGCCGCTCCACCAAAATGATCTGCATGCGAATGCGAGTATATCATTCCTTTGACTGGGCGGCGACCCCGGTGAGCGTGATATAGCCTCAGAGCGGCTGCAGCGCATTCGCACGAAATCAATGGGTCAATAACAATGATACCCGTCTTCCCTTCCACAAAGGTAATGTGCGAGATGTCGAATCCGCGAACTTGATAGATTGAAGGAGCAATCTGGTACAAGCCCTGCTTAGATAAAAGCTGGGCCTGGCGCCATAGTTTAGGATTTGCGGTATCCGGACAAGCGTCGTAGACAAAGTTGTATTCGTCATTGTTCCACACGGTATTGCCGGTGGAATCCTTGATAAGACATGGTGTAAGTGCTGCTATAAAGCCACGGTCTGCATTGGCAAAATCTCGTGTATCTTCAAAAGAGGGTGAAATGTTCTCTTGAAGTCTGTTCAGATCCATTTTGAAACAAGGGAATCCTGCTGTCGTTGAAGTTGCAAGTTGAAAATATGTGCAAAGAATGCCTGAAGGTGAGCTCTTTCAAGAGAGAGGACCTGTAATTTATCACTTTCTCATCGGCTATCTCATATAGCCTCGGAATATCTCGTAAAGGACAACTTTTGCCCGGAAAAGGGATTCTCGGCGTCAAAGAAACCGAGAGCTCAGAAGCCTAGATCAACATACCGAGCTTACCGAAGTCGTTCGGTTAAAGAGGCCCTCACCACCCAGTATTTTCAATAAAATGGGAAAAGGGCATAAAATTCAATTACCTGTTTGATAGTAGATTACTCTTCTTTTTTAAACTCTATAAGGCTCATTTAAAGCAAAAACCTGCTGACTAACACTATGCCGGCGATAGAGAAAGACTTCGAAACTTGCCTCCCTGCTGCTGAACATGTTGGTACAGTCGAGGAGGGGCAAGATGGTGCACAAGGAGATGAAATCACAATTGTGGAAGAGAAAAAAATAATTCGAAAAATTGATAGGCGGTTGATTACGGCCCTCGGTATCATGTTTAGCGTCTCACTGATTGACAGAACGAACCTTGCAGGTGCAAATATTGCTGGATTATCGGCGCAATTGCACTTGGATGAGGGGTATCGATACGTGGGTATAATCGAAAAACTGTGCCTCAAATACAATACTAATTTCGTATAGTCTCTAGCAGTACTGATCTTTTTTATTCCGCATGTTATACTGCAGTGGCCAGGCGTCATTTTAGTAAGGAAGCTAGGCCCTCGGTTGGTTCTTCCAGCTATGGTGATCATCTGGGGCTGTGTTACAATGTCGTTTGGATTCATGCAAAACTGGGAGCAAATGATGGTCTTGCGCGTTTTGGTTGGAATCTTTGAAGCGGGCTTGCTTCCGGGATGCATTCTGCTGCTGCAGGTCTGGTACCGACGATGTAAGTGATACTCAGTTCCGAAAATCCGCCAAAAACTGCTGATGGGTTTTGTAGATGATGTCCATAAGAGATTCTCTTTGTTCTATGGTATTAGCATCTGCGGGTCGTCTTTTTCGGGTCTCCTGGCTTTTGGATTTATGCAAATGGACGGCGTGGGCGGGTTGAGCGGCTGGCGGTACATCTTCATATGGGAAGGCGTCTTGACTATTCTAATCGGGCTCATCAGCGCTCTTTTAGTTGTGGACTTTCCCCAGAATGCACAAAGGAGCTGGCACTTTCTCCACGAACGAGAGCTCAAGCACATATTGACAATTTTGGAGAATGACAGAAAAGACGTTGCAGTTGAGCCGTTCGACAGGTCTCAGTTCGTAACAGCCCTCTCGGACTTTAAAATCTGGGCATTCTCAATCATATACTTGTAAGTTTCAGGTTTATTACTGATGCATACGGTTTGCTTACTTTTGCCACAGCGCTAGCACAGTCATGGCGTACGCAATAGCCTACTTCGCCCCAATCATCTTGAACCAAAAGATGGGATTCAGTGTTGGCGTGTCTCAACTACTCAGCACCCCGCCGTTTTTCGTCGCTGGAATTTTCATGTATATTCAAGGTTGGATTGGCGATAAATACCGCGTTCGTGCACCTCTTGTTATCTGGAATGCCATGCAAGCCATATGCGGTTTGTCGCTGCTGACCTGGACAAACGTAGCCGGAGTACAATACTTTGGCTTATTCCTCCTCGCGCCTGCCGCAAATGCCTCTATTCCTTGTGCTATGGCTTATCAAGCCAATAATATTTGCGGTCAGAATAAACGGTCGATAGCAAGCGCATGTTTGGTTGTCTTGGGTGGAATTGGAGGCATCGTTGGCGCTGTGGCCTTCCGGTCACAAGATGCGCCAACATATCTTCCCGGTATTTATTGTGGACTTGGGTGAGTAGAGATGATCAAGCTGAATTGAAGAGCCCTGAGCTAATAAGTTAGATGCTGCGGTATTCAACTGCTCGTAACTGGTTTTCTTACGTTCTATCTAAGGGGGCAAAACCGACGAGCGGCAAAGGGGGACTTTGTTCTCGAAGGAGTCCCTGGCTTTCGGTACACTCTCTAAAGGCCTACACTCGACTATAGAGCTTATCAATCCAGGTTTTGTCAAAAGAAGTGAATTAGCATCCAAAATTTTGTGCAGGACGATTGGTAGTTCTTCCTAGGCAGTATAGAAGTCAAGTTGCAAACTGTAGATATAAACCCTAAGCAATACTTTTTTTTTTTTTTAATAATTTAGAAAGACTGCATCTGTTTATTAAAGCTACGATGCTTAGATAATAGTATAGTGTCCTAGATATCGGATCTTGGAGGTCGGCGTCTCGGAGTATCAAGGCCAAATTACTGAGAATAAGTCTTCATATCTGGAAGAAAAAGCACGGCTACTAACTTGGATGTCCAACTCATTACTTCCCAAGTCACAAAAACAAGTGTGAATTCGCGTTTAGGAGAAAAGTCACCCCGAAGTAGTGTTGTCCATATTGATGTTAGTTACGTGCCTCCTCGGCGAGGCAAACGTATCATAAAGCAATACTCCACCATCTTGCTTCGGATAATTCCAAAGTCAGACTGGAAGGGACAAAATTTTACCGAGATGGCGCCTGTCAACAGCCGAAGTATAGAGTGGTATTATCATTCCTGCTGGCTGAGTGGGCCGAGATGGTGTAGCTCTCTCGGCAAGCTCGGCGCCATTCCCCCGCATTTACTGCAACACCATATTGCCGAATTGCTCTCGGCGCTCTGAAACAGCCTGGGACATACACATTTATATAGCCACATGCTATTCTCGAAACCTCCGGGAAAGACGGACATCGACAATCGAATTGAATTGACAGGATGAAGGGAGAAACTCAACAGTTCGAGATAATATGGCGTCCAACACAAAGATCTGGTGCTAAGCCAATGGAAAGTTACCGAGAGCACGTCAATCAGCGTTTTGAAACTAGCCATAGAGATACGAAAGAGCTTCAAAAATGGACAGTTGAACAGCCACATGACTTTTGGATTGATCTTTACACATACCTGGATTTTGTTCCGCCACTACCTCCTTCGACAGTGAAAGCCTACGATGATACTCTCCCGTTGAGTAGCATCCCTCCATTCTTCCCCAGCGCCGAGTTCAATTATGCGGAGAACATACTGTTTGCCAACCCTAATAGCGATGCTCCTGCGCTTATTGCTGTTGGCGAGAATCAGGGGAGCAAACAGGTGATCACTTGGCATGAGCTTCGGGAACAAGTACGCCTGACGGCCAGTGCCTTGCGGAGAAGTGGCATTGAAAAGGGCGATCGTGTAGCTGCTTTGGTAGCCACGACTCCCTGGGCTGTTGTGCTCTATCATGCTTCCGCTTCTATTGGAGCCATATTCACTTCCATTAGTCCAGATTTGGGCGTTGAGGGATGCATCTCGAGACTACAGCAAGTTACTCCAAAGATCTTGTTCATTGATAGCCACGCCTGCTATAATGGGCGAGTTAGTTCAACAGCCGATAAGACTGAGAAGATTCTCGCATCTCTCAGACCTCAGCCCGAAACGTTTATTATACAGGTGGCTGGTGAAACAGGGCTTAAGCTTCCTCATATCTCTGAGTTTCTTCGGAGGTCCAATGGGTCTGACAGCCTATCATTTACAAGGGTGCCATTTAATCATCCTCTGATGATTTGCTACTCTTCGGGTACGACTGGCGCACCAAAATGCATAGTCCATCAGCACGGCGCATTGATGCAGTTCAGAAAGACTGCCTCGCTGCACAACTGTCTCACAGCCGAAGATGTTGTTCTGCAATATAGCAGCACCTCTTGGGTTGTTTTTTATGGCATGTGTGGCAATCTTTCTGTGGGTGCAACCGTTATTCTATATAATGGTAGTCCGCTATACCCTGACACAAAACAACTTTTCCGTATCTGTGAGGAGTACAAAGTTTCATACATGGGTGTATCACCCCGTCTTCTTCTTGAAATGGAGATGTCTGGAACAGTGCCAAAGAATGAATTCAATCTCTCACGATTGAAAACTGTGCAAACTACTGGAGCGCCACTATCAGAAGAACAATACAAATGGTTCTACCGCAGCTTTCCGCAAACAGTGCAGATCGGGAATATAGCTGGTGGAACAGAAACCGCAACGGCACTTATTGCCATGGATCCATGTGCGCCTCTTGTGGTAGGTGAAATGCAGGTTCTAGCACTAGGGATGGATGTCGATGTGTTGGACCCAGAAACAGGCGCGTCGATCGCGTCAACGGGACTCGATGGCGAGCTTGTCATTCGCAAACCGTTTCCAAGCATGCCTTGCTTCTTTTGGGGAGACAAGGATGGTAAACTTTACAAGTCGGCTTACTTTGAGCGCTTCGCCACTCTGGATGTATGGGCACAACACGACCTGCTCCGGAGGAATCCTCACACTGGTGGATACATTATGCAAGGAAGAAGTGACGGTGTTCTAAGTAAGTATAGCTTCTTCCCTTCCCCTAAAATTTCATCATAGTGACCAGAACTTCGCGACAGACCCATCAGGCATTCGGTTTGGAAGCGGTGAAATCTACGGTGTTGTGGAAACACCACAATTCTCCAAATACTTTAGCAACTGCCTCTGTGTTGGCCGTAGAAGGCAATCTGACCGCGACGAGAAAGTATTCCTCTTTCTCGTGATGCGACCAGGGCACACTCTTACATCGGAGCTTCGTGACAGGATTAGGAAATCTATCCGTAACGCCCTCTCGCCACGTCACGTACCGAGATTCATCATCGCTGTCCCAGAAATACCGATGACTATCAACGGCAAAAGAGTAGAGGTAGCGGTAAAGAAGATTCTAAGTGGAAGAGACGTCAGGGCTAGCGCGACAGTGGTAAACCCAGCTTCACTAGAATGGTTCAAGAGGTTCTATCACATAGAAAGTGAGCCTGATCAGGAAATCAGGCCAAAGATGTAAGTGCAAAGTAGCTGCCAAGTGTATTTAGCATATGAAATGTATCCTCGGCGAAACAGGAGCAGGTGCTGATCATACTACATAGTCGAAAGAACATGAACTAGCACACTTTCGACTCTAAGCATTCTCAGTTGATAATTTTCACATATCTATCCCCAAAAGGGAGATCCAGCGTAGGAAGACAATCTTCGGCACGCGCTTTGGGGCTTCAGATGTGCTGCTGCAAGCCCAATTGAACCAGTCTGCTGTGGTCAAAAGTGTTGTCTCGGCAATTTTTAGAGAACATGACAGGTACAAATTTCCCTGTGTACAATCCCTCTGTGCAACGCTGTTGAGACTAAAAATCTGGCGGGCAAGGCTGCAGGACTCCGTTTCCAGAGAGCCATAAGCATCAACTCCAAGAGCAGTCATGAGCCGATTACTCAGGATCAAACAGGACAAATAACTCCCGGTAATACTGAGTAATTGATTTCTGGTCTGAAGATCATTGAGTGGCATGTCGGGATTGTGATCTAGGGAGGCGAGAGCTGGTTGCAGAGCGCTTTGCCATGTTTGCAACCAGAGCCTTAGACTGCACTGGTGATTTTGAAGGCCATTGACGAGATCATCAGTGGAAGTATTGCCTTCATAAATGCTATTTGTGCAAGCCCTTAATAACCCAGGAATGAATGACATTCTCATGAACAGGGTGATGACCATTTCGCTTCGATTTCCGCAGCCTGGGTCATCAACAATGGCAGATCGAAACACGCTCTGCCACTCGTCATCTTGCAGAAAGCAACACTGGTTTTTGAACACGCATTCGACAATCTAGCATTGATGTAAGCGACTTAAAATATCACGCAGCCACATGCCAAGGCACCTGGGACATTAGAACACTTACGATAGCTCCAGCTTGCGCGACGAAGAGAGATTTTTCGAAGTCTGTCAGGAATCGCTGCGGCGTACGAAGCTGTATAAGTTGAGTAACTCCGGAGGAGTGACAAAACAAGCCAGAGTTTATAGGAGCATCAAGTAACTGATCTCAAGTATAAGCTTAGCCTCTCTGCGATTGTGATATTTAAGAAACCTACCTCCCATAGGGCAAGGAGCTCACCGGTGCAGAGCATTTCTGCAGAACTGCACTCAGATTCGTCACCTAATGCAGCTCTGAAATCTTGCAGTGCCTTCAAGTAAAGCCATCTTGAACGTTCAGCTGGCTCTTCACTTGGCAGCAAGACCTCTTCCAGTTTTGCGTCGAGACAGTCTATAGCCGAGTCGAGGTAGGACCGACGGCCATAGACGCGTGGCAACTGAAGTGTAAAAGACCATTGGTGATGATCATACGAAGTAGTTGTAAGGAGCGATAACAGCAATTGAGGCAGATGATTTGCTGTTGTCCGATTTATGTGCAGTGTGGTCAAAGGAGACAGCAGCGTAAGTCGGCGAATAGCCTTGTTGTGCGTTGGAAATGGTCGTGGCACAAGGCTTTCCCACTGCTTTGTATTGCAATTATCATGAGCTATATCTGGTGGGCAGCCAGAGCCCTCATCTTGGTTGCGGAGCAAAAATTCCGGTATTTGTCCGTAGTTTCGGCCCATACATCCTCGTCGCTTCCGAGCCAAGACGGCATCTCTCATAGCCTGCTGTCTAATTGCGAGACGATCAGGTCCCGCTTTCGGCAGCATCGCCTCGGGCGTGTTGATGAACACATAGTGTTTCATTGTCCATGTTCCAGTCAGCTGTGAACCTGGAGGCCTTTTTCAGTCGTGTGAAGTGTAACTTGTGGCTCACCGGCACAGTATCACCACCACTTCCCATTACTACATAGAAGTCTTGGTCCCCGCCAGCTGACCATTAAAGTTCCTTGGGCGGGTGGACGTTGCAATTAAACCCACGGAATGGGTCCTTCTTAGCGCCCTCTGTAGAGAGGCAGGACAGGGGTACTGTTTGCCAGAAATGGAATAGTAGGCGGTTGCCTCTCCGCACCATCCACTTAAAACAGCTGGGAGCGAAGTCTGTTGAAATACATAAGAGGCTGCCCTCAAGCCGCTAAAGACGTTGGTACACGACCTCCTGTTGCGGTGATAGGGACTCGTATACTTTGAATTTTCATCTCTATCTGGTTTTTCTACATTTCTCTTGTTCAAATTGTCACTGAGTCATCGGCCACCATTCTATTCAAATACCATGGCGCTCCCCGAGCCCCTCTGGGGTTTACTTCTCGTGGTGACTATGGTGTTTGCTTTCTGGAAGTTTATAATATATCCCGCATTTATATCTCCATTATCTAAGATTCCAAGTGCACATAAGTCGGCTTCGGTTTCTTCCTTATGGATATTGTATGCGAGACTTACGGGTCGAGGCAACAAAACCATTCACAACGCTCACGAGCGACTCGGCCCCATTATACGCCTGTCCCCTACCGAAGTTTCAATAAACTGTGTCGAAGGTGGTATTAAAACTGTATACGGTGGGGGGTTTCCGAAGCATGAATGGTACCCAAGGGTCTTTGGGTCTTATGGGTATGTTTTGATATTATGGAACTAAATCGTTGGGAACACGTTATGCTAACAAACTGTCTACAGAACTTTTAGCATGTTTGCAACAACGTCAAACAGCTTGCACTCAATCCGTAAGCGCATGCTTACAAATGTTTACTCCAAATCTCATCTCCAGGAATCGCCACACTTGAAGGCCATCGCCAAGACCATGATCTACGACCGATTGCTGCCTATAGTTGATCAATTGGCCCTTTCCAAAACGACTTGCAACATCCATGAGCTCAACCAGGCATTCACTATGGATTTTGTTTCCAGTTATCTGTTTGGACTGGAAAACGGTACAGACTACTTGAATGACAGGTCTACGCGGGAGTCGGTTTTGCAAGCTTACTTCTCGCGTAAGCCGTTTGATGTTTTCTTGCAAGAGATTCCAAATCTGACCGCTTGGGCCACCTTTGTTAACATTCCATTGATTCCCAAATGGCGGGACGATGCAAACGAAGTTCTTGATCAATGGGGGTCGTCTCTGTGTGAGCGTGCCGAACAGCATCTTGAATCCGAGAGCTTGCGTCACGAGCCTCTTGTCTACAAGCGTCTGAGGGATGGAATGACAAAAGATAAAGAGCCGTCAATCGCAAATGAGCAATCTATAAAACGGGAAATCTCATGTGAGTTGTTGGACCATCTCACCGCTGGATTTGAAACCAGCGCAGTTGCATTGACTTATGCAATCTGGGAGCTTTCCAAGCGCAGTCACCTCCAGCAGCAGCTTCGAGATGAGCTTGTGACGCTTTCGCCCAACATATCATGCCCGGGGATTGAATCGACACCGTCACTTCCAACGCCGAAAGCCATTGACGGTCTTTCACTCCTAGATGCTGTTGTGATGGAAACACTGCGGCTGCATGCACCCGTACCAGGTGCGCAGCCTCGCGAAGTGCCTTCTGCGACAGTACTGGCGGAGAAGTATCTCGTGCCCGCAAACACAAGAATAAGTGCGCAAGCATATTCTCTACACAGGAACCACGAGGTATTCCCCGATGCCGAATCTTGGCTGCCAGATCGATGGACAAAACCTACATCGTCGGCTGAGCTAACCCGTATGAGAAAATGGTTTTGGGCATTTGGCAGTGGTGGAAGGATGTGTGTTGGGAGTAATTTGGCTCTGCAAGGTAAGTTTTGAGTAAGATAAATTTATTGAGTCGTCGTGCTTACAAGAAGGACAGAAATGAAGTTGATGTTAGCCGCCGTATACACCCAGTACAGTACAACAATTGTTGACGATGAGGGAATCGAAGCTATCGATGCATACACCGTGAAACCAAGGGGCGACAAGCTCATGATCAAGTTCACAAAAGCATAATAGATCAAGTTTTTTTCGAGCTTATGCTGCTGGTTCTGTTATTTCTGCCACTGTTGCTGTGTTGATTGTTGATATGTGCTATCATGTAGCTTCGGGTGTAAATTAAACACACTGTTCTGTATTCCTTTACAGAGGCAGTTAGAGTTTTTGGTTGTTATTTTTCTCGGGTGTTGTTTCCCCAGCATCACAATATATACCTGAACCAGAGAGGCCTATCCAGCCTCTAATATATATACCCGGGCATCTATTATAATAAGTCGCCATTATCGCCTGAAAATAGGCAGTAAATTAAACTCAGCTGGTATTACTTTATAGAAGATGTTGCGTATATCCCAAGTATACGCGGCCCTTTAATCTCTCTAATATCTACTATCTATATATCGGGCTTAAGAACCTAAACAAAGGCGTTATCAGCAACTAGTATCTCCCCCGCCTCAAGATTATAAAGAATTATATTACAGGATTTTCGCAGATAACTTTTCGCAGCTATTTCACAGCAATAGATTTATATTATCGGCGAAAAGGTTCATTAGAGCAACGAATCCTGTAAATTGGTGCCGGAAGCCCTCTTGGGATCTGCCTGCAGCACCAATGTTTTTCGGCACTTCGTCGTCATGACCGTCTTGCTCTCGTGGGTTTGGAGGCCGCTCCTCAGGACGAGATATCTCGCACTCGGCTGGTTGTATTGGGGCAAGTTTCATAGGTTCTGTCAGCGTAATTGAGGTCTTGCCATCGCCTTCAGGGTCTTACCCGTCACAAAAGAGTTCTATTTAAAAAAAAAAAAAAAAAGGCCCTTTCACCTCACCCTAAACTAAAATTCCGATAGAGTTCACTCTGCACCTCCTCTAGTAATAGAGACTAAATCTATCTAGCCTCTAGTAGCTGTTTTAGCAATAATCTATACTTAATTACTTATAGAATAGGAAATAGAGTTCACTCTATACTCTCTAATAGTCGAGGCTAGGTTTAGGCTAGGCTATATAAAAACAGAAGAATCGATTCCGCAGATGCTTGCCTGGTGGCGCGACGGCAATTTCTCAGTGGAGAAGCTATACTACTCTGCCGCATTCGGCAAGGGGTTAGACTGCACGCGGTAAAGCTGGTGAAGGGCGCTTGTAGTATCAGATAACAGTTCAGCTGGCGGTCCGTACTCCACCATTTTGCCTGTATTCAAGACGATGACTTTGTCGAATGAATGAATTGACGACAGACGATGTGTGACCATGATGACGGTGGCGTCTTTAAATTTGCGGGCAATGACTTCAGCCATCTTTGCTTCAGTGATAGTATCAACACTAGATGACAGGCATTAGCTTTAATCATAACAAAACGGATCACTATCACATACCTAGCCGTCGGCTCATCCAGAAGGACCAATTTGCTCTTGCGCAAAAGGGCACGGGCAAGACATAATAACTGCTGCTGACCGTGAGACAGGTGCATCTGCTCCAAGTCCATATCCAAAACAGTATTTGTACATCTCTCACCGGATGATTCCTGCGCCTGTTCCCACAGACCGACTGCCTTCATGCATTCTTCCAGCTCTGCATCGGTGCTATCGCCTCCGAGGCATAAGTTCTGGCGCAATGACCCAGTGAATAAGAACGGATCCTGCGTAATGCAGTTTATCCTGCTGCGAACGATTTCTCGGTCAATTTGACTAAGATCTTGACCATCGAGCCTGATGCTCCCTGAACCAATATCCATCATGCCTAGGATAGATGAGATAAGCGAACTCTTGCCACTACCCGTTCGACCGCAAACAGCAATTCTTTCACCAGATGCAATCTCAATCGATACATTGCGAAGCGCGACAAAGTCAACATGCGCGGCCGTAACACCATTGAATTGGACGTGACCAGATGTTGGCCAGTTGTCGGCAACAGGCGCGTTTGGGCTTTCTTCAACAGGGGTGTCCTCAGAGAATGACTTCACTCGAGATACTGCGCCAAGCGATGTTTCCAACGACGTCCAAAACATAATAAGAGAAGCAAGAGATTGACTCAGGCTCATCATGTTAACGAGGGCTATGCCAGTAAAACCGGCACTGACAGTCGTCGATCCTCGTACCGTGACTGCAATAGCAGTAAGGATGGTTGCCATGCACGTCACTGTGAGTCCGAGAACAACAGATAGCCATCGTTGGATGCATAGCAATAGGTAGAATGGTTTCTGGCAATCGTCCAAAAGTTGAAAGTATTGGGCTTTGTATGACGCGAACCATCCAAACGCTCGAATGGAAACAATGCCATTGATGGTATCAATGATGTGCGAATATAGGGGCGCTTTGCTTTCCAGCCTGTATTCTTGTCAGCATAATATACAGATCTCTTCGTTAGTGTGCCTTACTCAAGAAGTCGAAGCTGCTTGGAGGTCCGAAGATAGAATCGGTGCAATGTTCCCAATGCTAGCAAGATGAACGGGAGCACCGCCGCAAAATACGGCGTTGCCGCAATGGTGAGCGCTGAAACCGATATGCAACTTGCTGCGTGGAATGCGGTTGTGATCAACGCAGCAGGTAGAATCATGTCAATGAGCTGCATATCTTGACTGAATCGGTTCACCAACGTTCCAATGTCTGTTTTTGAATGGAAAGACATAGGCGCTTTGAGCGCAGCATTCAAAACAGACAGATGGAGCCGCTTTCCTGACTTGGGCACGATGCCCACGTAGAGGTAGTAGACAGCGGCAATGAGGCAGGCAGCGCGAATGACAGCCCACAATGCGTATAGACTAAGCCAGTACTTTGCATTATTCCTGTCATTGCTGGATGACCAAAGTTTGACCCACGCAAGTTGTAGCGCAGAGAAGCCAGTCTCAGTGAGAATGCAAGCTAAAAAGATGCAGAGACTTGACCACCCCAGGGACGCAAAGTAGTACTTGTAAACCTCAAGGTCGCCGATACTCCTACCCGCGTTGGCTAGATTGTCGGCTTCTTGTCTGAAGTCTTCCTCGGCAACGATTGCATCGGCAGTTACATCCAAATCAGGGGCAGCTTGAACAAGTTGATCATCCTGGATTCCAACTTGTACGACAGGGTCGGCGCGAGAGCGATCCACTACATGCGTTGCGTGTTGTCCGTCTGATGTCAAGGCTACCACGATGTCTGCCGCGTGTAAGTGCCGCATCGAGTGGGTGGCAAGCACGACAGTGGCGTTCATCCGTCGGAGCAGACCATCACGACCAAACACCTTGTCGGCAATAATGTCTTGGGTGGAGGAGTCGAGCGCACTCAGAACATCATCGAAAATGGCGATTGGCTTCCTGGCGTACAGCGCACGAGCGATTGCTAAACGCTGGCGCTGTCCGCCGCTTAGCGATACACCTTGCACTCCAGCTTCTGATTGATCGCCGTCTTGCAGCGTCGCAATATCGTAGTCTAGAGCACACGCCCTGACTACTTCATCGTACCATTCCCTGCAGAAACTATCATCGCCAATAATTTGATCCCGTACAGTCCCAGAAGGCAGCCATGGTGTCTGTTGGCAGAAGGCGACGTTGTTTGTGGCGAGTTGAACCGCGCCGCTGAAGATCTGAGCTTCTCCTAACAACGCGTTGATAATTGTTGACTTCCCCGAAGCAATAGGTCCAACTAACGCAACGAATCTTGAACCCTCTGATGATGAGAAAGACACATTATGCACCACAGGGCTCTCCCATCCGATGGTAGCGTTCTGCACACTGATAACAGGCGCATTCTCGGCGTCAGGAACCGGCTGCATCTCCTGAAGAGCAATACCTGATCCCGAGTTTTCCGTGGTCACGCTTGTCTGGCCAATAACACGATCATCTTGCGCCTCCTCTTCGTTCAAGAAGGCTTGGATTCGCTTAAAACAGCCGATGGCTGCAAATGCTTGCGGTACGGCGTAAAGCAGTTGGCCCAGCGGTGACATGATGACGGACAGAAGGGCCAGCGACGTAATTGCCTTAGTGGTGTTAAAGTCGTCGTTGCCTTGCACCTGAGATACTATGGCATACGCAGCGAATGTGATCAGCTGGCCAATAATGTTAGGCAAATTGACAAGGCAGACGTTGAAGCTTGACAGTCGTCGATACTTCTTGGAGAGTTCCAGCTCCTCAACTCTCTGAGACTGGATCATGTTTTGAATTGAAGGCGTATACCCGAGCATTTTGATGCTCTTGATATTTCCCACGGCATGAGATGTGAAGTTCACACGTCTTTGGACTGCCTTCAGCCAGATACCTTGGCGACTGCCAACCAGAGAGCTGGCCCTTGCGCAAATGAGTGTTGACACAAATGCCAGGACGACCGGTGCGATGCAAACGGCGCCGAGCTGTCGCTGTAAAAGCCACACGCCGACTCCTAGCTGCAGGACAGCAGGCCATAGCTCTGCAATAAGGAAGTTCCACGTTTCACATATTCTCTCTACATCGGTTCCGATCAGCGTCATGATAGGTGAACCGCTATCTGTGGCTGCCTTGGTGCAGATGTTGTTCAGTTTGTCGAAGATGTTGGTGATCAGACCACCACGAATAAGCGCCATATATCGGAATGTTAGCTGCTCGTAAATGCCCGTCGTGACCTATGTGCTATTAGTAAACTGGGCTACAAAGCTTAGGCAAGGATACATGCCGCTGAGGTGAAGTAGGTTAGCGCGATGGCGCCAATGAGCCCGTAGCCGCTGTTGCGAATTGACTGCGTATCCGGAGCCAAGACATTATCAACAACTGCTTCAACTAAAAACGGCTGTAGAAGGCTGCAGGCAAGAACAATCAATCTAGGGAAGATGATTTTGGCAGCTTCCCAAGGCCACGCCTTGAAGGTTGCAAAGACGAGGCCGTATTTGTGTGACATGTCAGCTGATGCTCGTATTAGCGAAATTAGGCGTGACGCTTGGGATGGAATATAGACTAACTATTTCTAAGAGGCTTTTGTAGCTGAGAGAAAGTTGTAGAAGAGTTGATTCTTTGGTGGATCGACAAGAGCGTGTGCAGGTTGAGAACCTGACGCGAGCCGGTGATCATGAGCCTGGTGAGCCAGAAAAATAATCCTCTGGAGAATAGACCCGCTGTCTCCTCGTCAGAGATGTTGGTATATTTTTCAAGCAGCAACGGACGCTTGCCGATATTTTCCAGCCATAGCAAAATGAGCTTGACGGCAAGCGAACACGAAAGGATGGCAGCAACGTTGGTATAAGTTCCCATCAGCCACAGGGTTCTGACTCTAGGTATATCGGCGAGAAACGAGATAAAGAGATATGCGGATATTATTAGAGAAGGGCGTGGGCTAGCTCGGTGAGCGATGGCGGAATTGACAGCAAGAACGGCGGCAACGACAAGCGCGAGGATGGCTGAGACAAGCGGAATGGTGGTAGAGGGAAAAGGTTCCAAGGCCCATAGCGCGACGAGGGATACCTGCAATGCAGCAAATATGAAGATAAATATAAGCTTGGCAAAGCGCAGAGGCGATTTCACGACAAAGCAGCGGAGCTTTCCGAGCATAAATGCGCTCTCGAGAGAACCACTCATCAAGTAGAGAGCGGCAGGAAGGATGCACAGTATGACTTCTTCGAAGAATACTAGCAGCGAATTTTATTAGCTATTCCGGCATTCAGCACGTCTAGCACAATGAAGAAAGGCTACCTGTGAAGTCGAAGCCTCCGCGGCAGTCCGACGAGATGACTGGCGGCGAGAAGCTCCCGTCATTGCAGACCGCGTAGCTGGATGCCATTTTGCACGTTTCAGAGGCGAATTATCGACAATTTGGCAAACGTTGAAACCAGCGAGCACCGCGACAAGAGTTGATAAGCTATCGGACGCACGTGTATAGTTGTTGCTCGTCGACTTCACCAACTTTGGGGATGAGGACGGCGAGTGTTGGCTCCCACTTTCGGGGGCAGCAGACTTCTGGGAGATCCGGCGCCGATTCGGTGCGCTTTGTGTTAGCGGGCGATTGCTCGGCTCCGGGGAGGTTCTTTTGTGTCAAAACGCCAACTAGCCACTCACGCTAAAATGTTACAGTGGCTGTGTGCAGGATTCAGAGCCTGATTCCGATTCGTCGCGCCATGCAGGCTGTTACGCAAACACAACGCGTGGCTGCGGTATAAATTTTACTAACCTCAGTTTCCACACGGGCCATCCTTCACAATCCTCACGTCTTGTTTGGGCCCTGATCTACGAACCTGGCGCGGCAGTGGTAAGGCCAGTGGCCAGAGCAACAATAAACAAGTCAGCTCGCATTTTGATTGTTGGATTGTCTTATAGAGGATTGTTTGTAGTTTGTGAATTTGGAGGAATTTGCGAGGTAGTAGCAAGTAGCCTCCTCATTAAGACAGATATGCGTCTGATATCATATATTTATAATTGAGCTGCGGCATCATTTGCACAAGCACAAAGCTTGCCTCTTCATAATGTTAATACTTCAAAGAGTCAGAGTTTATGCACACACTGTGCGCCATTGTGCGCCACTGTGCATGGATAGAGTTGAGAGAGACACAGCCAGTAAGAGACGGAAAACGGGCATGTTTGTCATATATGTGTAGTCTGAAGGAATCTACCGATTTAGTTAACCCCTTACGCAAAGGGGAAGGAACCTCGTAGGCGGGTAGTCCGGGGGAAGGGACGCCGTGGGGCGCCGCTGGTGGGTCAGCCTTAATTAATGCCTGAAATGTATGAATTGAGTCCAGAACTGCACACGTGTGTGTCCTGGCAGAAACAGGCTGTGTTTTGTGGCGTTAATGAGTCGCGGAAAAACCACATCTGTGGCGTGCAGCTTGCAGCGGTTAACCCATTTTGTAATCGACCGTGTCTGTTGCATGAATCGCAGCCTGATTTACGTAAACTAACGATAACTGAGGGGTGAGCGATGAGCGCCTTCAGGTAAGAATATACCCACTATTGTCCTTGGGCCAATAACGAATGGACGCATGTGTATGCAGTTTCGATAAATCTTAGCTCGGCGCTTATACGGTATTTTTGATGGTGGGCAGGTCAACGCAATGGTGCTGCTGCGGACCGACAGTTGCTAATCGCCACCAGCTAGTAATCAAAGGATAGAACTGGAAAACTTGACAAACATCAATGATATACACTGAAAATGTCGCTTGAAAGTTTGATTAAAGTCCATTCTCGCTCAGGATCGACTGCGTCTTTTCAACCGCCTTGTAGCCGATGTGCCGGCGATGTGGTATGGCCTTGGAAGCTAGCCACGGCTACCTTTGCGCTTTCTACCTCGATTCTGTTCTTTTAGTCTATTTATAACCCGGATTCGAGTTGCTCATCGCTCTCAAGTACGGATTTTAGTGACTATATTTAACGAAGTCGTTATTCGAATGCATCCCGGCGGATGGCTAACAATTCATAGGCTGACCCGGTCAGAGAGAACACTAGTCTTTATCGCGGCTACTGGAAGGCAGGCCTTGATACATTTCATCAGTTACATTGCTTGGTACGTTGATCTTCTGTCCATTGCTTAATATTCGACAAGAATTTGATCAGGAAACAACTTTATCCCGGCTACTACGAGGCAAATCAACAAGGTGAAGTATATAAAATGCACTGGGGTAGTTAATATCTATATCATGAATAACTCGCGTCGGACTGCCAATGGCTAGTAGAGCACTACTTGAATTATATCCGGCAAGCCATCATGTGTGACGTCGACCTCTCGCCAGTCACGGAGATTTGGTATGAAACGGCAGAGATCTGGGCACCCAACTTCAAAACAACCCACACATGCAGGAACTTTTCGCAGATCCTCGACTGGGCTCTAGAGAGACACCCCAGCGTGCGAGCAAAGCAGCCACCAGGAATGGAAAAGGCCAAGGACAAGACGCTGGATATGAGCGGGGAAAGACTCCGACTTCATCTGGAGCACACGAAGGAAACAAGCCACCACCATTAAAGTAGTATGAAATTTTTTTCTATCATATGTACGATTCTAGCTCTCTAAAATTCTATGATCGTAGACCTCCCGTTGTGTTTGGCAGTCTCACAAAGTAAATCAGCAATGCGGCAAGCATGCAAAGAAGACTGATGACAACAAATGGCAGAATTTCCCAAGGGTGTCCTAAACGAAGGCCAGCTCCGTAAATGGCAGCAAGACTCGGCTGCGATATGAGCGCGCCGACACTCTCTACTATGCCAATCAGAGAGTAAAGCTGTGAGATGTGAGCTTCGTCAGTGAAGATGATCATGAGGGATCTACACAGGGCCAACCATCCGAAGCCGAAAGTGACAGTGATAACACCGCTTACGACAGCAGGAATGGCAGGTAATGTGATAAGCGCCGTGCCCATGGCTACCAGTAGCAGCGAGAATTTTGCCAATACAAGGTCTTTCTGTGCTGAAGATAGGCGGAAACGGAATCTCTCTGACATGAGGAGCTTCGTGGCAGCGGGAATAAAAACGAGGAAAACGAAAATATCGCCGAAGCCTCGAATAGACAGAAGATAGCCAGCCTGTGCAAAAGTCCACCCAAATCGCATGCTGACAAACATGACGAGAAGCGTGCCGATGGATTGCGTTACAGGGGAGATCAGCGTAAACGAGAACATGATAAATGCTGCAGAAGGAGACTTGATGATGGATATAACGCCATACAGCGACCGTATCAGGCCACTGAGTCGATGTTTTAGCGCGCCTTCACCGTCTGTCTCTACCTCCTCTGCGGTTCTGTCAGATTCAGCGGGCACCTGTATGTCTGGATATAACATAACACTAGCAAGGCCAACAGGGAGCACGATATATCCCAATAATATCGGCAGCCAAAGATAGCCTCTGTCCATGAGAGATGAAGCTACCAGTGACCCGAGGGACTGTCCGAGGAAGCTGCCTACGCCAAGCTGTAGGAAATAGTTGGCTCTGCGACACGTTAGAAGATGTGCAACTAAGTGATATATGTAAGGGAGGACTTACCTGAGCGCCGCCGGTGCAATATCCGCAGTAATGGCGTAAAGCATGGCAAGAAGCACCGTCTCTCCTCCGCCCAGCAGCCGGGGAACGAAACTAAAAAGCACCATGGAAACAGGAAGCGTATCGGAGAATTTTATGACAAGAAGAGCCCAGGACAAAGACAACAGCGAGCTTAGAGCCGCCCAGATCATGATAGGCCGCTTGCCGATGCGGTCGGCCAGGATGCCCAGGGGCAAGGCGACAATTAGCTCGGCAATCATCTCCAGCGTCGAGGAGATGCCAGACAAGGAAGCAAGCCGAGCCTCGATGGGGTTGATTTTGCAACGGAGCTCGTCGTCCTGTGTGCCGCGCGGCGACCCGATGCCATCGTAGTACTCCCTGCAGACGGCATCCTCGAGCAATTGGGCTTGCGGGACCGCAGCGAGGAAGGCGGAGAGAGTGATGCACAAGATGATGAAGCTTTGGGCGACATTTACCGTCTGCGGGTTGGTGATTTGAAGCCAGCGGGTGCGAACTATTTTTGCGCTCGGCTGCGATGCATCCTGTTGAGGTTGCTGCGTGTTGCCTCGAAGCAACGGCGACGATTCCGAATCATCTTGCTGGTAACGAGGCATAGCTACCGCTCGCTATTGTGACGATGTCCAGGCTCTCTGTCGATGGTAGGTATTACGGCGCAATATGTATGAAGAATGGGGGAAGGAGGCCGTCAGCTCTCGACGTAATGGAAGCTGTCGGTCGACTGAGACGAACGAGCACGCTTTCGCGCTCATGGTGGGATGGATGCGATGGGTTTGGATAAGACGGGACGGGATGGGGAATGGCATTTTGGCGCGCGTTTTCGTTACCAAGCGAACTAACCAGGGACCCATTCCTACTGTACCAAGTCTGGGGCGAACTGTGCCCACGATCAGCACAAAGGCCCAGGGGCACAGCAGTGCACCACCAATGGATCGGTTGATTCAATGGCTTTCTCCCTTGGGTCTCGCCTCACATTTCGTAGGCAAACATCTTAATTATTACCGTATTACACCGAATTGTGGCCATGTAACCGTGATATAAATTAAATTAAGCCTGCCACTTCGTTTTTCGCCATTCCTTCTGTGCCTAATACTCTTAAATATGACCTTAATAGTGATACTGCCACCCAGAATATGACGGCCGCTATGCTTTTTGTAGAAGATATCGCCTCCAAAAAGGCGCAGATTGGAGCGAAGAAGCTTATAGCGGGAGGCGAGAATGCGCAGATGAGGGAATAGTACACCGAGTACAAAAAACTTCAAGCCGAATTGTAGGTGGCTAAAGCTGCCTATATAAATATAAGTGAACAAGGCTATAAATTTAATCAAGGATTCCATTATCTAGTATAGTGATTGTCGCCCTCGCAGAGTCGATGATGATAATGTATTGTTATCTTCCCAGGGATCGGTGATATATGCCCTACTACATACGCCGCAATCCCAGCCTATTATAGCCGGAGCGCTTGACTTAGACGACGTCTATAAATATTGGCAGACAAGGCGGGTCACCTTGGCCGATTTTGCTTTAAAGATTTTCCCTTAATCTCGACTTATTGATAGGTAAAATATCATTTTCCCAGAAGTATACTAGTACCCTATTGGCTTAACTTCGTCTTAGTTTCTCGCTATATAGATAGGCTATAATCTCTTGCAAAGTCCTGCCTTGCAGGGGGCGAAACGAATTCCATAACAAAGGTATTGTGATGTGGAGAGAGGATCGGAGAACAAGGAAGTGGTCTGGGCCCAGAAAAACGGCCGCCACCTATAAAACGCCGTAGAAGATACCATAGCTTAGGATCATCATCCTTTTTAATATATTCTTTTACTTTCCTTGAAAAATTCTATTTTTTATAATTAATTAATTCCGAGTGCCCTCATAGCTATAGTTTCTTTCCTTTATTAGTTATAATAAGTTTTGCAGAGTATTCTCCTAGTTAAGTATATACCTTCTTATACGCAGTCCCGACTACCCCAAATCCTATATAATTGCGAGTTAATAAATAAAACCCATTCCGGAGGACGAGTATTGCGATAATTAATCGTTCCCGGTGGATCTCTTTATTTATCACGCCTTCTGTGAGCTGTCAGGTGTGCCTGTGTCGTTGCGAGCAAGAGCCGCCCAAAGAGGCGCCGTACGCTTGGACAGTTGGAGTTTTGGTTGTTGTTTTTCTCGGGTGTTGTTTTCCCCAGCATCACACCACGTAGGCCGCAGTTTCTTACATACATAACGGGTAGGTGTTGCCGATTAGCGTTTGATACGGTACGATATGCCGCTCGTGATGCGGGTTTAGTGTCTCCAAAAACACCGGCCTAGCGCCGTGAAAATGGAGCCTCGTATTACATACCTCCATTTTTGGAAGCCTTTAAACCGCAAGGGAGAACTTAACGGGATCCCGAATTTTCTACCGCCTATGGTCGTATGTACTAGTGACCGGTACAATTTGCACTATATAGATACACAATGCGCTATCATTTACCAAGGTGCGCAGCTTTCGCTGAGTATTTGTAGAGCATAATCATATGACGCTCCTACGAGGAAAGAACAAGTATCACTTTATCTGTTTATTCTTGTACAATTCTGGTTTGAGCTTCTCCATTTCGCCATTGACTATATTCGACAGTAGCAATAAAGCCCACTGACATTCTTCGGCGACGGCTGTTGAGTGGTGATACAATCGCTGAGGCCCATTTCAGTCTCCCATGTACACATCATCATCGTCTTCCTCCTCGTCCTCCTCATATTCGCCGTCGCCCGTTTCTTCTCGGCCTTGATTTTCATCCCAATGCGACGGCGTTGGCGTTGACAACCCACTGGAGGCACCAGCTCTTGTGCGCCCACCACGCTCTGAAGCGCCGCGTCCTCCTCTTGCCCTTGCCCTTGCCCTCACTCTCATTTGTCGCTGTTTTGCGGCTGTCGACTTTCCCGGTGGCTCACTACCAGTAGTTTTCTTGCGTCGTGGCCGGTAATCAGGGTCCCTGTCGTCGTCAAAGTCCTTTCCATGTCCGTCAAGCGCATAGACGGTCACACTGTCTTCTTGGCCTTTCATCTTCTTGAGCGCAATTAAATTCTCAAGGAACCGCGCTTGCTGCCGGCGCTCTCCAGTCCTGTCTTTGGCCGTAGGGATCCGTATATTCCACTCCTCACGCGTTGCTTCCAAGGGATCGACCTCTGGCACTTTCGCCTTTGCAGTCTTTTCCTTTGTTAACAGGCGAGCGCTACTTGCGCCCAATAGATCGACATTTCCGTCAAGGTGTCGCAAAGCTGGCAGTGGCCGTTTATCGTCGCGAGTGGTTAGAATAGCCTCGGTTCCGATTACTTCTGCCCAAGTGCCCTCGAACATGCGGCCCTTGTAAGAGATGTAGGGTTTATCAGAGTGTAGGTCGAGGATCTGGATGTCTTCGAGCGGCTCAAGGGTAGCGGTTTCAGGACCACCTACATTATCGTCGGCCTCTACTTCGGATTCATTGCCATTTCCATTTCCCGCATTTGGAGGCGCAGATGGTGGGTTTGCAGGCGACGTCGCAATTTCTTTGCCCTTATCCCGCAGAGCAGGGTCAATCATGGGCATGTCATCTTCTTCCACCTTGTGCTCTGGAGCTGGGGCCGGTGTTGGCTCATCATCATTGCTGCCAGTATTTCCCGCCTGTGTAGTTGATTGCCGTTGCCGTTGCTGCTTCTCTTGGTCGCGTTGCTTCAGAGCAGCCTCTGCACGGGCTGCAGGGTGTGTTTCGTTGCTTGGTTCGTGCCAATTTCTATAGTAGCCCCCGCGCGAGTGATGTGCTGCCTTGTTCGCGCTGCCTTTGAATTCAGGGTAGGATAGCTCGACGGTGAGGTAATAGGTCTGCAATTGGAAGAGGTTAGCACGAAGGGCTAACGGCACATTACAGCTTGCGCCGGCGCTTACCTCTGTTTCCGTATTGGAATATTCGTACTCCCATTCTTCCTGGTCATCTTTGGCTAGCTGCTCAAGTACCTCATCCCTGCCGCATGCGAGCTGACTCGCCGCCGAAGAAGCCTCGTCTTGATTTGTCGCCATCACAGTGGGTGCAGAGCAAACGCGCAAGCGACGCGTTGTTCAAGAATTGGCCATGCGACCACTGGCAAAGCAAAGTCTGGGCCAGCCTATTTCTGCTTTGCTTTGGGATGAGGCCGACATGTTATTTGGCAAACACCCAACTAATATGCAGCCAGGAATAACAACTGCTACACTCGTCGAGGGGTGATGCCAATTGCAGAGTCGTATTTCGCGGACCGGGATGCGGAAGCCGAACGAGTAGCTTTCTGCAGGCGCAGCTCCATCGGCGGCACTTCAGACCCACCTTCGGGGCTGCGATGAGGCGGCTACCCTGAACCACGCCGAAATTTTGACTAACATGGAATGGGATTTACTCAAAGCATACCTCACACGTGATGGCTCTCGTGTCATTCTACTAAATATATAATGTTGTAAGTGTATTGAATCTGTTGGTTTTCTTGTCTTCCCTCGCCTTCTGGGTGTTCAAACTTTCGCTTTATACTTCGTACACGATATGTGTAGCAACCGGTTTTGGCGGGTAGAAGCAGCGTCACAGTTCAATGATACACAGAAGACAAGGAGTGTAAAACGCCAACCTGAAACTAGAAATCACAGCAGGTCTTTCTATTGCATATCTGAACCTTGTCTACGCATATATAATCCGCTATTTATCGCGGAAGCGGCATGTTGGCCTTGCTCCCAATTACTTCGTAGCATATTATCCGTTACGAAATCGCCAGTAGAGGTCCCCATATTATTTTTTCCGCGCCCGCAGCTGCCCCGCTGTCGCAGCGCAAATTCATTGTTGCCAGTCGCATCTCCAAATCGGTATCTGACAGTGACTCACGCTCTATGCCCTGCCTGTCCTCGTCACTACCAACGTGAAATAAAGCGACCCCCAAAGAGCAGAATTCATAGACTCTACCTCTTGTGTCCTCTCTTTAGCACACACACTGCGCCGTTTCCTCCTGGCCTTCGTTCGCCTTCCGTGCCTCTGCCCCTCCATTGACGAAGCTCCCCGCAACCAGGGCCAACATGCCCACCGTCCACCTCCTCGACTATGTTGCCGGCAACATCCGGAGCTTGGTGAATGCCGTTGAGAAGCTTGGATACGATGTTGAATGGATCAAGTCCCCCGAAGATGTTCCCAAAGCAGAGGTATGTCGGCGCCCACGATTTCGCAGCTAGCAACAGTCTCTGACTCGGAATGCTCTTCGTTAGAAACTCATTCTCCCTGGTGTCGGCCACTTTGGTCACTGCCTGTCGCAGCTCGCCCAGGCAAACTACTTGCCTGCTGTTAAAGAACATATTGCCGCCGGGAAGCCCTTCATGGGTGTCTGCGTAGGCATGCAAGCGCTCTTTCAGGGCTCCGTCGAGGACCCTGACGTGTCGGGCCTCGGCGTCATCGCATCCTCGCTAGAACGATTCAACGATTCCGACAAACCCGTGCCACACATTGGCTGGAACAGCGCAAACACTGGCAGCAAAGCCATGTACGACCTCGGCGCCGAGTCAAAATACTACTATGTCCACTCCTTCATGTTCCCTTACAAGCCTGGCGAGCTAGAGTCGCAGGGCTGGACGGTTGCGACGGGCACATACGGCGGCGAGACCTTTGTCGGGGCCGTCGCCAAGGGAAACATCTACGCAACCCAATTCCACCCTGAAAAGTCTGGTGCTGCTGGTCTGCGCACCCTTCGCGCATTCCTCACTGGCTCTGGAGTGACAGACCTCGGCAAGCCTCTAGGCTCTGGCCAGGCTGAAGCAGGTGCAAGGAAAGAGGGCTTGACACGACGAGTTATTGCCTGCCTGGACGTGCGATCTAACGACCAAGGTGACCTCGTTGTCACAAAGGGTGATCAATACGATGTACGTGAAAAGGGCGACGACCGCAATGTCCGCAACCTAGGCAAGCCCGTTGAGCTTGCAAAGCGATACTACGAAGAGGGCGCCGACGAGGTGACGTTTCTCAACATCACCTCATTCCGAGACTGTCCGCTCGCCGACGTCCCCATGCTCGAGGTCCTCCGCCAAACATCCCTCTCCGTCTTTGTGCCGCTCACCATCGGCGGCGGCATCCGCGACACAGTCGACACGGACGGCACCAAGGTCTCAGCGCTGGAGATCGCAACAATGTACTTCAAGTCCGGCGCTGACAAGGTTTCCATTGGTTCCGATGCCGTCATTGCCGCAGAGGAATACTACTCGCTCGGCCTCAAGCTCTTTGGCAACACAGCCATTGAGCAAATATCGCGCGCATACGGCAACCAAGCCGTCGTGGTCAGCGTCGATCCAAAGCGCGTATACGTGCCCAAGCGCGACGCAACCCGCCACAACCTCATCGAGACCAAGTTCCCCGGCCCCCGCGACGAACCCTACTGCTGGTACGCCTGCACCATCAAGGGCGGCCGCGAGATTCGCGACATGGACGTCGTCGAACTCGCCCAGGCCGTCGAGGCAATGGGCGCCGGCGAGCTGCTGCTCAACTGCATCGACAAAGACGGCACAAACTCAGGGTTTGACCTCGAGCTGATCCAGCAGGTCAAGGATGCAGTCTCCATCCCCGTGATTGCGTCTAGTGGCGCGGGCGTGCCGGAGCACTTTGAAGAAGTGTTTGCAAAGACGACAACGGATGCGGCGCTGGGGGCTGGCATGTTTCACCGTGGCGAGTATACAGTCAAGCAGGTCAAGGAGTATCTTGCTGATAAGGGTTTGCTGATAAGACAAGTTGAGCCTAATTTGGATCAAATATAGAAAAAGAAGGAGAGTAGGCTAGCAAAAAGCAGAGAGTATTGGCGTGTCATGTATGCTTCGTGTTTGTGTGTTGATTGTGTATTTGGCTTGGCCAGGATGCAAAAGAGCTTCCATAGACTACTGCAAAGTATAGGCATTTGGTCTAGAGACGTATAAATTTCAAATCAATTATTAGCACCCATGCTCAATACTGCAAATACGAAACACCAACTTTATTCCATTTCAATTTCATAAAACAGCTAAATTAACCATTTCAATTCCAATCTCATAAAAGCAAACGACGCCAAATGCTCCTTTGCAAGGCCGATAAAGTGCTAACAAAACTTGAAGACATTACAACAATTGGTTCGAACAACAACATACACGGCGCTCAAACAAAGTAAAGACAAACGACTTCGCAAACAAACGACTTCGCAGAAAAGAGAGAAACAAGATAACAAAATACAGCTTGACCCAAAACGACAGGCATCAGGAACCAGTACTAGCAAGAAGAAAAAGAACGCCCTCATGATAGACGCAAACATGTGAAAAGCAAAGTCGGTAAAATGCATCTAGAGATCCATGCCCATAAACACCCAGTCATTGCTGGTTACGTCAAGGTCATGGGCCCAGTGGTCCAAAGTCGTCATGTCGAATCCAACCCACTGGAGACTCTTTTTGAGTTCCATCGCTTCCTCAAGAGGCATGCGGCGGTCAATGCATGTGACAAGATTGCTGCAGTCCAATGGACCGTCAGCGAGTTCGATGAGTGCCATCAGACTAGGAGGTATATTAGCCAAGGCCAGTTTCAAGATTGCCGACGAAGTAAACTTACGCTTTTTTCAAGTCCCTGCCCATCACGCCCTCGAGGTCAAAAAAGATGAAAAGTGATTTCTCCTTTCCATTGTTTGCCAAGAATGCGCGGAAGCTAGCACCGCCGACGTAGTCCCAGACTTCCATCCAAGCATCCACCTCGAAGCCATTGGCTGCGAGGTTGGTCTTGTTGTCCTGGGACACGCTTCCAAACTGGGTCTGATTGTCTGGTGGTGGTGTCTGCAAATAAGCACCTGATAGGCCGGAGCCATTCATCGACAGGTTCCTCTCACCGTGGAATACTGTCTTCATGGACTCGCAAAAGAATCTCTCACATTCTTCCCTGATCATGAGTGCTGCCCCCCCTCGTCGGCCCAGACGGCGGCCCGGGACATCGCGCTTCTTCTGCTTAGGAAGAAGAGCAAGCTCGTTGGACGAGGTGATTGCGGCGAGGGGGGGACTTGTTGGTGGTGATGGAAGACCTGAGGTAGGGACCTCAGGAATACCACTCCGCCCCTGATTGGCAAGATGTTAGCGTCTATGTTTCACGAAAGCTGATCAATCGCCATCAATTGAATCGAGTTGAATCCTTACCTGTGACCCCGGTAGTGCAGTAGTGAAGGCCCTTTAGCTGGGCAGTCGTGCCGACAATGTAGCAAGAGGCAAGGACGTCGACCTGGGGAGCGACGCCCTCGCCATAATTACTACTACTGTCATTACTTTGATTATTCATTGGCGACATTGTAATAAGGAGTCCACGGTGTCCGATTCGAAAGAATTCTGGGATGGTTTTGGAGATGAAGAAGCCGTGAAACGTGCTGCGGCTTCGTCGGCTGGATGCGATTTCGCGGGGTTGGATTGATGGTTGCTGAAGTAGCGCGCGAGCAAGAAGCTGCTTGAAGGGCTTTGGGTTGAAACTGTGTAGAAGAACTTTGCTTAATCACGGGCGAAGCCGTAGAGCTGTCTCGAAGACGATTGCTGGAAGCGGGCGTTTGGATGGAACTGATTGATTGTTGGTGGACGAAACAAAGGCTGCAAAAGTGGCGGAGAGGCGAAACACCAGTCAAAGTGGAAAAGAGCGGTCCCCCAGCATGGTCTGCTGACACTGACTAATTTCGCCTGGTGCCGGTCGGGCGCAGACACTAGCAAGACCCTTCGGCCACCGCGGGGCGGGGATCAGTCGCCCCTACCAATAGCTTGGGTTGCCAAGCCCACATGCGACAGCATGTGCGACCACCGGGAAATACACTGTGTTTTTACGCCCTACTACGGCGAATTGGTACGTGCTCAAAGATAAACATACACTGTACGTCGCCCTTTCGCATAATGAGACTGCGCCGCATTTGCAGAAGTATTTCATTGAAATTTTATGGTTTGATTTATTCCTGTGTTTTATGAAATTGGAACACGGTGTCGTTGGGTCTGCGAATTTCAGCCAACCATCTGGCCCAGCAAAAGACAGCGTGCCACGAATCATCTTGTAGCCGCTGACGACATATCCTGGTATATACCAATCACTGAGCACGCAGGGCAGTTTGTGTCACACTACCTAGGGCCTTTAACAATTTATACGCCAATGAGCGTGACAGCAGGGTATTGGTGACAATATTTTGAGGTAGTTTGAGGGATCATCACATTATGCTTATTGTACACATGGTATCCTGCTCGTAATATCATACATGCCGGGCACTTAGGCTTGCAAATGCATCCGGGCTATGCCGACCATTCGTCCACGCCATATCCATTCCTAGGTTCATGCTTTCTCTGCTAACATGCCTTGTTGTGCCAAACGGATCTGACGAAGTATCAGAGGGAGATGCACCACTATTAGTGGCATACGGGTTCGTCCCGGGTAACGGTTGCGACAAGCTTCGAGGCTGCTGTTGGTGTTGCGTTGCAGGTGCCGGGGTGGAGAGTGCATTAACAGCCTGATTCTCGGGAATGACAGGCGTCTGTGTTTGGAACTGTGGCTCGAAAGAGGCTTGTTTATGTTGGTTCGTCGGTGCTTGGTTGTATAAAGCCATGATAGAAGCCTTGTCATGGCGCGGCGATTGTTGATATTGCTGCTGCGGCATAGGCATTTGCTGTGCCCCAGACCCCGGCATTGGCCCTTGGTTAGTGAAAAAAGGGTTTGTGGTTGGCGATGCAAGAGGAAGCGGTGACGTGCTCATGAACATGCCCTGGCCTTGCTCTGGGATCTGGCCCAGCGGTACTGGAGATCTGGCATATGGATTTCCAGAGTATTGCCCACCCGCTTGATTATTCACATTATACGGCATTCCGCCCTGAACGGGGTATTGCGGGTTGGGGCTGGAGGGCTGTGAAAAGAAAGGGTTGTATCCAGTAGGTTGAGGTTGCATAGGCATATGCTGATGGGTCTGTGGCTGCTGCGCCTGTGGCTGCTGCTGTTGCGATTGCTGCAAGGATGGATAAGTTGCGTTGCTCTGTAGGCCCAGTCCTTGATAGGATTGCGGGCTTGCTGGGGCTGAATGCTGATAAAGTTGCTGCTGCCCCTGAAACGAAGATGCCACCGAGCTTGGGCTTGGTGAGATTCCCGGACGCTGATTTGCAATATTCATGTTTTGGAATGTCTGGTCAAGATGGCCCGTGGAAGAGGCCATTGAAGCAAACGGGTTTGTGGACATGTTGTACGGGTTGTTCTTATTCTGCAAGGAGCCTGTAGACTGCGCTGTCTGTGGCTGTGGGCGGTTCATCATATCAAATGGATTCGTCGAAGTGGTGGAAGCCGTGGTTGGCCGATCCTGATCTTGCTTATATGCTGTACTTAGCCCGACAGCACCATTTGACGACGTGCTGGGAGCCATTGGCGTCAATGATCTTGTGGCTCGTAGTGTCTTTTCCTTGGGAGGGGCCGGCGGTGGCCGTTCGCCTTCGCCCAAACGCACCAGACTCTCAACAGCACGCTCTACATTCCCATTCACGCCTTTTAGTATAATTGCATTTCGTTGATTGTCGTGGAACCCCATGTCGCGTAGCCGTGCAAGCTTCTTTTCTGTGTCATCGGCACCGTCGTAGTCCACTGTAGCCCCAAATAGTTTAGAGGGCTTGTTCGTTAGCTCAGGCGATTCCTCATAGCTAGCCGCCCGCGCATTTGCCATTTTCGCCTCTTTCTTGGCTTTTGAGGAGAGGGGGAATATTGACGACGCGGATCGAAAGCCGAACTTGGACGTATTCTTGGGCGGCAAAGGAGGCGGCGTGCCCTCGTCTGATAGCGGACTTCGAGGCTTTCCGGTTTGTTCGGCTGCAACATTGTGGATGTATTTTTGCCTAATGAAGCGCTCCATGGCTGAATCGGCCTCGTCGGCGTCGACAGGGATGGGAGCTTTGCGGTTTTCGGGATTATATATTTGGTTCGATGCCACGTTGCCGACCTTGCGCATGTTCTATGCGAGTAAAATAAAGTAAGTAGGCTATTCCGTGTGACTCTTAATCTTTGGCTCCTACCTCGACTTGTTCGTTTGTCCAACTGTCCATGCTTAGAGATTTTACTTTGGAAACATGAGTGCCTAGCTTTCGATGGATAGCTGCGCATCGCATGCACAGGAAAACTCCGAGCTATATGAACGGTAAGTTAGGGTCATCGGAGGGCTGCGAACAGTTGCGCTCATAAGCACACGATATATTCAAGGGGGTCATACACTCCATGATGCCCACGCTTTGTGTCCAAGTCAGCGTCAAGTAGATGGTAGTTCAATTGTAGAGCAGTAGCCTACCTGGGCTGCGCGTGTGGCAGTCTGCGCATTTATTATTGCCGGGTACATTTTGAACAAGTTCGTGCAGCTGCTTTTCATTGCGCGCTTGCTGGCGCCGGCTAATGGAAGACGTCATGGTGTCGACGAGACGAAGCGGGAGCCGGGGGGGGGGTTGAGAAGGTTGCTGCAGCAGTATAACGGGATATCGAACAAGGTCGTATGTATCCAAAGGGATTTGGAGGGCACTATCGAGGTAGAACCTGGCCGCTATTCGAAATTCGGGAAGCTGGGTATTTCGCAGGGCTTAGGACACAGTCATTATCAAGACAAGGAGAGGGGAGACCGCAAAGGAGCACGTGTTGGAGATTCGCGCCGCTGTCAAGGCGAAACAAAGATTCCAGGGTTAAAGAGAGAAATTAAGACTCCTCAAGGAAGAGCTAGAGAGAGACGAGATGTACAAACGGAAGAAAGGACAGGCGTGCTTCAGGGGAGAGAAAAATTACTCTGAGGGCTGCGATGTCGATAGTATAGGAAAAGGAGAGTTAGTCGTTCTCCCAGCACACGGAGTGGAGCGCGGACTGTGGTGAGCTCCCGTCAAAAGTATGGATCAGCCACAGTGGACCTCTTACTTTTCTTCGCTCTCTGTTGATCCACGCACAGCGGCAAATGGGGCTTTTTGGACAGTTCGCAGGTAGCTGCTGCGGGCATATTTTTTTTAGCGCGTCTTTGGCTCCCCTGGCTCAGATTCAGGCACAGAAGAGGTTCTCGTACTATCGAAACTGTAGCATGTGGTGGTAGTGGGACTCTTGCGACAGGGAACGTGTGAGGTTGTGAGCGTGCCTAGCAAAGGGAACCAAGGATTGGCCTAGCGCGGCGGGATTATACTACTCGTCAAAGGCTCAAAGCAGGCCTGTTTGTTCACCATTGAAATGTTGCAGGGCATGCATATGTATGAGCATCGATTGTAGATCTCTGCCGCAATGCTCCGATTCCAGTATAGATATGGTCGGCTGGCTGCCGCTGAACCCCAGCCTCCGACCCAGATCTGACATTCCATTTCGGCGCTGGGGACAGCCTGCCATGCATGAATTCCTTGTTGGTTCACCGTAATGCCGCTCTGTAGGGCTCGTGGCAATTAAGAGGCCCAGACAAACGAGAATGAAAGGTGATTTTAATATTTTAATTGGCAAAACAGTTTTGCCCTCTTTGCTTCGGCCACGGACTTGACATTCTTTAGTTGTTTGGGTCTGAAGGGTGTCCTCCTCACCACTGCTCCAGAGAATGTGGCCTTTGCAGGAGTGCATTCGTTCTCGTATGGTATTGTCTGGAACGCTGCGCGACGGCGACTAGTAGTAGGTAATCCAACCAGGCAGCAGTTTTACATGTACAGTATGAACAAGTACGCAGTAGACCTACTTATAATAGGATACGAAAACGAAGACGCGACGCCTCGTGGGTTGTGCCAGCTTGCGAAACCTCAATGTGTGACAGTGGCTCCGCCCAATTGGCTGCGCCATTCATGGCTGCTGCCTCAGTACGACGCAGAGGACGGTCTTTGAGCCAGGTCGGTCCCACAGGTCAGGTCAGGCAGGTACCGGTACGCTACAGACGGCGAAAATGTCCCCGTAGTGGCCTGATAGGTACCTAAGCAGCCGCCCCGCCGCGCAAGCCTCAACGTCAGGGTCGCTGGAGCGAGCGAAAGCTCCCCCAGCCTCATCGAAAAAGAAGAGGCTACGTGCTCAGATGCGTAATCGCTTGGACAACGGCGCCGATATCTACCACCGCACTCCTTCCACAACCAAGGTGCCTGCCAGCCACAACCTCATCAACACCGCATAGTCGCATCTCTGATACCAGCTGCACCCGCTTACAAGTCTTCTGCTCGCTTGGAAACGTTGCTTTTTGACGCTTACGTCTCGAGCCTTTTTGACCAAAAACACAGCCCCGTCAAAGTCAACAGTGAAAGGAGCCGCCTCCCAACCATTCCGCCACGATGACGCTCAAGGAAGAGTTTCAGACAAGAAACTTCAGTACGTTTTTGTTCTGCGACGAGTTCCGTGAAAACTTATAGCAAGCTAACCTTTGGTACAGGTATCTATGGACAATGGTGAGCGAGCCCCTTTGTTTGCCCGAATCCCTCGCCGACTCGACCAAACCCTTCGCAAGATAATACAAAATCGCAACGACCTAGTTGCTGAAGCTCCATACCTTGGTCACTAACAAATGATTCGTGCTATAGGCTGGGTGTTTTGTCCATGATCCTGTGCCTGGCACTGGGAATTGCCAACATCTTCACCATCCACCCGTTGAAGATTATCTTTTGCGCGCTTGCTATGTGAGTTTTGCTGGCTATCGTTCCTTGAAGAACGAATCCAGACTAATCTTTTGTGTCCAGTGCATCTGCGCTCTTCATCCTATTCATCGAAGTTCCGCTCCTCCTGCGCATTTGCCCGACCTCTGGCAAGTTTGACTCGTTTGTCCGCAAGATTTCGACCAACTACCTCCGTGCCGCTGCCTACGTTGTCATGGCCATCATTCAATACCTTAGCATCATCGTTACCGTCAGCAGCCTGATTGCAGCAGCAGTTTTCCTCTCCCTGACTGCCATCTGCTACTTCCTCGCCGCTCTCCGCGGACAAGCCTTTATTGGCAGCAAGACGCTCGGCGGTGCTGGTGTCGCTCAGATGATTGTATAGTTTGGCTGATTCCTGATGCTTTTTGCGTTATGAAATACTTGGAGCTGCTTGCTCGACAGGGCTAAAAAGATACCATCGAGGGGGTGCAACGACGCGTGATGTTTTGGGAAAAGAGGAACAGGGACGGAAAGTAGGACCGCTGCCATCCTTTATTAGTGCCGAATGCTGGGTTCTAGTTTGCTTCTTGTGGGAGGAAATATATGAACGTTTGCGCCCATGATTGTTCAAACAGGAATGCGGCGTTGGAACGAAATATGATTTTACGTATTCTTTGCTTTGGTTCAGTGGTGTTGATATTTGTATGTAGCATGGACTCTTGGGTTGCAGTGGACCTTAAAAGTTCCAGCGTTATGCTTTATCTTGGAACTTTTGCAGTATTTATATACGTTAACGGCTGCTATCATGAGGGTAAATGTCTTAAAAGTTCAATCAGAGACGCGCGCCTGTACTGTGCATAGAGTCCGGGCAGGAGTAGCGAAGCACATCAACGTGAAATATATGTTCTCTAAGCATATGGCAAGGCCAGTGTCATCTGTCATTTGAAGGTAAGAGATTCGTTAGTCTGTCTTCATATCCACTCCACCGTGGAAAACGTATCGATGATGCTATATAGCTAACGTTGCCCCACGAACTGATTCAACAGCATGACTCCCACTGCTGGGGACGCCGAGCCAGCGTCATTGAATGGTCTGTGGGGCTGTTGCGACAAGCCACCTGTGAACTGTGCCATCCCCAGTGACGCGATGCAAGCAATGGTTTGGACCCAACGCCGCAATCAACTGACTAAAAACAAAAAAAAAAATGTACGGGATTACTGATAGTTAACTTACATACGCCAATTTCTCAAGCTCTGTTATACTCAGTCCTATAAACTGAAAACCCCGGTCACTGAAACTCATTCTGAGACCAATATTTGGGGTCAGCGATCTGAGACGATCCAGACCGGGGGCGGCTGGTCAGGTGCTCTGGCAGCATGTGCTAGCTTGGAGTAGCGTGGCAGTACCTGTGTCGGTGCCGAGCAGAGCGCCGGACGCGGCAGCTTTAGCGTCAGATGGCCCCTCCGCCAATAGCGGCCAACGTAATGATAAGAGCCAATTGCCTTCCATCCGATACCGACTCCCTAATCACCGTCAATCCTCGACAAGCGTCTTCATCCCGTACACACGATTCCGCTGCTCTTGGTTGCTCTTTTCGCTTGGATCTGTGCATAGCTCTGTTTTGGCATCACTTCCATCGGACAAAGCAATTCGCTACGCAACAATAGCTCATGCCACTCTGACTTGCCCGCCTGCTGCTGTGAGTTTCGGCCCAATGCATGCGTCACCACTTGAACAACTGCCGTCAAACCCCTCAACTCCCCCTTCCCTTGCAAACTCCAGGCAATTGGCCTTCCAGCAGATATTCCTGAGCTTCAAAAGGCAACCTGTCGAAGATTTTCGCTTTGTATGCGCCGGCTAGGTTTCGTCCCTGTTTGCGATTCGTTAACTCAAACACTTTGCCAAGGCATTACAGCCAAGTTGTGATGTTGCGCTGACGTCTTCTTCCTCTCCACAGAGTCGCTTTAGCATTTGCACAACCTTCGATAATTCAACATTGCCAAGCCCTTGTATAGAGCCATCCGTTTGATTGCATCGACATGAGCACATCAAAAGCCCCGGCCGTGCCTCCGCGGCCATCCAAGAGCCCCAACAAAGAGTCATCGCCAACAGCTGTACCACAAGTTCCAACGCGCCCAACGAAGAAGGTTGCCGATCGAGCAGTGTCTCCGAACCCTGAACGGTTTGCACAGTCTCCTCTGCATTCGGGATTTCGACCTCCAGCGCATCGAACCAATAGCTCCAATTCGACTCAAGAACACCTAGCCGCGTCTGGCGATGCAATCGAACGTCCTGGCAGTGTGTCCATGCCGTCTCTGGGAGAGGAGGGAATGGAATATGGCGCTATATCCAATGATTCGAGCGGCCAGTCAGATAAAGGAAAATCCGCCCCTGAGCAGACTCGTACTGTGAGCCATGATCTCAAATTGCATGCCCCAAAGCCATCTCTGCCCGCCTCAAGCGCCAAACAGCAAGTCTTGGAGGTGACCAAAACCGACTCCGACAAAGCTGCTTCATATGGACTTGGCAAACCTAGCCACGGCAGCGGAGACGTCGATCGTGCTCCATCTAGGGATCGCATCCGGAGACCGCCTAGCACAGCCCTTTCTACGCATAGTGACCATGGAGAGCATGATGATGAGCATGGAATCCCTGAAATTGGACAGCGTGTGCCAATGAACCGTGAATTAGGAGATGTCCAAGCCCCGTCGCCTGGTCCGGAAAATGGAAAAAGACATCACCAGCGAAGTCACTCAGCTCGCAACCTTCCTCCTGGAAGTTACGGTCTGCACGGCCACGGTGTTACCCCTCAAGACCAGTTAGAAAAGGCATACTACGAAAAGCATCCTGAACTTCACAAAAAAGAACAATTCAGTCATCTTCGCGAGCGCCAGAATGATTACTCTATGAGCAGCAACGAGCTCAACAGGCTCGTCCGAGACACGCGCAGGAGGCCTGCGTCAGGCAACTACAACGAATTCACGGACATGCCTACAGAGGACGTAGCGTTTCATGCCAGTGATGAATACGCCCATCGAATCAATACCCCGCAGTCTTCGGCACAGGCTGAGAAGGGTGATAGCTACTTTCCTTCAGCTGATGCTGGTGAAAAGACTACGGGTGCTGAACATTCCACCCCAGAGCTGCCAATTCATGTTGATGACGCCAAGCATCCCGAATTTTATCATTACGGTGACGAGGACCCTCAACAGACTGAGGGCGAGTATAATGCCCCAATTCTGGCGTCGGACGAGATCGAGGCCGGCCCTGATGCCCGGGTTCAGCATCCTGCTATACACCCGAACGATCGTCACTCATCGTTCGACATGGACGAAGCTCCAACTCGTCCTATAATTCGTCCCCCGTCGGTGCATCGCACTGACTCAGGTACGGAGTTCAGCTCAACGCCTCTTGAAAATGTCAAGGAATATGAGCCGCTCTTTGACGAGGAGGTCAAGAAAGAGCAAGACCGTGAAGCTGCGGCAGAGGGTAAACCCCGCCATTATTTCCCCAGCAAAGATATATGGGAAGATGCTCCAAATAGTGCACACTACACTGTGGAGGTATCAACCCCCGAGGCTGGAGACAACATTCATCGACGAAAGTCTTCAACGCACCATGAGGGCCGTCCTATCACTCCAGCACAGGCTTTTGCCCAGTACCAGGAAGAGCTGGCAGAGCGGGAATCAAAGCGACGATCCAACAACTTCTTAAGCCTCTCTGAGGAGCAGCCGACGCGACCGCCAACTTGGATCGACCATCATCCTCATCTTGGAGTGCCGAAATCCACTAGTCCGCAACGGTTTCCAAGCAAAGACGTGTGGGAGGATGTTCCTGAGAGCCACATCCAGGAAACGGTCTTGTCAGAATCGCCTCCGAAAGATGAGCGAAAGCCGGATGTTCCAGCCAGACCTACTAAGAAGTCAAGCGACGTTTTGCAACGGCCATCAGTTCCTGATCGCCCGAAGCCTAGGCAGAATTCGGGCGACGATGCTGCAACTGCCAAACAACCGCCACCGATTTCTGACAAGCCAAAGCCTCAAATTCCTGCGCGACCAACTAAGAAGCTATCGGGGGATTCGAAGGATGGAGAAGCCGCCAAGCCGCCCAAGCCACCTGTACCTAGTCGTCCGGTAGGGGGTAAGATTGCGGCATTGCAGGCTGGGTTCATGAGTGACCTGAACAAGAGGCTGCAACTCGGTCCTCAGGGTCAAAAGAAGGAAGAAACATCTCCCGAGCAAGAAGCTCCAGAAGAGAAAGAAAAGCAGCCGCTTTCCGATGCCAGAAAGGGTCGTGCTCGTGGCCCGCAGCGAAGGGCTCCTAAAGTGACCCCCGCCGTCGTAGCGCCAGTTGCATCCGCTCATACACTTGCAATTTCTGGACCGCAGATGTTCTGGAGTATTGACCCTGAAGATGGCAGTGTAGAGATGTTCGAGACGAAAGAGCCGGAGCCTGTCGTAGCAGCAGCTCCACTGACCGGGGAGCCGACTGAGCACCCAACCATCGAGGGTGGCAGCGAATCGGGGAAGCAAGTCGAGAAGGAGCCGTCAGAGGAAGAGTCAAAGTCCACAGTGCCAGTCTTGGATATGGAAAAGCCAGAAACGTCCTCCGCCGAAGCCCCAGCCGACGAGCCGGGGCCTTCACAGGAACCAGAAGAGACTCTTAAGTCAGAAAGTGTATCTGAATCTATAGGCGAGCCTGTCTCGTCTGAGTCTAAAAGAGAGGGACAAGGAGAGGCACTAAAGACGGATAATATCAAGCCTGTGGAAGACGAGCCGACTGTGCCAGCTGCAAAGGAGGCTATTTCTCCGGAAGAAGAGCCAACGGAGCTGGAAGAAGGCTCAAAAGGTGGAGATAAGAAGGCTGAAAAAGATGTAGAGGAAGCAACGGCTTGAGTTCTGCGTTGGACTTTGAGGGTTTCGTTTCGCGTTTCTTGGGCCGGTGTTTAGTAGTCTGTAGTAAATGTACATCACGATATGAGGGAATCGCCTGTATAATGCAACGTGATTTTATTCTTTAATATGAATTTTGATATTCCATAAGAGAAATACAGCTAGTGTACATGCTTAGACCACGGCCAGCGAGAGCACAATGGCTGCTGTGATGAGTTGGGAAATAACTCTGGTTCATCCCGTGCACATCGTTTCTTCCGTTTCCCTCCCTTCCTTGCTCCTTCTTTGTTATGCATTGTCTCTGTCTCTACTTCTGTTGCGCAGCTACTTTCTGCTCCACCTTCCACGATCTTGCTCAACGCCATATCGCTCTCGCTCAACCAGCGCATCAAATTCTTTCTGCGCCTGGCTCTTGGCGGTAGCGCGGTCCTCATCCGCTGCGGAAAAGGTGTAGCTCTCGCTTGCAGGATGGCGCTGGGGACTTGCGTCGTCAATATTGCCCCATTCGTTTGACTGCTGCTGCGACTGCTGGGCCCATGACTGTTGCTGTTGTTGTTGTTGCTGCTGCTGCTGCCGCTGCTGAGGCTGCTGGCGACGTGAGGGTTGCTGGGATTGCTGGCGGATGCGATCCCATGCTGAGCCGCCGCTGTTGGTGTTGTTTTGAGTTGATGGTGACACGGGGGAGGCATCATCAAAGTCGTCGATTGCTGGCGTGTCCCATGTATTGTTTGACTGTTGCTGTTGTTGTTGCTGAGGCTGGTAGGGCGCTGGTTGGCTATAGCTACTCCAAGAAGATTGCTGTTGCTGGGGCTGTTGTTGCTGCTGTTGCTGAGGTTGAGAAGATGACTGATAGTATGCCTGCGGTGTTTGATCGTAGGACTGGTCTGCTGGCTGTGACTGCGACTGCTCTGGTGAAAAGTCTGGTTGCGTCTGTTGCTGGCCCCATGAAGCCTGCTCTTGTGCTGGTTCTTGCATAGACGCCCTGTTGTACTGGTCAAACTTGAGATTTTTCAGCCGCGGGTCCGCCAGCATCGTCGACTTTTGGTTCAACATATTGGCCACCTGGAAAAGGGGCTCAAATACAATCCATCCTACAATGTAGTATGATGCGAAACGCGCAAAGTGCCAAACCGACTTTATCGGCATGCTAGCCCGCAAAGGATCGTATGGGCCCCCGGTCCCAAGCACGGTTGGGTACCTCAAAGGGAAAGGGAATCGAAACTTCTTGCGCCCGCGCCACGCCATGTAGGCGGCAAAGCCTGTGAGGAGCCACTTGCAGGCAACGTTGCGATTCATGCCTGTGATGAGGCTTTCTGCCAGAGCCTGTGTCTCTTGGTCCTCGAAGTGTCGGTTCGAGGACGCGGACAGGGCGACGATTCCACTCTCGGTGATGGCGAGAGTGCGGGCGCTGTTGAAGCCGCGGAGGCGGGCGTAGAGCGGTGCCTCGTAGCCGGAGAAGAGGCGATTCATTTGGTCGTGTACGTGTGGGCGGAACTGGTTTAGGTTTTCGTTGACTCTCTGACGGCGGTTGTCCATGCTTTCGCGGACCTGGCGCATGTATTCGCTGCGATCGGTTGGCGGCTTGGACCCGTTGCCATTGCCATTGCCGTTGCCGCCGTTGGGCCCATTGCTGGGTACCTCCATTGGTAAAGAAGTCTGGTTTCAGTCGGCCAGGATTTTGCTGGGGAGGGTAAGGTGGGTGATGCAGCAATTGGCTTGTTGATGGGGGATGATGTAGGTTGAGAAGCGGCGATGATGTCAGGACGACGGCTGAATCGGGTGAGCTTTTTTGGAGAGCTTGAGCTCCATCGGTGGATCCACCTAACCTGTCGCCAGCTGAGAGTAGCAAGCCAGTAAAGACACCACAGTAAAGGCGTGAGTGTATAAGATCCTGTAGTAGCATGTAGGTAGAAGACGATACCGGACATAGAAACCCTTTCTTTTTCTTTTCTTGAGAATAAAAGAGAATGATACATATGTTAGCATATAGGAAAAGTCTATTAGCCTTTTCCGTCTGTGTTGCTAATCCCGGCCGGTCAGTGACAGCCTGCATCCGTCCACGAAAAGAGGTCGGCAAGTGTAATTAGTTGCGACACAAATCTGGGCTATCTTGAAGGCATTAGATATTGATGACGGTGGGATATCGGAAAACTGTTCTCCTTTGCAGGCAGCGCAGTCAACACATCTCAAAATTGCCGTCAACGCCATCGTCTCTCACACTGCCGCGCCTTTCGCTGCCATTGGCTGGCTCGCCAATCGAAGTGGGCAACCCAACGCCAACACCTTTGTCGTGGACAGTAGGCGAGCTAAATACTAGGCTCTCGCATGGTGGCGTTCCTGGTCTGACCTGATGAGCGGCTCTAGATTGCTTTCAAACGCAGTTTATATTTCGTAATCAGTCAGTATCTGCATAATAGCCTGCTTGCAATGTCGATTAACCTTCCTCTTCTGGAGCGGAGGCGCCCTAGGATATATGAACAGTGGGATCAAGCCGCAGCCAAGTTGCATCTATTTAAAGTGATCTTTTTCCTTTCCTCATGGTAGCCAATTCAACTTCTAGTCGTAAGAGCGCTTCAAAGCATTCAGACTTAACTTTCTTTTCAGATTCCAAGTTCCGCGGGCAAGACAGATGCCGGCCGCCACAAACGGGAGCGCCAAGAGCGCCAGTCCTTTTACAGATAACTTTACGCAATTCGCAAAAGACATACTGTCCGAATGGAACATCCCTGGCGCAGCTATTGCAGTCGTAGACGGAAATGAGATATTCTCTGAGGTGCGTCCATCAGCCAGTCTACACCCTCCCTCACTTGGGTTTCTAAGAGCGATATTAACATGGCACATGAGTTAATTATTCTTGGCAGGCATTCGGTTTTTCAAATCTTCCTGACCTTGAAGCCACACCAGATACACTCTGGTATTTTGGTTCCGCCATCAAAACATCTACCGCTGCTGTTTTGGCTCACCTCATTGACACAAAAGCTCACCCGCTTCTGTCCAAGGGCTGGGCGACGCCAGTTTCCAGAATACTGCCCGAAGAGTTTGTGCTCTCTGATGACTGGGCTACGAAACATATTACGCTTGAAGATCTAGTCTGCCATAGATCTGGCATGAACAGGCATGATCTCTCTATGCCTGCTTACGGTCGCAACGGCAAGGTCTTGACCCTTGCTGAGCAAGTTTGCAATTTGAAAAACCTACCCTTCACCCATGAACCCCGATCAGAACACATGTATTGCAATTACGGCTACCTCACTCTATCTTGTGTCATTGAAAAGGTCACCGGTAAGCCTTTTAAGGAGGCGTTGGCTGAAGTTATTTGGAAGCCTCTTCAGATGAATTGCACATATTACGCTGCAGAAGATATTCCAAAGGGCGCCTCGGAAAGGTTGTCAACTGGATACCGCTGGGACTCCCAAGCGAAGAAGAACATTCCCATAGGAACGGGGGCTTGTATACCAGCTGTCGCGGGTGCCGGAGCTGGAATCACCAGTGTGCGTGACCTGGCAAAGCTAGTGCAGTGCTTTCTTCACGAAACGGAGCCCTTTTCAAAGAGTTGTCACGCAGATATGAAGCACCCTCGCGTTGTTGCCGTACCAGTGCCCCAGTATGGCACCGACATCTCAACCTATGGCTTAGGTGTCTACCGAACAGTCTATAAAAACACCCCGGTTTTCAGTCACTCTGGAACTCTCGATTCGCACGGAAGTGAAATTGTATGGATTCCAGATCTGAAATTCGGTGTCGTATTAATGGCAAATGGCTCCGGAACATCGAACAGGGCAGGTCGCGCTTTGGTTTATAGGCTCATTGACGACAAGCTTGAAATCCCAGTGTCCGATCGAATTGATATTAACGCAATGTTTGTCTCACATGTCTCTCCATTTCTCTCTTTAAATACTAATAAAATGCTCTATCTAGGCAACGCGTCCGACACGACTCCGTTTCTTCCATCGATGGAGAAGAAATCTTTTATCCCAACCGCCCCAACCCGCCTCTGCCACCAAGCGTAGACACTGCTCAACTCGCAGGAACATATTATGCAGTTAGCCACGGAACACTCGAATTGCGCGTGGCGTCTCATCCTGTTAAAAATGGCGAGAACATTTTACTTGCTGATCGGAACGACGTCTGCTTTGTCCATACAATGGAGTTCCGCCATGTTTCGGGAGACTACTGGCTCGCACTTGTAACGGCAATGAATTTTACAGTTCCTTTTGCTGCCAAATTCTTGTTTGGTATTGACGGCAAGCCAACAAGTGTTGAAGTGGACTATACAATTCCACCTTTGGGGATGGACGAAGGACCAGTACTGTTTAAGCGGGTAGAATGACTGTAGCTTTCTTTGATGAACGGAAGAAGATGGGAAAACATACTCTGTTATTTGAATGGTTGGATATTTGAATAAATAGCTATTTTAAGCAATGAGGCACATGATTTTGCGCAGACGAGGTGTAGCCTAATCAGCCATCACGGGACGTTTGGTGTAAGTGGCACTGACGTATATTTGCCAAACAGGGCCTTTTTTTTTTTTTGTTAGAGCAAAATAATGGCATATCAAAAGTTCTTTGAACGATGTTTTTATTTTACGGCTCAGGTATTTACAGCAAAATGCCTTTTCTTCTCTTTTCATTCGTATTTTACTTTTCCTTGTCACTTCAATAATATACAGCGTTGGGCTTGCTCGCGGTCATGTTCCGCCCACCCTGGCAGGTGTGACGTGGGGTTCGCGTCGTTGCTAGGCAAGTCGCGCCAAGCAGCGGCAACTAAACGCGTCCCAGGATCGACCCAACCTCGAAACCCCGTATTTTCAACAACTATTTCCCATGTGCACGTTTCGAGACGTTGTATACGCTCCAAACTCCTGGCCATGATTACTAGGAATCATGCCACTTCATAAATCATACTCTGAGAGCAGAGGACTATCAAGAGTGAGTAAAACGCGTCGTCGTTAACCGCGTCTGGCTAATTCCTTGCTCGTGTGCAGAACCGATCACCATGGCAGCGATCTCATAGCCACCCAGCAGGGCTGCAAACTCCTCAGCCAAAACCGCCGCGACCGGTGTCCGAAGTCACTAAAAGCAAGCTAAACAAATTTCGTTATGAGCCGCAGACGGAGGACTCACCGAAAGTACAGGGCGATGACAAGCCCGCACCACAAGCCGAACCGGATACGACTAATCCCGATCTCACGACACCAGTAACGAGGCTCAATTGGAAAGATCTCGTCGAGCCAAGTGCAAACGCAGACGATGAAAATGACGTGTCTCCCAATGACAGAATTCTGTGGGACAATAAGCCAGATGCGCTCTACGGAGCAGCTCTCTCGCCTATGCTGGCTCGGAAAGGCAAGAAGCGAGCACGAAGCTCTTCGCCGACATCATCCCCATCTGCCGACCAAAACAACATGCCAGCAGTCAATGTCAAGAGATTAACAAGTGCTTTAAAATCACCACACCCGGATCCGACTCTGGAGCTGTGGGATCGATTCTCCCTCAATAGCCCAGCAAGCCAAAGAACACCGCTGGGAACCGCCAATCCGGCCCTAGCACAACTCATGGTATCGTCGTCTCCACGACCATCGAGAAACTCGACATCGCAAAAAGGAGTGTCCAGCCTGCGGCGTGCAGTAAGCTGCGGGCAGAACTGGCCCAAGAGGCGAAAAGTGGAAAAGACAAAACCAGGCAGCCAAGGAAGCAAAGGACAACGCGACTTGGAAGCAGCTTCAAAGTCCTCCCTAGTCTCAGCACTCCTCGATACCGTTACAAGTAGCATACAAGAAGAGAGCTCAGATGATGCACATCAAGTCGCTGAGTCACCGTCCCCGAAGAAGCGAGACCCGCCGACCAAAACTGTACAGTCAGTACCCTGCACGTCGAATGGCAAAGAGGTGGCAGACTCTTTATCGGATTACGGCGATGATGACTTTGACGACGATACTTTGATGGAGTTGGAAGCAAATATAGACACAGCTGCTTCCACTCAACAAGACACCACGCCTATGCCTAAAGAGGTGCCAGCTCCTCCATCTAAGGAACGGAAAGCGACCCAGGAAGAATTTGAAGATATGGATGATGAGCTCTTCGATGACACTGACGAGCTACTGAGCCAGCAGCCTGTGCAGAAACCAGAACTCCCTACACCTGTTTCACCCAGCCACCGGGCACAACATGCAACAGCTGCACAGCGAAAACCCGAAGTTGAAGACGAATTTGACGACGATTTCGGGGCCGATATCGATTTTGAAGCGTTTGAGTTGGCGGCTACGCAGGCTCATCAGCAGGCTTCCAAGGGAGGCGCAAGTGTACGTTACGGATGCGCGCATTTCGTTTACCTTCACTAAGTAAAAGAGTAGGGCGATCGTAAAGCAAAGGTCATTCAGCGATATTTGGTGACGCACGTTTGGGATGGGGAATTCGTTGACCCATACAACAACATTCGCCCTGAAAAGGTAAGACCTCAGGAAACACCCACCTGCACGTTATTCTAATGGCGCTAGATACTCGCGATTGAAGCGGATGTGTCCAAAATGACACGAACTGTGCACCTTCGAGGCGCCTGGTACGATACGCCGGCTAATCAAGGGTCCTATGTCCACATTATCGGACAGTTCTCTGTGAAAGGCCAATGCATTATCGACGACGCTCAAAACTTACTGATCCTTCATCCGGACCAGCTGATCTCAGCTACAGTTGTAGCAGACTCTTTCGGATGTATGCGTCGCGCAGTGCTTCAAGACCGTGTCAAAGCTACCAGCGAACCGACTCCGCCGCTTATTTACGGCACCATGCTACACGAAATCTTTCAAGATGCTCTACTTGCCAACCAATGGGATCTCCCGTTCTTGTCAAAGATCATTGACAAGATTGTCGAGAAGCATGTCGAAGACTTATATACGATTAAGGTTGGATTGCCAACCGCTAAAGAACATTTGCAGTCGAAAATGATGGAACTTAGCTACTGGGCCAAATCATTTGTTTCTCAGAATCCAAATGTAAGTGAAGAGTTACCGATTAATATGCTTTTACTGACCAAGACTAGGCCGATGCAGTTGTCGAAGATCGCAATGGCAAAAAGGCGACAATGGCCGTCACAAAACTCTTGGATGTTGAAGAGCACGTATGGTCCCCTATGTACGGCTTAAAGGGTAACATAGATGCCACGGTTGAGGTCGCGATGATGGATGGCAAGCAAAATCGGACATTGACGGTTCCTTTCGAAGTCAAAACCGGCAAAAATGCCAGTAGCAACCACATGGCTCAGACGGCGCTTTACACGCTGCTGCTATCAGATCGATATGATATTGACATTGCGTACGGCCTCCTCTATTATATGGAAACCTCGAGGACGATGCGTATACCTGCGATTCGTCACGAACTTCGACATATGATATTGCAGCGAAATCAACTTGCCTGCTATATCCGCGAGAGAAGCGTTCAGCTGCCACCGATGCTAAAGAGCAAACACATGTGCGGCAAATGCTATGCAAAGCCTGCATGCTTTATTTACCACCGTTTGGCAGATGACGGCAATGGCGAGACTAGTGGCATGAACGAGAAATTCGACGAAATAGTGGCACATTTAACACCGAGCCACCAGGAGTTCTTTGTGAAATGGGAGAACTTGCTTACCATGGAAGAGAAAGAGAGTCAAAAGACGAAGCGCGAGCTCTGGACAATGACGAGCAACCAGAGGGAAAAGAAATCAAGGTGTTTTGCAGATGTCATTATCGAACAAGGCTCAGCCTCGGTGGACACAGACACGCCCCGCATCAATCGATTCCACTACACGTTTGTTAAACGACTTGCGCAGCCAGGTTTCTCGTTCCTCGAATCAGAGCTCAGTGTTGGTGAACCCATCGTTGTTTCAGACGAAGAGGGTCATTTCGCTCTCGCCATTGGTTATGTTACCTCTGTCCGTAAGCAGCGGATAAGTGTAGCTGTGGACAGACGTCTCCATAACAGCCGCATCCGGCAAGAGGGCTTTGATGAGATTGATAACCAGGCTTTTGCGAGCATTATGGAAGTTGCCCCTGAAGGAGCGTCGACCGAACAGAGCCAAGGCCGAATCAAGGAGGCACCGATTCGATACCGCTTGGACCAAGATGAATTCAGCAACGGCATGGCTACAGTCAGAAATAACCTCGTGCAGATGATGGCAAATGATGTGCCCGAAGCGAGGCACGTCAGAGAGCTCATTGTTGACTTGGTTCCGCCTCGTTTCAAACCGGTTGCAACTCAGTATACTATCTCAGACCGGGCAAACTTGAACGTGGATCAGAAACGAGCGATTGAGAAAGTTATGAGTGCGCGTGACTATGCACTTGTTCTTGGTATGCCAGGAACAGGCAAAACAACAACGATTGCGCACATTATCAAGGCCTTGACTTCCCAGGGGAAGAGTGTGCTCCTGACGTCCCATACGCACACCGCGGTAGACAATATCTTGTTGAAACTGAAGCCCGAAGGTATCAAAACTCTACGCCTTGGAGCACCCGCCAAGGTCCATCCCGACGTACAAGAGTTTGCCATTCTCGCTGGCCAGCCTAGGAAGACATTTGACGAGATCAAAGATGCATGGCATGGAACACCGGTTGTGGCAACAACTTGCTTAGGAATAAACCATCCTGTGTTCCAGGAACGCTCTTTCGACTACTGCATCGTCGACGAAGCATCACAAATAACGCTTCCGATTTGTGCGGGACCAATTCGGCTGGCAAACACTTTTGTTCTTGTTGGCGACCATAATCAGCTTCCCCCTGTTGTCAAAAATGAGGATGCTCGAGAAGGCGGCCTGGATGTCAGCCTTTTCAAGCTGCTTTCAGACGCTCACCCGGAGTCTGTTGTTAACCTGGCCCACCAGTACCGAATGTGCGAAGACATCATGACTCTCAGCAATACGCTGATTTACAGTGGTCAGCTTCGCTGCGGAACTGAGCAGCTTCGGAAGAGGAAGCTACATGTGCCGAACATGAAGGCTCTGTCACAGCGACATTATGACTCGGCGTCAGTGTTGCTTCCCGGGACCCCTCGATCAGTTTGCACCGGGCCTGTCCCAATGAGGTGCTGGCTCTACGACCTGCTTGGCAGTGAATCTCGAGTCAGGTTCATAAATACCGACACTATTCAACCGCTTGTCCGTGAAGAGGCCCAAGGCAAGCGCATCGTCAACCCAGCTGAGATTCAAGTCGTGTCACAGTTAGTCGAGAGTTTGCTCACAGTCGGCGTCCCGGCCAGTGAAGTGGGCGTTATGACGCATTACAGAGCGCAACTTTTCCTCCTCAAAGACAAATTAAAGGGCTACCCAGGTGTCGAAATGCACACCACGGACAGATTCCAAGGCAGAGATAAGGAAGTGATTGTGCTCAGCTTGGTGCGCAGCAATGACGCATGCAGCATTGGCGACCTGCTCAAGGACTGGCGACGTATCAATGTCGCGTTTACTCGTGCAAAGACTAAGCTACTAGTTATTGGCAGCATGAGCACGTTGAAAGGCAGCGGCAAAACTGGCAAAGAAAATATGCTCAGCAGGTTCGTTACTTTGATGGAAGAGCGCGATTGGATATACAACCTACCCGCAGATGCGCTCGAAAGTCACTTTTTTGAAGACTTTGGCACACAAGCCACACACAGCGGGACGCAAGCAAGCAAATCGCCCCAACAGCCACGGAAAACGACAAAATCTGTCACGGCCGATGGCAAGGAGAATCGACGACCATCACCGAAGAAGGCGAGGATTGGAGAGCGGGCGCTACTGAAGGGGAAGTTGATTACACGGGATATATTAAATGAGATGACGAATGGGGCGTATTAGCATACTATGAATGGTGTTTTTGGTTGTTCTTATTCTTGAGGATAGTTTTGTTACCGTGTTGGATTGGCATACATATTGGAGTATGGAATGGGATATAGTCTTTTATTGGGGTATCATTTGAATTAATACATGGAATGATGACGACTGTGCTTGACGTAGTATCGCTATGCTGCTGTGAATTTATGTACTTTTGTCGCCCATGCCATGTACGTCGTCAAATCTAGCAAAAGATGTTAGTTCTTGTTACTGATGTTTCGGGCGGCGTACTTGAAACGACTCACCCTTGTTCGCCGACTATAAGCTTTGTATACCGCTCCATCTCTTCTAGTTGCACGATGCAGCCCGTAAGGCTCTGGTTATACGAAAAGCGGTATATATCGCTCCATTGCTTGTGTGCCTTTTTCTCTCCCTCGCCTGTAAACTCAGCCATGAGCTGTTCCTCGACTTTGTCCGACTCTGTGAGAAGTGTTTTCCGCGCTGATGCTGCGCTGGGAAGGTACCTCTTTCATACTGGTTAGCTTTTACGAATCTACTGAGTTTTATATTTTTTGGACGGGTGAGATAGATGCACGAACCGGCACTTTACGTTGAGATCGCAACGCTCCGGCGAGGATGTAGAGGTTTGCGAGAACGGCAGCGACTGCGTCGCGTCGGTATCCGAGGAGCTTCTCGGCTGCTATGGGGCTATCACGGATGAAGCCTGTGTTGTAGAATATTGCGGATTGGCGTACTGCAATGAGGTGTTCGAAGAAGTGCTCCGTTGCGTCAGCGAGAGCAGAATATGGGACTGGGTCAAACTTGGCTCTGAGGCGGAGTTCGTGACGTGTTAGAACCTTGGGTGGTGTGTCAGTGAAATGATTACGTTCTATCCGAAGTTTTTATGCCATACCAACAGTTGTCGGATTCGAACAAAGCCTTCTCGAAGGCGGCCTTCCAACATTTCAGAGTTTTGAATGTCATCTCCCGTTGGCTCGTTGCCTTTTTCAAAGTATACATATTTTGCAACGACGCCTGTGCTTTGTTAGAAATGCGGTAGTTGGTTCAGTCCACGTAGTACATACTTCTATAGGCGACGCTCATAAAGAAGAGCATCGAGGACAACGCAGATCGAAGCTCGTGGCGCGCTACAAAGGGCCACAGCACCCAATTCGCGAGGATAGGTGCGGCTGTTCCGACGAAAAACACTAATCCTTTGTGCACGGCTAGCAATGTTGGTGACGCATCGCCATCACTGCCATGCAGGCTCAGAGAGATGACGGTGAACGAGAGACATCCTACCAAACCGGACCTCTATCCCATGGTCAGTATATACACTCATACATTGTTGTTAGCCAATGGAAATGCTTACCGGATGAGTGCTATGGGCATATCTGTAAAGCATAGGTATCATATAAATGGCCGAAAATACTGCCATCACGTACGGATTCCCATTGCCAGCTGCATACCCTGCGCCTGCCCAAACAGCTCCAAAGATCGCAAGAAGCGCTCGGTTCACAAGATCCTGTAGGTTACCTCCCACTCGAGGATGCATCACAACCCAACTCATGGCGACCGCCCACCACCCTTCGTAACGGTCCCACCACCATTTGCTCTGATCAAGATATGACGGAACAGAGAGCAGCGAAGTCACAAGGCAAGCTTTGAACGCATATTTGCTTTCAAGGCCCTGCAAACGATGGAGCGCTCGCCATACTTGATATCGTATAACGGTGGTCTTTTTTGGTTTTGCGTCACTTTCGCTCCGGGTTCCAGTGGCATTGGACCTGGCAGGCTTCAGGCCGAGGTCTTGTTCGTGTCCATGAATATTCATATAAGGCGTCGGCCTGTAAGTACGAGACGTGATTTTATCCAAAAGCCGTGCGATAGCGCCAAATGTTATTTGATAGGATCCCGCAACTACTCCGCCGCGATCGTGTCTTATTTGAGCATTGGTGCGGTAGATGGCCTTGAAGAAAGGGTAGGAGGGGAGATAAAGGTGAGGCCAGTTCGATGCAGTCTGTACAGCCCTGACATGGGACAGCAGCTCCTGTACTGCTGCCGCTGCTTCACGCACATGCCGAGCGTACACAATGTGCTGTACAAGATCAGGGTCATGCTTGGACGAGTCTGAGAGGTTACCAGATTGCAATAATGTCGACTCGGCAAGATCAAACGAAGCCATGACGTGCTTAATGCGGATTTTCATAGACGTCACGTCAGACGAGACGTCAGACGCAGGGCCGATGTGGCTTCGATAGCCTGAATTGTCCATCAGGACGGCGTCGCATCGCTCAAGAGCATCGCGCATGCATGCAATTAGTTCCGTGGTTGGCTCTGCAATATCTGCCATCATTCTTGATGCCGTTTCCGATTCTTCAGATAATTTTGGGTTGTGAATAGGGGTATCAGGATGTGTCTGACTTGTGAAGACTGCAGTCTCAGTGTCCATAGACAACAATGCACGAATAACTGCCTGCATAGAATTTCGCAGAAGCCTAACATCATCTGGGCGGAATCTCGATATACTCATATCGATGACCATATCACGATACCCTTCGGATAAATTCACAAAAGTCTGTGCGAGACGGCGTCGTAGTCGGGTGTCTCTGGCCTGAGGTACTACCAGTGCGTCCTTGCAAAGTTATTAGCAGCCGGAAGAGGAACGATGAAGAGGTCACTCACCTGCATAGCCATAAGTGACTGGTGAAGTAAAACAGCAAGTGGTCGCGCACCGGCGTCTGGGAAAACAAGAACGTTGACCAAAAGAGCAATAGCCTGACCAAAGAGCCATGGTATCGGATAGCTCAAAAGCTTTGGCCACAGAATACTTTCACTATCCGTCTCAGCCAATGTGGTGTATATTATGGTAATTCCAGCAGACAAGACAGCCTGGTAGAATCTCACGAAAAATGCACGAATCCACGCGACCCCGGCGATGAAGAGGAGAAGAAAAAGGGCGAGGATTCCTCCGTAGCCTGCACTAGCAGCCAGTGTCGAGGTGGATAGCAACAATCCGACTACTCCCCAGGCAACTCCCAGAGCGGTCCCAACACTTGTAAGAATAGTGCCGTCAACCTGAGATCCAAACGTTCTAGCCGGGTGGTTTAAAATGACGGAGACGGCCATGATGTAATGGTGCTGGCCAAGCCAGTCGCGCACGTCTGGTACCAGGCACAGGACATAGGCGATGAAGAACGCTAGAAAAGTTTTGGATAGCTTGATACCCGTCCGTGTCGTCAATACCGCTCTCGCGACTGACTTGAGCTCACGCCACTGTCTCGGGACAAAGTGTTTGATGGCCAGGGGCGGCCGTTCGTCAAACTCGGCTGGAAGCGTCTGCCTGAGCTCTCGCAGTTCGTGATGAGCTGGTAAACTCCGAGGCTTTAAAAAAGCGACATCAAAAAATCCATCTCGCACTTCGTTAATGCCGTATGTCTCAAGTGATGGTTCGTCCTCGTCTGGTAACATTGAGCTCAGCCTCATCAGACTTGTGGTAGAGCTCCTTCTGCTCCCTACATCAGGTCGGCTGCTTCTCCGTGGTGATTCTTCTGATAACACTGCCATTGCAGGAGACAAAAAGGCGTTGTTGGCGGCATCTTCTCGGTCCTGGCATGGTGTTTGGTGACCACTCTCATCCAGGCATGCGCCCTGGGAACGCGACGGCTCACCATCCATATCGTTATAGCAAAGGCTCCATCCGTCGCTTCATATAGCTTAGAGTGCCGACCGAAAGAGTCCCTCTGCGTATTTATTCAAAAGAAAAACCAGCTTTGTTGGTAGTGTCGGTCTGTGTAGATATATTCAATTCCAGCCGTTGTACTCAGTATAACGCCAAGCGAGAGTTGAAAATGGTAAAGGAGCTAATATATCTTTTAAAAATTGCTCATAGTCAAATAGGGCCGGCGAAATAATTTAAGACCGTCATGAGAACAAAGGAAAAAATTCAACGGCAAAAGACAAGAAAAAAAAAACAATGGGAGATTACCAAAATCCCCTAAATGCGTGTAAAGCGTCACCAGATTCGTGACGTCGATCGCGAAGTGGGGCAGGACCTTGGCGGGTGCTCACGAGAAGCAGACATCACGTGATCTACTCTGTTCGGAGTCTTCCTCCAACCCGCAGCGGACCAGCATCACTCGCGATAACCTCTCATCTCGCAAAGCCATTGAAGCACCATCGACGCCCCGCAAACGAGGAGACGCCGATAAAACCACACACAGAATGGCCATCATTCGTCATACGATAGCACCGCTCCGTGCGGTGCGCTGCGTCCGACAGCCCACGATGCGACCTTTCTCGGTCACCGCTCGACGACAAGGTGGCGGCGGCGGCGAGTCGCAATTCGACGCCCCGGGCGGATGGCTCTGGGGCATCAAGCCTGGCGAGAAGCCCGAACCCGAAGGATGGGAGTGGCCTATGTACATCTTCTGCGGCAGCCTGGTTGTTGCCGGCGTTGCGCTTGCCTTCAAGCCCGACACAAGGTGAGCTGGAACAAGTTGCTATCATCGGCATACGCACGCATCGACTCGGAGCTCTGGATAGATTGGAAGTATGCTCCGTCTGCTTCTACTTTGTTCTCTCTTGATTTCGATGGACGGCGTGGTGTCGATGCGGCATTTCAGGTGAAGGATTACCATTTAGCTAACTCTTTGACGCAGTGTTTCTACGTGGGCGCTAGAGGAGGCTCGGAGACGATTGGAAGCTGAGGGAATTCTGCCCGATCCGTCAGCATCGCAGTCAAAGGAGAAATAGGAGTTGAGTACTGGTTCATGGGAGCATGGCATATTGGTTGGGGTATAGAGACTATGACCACGTTTTGGGGGCGATCTAATAGAGCCAACGAGCACTGTACATGATTTCAGCTTTTGTCTTTTTTCTTTTGTTACCAAGATAAATCAAACTCCTTCAATGGTCTCATTTATGGCACTTGTTGTTTTTTTAACTCGTAAAAATACGATACGAACATCGTTCCAAGACAAAGGCTCATCAACAGGCGCATCGATACTTGTGTAGGCTTGATATATCCATTGAAGTGCCTTGGGCACAAAATCATCTAGTTTGCTTTTCCCTTCCTTCTAAGTTGCATCGTTTCTGCTATACTTTACTGCGGAGTGACGTAGCTCCACTCGTGCTCAGTATCACCATACTGGATGCCCTCGATCCATTCCTTCATCTTGAGCGCAATCTCACCCGACTCCTCATTCTCCTTTAGGCCGCAGTCAACGATTTCTCCCCTCCAAGCAATCTTTCGAATGGGGCTGACAATGGCAGCAGTACCAGCACCAAACGCCTCGATGAGACGACCTTCTTGTGAGGCTTCATAGAGTTCCCTCATGGTGTACTTGCGTTCTGTGACCTTCCAACCGACTGGTCCCAGGTGCTCCCTAGCCAGGCCAAGGACGGAATCACGGGTAACGCCCTCGAGAATGGTACCGTCAAGGGGTGCAGTAATTAGTTCGTTCTGGCCAGTCTCCTTATCCTTCATGGCAACAAACATGTTCATAGTGCCGACTTCGGTGACGTATTCCTCCTCACCAAATAGCCACAAGTTCTGCTGGTAGCCACGGCTAGCAGCCTGCTGCTGAGGAACAATGCATGGCGCATAGTTGGCACCGAGCTTCTTGTCGCCGACACCACCTGGCCAAGCGCGGACAGCGTAGTCGGTGGCTTCAAGAGAGATGGCCTTGAAGCCGGTAGGGTAGTATGGGCCAACAGGCGAGGCAATGACAAACAGGAGGGCAGATCCGGGAGTACCAACGCCTAGCGTCTTTTGCGTACCAATCAAGGTAGGTCGAAGATAGAGAGAGTATCCTCGACGGTCGGGGATGAAGCGCGAGTCAAGCTGGGCAAACTTGGAGATGAGCTCGATCAAGGCGGGAGGGTCAAAAGTCGGCAGCGCGATACGGGCTGCAGACTTGTTAAAACGCTCCATGTTTTTGTCGGGGCGGAAGAGTCGCACACGGCCATTCTTGTCCTTGTAGGCCTTCATTCCCTCGAAGCATTCGAAGGCATAATGGAAGACACAAGTCGCGGGGTCGAGCGAGAGGTTCTGGTAAGGTGTGATCTTCGGGTTCTGCCAACCTTCGTCCTGATTCCACTCAATGGCGAGCATGTGGTCTAGTTTGCAATTGTTAGCGTTGATTCATTATTGCTGTGATGGCCAGCATACCGGTAAACTGCTGCCCAAACACAAGATCCTCGGGCTTGCTCAACGACTTGGGAGAGGAGGTCTTGGAGATGCTGAGTTTGGAGGCATCAAGGCCACGGAGTTTTGAGGATGAGGCAGCCTGTGCAGGTATGCTATAGAAGCGTGCAGTACGGCAGGCTGCGAACCGTTGAGTCCGGCTGGCGGCTAGGAGAGCCGACCGCATGGTTGAGGCGGCTCGCATCGTGATGGTTGCTGGCAATCGCGTTTGAAGGTTGGTTACAACAAAGCAAGCTCCTGTTTATGCGCAAAGTCAGGTGCGCTCGAACAGACGGGGCAGACAAAAACAACAGAGCAATTGGTGCCTCGATGTGATTTCAAACGGGTAGCCGGCTTTGTGCGAAATAAAGATAATGGAGCGCTCCAGCGTTATCGGCCTCGCGTTGGTGCTGTCCCACACGATATTACTCGTAGCGGTAGTTCGAAGGGCGCATTACCGCCGGAAGTGGTGCAGCTCAACCGCTGATATCCGCTAGAAGCCTTGCCGCCGATTCACTTAATTAGTGCTCTTGAGCGCTGGGGGCAGACTGGCTCGCGCCACTGGGCAGCCTAGCCACATGTGGCGTAGCACGTCACTTCCGGTCCGAGAGCTCGGCACCCTTGCACACGTGTAGGAACATTTGGATTCGAAGCTTGTCGTCATTGTCGCAACGCACCGGCTCTTAGTTAGCAACCAACCATTAGACGACGCCAATCTACTCTTGCAGCTAACTAGCCCCATCATTCACATACAGTGGCATTGGTAAATCGCCTCAATTTGCTAGCTAAGATCAGCCAGAGAGGGCAACCCCTGAGCCGCATTGTTCGCCTCGGTATCGACATGTTACGACTGAGCGACGATTGAAACGCGCTGCACAAGATAGTATGTTTTCGTCGGCGCTTAAATCGATATCGGCGACAAACATCACCGCCAACTACACAGTCTCCCCGAATGCGACATCTGCCGCCGGTCCCTGGAGAATCTATGATGCCAAGAAGAAGTCGACCGGCAAGCCCTACAGCGTATTCGTATTCGACCGCAAGTCTCTAGATGCACACGGCAGCTCTGTAGGTCGGACGAGCGCCTCTACATTCAAGCGCACAGTGGAAGAAGTAGTAGAGCGCCTGAAAAAGGAGGCTTCTAGCCTTGCGAAGCTACGACACCCCAACATCCTCGAGCTTGTCGAGCCGGTGGAAGAGACACGAGGCGGCGGATTACAATTTGTCACGGAACCTGTCACGGCGTCGTTATCAAGTCTGTTACAAGACAAGGATGACCAAGAACGATCCGGTGGTCCCGGTGGCCGCTCAAGCAGATATGTGACCGAGGATGCCGACGGCGTCCGGAGACGAAGAGAACTGGAGATTGACGAGCTGGAAATTCAAAAGGGATTGTTACAGATATCCAAGGCTCTGGAATTCTTCCACGAGAATGCGGGACTGGTTCATGGCAACCTAACTCCGGAGGCTGTTTTAATCAATGCAAAGGTACGATACGAAAGATTGCTGCTGGAGCCTCGGTAACTAACCATGATGACAGTCGGACTGGAAGATAAGCGGTCTATCCTTTTGCAGCCCTGCCGAGAACTCGAACAAGCCGACGTCAATACAAGGAGTCAGTTTACACGAAGTTCTGAACCTGGACCCTCGTTTACCGAAGCATGTGCAACTCAATCTCGACTATACATCCCCAGACTTTGTCATGGACAACAACCTGACTCCAGCCGCCGATATGTTTTCTCTCGGTCTTCTTTCGGTGGCTCTCTACAACTCACCCCATCAATCGCCTTTGGAAACGCACGGCAGCGTTTCCTCCTACAAGCGACTCTTTACCTCTTCCTCGACAGTACCATCCTCCTCAAACAGCTTCCTTTGCTCACGGCCACTGCCAAAAGAACTGGCCAGTCATGTGCTACCTCGGCTTATCACAAGGCGAGCAGCTCAGCGCATGACGGCACGAGAGTTTCAGCAAAGTGAATACTTTGACAATATCCTCGTCTCCACAATCCGCTTCCTTGATTCTTTCCCTGCCAAGACGGCAAATGAAAAGGCACAATTTATGCGCGGCTTGAACAAGGTGCTTCCGTCATTTCCAAAGTCAGTCATGGAGAAGAAGATCCTACCTGCTCTTCTAGATGAACTCAAAGACAAGGAACTTCTGTCGCTTATTTTGCAGAATGTTTTCAAGATCATTGATACACTACCATCTGCGCGTCGAGCCTTTAGCGAAAAAGTCCGACCCGTTCTCAAAGACATATTTGTTATCAAAGCAAAGCAAACCCAGGAGAAGGATGCAGCTAGAGATGCTGGCTTAATGGTGTTTCTGGAAAATCTTGCGACGGCTGCGAAGCACTGCTCAGGCAAAGAGTTCAAAGACGGTGAGTACGGTAGCAGCGTGTGAAGAGGCTCAATTCTAACTTGAAATACAGACATCTTGCCCGTTGTATTTGCAGCTATTGAGTGTCCAACGCATTCGATTGTAGATGCAGCATTGCGAAGCTTACCAGTTGTTCTCCCGGCGCTAGACTTTACTACAATCAAGAGCGAACTATTTCCTATAGTTGCGACCGTGTTTAGCAAAACGAACAGTTTAGCTATCAAAGTCCGTGGGTTGCAAGCCTTTGTCATTCTCTGTGGCGGCTCAGACGACGCCGCTGCTGACGACGGCCTCAGCGGGCTCATGGATGAGAAAAAGAGCAAATCGTCTTCGTCTACGGCGCTGGACAAGTACACAATGCAAGAAAAGATTGTGCCTCTAATAAAAGCCATCAAGACAAAGGAGCCCGCCGTCATGATTGCGGCGCTGAATGTGCTGCGCATAGTAGGGGAGGCAGCAGACGCCGATTTCGTTGCTTTGGACATTCTTCCCGTGCTATGGAGCATGAGCTTAGGCCCGCTGCTAGAGCTGAAGCAGTTTCAGCTCTTCATGACGCTCATCAAAAACCTGTCAAGGCGCGTTGAAGACGAGCAGACGAGAAAGCTTCAAGAGCTTTCCGGCGCAGCCAATGGCTCGACAGCAGCACCAAATGAAGACTTTTTGGCGTTTGGCGGTGTCACTGGCACAACATTTGACGCGCCCAACACAGCCACCGCGGACGATTTCGAGGCCCTGGTTAAGGGCAAAGGAAGTTCCAGCCAACCGAGCAACGGCTTCCCGAGCTGGGACGAGCCGCAATCATCGCGCAGCTCCGTGGCAGCAAAGTCGCCAGCGAGCACACCCCAGACACCAGCTTTCTCATGGTCAACGCAAGGCCCAAGCAGTCCAAGCACTTCCGCCGGCCAGTCCAACTTCCGCACTGTCACGCCGGATCTCGCTCGCTTCGAGACCATGACTCCGTCGTCTACACAATACAGCCAGCCTTTGCAGCCAACACAAGCGTCTGCAGGCCATCAATCAACGGGATCTATGAACTGGTCGACCAGCGGCACAGCAGTAGCCAGCCAGCCTAATCCATGGGCAGCACCACAATCCAGTGCTCCCAACTACTCGAGCAACGCAATGGGTGGAATGAGCAGCGGCATGTCAAACATGTCAATTGGCAGCCAACGCCCCTCGCTGGGCACACAGTCTTCCTCTCGCGGCTCGTCTTTCTCGATACCGCCGCCGCCAGCACATTCACAAGCAAATTCCGGGTCCTCGTTTGGCATTACAGCGCCACCCGCACAATCGAGCGCTTCGGCGTGGGCAAACATGGGCAGCGGAAACACAATGGGCAACAATCAGAGCATGAGCAGCATGATGGGGCAGCGAAACGCCAGCGGCACGGGGATGAATAACAACATGAATATGAATGCAAACGCAAACGCAAATGCAAATGCGGGCGCGTCTAATACCAGTGGGCAGCAGAAGAGTGGCCTGGACAAGTACCAGAGCTTGATATGAAGTGGTGATTTTGGGAGCGGTGTGTAGATACATTTGCATGTAAAGGAAACAGTTAAGCCAGCGATTGGAGAAAAATACAAAATGGATCTTTTCTTAATGATGTGCTTGCCGGCTTTGTGCCTTTTTGTTTTGCTCTGTGTAAAGTGTATGAATTGTGTTCAGTTTTTGTTGTATCAACTATCCCACTCTACCACCTAGTAAAAGTCAAATTCGCTATTAGACATATGAAGCATTAGACATATGAAGCCAGCCAGTAAATACTCCATACAAACAAGATGCAAAATTCTTGCCCGAAATAAACAACTCAAGCAAAAGCAGCCCCCCAAATCTTCCAGCAAATTAAAAAAGAAAGGGAAAAAAAAAAGTCCACCCCGTCCCAAAAGAAGCTTCGTGTACTATGAACTCTAATAATAATCTCCCTCCCCTTCAAAATCACGGCTAAATGCACATCTAAATGCACCACTATCAGCAGCAGCAGCAGCAGAATGTATGTTGTTGTCAGAAAATTCGTAACGCAGAAAAACAAAACAAAAAAAGTAAGATGGGAAAAAATCACACCGCAGCCTCTGGCTTATCTGCCTCTTCTCCCTCCTTCTCGCCGTTCTCCTCCTTCTCTACGGCAGCACCAGTAGTCCTCGCCTCAAACAGATGATGGCTCTTATACCCATCCAGCGAACGCACATCAATCACCCGGTCCTCGGGCACCATTTCATGCTTAAACTCCCACCCCAGCCGACGACACAGCTCCGTAACCACAACGTCGCAGTCACCCAGCAGATCAATGTCAAAGTTGATGTGGTTGACAGCCTGGCGCGAGACGTAAATCTGCGGAATATGCGAGGGCAGCCAGCTGACAATCTCCGAGACGGGGGTGACCTTGAGCGAGGTGCCAATGACAATGACGAGATCGACCTTGTCGCGGTCATTCTCCGTCAGCCGGCGCGAGAACTCGTCTGGCAGGGCCTCGCCGAAAAAGGTAATGTCGGGCTTCATGACGCCCGCGCTGGGAATGTCGTACTCGGACGAGTCATTGTCCGACGAGTCGTCCGCGGACCATCGTCGGCGGCGCTTCTCAGAAGACGCTGCTGGGCGCCGGCGCTTGATGGAGCTGCCGGATGAGCGGAGGGCCTGGATGCAGCGAGCACAGCGCGGGATGTTGCCGGCTTTGATGTCGGGAAAGATGCGCTCGCCGGGAATCTGGTAGCCGCACTGGACGCACGAGGCGGTGCCAAAGGAGCCGTGGCACTGGACCAGCTTGTCCTTGGGGACGCCGGCCTTGACTTCGAGGTTGTCAATGTTTTGCGAGTAGTTTGTGAGCAGCTTGCCGCGCTGGTGCAGCATGGAGATGAACTTGTGGGTGGGCGTGTAGCGGTCCGTGTCGGGGACAATGTCCTTTGCAATCGAGTAGAAGATGGTTGGGTCGTCTTTGAAGACGTCAATGTCAAAGACTTCCTGCGGGTCGTTGAGGCCCAGGTGCTCGAGCTTCGAGTACAGGCCAGTGCCCTTGGAGCGAAAGTCTGGGATGCCGAGTGAGGTGGAGATGCCGGCACCGGTGATGAGGACAATGTTGTTGCACTTGGAGATGAGGTCGACGGCGTCGTCGACGGTGTTGTAGTGGGCCATCTTGGCGCGCTTGGAGAGCTCGCGCGTGATGGCGAGAGAGAGGAGGCTGTAGTAGGCCTCGTCGGGCTGGCCCTCGAGAAAGGCTGGAGTGCGGATGCCAAAGGCCGACAGCAGCTTCTTGGCTGTGTAGCGGCCTGCATCGACGGTGCGCTGGCAAAAGACCGCCGGCCCTTGCTCGCGCAGTTCTCTGCGGAGACGGGCTGATTCTTCTGGGCTACAGACGTCGGGGGCTTCTATTTGAAAGGGCGTTAGCAAAGTGACAATGAGTAGTTGTGGTGCCTGGGCTGAGGGCTCCAAGTTGCATGGTTTGACAAGCTGATGAATGAGCCCGTGGTTGAAAAGCGGGCAAGGGGATGATGAAAAGTCGCAAGGCGCTTAAAACCCCCAGAGGGAGAATTGAAGCAATAGGAAAGATATCCCGTGTTGAGTTTCGCACTGGAGATAACCACAGCCGGGAAAGAAGAAACTCACTGTTGCTTGTAGAAGACGATTCCTCGCTCAAATCGTCCAACGCATCCTCAAACAGCGAATCCGTCTCCCACGAGTCGCGAACATCCGCAACGCGATCCTCTAGATCCGCAAGCGAAACATTGATGGCAGCATGCTTGAGTTGCTCAGGGGTCGGCTTCTGCGGCAGTTCCTCGTAGGCGTTTTCATGAGCTCTGCGGCGAGGCAGCTTGACGCCCTTGGCGCCACCGCGCTTGGGTTTCATTTGTGTTGAGAGTTGTGTTTAAAGTAGACCGTGTGTTGAATGAGCTTTGCTTTGTTTGTGACTTGACCAAGAGCGGGAATAGGGGGGACAAGTCTGTCGAACCTAGTGTGTATGTGTGCGCGTGTGTGTGTGTGTGCGTGCGTGCGTGTGTGAGTAAGAGCTGATTTGCTGTTTGCCTAGGACGGGAGTGTGGTTTCCGAGTAGCTGAATCGAGTGGGTGGCTTTCTTGCGTTTGTCGTTTATGATGCAAGGTGGATGGATGACGAATGCCGGCGCGGGTGTTGCTTAAAGTACCGGCGTTGATGTGCTCTCAAAAAGAGACGTAAACGACGAAGACGATGACTTTTAAGAGAGAAGAAAAGGGGGAGAAGAGAAGAGAGAGGGAGGAATCGAAAAGATGAAAAGAAGGGGAAAATTAGCCGGTTTGGGTTTGGGTTTTGGTTGTAGGTAGCGAGCTAGAGAAACAAACGCCACGCCACGTCGTGCAAGGAAAATTGTCTCGTCTCGTCGGAGAGAGAGAGAGTTGTGGGATTGGCGTTCTACTAGATCTTGGACCGACAATCTAGAACTGCGGCATTGATTTGGCGCCACTAGGAAGAAATGGAGCACCGAGAAAGAGGAGACAACATCCGTGTTGGTGGCAGGACGAGACTTTTTTTTTTTGTTGGATGCAATGTTAAGGGGACAACAAGGGAGCAAGAAGGTGAATAAATGAAGTGAGTTAGTTTAACGTCCCGTCAGGATCAGAACATCGGTAAGGTAGCCTAGCCCAGCCGAGACTCTGAGCCCAGCCAGTGAAAGCCACGCCACGTGTGTAAACGAGCACGACGTGGAAAAATTCCGACAACAGTCAGACTCGGATTTTCTTTAGCCTATCATTAGTTATACGGGGCGCAAGAGTGAATTCTGGTTTCTCACTTCACTATCAACCCAAAGAGTAACCAGAATTGGAATACTCTGAGTTGCGGTCTCAGGGCGGGTTTGGAGGAGGAAGAAGATGTTCTGTCTACAACTCTTGCTCATTCACCGGTGCAATAGGAAACTCAAATCGACCGCTAACCTCTTTGACGCGGAGATCAATTACTGACCCTCTTTATTTCTCAGCAATTCCAATTTATCCGGTTTGGCTGTTGCGGCAGTGTGGGTGGAGGTGTGCCGTTGAGAAAGGAAGAGTGTGGAGGGTGGCGATGGCGTGTAATACGTCGTAATAGTATGAGAGAGAGGGAGTCGAAAGAGGAGAAAACCAGACAGCAACAGAAAGCTCTCCCGGGCGGGCAAAAGTCGGCTTGGGCAAAAGGGTGGTGGGCTCTTGGTTCATCCTACCAAGGAGAGCTTCCATACCGTGAAAAACAGGGGAAACCTTGTTTCGCTAGTATTTCAGCAAAAAGTGATCTTCTCCTCCTAGTTTGCGGGGGTATGGACAAAAAAGAAAAGTAAAAGTAAAAAATTACACACTGATCCGCCAAAATACTACATGGCAAAACATTCAACGTAATGGTGATGATGACGATATATTCAACTCCTACCAAGATCTTTCAAAGCTAGCCTTGCTCTTCTCACTTTGTTTTGAAATCTTTCCACTACGTAATGCTCCCGGAATGACCCATCTGCTTCTTCTTCTCCTCATCATGCGGCACTCGATATCACTGTACTTTGTGGTGGAAACTGCCGGCACCATGTAACTCTACATACTACAAGCCAGATGAGCAACATTGGGCCTCTAGACAGAGGTACACATCCACGAGTGGTATGTAGTATCCCCTTGGCCGCTGGCCCCTGACCGACCTTTGCATTTTAGCTACTTTGTAACTATGCTCTGTAATTACCCTTGTATGACCATTTCGTCAAGTCGGCGACGCGCCGCAGAATCCTGTCTCTCTTGACTCAGACCTTTGCCCAAGTCATCAAGTAATAGGTCTCCGTCAGTACTGTGAGCCCTGCTCCCTAGGTATTAGTCCCCTTTCAAAACGGGTACACATTCAGCCATGCCCATGTACACACACGTTGCAACGTTCCTCGCACGCTATAATAGTCATATACACAACCAATCGGCCGCATATTTTTCACGTCAACTCGAGCCAGAGTGTGCAATCTTGTCTGTTTGAATCGCTCAGATTTTAATATTCTTCCCTTTCCTCTATCACACACTTCTCTATGAGAATCAAAACAAAACAAAAACTTCGGTCCAATAATATCTAGTAATCCACAATAAACAAGAGAAATATAAACGAAACGAGAGTTGGGGTATGATACAGCGCCTTTGGTATTTTCTCCTAAAAGCCGGCTTCTTCTTACTTTTCTTTCTCCTTCCCCCTTCCCACTGCCTTGCTCTTTGCATATTATTCCGTCTTGCGTCCTTCCCGCTCCTCACCACGGTCTTGGCCTTCGCCATTCTCTTCTCGCTCATCAACCGATTGCCGGCTGTTGGGCTGCCATCCAGCCGCAACGCCAGCTGCAATCAGTCCAGCCATGACAGTTGGCGCGCCAAGAGCAGAGTTGGACCGTGACCTGTTGGATCGCGATCTCTGCCTCGACTCTGGCGTCGCTCCACCCTGCTGTTGCTCTTGTTCAGGGAAACTATCCTCTCGAATTGGCGTCTGAGGCATGTTGATGGAGTTGGATCGTGAGTGTGATGGGCTTCTCGATCGGATCAACATCTCTCGGGGGTGCTGCATAGCAAACCTGAGGTTATTCAGGCGGCCTCCCTTCATCCGCTTGAGGAAATTCAGCTCGTCGCGAACATCCGCAAGAGGCTCCGGGTACTGCTCCATCTCCTCGTCCGAAATGGTCAGGCCAGGCACCTTGGACTTCCGGTTCTTCAGGAATGAGGGAACCAGTGCAATGACAAACGAGTCGGGGATCAGGCGGATAATAACACCAACCGGGATCGACAGGATGCCGAGAACAATCGCAATTCCCCACATGGTACCCGACGGGTTCTTCGAAGAAATCTTGAAGGCGGCACCACCGAAATAAATAATAATAACTTGTCCAGCACACATAATGGCGCTGATGCCAATAAAGAACCAATTCTTTGACAGGCCCTCGAAAATGTTGAACTGGTTATCCAGGCGGCGGTTGTTCCACTGGTTGAAAATCTGCATCCAAACAAACGTGTTGAAGACCAGTGTCGCAAGTTCATCTGCAGGCAAATGGTCCTCCTTGTCTCCAGGCAAAGGCAGGACGCTAGCACTTCCATAGTACAACAAGAATGTAATAACCAGCTGGTAAACTGACTGGCCCAGAATCATCTTCCACATCGTCGGCGAAATAATAGAAGTTCCCTTGGGCTCCGGCTTTCTGTTCAAAACACTTTCTTGAGGGGGGTCCGTGGCCAGTGCAAGAGCGGCAAGGGTGTCCATAATCAGGTTGACCCAGAGAAGCTGGACGGCCGAAAGGACCGACCTCTCACTCGACACAGCCGTGACAAAGGTGAGCACAACAGCTGTGACGTTGACAGTGAGCTGGAACTGTAGGAAGCGCTTCACAGCATCATTGACGGCACGTCCCCACTTGAGGGCCTTAACAATACTGGTGAAGTTGTCGTCCATCAGGATGATGGCAGACGCTTCCTTGGCCACCTCTGTACCGGCGATACCCATGGAGAAGCCAACGTCAGCCGTCTTAAGTGCGGGTGCATCGTTGGTACCGTCACCGGTAACGGCGACAATGTCGCCCATCTCCTTGAGGCGCTTCACAAGAATACGCTTGTCCTCGGGGCTCGATCTGGCAAGCACGTGCAGTTTCGGTATAATCTCCAACATCTGCATCTTTCCGAGGTTGCGGAAATCGGGACCTTCCATAACCAAGCTGTTGCTCTGTAAGATGCCGCACTCCTTGGCAATTGCTTGAGCTGTAATCTTGTTGTCGCCGGTGACCATGCGAACCGTCACACCAGCACGCTGACACTTGCGCACGGCATCGAAAACGCCGTCTCGGAGAGGATCCTGGATACCGACCACACCAATAAAGTTCATCTTCTGGAAGATGTCCTCAAAAAGGACTTCCTTGCTGCCACCTTCGCCGCGGCGGGTGGCGGGCGGCGGCCAGGATTCAAAGTCCCTGTAGCAGAGGCCAATGGTACGCAGAGAACGCATGGCATAGCTCTCAATGAGTCCGTTAATTGTCTTGATGTTTCCACTCGTCATTTCAGTAACCGAGTCATCGGCAGCAGGGTCGCGCAGGGTTTGCTTGCACTGAGCAAGGAGGATCTCTGAGGCACCCTTGACCAAAAGTCTGGCACGGCCGTTGGGAAGCTGGATGACGATGCCCATGCATTTTCTTCCAGAGTCGAACGGGATGATTTGGAGAGTGACTGCGTTCTCACGCAGCTCAGCAACAGGGGCCATTCCGAGGTAAGCCTGGGCGAAGAGAAGCAAAGCGGTCTCGGTCTTGGAGCCAATAAACGTCTTTTCTCCATCGACCTCGCCCTCAAAAGCAGTCGAGTTGAGGGCAACCGAATCGACCAATAGTTGTTTCACTGGCGCGCTAAGCATGGAGGTGAACTCGGCAGGTGTAATGTCGGCGCTTGCGTCTTCGACAGCAGCGACGGGAGAGTCGTTTCCATCATCGCTTTCCCTGCGCTTGGCTCCGCCAAAGCGATTCGTTGTACCGATGGTGCCTGCGACGACTTGCATCTTGTTTTGCGTAAGGGTACCTGTCTTGTCAGAGCAAATGGTTGTTGCATTGCCCATGACCTCGCAGGCCTTGAGGTGGCGGACGAGGTTTGCATCCTTGAGCATTCGAGTCGTCGCGAAAGCAAGCGCAAGCGTAACGGCGAGCGGGAGACCCTCGGGAACAGCAACAACAATAATGGTGACGACGACGATGAAGATTTCGAGAAACATCTGACCCTTTGCCGCTGAGGTGACATCTGGGTCAAGCTTGGGAAGACGAACCAAGAACTCGATGAAGAGAACAATGAACAGTAGCAGGCCGGCAGCACCACCAAGCTTGGCAATATATGTTGCAATGACATTCAGCTTGGCCTGCAGGGGAGTCATTTCCGGGTCTTCATTCAGTGCCATGAGGGTCTTGCCATAAGATGAGTAGATGCCAGTAGAGGTAGCCATGAAGGTGCCCATGCCTTCCATGATTCGAGCACCAGATTGGATAAACGGATCCATCTTTTTGAGGCTCTCATGATTATGAATGGCGCTGTACACATCATCGGCAGGGCTCTTGCGAATGATATCGGATTCACCAGTTGTCTGGGATTCGTCACACTTGACGTTGAAACCTTCAATCAGGACACCGTCAACAGGGACAAGGTCACCGGGTTCGAGATGAATGACGTCGCCAGCCATAAGATCATAAACTGAGACCTCGCTCGTTTTCCCAGCGCGTACCACTTTGACGAGGCGGTCTTGTTTCTTCTTGTTTAGTCTGGCAAATTGGCGTTCCTTTGAAAAGTCGTTTAGGGAGCCGACAATGACGACGATGGCAATAGCAACGATGATAGCAACACCCTCTACCCATTCGACCTTTGGCTCGCCTTCTTCGTGTTCCCCTCCGAATGTTTGGTAAAGACCGACAGCAAGACTGATAACAGCAGCAACGGACAGCAGGATCAGCACTTTGTCATTGTACGTGATCCACATGAGCTGCAGCAAGCTCTTGCCCTTTTTGACGGGAAGGCGGTTGTCCCTGAAAACACGGTATCGGTCGGTGAAGCTGTCGCCAGCTTTGCTCGCTTTGGTGTTGGTGCGCTTGACGGGTTGTGGTTCGGATTCGCTAACGCCTTCAGTCTTGAGCTTGTCACTAGCTGCGGTGGCTTGTTCAAACGTGACTTGACCGCTGAGCGTGTTTTCGTCGGGACTCAGGCCAGTTTTACGATTTGTTCGAAGACCCTTTTCCATACCAGCGAGACCACCCAGTTGGTAAAATGCCGGAAGGCTCTTTGGGTTAAACATCTTGTTGAGCTGGCCGGGGGTAAAGGCAAAAGGATTGTTTTCGACTTCAAAGTCCTTCTCGGTGCCGGCGTCGGGTTTGAGGGCGGTCTCATCCTTCATGATCTTGTCGTTGCTCTGCGATGAGGACTTGTACTTGTCGGTCTGGGTCGAATTGGAAGCAACTACAGTTGTCTCGCCCTGAGAATAAACGGATCGGTTTGCATCCTCGGAATCCATTGAGTTTTGGCGGGAGCGCAAGTCAGCGGAAGGGACGGAAAGGAAGCCTGCACCGCGTTCGCCGATGCCAAGGACGGGGCTCGAGACATTGTGAGGGCTCGTCGGTCGGCTGTCCCTACTTTCGAACGAGGTTTCGGTACGGACATCAGGACGACCAACGCGCTGGGAGGACGCGGCGGGCTGGTCTGCGCTTGCTGACGTGTTGGCTGCCTCTTCCGGAGCAGACGTCGCCGCAATGGTGGGAGTCTGTTGGGTAGCCTCGGGCTGCTCGGTCATGTCGTTGGAGCTAGCGTTTGGGCTGACGGCCGTCGTATCGATGGTGATGGTAGGGCTAGATGTCGGCAGGAAGAGTTAGCAAGATGAGCAATGGCATGTGGCATGACCTTGATATATCGTCCATATCAAGCTTATCAGGGTCTGCAGAGAGGCAACGTATACGCACGCTCTTCTTCTGGTGTTTTGCTGAGGTGGCGGCTCAGAACCATTTGGGTCGGCCATGATGAATTACGTCTCGATGCTGCTAGAGGCAGCAGGCTCGCGCGAGAGTTTGTAGGCGGTTGCCTCACAGAGGCAGTGCAGGCGGAGAAGGTTGAGAGGCGAAGTCGAGGAGCGAGCTGAGACAGGTAAGTTTGCAAGAGGTCGTCGAGTGGTCGGTCCAAGAGCTACGTGGTAATCACAGCCGGGCTGCAATCATTCGAAGAGGCAGTAAACAATAAGGGCGGCGATGAATCGCAAGAAGCCAAGCCCAGTAGGCAAAAGGCGGTGCCGATGTAGAGGTGCAAGTCAAGCGTCGAAGACGTGAAAACAAAGGAATGGGAAGCCTGAAGAAGGCCCGTCCAGGTGCCGAGCAGGGGAGTCTGGAAAGGGGCGCCGAATCTACCAGGCCATGGCACAAGGAGAGAAGAAGGGAAAGGGGAAAAAAAAAAGAGAGATGCAAGCTGCAAAGGTAAGACGAAATGAACAAGAGAGGGTGAAATGGGAGAGGTAATGGGCAGCGTTGCAGAGCGTTGAAGAAGCCTGGGGGGTAGGCGGTGCAGCAGTGTTTGCCCAGCTTGTCGGTTCCCCTACGAATTATGTACAGTTAGAGCACTCAAACAACTTGAATGGACAGGTTAGGTATGCGGCGAAAATAAGGTGACGGAGAGTCTCTCCTTCTCCAGCTGGGCCTGCGCTTAACCCCCTTGCGGGACGGCTTGTGGAGAGTGGCGCTTTTGGGGTGGCGCCAGCGTGCGTGCTGTCAGTCAGTGCTGGGGGTGGTGCCCCAAGTGCCTAAAAAACTGGTTTTCACTGGGACGAGAAAAATTGCCTGGGGGCCAAGGTAAGCTGGTTGCTCCGGGCTCTTTCAGCGCGTGTGCACTGGCAGTTTGTAGGCGGGTTTGGCTGGGCCACCACCTACCCCCCCCCCCGGCCCGGGGTGAAGCGGCAGGCCTGGTAGCTTAGAGTTTAGCCCATCGGAGATGCCCCATCTGTTGTGGGCTGCACACCAATCAGCACTAGGCGCTGCTGTGCACTGCCTCACTGCCTCACTGGCGCCAGTGCCACTACGAATACCACCAGCGAGTTTTTTGTTTGGGCTTGGCGGGTAGCCCGCTGGAGGTAGGGACACTAGTCGCAGGGGGTGGCCCGCTTGTTAATTTAGGGGGGGCCACCATGCCGAAACCATTCTCGTTACTTGATGTTTGAAAGAGGCCTGGCCGAGGGCCGGGCTTTGGGCTACACACGACGGTTCTTTGCTGAAGCTACGAGTAGAGGATAATACCCAGGTGTACGGAAAAGGGGAAGAAAATGCTTGCTTCGTTTATTCGGCAGGTCATTTGCAGAGGCCATTGCAGATCTGGTGGCGCTGGTTCATCGGCATTCATGCGAAACTGATAGGAAATCAGCCCATCTTTCTACGAGTACACACTGTTATACATGCGACTACCTACGAGTACACCTAATAATACTGAATCACTGTGAATGGGAGCGCGTGCTCATCTGCTACAGTAGGCGCCACGGTATATTTTACGGGCATCTAGTACTCCGTAACAGTACAACAGGCCAAGGCAACACAGGGCGCTTCATGTCGGGCGCATCTCGTCACTGCCCTGCCATGGCAAGATTAGGTTGGGCTATGACGAAAACCAGCAGAGGGCATGTGCCTTTGCCCCTCGTGCCTCTGAGACGGGGGGTGGGAAGGCTGTTCGAATGCCGCTAGAATGTAGTCGTTTGCTGATGAAACAATTTTATCTAGTGTACGGGCTCTTTACTGCCATGGGTATTACGGTGGTATGGCGACCCGGTGGAAACACACATAACGTAGGTGGCTAAACACTGCCATAATTACAGCGACTCATGCCGCTGCTGATGCTCCTGTCAAGAAGATCCCACTGTGATGTTAGAAGTACTGTCCAAGGTGGCAGTGTCGAGATGAAATGTACATCTCCAGCTGTGCCTGGCGTGGATGGTACAAGCATGCACAGGCATGTACTCGTACATGTGTGCATTCCATTCATTTCACGGGGAAAAAGCCATCTGGCGCACACACGCACACACAATCTCTGGCGCCAACGCATGCCACGTCGATCTCCATTGGCGCCCAAAAAGGATGAACCTCAGGAGAAGACGGTACCTGGTTAGCCGCTCGTCTCTGAACCTGGGCTTGTTCAAAGTGCCCAGTCTTGTTGTCAAGCTCCACCAAACAAGGTCAACCGTCCATCGCATCTAATCCAATCGCCTCCTAAATAACGCTCTAATTACTCGGGGACGGACAGCAGACAAACGAGCATCAGAACGCCAGCGACGCAAGCCAAGACCTGTCTGCAATATGCACAAATACATAGCCCTGTTTTCTTGGTATCCTCTTTGGCCGGCTGCTCCCTTTTAATTTTCCTAGCTCCTTGTCGTCAGCCACAATATGTATGTACACCAGCTCCGAGATCAAGATTTTGTCGGCAGCGTCTTCCTTGTGTTCTCCGGTTTTCTCGTGAATATTGGGCTGCTGGAAACGGGCTTTTTCTGCTTGGCGGCCTCCAACCAAGCAGTGAGGCAGCCAGACGACGTCGGCACTGTGCTGATTACACGAGAGAGTGTGACTAATTACCCGACAGGAATTCATGGGTACCTCTGGAACAAAGTCCACCGAGAAAGAATGCTGAGTTGTTACGTATCACGCGCGCCATGTCCATGACCATGACCAAACAGACGGTCTCTGATATCATGGTGGCAAAGCCCTCATGGAAAGCCAGAGCGGCGAGGCAAATCTTTTGAACTCGGTGGGCTGGCTTGCTGGATCGACTACCACCATACCCAACGTGGGTTCCGTTGTTGTCCATCTGTAATCAATGGAGGGATGGTTGGGCATATGGGAGCTTTGGCGCCGCGGAGTTGTCAACTTCTTCGCCTCCACCAAGACGGTTCCAAGGCGCGGGCCCTTGGGGGGGGAGGACAAAGCTGACCGGCGGCGCTTCTCCACCAAATAAAACTTGCCTTGTTGGGAAGGTGGTCGTTGCAAGGCTTCGAGCTTTGCTGAACACGCCCGCTCGTCGCGATTCATCAGACGGACAATTGTTCTGCGCCAGGCACTCGGGGCATATTGTTTATTGCTTTACTATTGGCTACTGGTTTTTTTATTTTTTTTTTTATTTTTTTTTTGGCATTAATTTATTGGATATGAGACTTGGGCATATTCGCGTAGCCGCTTTTCATGATGCCACGTCTGTTGTTACCTTGTGCTTTAAATGCAATAGTATACTTCTCGTATTGTTTGGCTTTTGGGCACAGCATTACCAGGTGTCATACCCCAGCCTGTGCTACTGCTCTCAAGTGTACGGAGTGTTAGATTTCAGTTAATATCAGCGTATGTAGCCGCAAAAGACGTCTATAACGCGCAACAAAAGTACCAAATTGGTCTGTAGGGTAGCTTATATGCCCAACAGCCAGCCACATGTGAAACAATATAGACAGAGCCATCGTTCTGCTGCCAAACTACGAAACTTAGCTGACCGGCAACCAAATATTACAGCTGCAAGATATACATACTCCGTACTATAGTATCACATTATCATCGTCCCATCTCATGCCGCTTCAAGCTCCACCAACCGCGTCGTAGCAACCTCAATGCCCCACTTGTTATGAGGGATTCTCGATCGTGTGAAGCCCTCAAATTCGGCAAAGCCGTCTTCCGATGATATTGAAACCCCGGGAAACAGCAGTTTTTGCGACAGCCAAAGCTCAGTCTGACTCTTGCGAAATGTTTACTACACCTGCCTATACACTACACATTTACCACCGATAACATCCCCAAAGTAGGCGCCCGCAAACGTCCCCGTGTAAGCCATGTTCCGCAAAAGGAAGCTCAAACGACAGACTATCGAAAACATTGCATCTTGCACAGCCTCTTTTCCAACGGAGCCCGCTCTTCCCCGTACCCATTAACCGATAATTACCGGGCTCACAGAGGATTCAATTACAAACCAGATATTGTGCTGCTGCAAGTACTCTCCTACCACTACGATAGTCAAAACGTTACAAAATAACGGTCCGTAAGGTATTAATTAGTGGAAATCCCCCAAGTGGACTTTACGTGCATCCAGGACCACGGGTACCTCAACTTGCCGCCAAAATGGCCTTTGCATCAAAGTCACTCCACTCCACATCTTCGACTTCCCCTCTTGCCATATTCGACATCGTGTGAGATGCACAGCCTCAATTCGATCCAGCATCAGCTCATTGTTGTTCTTTTTGACTTTACGAGTAATACTCGTGCTACCTACAGCAGAAACTAGCCTACTGGGGCAGAATTGATGCGGGGAAAATTAAAACCTCATTGCTAATAAGCTCGAGTTTTGGTGACAAACCAGTGGTACAAGCGCCAATAGCAAAACGTAATGTACCTCTTTGGCTGTCAGTCAATAAGGCGCAGATATCAAGTGCCTCGGAATGTCTTGATACCGGCCTGGAGTGGCTCCTCTTTCTCACAGGCTCCAGCAGAGTAGAGAATTTCATGCATGCATGAGCTGTCGACATGTGTTTTGGGGCTGTGTTGAAAAATACTGAGCTTGGCTCGTATTAGTGAGGTCATCCGTGGGCAAAAGTCCCATCATTCTTGCCCATGGCTTAGGGGAAGCGTATTCGAGCCTACAGACAGTTCAAGCATTGAACTCTCAATGACCCGTTTGAAACAATGGAGTACATTGTACAGAACTACGAGGTATGTAGCAGGCATAACGGCATTGGGGCGCCTGTATAGAACAGTGTTGTGGCACTCTGAGAATATCGCCGTGTAACTAGCTCAAACGTCGAGCAGTTGGGCGTCTGTACTCTCCTGCGCCTTGCCGAGAGATACTATTATTCGTCTAGTGTTCCAGTATCTGCATGCTCACGCGTCGCACATGTATATTGGCTGGAACACTATCTCAACCCTTCGCACATCAACACCCTGATTCCATCTAGGGGGCATCACATCACGCTTGGGCAACGGCTCTCGGCGAAGCCACTGCCACACTGACATCACTCCTCGCTCGCCAAGGATAGCTGACAGCTCTCCTGAGGATTCCCCAGGCGAAACAAAAATCCAAAGCTGCATTTCCTCCCTGCCAAGCAGGTCATGGCTGGGACATGATACCTTGGCTCGCAGCGGCAGTGCTAAGCCAAGTAAAGCACGGGGAGCAGCGGCCGAGCCGGACAAAACCCACTCACACCAATGCAAAACAGGAACAGCTACAAGCGGTATCGACACTGAAGTGCCGTACTGTAGATCCTACTTTAATCGCACCAGAAGCAAAAGAAAGGTTCACTGCTCTGTCTTGGAATCAATTACCTTCGCTTCGATACATAAGCATCATCTTGTCTCACAAGTTGCGAGATCTGGAGGCCTCCAGCCGGGGAGGGGGCCCTGGCACGGTAAAAAAAAAAGGTGGGAATTTTTAAAATTAAAATACATCAGCAGTGAACAAAAACAATTGTCGTATTAAATACGTAATTTATGCTAGTGTCCCGCTCTGCAACTCAATCTTACGGGTTTAAGTTACTCGATCCGAAACCTGGGGAAGCCTTGTTTGTGGCATTGTTGCATAAGACCAACACCTACAGAGGACCGTCTGTATTCGAAATACAACACAATGAACGAGTAAATGACACTGGATTGTTCCGTCTATCTTCTGCCCAGGTTAACATCTGCAACACAAATCATATCCTCCGCACCATCTTGCTTCAGCAACCCGTCTTCCGCTCCAAAGAATGGCGCAATAGCCTTTCGCACAACCCCCTCCCAAAAGCCGCGAACAATTTCATTCAAATCACTTCCCGTCTGCTTGAAGTCGGGGAAAGAATTGATTTCCAGCAACCATGCACATCCAGCCTCGTCAACCAGAAAGTCCAGCCCAAACACCTCAAACGCGTTTGGCCGCGGCTGGAAGTGAATTGGCATCGCCCGAGCCGCGCCTTCAAACACTTGCCCCGTGACTCCGCAAATTTGGCTAAAGATGTCCTCCTTTTGCGACTCGGACAGGTCCAGCGACCAGAAACGCTGCACTGTATTGTCATTTGGTGAGTCTTGCAAGCATGTGTTGGTGAGGAAAGTCTCAATGTCGTCTGTTGAGTCCCATGGCGGCTGGTACGGTTTCGCCGCAAAAAGAGCGAGCATGTGTTTGTAAACGTGCACGCGTAAACTACCCGCGCAGAGGACGTAGGTGCGGATGTGAAACTTTGCTCCTTTTCCGTTGATCAGTAGAGGAGGATGAATATAAGGCTGAGCAACAAAGTGTCGAAGATCTGATGTCGTAATGTAGTCTTTGTGGCCGTTTACCTTGGTTTGCGAGTTGTCTCGCTGACTGCCAGCATCATCCTCGCCATCAGTAAATGGCATGTCCTCCTCCCACCCATCAAAAATGGCCTGAAGCTCATCCGTGGTGCTAAAGAGACGAATCCCTTGACCGCGATCACTCATTCCCGGCTTCAAGATCCACCACTCTCTCGCGTTGGCATCGTCCAACTCGGCGTTGCGGTCGAGACTCACACGGAGGTCAAATGCTTCGACGAGTGCATCATCAAGAAATTCGGCATAGTCTACTTCAAACACCTCACTGCGCTTAAAATGTGTCTTTAGTATTGACTTGGGATTCTTGGCAACCCAGTGATCCACGGTCGTCGAAAGGTAGTGCTTGCGTATCAGCGCTTTGCGGATCATGTAGCTGTTAATCATATATGAACCGGGACTTGACGATGCATAATCAAAATCGAGAGACTCGTATGGCATAATCTGAAGCGCCTTGGTGCCCGGAGACGAAAGCGACGCTGATGCCGAAAAGCTGCCGTCCTTCAGAGCCACGTCCGTAGTCAGGTTGACCAGTTCCTGGGGCAGTAACGATTTAAGAGCAGAGACAATCAGCGGCTGCACATAAGGGTCATCGTACGAGACAAAGGCTTGGATCTTTGCTCCTTCGTCTTTTTTGTTCCGGATGCTTAGGTTCTTTGCAAACTCCTGCACGGGAATATCAGGACTATTGACAGATGTAGGTAAGAAATTGGTCTATAGATAGAAATGCATAATTGTACATGCGAATCTATATGCAGCACCATTGGCGCTGTTGGCGCCGTATTAAGTTCCAGAAATCCAATTAAAACAAAACAAAACGCATATCAAATCACTCATAAACACATTAGGACGTAGATTGTTTCGGACTCACAGAATCAGTTCCTTGGAGCCATCGTCAAGAGGTCCATGGGCAAAGTTAGCCTTCAATGGTGTGACGCTGCAAAATTGCACGGTTAGCTCCCAAGCAGACATCATAATCTTGGAACCATTGCGTACCTAGTGTGTCCTTCTTTGACTACCCAACCATCCGAGCCGGGCCCAGCAGCCTCGACGCTGCTGTATACGTCGGTAAACTTTGGCGCCCACTTGAAGTGTTTATGTTTGTGCCCTTTGACAGGTCCGCCAGCATCTGCACCGGCCAAGACCTCGCCATTACTGCCCTCGCGGATTCTCTCTTCTTCCTCGCCAGGATTCAGGACGGAATCCTCGACCTCTTCGAAGCAACCGCCGCCTTCCCAATAATTCTGCAGAATCTCTGTGATATATGTTTTGCGCGTATCGACACCTTCAATCAAGGGAACATTGACACTATAGAGGTCTGCGCTACCATCCGTCGGCCATTGCTTGTATAGCCCCTCGATGACACGCACGCCTTGACGGCATGCAGCCTCGATAATAATAGGGTCATGGTTGCGGGAAAAAAACGCAAAGCTAAGGGCAATCGACTTCTTCTTACAAGCCGCGCCTTCGAGGGCCGCGCCCATTGTGCCGGAGCTTAGAGCAAACAGCGCTGTAGTATTGCGGCCGTAGTTTGGGCCGCTTACCACGAGGTCAACCGGGCCCTTCTCTTGGAAGAAGTGGTTAAGGCCAATCTGGACACAGGATGCGGGAGTTCCATCTATGAGAATCCACTCTTCGACATCTCCCGACGGCGCTGGCCGACTGTGTGTCGTTCCCTCAATGTCATCGCCGTGGACGTTGGCCGAGGGTCGGTAGTAAGAAGGCTTCAGTGTTTGGCCAATCATATGTGCTTTGCCGATCCAGGACCGTTGCGTGTGAGGGAGACACACAGATACGGTGTGACCTGCATCTTGCAGGTGCTTGATCAAGCAGTGAACGTATGGTGAAGCCTGCTTCGACGGCGGCCCGTCATCGTTGGTAATAAGAATATGCATGGTTCAAGTAAAGCTCGATCTCTGTACTGCACTTAACTCAAGCAGTGTTTTGAGACCCAGTTTACCCAAGCCTCCGGATTTGAAAGATTCTAAAGTGATTGAATTGAGGCTCAAGGCAAGCCTTCAAAGAAAGTTGCGCGATTCTAGAAAGGGCGAGTCGAGGTTTTAATTACTTAGCCTGGCAAAATCAGCGCCCAGCGTTGAGGGGCGGATGGTGGGGCTGCCGAGCGTGGGCAGTGAGCGGCGGCAAAATGCCGCTCAGACGGGCACTCCATCCGAGGTAAAGCGCCAAGGCAGTTATATATGAGCTGATGGATTGCATTCACCAGTCAAGGAACACGGTTTAATACGTATGTGAAGTGAAGTCGTAAATATTCATGGCTAAAACTTTAAAAAAAAAACATATATCCCTCTTTGTCGCATCGTGAACGGTGTATCAATCTCTTCGGTGATCCAACAAGCCTTGTCCACCAACCTATTCCTCCAAACGCCTAATTCCGATCCAAACCTGCCAGCTTATTTCCAGGCCATTAAAGTTTGAAGTAAAAAAAAAACATAAAGAATTTTAAAATGGCAGTTCAGCTCCAAGCCAAGTAGCCCGGGAGAGCGTCATAGCCACTGCTTATTATCAAAAAAATGCTCACGGCCAAAATCAAATGTACAAAGCCAAAATGTAAACCACGTATCCCAAAATCTATGCACGGGTTCTCTTAGTCGAAGCCGGACCGAGATTGTCGCCTGTTCGCTTTGCCGGCACCGTTGCTTTGTGCTCCTTGGTACGCTTCCAAGAATCAAACACACTCCTTCTGCGGGTCGGGTTGACGGGCGTCTCATCGTCAGAAAGCTTGTTTGCGGACCTGGTGGTCCTTCTGGTGTCTGGCGGAGAGACCGGCGCGTATTTTGGTGCCTCGGGTGTGTCGACATGCTTTTCACGGTCTTTACGCGGAGTCTCTGGCGCAGGCTCAGATCGGTCACGCACGTTGTCTTCCACGTCTGTAGTGGCCTCCTCATCCTCAATGTTTACCTCGTTTTCCTTTGGAGGGAATAGCAGACGCGGTTTCACTGATGAGCGAGTCAACGGCTGAGCAAGGTGTGCTTCAGCATCCGCAATACGCTGACTTTCGTCCTCGGCAGCCTCACCGAGCTCGGAAAACTTGCGGAAGAACTTCTTGCCGCGGCTGTGACAACGTTAGCTAAAGCGCATAATTGAAACAAAAGCTGGATGAAACTTACAATACATAAACCATGCCGTCCTCGCGACGAGTTGCGTCATCTACAGACTGTGCACCTTCTCCGGGTATGTGAATTTGCCTTCTGCGGCTCCGGCGCTGATTTACATCGAGATCTTTCGAGCCATTGCCGTAAAATGGGTTGGCGGAGCTCGAATCCTTGCTAGGAACACGCTCCTGACTATCGGTGAAGATGGGAATGGCGTCTTCTTGCTCTTCGACTGTAAAGCTATCCATAGTCATCCCGGTATATTTCTTGGCCCTTCTCTTCTTGATAGCCGATTGATCGTCGGAAGAGAATAAATTGCGGGCAAACGATTCAACGTTTGCAGGTTTTTTGGAGTATTGCGTTTTAGAAGGTGTTTTAGAAGGCGTGGGAAGCATGCCTGATGAATTGCGCGAGCTTGACGAGCTGATCGGATCCGAAGTAGGTGCAGGTTCGCTCAGCCCGAGAGCAGCTGCGGCGTTTGCAGTACTCTCTGCAGTCAATGAGCCAGAGACGCGACGGCTCGTGTCGACGGGGGGCTGTCGCTTCTTTCGTGGCGACGGTACTGGAGAAACCATGGCAGCGTTGCTTTGGCTGTTGGCCTTTTTCGATGTGCGCGGTGTAGCGTGAGGGCGAGGCTGTGAAGAGTTTGGCGAAGGGGTGCGTTTTGCAGTGCGCTGCGAGGAAATTCGTGCCGATTTGCGTGGTGAGTAAGGTTCCCAATGATCTTGGTAGCCGAGTCGAGGAGCTGGAGGAGTGCGAATTCCCTCAGGCGGGGGTGACGGCGTCGACGCGGCTGTCGCCATTTCGGGCGCCATTATAATAGTATGATTTGTTTGGTTCTGTGCGAATTGGCTGTGGGCGGCCGTGCGATACCAGCTAGTACGAGCGGCTGTCTTTGGTGTTGTCGTTGAAATAGAAGCGCCGGCACCTTGAGAACTCGTAGGTACGATAATGCTCGAAAACGTAAAATACCGGTAATCAGTCCTGGCGCTAAGCAATAATGCCGATAATTAGGAGCTTCTCAAAAATAGCAGAGGTTGAAAAATAATTGAGGTAAAAACAGCGAAGCAATATCAGCAAGATGTGTGGATTATGCTGCTTGACAAAATGCTTAAATGGTAGAATGGGGTGCAAAGGAGGATATGTTTTTGAAAATGGACACAAGAGGAGGCTGGGGCACTGGGACGAGGTGCGTTGGCGCCCGACCAGCCCCCCTGTCAGACATGCAAATGCCGACCCACTCTTGGAGAAACCGCTGGAACGCGTCAGGAAATCGCCAAACTGGCGCGTAGTTTTCGCGTCCGCATTCGCTAGGCCAATCATCGGTCCCAGCCCGTTACAGTGGCCCGCCAGGGTGCCTGCCTGCAGCTGTCCCACTGTAAGACTACCCCTCCACCGTCCAGCGTGCAAGGCGGGCGACCATGCATCCGCCCGGAAAGAAACACGGCTATACGTGTGTGTTATCGCGCCGACGTTGAGTGACAAAGACTACGGACAAGGGTTATTCCCAGCTGCATAGCGTCACAAGCCGTCTCCATCTATTTGTAGCACCGTTTTTCATTGTTTTCTTTGAGCCAGACCTGCGTTACGGCCCTTCTACCAGGACCACAGCGTTGGCACCACTTCTCAACATGGCCGACGAATCTGAATACACCGAAACCGACATCTGGGCCTCACCAACGCAAGATGCTCCTCCAAAAACCCCAAAGACGCCAAGGACTCCAAAGACCCCGCGAACTCCCCCTTCAGAACCTGCGGATCGCGACGCCCTGTTGCGAAAAGAGCTACAAGGTGTGCGCAATGTCAACGAATCCATCGAGAGCCTGATTGGCACCCTGAAACGAGCCGGGGGCAACATGGACGTGAGTATTCGCAGCTCCGTAGTTCTACATTGCAGCTTAGATGCTAATTGATCGGGATCAGGTCGTCACGCAGACCGTCAACAATGCCTCCACACTGCTCAACACATGGACGCGCATTCTTTCACAGACCGAACATAACCAACGCCTCATCCTGCATCCTACATGGAAAGGTGCAGCTGAAGATTTAGCGGAGCAAGAAGCAGAGGCAGTACAAAAACAGCAAGAGGCAGAGCGAAGAGCAGAGGAAGAAGAACAAAGGCGAGAAGAACAACGCCGCCGCAGAGAAGAAGAAGAGACAAAACGCCGTCTTGCCCCATCAGGAAGCAGACGAGGGACACGCGGCACACGCGGAACTACCGGGCTGCGAGGCACTCGTGGCCGAACAAGGGCGACAGCATCCAGAACCGGCTCGAGCTATGTATCAGATACATCGTCGAGTATGGCCAGCAGTCGTGGAACGTCTGGTATTGGAAGAGGCATTGGTACAAGCCGAGGACGATCTAGGGGCACGAGGTGAATTGGCACGACGTGCTTGTAACATTATATTATATTTCGTGTAATAGATACCCAGGCATATATGTCCTTGCCGCTATTTCTTCGTAAAGAAGGCGCTAAGCTTCTTCATTCCTGTCGTGTTTACTTTCTTCAGATCTCTAACACCGCGGCTCTCGTTTGCTTTTTTGCGCTTTTCCTCCTCCAATTTGCGTTTCTTTTCTAGTCGGGCTTCGTCATCTTCCTCGTCACGCATCCGCTTGCGGGAAAAGTTATCCATAGATCTGGTTGCCATAACCTCCGCCCGCAGGTTTTCCAGCTCCTTCACATAGCTATCCAGAGGTCCAAAGTCTGTATCGCATTTGTCCGAGTCGCGTAGTGATAACTTTAGTTGTTCGGCTAAAGGCTGATTAATATAGCTGGAGCATATAAAATCAAAAGCGACCTGTAAGCGCTGTAGCTTCAGCACTTCTGGTGACGCCGACATGGCGGATGTAATGTTCTCCTCGGCAGATGCTTCAGTAAAAGAGGTCGCGGCTGTCGATGGTTGGGAAGCAGCGCTAAAAGTCGAGCCTTCTGCGCTGGTTTGTGACTCTGCAGACTCAGTCTTTGGAGTAGATACTCCAGATTCGGTATCTGAAGCTGGGGCAGCGTTGTTGGCGACAGTAGACCGCTGAATCATGACGGGCGCCTCCAAGGCCCTCTGAACAAACTTTTCCTCCATGCTCGTGGGAAGACCCGAGTCGCTCAACCGCTTTGCCTTGTCCACAACAGACGATAATAGCTTCTGTTCGTTAACACGAAACATGGACTCATCTCCCGCCTCAACTGAATCGCAAATGGCTGCCATCCTCGTCTCCAGCATGGCTCGTGTTTTTGACCACCTTGTTATCTCCGACAAGTGGGACGAGTCTTCCGGGAGTTTATCAAAATAGTCGTCGCTTGAAAGAAAGAGTCTCTTTTGTTCTTCTCCAGACCTTGATGACTTGGCGCCGACAAGGGCTGGGAGTAGGAGGAAGAGGGGATCGAATTGGGTTGCAACAAACAACTCCGCCCCCATGGCTATTTGCGCTCGCGAAGTCTGGTCATCGCTAGGAGTTACACGTTCAGATCCAGAGTTAACTTCAATGAGCCAACTCCGAGGGATAGATTTTGGCGCTGCTATCCTTGTAAATTCGTATATCCCGGTTTCTGGGCAGACCAGATATCTTGATGGCTTGCCAGTTCTGGGATGTGGGAGAGAAACAATCCGGGCCTCCGGCGTGGCTCTGGACGGCAAAATAAATAATTTGGAAGGACGTCCTGTCTTTCGTGATATTGCGAATTTGGCTTTGGGCGCGGGCTCTTCCACGGCATCCGCCGTCGTGGTCTTGTTAGACCGAGTTTTTGTCATTGTTTCCGATGTTCTTGAGTGAAAGCGTAGCGAAGGTAGGTGAAAGGCAATTCGTTCCAGGCCAAGCCAATTATTTCGTTATTCAATCGGCAAAGAGGATACGTAGCGGTCGTGATAGTGAGTCGTGAATAGTAGGTGCAGCTAGGTAATCACTGAATGCTAAAGTAATCCTTTCACCAAATCCGCTCGGCGCAACCAAACGCGACACCTTTAATAGCCAGACGCGTAAAGTGCGCGTCGTCCGATTAGCCGCTGCTTTTGCGCTCACCCCACTGTGTAGGTGTTAGTGGTGGTTGGGTAAGTAGCACGGCAAGTAGCAGGGGAGTAAAGCAGCATGACCGCTAACCCTGATAAGACTGGCACTGAAACAACCCGCTGCCGAAGAGGCAAACGGGCAGACAGGGAGGTTCTTTTTCAATGCGTCGAAAGACTATCCAGTAATACCCCGTACAGATCCTTTGCTTTTACAGGGAACGTTTCTATTCTGGCTTTAACTTGTCCTAGATCTACCCCTCTCTTGGATGGTAGTTCCACCAACCTGAGCTGGTGGTCGGCGCTTGCCTCGCTACAATCCGCGTCCCTTCGGAACCCCCCAGCCCATTCAGCTGTCGTGTGATATTATGGCTCCTGGTATGAAAATTCGAATCGTTTTGCGAGTGTCGCACAATCTACTCACACGGATTAGCCAACAAAGACTCCGAGCCTCAATGGCCACCTCGTTCCCCGCACGAAGCTCTGGTTAGCACTCCGAAAGGCCGACGGCGATATCAAGATATGCTCAATCAAACCTCGCCCACTCCGTCGCCATCACGCGGTCGCCGCATGAACGCAAGTCCATCGCAGAACTTCGGCGGCCTCGGCCTCGGGATTCAAGGTCCCAGCGATGAGGAAGATGAAGAGACGCTGCAACTTAAGCTTCAGGAGATTCAAGCGAAGCTGAGACTAAAGAAACTGCAAAGTGCAAAGGCAACCCAGAGCAGCCCGCGGAGTAGCACTCTGACCGGCGCAGGAACGGATGCAGCTTTGATGTCGCCAGGTACTCGAACGAGTATCAAGAGCCCCGTCCAGCATCGCCAGAACCCAATAGAAGTGCCGGCGTCACCCGTCAGAAAAATGCAGGCCCACCAGCAACAGACCTCTCCGAGCAGGGTGCTGCTAGGGATCGACAAGGGATGGACAGCAAAGGATGTGTCTTTGAAACGAGCACCGAGCCATAAGCGGCTCAACAGTAAGAACTCAAGTCAAGTGGACTGTACGAGGGAGCCTTCGCATTCAGAAGAGGCGCGGCCAAGTAGCTTTAACGACCGATTGGCTTCTATGCGGACAGAGGAAAGTTTTCGAAAAGAAAGGCAAGCAAAGATTCAAAGTGTTCGGTCAAATGCGTTTGGAATTGGACGAGACGAAATGGACGAATACAAACAAACAGCAGTCGAAATCCCGGACGAGCCGCTGGCGCCTCCGGTCTTTTCAAGGGAAGACATATTGGGACACACAAAACGGGCAGTTGGGAACATTCCACGAAGCCAAACGGCGCCTTCAGGAAATTTAACCCAAGAAGGATTAGATGATGTCTTTGGTGATTCCTCAAAGGGGGCGTCCACGGAAACAGGACAGGCCACGACATCTTTCGAAGCTTATTCCTGTTTTCACTTATCTCGGCGCATCCTACCCCACAGTGTCATCACACGTCATATTTCTGGCAAGAAGATATGCACTATCAAGGACCTATTGCGAGATGTGAAGGCTCCTGATTTTAGCCTACCTGATATCGAACAAGATATTGTGGTGTTTGCTATTGTTGCCAGGAAATCGGAACCTCGCCAGCGCAAGCCTGGCAATGGCAATGGTAAAAAGAAGGACGATGATGGAAAATATATGGTGGTGAGCTTGACGGACTTGGATTATGAGCTGGACATGTTTTTGTTTGACTATGGCTTCAAGCGATTTTATAAGCTGAGTGAAGGCACAGTTGTTGCTATTCTAAATCCAAATATTATGCCACCTCCCCCGGGGAGGCAGGACACTGGGCGCTTCAGCCTCGTTATCAACTCGGATGACGACACAATCTTGGAGGTCGGGATGGCAAGGGATCTGGGTTTCTGTCAGTCTATTAAAAAGGACGGCAACCCGTGTGGCTCTTGGGTCAATAAGAAGAAGACGCAATTCTGTGAATTTCATTCCAATGAAGCAGTTCGCAAGCAAAAATCCATTCGTGTGGAGATGAATACCAGCGGGTTTGGTGGGCGAGACTCAGACGACCGACGCCGCCGTTGGCGGGAGCGACAGATGAGTCCGAAGAAGAAGGAAGACGATGAGAATTACAACAAGAAGAACAACAATTACGATTGGGAATCAAGAACACAGTGGTTCATCTCGCGTTCCATGAGCGCAGCCGACTTGATAGACGGCAAAGACCTTACTTCTGGAGATCGCAAAGAGAAGGCAGAATTCCTGAAACGAAGTCTAGAAGCAAAGGAAAAGGAGCGAGAAATGATGAAAAAGCTGGGTAACGTTGGCAATGCAGCCGGGAGAGAGTATATGAAGTATGCCGGCTCGAGGGCCCCAAATGACTCTGCACCACTTGCGGCGTCAAGCCGGTCTTCGCAAGATTCTCATAAAGTGGAAGAGCAACCTACTAGTGTTGACGCAGCCTCGCTAAACTTGCTTCGCGGTGACCGGGACATCCACCTTAGCCCAATCAAGCGCAAACGGCAGGACAGCTCGCAGGCAAGCTCCGTGGCTACTAGTAGCAGGTCCACGCCTTATGGCTGGGGCGGCGAGCTGAAGGACAAGCTTTCAAACATGAAAACCGGTGAAAACTTCCTTAGGGGTAAGAAGTCTACATCGCCGGTGCGCAAGAAGACGCGGTTCGTAACATCAAAGGGAATACGAGAAGCCGGCAGGGAGAGTTTAGGCAATGAGCTTTCGCAAAGACAGGTTGCTCTTGACGATGAAGACGACGACGATTTGGTCATATTGCGGTAGCGATTATTAGCACATGGAATTAGTTTTGGCATATGGGATTCTCCAGATCATCATCAAAAGTTGTAAAGTGTTATGGCGCGAAGGTCATGGTTCAGAAACTGTAGGTTATGATTTATGAATAGCAAGCAACTCTAAAGTTGAAATTTACGCAACTACACAGATACTACACAGGCGTCGGATGAATTCTGCAAGTGGTGAACATGTGAAGGTCGGATATCGCCAAAATTCTGCACAAGGACATGCAACGTATTGTAATTGCTCATTAGGGTGCAAAGACGCAGTACGCCGTGTATGTGTTGGTAGAAACGCTCTTCAGCTGACGCAGGCTGCCGGACAGCACAGGAAGGCCGGGCCTGTAGGCGGGTCGACGACGGTACTGGTAGACGTGTCTGCAGCATTGAGAGCCTTATTAGTGTCATTTGGAAGCTCGTGTTGGGATAATTTTGGTAGCAGACCGGCGAGGTTGTGTAACAGGTTGAGGAACGTTGCAGGATACGAATAGCTGACGTAGAGGGGTGCACAGGAAAGGCGCGAATGAGAGGCATTTCTCGGTTTCTGTGGTGATCTTCTGCGAAAAAGACAGCTTCGAAGCGCTTGTCCAAACCAAAATAGAGGTGATTACATTACGGATGCCAGCTATAGCTGCCCTATTATCAACATCAAGAAAACAAGGTGAACTGATAGTGACGTATCATCACCACGTGCAAACAAATCGTGCGACATCAGCACACAAACTTGGGGAACATTGCTTATTTCCGGATTTTTTTCTAACCAACTCATTTAATTCACCGCCTGATCTGCAGCTAGACGGGCCGACGCCACTCCCGTGGGTGAAAATGGTGTAAGTCGGTGCAGCTATTGACTGCAAAGTGTTGCTCGGGTGGCTACAGGCTGATCTCAACTTACACAAGGAGAACAGTGCAAAGTAAGGCGAGCCAGTTTCACAACGACACGCGCCATCAATTTTCTTTACCGTATGCTTGACGGGAGTTTTCGAGCATTTCTGCATCGTGCAGCCGTCATAGCGTTGGCAGCAGCAGCAGAGTTACGTTGCACTCGGTCTCTTTTGGCTGACGTGTTGATGTCCAAGGTATATATAAATCGATACCTGGAGCAGACGAAAAATCTGCTTTTAGTTACTGTGCTACCTTCTTAAAAAGCTTTCCGCAAACCCAGAACATCCAAGTTGTTACTGTATCCGGCACATCCTTGATAAAATACGGAACGAGCCAAAGGGCGTATTACGATATCTCACCAGTCTCGTCTTACACTTCTCTAGCTGTCTTTACAGCTATCGCTCTCCCATTGACTGCGGCTGGAGAGACTATTATTGTGACGGGAGCAAAGGTCGATTCCCGTCTCGGCTCTGTGCCTCAGCGGCGAAACATTCTCGACCTCCATGCTGAGGGAGGTGCACAATGGTTTGTTTCGTTTCATCTTACCGCTTAGCCGCCTCTTCCGGGAAGCTAACAGTGCACGTTTCTGCCAGGGAACTGTATGTTAGGGCGCTTCACAAGATGCATGAGCAGGAATGGAACAGCTCTTTGTCATATTTTCAACTTGCTGGTCGGTGCTGCAGTCAACTAACAATGGCATGGGCTGACCAAATTAGGCATTCATGGCAAGCCCTTTATCGAATGGGGTGACGCTGGACCAAGGGAGCGCTCTGGATGGGGAGGGTATTGTCCACATGGGGTCCGTTATAAGCCATGGACGAAGTGATGACAGATCTGACAAAGTCAATAGGAACAGTTGTTTCTGCCGTGGCACCGACCATATGTTGCACTTTACGAGGTACGTGGAAGCATGCAGGCAGAACCTTAGTCCAACTCTTACACGTGTAGCAAATTCTTGTCGAGAATGCCAAGCAACTTGCCGTGGAATACCCTGAAAGATACCACTATGAATATACCCAAGCGGCAGAGAGCCTACGCGCCCCTTACTGGGATTGGGCAGTTGATAGTGCCGTTCCACCAGCGACAGTGCCTGAAAAGGTAAGCATAAAGATACCAGACGGGCAAATGCTGAGAAACTCTACGATGGACAATCCACTGTACACTTACAGGTTTCCACAAGAGGTACTAAATGGAGCACTTGGTGACTTTGACAGTCTGAAAAGACCGCGGATCTACCATTGCCCAGCACCAAGTTCTTATCCAGACTCGGCAAATCAGAAAATTTCCAGCAGAAACTACAAGCAATGGATTGTACGGAATTGACGACGAGTTTAATGTACTATCATGGCTGACTGAGTGATCCCAGTACGATGTTCTTACCAAACCTGGAGACTTTGCCGCTTTTTCATCCGTGCAAGATGGAGGAATCAGCTTAGAGTCTATCCACAACGGCATACACTGGGATGCTGCATGCGGCGGGCAGTTTTTGCAGGCCGAGTTTTCTGGATTTGTCCCGTTGTTGTTAGTTATCCGTGTTCTGCCCAGAGCCATCCAGCTAATTATATGTGTAGTATGCTTCATCATGCCAACATTGATCGCATATGGGCCTACTGGCAAGCAATCAAGCCAGATTTAGGTAGTTTGTCTCAAAGTTATCAAGGACGGGGCCGATTTTCCACGTCGCCGGGCACAGTTATTACGTCGGAGTCTCCTCTACAGCCTTTTCGCATGTCAGAAACGGAATTCCACACCCCAAACTCCGTCCAATCCATCCAGAATTTTGGCTACACCTACCCTGGGCTGGAATTCTGGAACAAGACGCCTGGACAGGTCCGGGACGATGTAGCACGTCTCATAAACAGACTCTACGGCCCAAACAGTACCAACACTTTTGCTTTGGATCGCCGAGGACCTTTTGTTACACGTTACTTTGCAGAGATTACTGTAGAGGCTTCTCAGCTTGAACGGCCGTGTTCCATTAACATTGCTATAAACGGCACACATGCAGGTAGCATGATTGTCATGGCACAGCCAGAAAAAGGCCTGATTCATGGAACAATTTCCCTGGATGGTGCTATGGGTGACCGCTCTGCGCAAGAACCCGGTATCAACGAAATTGTCCAATCAGTACGAATGACTGTAGATGTCGAGATCGTCAAGGTATGCCATACCAAGAACTTGGCTCACAAAATGTCCGTGTTGTTAGCTAACATGCGTTGATATTCCAAGGCTGATGGATCTCGCATCGTTGTTAAACATGTTCCGAGCTTAGATGTCTCGCTGGAGAATGTGGGAGTTGCCATGCCTCAGACCGATACAGAACTGCCCGAGTTCTCGAATGCCAGAACATATAGCATTAAGAAGGGTGGAAAGATGTTCTAGGTACTGATTATGTGATGGAGCGTGGCATATCGTATACGATTTGATAGTCTAGAAGAACATACGACAAACAAAAAAGAAAACTGTAGGAGGGCTACCTGCAAATACCTGTTTTATTTTGCTGTCTCCCCTTAACATTTCAAACCCAGGCCGCTTGATCGGCATTCGGTGGAGAGTCTACTAGTCTTGTGGGCCAAGTAAGACAGCGGGACTTGTCAGAAGGCTTACATGGCGTCAGTCGATGCAACATCGGTTAATCCAGAATCGGCATCTGGTAGAAGTGTACACGGTAGTAAGTCAGATGGCGAGACTGACAGGTAGATATACGTAAAACTGTTGCTAAAATGAAGTAGATCGAGTCACCCATTCTCCAAAATGGTGCCCTTGGAACCACTTGGGGCAATGAAAAAACACGGGACTCGAATTCATCGACTGACAAAGGAATCTTTTTACGGATGTACATGCGCCCAAGCGTCAAAGTCTATTCGAGTACTGGGCTAGAACATGCCACTGAGGCATTGGCACATGAAAGTGTCTCCGAAACAACAATTCACGGGACGAAAAACGAAAATCAACACCACCTGTTTGCGGCTCTAATAGACAGCACACTAGCGTGCGGCTATCTGATAGGACAAATGACGTCGGCCAAAAGTGGAAGCGAAGAAACTGGCAAAAACCTAGAACAAAGTACAACTAACAGGCCCTTTTAGAAGTATTTTTTAAACAAAACAATAACAATAATAATAATCTCTCCTTGAACAGTTCTTTTCATGTATTTTATTCTAAGATTTTACTATATTAGTAGCATTGAACAGCACTCACGTACTTCGTACAGTAATTACGCGAGTGCGCAAGCAGGGCTGAGTTTGCTGGCTTTCCGCACTGCCATACTTCTACAATGGAGCAACTTGTGCGGGAGCTAATTAAAAGCGTACATTGCAAAGTTGAGTGTGGCAGGCTTAACCAGTCAGGGATCACTCCTACGGCCGATCAGACCGTGGCTTGCCGTGGCGCCCTACGTATGTATAACGTGCCCCGACAAGAATTACGTACGAGGAACAGGGATTGAGGCGGAAACGACAGACACCGGTCCCAAATTCAAGGGACATGTACCAACTGAAGAGGGCATCAACCTCATTTTGATTCATTGAATTGTAGGTGGGGGCAGTCAGTCATTATCATAACCGCCCAGACCACAGATGCAGAAGCGTGGTGAATCAAGAGAAGAGACAAGAGGATACTTTGACTCCTTGAACGTCAAAGTAACCCCGGCCTGGACGGGTGGGTGTTGTCAAGTTGCACGTGGAGGGACCACAAACACTCTCAATTCTGGAGCTAAGTGCCTGGAAAGAAATACTAGGTTTCTCGAAAACGCCATCGTACGCTTCATGAGCATGTTTGAAGAAGATTTTTGAGTCACAGTTTGGAGATGTGTCATGTAGCGTTATCGACACTTCTATGTGTAGAAATATCAATGAAAATACGATTATGGAGTACGGAGTAGTTAGATGACACCAGTTCTTGAACAAGGTCGGTACCCTGCCGAGATGCCGTGGTATGAGCACTTTGCCTTGGGGAAAAGTGGCGTGAACTATTAATACTCACCCTCTCCTCGAGCCAGCCTGGTGTCGGATGACAGCACCGTTTACGATCGGGGACACCGCGCTAGTGGATATGATACCACTTGGCTGGTTGAGTTGCACTGAAACGAAGTTTCCATTGCACATCCTGTATAGTAATGTATGGCAGGCTGTGGTGTTCGTTGCAGATTTCTGTGCAACAGACGCTCATCAGCCTGAGAGCTAGATCCAACTCTTCGACTTTTGGTTCGTGGCCACTTTCCAGATTAGACATGACCTTTTTGCTAGAGATGTCACTCAGAATTTTTCGAGAGAAAAATATGCCGTAATAAAATAAGCCATGCAGCTGGCGTCCAGGGTCTGGGAGATTTCATAACAAAGGGGGTCACAGAGAAAAGATGAGAATGGCTACAGATAAGAAGCTTCCATGGGTGCGCCACTCAATGCACCCCGTCTTACAGGGAAGCTCAGCTATTACATCCTCGCTCCAATAAGGCCCTCCAAAGCGCCACGCGAAATGCCTGCATGTGCAGCGCCCGGGGGACAACCAGTGATGTCAGTAGTGCCGATATGTCGCTGTTCTGTCCGGGGACGCTGCTGACGCATAATACGAGCCTTTTACTACTACAAAAGAAATGCTTGTACATACAATATGTATGAAATTTTTGCCAGTCTAGGCGAGGAAAAGCAACCAGAAACGTATAGGCACGCGGCCCAATACCTTTACAGTGCTTCGACAACCTTGAAACATGGAAGTCTCGCGGGTGGTAAAATGTCTTGGCTTCGGTCTCGCCGGGCGGCAATAAAACACAAAGTACGTACGTTATTGAACGTGTTTTGAGTATCTGTTACGAATAGTATGCTAATGGAAATCATGAGCCAGTGCATGCTCGGCACATGTGACAGCCAAAAGTTGCAACTCCCTTGCCTGTTCCTGTCTGTCTCGAACTAATATACCGGATCTGTGTTGCAGTGTACCTTTGCGAAACCAACGAGTTTCCGGAGCCGTAATTTAATTAGTCCCAATAATAATAGCCTAGCAGAGGAGTAGGATGTGCGGAATTGGTACGGGCATCGTCGGCATAACAGTCGCAAGCCCAGCTTTAACCGCGCCTAATAAATACTGCTATTTTTGATCACAGTGCCCAAGGCTAAAACTAAAGATTCCTAGTGTATTTCCCGAGCGGACCTACCGCGGCGACTAGCTTCGTTCTAGCCGCTATCAATACTAGTTCGTGGGGTCACTATTTTCTGTCGACGATCCAACCTACCATAATAGGACTGGGCCACATGGGGTCGATCCCCCTCTAGAAGCAAAAAATAGCAAGCGAGGCCGAGGAACTAAAATTATCTCCTTTTCCATACTACTGTGGTATTGCAGAGTAGTAAATACCTGCCCGAATAGACAGGTTTCCATACATGTTGAACAGGGATGCCATGGCAGCGCTGGGAAGCGGTAATTTGATATGCAATTAAAATTCGTACTTGCTGACACAGTACGGAGAAATTTGACTGTCAGCAAGGCTGCCAGACTTGCCATGGTAGCAAGGGTGGTTGTACGTATCTTGTAGGAACATGTACATGCTTTATTACATGGTAACTCAGACTCGCCTGAACCCGCCCCGGAGCCCGCCGCTGCGCTGATGCATCCTCTCTACTTGTTTCCTCAGCTCGCCATAAGTATGTAGCAACCTGGATCAAGTCCATCGGCAATTACGAGTAGCTGGTATGTCCCGAAGCTGTTGCCTGCTGGCCCAGGCGCCGTGTTGTGGAACAAGGTGGTGGATACGGAATAAAATCGGCTTCCAATTTCAACGGCTTGTTGTTCAAAGCTCGCTTGCACACAACTCTCTGATGCCTGGGGCATACGTGCACGGAAAATGCCGTGCTGTAATTGGTCATATCTCTTTGCATTTCAGTCATTCATTCATCTCTAGAAACGGGCAGAGACGCAGTCTGGTGAAATCCATTCTACCCGTAGTGAAACTCAGACTCGTCGCCGTGAATATAATAAAGTCTTTCCATGGCCATTCTCGTTTCAAGTCTTTAGTGATCCACAAGAGCTCCAGGAACTACGCTTGCTTATAAACCGGCGCTGTAAAAAGTATAGTTACACCATGCACTGCTTTAGATCCGAATAGGCAGGACGTTGAGGATATCATAATGTGTACGGCTCTCGGATGCCATATGTATCTCTGGCCATTCTATTATTATCGGCACCTAATCTGGGGTAGCGCAGTGGTACGGAAACCGCGCAGCAGGTAATTACCACTTGCTACCTCAGCGCGTCGTGTGCCCTCCATTACAAACACTACTGTCAATTACGTGCTCGTGCCGAGAGAGAACATGGCTTCCTTATCGGCCGATACCTATTCGCTGGCCCTCCCCCCACACCGGCTTTGTTCCGCACCCCCATTTTGTTGTGTCGACCTTGCCCTGATGGAACGTCCTGTCAAAAGACAGCTACTATACGTATATCCACCCAGTTCCTTCGCCCGGTGCTAACTCGGCCGACAACCCGTTTACTCCGTGCACTTACTCTCCAACTTATTAACTTGCACCGACGACCTCAAAAAGTAACAAGTCTTTGCTAAAAAGGCTGGTTATCCTCGCGCTCTTACTGAGCTTGAATCCGAAACCGAACAGTTAAATTCTCATTGCTCAGTTGTGTACGTTCTGAGGCTTCCTATTTCACACTTAGTTAGTTTCCACGAACGGACGTTGCGACTCTGTTGGCCGACACAGCCCTTCGAAAGTCCTGCCTTTGCAGACACGCGAATAAAGCGACCTCGTTGGAATTCCTACGGTGCAAATGTGTTTTTGGCTTCAATGACGCGGATTCATCAGACTTTTCTTTGCGCTCGACACTCCCTCAAACTGAAACGCCCCTCCGCTAAGGGTCCAACTTTGTCAGTCCGCGCCGCGATAATCGCGCCTTCTATTTTACTCTCGAAACGGGACATAACGGGTTAAAATCAAGAGAGCGTACTGAAGTTATCCTGCAGCTGCTGTTGCAACCCTCGAGCTTTGCACTCCCAGCGGCTCCTCGCTAGTGTTGAAACTTGTCGCCCACGACTGGTCTTTCGGCTTAAAAAAGGAAGATTTTGCTTGTATCTGACTTGTCGCTATTCTCTTTGTTCCTTATTGGGTTGAAAACGCTCCTTGCATTTTTTTTTTCTTTTCCTGGAATGCGCCCCGTTTAAACAATTTGATGCACCTATCGGAGTCCGCCGGTGCGCCCGTCGACCAGTTCCGATTCTTCGCTGCGTCGCTATTACAACGATTCACCAAAATCCGACGGACTATACTTTCGATTTCGAGAATCCATATTAGTTTTTTTAGTTGGTAACTTGCGTCGGACTGTTTCCTATGCTGCAAAGCACTTTTGACATTTGAGTTGGAACCAACACTGAGCCTATCTGTGTACCACTTCAACAAGTTGTGCAACACAGACGCAAAATCCTTCTTTTCTTGCTTGTTATTTTCACAATGACCCCTATTTCAGCTATGGCGGCAAAGAAATCAGCTGAGAGAGCAACCCCTATCCCAATAGCATCAAGAATGAATCACTCTGGTTCAAGTTCGCAACAGAGAGAGGTCAACCAGTTCTTCGAGCTTGGTCCTCCAAGCTTCCCGCAAAACACTGCAGTTGTTCCTTGTCACTCTTGCCATGCATCCGGAGCCAAATGCGTGGCGATGGGCGACGATAACAGCTGCACCGCTTGCGTTGCCGCGGGCTTAGAATGTTCTTTTATAACTCTGAGCCCGCAATCCCGCAAACGCAAACTGGACCCCAACTTCAATGCCGAGGCAAATGTCAAGAAAGGGTAAGAACCCTTTTTTCTATTATTTCATCGAAGGAAGCTGTATCTGTGTGGATTTCTAACTTGTCTTTTAGCTTCAGCTCGGCCAATCTCTCTGCCCGACGAAATCCGAATGCAAGCCAATCAAGTATGGGCGAAAGCAGCTCATTAGTAGAAGAGATGGCAAATGTTGGAGGTCCGACGCTGCTGAAACGAACCCTTGGCATGCAAAACGACCGCTACAGCCAATATATAGGACACACAACCGATTTTGAGCCATCAGTCCTCGACCTCTCATTCTACGACCCTCAAGATGAGAGCCTGCTCTCGCGTGGCACGCTGAGAAAGGTGGCCAAGAACGATACCTTTTTAATGCTGCCTGACGGTGATACCCAAGGGTACGAGCATGCTATTTATGATGTGGAAGCTATTGAGTCCCTTGTTGCGCCGCATGGTCGTAAGCTCATCGACCTCTACTTTTCCATTGTCCACCCAGCGTTTCCTATTCTTCAAAAATACGTCTTCATTGAAAAATATGAGCGTGATTTTCGAGAGCTCCCGGCGCCAATACTAGCAGCAGTCTACATCATGGCAATCAACTGGTGGCACCACAGCGAGCAATTATCCCACCTCGCGCCTCCTGATGTGAAGGAGTTGGAGGGTCTTGCTCAGACCAGCTTGTCCGATGCCATGTGCAGACCAAAGCTTTCCACTATTGAGGCTGCCTTGGTGCTGGCGCAGAGACCCGGTGGCGAGCAGTGGGCTGCTACTGCTCAGCTGGTAGCCGTTTCTCAGGAACTCGGGCTTCACCTAGATTGCTCCAATTGGAAGATTCCACCATGGGAAAAGGGCCTTCGCAGGAGACTTGCCTGGGCTCTCTACATGCAAGACAAATGGAGCTCACTGATTCACGGGAGGCCTTCTCACCTGTTTGAGGCAAACTGGGCCGTTCGAAGCCTCAATGTCCACGACTTTCCCGATATGGACTGGGACGAAGATAATGTAGAGGAAAAGGAGGACGTCGAAGAAGGACGTGTTGTGTTTATGCGGTTCCTCAAGCTTACCGAGATACTGTCTGAGATTCTCGACTCGTTCTACACGCTCAAGGCGATGCGAGCAGTGGAGAATGCAGATGTGCAAGGGATCCAGATGATTTTATCCCAGGCGAAGCCTATTCAACTGAAGCTCAAGGATTGGTACTCTAGCCTTCCGCCAAGCATTCGACTGGAGTCTCTGTCCTCGGGTGGGCGCGTCCCCAAGAGACCCTGCTGCGTAGGCTACTTGCATCTCGGATACTTTGCAGCCGAAATCACACTCCACCGCCGCATAATCAGCGCGGTATCAAACACGCAGTCGTCGGTCGATTCATATATACATCACATCTGCCGCGGTGCCGCCAAAGCCCGCCTCATCTCCAGCATGGACTTTGTCAACCGCCTGACACCGAACCACCTCCGCGCATTTTGGTATTTTGCCTCCAAGACAAACTTTGCCTTGATTGGCACATTTGGCTCGCTGCTATGGGCCACTTCGCCTGGCCGCGAAGAGGCAGACTGGTACAATAGGCGCCTTTCCGAGTACCGCTGGACGTTATCGGTGAGCGCCAAACCAGGCGAGGGCCAGTACTTGACCGAGTTTGCTATGGATATGCTCGATACCTCAACAGTACTGCTGAAGCAGCTTCCTGAGAAGCCATCACTGAGTCGCACTGGCAGTGCGGCCGACTTTTCAATCAACTCGGCACCGGGATCGTTTACTGGGTTTGGCAGCGTGCTGGGCAGCTTCAGCAACCTACCTAGTGGCAACGATAGCAGTGTCCAGAGCGAGGATGAAAGCAGTGAAGACGATGATTTGGAGGAGCATTTTGCCATGGCGTCTTGATTCTTTTTTTAATTGAGGCCTGTATATTTTGATGTGGATTTTCGATGTTCCCGTATGCGAACACTCGGACTTGATATGAAAGCAAATTGGTATAGCGTGATATTATAGGAATTATGCAGCGAAGAATGGCCAACACTTTTGTCAGTGTACGTCAATATATGTCAACTAGATTTATTAAATTACTTCCCCTTTGCCTCATATAAGTGGCCGCCGTTGTTGCAACCGCACCGCCACAGGTAACAGCGCCACCTTCGGAGTGGTGGTGGAGCTATGCAGCGCGACTGTAACGGCGGAGCCCAAACACCACGTCGATGAAACACCTTGTGTCATTGCAACAGAGTCTGAGCGTTTATAACTTTGCTCACCAGCGAGCTGCAAAAGTCAAATCTGTTCAGATGCTGGCCATTTAACGGATCTTCGCTTGTCTTGTTTCCTTTTCATCTGCTTTTCTTGCTCTTTTCATCCTTCACTTTGCTTCACTCGCACAGCTCAAGCATCTAGACCACCCCTAGCTTTGAACCATGGCGCCGTCGTCGCGCAAGGCCGCCTCGGCAGACGCGCCCAAAAAGGACAAGTCACAAGCTTCATCACAGTCATCGACAGAAAAGTTCAACAGGGAGCTCAAAGACCTGGCTTCCAAGGCGCAGAATGACACCTGGACAAACAACACGCTGCGCCGAGTACGCCAACTCATCGGGGCCGTCCTAGTGCTCGCTCTCGCAGCCATCTACGCCAACGTCTCGCAGCTGATGCTCTCGCCCGTATATGGGAGCATCCCGTCGCACACCTGGCATTCACATGTCGTCATGGGCGGCGCGTTTGCTGGCTGGGCTGGTAATCTGGCCATCCAAAAGGTTGTGCCCATCAAGACGTCGCGTTTGCTGCCCATTGTGGCTCTGTTTACGCCGCCAATTCAGTTCTTCCTGGAAGGATATAGCGAGAGGTTCGGTGGTGTATGGGGCCCGGCTATCGCAGAGAGCCTCACTGTGTTTCCACTCGTGGCTATATCAGCTGCGACTGTGGCGGATGTCCTTGACGGTGTCAAGGTGCCGCTGCTGCCGGCATTTCTGGCAGATGCACTGCCCGGTATGGGCTCGTGGGTGTGCTTCAAGATGGTGGAGGGGGCTTCTTCAAAGTACTTGAATTCAGTAATTGGATCGGCGCTTGTTTTCACTCGCATGGGGCTGCAGCTGGCTCTAGGCGGTATTTATGCCGTGTTGGCCCCCTCGATGTATCTCCTGATAACAGTTCCTGCGCTGATTCACACGGCAATGTACAATACTCATGTACAGCTACCGCAGGCGACGGATATGCTGAGAACAGAGCTGCTGCGCCACAATTGGATGCTATTAGACCGCCACGACTCTACGACGGGATATGTTTCCGTTCTGGAGAACCTAAACGATGGATATCGTGTCATGCGCTGCGATCATAGCCTGCTGGGTGGTGAATTCATAGGCGATAGAGGCGGAGCTCTTGCGGAGCCTATTTACGGAGTTTTTGCCATGTTGGAGGCAGTTAGGCTGGTGGAAACACCAGAGGCAGTGCCCGACAGTGACGCAAAGGCTCTTGTTGTGTAAGTGCGCTACTCTGATTGAACGAATGAGAAACTGACAATGGGCCTGAAAGCGGTTTGGGCGTTGGGACAACTCCATCGGCACTTGTGGCTCATGGGATCGACACTACAGTTGTCGAGATTGATGGTGCTGTTCACCGCTTTGCCAAGAAGTACTTTGACCTGCGAGAGAACAATGACCCTGTGATTGAGGATGCAACTGTCTACACGAAACAGCTCGCCAGCACTGGTGACAAGTTTGACTATATTGTCCACGACGTGTTTACGGGCGGTGCGGAACCTATTAGCCTATTTACGCTTGAATTTCTCGGGCAATTGCACACTCTTTTGAAGCCAAAAGGGTCAATTGCGATAGTGAGTCTACATATCAAAAGTCCTAGGTCAACGTCAACTAACCAAGTACAAAATACAGAACTACGCAGGTGACCTGCTACTCCCTGGACCAAGAACCATTGTCCGCACCATCAAGGAAGTGTTTCCCACATGTCGCATTTTCCGAGAGTATCCCCCAGACAAGGACATGATTGCCAAGTCAGGGTCCGACTTTACCAATGTGGTAATATTCTGCAAAAAGGAAAGCGGGTCATTAGATTTTCGTGATGCGACTGCTGCGGATATGCTGGGGACATATGCTCGGCAAGAGTTTCTGCAGCCCAAGTACGAGGTCAAGGAAGATGGCTTTCTGGCTAGTCCTGACGAGGTGGGCATTCTGCGGGCCAACGATACGGATGTCGTGCGACGCTCGCACAAGACGAGTGCTCTCGGGCACTGGAAGATTATGAGGACGATTCTGCCCGCTGCTGTATGGGAAAAGTGGTAAAAGAAAAAAAGTACAAAGAGCCGTCGATTCATGTGCCTGTAAATTCAAAGTCACCAAGCAAAGTAGTGCTATATAAAAACTATAGAGGAACAAGAAGGAATATTAGAGAAAAACACAGACTGGCACCGTTTATGATGAATTGTCCGCCTTGATGGCATTATTGGCATACTCCTCATTCGTTTTCGTCACCTCGGCAGCATACTCGCTAATATAAGACGGCACCTTTTCCACTCTGTTGTACGAAGAAGGCTGAGGCTCGCCAAAGACCTGATGCACAGGGACAACACCAGCCCAGACGTCACCACGGGCAGCATCATTCTCCATGTCGTGCTTGTCATCTGACGTCGAGCCATCGCGAAACTTGAGACTGCCCGATGCAATACGGACCTTGAGAACAGAGGTACTCTGCAGCTCTGCCGACGTCGGTGGCTGGCGGCTATTCTTCCACCTGCCAGGCACGACGGAATCAGTTATGAGCTCAAGCGCATAAAGCTTCTCGTCCGGGTCGGTAACGAGGGTGGCGTGACCGAAGAGGACAACTGAGCGGTAATTGTAGCTCGAGTTAAAGGCCGAAAGAGAAAGCACGAGGCCATCCATGTGCGACGCCGAGGCGCACACGGGGACACCCTCGGCGCCACCGTCGCGGCCTCTGTTGAACATGCGGCCTGTCACGTAGCCGTGGATGTACAGGTCCAGCGGGTCGCCCAGGTCGGCACTTGGACGCGCAAAGGAGCCCATTTGGCCGATCATGGGGAGGGTTGCTGGAAACGGCGAGTCTGGGACGTTGAAGGAGAGGTGTATAAAGTGAGAGGCGTTGACGAGCTCGTGAATTTTACGGAGAGCGTAGACGCCTTGAAGGTGTAGGTTTCGTGTGTTAGTCGCGGGTGAACAAGCAAGAGAAATATTGAGATGATGACGTTGATTTACCTCGCTCGCCGTGACGCTTGACGACATTGGTTGCGTCCTTGGGGTACTCGAGACTGTGGCGGCCCATGGTGAACTACACAGGGTGAGGCGGCTGGTTGGTATGTAAGTCGAGGTTTTGGAGGTTTCTCTTTTATGGCGATGATATGAGGAATAAATTGCCGCCAAATACCAAAGTGAGCTGTGAGGCAGCGGCTGTACTATTTATGTGAGCTAGGATGTGAATTAGGCTGTGAGCTGAGGTCGTCTTCGGTAAGGCTGCCGAGCTGCACAAGGGCGTTTATGACAACAGCAGAGTCACAACGGACGCCCAGGGCTATGGACGCCCTAGTGGAAATCCTGGTAAAATGGATACTTGTAGATGCAGGTGCAGGATGCAAGTGACGATTGACTTCAGATTCGACGAGCCAGTGGACGTGCTAGCGGGCAGCTTTTGCATGTATTCGTCAGGGTCTTACATAAAGCTGGTTCGTGATTCGATGGTTGACTGGATCCCGCGGGGTCAGAATGACGGGCGTGGGCGCCTTACAGGTACAAGGTGGGCTGGCAAACGCAGCCGAACAGCGGAGGCGGAGGGCGGCGGTGTTGGTGTTGGGTGGGAGCTAATGCACGGCGCCGCCGTGCATAAAAGGCTAGACCAGATTAGGGAATTTTGTATTAGAGGCTGCGGCAGTTGGTCTCCGGAGCTACCTTTCGGGGCCATTTCTTGCGCAGGCTAGAGTGCCAGAGGGATAGCAGGAAGCGGACGTGTGTGTTGGCTTGTACATGGTGATGCGGAAGGGATACCAAGCTGCAGTACAGCGGAGAAGCAAGTGCATGATTTTTGGAAGTGTACGGGTTTTGAGGCTTTTGCATTTTGACTGCGTGGTCTGTGTTGTTGTAATACGCTAGACACAAGCATGATAAAGAGCACACGACGAATATATCCGGCTTGAGATGATGATATTGGGCAGGAAGGGCCAGGCGATCCGAACAGGACAAAAGCACGATAATGAAGGGCTCGCTTATGCTTCTAGAATACACAACAGTCAGGACAAGGCCGGGCTCGTGCATAATTGATGTACCCGGGGAGACGTGAATTGTAACTTTAACTGCACCGAACCACGCTGCGTGTCGCGCAATAGCTTCAAGCTCACACACTGTCTGAAAGGCACTTGGCAATACAATAACATGGGGTACTGGTGTTGCGTTACGTGAGCCAAGCGGCTACTTGTGAGATGTAAAAAGACGACAGCAAAGCCAATATCATTTCTTTTTTTAAAGTGTTGTACCTGCCGCAGCAAAGTTTTCCATGGTTCGTCCAAAGAAAACCTGCACACCAGACATTAGTAGACACTGAGCTTGGCAAGCAGCTATTAACACGACAAGACAAATACAACCCAAATTATTCTGATTCACCTCGCACATAACATACTCCTGCCTTTGTCGGTTCCACAAAACAAAGTCTTTCTCTCTTTCCTTCTCCCCCCTGCCCCTTTTATTGCCGCGGCTAGTCTTTTTGGCTACTTGTAACATGTTTGAGGCCATCATGTGAAACGCTCTCGCCGTGCGTCAAGGCCCAATCAGTCTCTACCTGCCGCCCAAAGCAGCCTGTGGGGCCACCGTTTGACACCACTAACCCTTCCCCCCACCCCCACCACAGGCGCCCACACCCACCCTTCTTTACCTCTTACACGACAACCCACACACCTACCCATCGACGGCGCTGACAACCTACAACACTATCCATCCAAAAGGCACCACAATCATGTTGCCCGTATCCCCATCGTCGCCGTTTGAGATCCTGTGGGCCTTACCAATGGCTGCGACGGCTGCTTCGGCCTCTCCCCTGTCGTGCTTGGCTGGTGGATTCGGACGGAGCCATTTGCTGTTGCTTGGAAGCACAAGGCCACGGCCACGGATGGGTATGCACAAACGCAGCACAACCAGGACGGGTCGCTGGTCATGACCCGGGAAAACCTCTGCTGCACGGCCCTTATCCGCCTATTCGTATGCTTGCCATCACTTCTCTAATATTCGCGTCTCGTGACAGTATTTCCCTTCCTTTCTTCCTCTCGCTTTCTGTCGCTCTAGCATCTCCTCGTTGGCGCCGTTGATGCAGCTGGCCTGCCCGCCATGGCCTGATATCCAAAGATTGCTGCTATTTGGCCGATATGCTATTGCATCACTCTCCTCTCCATTCTTTTCGGCCATAGTTTATTTGATTTATTACCTTTTTTTTTTTTTAAACAAATTGCTCCCAACTCCCCTTGACGGGGATACGTTCTCTAATACCACGTCGCAACACCACATGGCCACAATATCATGGCAACTTCTGGCAGCACACAGGCCCTTGTTGCAACTTTTGCATTGTACGTGATTTTTTTTCTCCTTCTTCTTTAAACTCGTTTGCACTTTAAAGGTCATTCTCTAATCGTCTCTTTGCCCACAGTGGTGCTGTAGTTCTCGCTGCTTCCGGAGCCGCCTTTCTCTTCATCCGCGGCAACGGCAAGTCGCTCTTTCGAGATGGCTTGAGGCTGGTCCTCGTTGCATTCTTCATATCGGCCGCTCTATGGAGTGTCATGGGCTTTGCCGCTACCTTGATATACGCCCCAGCTGCCACCTCGTGCCAAGTATTAGTCGCCTTTGCCGCCGCCTTTGACCAACTGGCCCGAATCGCTATAGAGCAGTTTCTGCTGCTGGAGTTGAAAGCAGGTCGAAGACCTTCCACCGCGACATTTTTACTTCAAGCCGTTATTCTCCTACGATTTATTCTGGGAGGTGTCCTCGTCGGCGTGCAGCGTCCTCAGTTTCAACCTGTATGCGTCGGCTCGAACCTGCTGCTCCCTTTAGGCATCGCGTCGCTGGCAACCGACGCTCTCTTTGTACTTATTTTCTTCCTACAAGTAGCATCTGTGGGTTTGCTCCTCAGAAAGCACCGAGCAGATCCAGGTTATGCCAGAGTCAAGTCATTGTTCCTGACGACGGTTTCGCTTGGAGTCTGGCTATCCGTAAGTCTCTCAATCTCGGCCACGTGCTTATTTGCGAGATTCTAATGCTTTAACAGATGAGCATTCCCATGATACTCGGCATTAAATCATTTGCGCTCGCTACTCGAACTGTTGTTCCTGCTGCAGGACTACTCATTCTCCTAGGTATTTTTCTCTTTCCTTCTTTGTTTGAAAGACATATGCTGACATCAGTCTGTAGGCGTCCTGGTCCTTTGCAAAAACAGTCTCATAATAATCATACCTTCGATACCCGAACTTCCGCCATCTGCTCCTGCGACTCGCAGCATGGACATGGACAAGGCCCTCCCCGCACCACCTATATCCAGTCGTGGCACTGATGGTAGAGGCCAAAGCCGAGCCAACGACGCCGACGTACGACAATATCAAGATAATCCTTATCTATCACCAGCGCCTTCCCAAAACTCTGCCTCTCGCGGCGGAAAGTCTTTGCCCACAATTGATCGACCCAGTCCTGGTCAAACAGAACGAGGTATGGGCGGCGTCCCTGTGCAAGGTCAGCTGTTTCCTCCCATACGTGCTAGCACAGCGCCAGTCATTATGCAAAAGCCTCCCAAGAAGGGCCTGAAAAAGCCTGGCAAAATTGCCATATCACAGCCTGTTATGCGGGAAAGCAGTGGCCAAAACCTCATGAAGAAGTTTACAATGGTTGATTTGGAGACTGCCGCAAAGAATGACAAGGAGCGACGCGCTATGCAATCAAGCACCATGCCGAAGAAGCAGACTGCTTCTACCGAGCAGAGTGCCTTGAAGAACCCCCAGGTCTTCAAACGCAAAGAAGTTGCGTCACCTGCTGTCACTCGCTCCACCGACACAAAGGAGGCCGCAGGCTTCCTTGCGCCAGATGCCACTTCGACTTCTGCACAAATTTCTCCGGGAATGCAAGCCGTTCGTCACAGGTCACCACGAAGTATACCAGACCAAGTCGTGGATGCGTCAATCTCGCAGCCACTTCCTCATGTTGCGCAAGTGATTTCTCCACCACCCAGGTCTTTGAGGCGGCCGTCTGTCGCCGGTTCTCAGCGTCAGACAGCCACTGAAGCACCAGCTATCCAGAATCAACACCAAAAGACACGGAGTAGCAAGACCCCTTTACGCCAAAGCTCAGACACGCAGATTTTCATTGATCCAAATACGCCACCCGTCATCCCATCACCTTTACGACAAGAAAAGCCCAAGTGGTCATCATCAGATGACATGAGCAGCCCGCTTGTCCCTAGAGTGAAGCCGCTGCCGATGCCTTTTCCAAAATCACATACGCGAGATAATTCCGCAGGCGAGCAAGACAAGCATCCAAGTGATGCTCGTTTGTCTCTTGCACCGCCTGGTAGTTCGGTCAAGCATGATATTCGCCCGTCAAGGCAGCGACCTCACTCTCCTTTGCCCGAAATTCAAGGACCAACAAAGACGCCGGTCCAGATGCGACCAATGGCAGGCATACCACTAAATCCACGTTCGCAACATGCTCATAGCCGTAACAATGAGTCAAGTGATAAGACCTATACAGTCATGTTCCTAAATGATACTCATGATGCAGAGACTGGAAAGTCAAAACCACTGCAAGAGCAGTTGGCAAGGCACAACGCTGCTTTGGCGGCTCGAGACTCTATAGTTCATCGCCCTAGACCCATCCCTCGACGATCACAACTATACAAGCCAGACTTTACAGCCAAGCTGTCCCCTACAGTTTATCGCCGACGGTCACGATCTGTCGGGTCTATTGAGCTCACCAGGACTAGCATGGAATCTGGATCCGAGAAGTTATCGAGCATACCGCTCTTCCCTCAGCCTCCAAAGAGTGCGAGTGCCGTCATGATGAAAAACGGCAATCAAAAGGCGGATAAGAGTTCGGCACTCGCAGATGTCGCTTTCGCAGGACCTGAGCGGTCCAGCTCTTCAGTTCGTAGCGGATTGGATCAAACAAGCACAACTACGGGGTCTTCGACGACAAGCTCCAATAGCAAATTTCACAATGATTCGCGGAGACAATCTTCGCCGCTTCTTCCGGCAAGCGAGATGCGACACCTATCAATGGCAGCAGTTGGAGACGCCGGCCGTTTATCAGGCGCAACGGCATTTGATGATCCAAAGAGTGCCAGGGAGGGAGCTACGGGGGATGAGAACCAGGTGAATGCCGCTGGAAAAAGTGATGGCAGGGAGACCGTCGTCGTGATGTTAGACACAGCTTCTGAAGGTAGTTGCAATCCAGAGTCAAGGAGAAATTCAGAATCGGCTGCAAAGCCGACGACATGGCATAGGCGAATAGGAGACATCTGCCCAACATTCTCAGTTAGAGAGTCTGGAGGCAGATCTCCGCGACGAGTTCCGCCACCAACGCCATTACTTCTTGGAAAGCCGACAAAATCTGTTCTCGCAAATGAAACTCAGCTCTCACCGCTAGAATCACCGCAGCATGCACTCGATGCAATTCAAGAGCAGCTACGGCGACTCGAAACGGCAGGTAATGAGGATGCAAAAGAGGCGCAGGACCGCCAACGCCGTACACTTTTAGAGAACATTGAAGCCGAGATGGGAGTGCAGGAATCGCACTGGTTGCAGATCCGTGAGGAGCTTGCGGGCCGCTCGCCGGCAAAGAGATGGAGTCAGACTCGGACCCAGACCCCAGCGAGCGGTGATTTAAATCTCACGAGTCCGGCGCCATCGCCTAATAGAAATGAGCGAAGAGAGTCGGGGTCGGAGTCAAGCAGGTCTGGTGATGCGCCAGAGATTGATCCAGCTAGCGCGGCAGGCCCAGGGTCTCCAGGACCCTGGCCAAAAGGGCCAGCTGACAAGAAATTCTTGGAATCCCCCCGATCTCCACCCGACGAGCGCGCTGGCGCACGGCATCCGTCCGGTGCCAGCGGTGTTAGTATTACGTCCGACGATGGTGCGGCTGGTGCAGGTTTAGTGGGCGCCGGCGGAGTCGAAAGCCGAACCGAGCCAGGCACGCCATCGTCTCCATCCACTTTGTCGTCCCCGGCGCAAAATAAGAGACTGCTCTCCGCCAGCGTCCGATCCGTCGCGCATCACCTCGGCAGCCCGACTCCTCCTGATACAGAGGAATCGGACGTTGAATCTGTGGAAAATACAGACTTTGACTTGATTGAGCCTGCAACCTTTGTTTCCGGGACATCGCCTGCATCGTTGGCCGGCCCTGGACTTACACGCACCCTCACTCCGCCAGGCGCTTACCAACCAACCTACCAGCTGCCTTACCAACCAGTTTCGCATTGGAGCATAGAATCTGACGCTACAAGCGTAGCTTTACAAGCTTTAAAAAGCCCTGAACCTTCATTCGAGAGTCCAAATTCAGCAAAGCAACTTAAGTCTTTGTCTATCTCGCCAAAGCTTGATTCGCCAGTCGCCACAAGAGATAACTACAGCGAACCCGACACCGTAAAGGTCGACGTACCTGGCGGCAACGTTATTCCCTTTGTCTCTCTCCCGCAAGGCACAGAAAACCCGCGCCAATCTCTTGCACAAAAGCCGCCTCGGAGGAGCAAGCGGATTACTCTTCTGCCGGATATTCCTGAGAGCCCAAAGCCGCTGGAAAACAAACGCGGCACCTTGGGAATTTTCCAGTTCCCGTGGGGAGAGACGTCCGATATTGCAACCCTTCAGCCACAGCGCATGACTTATATGGCTATGCCTGGAACAATGGCTAGCGGTGTTCCCGTAGCACCGGTACAGGTCCTCGAGTCTCAGAGCTACCCAACGTCCTTCTTTGACCACTACGACGAGGAAGACGCAAGTGAAGTTGCTGCCCCAGACAGCGATAACGACGAAGAATTTGACGAGACTACACTATGGGAAATTGCCAGTCTCCTTAAATCAGACAAGATACCCTCGAGAGTTAGTCTGTTTCCAGGATACGAGCAAGAACGGCCACCGTCAAGAGCCGGCTTTCCACTGGAAGCGTCGGACAATCAGTCCGCGGACACAGAAAAACCTCTTCCTCCTCTGCCCTTAGCTCGCACTCTCTGGCCCGGGAAACGAGTATATGCGCAAGTGTCTCGCAACGATAAATGGATGCCGCAACCCGACCAGAAAGTGTGGAAGGCGTTGATCGGGGAAGGTTCACAAACGCTACGAACGCCACCACGCAAGGCCGAAGTTACTCCCATCACCAGCAGCTCGTTATGGAAACCCGTGGAGAAAGGGATTGCAGAACCAAAAACGGAGACTTCGTGGCTGTGGGAGATGCCAAAGCATAAGCAGACTCAAAGAGCCGAGCCCTCTCATACTTCAGAGTATGCAGAACAGGCAACTCAGCCGGCTCAGCTCTGGTCCGCACCTATATATATTCCGCCTATCCCAAGGGGTCTGCCACAAACGTCTGAGACTTGGAACAAATATCTCTCTACAAAGGTCAAGCCGCTGCGAGTTAAGCCGCGAGCAGCAAAAGAAACCCCAATTCAAAGCTCATCACTCTGGGCACCATCCACGCAACAAGCTGAACCAGCCATGGCTTTCTCTATGCTCTCTTTATTACCCGACTCTCCTCCTCTGTCATCTTCCACGACACCTCGTCTTTGGACGCATCCGCCTGAATTACCCGAAGAACAGACAGAAGGCCTATTCAGCTTAAACCATATACGCCACAACTACCGCACTTCCCCGAATAAACCAGCCGCGCTCAAAACCACGCGCAAACCCCGTAGCAACACCCGGCCTCTTCCAGCTCTGAAATCTACCTGCCTCTGGTCTCACGCCTCAGTATCCCACATCCTCAACCCTCCCGCACCGCAAAACTGGCTCTCCCTCTCGTTGCAGCAGCAGCAACCGGCCTCTCCCGCCTCTGCATCTGTCAGCGACTCAGACGCCTCGGAAACTTCATCCATCCAGTCCGAAGAAACGGTCACATCAACCGTCGCCTCGTCATCAGTCTTCAAGAAACGCACAGCACCGACAGTCGCAGAAAAAGACGAACTGGATTCTGCGCTGCAGCAAGCTCTGGCTTCTAGAGCACCGACAGAAGAAGACGACAGCGATAAGCTCTTTTTCGATGTCACTACATCTCACCCCGTTTTTGCAGTGGATGTGCTGCACATCACCTCGGATACATGCCACCCAGCTGCAACGGGATATCTGCATACAGTTATTAACGGTGCGCCAAGGAAGAAGGCGCCCGTAAGGATGAAGAAGTGGTGAAGTATTCCGTGGTGGTTCTCACGATTATCGGTGGAGTTTGTTTAAAACATGTGTGGTAATAATGTGGCATGATGCTTTTTATTTGTCTTTGGATGAGCGTTGTTTCCAGACTTGTTGTAGGATACTAGCATGGTTTATGGGATCATATAGCGTGCGTAGAAAAGAGTTAGATGCCAAGGACTATACATACTCCATGGCGAATAGAACATATACAGATCAAACATGAAATCATTGTTAATACAATTATACCAAATATTCACATTCGACAAAGCGCACAAGAGACCAAGGGCAGTAAATGAGTGTTTAGTAACCGATGGGGTCATCAATACTCTATCCATGTACTTCATAAACTATAAAACAAAAGGCTGCAAACGGTTTGGATGAAAAGAAGCAAAGGGCAACAAGACAAAATGCCCGCCCGAGACAGCTTCCATAATCGAGCGGCTCGCTCGTCTCCTCTTTTCTTCTTTCTTTTGATACACAATCCAGACAAAGATGCAACGACAGCCAAGCTCCCAACGACATCAATGTCATGTTTTTTTTAAGAGTTCCTTTGCCGTACCGATTTTTGTATTCCCTTTCCATGATGCTTGATGCAAGTATCCTCATCTGTGCGCACTAACGTGTTGCTGAGAATCGTTTCAACAGCGCAGCCCAACCTTTGAACCGTAAACCCGTGGTGTAAGCAATATATATGTTTAGAGATGATTGGAATATCTCATCTCGAGCAGAAGCCGCGACGCAAATAAAGCCATTAAATGCTGCAAAAACCAAAGCGATGGGGTATGCGACGAGTAAAGCCTTCAGCCAGTTGCTGTCAGCTAGGCGCTCTTCCTCCAGCAAGTGTACAGGCAGTGCAGAAACGACCAATCTCTATCCACCCGTGTTCACTGGCGCGAGACAGTTTGGACTGGATTCCAATAAACAAATAAAAAAATAACGTAAAAAGAGACAAAAACAAAACCCAGAACCGTCGCTATGCAGAAATAACAAAACAAGACGAGTCTAATACACTGCTTTATCACGCCAAAATGGTCAGAGGCGAGATGAAACTGGTTATGACAAGTAAAATGGAATCGCTTCATCGAACCGTCATCAATGGAAATCGTCTTCCCATTTGCTGAGGTGGCGAGTTCTCCGGAGATGCAGGCTGTGTCATGGATGCGTTTCCGCGGCTTCTTGTCACCCGGTGTGGCGGGCTGGAACCTGGGTCGTCGAACACTCGCGTGAAAGCTGGACTAGAGTCTGGACCACGCTCGTATCGCAAAGGTCTAGCCGGGCTTTGCGTTAATTGGTCGGTACGCCTGATAATGTCTGAAAGGGCATCACGCAATTCGCCGGATCTGCGAACAAGAGCCTTGAGACTGTTGGTGTCGAACTGAACTTTCCTATTAGCCGCAGCATCGATGATTGAGTCGGTATGAGGGCGGTGTTGCATCGCTTCCATAACAGTTCTGACCACGCCGTTTACGTCGGTGCGGTTCTCTGGTGTCTGAGGGCGTATCGCGGATCGTTTGAGTGGCGTGCTAGACTTTTCTTCCATAGGCGTTCTTGAGCCGCCAAATATATCATCGTCAGGCGAAAAGACGGACCGTCGTCGAGGTGACTGCCTTTCTCGTACGACAGCCGTTTTGGACATGATGGGCTCGAGGCTGGGAGATGACGCAAGCTCATGTTTATCAAGAGCGCCGTCAACCTCTTTGTGCTTTTCTTTTCCATCAAAGGCGTCGAGATCGACCGAGGGGCTCGAGTCCCAGCCATCTTCACTGCCTTCATCGTTGTCATCCGGAGACGCCAAAGCAATGACTCCTTCGGCTTCTTCCCACAAAGCTTTTTGCGGACCATCTAGAATGGCCATTTCTTTGGCATGGCGACACAACCGCTTCAAATCGTTGACAAGGAGAGAAAATTCACGTATTTGTCCCGAATGAGCTTTCACGCTGGGCTGGCTAGCACGGATTGATTCTGGGACCGCAAAGATGTCCTCGTCCTCGCGTTCATTATTGCCACAGGGACCAAATTCAAAGTCTTCGTCCCAGTCCTCGCTAACAGTTTTTGTCCCGAGACCCCAGGTTCCATACTTGGGGCCAGTCGGCTTGTGTTCATCAATAGTATCGTTAACAACCGGAACGCTTTGGCTCCTTACGTGCGCCGGTGTAGGACCTTTTCGCATAGCTGAGCGTCCGCCCCTAGAGTCCATAGCTTGCTTGCCATATGCAGTCTGAGGTCGCCCAGAGCGTAGTTCTGCATCGTGTTTGTCTTGTGCTGAAGGCTCGCTCCAGTCAAAGAGGGTACTGAGAGGTCGATCGTTTGTCATGTTCTCGGCACCGCCATCAAAGCTCTCGCTGTCGATTCTTGAGAGAGCAAGCTTCACGTTAGGATTCATGCCTTTGGAGTTGAGCGAGCTCTTGGATGGGGCGGTCAAAGGGCTGATAATATGTGCATCCAGGTCGTCGTCGTCGTGTGTCCAGTCCTCGTCAAAGTCGTCTTCGAGTGATAGTCTTCCAAACTCTTTAGTAGCAAGGGGTTCGGCCTGATATGCATGACTAATTCCGAGTCGAGGCTGAAGGTCTGCCTGATAGTTCATGCGGGGGGGAACCTTCGCTTCAGAGTTTCGTGGCGCACGAACTGGCGTCTGGGAATTATCCTCTTCCTCCGAGATCTTGTCGTCGTCATCCCAAGGCTTGTCAAGGATCTCATGAATAGACAAGCGTTTGACCTTGCCATTACTTGCCGTGCTTGGGGGGGATTCGTCGTAGACAGATTCCAAAGGCGTCTCAACGGCCCTTGCACGACTGGAGGCGACGGTGCGCAGGGAGTCGTAAAGAGTATCGCTCTTGAAGTCTGTGTCGTCGTCATCGCCAGAGATGAAGCCTCGGCCATCGCTCTCGGATCCCTCCATTATTGGTGATCGTTGATCGCGTTCATAATGCTGTGTGTCCCTGAGCTGCGACATGGCAGCAGAGCTGGTCGAGCTGCCAGATGGCTGATTGAGCCGCACAGGAAAAGTGGTAGCCCCGCCGGCAAAAGCTGGATGCGACAAATCGGCATGAAAACCTGAAGGTCGCTGCGGCGGGGGCAGTGGGGAGGATAGGTTTCTTTTATGGGAGGGCTTCAGTGGTTCCGGTGCAATCGGAGCTGAATCTAGGGGTGGCGGACCCTGGTTTAGCATGGCCATTGGAGGGTTGTTGGCGGCTCTAGGCCTGGAGTCGTCGCCCGCTAGCGGCTTAGAGGGCCCAGTGATGGGCGCTGACACGTGCCGCTTATCTCCGCTAACCAGAGCCTGACCTTCGCGACGTTTGGGGCGTCGAAGGCTCCCTGAAGAAAACGAGGCCAAGTGACCAGCGGCAGATGCAAATGACGTCGAAAAGGATCGTTTCATGCGACTGGAAGAGGGCCGTTGCGATTCCCCAGTGGCAGCATCAACATTGGTGCTGGCACCACCAAGGCGGCCAGTGGTGTGCTGCTCCACATTGTCGGTGGTGGGATGAGCCATGATGGCAGTGTGCGCTTGATCTTCAGGCTGGATGCCGGTTGGCTCGGCTCTGCCTTGTTCAGCCGGTGCATCGGACACCATCTTGGGCTTTACCAAATGCACAATTTGCTCACAGTGCTTTTCAGGGCCAGGCTTTGCGCGAATGCGGGCAGTTTCAACACCCCTCGAGTCTGAACCACGGGCGTTCGCAGGCAGAGCAGGCACGTCGGGTGCCGTTCTTCTAGAATGAAAAAATGACAGCCACTCTGTCTTGGACTGCTGGGGTTTTTCTTCAGATTGTTTTTTCTCGAGAGTGTCGGGCCGTTGTTGCTGGTCAAAAGAGTAGTCGCGACGCTGGGGTTCTTGTTGGTTCGTGTAAGCGTCGGACTCCTGCAAATGCAAGCTACGTTGCTGCAAATCAGCAGATCTCTGGTGGCTCGTGGCAGGGCGGCGTAGAGTCGGTAGGTGTCCTTTTGATCTCGACCTCGATACATCCGAGGAGTCCTGTTTCTGAGTTGACGAGGACCGCTTCACAAGTTTGTTTGGAGGCAACGAAGGAGCGGCCGTATTGGGGCGCAAGATCGGTGCAGCTGATCCGTGTGAAAAGGTGGCCGACTGTCTGTTTTCTGCAATGACGCTAGATCTGGGGCTGCCGTGCTGGGACAACGGCCGGATCACAGAGAGCCGTCGTATCCATGAGCTCGAAGAGGAGAGAGAGTTCCGTCGGCTGTCTGGAGGAGCAGTTGACTGGCCGTCTGTCGTGTAGTTTGTTTGGTCTGTGGCAGAAACAGTTTTAGGTGTAGCGGCCGTGGCCGTGGTCGTAGTCGTAGCAGTAGCAGTATTAGAATTAGTAAAGTATCGGGAATTTCTTGCAGAATTATTTGCGGCGTGGGAGGATTGTGGCCGTTGATACCGCGACAAGGGCGGCCGAGAACGAGTGTGGGAATCAGAACGAGGGGACGTCTTGGGGGGAGCCGAGTCCTGCCCCATTGACGGCTCAGCAGGACTTGTGCCGGGTCGTGACAAGGACGACGAAGGGTTCAAACGGTCATTTCGGGAGTTGCGGGTAGGAGTGCGTTCTATCGAGCTGTTTCGCTTGTGCAGCACGCGTCGGTTCGTGGGAGAAGAGGAGCCGTCCGTTGTTCGTGGCTGGCCAAAGACAAAGCCACTAGCCGCTGCAGCAATGGCAGTTCCAGCGCCGATGAGCTGTCGAGGAAGAGGGCGTGTCAGCAAGACAAAACCAGCAATTGAGGCAGCGGATTGTTATCCAAAACAAGGGTTTCAATCAAGGCGAGTTCCGGTGGGGAGAATGGCCATTGTCACAAAGAACTGGTATGCAATTTCCCCTCCAAAAAGGGTGTTGCGGATGGACTGGCTTTGTTGGAGGGCGGGCTGGTGTTGACATGCCAAACACGAGAGAGAGAAAAACGGCGAGAATCAGCAACAACGGGAGGGAAACTTACGCTGGGAACCGTCTGCATCGTTGCGGAGGCTTCTCCTGCTCCGGCTCAGTCCAAAGCAGCGAGGTCCAAGGCAAGCATTCTAGAAACCCTAAAGGATCAAAAGATGATGCTCTGGGCAAGCCTGTGATGCATGGTCGGCACAACAAACGAAGGGCGAGTGGGAGCGGAAGCTGGAGCTGGAGCTGGAGGCGAGCAGGTGGCAGACGCGGCCGGAATGCGAACGGCGCTCTTTTGTGGCTCTTGCACACACGAGTGGGAAGAGGAGCCCGGGCCCAGCTACTAATTATTAGTACTGTATGTACCTTCTTAGGCAAAAGAGGTGTTGTTATGGTGGGGTCCGGGACACGCATATCGAAGGCGCTAGCAGTGTTTGGCAGGGAGGAAGTACCTGGACGTGCCTAGTAATGTACCTTTTTTAGGGGCTGAAAAGGAACACGTCAGGGCAGGTTACAGGGGACCAGACGCTGTATTCCAGGCGTCCTCGAGCCATTGAGCCTCCCTTTTCGCCGGGCAGTTACGACGATGAAGCAAGGCAGACCCCGAGGACAACAGGAGACAATTCCATCAAGCATTCTACAGCATTCATCTTTTACGTATTCTTCTTTGTATCCCGAGGACCCTACCCATGCGGAAACGGGAAGAGAAAAACAAATTCTCTGCCCAGCTTGTTCACGGCCTTACCCGTCCAGGTACTGATACGCGGGAACTACTGGGTACCTACCATACAGCCCGGCCCAGAACTGGCGGCAAACCCTCAACAAAGGATGCACAACAGTTGCCACAATTAGCATCGTCCTTGGACACTGCGGTACTTGTTAGTACTGGTAGGTAGAAGAGCGAGTACACAGTACTGCACAGTCGAGTGCTACCATGTGTTAAAAAGGTAGTACTGTACACAACGTAATTACACACGTTTTCCTTGCAGGAGTCGGTGGCACCCCTCAGCAAGACGTCAATTGCCAATAGCGCACCACAACACCAGGCCGGTGCAAAACAAGGCCAGCCAGGGCAGACACGCACAGCAGCACAACAGCACAACATGCAGCAGCCGCCCACGCATGCATGTATGTACGCCTTGCTCCAACGGGTCGACGTGAGACATGAGACGTGAGACATGGGCTTTTTTTCCTGTAAGCAGTTTGTATATCTGGTTCACCGTCTGATACATAATAATAGTACGGACGTACTGCGTTTTCAAACTGCAAGATTATACTTGGCAGACTACATAATACAGCAGCAATAAGGCATCGTATCGTATCGTATCGTATCGTATCAATCCTTACCAGCAGCAAGGATTCCATACTCGTACGTTTTGGTCAAGACTTTTACCTTTTTTTTTTTTTTTTTTTAAATAAATCATCTCATATCAGTAGCAATTCTGCTAGCTTCTTACGCAGGGCTACCGGCAGGAAATTACCCTGCGGCAACACAATGGAAACTTTGCACCGTACGTGGTAGCTTCCACTGCAGGGATATATGTCCAGACACAGTCAGTCCCGCCAACGGGAAATCAGAACGTCACAATCAAAATTCGGATCTCGACGCCCGGCGGACCCCCTTCCATCAAGAGGAGCCTGGAGGAGCCTATGTAAACGGACCCAGTTCAACAAGCCTCGCAGTTTGCTCGCTTTTCGCTGTGGTGCTCCCCCTCTTCCATCCTTGTCCGTAATATATAAGCGACTAGCTAGTAGTCATGCAAGGCTCAGACTCAGCTTGCCACAACAGTTACGAGCTAACTAGCCCCAATTTCCGTCTTCTCGTTTTAAAGCAGGCCCTCTGCTGTGAAAAAATTCCCCCATTGGCCCCTTTTTCGCATCCAATTGCTGCTTTGGCAAAACAAAAGCTTGCATGGGAAAACGAACCACCAGAGTCCGCCCCTGTATGGAGCTTGTATGGAGAAAACGTCTCATCTTGGTCCGAAATGACGAATAGAAGAAGACAACAACGAGTTTGCCCAATTTCGCTTGCTCGCCGCGTGTATCCAAAACGTCCGATGTCCGATGGCCGCATCCTCCCAATCCTCCTCCACTTGCCCAGTAGCGCAGTCCATAATAACTCTGCTGGCTCGCATTAGCGTCGTCCTTGGTATGGGGCCTGGATCGACCTTGGTTACGACTTTGCTAATGTATGGACTACTTCGTACCATGATAGTTCCAGGCCACTTTTATTTTTAATGGGATGTTCTCGAGCTGACTATGGCAGCAGTCAGCCCGTTTGCACTTCTCTGAAATACATGATACTTGTACCTGTACGTATGAGGCCAACACTACGAGCTTCTATTTTCATCCTTGCCTCCACAGCCCTCCCACGCTACGCTCAATACGTACCACGTATGTATATCTGGAAAAGGAGATTTGCCCTTTTTGGACCTGCGTTGCAATTCGAGAAAAGAGATCCCTTGTATCTGTATACTCGTATATCTCAACTCCTCATCTCATTTCTTGTTACTCCAAGTGAACCCGATTACAAGCTAGATATGTGGCAAACTCGGGCATCAGATCTCTTAGTATTGGCATGCACACTATAGCGTCCACCATGGCGGAGAGGGGGAACAACCAGCCAGCCAGGACATGATTGCCACTTCCGGGCCATATATGTGCTGTTTTATTACGCATGAAATGAGCGTCTTAAAGCGTGGCACCACTGACGAGACGTCTTTTGAAGCCTGGCTGCATATACCCCAGTATGCATGCTATCAATCGAAGCCATGCGCGCCAGCCTCAGTTCCCCATAAGTATAAACTAACCCAGTCAAAGGCATTGATACGAAAAAGTTGGACGCGAGAAACGTCGGAGAAGACGTGGTACTAGGCACAAAAAAGGCTTGCATTCGGAGTAGAGTGGCAGCCGAGCCCAGCTTTTGTCCCTCATTTATTATTACTGGGTTCGGGTTGCAACCTGCCAATGTATCTCGCATGGCCATCCGACGCAACGGAGATCGTTACTAGTACCTTTATATTCATAAGGGTAAAAATGTCTTTCCGATATCACGGCCCAGGAACTGTCAATCGGAGTGCCAGAGTACACATGTATCATTATCTAGGTATCCGTTTGGGGGAACACCTACGCGTATCGAGTATGTACTCTATATAAAACGTAGATTGCCATGTTTTCTTTTTTGTTTGGCGCCATCGCAGGCCCAGGTTTGGCAGCCTCCGCGGCGTACAATGCCAGGGTAGACCCTGCGCCCGCTCGCTTATACGTACATACTCTGTCTGCATGTCATGCGCAGCACGACCACTCAGAGCCGTCATTGCCGTTGGGTCCATGACAAGCTGAACCTGCAGGGAAAAAAAAAACCTACTTTAATTCGGTTCTTCGAGCAGTGAAAATACAATGCAAGACAGTACCTCCGTGACGGTACAGGTAAGACACGACCGGCACGCGGTGCACCAAATCGAATAATAAATAGAACTTCCGCCCTGCGTCTGTGCGCCTTTGTACGATTAAATGACGGCCACGCCTTAATGAGACAAAATAGCTTGGCGCATGCAGCGAATTTAAATTCGTAGCTGCACAGACCCGATCAAAAGAACGTTGATTTAGCAGCTGAGGGCCACTGCCTTTTGAACAAGTCGTTACTTTCATGACACAAGCCAACATTCTGGTGAGCAAGCATCCGCGGCTCCGACGACAAGGGGGCGAGCGAACTGCATGCACGCACGAGTACGAGTACAGGCAACTCATCGTCAGCTGGGTAATGGTACTCCAACAAGCAATGGTCCCCAGAACATCCAGTACTCCTCCAAGAAAGAAAAAAAAAAAAGGCAGCCGCCGGCAGCTTATCCCCGTGGGAGTACACGGCACGCTGCAGCTCAATGGGTCACATCAAACAAGCCACCGAGCAACAAGACGTCACCGAAATGGCGGTGGCTATGTATCTAGTAAAGCTGACTATTTTGTAAATGTACTGTACTTTATGAAATACTTTTGCTATCATTGTTCTTCCTCCCCGCCAGCTTCAATATGGTGTACTCGCACTGGTGGCGGTTGCGGGAGAAAACCAAGGCAGCGTTGCATTGCGGCCGCCTGGTACGTATAAAATCCGCCACTGCGTTACTTCAAAGACGACGGCCAACGAGTAAAACCATTGCTTGCTCGTCCAGCTGTCCTGCTGCTTCGTATCCCGGTTTTAGGGCTCCTTTTTTTTTTTTTCTTCCCACGTTCATGCGCGTCACTCAGAGGGGCGGATCCTACGAAGTGCATCCTCCACTGTGGCTCTTTGCTGCTTAGACTTGATGCATAGATGACGTTGAACCGTTTCCCATCTGTATATCAACACACATTGGCATAATTGTTCTATATTCTCTCGTATTGCTTTACTTTACGGCACTGGCAATTCACCCATAATGTTTCTGGCGGCAGTAAGGAAGCCTTTCACACTCAACCAGCGTTGACCACTGCACGCTATACGTATTTTGGTGCCTTTCAATGTCGATCCTGGTGGCTGACTGGTGCCAGGGACAAGAAAGACGCTTGCAAGCAGCCACCTTTGGCTCGCTTCCTCCGAGGTGGGTCGCTCAGCGTGTATCAGAATCTAGCGGGCACCATTCAGATGCTTCATGACCCCAGCAAGCCCATACCTCACCAAGCTCGAAAGTAGCCGGGCGTCCGTAAAACGCGGCTTTCAATGGCGCGGCTGCCATGACACCCATGGATGAGGAGGAGCTGCAGAACATGCAAGCATGTCGTGTGTCCAAGGGGGCCTGTTGGTGGCTACTAGGAGCATCAAATAGCTTGCCAAGCTGTGTGGCTATGATGCACCTGCCTTCGCGGGTTTGATTCGATCATTCTACGAGCTGGTCATGGTAACTTGAAGGAGCTACTTCCACGGTGCTTAAAAGTCTCTCTCTACACGCCTCCTTTGTGTCGTGGAGCTGGCCAGTCGCCTAGTCGTTAGTCTTTTAATGCCGCGAATCCCACTCAACTCCCCGAAACTGTACTCGAGCCATACGAATAGAGTATTCGGGTTTAGTAGTGAACATTGGTAACCAAAGTACCTCTACTAGTACCGGCGTACGAGAACCACATCTATGCTCGTAACGCAGTGGGCACAAGAGCCCCCGAGACCTATTATAGCATTCGTACGCCTTCCAACCCGGAAACTGGACGCCCAAGCTACAATGGTCCCAGACAATCGGGTCAGCCAGCAAAAAAGCCTTGTATCCACTCCAACTCGCCGCCATGTGGTGGGGGAGCCAAGTCGTCGTCGTCGTCGACGAACCCCGCCAACCTCTTATCACAGTTTTTGTCGAAGTCGGTAATGGTTGCGCACCTCCTCTGCCCGAAACGAGACGGGTGGCGAATATGCGTCGGGCGTGAGAGACTATTTGTGAATATGGACTGATGTTGCCCACTACTTGCCGCCTGGGCCTTCACGGCCTTCACCATCCACCACGACTTGTTCCAGCGGCAGTTGTTCAGTCCGAATTTGTGGCTGGTCCGTTTTCGCGATGGAGGTCTGGCGTAGGGTTGCAAATGCGACCTTATATCCCACACAATGGCGCCCTGCTGTTCACAAACGGTGATCAGCTGGAGTTTCAAACGACGTAGGATCGATGCATACTAGAGTTTCACTCAAGTTGAAAAGAACCACGTACGGCCAAGGAGCATGGCAACGATGCCAAAAATTGCCTATAGGGTAGGTAGGGCTTACACGGAACCATGGGCTATTTTATTGGTTCTCGGTCATGTGCAACTGAATATTTGGCCGTCATTGAAATTGCTACTGATTCGTTGCGGCTTAAATTTGCATGCACAGCCTGATCTCCAAGATTTCGGCGTAATAAATGTGCGCATTTTTAGTGCTTTATTATGCGATGCCTCACCATGCGGGCGGAAACGCTCATGATTGGATCACATAGGACATCGCGTGATGCGCGTCGCGTATCGGACGCGTTTTTACCCTAACGGTTAGGAAGCGGACTCTCTGATTGGTCAGGGCGGATGGTGAAACCCGGAACTGCAAAATTGGAGACGCTCGGGCTTACACCTGCAGCTGCTTCTGCAGGGCCCGCGCAATTTTGCCCAACCAAGGGAATGTAAAACGAGAGACTTGCCTAGTCAACGAATTAAAAATAGTCAGCGAGAAGGGCGTTTGTGGCGCTCGAATTATGTTTCCGTATTTGGACCATGAGCGGAGTTGAACGTCTTTTTAAAACGGCTTGCTGCTGGGATTCGAACAATGTTCGCTCGCCGAAACTTGCTGCGGCGCGCAAATCCTTGACTTCATGACGACTCTGACATGTACAGCTTCCTTGAATATTATGCCTTCTAAAGTTTTCCAGTATCGTACCACCTCGCAACATTGTACCTATCTTTTGGGCTGTCGTGACCAGATGCTGGCCTCTCACGGAGTCGGAGCTTCAATGAACCGGGCCGGGAGCTGTCCCGAGCGGGGCACTTGGCGGGGTGACTCCCCCGAAAGCCAACCACTCGAGGCCCACAATTGCGAAATCGCTGCAAAATCGCCAGCAACGTCAGACTGCATAGCATAATCCAGGTATAGTATCACGACACTGGCGCAGTCGGACACCGTCATCGCCCTGTCAATCCACCAAAGGCATTGAATCTTGCCCAAGGGCGGTTTAGAAAAGATGGAGGCGGAAATCAAGGCCGCCATCCCCAACATCGACCCAGTCGTCTCCGAATATTCCGTCGGCTATCTGAACCATGCCTCAACAGCTTGGTCCGATGAAAGCGAGGCGTCTGGACTCTCCCCTCTAAACGAGGCTGCCGAGACTATCACCGAACTCCTTCTCTCCGCTTCCAGCAACATCGATGCCTCCCTCGAGAACAAGATCAAGGCCCTCGTCGAAAAATGGGTGAACAAGTATACCGAAGCGAATGGTGGCGAACGTCATGGACCCCTTGCGGTCAGACGCCTGGACCAGACGATCCAAGTGAGCTCACAGCGCAACATGTCCTCTACCCTGGCGGTTGCGTCTGGTGGTGTTGACCTGGAGTCGGCCAATACCCGCAAACTCGAATCCAAGGTCGACCGCAAGAAGCTTGAAAAGGCTGAGCGCAAGATTGCCGCCAAGCAGCAGAAGAAGCAGTTCAAGAATGTCGAGTACGAGGCATCAAGGCTTCTCGACCAGCCCGAGTCGACACAGTCATACGAAGAATTCTATATGGCGGTCAACCCGCTGCAGCTCGGCGACGCTGCAGCCAACAAGACCAAAGATATCAAGCTGGACAATATCGATGTCCAAATCGGAGCCCAGCGTATTCTTACCGATACGACCCTTACGCTTGCACATGGTCATCGCTACGGTCTCGTTGGTAACAACGGTGTGGGTAAATCCACTCTGCTGCGCGCACTGTCAAGGCGTGAAGTTGCTATTCCCACGCACATCTCGATTTTGCACGTCGAACAAGAAGTAAGTCCTACAACAAACGTTGTGCTCTTCTGAGACATATATACTAATGAAGATGTAGATTACTGGTGATGAGACATCGGCCATCCAAGCGGTCCTGGACGCTGATGTTTGGCGCAAGGTGCTGTTGAGAGAGCAAGACGTGAGTGTTCTTCGTAAGCCCCTGCAACAATAAGTATCTAACCGGCTTCCCAGGAACTCACCAACGCACTGAATGAGCTTGAAGCCAAGCGTGCGCCACTTGCCGACACCTCTGCCGACGCTGCGAAGATTGACCGCGAAAGGGAAGCTTTGGATACGAAACTCGGTGATGTACAGGGCAAACTGGCCGAAATGGAGTCGGACAAGGCAGAGTCGCGAGCAGCCAGTATCCTCGCTGGTCTCGGTTTCTCGGTCGACAGTCAGCAGTACCCTACCAAAACATTTTCCGGTGGTTGGCGAATGCGTTTGGCCCTTGCTCGGGCGCTCTTCTGCGAGCCTGACCTGCTACTTCTCGACGAACCGTCCAACATGTTGGACGTCCCATCTATTACTTTCCTTTCCGAGTACCTCCAGTCATACCCCAGCACAGTGCTTGTTGTTTCTCACGACAGAGCCTTCCTTAATGAAGTGGCCACTGATATTATCCACCAGCACTCTGAGCGACTCGACTACTACAGAGGCGCCAACTTTGAGTCCTTCTACGCTACTCGCGAAGAGCGCAAGAAAATTGCAAAGAAGGAATACGAGAACCAGATGGCTTACCGTGCTCACTTGCAGGCCTTCATTGACAAGTTCCGCTATAATGCTGCAAAGTCTTCCGAGGCTCAGTCTCGTATCAAGAAGCTGGAAAAGCTGCCTGTGCTGGAACCTCCCGAGGCAGAATACAACGTCAAGTTCAGATTCCCAGAGGTGGAGAAGTTATCACCGCCCATTATTCAAATGGCAGACGTCACGTTTGGATACAACAAAGAAAATATTCTGCTGCGCAATGTCGACCTCGATGTCCAGCTGGATTCACGTATCGGTATTGTTGGTCCCAACGGTGCTGGTAAGACTACTGTGCTCAAGCTTCTCATTGGAAGCCTCCAGCCCTTGTCTGGTATCATTACTGCCAACTCACGCCTCCGAATTGGCTTCTTCGCACAACATCACATTGACGCCCTCGATCTGACCACGAGTGCTGTTTCCTTCATGGCCAAGAACTACCCTGGCAAGTCTGATGAAGAATACCGCAGACAGCTTGGCGCTTTTGGTATCACCGGCACTATGGGCCTGCAGAAGATGGGCCAGCTTTCTGGAGGTCAGAAATCTAGGGTCGCCTTTGCTTGCCTGAACTTGACCAACCCGCACATTCTTGTTCTGGACGAACCGTCTAACCATCTTGATATCGAAGCAATGGATGCGCTGGCTCAAGCGCTCAATGAGTTCCAGGGAGGTGTTCTCATGGTATCCCACGACGTTACTATGCTGCAAATGGTTTGCACATCGCTCTGGGTATGCGATGGCGGCACGGTTGAGAAGTTTGACGGCGATGTCAACCAGTACAAGAAGAGAATTGCTTCTCAGGCTGGTGAGGCGGGTGTTGTCAAGCACCACTAAGGCATTTGAGAGTTGGTTATGGGAGTCGAATAAAGCGAATCAAACCACAAAAATAAAACAAAATATTCTCTCCAGAACCCCACCAAGTTTTTGCTTAAACTGAATTGGGTTATATCGTAGCACTGCTCGACAGGTTGCTCATCTTGCATTTAAAACAGTTCTCTAGTAGAGAGCTCGCAGAATAACGTTCTCTCTGTTTCAGCCAGCAAGCGGCCATCATTAGCACCAAAAGCTCCCGAGGTCCTTTGTGCCCTCTCGTAGTCCTGCGCTTTACGGCAGGCAACTGGGCTCCGAAAGGCAAAGGGAATTACTTGTACTTCTCAGAATATATACTCCGATCACTATTTAGCTTCAGAAGTACATCAAACATACGATTACTGTACAGTTAAGCTAATAATGTTGCCACATCTGTAGCGTTTGCTTTCCCATCGTTGAAGATTTGCACCGCACGTTGCGGGCCGGTTGACCGTCACCAAACCTTCAATGTGAGCGTGTACCTGGCTGGTGGGGCTCTCTCATCTCGGGACTCGAGCCCCGTCCAACCAAATCTCCCAGTGCCAACGTTGCAGGAGCGGTGTCTTCAATATGGGCCAAGCGTAATTCGCCCGGCTTGAGATGCGGGAAAAAAAGTCAATTAGAAGCCCCAGCTAATGCTTTGTAGCAATACACTTAGGGTATATACACAAGGTAGCTTCATGAGCCTTCTTCCGGCGGCGTTTTGTGCTTACCGCGGAGGTAGACACTGGCATTGTAGAAGTGAGAGAGAGGGGACCTGGCGAGATTTGGTGGGTGCCGAAGCTGTGCCACCTTTCCCGTTGAGGCAAGGCTCGGACCAGGTGGGAAACAACCGTGAGTGGTCGACTGGCACCAGGGAAAGCAGCTCGCCCTCCGCTCTTTCCCTGTCCCTGGGGATCGTAGCGGTGAACCAATTTCCACCCCTCTCAGCAAAAATCAACACTCGCCGACTCCTCTCCTCAACCTTTGCCCAACCTCCATCCCCATATCTTGAAGCCCTCCCCGGAGTCGAGATAGCTGCCAATTCTTACGACCATCATCTACATACCGATTTTGACAGTTTTTCTTCGCCAACATGCGTGAGATTGTAAGTCTCGCCCTCCCCCTCAACGTCTTGTTGACCCCTCCTTCGACGCGTTCCTCAGCGGCCCTGAGTCTGAGCCCCTGAGTTATACCCCGCCGAGCATTCCACCACAGCGCCTGCGAAAAGGGTTGCAAGACACGTTGTGAACAATGGGAATAGTTGCTGACTTTTGTTTTTTCTACTTTATAGGTTCACCTCCAGACCGGACAGTGCGTAAGTAGCTTCAAACGCCTATAAATATTTCCTCATGGGAAGCAAAAGTGGACCGCTTCGCTCACAATGTTTTGACAGGGTAACCAAATTGGTGCTGCTTTCTGGCAGACCATTTCGGGCGAGCACGGTCTCGACAGCAATGGTGTTTACAATGGCACTTCTGAGCTCCAGCTCGAGCGTATGAACGTCTACTTCAACGAGGTGAGTTGGCCCGACAAACGAAAATATCGCGTTGATATCTCGGTGTGGAGACTAACAGCTACTTCGCGTAGGCCTCTGGCAACAAGTATGTCCCTCGCGCCGTCCTCGTCGATCTTGAGCCCGGTACCATGGACGCCGTCCGTGCCGGTCCTTTCGGACAGCTCTTCCGCCCCGACAACTTCGTTTTTGGTCAGTCCGGTGCTGGCAACAACTGGGCCAAGGGTCACTACACTGAGGGTGCTGAGCTTGTTGACCAGGTCCTCGACGTCGTTCGTCGTGAGGCCGAGGGCTGCGACTGCCTTCAGGGCTTCCAGATCACCCACTCTCTCGGTGGTGGTACCGGTGCCGGTATGGGTACCCTGCTTATCTCCAAGATTCGCGAGGAGTTCCCCGACCGAATGATGGCCACCTTCTCCGTCGTGCCTTCGCCCGGCAACTCCGACACCGTTGTCGAGCCTTACAATGCCACCCTCTCCGTCCACCAGCTTGTCGAGAACTCTGACGAGACCTTCTGTATCGACAACCAGGCTCTGTACGACATTTGCATGCGTACCCTGAAGCTGTCCAACCCTTCATACGGCGACCTCAACTACCTGGTTTCCGCTGTCATGTCCGGCGTTACCACTTGCCTGCGTTTCCCTGGCCAGCTCAACTCTGACCTGCGCAAGCTTGCCGTCAACATGGTTCCCTTCCCCCGTCTCCACTTCTTCATGGTTGGCTTTGCTCCTCTGACCAGCCGTGGTGCTCACTCTTTCCGCGCTGTCAGCGTTCCTGAACTTACCCAGCAGATGTTCGACCCTAAGAACATGATGGCTGCCTCTGACTTCCGCAATGGTCGCTACCTGACCTGCTCTGCCATCTTGTAAGTTTTAACAAATCTCGCCTGTTCCTCGCTGCAGCCGATGCTAACTGATAAAATAGCCGTGGTAAGGTTGCCATGAAGGAGGTTGAGGACCAGATGCTCAATGTGCAGAACAAGAACTCGGCCTACTTCGTTGAATGGATCCCCAACAACATCCAGACCGCTCTCTGTGCCGTTCCCCCTCGCGGTCTTAAGATGTCTTCTACCTTTATTGGTAACTCCACCTCCATCCAGGACCTCTTCAAGCGTGTTGGTGAGCAGTTCTCTGCCATGTTCCGTCGCAAGGCTTTCTTGCATTGGTACACTGGTGAGGGTATGGACGAGATGGAGTTCACTGAGGCTGAGTCCAACATGAACGACTTGATCTCTGAATACCAGCAGTACCAGGACGCCGGTGTTGATGATGAGGAGGAGGAGTATGAGGAGGAGCTCCCCCTTGAGGCTGACGAGTAAGATGTCTCCAAGATGCTCTTCAATTAGCACTGGAGAAAGCCTTGGTTTAGTCCAATTCGGCTCTGGCTAGTTTATGTTCACTTCGGGTGGTGGCAGTAATTACTTGTCAGGGGTTTCTAGATATCCTTGAGTGGTAGTACGATTCACGTAGCAATTGTGCGCAACCAATATAAACAAGAGTACCATTGTACCAATTATTTATTTTGTATTCAATAATTTCCAAAAATAATTTCAAACGGACTTTTTCATGGCAATGTGACTTACACGTCGGACCCTTACTTAGTACCTACCTAGTTTGTGAGTGAAGTTGTGGGTACACGTGATGCGCTGAGTCAGCAGCCGAAATAGTTAGTTGCAACTTCGCGATTTGTCCGAGACGGGGATCCGGACAACCGACGACGACACTGGCAACAATTGATACCCAATGGCTGCAATTTTTGCCCCGTCAAGGGCAAAGGCATTGCGCCATGCGATTTTGACATCTCCATCAGCCGCAGTGAGCCTGCCTGGCTTTTTGGTGCCTGCGTGGCAGTCAATGACGGCACCCCGAAACTTTTCCACCACAGTTCCCCGACCCTCGAAGCTTGGTCGCACGCCGATTTCAGTACCACCTGGCGTGGAAGTTGTCATGGGGGACTCAGTAACCCTGAAGTCCATGACCTCGTATAGAACAACTGTGAAGAAGACGATTACCGTCACTGGACCACTTGGTTAGTCTTGGTTGCTCTTTGTCTCCTTTCGGGTCTCTTGACTTGGCGTCCAGGAATCTCGGAAGCGACGGCTGCGGGAAAGCAAAGTTACTGACAGATGTTTTCTTTAGGAACGCTTAAGCTGAGCGTGCCCGAATTTGTCAACCTAGAGCACGATTTGGAGAACAGGAGGATCTCGATGACGGTGGAGGATTCCAACGTCAAGCAACAAAAGGAGATGTGGGGTGCGTTTTTTAACTTCTCTGACACGATTTGCAAAAGATTGTTTTATGTTTTAAAAAGAGAAATATGCTAACTGTTCTTGATGGGTCATAGGTACATCGTGGTCTTATCTTACCAACTACATCATGGGCGTTTCAGAAGGCCACACGACAATCCTGCGATTAGTCGGTGTCGGTTACCGAGCGACAGTTGAAGAGCGCAGCGGCAAAGCGGAATACCCGGGCCAAAAGTTTCTGTGTCTCAAGCTGGGATTCACGCACCCGGTGGAAGAAGGCATTCCAAAGGGCGTAAAGGTTACGACGCCGTCGCCGACGAGAATCCTGCTCGAGGGACCGGATCGCGAGGTGTTGCAGTCCTTTGCTGGCAAGGTGCGCAAGTGGCGGCCGCCGGAGCCGTACAAGGGCAAGGGCGTGTTTGTCAATGACCAGACCATTAAGCTGAAGCAGAAGAAGATTAAATAAGCGTATCGTCGTGTGGAAGCAGGGGAAAAAGTCTGGAGAGGGGAGTTTGTTTTCCCTGACTGTATTGTTGTACCTGTGGCTCTGCGGTTGAGAGGCACGAGCAACTCCTGTATAATAAACTTGATTGTGTGGCGTTTTATAGATTCATACATACATCATGCTCTTTTTTTTTCTACCTGCTTGAAAGAGTATTATATCTATCGCTCGTAACTTTTTGTGTTTCATTGCTTGAACATGTCCCAATCGACCTTTGACCATTTTATCTAGCAGCTTAAGCCTTATTGTTAAGAACCTCTTGAACAACCTCCAGAACCTTGCCGTGGACAGCAGCGGGCGCAGCAATGACGCCCTTGTTGTTGGCGAGTGTGCGGCCGACGCTAAAGTCGAGTCTCTTGCCGTGAATATCAGTTACCTGACCACCAGCCTCGCGGACAATGAGGTCGCCAGCAGCGTGGTCCCAAATCTTCTCCTGGTAGGTAGCCTTGACGGGCAGACGCAGGTAAATGTCACCAGCGCCACGGGCAATGGAGCCGTACTTGGCCTGCGAGTCCATGCGGACGCTGGGCTCGGTGATGCCAAGCTTCTGCGAGATGCTGGCCTGGTCGCCGTGGGCAGAGTGGCCGGCCTCGACAGACTCGCAAAAGGTGGCCTTGGAGAGGTCGGACAGGGTGCGCATGGAGATGGCCTTGCTGGCGCTCATGGCGCCGTTGGTGAGAGCGCTGCTGGTGGCGCCGCGGCCCTGGACGGCGGAGAAGACGACGCCGTGGCCCTCGTCGGTCTGGTTGGAGCCAATGTCGGCCGTCAGGCGGGCGGTGTCGTCAACGGGAAGGTTGGGGCAGCCGAGGACGCCGACCTTGACGTCGCCGTCGACCATGAGGCCGAGGCAGACGGCGTACTGGCCGCCGCGGAGGAAGCCCTTGGTGCCGTCAATGGGGTCAATGGTCCAGATGCGGCCTTGGGAGCCACCGGGGCTGTTTCCGCGATCAATGAGCTCGAGCATGGAGTCGACGCTGGTGATGGGGCCGCCGAGGAGCTTCTCGGACTCGTCGTCGGCGAGCTTGGTGCCCTTGACAAGCTCCCAGATGGTGTCCCTCAGGTTCGAGTCCTCGCGCAGCTGCGCGGCCTCTTCTTCGGCTACAATGGCATCCTGGGGGAAGTTGTGCTGCAGGGCGGCGATGATGAGGGCCTGGGCGCCAAAGTCGCCGATTGTGACGGGGCTCTTGTCGTTCTTGTCGACGGTGCCCTTTGCCTTTTCGTGGAAGACTTGCTTGGTGAGGATCGCGGCGCGCTGGACGGCTAGCTGCGCAACCTGCAGCTCGTGGGCGTAGTCGGACATTGTGGAGGAGAAGCTGCGGCGGAAGAGGTGGCCGGACAGCTGGAGGAGGCGGCGGGGGAAGATGGAGGAGGCTATGGTGGCGGCTGAGGTGGACAGAGTCGTCGATGAAGTGTTTGGAAGCTGCGGTATGAATACGGCAGCTAGTAAGAGGGCTAGCGACGTGAGGAGGATTACGAGTCGATATGGGGATCTGGGTTGGCGGCGGGGTCGTGCTTCAGTCATGCAACCTGATTCAGTGAGGAACTGGACTGTATTAGTTTTTATATGCAGAAGGAGGGGGAGGAGAGGTATTGGAGGAGAGGTCTTACAGGTGAGAGCAGGGTTGTACGCAAGCTGGATATAACGGAAGAATCGGCTCGACTATCGACGCAGCTGGGCAGCTAAACTTGGTGTTGTCCTTTGCGGTTGCGTGCTGACTTGGATCCTCCATTGGAGGGGTAGCTCCAGAATCGGATACCGATGTGCCGATGTGGTGCAGTAGCAGTGGGTGCAGTAGGCGCCGGCGACCCGCTGGCGCTCCTATATGCCGGCTGCTTGGGTGAGGAAATGCAGCGTCCACAGCTTACCGAAAATTTTAAAAAATACAATGGGATTCTTTGATGAAAGATTATTTACTAATAAGTATATACAGAGTGGAATTAATTTGTAGTATGCCTGTAAAATTGCCAAAAGAAGTACTCTTAAGGTCGTCTTACATGCCATATAGCTATCTGATGTAAGCCGCCTTGTCTCAGCCCAAGTTACTGCTTTAAGATATCTTAGCAAGAAGAGAAATATCTCAAACCAATTTGAGTAAATATTCAAGTACAGAAATATTTGATAAAACCCATTTTAAAGCCCCTTTCAACATCTTTGCAGAGGTGAGCGTTTCCACCCACATCTTGCCGCCCAAGACCCTGCTTACATAACCACGAAATTTATCGCCAAGCTCCAAGTTCGCATCTTCAACTTTTGCGTAGAGCAAACCATCTACCCGCGACAGAAACCCCAATACCCCCTCAACCTGCGGCCAAAGAGCAAGAAATATAGCTTGCTTGGGACTGCACCAACAGAAAAAAAATAACAATACAAATACGCCAAACATGTCATCAACAGCCTCCCCCGCAAAACTCCGCTCCCTCTACCGCGCTATCCTCCGCGAACTCCCTCCTCGCCCGATCCTCGCCCGTCCTCGCTCGCCGATACACACACGGCTGCGCTCGTCATTTGCCAGTCCCAGCAGCAGCGCCAGTTCAGAAACATCAAGTTCCAAGGTTCCCACGCCTGAAGTAGCAGAGCAGCTGGTTGCGTACTTGCGCTCGCAACGCATGTATGCTACGCTTTTGGAACGGTATAACCCCGGCATGGATATGGATGATGCTGAGAGGGTGCGGTTGACGGCTAGGAGGGTTGGTATGGACTTGCCTGTGACCAAGGGGCAGGAATAAAAGTGAGGCAGGAGACGGAGATTAGAAAAGAGGGAAGCAGGAGTGTACTTTTATGCAAAACGAGACGCGAGACGGGCGTTGCGAACGCGGAATCGCAAATTCATACGACGAGTCGAGGGAATTCCGCCGTGCATCAGCAGAATGTATATTTTATTTGAACGAAGGGGTGGAAGCGATACTGTACAATATGGAGACAAAGCCCTATCTATCCGCAATGGACAAGGGGCTAGCATCTGGAGCATGGCGAGGTGCTATGGAGAGCAAGACCACAAAGTTATAGCGCATTTAAAAGTCATATATACCACATTATCCTATTTCCAACTTGCAATATACTCGGCCGTTATCAACATACTTTCCAAAACAAGGGGTATCTACAAATATCCATCCCGTACGCTAGATGCTTCATTTTTATCCGGATAGCATGTGTTTATATATACGAGTCCATCACGCACCACCAAACGTGCCCTCCTCGAGCGTCTCATCCCATCCGCCAGTCTCAAACAGCCACCCTCTCGTCCGCTCCTTGACACTCTTCAATCCGTCCCCGAGCGTATTGTTCCATTGCTCCTGGACAACGCGTACTTCTTCTTTGAGATCCTCGGTAAGACGACGGACTTCATCTTCGCGCATCGTTTGCGCACGCATTGGCCCGTCTTCAAGCCTTGTGTATACCCCGTTATGCTCCTGCACCTCTGTTTCTAAGACTCGTCCTTTGGCGTGGACAACTGCCTCTTTGACTTCGTGTAGGAGACACTGCAGGTTGGCGTGCGACTCGATAAACTGGTACGTGCTCTTCTCGGCGTGCACAAGGAGGCTAAACAGATACTGAAGCGGGTGATCGTGGTAGGCGGGATTCTCGTCGAATTCGGTAGACGGGATTTGAATGTTGAATCCGCCCAGCTCCGTTGGAATACTGTCCACCAGACCACTCAGCGGTGGCGCTATATCCCAGAATGCAGACAGCTGCAACGCTACACCACGCTCTACGGCCTCTTTAACAACAGATCTGAACTCTCGCGCACGATTCAAAACTTCGTTTGTGTATGAATACTCGCGATTGGCAGCGTCGTTGGCAAAGAATTGCTCCGCAGACTTGAGCTTCTCAGTATTTCCTGACAGTCTGTAAGGCGTCAAGACGACTTCACGATATCGTGCATTTCGATCCGACAATAGGTCGTATATTATCCGGTGCAGAGATTCCCTTGTCTCAAAAATCCATTTAAGTAGGGTGAGCTTTTCCAGTAGCTCGGGTCTGTCATCGCCTTCTTCTTGTGGCATGTCTGCGTCGTTTTGTCCATTGTCAAACAATCGTCTAGCCATGTCATCAAAGAGATCGGTTGCTCGGGAAATCCGCTTTGTCAAAAGTTCGTTCAACGGGAGTATCACAGAATTTTGAAAATGCTCGTATTCCGTCTTTTCAAGTTCCTTCTTTTTATCCTTTTCTTGCTCCTGAGCGTCGGATTCAATGACAGCGGCGTCGGCGTACCCAATGTTTCCGGAGCCAACTTCTGACTGTAAATTGGCTCGGAGCGCCTGTCGACGATCTGCTGCGGCCTTGGAAAATTCCTCGCGTCTCTTAGAACTCGCAATCGCAAATTTTTCCTTGGTCCTGTCCATTTCAGCGAGCTCGCTTAATATCCGAACAGCGTTCCTGGTTTCAGTAAGTTGCGGGTGGTTGTTGTTGACAGCGGGATGATGACGAGGATAAGGAGGCGGCAGCGTGACCAGTCGCGACACATCCAGAGACCCTTCTACTTGAGAAATAGCTGGCTGATTGGTGGCGATTGGTGAGTCTGAGAATTGTTGTTGTTGTGGTATTGAGCTCGCCATTTCCTCGCTGTCGTGCCATCCGGTCTTCTCTGGTGGATAGGCTGATGATGAAGCCTCGCCAGGACCATATTCTTGACCTTCTTCAACCCATTGTTCTTTGGGTACGCCCATGTATTTTGATTCACGCTTAGAGCGTTCAATGCGAGACGGATCGCCCTGTGAAGACGATTCCCACCATCGGCTTGGCGGGCGCCCACGAGAGCTGCCATTTTCATGATTGTCACTTACACTCATACTCAGGATTGGCGACAGAGAAGGCATGTAGTTTGCCCCGCCCCAATTTTGATTGGTAGGACCACCCGATGGCGAAATCGGAACGCCTGCAGACGCCGGTGCAGAGTTCGGTAGGCCATCGCTAAGGGAGCCCAAGCCACTTGAATCTCGGTTCGAGCGATTGAATCCCGCCGAGCTAGGAGTCCAACCTTCCTGAGATGTTGCTGATTCGCGGCGCGAATCTGTCATGGGACGGAACAAGTCTCTGGTAAGGTCAAAGATCTCGGAGCCCATGGCGCCAATTGCCACAGCATATCGCTCACGTCGAATTCTAGACTCGCTCACAATGAAATCGGCAAAGAGCCGGACTCTATCTGCATCAGATGCCGCTGCCGCCTCTTGAGTTGCAAATGCTTGGAATCTTTCGACAGTCCCCTTAACAAATTGATCTGAAGTTTGCATAGCTACAAGCTGCCTGGACACAGCGCTGCTTGCTGACGGCGGCGGCCGTGACCCTTCACGAGGTTGAGAGCTAGCAGCCGATCTAACCTGCGGAGGGGGTGTTGGCAGTGCCTTTGGGATAGTGGATTGGCTCTGCGAACTTGACTGCCCAGGTTTACTCGGCGTCGGTGAAAACGGGGGCGTTGCCGTGCCGAAGTGAGGCAACTTTGCAGATTCCGTGGCCCTTGGTGTCGAGTTACGCGAATCTTGGAGATAACCTGCAGATTCGCCCGTCCGGGGAGTTTCATTGAGAGGGCGACCAGCGCTGCGAGGTGTCGACTTATTTATTGTAAGACGTCGAGTGAGACCATTCGAACTGGACGGTACAACAATGTCTGATATGGTTTGCGGGCGAGCGACTGCATCAATTGAGCCATGCGTGCTCTGTCGACTCTCTGAGCGTCTCTGTATAATTGTCTTGTCATGGCGAACAGCTCCCGTCCGATTCAGACTGCCAGTGCTGGATGAAGACCCGAGAGGTTCACTGACATCATGAGAGCTGCTTGCGGCCTCGGTGTCTATTGTTAAACCAGGGGACCTTCTCCTTCCGGACTCGCTCGAAACCGGCGGAGAGTCACTATCTACCCATCCTGCTGGAGTAGGTGGAACAGGACCAAGTGATGTGACACCACTCGGAGGAGGCCGGCGTGTTGGCGGCGAGATTATGGGCGTGGTATTTCGGTCGGCGCTCTGCACACTTTCTGATCGGGAGCTAGAGGGCGGTGGCCCTGGAGGCGGAGGCGGAAGCGGCATGCCAGGCTCCCATCTTGTTTGCGACGTTGACCGTGACCGATTAGACGTCGGCGTGTCAATGGCTCCTGTGGAAGCAGCCCGTCGTGCCGCCGGCGGTCCTGGTAAAGGCCCAGTCGAAGGACCAGCTGCCGGACGCTCTGGCTCCGGAGCATATATAGTTGTTGGTCCCATACTTCGTCGAGATATCTGAACAGGAGGGTGTGAATCTGGGGGACTGTTTTGCTGCTCAGTCTCCTTTCTGCGCCCCAACGATGGCAGCCCGAATCGACGCTCGCGTGAACCACCTCTTCCGGCTCCTGGAGGCGGAGGGAAGGATGGGTTTGCAGGAGGCTCTGGTGACGGCCTATGGACCACCGTCGTCGATGTGACTCTCGGGGACGGAGTTGAGAATGGAGCCAACGAGTGTTCGAAGGCCGTGCTCATCGGCCGCTGTTGGCGACTTCGCGGCGGACTATAAGGAGGCGGCGGCGGGGGAGCCGACACTGAAGGGGAAATGTTAGCCAAACGAAGGCGCAACTGGGACCGCATTGGACAGGTCAAAACTCGCCTTGAGCCTCTTGGCCATGATGTATCTGCCTGTCCTGCATCGGCGCTCCAGAAGGCACCCACTCCTGGGGATTGTAGGGCTGTATAGCGCTGGCAGGAGTATGTGCCGACTGGACGTGCGATGAAGCCATCGAGACAGCAGAGATGGGTGTGCTGAGCTGTGTATTGTATGCTCCAAGAGACGAGGTTGTAAGCGGATTCAAGCCCTGGCGCAGGCGCGTAGGGTCGCGGGGAGAGGCCATGGTGAACTCGGGACCCTGTCGCGCAGCCGCAGCCGCAGCGGTAAGAATACGGGTCTGTGTCTTTTGCGCGCTTTGGCCAGGCTTCCAAAGATAGAATCAACAGACTCCAACAAACGAAAGAGTAAGTGTGGGTGAGCGAGCAAGCCAGGAGAGCGGTTAAGTGGCTATGGGCTTTGCGCCGGGCCAGGTGTTGGATGGCGCCAGGTCCACGCACGTAGAAGGGACTCTTGGTTGGAGATGGGGACAACCTGAGACGCTGCCCTGCTTGGACTCTATTTCTGTCACGTATCCATCTGCATGCAGACTGCGGGTGGCTGGATCCAAGGAAAGGCTGCAAGGCCAATGTCCGGAGAGGAGAGACGGGCTTGCATGTGAGGTTATGGTGGTATATGTAGATTGATAGACTAGTCTTGTCTGGTGTCTTTTAAGCGTAGCGGGGGTCGTTGAAGAGCAGAAAAGCAAGGAACCAGAGTCTCTGGATTCATAAGTCTGGTGAAAGCGTCCTGTAGGTATCGCTGCATCGGCAGAATCAAACAGAGGAGAGGGAGGGTGGGCGAGGTGCTTTGCTCTGCATCGAGCAGTGCCGGGGTTGGTGGATGCCCCTGTCTGGGCAGCACCACGCGGCGCACTAGGCTGTCTTGAGATGCTGCAGGCGGGCTCTGGCGACCAGGCTCTAGGAAAAGAGGTGCCCAGCCATTTGGAGATTGATAGAAGCGGAAGGACGGGATACCATCGCAATTGGAAAGGAGCCTCGGAACCCTGGACTTGGGCTGCCTTTAGGTTCGCCTTGTACTACGGAACCATTGCGTACCATAGCCGACTGTGCCACAAACGAAAAGCAGCAACATCGGCCTGTCATTGTCGTTACTCAAAGAGGCGGGGCTAGCTGTTGGTGCATAGTTGTCCTGTCAGGGAAAGGGTTCTAAGACGATTTCCTTGCATACTCCTGTCAGTTTGTGTATTGCCAACGACTTATACGTGCTAGCGCTGGAGAGGGTATTGCCCAAGTGCCTCGTCTAAGAAAACGTGAAAGGGTGAAGCCAATTAATACAGGTAAAATCTGTTAAAAAAAAAAACTGTCAAGTTAAAGACCGCCAGAACCTTTGTATATTAATTAGTATTGCATTCATGACAATGCACTCTTTGAGCGTATTGTTGGAAATTCTTTATGATACGGATACGATTTGAATACAGCTACCCCGCAATATAATATGGCTCATACGCTCTACGGCTTCACCATTGCAAGCTTTTGATAGACAGAAGAGAGCAACCTCGTTCAGAGTATCGTCTCACAGAAATCGGTTCTCGCAGACGGCAAAGGGAGCTCTTTCTTTTTCGGCAAAACATCCTTTGCGAGGTGAATCCCTGTTGATTGGCTGCATCTACCTCTGGGCTAGGCCCCGCAGATGTGCCCCAGGTGGCACCAGCGCTTGTGTGATTGGCCGCTTGCGCTCTCATGCAGGTGAAATGGTGGTCTCTCGGCGCTTAATAGCGTGCTTTTCCATTTTGTATGCGCCTTCACCATCTCTCACGGGATGCGCTAATAAATAGCCAAGAGCCAGCATTGGCACAGAGGCGGTGATCGCAAAATACCAGCCACTCATTGTAGTCGGAGACTAATGATTACAGTACCTGTCTCGCATGCCTGTACGGACTACTGCAGATACCCTGAGCAGGCTAGCTATGTAGACATGCCGATAGACTTCGGCCAACACTTGCCGATGCCGAGCATTTAGGCAACCTTGTCGAGGGTGTTAATAATCGTATGATGTTGGCGTCTCTATTGTCCCCAGTGGGCATCTTACTGCAGCTTCTCGTTATGAACTTGGGATATTCCTTGCTTGTGATACTGCAAGTTGCTATTTTTAACACCCTGCCTTTTTTCGGGTAATACCATAATAAACAGCATTGTGTGTACCGCAAGTACCGGGAGGGGCAATAAAAATAGCAGCAGTTTGCATGTTCAGACGTCTAGCCTCCTTTATTAGTCCGCATAACTGTGCATTTCGTTGTAGTCTGATGTATGAATGCTGTAGTACGAAGACTCTCATGTACAGCTGTGTTGACTTGACCTCGAAACCTACGAGTACTTCACTTTGAACGCTATTCTCTGGCTCAAGCCGAGCATCGGTATGACTCGAGACGTATGTCTGAACCAGAAAAAGTGATGAATGAACCGTATTACCATGAACGTTAATTTATTAATTTTTCTTCGATTATTTACACGACAAAAGCCACCATATCCAGGTCATCTCCCACCGCCTATTATTGCTGATTGCTCGACCGCTAAGACAACCCTTGGAGGTTATGCGACCAATAGAGAGGAAAATCTACCACAAGCAAACCATAGAGTGTTCCTCACATAACATCTCATTTCAATTTAATCAACCTAATCTCTCAATCTTCCTCCCCCTTTTCCTGACTCCTTCGTCTTTACTCACCCTCCCGCCTTTTAGCCGTTAATAGCAGTCCGCGGCAGTATAAGGCGGAACTGACCGCCCCACTTTCGTCGGCTGTGGGGGCACAAGCAAAGGAATTTCTAGACGATTCCGAAGCTGCTTTTCTGCTCATTTTACCCTTCTCTTTCAGCTTCCAATAATCATCTCCTCTTGCTCACAACTCGACGCCATCGCATAGTGCCGACACCGTGAAATACCATCAAATGTACGTGTACCTCTCGCAGCTTCTGCTTTATTACCTTTAGCGCATCTGTGCCACTACCAATGGCCGTTTGCGCATCGCCTCCTCGCCTTTTACCACATGATGATACACCAGCTGGCACCAGTCATAGAGTGATTTGTACTCCCTTCATTGATGACTACCTTTGCTGTGGTCCAAGACCATTTCTGATTTGCGTTTTCTTGTTCAATTGATTACCATTTGCTGCTATTGATGCATCTCCGGGCTTAACTAACCGCTTTGCTCGGCAGTCTAGCGCTCTTCTCCTCGCTTTCCGACCACGCACTCGACCCCGTACCCTCATAAACTACCGCCAAAATGGTTCTTCACAACCCCAATAACTGGCATTGGGTCAACAAGGATGCTTCCCCATGGGCAAAGGCTTGGTTCGAGGAAAATCTCCTCAAGCTCGAGGCTCAGGATGGCGACGTCAAGGCCAAGATCAGCAAAGTTCAGTCCATGGACGGTGACGTCGATGTCAGCCAACGTAAAAACAAAGTGATTACTATTTTCGACGTCAAGCTCGTATTGGAGTACTCTGGTGAGCATTGAACAGTGCTTCTGCTACTAATGTTGCCTTCTAACGTGCAATGTTTTTTTTTTCTTATCAGGCTCCACCCCAGAAGAGGAAGACGTGTCCGGTACGATTACTGTCCCTGAGGTCGCTCACGACACGGAAGAGGACGAGTATGTGGTACGTCGACCTCGATATATGATTATAAACCCAAAATGTATCCTCGTAGCCCTCTAACTGTCTTGTAGTTTGACATTGACATCTTCTCCGAATCCAAAGAGAAGCAGCCTGTCAAGGACCTCGTGCGAACGAAACTCGTCCCCTCGATGCGAAAGGTTCTTAATGGCCTCGCTCCTGCCCTGATTGAAGAGCATGGCAAGGATCTCCAGCATGCTGCCGGCTCTAATCCCTCGAGCGGCTTCACCACACCAAAGGTCTACAGTTCTAATACCCCTGCTGCCAAGGAGCCCCAAACGACTACTTCATCCAACCCCAAGTCTGGCACTATTGTCAACACTTCCACTGTCACCGATAATGAAGAGTTCCGCACAACTTCAGAAGAACTGTATGAGACTTTTGTGGACCCCCAACGCATAGCAGCATTCACCCGCTCGCCGCCAAAGGTCTTTGAGGGTGCTCAGCCGGGTGGCAAGTTCGAGCTGTTTGGAGGAAACGTGTCCGGGGAGTACGTCGAGCTTCAAAAGCCCACTAAGATTGTCCAGAAATGGCGTCTCAACCAGTGGCCGGCTGGCCATTACTCCACCCTCAACATCGAGTTTGACCAGAACGATGTCGACCACGTTACCGTCATGCGCGTGACATGGAATGGTGTACCCGTTGGCCAGGAGGAGGTCACAAAGAGAAACTGGCTCGAGTACTACGTCAAGAGCATCAAGCAAACCTTTGGGTAGGTTATGGGTTGGAATGAATCATGCTCAGCTCATTATACTAACAAGACGATAGCTTCGGCACCCTCCTTTAAAACAAAATATAACCCCGCAAAATAGTTTATATAGAACCCAAGAATTGAAGCGCTCTAGAAGAGGGTGCAGCAGTGAACAGGCGTTGGATGGCATTGCACCGCGGCGGCGGAGGGGACCAGTCAATTTTGTACCTTCTTGATTTAGGGAGTATACACAAAGACCTAGCAGCGTGTAGAGATTACTAGGAATGAGCATGAGCGACGTTGATGAATAAAAGTGAAAAGCAGCGAAATACCCCTTCAAACCAACATTGTATGAGTTACCACTGTGACAGATTCACCGATTTATATCGAGGCAGCGTAATATCGTAATATACAGTCTATTTATTTCTGTTACTCTATAAAATGCTCCTTTTCCTTTGCGCGACTGGCCAATCCCGTGGGCAGCTCGTCTTTGCTTTTACCAAACGCATAGTTGCGCACAAATATATCCGCGAGGTTATCCCAAAACCCCAAATCGTACAGATTTTCCGCATTCTTAAGCTTCCATATCCTGTCCCAGGCGCCTTCGCCAGCTAATGGCGGCCGTCCCTCGCCCATGACCGGCGGGTGCCCATCGGCTGTTGCAATGAGGACCTGCTCCGGCTCAACAGGCCAGCGAGGACACACGGGCTCAACCCGAAAGTCTCTAGATCGAGAGCGCGGCAGGGTGCGGATGAATGCATAGCCGTCCGTCATATCTTCTTCCATCTCTGACCACTTGAGCGACTCGTTGGTTGTGGTTCCGCAGTAGACGTGATAGAGCGTGTAAAAGAGCAGGCCCCATACCAAAGGCGACGTAAGGCCTGCGAGGAGAGTTGTTGCGCCGAGGCGGACGTCGCGCTGCATCATCCAGCCCCATGCGGCAAAGTACATGTCGACGCCGTAGGAGCGAGACGGCCAGAGTCTCCAAGCGGGAAAACGAAGTCGGATCACGCTCGACAGGATGCGCACGCCGAGGACTCCACCATATGAAGTCAGGACGGCCGTGGAGAGGAGAAGAAGCAGGAACCAGTGATGGTTTCCATAGCCGACGCAAAGGTTGATGAATACGCAGTGGTGGTCTGCTTTGGCGACGCAGCGCTTGCAGATGCTGCAGTGCTTTGAGCGCGCTGGCTTGAGGCACTTGCACGTGCTGCAGTAGCGGCCTGGGTGGAAGAGCGCATGGTCGTAGGGATAGAGTGACATGTAGTAGGGGTGGGATTGGGGCGTGATGAAGCCTGGGTCGCTGTAGCAGGCGAGGTAGAGGAAGATGTAGGGCAGTGCGACGGTGATGCTGGCGGTGAACTTGTTGAAGCAGCCCATAAATGGCCAGGCGGATGGGAGGAAGAGGTATTCGCCCACGATTAATATTAATAGGAAAAATATCTAGCAAGGGTTAGACGTTGCGATTAAACTCTGGGAATGTTGGTTGGCACGTACCACGACAGTTGGGTGTCGGTCATAGAGTATGCGGTTGCTCAGGCCGGAAAGCGTGCGCGATATCCTTCCGGAGGTGAGGCGCTGGTCTATGCGTCTAAAAAAGTTTGGAATATGAATCCATATCGTCCTATGTAGCGCACCGATCGGTGTGTGCCTGAGAGCGTGTTAGAGCCAGCCCCCAAGATGCCACAATGAGCAGAGCGGAGGGTCGCAGCATACCGGAGAGCTGGGATGCGGCCGAAAAAGGTCACAAAAACCATAAACGACAGTACCAGGACAAAAATAGTAATTTGCTTTAGCGGCCCCATTGCAGCAAAAGTGAGTCCGCAAAGTGAGCCACAGCTCAGACGAGAACAGCCAGTCGAGGAAGTCGGCGATCCCCCTCAGCCAAGGCCCGCGATGCCACAGTCTATCAGGTGCTGCTTGCGCCGTTCTAAGGACCATACATGTTCAAGTAGATAGCCCCAAACAAGCAACAACACTTGTGACGTAACAGGAGGCCGTTTCGGAATTTGCTGACGATGATTGAATGGTGCCTGACCTGGCCTCGCAAGCTCACTAAACCGGGCTGGAGTCACTTGGGTCGTTTGCTGCCACGTGATCACGCGATATCACTATCACGCGGCAAACGCAGCACGCCCTGGCATCACACTCACTGACTTGAAGCTCAGATTAGGCTGGCAGCTTTTCCCTGGCCTTTTCTTATATCTTTAATTAAATGATGAAGGGCATAATTTCTTTGTTCTTTACAAACCCTGAGTGGTGATCAAGACAAGCCTAACAACTCGCAAAATACACTGCCTCTCCACTTCGTTCACGCGTTCTAAGCCTCCGTCTTAGATCGGTTCTCAAGATAATACAAAAGATGCCCGCCGCCGTCACTTACGATGGCGTCGAGGGCGGTGAAGGGGGAAACATATTTGAAGGAATTAAGTTTTGGGTTGCGCAGCGAGTTCCCATGCGAACGGATTTGTTGAATCACATCAAGGTAACCTGCTTCTTGGCCTAACCCCCCTACTCAGATGAGGGCAGCTATTGACAACTTGATAGAACAACGCTGGCACTGTAGTGCCTTTGGAAAAGGACGCAACTTATATGATAGCGGATCATGTGAGAAAAGATGCGCCAACGGGGTCCTACTCATGGAAATTCATAATAGAGTCGGTTCAGAACGGCATCTTACAGTTACCAGACCGCTACCGCATCGGCTGGACGCCTGATATCCAAAGACCGGCTGGCTCGTCACGTCCGACAAAGGGATCAAGAACGCCATTCGACACTGCGGATGATGCTGCCTTGGCGGCATGGGTCTTGTCGCATCCTGCTGACCGTACTGGTAACAAGATCTACCAAGAATTTGAAGCCATGGTACTTGAACTTATGCCGTTGATGTTTAAAACGGGCCGCTGACTTGTTTGCAGAATGATCGCCACCCGTGGCAGTCTTGGAGAAATAGGTATATGAAAACTCTGATACTGCTTCCGCCTGAGAAGTTTGAGGCTTTGGCAGCCAAGGCTTCGAGCAGCGGTGCGCAAGAGCAAGAGCAACAGGCGCCCTCGCAACAGACACCCTCACAGCAACATACACCCTCACAGCAACATACACCCTCACAGCAACATATACCTTCACAGCAACATACACCCTTACAACGAGTATCCTCGCAGCAAGTTTCCGCGTCGCCCGAGCTACCTCGAAGAGCACCACTACCACCGAAAACTTCTCATCTCAAGAAACCAAGTAAAGAGCTCGGAACTCAACAAAGCCTAGATAAACAGCCTATACCTATTACGCCAGCTCTTGAAAGCCATCCTTCACAAAGCATAGATGAAGAGCATAAGGAGGACAGCAACGAAAGGACAGAAGAGGAACAAGAAGCAATCGACCGAGCCACTTTTTACAGAGATCTTGCTGATTACGCAACTGCTTGTGAACGACAAATTGCAGGGCATTATAAGCTCTGCGGTCATGAATTCGGGCTGTGGGATCTAGCTAAGGCTGTTGCGGCCCAACATGTGCCTGCTGAAGAGGTTGACTGGATCAAGGTCACTGAAGACCTTGGTTTCGAATGGGATATTGTCGAGAAGGCGTCAGATGCCCTCAAGCTCACCTACACTGACTATCTTGTTGACTTTTTGGAAATGATTACGAGTTTCCAGCAGGCTGAAGCTGGTGAAGACGATCACATTGATACTGCACCCCCAAGCAGCGGTGTAACGCTGGTTTCGCCTATTGCTATTCCATCATCGCCTCCACAGCCTGCTCTACGCGGAAAAAGAAAAACGAGTCCTTCTCAGGGCTCTCCTGTATCAAAAAAGCGACGCCGACTTAGTAAGACTGCGGAAATTCCATCGACACCTCAAAGAGAGGAGCACAAAGCCAAGCGGAAACGCTCTCGCTCTCACTCGCGGTCTCGCTCCCGGTCTCATAGTCGACCACGCTCTAGTCAAGGAGACGAAGAAGAAGTACGGTTCGAAACACAGGCCCCGCTTCCAGTGCTTCCAAGAATGCAAACACAAGAGACGCAATTTGATGTGTCCCCGTCTCAACAGCTACATAGTGAGCTGGTGGAGTCTAGTCCACCGAAACAAAACAAGAAAGAAAAAAATAGCTCGAAACGAGGAAAAAGCAAGTTCCCAGAAAAGACAATACTGGTGAAGACCTCGCGCGACGAATCTCCCCTCTTTGTTTCAACTCCGGCAAAGAAATCTGCCACACCTGGGAAAGCTCCAAAGCAGAAAGCGCCAAAGTCAAAGAGCCACCAAGAGCAGGTCGCTGAGTGGATACATCACTACGAATCGCTTGGATACTCGCACAAGCATGTGTTGGAAGGTCTTCAGCGTACTTCAATGGTCCCTGGTATCGCAACGGTGGTGATGCAGAGCCTCAAAGAAGGAAGGGGTGTGCCAGGTAACCATGAAGGCATCTGGACCGACCGCGACGATGACGGTCTCAAACTTATGAGCACTGTGGACATGGAAACGGAAGGCGATACAAACGAGGAGCGCAAGGCCGTCCGGAAAGCCAGACGGAGTGCTAAACGCTTGGAAGAGAAGCATGGAAGCGATAGAATCAAGCTTCGGCGCCAGTTCCTCGCTGCACAGGAGAAATGAGTATTGACTGTTTTGCTATTGGTTGGAAAATGATACATGTTGGCAAAGGCGCAAGAACGGATTACCACAACGCATTTGTTTTGTACTGCTTTCTGTCAAGTCTGTTTTGTACATGGAGGAAAGGGCTTGCCAAGTTTGGCATTTGGCAATGAGCACGGCATGCAGGGAAGCAGGGAATCTTACATACAGGGCCGGCAATTCATACATTTAATGTAGCTTATAGAAATTCCCAATTTGGTTTATTTTTCTTGTTTTTCTTCGTTTTCATCTCCAAGCCACCGCTTTGATCAAAGCAGTCCCTTCAACGAAGTCCCGTACGCCCATTGCCTCTTGCCCATATCCTCTCTAACCTTGTACACCCCCTCCGCAACCTCCAACACCCCCATATCAACATGTACAACGCTCATCTCCTCCTGCCCATGCCCAATCCTCCCCAGCGAGCCCAGAAGCGGCATCCCAACCTGACTCACACCCGCATACGACCTTCCAAACTCATCCAGGCCCGCCTGAGGCTTAGGCACACACCCACCCGACGCCGCACCTCCAGAATTGACATACACCACCGCACAGGTATTCTCAAACGCGCGCGCCACACAAGCATTATCCAGAAACACCGTCTCGCACAGCGGATTCACCTCCACGCCCTCGTCGCCGCCGTCGCTCGCAAGCCAAAACGACGGGATAATCACCATCTTGGCCCCGTCCGCGACCAGCGCGCGCATCGCCTCTGGGAACGAAAGGTCCCAGCATACCAGCAGGCCCACGCGGCCAAGCGGCGTGTCGAATGCGCCGTGCGGGACGGCGGCTGGCGAGGCTTCGAGGATGGGCTTCTCGGGGTGCCAGAGGTTGCGCTTCTGGTAGCTGCCGAGGATGGAACCGTCTGGGCCGATAAAGTAGCACATGTTGGCTAGCGGGACGGTGTTTTCCGTCGAGCTGGGTTTTTCGGCATTGTTATCCTCGCGCGGCTCGAGGATAGTGCCTGGGACTATGCAGATGGAGAGCTCTTTGGCGAGTGCTTGGTAGCGCGATAGGTACGAGGCTGAGTGGCGGGCGACGGCGAGAAGGTCGCTGTGCTTCTCGACCCAGGAGGAGAGGTGGTATTCGGGGAGGACGGCGAGGTTGACGCCCTTGGATGCTGCGGAGCGGATAAAGGATTGTGCTTTGGCAAAGTTTGCCTCTGGGTCGAGGGCCTGCGAGTTGAGGTTAGAGAGGACGGTTGTTTGCGAGAGAGGTGGTGGCGAATGGCTTTGAAGGAGGGGAGATGTGAGTCTGCTATGATGGTGAGCCTACTTTGCAGTATAGCTGTATCAGCGCTACTTTGATTTTATTCTCAGGCATTGTGACTCGCCTAAGGGTTGAACAATATCCTGTTCGGGTGAGCTTTTGGAGGTGAAAGAGTCGAGTGTAGGTCCTTCGTCATTGCAAGCCATCTCGCGGAGATCTGTCCCGCTTCAACTCCACATCGGTCCCCGTTACCGGGACCCGCGAACCCCGGCTTTTGACGAGAAGTCAACAAGGATGTATACTATGCAGATCATTCTTGAAACACATATTTTCAGCGATTTAAAATATCTAGCCAGATAATGAAAAATATCCCAAGTTGCTCCGGTAGTTTGTAATAAGTGTTGTCCCAAATACTGACCTGCCAAGAAAGACGTTTCCAGCCAGCATACCGTGTGAGAAAACGCCCCGTCCCGCAACGAAAATTCCCAGGCTAAATATCAACACCTGTCCCATATTCATTGCGTTCATATACCACTGCTGTCTTGAAGTTGCCAACCCAGATTGCCCATTGCGCCCAAAATTCATAAGTCTGTCTTAGTTAACCATGCCGGTCATGTTCGTGCTCTTCGTCAATATCGGTCTAAATGTGTCTGTGATAGATGTCAAGTGAATGGGCCCTTCAAAATTTTGCAAGGTTGCAACAACCATGCCAGTTATTTCGCCTGTATCACTTCAGTATTAGCTAGCCGTTGTATCACCATAAATATATAGAATATGCTTACCTAAACCAAGAAGCAAGAAATTCCTGGTCGCCGACGGTGCTAAACGGTAGGATCCAATAACAAGAGAGGTTATAGGGCACAAAACATATGGCCACCAGCTAATCCAGTTGAAGCTGGACAGCAGCCTTTCCTTGATCCGATCCGTTGAAGCTTCCATGGCTTGTATGTTGGCTAACACTACTTGCACCGATTCTTGTGCAACGCTAAAGTCATTGATCTGGCCTTGCTGATTGGTGCGTAGCGTGTCTGCGGCGTCTTGAAGGCGATTCATGCCCTAATTTGGTCAGCGAGGGGAGTTGACTTATCCATGGATTAGGCACAAACCTTTTCCAGGCTATCTTGCTGCCTGAGAACAGAAGCAGCGCGAAGCTCCGTCTCTTTCTACCATCGATGAGTTACTAACTTGATGGAACGTGTTGAGATACATACCAGATGGTTTTCAAGAGACGTTGTAGCGACAGCTGCAGTACTGATGACAGCCATGACGTTATCCAGTTGAGTGCTGAAACGAGATGTAGCGACTTGCAAGGCGTTATCGCTCTGTTCGAGAGCTTGATCATGGTGTCTTTGGATGCTTTGAAGCACAACACTAATAATATCACTCAACTGAGACGCGTCTCTCAAGCTAGACTTGATTTCGTTTGATGATTTCTGTATTCATTAGCAGGGCTCCTGCAGGTACGAGAGCGTACTTGCCTTTGCTACTTCAAACAACTGGACCTTGAAAAGTTGTTCAAGATTAATGATGCCACTCTCTAGTCTGGCAATATTTGGCAACAAAGCCTCGGCGTTGTTATTTGTCTTTTCGAGAGCCTCATTAACACCATATAACTTTTCTTCCACCGTTTTTTCAACTGTATCAGTAAGTTTCGACATGATTTCCGTGACTTTGCGATATAAACGTATCGTTTCGTCTGTTGCGGTCAAGTCGTCAGCGGCGAAGGCTTTGTCGCGTTGTGGGATACTCACCTTTCTCACTGTCCACTCTGGCAGCCTCGCAGAATCTAACAGCTTTGTGCCGATAACTGACCCAGGTGTTCCATGCCGAATCAGCCTGCGCAAGCCCCTCGAGACATTTGTCAATCTCCGCTGTTGAGACATGCAGTGAAGGGGTCTTTGTGGTAGCAATGTCTGCAATGACTGGTTCACGAAATTTGGCACAGCTTCGAGGAATGGCAAAGCTTCCTCTTTCAAGGTCACATATTGCTAGGCTTGCAGCGTAAGCGTCGATAAAATCTCTTGTGATGCGACCGCTGTCAGTGAGGATGGTCGTCTCGTCCTGCCCTTCGAGAAGGTGGCAGTTGTTCACGAGCAAGCGAGCGGCGATGCGATGACAAAGAGGCTGTGATTCAAGCTCTTGAAGCTCCTTGACAGCTATTGCGTATATGTTTGATAGCTGAGGAAGCGTATTCTTGTATGTTTCATAAGACTCTGGTGTTGAAGTGGTCGCAACCCCTGTAGAACATGTCAGCAATAGAACAAATAACGATAAACATGTTTGAAGCCTTACGATGAAGTGACTTCTGCGGATTCCATGATATCCCTTCAACAAAGCCAACACTGAGAATAAAGGCCAAGCAAACGAACGCAAAGGCCATCGTTGTCATCGTCTCGAGTCTGCTCTGTTTGCTGCAGGTTGGGTTATTTCTGGCGACGAGTTCTTTGCATCGCCTCGGAGTTGGGTCGAATCATACGCACAGAATACGGAAAAGCAAGACGAGCTTCGAGGATGGAAGTCCAGGTTGAATTTGCAAGATGCGAGAAAAGGGAGGTGAAGAGTGTCAGGGTACAAGTCTATTGTCTGGCAGCTGGCAGCTGGCAGCTGGCAGCTTCGACGACTCCACCTCTGCAATTCACGCCGGACGCTTTCGCTCTCTGCTACAGTAACTGGCTACTCTTCCGCGCTCAGTTCAGGTTATTACCGAAAATATCCGTTGAGATAATGAAGGTTGGAGAATCAGCCCACGAAAATTTATAGACACCTGCTCAAGGTAGATGTTGCGGAACTCGGTCCCGCCGCGTGGTATAAACTAGTTAAAACCAAACTGCTGCATTCTGTATCTACATGACAATATTGAGACTCTTGAGCATTTCTGCTTCCTTTCTTGGACGGATAACGACCTTGGGTCGATCATTCGGTCCCGGCTCAAGGATGTGAACAGGCATTACACGATCATTCTTCAAAGGGACAGGGACGGTCCCGCCATCCGGAGCGGTCATATCAAAGCCAAGAACAATCATGGCTGCAAATAGCAAAATCTCATTAACGGCAAAGTGTCGCCCGGGACACAGCGTCTTGCCACCACCAAAGCCGCGAAAAGCAGCCGGGTGAAACCCAGCTGACTTTGCTTTCTGGCCGAGGAACCTCTCCGGGTTGAAGTCCTCCACGTCTTCACCCCATATAGACTTGTCCGAGTGAATGACGCCTCCGGAAATCTGCACAACAGCGCCCTTTTTGAGAAAATATCGATCTGACAGCATAGTGTCTTCCTTGATTAGCCGGACCGAAAAGTTTTCTGACCCGATGCGCAGGCTCTCGCGGAAGACTGCAGAAAGGGTTGGACATTGGTCGCGAACAATGGTGATGCTTAGGGATTCGGCTCCATCACGGGCCTCGCTAGCTTCGAGGGCTTCTTTGATTTCCTGACGCACCCTTTCCAGAAGATTGATATCAGCAAAAAGTCGCAGCACGACCCAAAAAGTCGTCGTTGTCGTGTTGACAATGCCAGCAAAGAGAAAGGATAAAGCCGACCGCGCAATCATTTCTCTGCTCATGTCATAACTGCGCTCGATGCGAATGCGATCACGAACGATTTTGGACGCAGCCTCATCAAGGCCATCATCGAGATACTTGACCAACGCCGAGACGACTTTTTCTCTCCCGTGATACGCCTCCGACGCAGTAAGGGATGGGAGTATGCCGATGAGAAGACCACCAAGTCCCTCGTCAAAAGACCAAAACGCGTCTTCCAGAGAAGCGTCTTGGGCAATGGGGTTCTTTGGACCAAAAAGATATCTAGCGGTACCAGTCGTTACGATGTGGCGTACAAGAGACAACAAGTCTAATGCCTCACTTGACCGAGCGCTGCTATGTTTGACAAGGGCCTCCCGAAACTCCCAGAGCTGCTGGCATAACTCTTGCGACGCTTCACAGCTAAGAGTGTTGAGATAGTGCCCAGGACCCAGCGAGCCGTACACAAGATCATGCGCGTCAGCCAAGAAGCCTCGCGGGTCACCGGGCTCAGGGTCTAAATTCTGGCGCAAGACACCAACAGTCGCATCATCCAGCCCAAGAACGCGCTTGGTAATGTCTGGGATCAGCGGTGTGAATGAGAGCGCTTTGGAATTACGCTGAATGGCAGCAGCCAGTGACGGCTCGGTGACGACGTAAATGCGTGAGCCTGGTACCGGCAGAGTGAAGATTGGCTCATTGGGTCGGGACAAGCTGATCAAGACGAGTTAGTTATGCGATGAAATCATGGTAAATCCCGCCGGCAGAAGAATTCCCTACCCAATTCGTTTGATATATCTGCCTCCGTGAAGAGCCATGCCTAGCAAATGGCCCACAAAGGGAATCCATGGCGGCAGTACCGTCGGCTCATTAGGATGGATTTTTCTGCCAGACGCATATCGCAAGGCCAGCACCAAGGTGATGAAACCTATGACAATAGTGGTTGCGCTTGGCGCCCAGCTTAAAGTATCAGACAAGGCCATGTTGGCGCCGGGGTTCTCGTCAAGCTTCTGGAAGCGACGGCACCTCGGCTATCGGGGCCAATGAAACGCAGGACCAGTGCCGCGGGTTTTAGCAGTCGCTGAGGCGGACACAAGAAAGAAAAAAGGCGCTTCGATTATGCCAGTAGTACCCAAAACTCTATCTCTCCGTGGTCGTAGATCACCATGTATGCCTGTCAGTTCTCCGCGTGGTGGTGGATCAGCCCACTGACGCCGGGCCCTTGCAAGAAGCGGATACCTCAGGCGGAAGCAGAGCCTTAGCTGTGCTGATTCTAAGGATGGAATAAGGCGATATGAGGAACTGAGGAACGTGGGGGTTTCGTCTGGGATCGCAAAGACGAATAGGTAGCTCGCTGGCTGTAAATTAAGCAGGTCTGCGAGAGACAAGTTGAAAGCAGTCTGGTTTGAGGGGCTGCTTGCATAATCTTGGGCGGTCAAATTGCGGCGCTACTACGTCTGTAGAGGCGGCGTCATGTGTGCTGAGCCTGATCCGGCTGCTTTTTACTACGGCGGCTAGACAAACTGTCTCGGAGCTAATATTCACAAATCTGCCCATTTACAGAAGCTATTAGGCTATAAAGGATATTTTGAAATTTTTTTCACCAAATAATTTGAACTCAAAGTGCGTCCATAAGGTGCAGCAACTTACACGTGGTAGTCTTCGCACAGTCAATTTCCTCTTTGGGCGACGAAACACTATGTATTATTATTTACACGCCAGCCGCATTGATCTGTCGAAACACGCCATCTTTGAAACCATTTTTGGAACCAAGCTATTCCAAAGTGGATTACTCTATACCTGCTTATCAGACTAATAAGGCCTTGGTTATTCAATTAAATTAACCGGCGGCTATCAGCAAAGGAGAAACAGACAAGCCTCCACGATTTCGCCCCATGCCACACACGCCCCTCCTTCCCCGTCTCTTCTTTTGGCTAAATATCCGCGGCAAAGCGTCTACGTAAGCGCCTTATGCCACTTTGGGGCCTGTAGATCCGGATCAAAACTTGACTAAATCCTATTATGGTATGGAAAGCATGTCACTTTCAACTGATTATGAGCCACGAGGCACAGTGAATGTGACGGCTTGGCAGATCGCGTGGTTTTGCTTCTTGGCAGCACTATACTAGCGTGGCCTGTAATTAGTATGTCCCTTACATGCCAAACTCTAATTTTGATCTTGGGGAGCTCTCAGCAGCTCACTTGTAGTCCAGGGACATCCCGGGCTGCCTAAGAAACAAATCCTAGAAGAAGAGGAATGAGATGAAGGGGGGGAAATGAGGGGGAGAAGCGTCCACTTGCATCGATCCAGGCTCAGCCTTGCAGCGCATTACATACACGCGCAAGATGCTTCAAGCTACAGTAGCTTGTCCATACGTAGTCACATGCGCCTGTGACTTGCACAGCCTACGCATTAAAAAGACAAATCCGGCATTGTTTAGCGTAGCGCCCGTCAGTGTCATGTCCCGTTTTGCCTTGTAAGATCTGCCCGCCCTGCTTTTTAACGCAAGTCAGGCATGGCGTAATCGTTCAACCAGATGAGTGGAGAGGCTTTGTTCCGGTCGGAACGTGCTCTCATTCGCCCGATGGAAACTTAAAGTTTCACGGAGGTGGGTTATTTCCACGATGCTGTTCACTAGTTTTGTTTTAGAACCCACTACTCGGCTTGTCGTTGACAGCCTGCGGGAACCCAATTGCGTTGCTGCCAGAGCAAATCCGTGATTCATGCACGGATGAAAAGCAGGTGATTATTGATAAAGGTTGAGTTAAAAATTTAATGCCTTTATCTGAGCACGCAACTCGACCGAGTCAATTGGACTGCGTCCGCAGCATTCTCCCAGACTTGGCAGCTCGGCAGTCACAGAATGGAGACCTCGGATGTCTGAACCAACAGCCTCGGCTGATGATGGCGTCAGAACGGCGGTGCATTTACGAGACTGCAGCACTCGATTTAGCGTGGCCGTCACTCAAACTGCACCAATAAGTATCACTGATGCATATTCTTGCTCACGTAATGAGTAGACTGCTACTGGTTACTTTGACCAATGACGGCGTGGCAATATTATAGTATGTCCGCCCCAGAAACGAAATACAACCAAATGAGCGTTCCCGTCGTAAAACCGCTGCGAATCTCATTTGTAGGATTTGCAAATAAAACGTCAGCATTACTTCAGCAGATCGACAGCCGGATCAAACAAGGGAACGGCGAAACCCACCGATCGAGTCATCGTAGACATCGTAAGCCCAGAAACGTGTAACCGCGTAGCGCCATCCATGGTTCCTGTCCAGTGCCAACAGGATGATGCGCGTGGATCCCGGCCAGTATGTATGTAGATCCCCTGCCGACGTTTGACGCTGCGCTAGTACAAGGGCCACTTGATCAATTGCGACAAGTCACGAAACGGTAGAAACGTCTTAGTCTCAGTCCAGCAGGGGAGGGATTACCTTACTCGTAGGCCGGGGGCGCGGGATTCGATTCGCCCGCGCTGCAACGAGCGATCGGCTTCATCCCTGCTAATAATCCGCATACGACGTGTCTACTGCATAGAAAGAGAAAGAAACTAAAAAAAAAAGAGGCAAATGATGATGCATAACTTGTCGCTGTTTCATGTTTCAGCAAAAGGAAAGCGATAGCGTGCATGATCCCCTCCTCTGCTATGTCGCACGGCACTTGCAAGTGTGGCGAAAATGCCCCAATGAGAATAGCTACCACGAGTACACGCGCAATCTGGACTTTGGCAGTGTGCAGTCAGTGATCTGTCAGATGTATGCCTGAGAAGGGAATTTTTGAGGAAAAAACAGGAAAAGTGACAGAACACTGACGGTGTAGGGGTTCAGGGAATCCTCGACAGGGGTGGTGCTGTAAGCGAGGTTGTTTTGCCGAAAGCCGGGAGAGGGGAGAAAACAAGGGCGACATCCTAGGTTCTGCGGTGGGAACGAAGCCAAAAGTTGATGAAGAGTAAGTTTAATCGAAATTCTCGTCTAGTAAAACATCAGCCACCGGATGTCTCCAAGTAACCGTGGTTGACATGATGCTCGTGGAAAGCGCCAAGACATGGTTGGTTGTAGTTGTACTCAGTATGTCAAGGACGCCCAACAGTGGGTTTAGCACCTTGTCCAAACTGTTTCCGTAGAATGAGATATAGCGAGGCTTGCAATTCATTCCTTGTTATTAGGAAACGGTGGTTACTCGCGCGCAGAATCACTGATACTCTTCCGCAGGATAAGCAATCACGGCGATTTCCGCCAGCAACACCTGTACAGTTTGCGCAGGTGTATTGGATACCTCATGAGACAAATGGAGCAGCGTCAAACTTTAAACTTTGTATACACAGAACCAGAACCAGAATACCTTGCCGTAGGCCCTTGCAATTAGGACGCAAGCCTGCATGGTACCCGTAGCGCGACAACCGGGGTCCATTCCTTGGAAGCCAACCCTAGCAGTACTGTATGTACATACGTACAGGCAGACCGTACGCACCGACCCCTGTCGGGCTGGAAGTCAAAACGGCCAAGCGAGGCTATGGGGGCCCTTCTTCTCGCAGCGTCTGTCAACGGCCTTGCGCGTGTGTGTGGTCCGTAGGAGGGAGTAGGAGTAGGTGGCTTTTGGGGGGAGCACAGACTCGAGGCATGGATGGATACCTGCTCGTGGTTGTACGTACCTCGTACGGCCCACTGTACCCGGCCTGACCGAGCGGACCAATGAGAGCGCGAAGATGGGCGCCCTCGACCTGAAAGAGGCATCGCCCATCGTATGACCTTGCTCCGCATTTTGCCTGGGCTCCCCACGGTTTGCGCGGCCACGGGGCGGGTCGCGCAAATAGCATTTGCTTCTACATGCATAGTACGGAACTTGCAATACAATAGTTTTTCTCCTTCTGGCCACTAGCCTGTCCACTCGTACAGAATTTGTGGCTCTTTGTTTGTTCTTTGGGTGCTCGACTCAGTGGGCGCCGTCTTTGCAGGACGCTTGCTGTCATGTACTCGTGCTGTCTGTGTAAGTGACGAGAGCCGAGAACGCCCCATCTGATACGCATAACACATGAAATCTGCCGGCGTGCTCATGAGCCTCCAAACCCCCTCAAACCGGACCGAACATTGCCTGAACCCCTAGTCTACAAGCTCCCGTTGACACTGCCAAGCATCACTTGCCTGCCCCCCCGGTAGATCTTTTTGGTCTGTGCAGCAGCAGGACGTTACTGGCACGCCTTATATCCGCTCAATATTCAACCGACGGCATGTAATACACATCTCGCACGCACAAGCTGACAGCTCCGGCAGGTATCGTTTGTCTCCAAACCCAAGACGACTCACCCTTTCCCACACGCCCAAGAACACACTACACACCCCCCCTCTCCCCCCCCCTTCGGTGTAAGTGATTTATTCTTCCTCAGCCAATGTCACATACCATGGTACTCTACTATGCCACAGACACAAACAAATGGCAACCCTGTACGGAGCAGCAGTGTTCTCCTTTGTCCTCAGCACAAACAGGCTCGGTACTCGGATCTTCCGTCTCGACCTAGCTGTTTTGTCTTCAAGCATGCAGCTGAGGCCCGCCTTTATCGCTGTCCAGGGTGTGGTTGGCGATTGCATCAAGATTCACCTTGCGCGTCGCCACCGGTCTCACAAAGTTCCCAGCCCACCGATTGAGTTTTGTTGTGTTTTGCCTGAACTTTCTCGCTGTTTGGGAAATGCCATTGATACTCTTATGCCAGGCGAGACTGCCCGTAGCAACAACAAGACGGCGGAGATAACCGACACGCGTCCTTAAGGCCTTGGCAAAAACTCTACGACTGGTTTGCAATCGGGGGCCGGTTTTCAGTCCCTGTAGAGGCTTTAGCTTCGATATATCATCCGAGGGTGTGTGTATCTTCTTTGTGCGTAGTCATGCAACCCTCTCCCACTCTCCTGGGTCACAGACCTTTGGCTGTAGCTGTCCCGCTATCCGGCTTGGCTTTTTTGCCTTTTCGACTATCAATATATGAAGTCCCATCCCTTCCCATTGTCTCCATCTTGTCTTTATAATATTGAATGGTAGTCGAGCTTCAGTACCTTTACAATATATTTTCTTTTCGGCTTAGCCCACGCAGCGCACACGTCTCAGCTTCGACCCTTTCTCTCCATCCTTTATCACGTATCATCATCCTCCTCCAATACCCAATAACATTTGGTATACTATCGGAAACAGGTCCCCCATTATAATACAATACACCGTCTACAGCCCAACGCTGCCACATTCGCAACGGCATTCATGACGCTACAACTCTGCCCTCTGCCGGTATCCTTCCCGCATACCTGCCTAGGTCGCCCAGGCTCGTGCCTTGATTTGGACCCAATAAGCCTGATAAAAAGCGCGCAACCAACTTCTATTGACACTCACTGCAACATTGACCCAAGCTTGGTTGCAGCCTCTGGTGGCGTCTCGCCGAGCTCGTCTGCCTCGTCCAAGCAGACGCCTCGAGGCCACACCAACACACCCTCTCCTTTGCAATCGGCAGCAGCATCGCCAGAAATGATTGCATCAAGGACGACGGATACATACCAATCTCGCGAAAACAAGAGAGCCAGACTAGACCAACAGCAGCTCCAAACCCCTGCCAGTCCCACACACTCTAGAGATGACGAGGATGAGGAGCACCACCAAGATGCCGAAGAGAGCTTCGAAATCGACTATTCGCAGCCTTCTGCCACAGGAGACCCCGGCCAGTAAGTGCAGGCTCGTCGTCGTTTGCATGAATATGACGCCTCGTCTGGAGAAAACAAGTTCAAGCTAACGCGGCCCTCTTTGACGGATCAGCAGCGCAATGCTTGGCGTTGCAACAACTGCCGCGATGCCGACTGGGTCATATCCCACTTCAGATATGCCGTACTGGAGCGGCTCCTTTCTCGGCAACGTGGCCAGCAACAGGGGCATGTCTGACGGCAGCGAAACGCCCAAGGGTCTGTGTGCAGATTCAATGACAACCGAGGCGTCTGCATACGGTTCTCACGGCGGTGCTTCCATGTTCCCAGCCGACATGAACTGGGCAAGGTCGGACCTGGCAGCGCACAGCAGCTCAAACTCTATGCAATACGTGCCGCGCAGAGTCTCGGGGGATCCATGGAGCGGAAACACCCTGGCAAGCAGAGCGCCGTTTGCGAATACAAATGCCCAGCAACAAGTCTTCGGCGCCTTTGGCGGCATGGACAACACATCGACTCACGCGATTCTACCATCCAACGGCTACGTTGGCACCTCACTTGGCGGCAACAGCAGCAGCAACAACCAAAGAGGCGGCTGGCAAAAAGTTAAGAATACCGGCTCGCAGAGCTTCATACGCAGCCAGCGAGTCCGCGATGGACCAACAGCTAGAGAAGGAAGCCACTCGAGATCATCAGCCTCCTCTTCAGCCGCACGGAAGAGCCCGCCGCGCGCCGTTTCCAGCAGAGACAGGGCAAAATCCGGCGATCGCACTACGCATAATGACGTTGAGCGTAAATACCGTACCAACCTCAAGGACAAGATTGCCGAGCTGCGCGCCGCTGTTCCTTCCCTTCAGGCGCCGATGGAGGCCGAGTCGGATAGCAGCGTGCCACATCAAGCGGCGCCGAAAGTGAGCAAGGTAATTTTTTTCTTCTCCGTGTACCGGTTCTTCGTATAGTTTCTGATGGCAAGACTAACACGGTAATCTCCGCAGGGTACCGTCCTCAGCAAGGCGACCGAATATATTCAGCACCTCGAGCAGGCGAACCGCGCCATCATGACGGAACATCAGCAGCTCGCACAGCGACTGCATGTTCTCGAGTCATTGTTGCACAGTGGTAATGCGCGCCAGCAACAGCATCAGCAGCAACAGCAGCAACAACAGCAGTTTGTGCCTGGTCACAATCCGCCAACGTTTGATCCCCGCGCCTTTAGCTGAGGTATAACGCGCGTGCCGCGTCTTGAACCACGTTTACAAATCAAGCAGTCTTGGGATGCTTTGTTCTTCTTCTTCTTTTCCTTATTAAAAAAAATTCGGACAACGGAATACGACAGTGCAATTATTTCATTAGTTTCGTTTCTTTGTTATTTTTCTTACTACGAGCGAGGCGTTTATTGTAATAACAGAGGAGATTTCGCGCGACCCTTTAAACTATACACTTGCGGCTTTGCCCCATTGTAGTGTTCCATCATCTACAGAACAAACAACAGATATTCACATGCTCAATCAAGCTTTGTCAAACTTTCAAAATTTTAACTCAGATAGTAGTCTCTAGATCTTAAATGCACACCCCCATCGCCTGATGGTCGGCCGCTGATGTAGTGTCCGAGTGGTGCCGGGTAGGGTTGAGGATCAACACGGCGCCACGGCACGGACAGGATCGCCTCTCGGCTGTCGCACAGACATGATAAACTTAAAATCCAATATTCCCGTTATCTAACCGCGGCACACCAATGCCTATACCGGGATTCTATTTCTAAACCTGCTTTTTATGATTACAGTGCGTTTATTACTTTTGTACTCCTTTTTTGATTACTTTTTTAGGCACGGAGAGCCTCGATATCGGCCACCTCCTTCACTGCCTCGGTTGTCAGGATATACGGTTCCTTTTCGCCCACGCAGACGCTGTCTTCAATGCGAATGCCCATGCCTCTGAAGTGAGCCGGCCACTTTTCGTCATTGGGAACGTAGATGCCAGGCTCAATGGTGACGCAGTGTCCTGGCTGGAGCAGCTCACGTCGGCTGTACCCTGGGCAGTCGTGCACGTCCAGGCCAATGTAGTGGCCAACGTGGTGGGGGAAGAGCTGGTTGATGTTGGAGCCCGATACGTCAAAGCCAATTGCTTTGAGTTGCTCGATAAGGCCTCGCACAGTTACGCCGTGAATGTCCTCGAGAGACATGCGTGCGTCCTGCCGGCACAGAGCTACACTCGCGCGCTGAACCTTGAGAATTGCCTCATACAAGTCGCGCTGCGGTGCTGTGAAGCGACCCGCTACCGGCCATGTTCGGGAAATATCAGTAATGTAGGTTCCGTACTGCCCACCGGCATCCACGAGAATGAACTCGCCCTCGCGGAACACATTGTTGTTCACAGTGTAGTGGATGCAGTTGGCCCGCTCACCGCCAGCAATTACTGGAATATACGCGGAGCCTTCGCAGCCATTGATGGTGAACTGATAGTCCAAAAACGCGTGGAGATCCTTTTCCTTCGTCCAGGGTCTTCGCATGGCATCTGTAATTGCCCGACCGGATATTTGACCAGCCCGGCGCATGTTTGCAACCTCGGCGGAGCTCTTGATGGCCCGCAGTCTGTGCATGATGGGCGACAAGGGCGTTCGTGATGGCAACGCCTTTCCTCCGGTCAGCATGTCCTTGAGCGAGTTGTTCCCAGATGTGCCTGAGGGCTGAACGTCGGCGTAGAGAGCCGTGGCAGAGCTGACGATATCGGGAAGCACGGAGCTGGCGCTGTCTATTGAGTACGCTTCATCTGCGTTGAAGACATCCTCAGCAGCTTGCACACCGTTGACATAGCCTGACCACTGCTCGTCTCTGGGGTTCTTGTCCTTTACAAACATGCGGAAAATGTAGTCTCCGGGCTGCTGGCCAGTCTTCTCCAGGACCGCAACCGCATCTGGTTCTTCCCATCCTGTCAACCAGAAGAAATTCGACTCTTGCCGGTAAGGATGGAAGACGGCCCCGGATTTGTATTGAAGGGAAGCAGCGTTTAATACGGCTACGGCGCCATCGGGCAGGGCGGCAGCGAGGGCATCGCGACGGTCGGCGTATTCTTGGGCGGTGATGCCAGGAGTCACTAGGCAAGGCTAAGCATTAGCATCACGTTTTTAGAGGCCGCTATAATAAAGCTACCAAGGTACAGGAAAATCATGGAACGGCTACAGCACTGCAGCAATAGCTACATGGAACATCAAATAGACACAGGCAAGACCTACATTCGCCGGCTCGGAGGATGTGGGGGTGAGTCTCGTGGACGGGCTGCCCAAATTGCAAGTCTGCCGCCGCGACTGACGTATAATGTCGCCTTGCCTGCGCCAGCAAACGAGGTTGCAAAGACGTCAAGGGCGTTGTGGTGGATCTAGTATTGGATCGAGGGCAAACAGCGCTGCGAAGGGGTCCAGGGCGGGCAAAGAGGCGTCGGAATGGTAGCTGATGGAGCTTCATTTTAGGGAGGAATTGAGGCGGCCAGCGCGCTCAGGAAAGAAACAGGGGGAAAAAAGACTGCCAGTTGGACATTAAATCCAGAGAGCGTAGGTGGTTTGAGGTGTTGGAAGCGCCGTATGGGAACACTCTGGCAGAGAAAAAGGGAAGAACGCTGACGCTGCGGCAGATGTAGTGATGTGAAGTTGAGGCGTTGCGGCACGAGGGCGGAATCGTAAAGCCATGCATCGGCACAAATTTTACACAACGATATGCAAACGACAGAAATGGTGGAGCCGGTGCAGATAGTGCTGTTGATAATGCTGTTATGCACCGCTGCATTGCCGCTGCCAGTTATGCGGACCCGCCTCAACAGTGCACGAGAAGCTCTGTGCAAGCCGGTGCAGGCTCGCAGTGCCCCGCTAGCAATAACAGCTTTCTGGCCGCAGGCTGAGCAGCCACAGCTGCCGCAGGCGTTCGTCCCCCATCTGGTTGCTGGTGCGGCGGGCTGGCCCGTGCGTGTTTTTGGCACTCCAACCCAACTGGGCATAGCGCTGTTATGCCAAGCGCGAAGGCCCCATCAACACTCGAGCTCTCATCTCCAACACACGGTTTTGTGTGCGTTGCGTGTGTTTCTTTCCACCAGACGACAACCCGCCCGTACTACAACAACAGGCCGTCAATATCCCAAGGCCTGGGCTTCTTCCTTCTCTCTCTCTTCTCAGCTCTGCGGCGTCCCTCAATGCCTTGTTAACATCCTTGATCTGCCAATCTGTGATCCTGCATCTCGACCGTGTCGCCTACACGTCGCGTGCTCGTCACAGCAGAACCAGCCGAGCTGCCCGCCCTACCCTCTCGACGCCCCTCCCCTCCCCGAACCACAACGTCTTGTACGCTCTGGCTTTGCATCCCAGGGCATGTTGACGGGTGATTTTTATGGCAACCGTATCTCTATCACCGACGCCCGATCCCATCACGGCCATGTCCTCGCGGCGGGTGCCTCTGTCTAACAATCCAAATGTTGCCAATTCACCTCTACGAGGTGCCTCTGCACTAGCTGCCTATGCCAAGCAGAAACGATCCCATGCTACCGTCCAGCGTGAAGAGCCGTATGGCCAACCGCCTCCCATCAAGAAGCAGGCCCTCGACAATGGATCTGCACGCGTAATCCGCTCTCCCTCAAAGCTGCCACGCTCTCAGGCCGGCCCGCGAGGTGCAACAGCTGCTGCTACGCGTCCTGCGGTCCGAGGTCGCCAGACGAGTAGACCTGCAGCTCCATCGCGGCCTAACCAAGATGCCGACACGGAAAAGGAAGTTTGGAAAAGACATCACAGGGCCAAGTTCCCCAAAATGGTCTTCTACTTTGAGAGCATCCCAGACGACATTCGAGCCAAGCTCATCAAGAGGGTCACGTATCTTGGTGCTGTACGTCCATCTTCCGTCGCTCCTGCTCGCGTGTATGCCTGAAATTGTTGCATGCTAACTTACTGTCTAGCGCCAAGAACCCTTCTTCTCCATTGATGTTACCCACGTCGTGACGACGCGATCGATTCCTGTCGAGAAATCCGAGCCACAAGAGGAACAGTCTGCTGAACACGAGCAGGAAGATGACGAACATGAGGAGCAACCACAGACGATCAATCCGTCCCTGCTGGACCGAAACTCTGACGCTCGTAGAAAATTGCTCTTTGAGTTCCGTCAAGCGCCAATGCCCAACCAACAGCAAGATGATTTGATTAAGCGCAGCAAGGGTACCCGCAACAATGATGTCCTTCACAAGGCAAAGGACATGGGCAAAAAGATCTGGTCTCTGGACAAATTCCAGACAATGCTGTCCGTTCTCCTTGAGTCTGAAACGCAACAGGCTGCTTACGGAGCAAAAGCACCTGCTTCTCGAAACCAATATGGTGCCACAAAGGGCACACATGAGCCCAATCTGCTTCAGCTGCTGCATAATGAACGCATAAATGGCCCGTCTGACCGCGATCCTACGGCTGTTAATAGAGAATTGTCCTACTTTAAAGGACCCTACATCTACGTATGGGATATGGACGAAAAGCAAAAACCCATTATGGTGCGCGAGTACGCCAAGGTCGTCAACAAGGCCGATGGTGACTGGCCGCAGTTCCGCAGTGTTGGAAATGGCCGGTGCCCGTTTGTGGAAGAGTTGGATCTTCCTGAGCGAGACCGTCGTAAGAATCGCGAGCGAGAAAAGGCTCGCACTACGAAGCGGGAGGATCCTGTTCCGATTCTTCGTCCACCGGAAAATCCATTGCCAAAGCCTGTAAATGGCAAGCGAACGCTCACAGACATGGAAGACGGCAACAACCGCGGCCGGACCGCTGCACCAGCAGAGGTCCTGAACCCAGCCAAAGCGGCTCTTACGAAGCAAGCCGAAGTACGATCGCAGAATGCCTTTATCAGCCGTGCAGAAGGCGGTCGTCACTTTGGCGGGGAACCGGTGGCTTCTGGTATGCAGGCTTCGAATATCACGTCCGCCATCCGCTCGCAAATGATATCCTCTACTTCAGGCATCAACGGAGCAAAGGCAGGAACGAGTAAAGAAATGCACGGCCTGCAGAGAAAGGTACTCCAGAAAGCCAACACTGGGTCATATGACCCTAGCTCACGGCGATTGGCCGAGGTCTCAATGGAAGCTGCATCTAGCCGATCCACAACAATGAGCCGCCAAACATCCAAGGTCGCAGCAACTGGAGAGGATGGCAGCCAGCGAGCCGCTGAGGCAAACCAAAAGAAGCAGCAGTCCCACGCTCTGAAGAGTAAGAAGGACCTCAAGCCAGGCTACTGCGAGAATTGCCAGGATAAATTCCGAGACTTTGATGAAGTGAGTTTCAGTATCTGAAGTTATTTTGAATAGACGGACGTGCTAACAGTCTGAAAGCATATTATGTCACGCAAGCATCGTAAGTTTGCAGAGAATGATGACAACTGGACAGCGTTGGACTCTCTGCTGTCGCAACTGGAGCGAGCACCAAGATTCCCGCCTATGGACTCGGATGAAGAATAAGGCAGCTGGCTTTGAACTTTTCACCACCACAGAACTTGAGCGTGGGAATATGCATCCCATGAACGAAACGTTCTGCAAACTTATCTACCACCAAACACCGAAATAACCCGCGATGCATTCGATCGAATTTTTTCGCCTTTCACGCACACTTACATGACATTTCAGTCGGCCGCGGGGGCAGCTATCCCGTGGCTTGACTTAATATTCTGCATCTCAACCAGATTCCCACTACAGCATAGACAAGAGAGATACCACTGGTTTTTTGATCTTCAGCATTGGGAGATGAAATGGTGTGGGGCTCACTTTTGCATGAGCACCGCTATTTCTTAGTCCCTTTCTTTTTCTATTTCACTTCAATTTTTATATTCTGCTAGAACGCTCTGCATGCAGGAACGGCGCAAGCGGCATGGTTTGGCATATTCATTTACCTGCTTTTTTTTTATTCCAATTCTTGGACTGCATATTCATAGCAGTGGCGTTTTGTCATGATCCCCTCCTTTAAGCATAAGGCGAAAGTAACAAGACACGGGATGGATGAGAAGTTTCAGGGCTATTGTTTGGTTGGGCGGAGGAGTTGGCGAAGCAGCAGGTCATGGGGCACCGACGACGCGCGGGTTGGGCACATGCGTTGATGTCTGGGAGTATTGTACATATACGAGTTAGGTCATTGTATGTGTAGCTAGCATGATATAGTCATGACAGTATAAATGGACATACGATATATCAATCATCGGTATAGTAGGCTTGATGAACTCTCGCCGGTACCTGTCACGGCCTGCCTCATACACTCTCGAGCGCGTTGAGTGGTGAGGCATAAATCTGCAAGATATAACATCGAATTATTTGATGAGGAGCCAATACTAGGTATGTTTTTGTCAATATTCTTACAGCGTGGGATACGCTCTATTGTGTTGTCCGGATGTCCTACACAATCATGCTCATGTGGACCGCAGCCATGCAGGTGCCTGAACGGCCAACGACCCCACCGCTTGCTTGACGACGCTTGATCTACCACACCTCTGATCCGACATATCACGAATGCCAGACGCCCACGTAATATCCTCTTCTACAAGGGACGCGATGAATTTAACCGCTAATCATTGAAAGCCACCTGAACACAAAACCAAACTTGAGAAAACCAAGAACCTCGCAGCTACACAGCTCAGGGCTCCCCCCCACCCCCGCAGCATCACCAAAACCATGGCCACCTCTCCATCCCCGTCACCACCAGGCGACGTCCCGGAGGCATCGTCCTCGACAAGCGGCACCTCATCGCCCGCGCCGCCGCAGCCGCCTTCTGAGCTCCCGCTAACAATGTCCGCATCCGTGGTGCTCGCAGACCTGCCACGCTCCGCGGCCGACGCGCTGCAGCAGACGGCGGCGACGATAGGCCCGCAGGCAGACCGCAAGGTTATCGTGCGGTTCAAGGCCGTGGGGTCGGCGCCGGTGTTGGCGCAGGATGTGTGCAAGATTAGCGCGGCGAGGCGGTTTGAGGAGGTGGTGAGGTATTTGAGGCGGAAGCTGAGGTGCAAGGAGACGGATAGTGTGTTTTTGTATGTGAATAGTGCTTTTGCGCCGAGTTTGGATGAGGTTGTTGGGAATTTGCATCAGGTATGTGTTTTACATGGCTGCAATGTCGCGAATATGATTTTAGATGTACATGCTGAGTGAGATGCTAACACGGGATAATAGTGCTTCAAGAATGCGCATGATCAGCTTGTTGTTGCTTATTCTATGACGCCGGCCTTTGGGTGAATGGCCCCGGCTGCTAAATAAGATGCTTTTCTAAAAGACAAGAAAAAACAAGATGAACAAAAAGCAACGATACCCAGAAAAAAAAAATCAATAATGAAACGCCAAATAATGCACTGGACACCGCTTTGCTTCACGTGCAAGGATACAGACATATAGAAGCTTCGTTACATCTTCTCCACAGCCTTGGCAAAGGCTTCCACCTCGGCATCTGATGCAGGATAGGTGTGCTCTGGCGCAGGGTACTGGCGACTCTTGACTTCGTCGCGGTATGCTTCAATAGCGCGCATGGACTCGCCCCAGACGTCGCCGTACTTCTTTACAAACTTGGGCAGGAATCTGCCGGGAGGAAAGTTGCCCGTCATGTCGGTCTGGACGAGCACCTGGCCGGAGCAGCCAACTCCAGCTCCAATGCCAATGGTGGGGACGGACAGCTTCTTGGTGATGATGGCGGCTACTTCTTGCGGCACTGCCTCGAGAACCATGGCGTAGCAGCCAGCTTCTTGGACGGCGAGGGCGTCCTCGAGGATGCTCATTGCGCTGCTGCACGTCTTGCCTTGGACGCGGAAGCCACCGAGGGAGTTTTGTCTTTGGGGAGTCAGGCCAATGTGTGCGAGGACGGGGATGCCGGCTGTGGTGATTTTCTTGATTGTGGGTGCCATTTCCTTGCCGCCCTCGAGCTTGATGGATTGGACGCGGCCTTCTTTGACGAAGCGGATGGCGGTGGCTAGGGCTTGCTCGGGGCTGATTTCATAGCTGCCCATTGGGAGATCACCAACCTTGCATAGAAACGTTAGACATAAATAAAGATGATGATAAATAAGTTTGGTTGACTTACAGTGAATGCAGCCTTTGTAGCGCGGGCAACAGACCGACAATGCAGCAGCATCTCTTCTACCAAGACTTCGCTAGTGTCTTCCATGCCCAGAGCAACCATGGCAAGGCTGTCACCGACCAAGATGATATCCATGCCCGCACGATCGGCAACATGGGCACTGGGAAAGTCGTGGGCAGTCATGACGGTGATGGGGTCGCCTTTTCTGTGCTGGGAGCGGATGGAGGCGACGGTGACCTTTTTGCGTTCCTGGGCAGGGGCCCCGCCCATGGGAGAGTGCGAGCTATAGCGGACCTGGCCATTGGGCTGCCTTGTACTTGATGGAGGTGATTGTGAGATGGCATTGGAGCTGACGATGGCTGCTGCTGGTGTAGATCGGGGAACAGTGGTTGGTGTGATAAGGCTGGCGGTGCGAGAGGCACGTGCCAGGGACGACACGCAGGACCTGAGGAGAGGAGGAGACATGACGTCGTGGGGGGCTCTATGTGAATGAGAAGTAGAGTGAGTGGATGGGTGGGTGAGTGAGTGAGCGTATGTAAATGGGGGTGGGATGCAGCAGCCTGCGTAGGAGGTGGTGTGCGTGCAGGCAATGTGCTATGTATGCATGCAAGCACGGCGGGTAAAATGCAAAACTGTGGTAAGGGTAGGATGGGTAGATGCAAAGGGGAAGGGGTCCTTGGATGAATTTAAAAATGCAAAAATGCTTTGTAAAAAAATGTAGAGTCGTTAGAGGTACTCGTGGGATTGTTGCGGGAAAAGAAGAAAAGCTGGTGAGCCGAGGAAAAAAAAAAAACTGCTTTTATGAGGTGGTCATGATGGCATTTACATTGTAGAATTGAGCATCTTGGGACGAATTTGGGGTCCCGGCCCGGCGTTTTCGGCAGTCTGGTGGGGATGGAGTGTAGCCGAGGCGGTACGGACAACGGGCTGGTTAGAGGTAGTGAGACAGATGGTCAAAGTCCGGAGGGTACAGTGCGGGAAAGGCTATAAACGGAGGATAAGCGCAAAGAAGCGGGCAAGAGGACAGTGCGTAAATGTGGAGAGACTGTGTTCATTACCGCTTTCGTCTGCGGCTTGTTTATTAAGCCATGGAATACCTGCAACATTTGACGCAATAGGTTTATTTTTATTAAATTTATTTTCTCAAAAAGAACCTTGAAATGGTTTCTATCAAAACAGATGCCCTGCAGCCTGCCAGATTGTCGTACTCGTAAGCTACTGTACCCGTTTACGTCAATCCCCTTCCTAGAACAGCCAAGTCATGACGAGCTTGCTCACGTGCAAATGCCAGCACTCGGTGTAAACAAGGCCAGCCTCTTTTAGAGGTATTTTACATGACATCATTTATGTATTGTCATTTTCGTAATTTCATAATTGGCTTCATCGTATGCTTCAGGAAGAGATGCATACCAGCATGCTTGTACTTGCGTGTAAACAGCACTCGAGTACCGCATCATGTCTACGAGTACTCGCACGTACAAGGCCGTCCCGCGATCCACCACAACTGCCCCCGTGTAGACTGTCCAGCCCAGTGTCACCCAGCAGTACCTTCCAGTCGCCCACTATAACTGCTTAATAACAGGTCCCCGTGACTTCACCAGAGAGGGTCCCTGCAGCGGTCCTCTCCAACCAACCACCGGCCCTGGACATGTCGTGTGAACCCCTCTGGCTTCCCCTCCACTCGTACTTCTTCCCCTCATACATAACAACTGACACCACAGCGCCCGTCTCTCAACTCCTAATAACGCCCTTTTTTGCTCCTCACAGCGTGCATTTCTCGACCCGCCTGCTCTTGTCCTACTTCTCATCTTCTACCCTCTCCATCGCCGTACCGCCAAACTCGAGCATCAACCGACACAGTACGAACCTCCCGGCGACCTGACCTGTCCTCCATCAACCCCACGCACGCACCCGACCGATCCAGCCCGCCACGCCGCCTTTTTGCGCTAGCCCACTCACTACCTAGCCCAAGTACACACCGGAGGAGCCCAACCCGATTGTGACGTCGCCGCCGGTCGCGGTCATTTAGCCTCTGCTTCCCAACGTCACCCTCAACCTCAACCTCAACCCAACACCCCTTTGCCACTGCGTGCCCCGACAAACCGCAACCATGAGTAGCCCACGCCGAAGAATTGAGACTGATGTATGTGATTTTTGCTCTCTGATGTCTAGCTTTTTCGTTACTGGTGCTAACAGTTTTCTCAATAGGTCATGAAGTATGCCGTTTCCTGCCCGATGATAGCCGCATTCGTGCATTTGCTAACCAATTCTGCAGGATGTATGCCGCCCGACAAACGACTCGCCAAGCCACTTCGAGCCTCCCAGGCAGATTGCTAATTTGATTTTCAGGCTCATGAGTGACTATGAAGTAACACTAGTCAATGATAACAGTAAGGATACACCGTCAAGGCTACTGAACCATCGTGGCAAAGGCTAACTGGACCTCTAGTGTATGTGGCAAGAACTTCACAACCCCGGTTTATCGCCATCTAACACTGAGAATACAGGCAAGAGTTTTTTGTACGATTCAAAGGCCCTTCTGAGAGTATGTCCACAACGCCACTAACCCTAGCGACTTCACACGTGCTGACTCGCATGCTTCAAGCTCCCTTCGAAGGCGGTCTCTGGAAAGTCCACGTTGAGCTGCCCGATTCGTACCCCTACAAGTCACCTAGCATCGGATTCGTCAACCGCATTTTCCATCCAAACATCGATGAACTGTACGTTCGACCTCGAGAGCCACGACAGAGACTCAGCAACAGGGTATTGACATCTGATCTAGGTCCGGATCGGTCTGTTTGGACGTCATCAACCAGACGTGGTCACCCATGTTTGACATGATTAATATCTTCGAAGTCTTTCTGCCTCAACTCTTGCGATACCCCAACCCGACGGACCCTCTGAATGGCGAAGCTGCGGCGCTGCTGATTCGAGAACCCAAGAGCTACGAGGCCAAAGTCAAAGGTACGGTTTTAACAAGCTCGGGCCGGAAGAGAATATTCCGCATACTAACAGAAGGCAGAATACGTCCAAAAGTATGCCAACAAAGACGCCGCCGACGATGCCGGAGCCGAGAGCGAAGACGACGACGACATGTCCTCCGTCGCCAGCTTTGGCGACGACGACGACGAGCCCGCAGGCCAAATGGACGACGTATAGATGCCTGCACCGAAAAAAAGCCGGCGCCGTGGTGGAAACGGTGTCGAGACATTGGTAGTATTTGTTACATGGCGTCAATCATATCATTACGGAACGGATTTCAAGGGTACGGCGCGGCAAATCGAGAAGCTCATCTCGGAGAGATGTATTACATTTGTTTTTTCTGTTTATTTTTTTCACTTTTCCAACATACGGACGGAGTTGCATACAGCCTGTACTGAGTACATTCCCCTTTCAATATCTTTGGCCAAGGTTTTGCACTGTGGCAGAGTCGAAGCATACAAGTACGTGGCAGGACGTGCTGGTCCTGCCGCTTTGGCGCTTGTCTGATTTTCGTTATGAGCTAGCCTAGTTAGTTTTATATAAGTGCAAGATTTTGTCGCATGTGGTGCAAATCTGACTCGTTTGGAAAGTGCGTCTGATTTTGCAAGTACACCTTGGCCCCTTATGAAGCAAAACAACACAACACACCATAGACTATATAGACCATTCTTTCAGAAATCATGCCATATCATGCCATGCTTAACATTTCTATTTCTCCAGTGTATGCGTCCTAGCATACGGGTATCTTGTATCTTTAAAAACAAAGCCTAATAAACGCCTGATGAATGCTTTCCTTAACTCCATTTTATCCATGTCAATCCGAATCCGAATCGTACGCCACCAACCCGCTTCCTCGATGTCCAGCGCCAGGTTCTTTCGCAGGCGTCTTGGTCTCGTCCTTTTGCTCTTTTTCGCCCCTTTTCTCTTCTTGAACAGTCACGTCTCTCTTCCTCTTCAAACCAGACAACCTCGTCGGTCCCTTGCCCGCATCGTCTCGACTCCGCTGTTGCAGAAACGGATCTTTCGAAGCCCGCGTGTTGCCCATGACCTGCGTCATAAACGCCTGCTTCTCCTTTTCCTTTTGCCTATCCGCCTTTAACATCGACTCTGACAACCCCTTTCCTCCTTTATCATCACCATTACTGCTCCCAAACAGCGGCATAGCCAGCGCAGCATCAACACCACCGGCGCCAGCACCACCCTCATCCTCCCCAAAATCCACCACAGCAGCCCGCCTCGCATCCGCCTCACTCTCCGGTAAAAGCTCAATCCCAAGCCCCATCCGCTCCCGAACCGCCTCCGTCTTCTCCAGCGCCCTTTCCCGCTCTTTCCTCCCCGCGCGAAACGACCTCCTCAGCTTCTGATTCAGCGTATACGGATCATCCCACTGCCGCCGCGCGACATGCTGCAGCTCGTCGATCCGCTCCGTCGCCTCCCGCAGCCTCTGCCGATCCTCAATCGTCTTTTCCAGGCTCGCAAACGCGCTCGACCTTTGCTTCTCGCGCTCCTCGGCCGTCTGGATCTCCATGTCCCCCTCGCGCACCCGGTCCTCGCCCGTGTCGCGCTTCGTCGCGCCCGAGACGACCACGTACGCCGTGTTGGCCGGGTCGGTCCGCATCTCGATTGTCCCGCCGCATGCTGCGTGGCGGAAGCGGAAGCTCCAGATGGGCGTGCTGTGGTAGTTGCCTGCGCGGCGCTTCTCGGCGTTGAAGCGCACGCCTTGGCCGATTATGGTTGGCTGCGGGCATGAGGCGCACCAGATTGCGTAGGGCATTTCGAAGCGGACTGTTAGCCCGCCGCCGCCGCCGGAGGAGGAGGAGTTGCGTAGCTTGGAGGCGCGGGAGCCTAGGGCGTGCTTGTTGTGTAGCTTGTTGCCTGTTGTTGTGCCTTCGACGTCGGGCGGCACGTAGCGGCCCATGTTGAAGCCCTGCATTGTGCCGGTCGAGTGGCCCGGGGGCCCTTGTTTAGTGATTAAATGTCTGAATGTGTCTGTGTTGCTGTTCGGAGGTTGGAGGTTGGAGGTAAGGTGGTTTGACGATGTTTTGGGTTTTGGTTGTGGGAGAATTCAAGGTGTGGCGTTGGCGGGGGTGTACAAGCTAAAATCTCCAGGGGGCAGTGGCGTCATACGATGGTCGACAAGCCCGCGCCGACTTACAGTAAATCCAACAACAGGACATGTTAAACTCAAACAGAGTAAGGAAACATACAGCTAAATTAATTTAAAACTAGTTCAATCTTATAGGCGTCATTTGCTATATCTCATCTAGACATCCCACACCTCTAGAACAGGGGCCAGAACGCCAAACTCGTTCTCAATAACAGCTGCGGATATATAAATACCTGCCCACATCTTCCAACAAAGCAAACTGCCTACTCTTACTCAATCTCACAAGCGTATCAAAACCACTTACATCTTCCCAACAGTAAAACTAGGCGGCCTATCAGCCATCTCCGTCCCCCAATCCGACTCCTCCCCACCAAGCACCAACTCCAACGTCCACCCCTCTGTAAAAAACTCATGCCCAATCCAAGACTTTGTCCACGGCTCCCCATTCAAAGTCGCGCTCTGCACATAAATATCCTTATATTCGGGGTCAAAGTCCTTGCACCGCACCGTAGCCGTCTTGCCTGTCTGCGCGCTCTTGATGCTCACCTCCTCGAAAAACGGCGTGTTGATGAGGTACACGTTTTGACCCGCGACGGGGAACAGACCTAGCACGGAGAAGAAGAGGAATGAGCCCATGGCGCCAGAGTCGTCGTTGCCTGGGAGGCCGCCTGGGGCCGAGTTGAAGGAGCTGGGGATGTACGTGTGGATACGCTCGGCTGACTTTGCGGGCCGGCCGGCGTAGTGGTAGAGAAAGACTGTTAGGAAGACGGGCTCGTTGGAGATGTCGGCTAGGCCGACGGTGTGAAAGTAGTCTAGACGGGTGGTAAAGTCCTCGTCACCACCGAGAAGCTCGATAAGTGCAGAGATAGAGTGAGGCACGTAGCTGCAGGAGTTTACTGTTAGTGGTGCTGGACTTGGTAGGGTTTGAAGGAGGATTCGCTTACAAGAGATATTGCCAAACACTAGCCTCAAAGGTTTCGCTAGGATTCGAAGTAAGAGAGCAGAAGCTCGCCAGCGCAGAGCAAGCAATGGGATCTTGGTATCCCCAGGTACCGTTGAGATACTTTGGCTGGAAGAAGCCCGTAAAGCCGGTATCAGAACCATTAATAATCGACGTCTGGTCCGCTTTCCAAAGGTTCTTCCAGTTCATGCTGCGCTGCATATACTTTGCCTGCAGGTCAGCCTTACCCAAGCCGCCAGCCAGAGTAGCCAAGCAAAAGTCATCATACGCATATTCCAGCGTGCGAGAAATGCTGCGAGAGTTGGTGCCGTATCCCAGCGGGTCGTAGTCGAGATACGGAATATAGTCGAGCTTCTTCCAGCTCAGCAAGCCGCCGCGGCCGTGGTACGACCACTCGAGCGGCTCGTCCTCTGCGTCGGTGACAATGGCCTTGAGAGCAAGCTCCCAGTCAATGGAGCTGCTGAGATTTTTTTGATACGCGTCGACCAGGACGACGTCGGCGTTGGAACCGCCCTGTGTCCATCCGTTGCAGAAAGACATGTGACAGTCTGGCAGCCAGCCTTCGTTTTCGTAAATGTCGAGTAGTGTCTGAACCATTTGCGTCTGCGCGGTAGGATCTAGAACTGTGAGAAACGGGTGCTGAACACGGAAACTATCCCAGATGCTAAACAATTTCCAAGTTAGTTACAGATCCTTGAACCGCCAAACACTGAAGAGAACTTACCAGTAAAACGAGTCAAAATATGGCCGGCCGGTATCCCAATGCGGGTTCTCACCCGTATAATTTGCCGGCGCAATCATGTTGCGATACGCACCGCTCCAAAAGCTAGTAAGTAGATCCTCCGTCGCACCACCACTCTTGACCTGGATAGGGCTCAACTTCTCGCGCCACGCATTCTTGGCCTCCTTGGCAAGACGCTTAAAGTCGCCATCCACAGGGTTTGGAATCTCCATCTCGGCACTACGACATGCCTGCTCGCTGCTCTTGAAGCTAATCCCCATACGTGCCGTAACAGTGCGGTCTTTACCAGGGTTGAATCGCATAAAGCCACCAGCCTCAATGTAAAACAAGTTGAACCCTCGTGTAACATAGAGATCCTTGGGGTCATTACCAGCACGGTTATTCACCCAGACGCCGGAATCATGCACATCCGCACCGAAAAAGTCGACGCAGAAATGCAGGACGTACGATCCAGCACCAAAACTGGGCAAAAAGGTGCCATTGCCAACCATGCGGCCCTTTTCCTCATCCACACTAATCGACGCGTTCTGGCGGCTCTGCCACAAATCAGTCAGATCCAGCATAACGAGCGGATGCGCCGCATCATCGCCGCCACTCTCCTCGGGAAACGTAAAACGATACAAAGCCGCACGCTCAGAAACCGTCATCTCCGCGTGGATGCCCGTCTCCAGTTCGAGCGCAAAGTGGCCCGGCACCGCCGTCACCGAGTCGTTGACATAGTGGACTTTCCTGTCGCCGATGCGAAACTGGCAGTTATTCAGCTCGTCTCCCTCGCAGACTTGCGGGAACAGCGGAAAGTTGCCCAGGCTTGGGTTGCCGCCTGTGCCGCTGTCGTGCATGCTGGAGAAGCCGGTGACGTTGCTGCCATCAGTGCCGAAGCCGCCCGTGTTTTGCCCATCGACGTCGGCGACGGCTTTGGCTAGGCCGTAGGGAAGTGTTGCGCCGGGGAAGACGTTGCCGCCATCTTGGGTTCCTATCAATGGGTCTACGTAGGCCAAGGGATCGCACTTGGACTTGGACTTGGCGGAGGTGAGGGCTGGCGCTGCGGCGAGAGCTGCGGCCAGTAGGGCTGGGTGTAAGTGTTGGAGGCGCATGGTGTATCAGTCGCAGTCAATGCAGTGGCGACCAGAAGAGAAAAATGTTTGACAGCGCCCTAGAGACGCAAGATGTGCGCAATAGAAGGGGGCTTGTCGCATTCAGAGACGCCAATCGAGCGGTGACGTCCATGTGCTTTTAAGTATGCGCTTCCAAAGTCATACAGAGACTAGTCGTACATGCTGCTACGTCGTAGATGCGGGGAAGGCTGCCCGGACGGACAATGCAGTTCGGTGTCTCTGCGGCCCTCAACTAAACAAGGTAGGTGGAGGATTCGGTCAATGTAACATCCTGGACCTTGGGAACCAACCAAGACGAAGCATTGTTTGGCTGGTGACGAGCTAGAGACGCGAGAGCTTGTTGTTGTCTGGGCAAAGCTGGCAGGGATAAGCGGCTTGCCCGCACGCCATCATCGAAGCTGCCCCGCACGGAAACTTTTATGTGCAGACGAACAAGTAAAAATGGGGGCCACAGCGATTATGGTGTTTGGCTATTAAGCTAGTCCCAGCCGGTGTGGCGCGCCATGAACAAAAAGAGCCGTGATGAAAGAGTCAAAAATACTGCTGCAACTGTTAGACAACGGCTCGAGACATGTTTCGTCAATATCGTACTTGTCCAACGATGCATGAATTTGCGGGTATATATGATCGTGGCCTTGGGACATATGGCAGCGTCTGTCCGTAGTAACTTGGCTTTATAAGAGCTTCTCCTATTATATTCCTATATCTTATAATCAGTAACAATGTCCATGTACGCTTATTGCCCCAATTAATTGCGAAACACGACCGTGATGCGCCGTGCGCCATCCTTTAGCTTTTCCATTCAACTGTGCTGCGCCTTTTGCTGCCAATCCCGAGTTTTGCCATCGCAGTGGCTCCCAGTTCCGTCTATTTGATCGTGAAGTTTGCTGGCTCCAGGCCAGCATCGTAAATATTAATAAGTTGACGCATCACGAAAACCGGATCCGCCCAGATCCTTCTGAGCAGGCTCCTCCCTCCGCAGAACACCATAGAACGGTCTACTGCTTCACAAAGTCGCCACTCGCTTGCATCTTGCCAATTACTGGCTCCAGCAGCATCGGAAGACACACTGCAGCGTCTTGCCCAAATGCAAAGTCGCCGGCAACGAGCTTTTGAAGCTCCTCTTCTGTTTCTGCCTCGGGGTTGATAACGACCACCTTTGCCCCGCATCTCCTCGCACTTTCGATGTATCCTGCGGCTGGATATACCTGGGCTGATGTCCCCACCACAAGCATAAGATCCTACAGTCTCGTGTCAGCAGCAAATTCCATTTAAACATTACAATGCCCAATATTTGACATGTATACTTACTACCCCGCCCTTGACAAGCCATTGATCGATACCGTTTAGCATATCTGTGTCTAGTCCTTCGCCGAACCAAACGACGCCGGGTCGTTGCAAGCCGGTCTTGCATTCTGGGCATTTAGGAAGTTCCTCTTCGGGAATGTGCTTTACTCTGTGGTACGGGTCTAGCAGAGGCAGAGACTCGCCTGGAGGCGCGTCTTGTGAAGCTTCGGCCAGCTGTTCGCAAAACGGGTCGTCGTAGTTGCCTCGTTGGGTCCAAGTACATGATTCGTTGGCGCATTTTATGTCGAATAGAGAGCCGTGAAGGCAGCGCAGCTGCTCGAGAGGATGGTTCGCGCGCTGAGACAAATCTGAACACATCAGGTTCGTTAGCGACACATTCAAAGGGGGGATATCGTCACTGTGCGCCGAGGCTGGCAAGAACCAGCCGCCTCAGCGGGGATGACTATCATCTTGAAACCATTGAAAATGGACGGGGAAACCTTACTATCAACATTTTGGGTGAGGCACAGAAACTCTGGATTCTCCTTTGCCAGAGCCGCCAGCGCTCGATGAGCCGGGTTTGGGTCTGCTTTGAGACATATGTGGCGGCGGTAGCCATAAAAGAGCCATACAAGACCCGGGTCGGTGCGAAAGGCCTGCATGGTGGCTAATCGTGTAGCATCATGATGGCGCCAGTAGCCTCCGGCACCGCGAAAGGTTGGAAGGCCCGATGAAGCAGACAGACCGGCACCACAGAGGGCGAAAATGCGGCGGCTTGAGCGGAGGACGGACTGGAAGGTGTCCACGTCGTTGTGAGGTGCCATGGTGAGTAGTGTATTAAACGGCGCACGCTGGAGAAGTGGAGGCGACTAGTCACGAAATGCGTTGAGGCAGGCTGCAAATAGTTGAGGCGATCTCGGGATGACTGGGGAATATTGCGTCAGACGGGATTTGTCGATGTGAATGAGACGGATGAAGGCGCACTAGCAGGCTGAGCTGCGTGATATGAAAAAAGCCGGCGGGCCGCAAAGGGGCGCAAGAGGCGCAGGCGCATCCAGCTGGACGGCAGAATAGAGGTCTAGGCTCAGGGCGAATGCCGCAAATGGAGAATAAGATGTGCAATTGAGCGGTTATGCAGTGCGACACTCATGGGCGAAAATGCTGTGAGACTCTGAAAAGCGACCAGCTGATTCCCGAGCAGCGAGGGTGATGCGAGGTTGCCGATATGGTAGGATGAGCAAAAGCGAAAAGTCACTGGTTGGATTGTCAGGCGCGGCGGCGCGATATTAAGTGTGATGGATGGCGGAGAAGCAGCGGCTGGGGTCGAATTTGGAGTAACGAAGATCGAGCAATAATTAGTGGCGGCAATTGAAAAGGCTAGACCACGTCGCATGCGAGTACAGAGGACAGGTCCAGACAAAGCAAACGGATGTGCGCAGCAGCAGGTTGGTGTGGTCGGCGAAGTTGGAGATGGCAGCTGGCAATCGCAGACGGACGGTGTAGCAGCTTGTGCACTGGAGAATGCCGCTGTTTGTCTATTGTGCACCCCCGTAGCTAGGTTTGCGTTGTAGACGGAGGTGAAACGCCAAACGAAAGACGTATGAGTAGACTGACGGACAGGGTTGCCATGCAAATCATGTGTGCAAGGGGGGGTAGTAAATCTGTATGCGGGAGCAAGCAGTTGTGCAACACGAGATGTTGGCCCCAACTTTGCTGGGGGCCTCGTAGCAGGGGGACAGATGGGTTCTTTAGCTCCGGGTACAAGAGCGTTCGCTCGCTAGTATTCGTAGGTGGTGCGGAGGCGTGTAGGTAGTAGTGGTATGGCGTGGTGGATCCTCAAAGTCGCATGCTTTAAACACTCGCACAGTGAGATGGATGGATGGATCGATAGATGGATGTATAATAGACAGGCAGGCTACCTGCAGTGGTGATGAAGAGACGAAACAGACACGGCGAGCGAGGGGGACACGAGGGGTGGAGAGAGGGGTAGGGCGGAGTGGAAGGAGGGGGATTTAGAGGGGCAAGTCCGCCTAGCTCGACACTAAAAAGGATGGCAAAGGCGGCCAGAGCGGAGTGTCCTTTAGCGGCCTGCTTACTCGTAGGCAGATATAGGAGGGCACTCCGCCAATGGCACGGTACAACAAAGGACGCTTCAGGCACTAGCAATCACTAAAGTCTCCACGTCTCGTAGTGCCAGTGGCGGACAATAAAACAAAGGAAAGTCGCCACGCGGTGACCATCGACGATCGAGTAATAAATGAGGAATAAGAACGAGTAAACAGACTAGCGCCTATAGTTTCCCAGGCTTACTTACTACATAGTAGCAGGTGAAAACGGCCAGGATAGACGGTGAGGAACGCTGCCTGCGTTTAGCATTTGCGCTTTGTCCCGATTTGGTGCGCCCGTTTTTATTTATACGAGGTAAAACTCAACTCGGGACAAAATCAGGCTGTGACCACCAGGAATATCCCGAATGGCTCTCCATCGAGAAAATCTGCAGGCGGCGATGGGTGCTTGCAACATGTTATTGCTCCTAGCAACGGTCGATATCACGACACTTACACAGAGCATTCCGAATAGGGCCTCTCGTCTGACTATCCAACGGCGTTTCGACGCCTCTCTTGCAGCGTTCGGGGGCTAGATGCCGCCAAGGCCAGCCCAGGGCTGGCTACGCTGTCCGGGACTGGGCTTGGCTTCGTCCAGTTGACTCAAAACCTAGCTCCAAACGGGCCGAACCCGAGAACCATTGGACAAACGAAGCCGAGTTCTGCCAACGGCCGCCTCGGCAGTACAAACGTTGTTGCCAGGCTGTTAAGGGCCGGCGATATATATCTGGCACTATGTGCTGCTCGACGCTGAAGAAGACTTGAAAATGCGTTTCATCAGAATGTATTTGTTTCCTTTCTTTGAGAACCGTCTCCTCCGCCTTTTTTCGTACGCCGTGGCAGCCTTGTGTGAGCACCCGTCGAATACGACTCCAGCATGCGCGGGATTGGCGGCGATCTCGACCCAAGGGTCTAGACTCTGGGCCTGAGTTCTGTTTCCAATTTTCCAATTTTTCTGTCAGACTGAACTCACCTACAGTCATATTATTAGGCTCCCATCCCGTCCTTCTTTTCTGAGTTTTTACCGGCAGCCACCACCACCATCGCCACCCACCAGTCGCATGCCTCCGAGGCTTGAGCCATATATGAATAACATGGGTTGACGTTCGAAGCGTCCGCGATCGACATTGGCTTTGTTTCCAAAAGGCAGTCTACAAATTAAATCGCTCACTATAACTGTGCTCTGTGGCTTGACTTTTCCCATCCTGTTGTGCTCAAGCTTTCATGCTTTTGGGAACCCCCGTCCAGACCCATGTTCGCCTAGTACTGTAGTGCCCGTTACATGGACGGTATCCCTAACCCTTTGTTTCAATATGCAGAGACGACTCCGGTAGTTATTCCGCTTCAACCACACCAACGTCTGTTGCAGGTTATCTCGTCTCCGCGGACTATGACGAACCTTGGTTCATACCGAACCTTGCCATATGCCCCGCCGCTCATTTCGGGCGGATGAATCCCAGGTAAGTGCCCAAAGCCCAAACATTTATTTTAAGGAGGGGAGACTGGGCTCTTTGCGCTGCCTGCCGTATTTATTTGTCTGATTCTACATCCACGCCCGGGTCTACACTTCCCCCACAATGGCCACCAGCCCTGTTCGGTTTTGTGCCGAGTTGACCACTCAAAGGAGGATTTCCTACCTTAATAGACGAGTGCAAGGGATGTGGTTAGTGCAAATGACTCTTTGCTACCTAGGTCATCGACACTGTAAGCTGTAAAGAACTATTAGCATTTGTCAGTTTGTATTTTTTTTTTTTGGGGGGCTTTAGAGATTGCAACATGGTCTGAGGAAGCCCTGCCGGTTGAAATACGCCTTGGAATACGAGAAATTACTGATAGCTAAACTCTAACCTTTTGTACATTCTCCGCTGGTGCTGGGCCCTCTGCCCAACAGTAGGGTATGTGGCCCCCAGCTAAATACGGTCACCTCTATATTTAATTAACAAGGTGGTCCCGGCGGGACTGAGGTTTGACGCAAGTCCGCCGCCAAGCTGTTAGTCAGGCACGAGAGGCACACCGGGCTTATTGGTTTCGATCTATGGGGAGATTCTTTCTCTCTCCCTCTCTTTTGCTAGGTATTAGCTAAAGTTTAAAGTTGCTTGATCTCTTTGTGAGCTGATGTGATATCTCGAGTGCATTTTTCTCGTCTTTACCTGTCAGCCGTCGACACATCGCCGCCCACTCTCCTGCCGTTGCACCCCGCTTATACGAGTAAAACGAACTAACAATGCAGCATCAGTGCGCGTGTAATGACACACCCCTACAACACAACCGTTGAAAAGATTTGCACAGCGTGTTTGCCTATTAGACGGCACAATTTGCGCTTGCCCCTCTAGTCCATAGGTTGATTCCTGTGCAGTTTGAAGACGCAGGTAGACTTGTACGACATCTCTCAGTCTAGAATGAACAGTTGGTTACAGCGAATATCATGGACAACACTTATTTGTAGAGTTTCGCCAGTGTCTTTGAAAATGGACACAAGATCGCTTTTACTAGTTCGGAACAATGCATTATCCTGCAAGCGCCCGCAATACGGGATTCGGACACCGGGCAATGAAGCACCCGATTCCCAACCCAGCTTCACCACCATTCTGTTGTACGCGCAGATATTATAAGCGGTCAAAGGAGAACGAAATCCAGATTTACGAATGCAAGTATTTCCTACCACCTTGTCTGTGATTCTCTGGTCTATTTTTGGTAACTGATCTACCATGCTACTGTCCAGCCTTAGCCCTGCAAAGCTCGTGATCAACCCTGGCGGTGGGTTATTATCCACGCATTCGTCGAGCATGACGCAGCCGAGTGCCGAAAATGTCGCGTAGTAAATACGCATTCGGAAGTTTTCTTTCTACGAGTATTTTGCATTCTATTATAAATGCGGCCATATTATCATACTATAGATTAGACGGGCCGCGCCTGTCGATTGTCTCATTGATAAGCTCAATGTATAAACGCTCAATCTCTGGTAGAGTAGCAGAAAAGAAACTGCAGCAGAAAATATCTCTGTACTGCACTTTTTAACCCACACAGATGCTTTGCCGACTCAAGAATTAATTTGACTTCAAGAGAGTAGATTAGGTACAGTACAGTTGTCTTACAATCACGGTATTTTCCGGATAGTGTAATTGACAACGATATCATCACCTACACTGTTGAACCCATGAGGTTCGTATATCGCAGGCTGCCATGCGAGCTTGGAACTTGCGGTAGCTATATTCGACAAGATTCAAGAGTGAAACAGCTGTTTACTCGTATAGCGATAGAGACGCCGAACACATCACGATGGAGACTCTACACGGCGCTCTGTATTTCGTCGAATCTACAGAAGCAACGCTGTGGTTGAATCTAGCGCGAATATGTCGACCGACAGTCAAGACGTATCTCGACATAAAAGCCGTTACACCGTAATTTTGGCTAAACATGGTTTAGTACATGGAGTATGTACTCGCATGATGCGGCCACTGGTTAAGCGATATGAGTAACGATCCGATAATGTCCAGTTGTTCACACCAATGGTTTGTTGTGCTGTCAGCCAGTTTCAGCCATGCTGGCAGACAAGAGACACATACGTGTCTGGAAAGCCTGCATTTTAATACAGTCTGATTGCCTTTTTTTTTTTTTTTTTTTGGCTAGATTTAAAAAAAAAAAAAAAAAAAAAAAAAGGTTTCAAGGTGCTTCAAATTACCACGCACAGAGACGAAAAAGCAAGCAAGGCCCCCGTCAAACAGAGAATTGCTCTGGCGACGCACGGTGTTGGATGCCTCCAGCCAAGACTCTTGGTCATATGCACAGTAATAATAGGCTATCCACACTCTAATAAAGCAGGCAAATCTCTGCACACTAAAAGGTGCGTGCCTTTGAAACACGAGAAGTGTTTTATTCGCAGACATTTACGAGGCACGTCGCCGTCATAGATTGTCAAGTTTCGGCATCACCTGGTGGTAGGCCGCTCGTTGCCGATGGGGAATATGGAATATCGGCAGCCAAAAACTCAATTCTGGATGGCCTGACCGTTGGTTTCCACGTCGACGACCAAGCCACCCGTGGAAATGGCATTGAGACCGCGTCATCTACGGGTCATTTGCTGAATTGAAGCCCTATAAAGAAAGCCATTGTATGGAATGAAGAGACGAAAACGAAAAATAGACAATGGACAAGGCGATTGGGTAGGCATTAACGGCTGAATATTCAATACGACGTATTTATTATTCCAAACAGGGGTGTTTGATGTAAACAGGCACAGTGCTCCATCTGCAGGAGATGCACCAGTGCCACACAGTGCGCGCCGCCGAGCCGTTTCGTCCTCGTGACGGGCAAGACCATACACTGCCACAGTGCGCCAAGCTGGACCCTTAACTCTGTTACGTTGGCCGTGCCTGGGCACTACTCCATTTCTTTCTTGCCCAGTCCTACGAGTACTCCAGCTCTTGTGCTCAGTGGTCCTCATTTGGTCTCATATCCGCTTCTTCAGCCACTGGTTGGCCGCTGGCCGCCTGATGCAGGGGTGCTCCATCAAAAGGGAGTCTTGGCCGCCATGGTCGTCAGAGGGGCGCCCAGAGTTGGCGCTTGCCACGAGAGCCATTGAGAGCCATTGTTGATGAGGTAGCCGCCACGGAGTTGCACTAGGTATTATTGTGACCCCTACAGACAGATGGGAGAAAACGGGCGAAAGTACCCAGGCAGGCAGATAGGGAACGTACTGCCTGCGCATCGGCCATAATAAAACACTCGTCTCAACTCCTTGTGGGCCGGCTTGCTCTCTTTTCTTCTTCTTGTCTTCGTATCCTCTAATATCCTACTCTGTCTCTCCTCTCCTATAGACCGTTGTCCCTTTTTCCTTTATACTTTCGTTAAAAAGCCTTTTTTTCTTGTCTCTCGCTTCCCTAAGGATCTACACATCGACTTACACGGCCCGCTTACGGTACCCCAGCAACACGTTCGCGTTTATCTCTCCGTTTCTTCGATCCAAGAACCTTGAACTTGAATTTATTTTCTTACCTATAGAATCAAAGACATTCAAAATGTTCTCCAAGACGCTTTCTACCGTGGCGGTGGCCCTTGCTGCCTCCCATATGGCCGCTGCCCAGACCTTCACCGAGTGCAACCCGCTCGAGAAGAGTATGTTTCTTCCTACTGGCCCCAAACATGCGACAGTAACGGCCTTTTCCTTTGCTAACTGAGTTGTTACGATACAGCCTGCCCTGCCAATCCCGCCTTTGGAAAGAACAAGGTGTCGTGCGACTTCACCAACGGCGAGTGCGGCGCTTTCCACGACCTTGCGGGCACCACTGTGACTTATGATGACTCCATGGGCGCCGTATTCTCCGTTGACAAGGCCACCCACGCTCCTACCATCCGCACCGACAACTACCTCTTCTTTGGTCGCCTCGACGTCGAGATCCAGGCCGCTCCCGAGGGCGGCATCGTCACCAGCGCTGTCCTGCAGTCTGACGATCTCGACGAGATTGACTGGGAGTGGGTTGGCGGTGACAACACTCAGGTCCAGTCCAACTACTTCAGCAAGGGCGACACGAGCACCTACGACCGCGGCGCATTCCACTCTGTCGACAGCCCAATCACCAAGTTCCACATGTACTCGATTGACTGGACCCCGGAGGCTATTCAATGGATCATTGACGGCCAGACTGTCCGTACTCTTAAGGCCAGTGATGTCGGTGACAAGTACCCTCAGACACCCATGCAGGTCCGTCTCGGTGCCTGGACTGCCGGTAAGGAGGGTGCTCCTCAGGGCACCATTGAGTGGGCTGGTGGTATTGCCGACTTCTCCAAGGGCCCCTTCAACGCTTACTACAAGAGCGTCAGTATTGTCGACTACGCCGGTGGCAGCAGTGCCAGCTCCAAGAGTGTCAAGGAGTATGTCTACGGTGACAAGAGCGGCAGCGCCGAGAGCATCGAGATCAAGCTCGAGGACGGCAGCAGCGACAAGAGCGACGGCACCAAGACCTCTTCAGCCGACACCACTACCTCTGCGGTCGACACCACTACTTCTGCGGTCGACACCACGACCTCTTCGACCGCCCCCAAGACCTCCTCGGTCGACACCAAGACCAGTTCTGCCAACACCACGCAGGCCGAGACGACAATGAAGACTGCTCTCCCTACCGAAGCTACCAGCACCTCTCCTTCTACCGTTCCTACCGGTGCTGAGGAGTCTACCGCCCCATCTACTATTCCGACTGACAATGCCGCATCTTCTCGCAACGGTATGGCTGTTGGTGGTACTATCTTCGGTGTCGCTGTCGCCATTGCTCAGCTTCTGTAAAGCAAGATATACCATACACGCGTTATTAGTCAAAGATGTCTTTTTTGGGCATGGCTCTTTGTTTTGGATATTTCAGCTCGATAAGCGTTTGTGGATTCTCAGAGGCCCTTTTCGAGGCTCACGCTTGCATTGCTTCACTTTTAATCTTGTATAAATTGGAACCGATATTTGTCACTATTGTGGGCTTTATTTACAACACCTCGGGGCATGTTTGCCGCGCGAAGCTGGGCTGGTGGAAACCTTGAGAGGAAACGAATGTCCTTGGTAATGAGGGCGTTCATGGTAAATAGCAACAAGCTTGTTTCTGCGTTCTTGTCCCATTTTCTCCGTCTTTGTATCCCATGAATCAACAACTGTATAGCATCTCCTGCATGACTGATAAGACAATTTTAACCAGCTGCGCCAAGGACTTTGCACTGTTGCCTTTTGCGTTGAATGTTGGTCTCTAGAAAGGGATACGAAGCCGCACTACTTTGATATAACTATTTTTGGAAGTAGTATGGTACAATCTCGTTTTGCTTTTTACATTGCAGCCATGAAAAGGAGGCAAAGAAGTAGCAATGTGGCTGACGCGTCCATCTTGTCTGGGCACAGGCTTGGTAAAAAGCTTGGCGGTCTTGCGCTGAACTGTGTGCCGCCACATGTCCCCGTGTCTAGTGGCTATAATTAGTAAGATCGTTTGTACGCGCACTGTACTTGATTTGTGAAGTAAGCTATGTACAAGTAATCTCTGGCCTTTGCATCTTGGCTTGTGTAATAAGCATTGGGACGTCGTCCAAGCGAAAATCTGACACATTTCGGTGGGAGGATTACTTTTGGCTGACCGAGGTAGATAATCGTAGTACTGAAACCAGAAGAATCTAAGTAATAGATTTTAAATACTTATTGTACTAAACGACTGCCCAACTTTAAAAGGCATACCGGACCAATAGTCTTTATGCATCACACCAACTCAACACCACGCTTGTAATACAGTCTTCAAAAATTAAAACCGCTTTTCAAGTACTCCGCCCCCCGCAAACTACCCACTGTGACAGACAGCTTCAATGTTATTCCCGGCTGGATCAAGAATAAAGGCACCGTAGTAGTTGGGGTGGTACATGGGACGCAAGCCAGGCGGGCCGTTGCATTGGGCGCCTGCAGCGAGAGCTCCGGCGTGAAACTCGTCGACAACAATGGTGTCTATAGTTTGTTTTGGAAGAAGAAGAGGTCAGCTAATTGTAATTTGTTTTTATAGAGTATGCACTTTTGGTACAAAAGGGCACAAAAGGAGAGGTGAAGGTGCAGTACTTTTCGCGGAAAAGGCAATATGCTGCTTTGTGGCTGGCCCGTCTGTCGCTGCGATCCAAAAGTCCATGCTCGTGGGGCCGGCGTCGGTGGACCCCATGCCGACGACACAGCCAAAGTCTTTGCGGACTTGGTAGTTTAGTGGCTTGAGGAGCTTCTTGTAGAATTCGACGACTTGGGTGTATTGTTCTGTTGGGACGGAGATGGAGAGGTGGTCGAGAGGCATTGTGCTGTGTTGGTGAGTTACTGAATGTATGAATGTATGAATGAATGAGTGAGAGCGCTTATTATACGCGGATGTCTGCTCTTGTACCAAGCTTGATAGTGTTTGGTAAATATACACAAAGACTTTATTTAAGGAATATTCGGATTCGATTTGGGGAGATTTGCCATTCTTTTTATGCTTTTCCGTATCGTCGTCGTCGGGGCTCGGTCTTCTTGTTTGCCCGGGCTGCTCATCTTTTTTCACGGTGCGGCTGGGCAATGGCTGGAAAGCTTTGGGTAGTCGTTGAGGTAGCGTGAAGCTGTGAACCGAGCAAGCCATTCACAAGCCTCAATCGGTAAATGCTCACGCTACTGCAAGCGTGGCGGCGATGTTGCAGGGTCTTAGACAGGGTCCTAGGTGCGGGGCATCCGGCTGTCGAGTGTTGATTAATAGTATGCCAGGCTTGTCGGCAAGTAGAGAGACTCAATTACTCCGTATGTAAAACAATTATCAGCTTTGACTTGGCTAGTAATAAATCTTCTGGCTTGAATGGCCTGCTATCACTCAGGTGTTTGGCAAAAGTGTTGCGCACGGCAACGTACGTGAATAAATGCAATCGCCGCAGGGCATGCATGCAAACAGATTTGGACAGGGGCAGGTAATAGGCAATTAAAACCATCACACCGCCCAAGGTAATGACTGAAGTGTATTTCTATCTTTACTTCCTGAACCATATCTCCAGGGTTTAAGTTCCACCATCTCTGCACAGGCAAAATGTTGCCCGGGTTCCTCAAAGACAGCTACAAACAATACAAAGACGATACTGATCGCTTCGCAGCATGGCTCGTCAATGTCGCCCGGAAATGCGGATACGAGCCCGATTTGCCCCTGGCCAGGCGAACGGACGACACCAAAGAAAATGTGAAGCCAAAGAAGAATAGTCCGTACTTGTTCCCAATGAGATTGGAAAAGCAACCGCGAGACAAGAGCTTACATATGAAGTAGAACCCAAGAACACCGCTTCCCCCGAATATGTCGTCACGATACGCGAGCTGACGAAGCTGGGCCAAGTCGTGTCAGAGTCATCTGTTAAAGCTCCGGTTTCGATCCTCGCCATTGCTAAACGCGCCATTACCCTTCGAAAAGAAGTCACGACATGGTTTCTCGGCAAGGGTAGCAACCCGTCCACCGAGAGACATGCTCATTTTATCAACGTCATGGAGCAAATCTACAATGACCTTGAATGGGAACACGTCGACACATCCAAATCCTCAAAGACTGATACTTCTGATTCCACAAAGACATCTTCGATTCAAGGTGAAAAGGAGGTTGGCGACGAAGCATGGTTGAACCGTTTCGCCGCCTTGACCGTCGAGGAAATTGAAGATACCCATGAAACCGTGTCAAAAGGCGGCGAGCTCATCAAGGTCACGCTTTCCGAAGACGATGATGTGGTTGATGAGGACATGGGCGGTGCCTATCCCGCGTTCTTCAGGCTCTTCTGCTTGTTCCACGACTTGCATAGCTGGCGGGTTTTCATATCACAAACTGTAAGCATGCGTGGACACTCCCCTCCCCAAGATAATTGCTTCAAGATAATTATTGACCATCTCCAGTGGAAAGAGTATGCAGAGCTCAAGACTGATATCATGTCTGCCTCAATTGTCACCGATAATGCTCTGCAACTGGCCCGCGACTTGATCCGAGAAGTCATAGACAGCCTTCCACCTTCCTTTCCAAATGACGACGACCTTGACATACAAAGCCTTGTCTACAACACTGCATGTATTGGCAGAGGAGTCAACGACGTTGCACCATCAGTACATCTAGAACTGACGTTCAATGAAAATTTGGCAGATATTGCTGACTGGTCTTATCTCAGGACCGGCACCCTCCTCAAATCCTTTGCTCCCGTCATACAACCCAACAGCTTGCCCGTGTACAAGTCAGGCTACTTTGGAACGTACGATCCAAAGGCGAACCGCGAAACAATGTCGGTTGCAGAAAGATTCCAAGAGGACAAGCTCCTCGTTTTGGAGCTCATGCCAGAATTTTGTATGCTCAATATGAGCAGGCCGCTGCCTGTCCAGGATGAAATCACAAAGGGGTTTGTCCAGTTTACCATGGACAAGAAACCAACTCTTTGGCTATGCTTTGCAGCGCAGATGATGCTTGATGCTCATCATGCCACGCGGTTCAGCCAGCTGAATGGTTTTGCTGATCTTCGCATGTCCGGCCTGCGAATTGCCAGGACAATTGAAGACTACTGGAAATTAGCAGCTACGCATCCCAAGCCAAAATTTTGGCACAGTCTTGGTGACGAGGAAATCAAACGTATACGTGAAATTGTCAAAGAATTCATTGAAAACGACCCTTTTTATCACCTGAGGCGAGCCACGGAAGCAGATCTACAGCGCTCGACCAAGCCATCTACGGACCACCTTCTCTTCTCGCGGAATCAAGTCCTGTGCGGCGTGTTCATGTTCCATCTCAATCTTCGAATGCAGACGATAGGCCAGGCACTCGCCAATCAGTGGTATGATGTGCAGCAATTGGCATTTCTGTACAACTTGGTACAGAAATCACCAGGCTCAGAACTGGAATGGCCCGATATGGAGCTGTTTATCACTATCCACGGCGAGAGTCAAATCTTCATTGGCGACCGTCCTAAAGATGCCTCTCAGTCCCTCAACAGGCTGGAAATTACCACTGGGATATCGTCTGCAACCAGGTTTGCAAGTAATTCTCGAAAAGGCAATAATCCCTGGCATCGACCAGATGGAAAGAGTCGAATGCTAGTTCCAACGACAAAGGCTGCGAACCTGTTTCGAGATTACTATCAGGAATCCAGCATCGACCCAAACAGCACACAAAGCATGAAGAGCGGCGAGCTTAGCAAATTTTTGGACGAATTGGCGGGAGCAAAAGCCAAGCCATCAAATGGGTCTAAGGGGAACAATGGCTTCGAGCTTGAGCGAAGCTTGGCTACACCGGAACATCTGCTGCATCGCAAATGGCAAAACACGCACAACATTGGGCCTCTACAACTCCTGGCCCTTATTAAAGAAAAGCTTTGGGAGGAGGAGCCTGTGCTTACCTTTAACTACTTTGCCATGCACGAGCGCTGCATTGAAATCCTTCGCATGATCCGAGCAAAGGAACATGACAAATTTGTCCAGTATTTCACAACCGGGTACATGCCAGACGAGACTATGTTGTCTAATCTCGTCATCCTCATCCACCACGTCGCACGTGGCTCAGCACAAGGTGCATTGCAAATGGGCATGGCTGCCAAAAACGACTCATCCGTACTTAGCCGAATGGTTATGAGCTGTGGCGACATGATGAAGACGTATTTGGCCAAGAAGGGAAGTGTCGTGGCAAAGGAAATGAGGATCTTTTGCAAGAATAAGAAGCAATTTGTCAAGGAAAGCAATGCGCAAGGTGAAGAGAAAAAAGAAGCAGCATAGCAACTTTATGTACTGGTTTAGTTTAGAGGAGGTCTTGGGGCCTGCGGGGATGGAGTCGCTGAAAACTGGCATTCCTCTTGCGTAGCGAGACGTACGAAGGAACCTTAGCTGAGAGGCATATTACCAAAATTATCTCAAATATTATACGGAATGTGGAAAGCCCACGTACCTGAAAGCACTCAATTTACTTTGAGAGCTCTTTAAACCCAGAGACCGGATGCAGAAAGATGGGAATAACAGACGTGATAACCGTTGGCACGGTATCCAATGCAATAAATTTACCCCTTTTGGGAGCTAATGGGCCATTGAAGCCGTTCTTGAGTTCAGAAAGGAGTCCGGCGTCCCTGGGCACAATCAACCGCTAACAATCGTCAACAAGGTGAATTAACTGTATTGGTATTATGCTATCTATTCATATATCCGCGTCAACGTACTAATGCAACAAAAAGACTAAAGGTATGTACTTATAATCAACATTCCATCAAGAACTGATGGTAGTCCGCTATGGTGAAAATGCTGCCATTGCAAACATCGTTTCGCTGTAACTTTTGATAAACCAAATATGGTACACGCTTGTTCATATCGTCGTCCCGAAACTCCATAATAGGGAAGAGCACCAAGCCAGATCTTTGTCATATCCCCGACATTAATGTTGACGTTGCTCCATTATGTTGTCCCCAGTAAAGCCACCTTGCCAGGCTATCAATGCGTTAGGATCTTGACTGCTTGTAATATGAGGCCGAAAATCAAACCACGGGCAACCTCTTCTATTTGCAAGCAGTCGAATACTCGACCAAGGGCTTCTCCAGTTGCAGCTTGGCCCATGACACCCATGAGCGCAGTCGGCACGCCGCTCTGAATAAGGAGCTTCCGAGCTTTCGCAGCGAGCTTCTCCTTCTCCTCAGGACTGAGTTCCGCAGGCCACGTTGCTAGCTCTTGTTCTGTAGGCATAGTATTTTCTCGGATTTTGCGCAGTTGGTCCGCAATACCACTGTCTGATGTGTAAGAATCCAAGACAGACGTTTGAATCAGAGACTGCACAGTAAGAAGAGACGGGTTGCCAGGCCGAAGCAGAAATGATTTGGCAGCTGTCAACAACGTACGGCGAATGTTCCATGCTGACGAAAGCGTGTACATTTCATTGATGAGCGCAAAGATGAGCTCCACGGCGACTCGCGTTTCCCCTTCGGACAATTTCGAATGTGCCTTTGGCGGCTTTACGGTGCTGTTTCTTCCCAGGTTCCCGACAGATCCAGGGAGAGAATTGACGGATAGCTGCGAGGCGTGTCCTGTGGGCTGGTGGCCAGATTTTGCATCGTTCAACGAGGTTGTTTCACCGCGCCCTGGGGACTCGTAGTCGTCGGCAATCTCGTCAGGTGGGGGCGGCAGCTTGACATAGTCCAAACTGACCGATGATGGTGACCGGAGAGGCGCCAGACTAGACGCTCTGCTATGCTCTCTGCTAGGTCTCGCACTAGCAGAGGCCGATGCTGTCGAATCCATGCGTTCTGAGCGGCCAGTTCTACCAGCATCCTCACCATCGCTTTGTAGCTGGAAGCTTGGACGCCTCTCCATCATAGGCATTTTACCTGGCTGCGTCGAGACAACAGAGGATCGCTGACTGTCAATGCTAGTACGTTCGGACCTGGCCGGTGATGATTTCAATGTGTCCATTCGTGATGGCGTGCCGAGCGAGAATCGCTTCGAGTTTGGAGTCAGATCAACGCTTTGACTGCTCGACTTCTTACCAATGCCTGGAAAGTTGCCAAACACGCCAGTGACACCATCAACAAAGGTCTTGCCACCCTCCATGGCTCCTTTAGGTGCAATGGACAAAACATCAAGCATGTTCTTTCCCACGGCATCCCAAGCAAATGACTTGCTGTTTCCGTGTGTGTGACCCTGAGACTTCTCCAAGAATCTCTTCATGCCTTCACTTTCAGCCAATGACTGATACCAGCACGCGTCACGAAGATACCGCTCCAGCTCTCCGCGCAAAGACTCACGAATGTGCACTTTCCAGCTTGGTAGTTCCTTGTGCAATTCAGTAAACGCAGTGGCGCCAGAGACTGTTGCAATACGACGAAGAATTTCGTGCAGGGTCTCAAAGTCCGAATATCTGCGCACAATCATCCATCCAGGGTAGTCTCCAGATGACGGCTCGACCTGAATAAGGTAATCCCAATTTGGTTTGCTGCGAATTTTGGTGCTATCCCCTGTTGAATCGTCGTGTAGCGTAAACGAAGCATTATGGAGGGTAAGCGGTGGTTTCCTCGGGCCCTCCTCCTCGTCTGCCGTTTCGGTCTCTCTGTCTGGAACAACTTGGTCAAAGCTGGTAAACCGTTGGGCTTGTTTAGGAGAGGTAGACTCCCGGCTTGATGTCTCTACCGTCGAAAGAGGGGTTGCAGGCGTATAAGATGATTCGCCCTTAGCTGATGCCTCGTCAAGAGAAGTGTTGGCAGGTGAATCCCTTCCAGGCCGAGAGGAGGCATTGGTGTCTGCCGTGGAGTTCGTAGCCACTTTGTTGCTCTCATCTCCAGAAAAGAGCTCCATACTCTGCTTCGACCGCTCAGACGATTCTACGGTCAAAGACCGCCGTTCATCTTCTTGCCGGATCATTTCGTTCATCTTCTTCATATCTTCCATGGCAACCTCAATCTCCTCATCTGCCTTACTGAGCTTTTTCTTATGTGCAAGAGACTCGCGCTTTTTGCCGCGGTCAAGTTCGCTTGATGAGCGGCCACTGGGCTTAGCGATGCCGATGTTGCCGACGTTTCCATCTATGTCCGTGAAGATGTTATTTGCGGTATCACGCGCCGACTGCATACCGACGTCAATAGCCTGATTGAGATCTGGCTCGCCAGCCTCAAGCAAGTATACGATCCAGCCATTAATCCACTCTGGTTTGCTGCAGATCTGAAGCATGTTTTCCAAAACAGAGTTGGCCAGTATCTCTCTTAAGAACATACGGGCTGGGTCGCAATTATATGAGCTGGGTTCTATAAAGGAAAGCAAGTCTTCCGCAACCATCTTGAATTTGGCAGCCTGCTGTTTCTGATTCAGGAGGTTTGCTAGCCGTGAGTCAGGATTCGATGCCAGGTAATTGTAGACTGCATCAACGGCTGACATGTTGGTCTCTGGAGGAACATCAGCAAAAGCCGAAGCGAGCTCTGACATGAAAGCAATGGCGATCGAAGAGGAGTTGGTGAGAAGGTCAAGGAAAGAGTCGGCCGGGCGCTTCTTTGAAACACGGTTCGAAATTGCCAAGAGGTAGGATGTGAGAGTCTTTCGACAGGCTAGAGGGAACGAATGGTCGGTTGGAATGATTGGGCTGTACCACCACTTGACGTAGTCTCGGATGACAGCGTCGACGAGACCTCCCAGAGCTTCGCGTGTTTCTGGGCGGAAATCGTCAAACCCTTTGAAAGAATGTTGGTTCGCCTCGTCCTCGTCCTCGTCGTCGGATTCATCGCCGTCCTTCTTCTCTGCTCTGTTTGTCTGAAGGTCGGTCCATATTCGCTGCAGCGCATCCGGCCCCTTTTCACCTCGGACGGTTCGCGCAATCTCTGGGTGCCGGCTTTCCCAAACAACAAAGGCAGCAGCGCCGCCAACAGCACCAATTAATAAAAGTCCGAACCGACCTAGAACGGCATAGGTGACGCCTGCAAACCCGACTGCGATTCCCGCGATTGTAGCTGGGGTTGCTGTGGAGAGAAACTGGAGAGCTTTTGTCACCAGAGCGGAGGAGTCGTTGTTGGATGTCGGCGTATTCGATGTGCCATTTTCGTGTCCATTCCCGCCATCTTTCGACACATCTAGAAGTTCAGGCTCGAAGAATTGCTTATGGCTCGGACTATCCATCAGGTTTGAATGCGAGTCGCTCTGGGTCTGGCCATTGTTCCGAGGGACATTGTGGCCCTGATGGTCGGCAGTGTCAGCCATTGACTTTGCGCGTCGCGAAATCTAGAAAGGGATGTAGCGTTTATCGGCGTATATCGATGCTTCCCTATTTATAAACACCATGTCAAGGTAGGTAGCTAACGCACAGCTCGTGAGGTGTGAAGATAAGACGGTTCGAGACCAAAGGAGGAGGATGATGGTAGAAAAGATACCCTCGGCTCCCCTCCCTGCAACCCAAACCGCTGCAGCATGGCAGTGCTGTAGTGCGTAATCCTATTTTTAATTGCCCCGGTCGACGACCCCTCAGGGGCCAAATAGCGGATCCCGCGCCAATCACCACCAAAACCGCAAGCCCCTGGCACTAGAGCTATGTATGATGCTGGGGGCGGCATTCCTTGCCGAAACCCTTTACTCTAGCGAGCTGTGAGCTGTCCTTGCCCATGGCTTTGCGATATAAACCGGCAAAACAGGGCAAATAGACTAATCATATGGCGCTGGAATTTGTTCATGGATAGAAACTAATACAGCCTGTCACAGATTGGAGCTCTCCCCAGGATACAGATTTTGTCACGTGAACAGGCGTCATGGTTGCGTCTGGCAATTTGGCGCGAGTGGGCGAATGTCTATCACCGCCGCCAGTGGGCTGGCTTTTTACGCGTTTGACCTAAGCTGTGCATCGAGGCACACATCGTCCACCACCAAGAATCGCTCATTCGCCTACAACGTGGCCAACAGCTCTTAAATCGCCTACCTGGTACACGTGATAGCGAATCTCTAGTGTTTTCTCTGTTACCGCCCCAAGCAACTCTACTGACGCCGTTGCAATGGCTGATTATTCCAAAAAGCGCCGCGCGAGCGACGACGACGCTTCGAATGACGGCGAAAACAACGTCAGCCATCAGGCCGTTAAGAAGGCGAAACGCAGTGACACTGCTGTCTCTCCCGCTGGTAAAGACGACGAAGGTAATCCATTTTGGGAGGTAAGCGTTTGAGCAAGGCCCCGAGTTGTCTTTTACTTACCTCCTGCTAGCTCTCTAACAAACGAAGAGTGGGTGTTTCAACGTTCAAAAACATGTGCCTGATCAACATCCGTGAGTATTATGAAAAGGATGGCAAAACTTTGCCTGGAAAAAAGGTAAATCAGAGCTTCATGCACCGCTGAATAGTTTCTAACGGTGCTTATATAGGGAATATCTCTTTCACTTGAGCAGTATACTGCGCTTCTCAAGGTGGTCCCAGGCATCAATGCCAAGCTTCGTGAAATGGGCCAGCTCGTTGACACTGGCGAAGATGTTGATGAGGATGCCTCTGCCATTCCAAAACGTTCCAGGAAGGAAAAGGCGAAGCCCGAGAGATCCAACATTGATGCCACCAGTGATGAGGAAGAAGACTAGCGGTCTCCGCCAGCTGAGGCAGAGACTTACGGCCACAAAAAGAAACACAAGAATGACAGAAAGTCCAAAAAACCCCGCAGAGTCTAGATTAGCAGAGCGGCATCGTCTTTACTTCGAGGGAGGGGTTGAAGCTCCTTCTATGACTCGACTTATGACTACATCGAAGCGAGCGAATCGCATTGTCCACAGCTCCGGGAACTTGCTATGCGAGGGAATTTTCAGATTGGATCTTGCTCTAAAAGGCCATAATTGCGGCAGACTGTTAATGTATTGAGGCACCAGTGGCGAATCAGTGTAACCATAGGGAAGGTTATAAATTTGAGGCAAAAGCAAACAATTTGAAACCCGCTCGTCCTTGGATCATTACCAGCAGCAAGCTCCACGGCACGGCTGGCACATAGAAAATATCCTGCTATGATGGGCCCTTTTGAAATTTTGGCGCCGAAACCGGTGGGCTGGAGGAAATCCCCCTCAGACTTCTGGTCAAGTAATTTGCCGTCCCGACGCAATGTGCGACGGACCGTTACAACAATACATGGAGCCATACACAGCGCACTTACATCACAAGTGACGGAAAAATCCGAATGGTATTCTTATCTTTGGCATGATGATAGCGCAAAAGTTCGATCGTCAGCTCCTGAAGTCTCGGCAAAGCGCACGCAGGCCGACATGGCCGATGTCAACCTAGATGCAGCCCGTTTGCGGCACGGCCCCTTTTGGGTCGTGCAATGTAAGTAGTACTTTACAGTCTTTTATGCAGTGTGCAATGTGGAAAAGGGCTGTTTTGCCCCTTAACGAGAATGATAAGGTCTTTGCTTGAAACTCAAAACGGCGTGAGCCTAATTAGACGTCAAGCGACGGCGGCATAAGTAGTCGGACTCCAACAGCGCCGTCCTTGGACGACTCCTTTAGCGACAGCAAGGTCTTCTTCTCAAGTTGGAAATCTCGCGCGAACTCTTTTAAAAGTTGACGGTAGGAGCTTGTGCTTCCCACGTGTAGTGACGAGTCACGTTGGACAGCAGTGAAGCATGGTTACCGTGGCGAGTCAATTTGAGAATCCCATTTGCAATTACGCATCAGTCACATGCAGCAAACAGCAGAATGCTATGCGTGTGAATCGCATCGAGGTTCAGCGTGCATCATTACACAAGTGAAGCTGGCCAATCACTCAATGACACGAACCGATCGAGCGGGATCAGGGTCTGGGCATGCGTTAGATTTGGACCGGTGTACCTGTCGGTGCGAATCATTGTGTTCTCACATCGTCTTCAGCCCGCGGACCGATACAGCCAAGTCTCTGCTCTGATGCGTTTGCCTTGACGGAAAGTTCCAGACTTTGCTCAGTGTTACGGGAACCTTCGTTGAAAAGCTACTTTAGGAAGACAATCTCCATCATAAGCCAACGAGACTGAGCACGAAGCATAAAGAGCTCGTCATCGATCTGCGATCTACGTTTCTCAACAGCAATTCGACAACATTGAGTCAGTAATCGAAATCATGAAACTGACAGTGCCTTCTGTGGCCCGCGTGCGAGCCTGCACCTTGGCTGCTCGCCAGCTGTCGACTTCTACTGCAGCTGTTGCGTCTGCTGACCCTGAGACGGCCACAACACAAACCATGCCGCCCGGTTTCACGGCCTCCGTTGGGCGGTTGGAGACGTTTTTCCTCCCGCACAAAGTTTCTGGATCTGTGTCTGACCGTGCCTTGGGTAGTGCCATGGTGAATACGTGGCGAAGGGATGGCATCATTCAAATTGCAATGACGAGAGGTCAACAGATGATCTACGAGGAAGCCAATGCAGCAAGCAAGAGGTTTTTCGGGAGACGCCGCGCCGAGAAGGCTGCTTGTGTTGATGGTGGCAGCTACTCGGGCTATATTGCATCCGGGGAGGAGATTACAGACGGTGTTGCGGACTATTCGGAGATTTTCACCGTCACCAAAGACGTTCCCTTGGGCGACTCGAGAGCTCGCAAGGGCTGGCCATGCCACGGACCTTGCCCTTGGCCCGACGTACACATGAAAGTAGCCATGGAACGATACATGGAAATGCTTTCAGAGAATGGCGAAACAATCCTTCAGCTAATTGAGCTGGGCCTTGAAGTTCCGGAGAGATCTTTGACTGAGTACACAGAGGACGGCTGGCATCATATGCGTATACTTCGGTAAGCTGATTGACACATTTGTCAGCGACTTATTGCTAAACCCTTCGAATCGCAGATTTCCTCATAGGGATCGAACTAATGGCAAGGGAAAGCGTGGCCGTGGCATTGGATCTCACACGGACTATGGGCTTTTGGTGATTGCTGCTCAGGATGAGGTTGGAGGTAAGTGGTTTGTTCATCGGCACAAGCAGGTGATTCTTTGCTGACTCTATCAGGACTTTTTGTTCGCCCTCCTCACCAGGGCGAATACCATGCAAATTGGGAGTCTAGCGCCGCAGGGCACAAGGAAGATGAAAGTGGTTGGGTATATGTGCCGCCGGTCTCAGGCGTCTCTACGGTATTTCCGGGTATGTTGATGATCCAAATCACGCTGTTTGGAACTTTGTATTCTAACAATTCTTGCTAGGAGACATGATGCAATACATGACGAACAACTATCTGCAGTCGACGCCACATAAAGTAGGACTGAATACGCGCGAGCGTTTGGCGTTTGCATACTTTCACGAACCCAACTTTCGCTCTGTAGTGCGGCCATTGCCCCGTTATAACGCAGGCCAATCGCCGGCAGAAGGAATACACTACGGGACACACTTTACCAACATGTGTTTGCGAAACTATCCAGACCGGATTACTACGAAGAAGATGCTTGCCGCCGGCAATTACAAGGGGCTGTTGAACTCTGCGGAGTTGCGAGCAGCGTAGGGCAGAAATGAGATTGAAATTGGCTGCAAAAATGTAGGGCTCGCGTTCAGGACCGGAGTTTGGCTAGATTGATACAGGCGGACGGCTGGTTGAAGTGCTTAAAATTATTCGAGTTGGCCACGGGTGGTTAAGGGAACATTCCACAGATACCAAGTACATTATGTCACTGATTATCTTGAAAACAAATCTGGTGCATGTGAGGCGATCTTATTGAGGCAGGTCATCAATAAAGACTTGCCAAGAGAAACAGGCTAGACTCGGAGAAAGAAGGCACATTGAAAAGTGGCGGTGACGTGACTGCGATGGCGACACTTGGGAGGCGTAGCAGCGTGTTGCAACGTCACAAGATGATGGCATTGTACTTTGGAGGGGAGGGCGGTGCTATTGCTGAAAAATAGCCCAATGCGGTAAACAATAAAACAAGGACATTCATAAACGAGCAGCGGGTTTGGCGTACGTTGTGGCAATGCAGCTACTAAAATAGATGGGCTACGTAATTGCTCGTGGTTGCGCCTTTGGAGATTTACACGTCAAGATGTCAGAATTATGCAATGTGATGAAGCATGTATTCTACTACACATTGTCAGGAGCTGTGCTCTTTCGGCGTTTGGGTGTGCGTAAGACCGCACTGCACTGCGAACGAGTACGGAGTGCCGAGATGGGGCAGACGAAGCCGGACGCCCGTATGCGTATGCGTATTCGCATGCGAACGCGGCGGCCGCCGTCAGGACCCCCCAAGAGCCGGTCCTCCGGGGGCAAGGGTTCGGTTTCCGGCAGAGCGGGCAGCGCAAGCAAGGCTGCTGTAGCAGAAAACAGGACTAAGCTAGGTACCTAATTACAGGTTGTCGCAAATTAGTGCTGCAGGTACTTGCTGCACCCGGTGCAGATTTGCAACGATTGGTGGCGCATTTGATTGGGGATACATTCTGCTGTTAGCGTGGCCGATAGCACCCACCCAAATTTGTATGGCCGCCTCAACAGCAGCTACTGCACGACTTGTACCCCTCCGTGGGTTCTGCTCCGTCATGCAATTTTTCTTCCCGCGCTGGCGCAGCATTCTGGCCCGCCACCAGGCCTCGTCCAAGTACTTCGCGCCCCGCAATTTCAATCTCGTCAGGGGATCTACGCTATCACTGGCTGCTGTTGGGGACTGGCTTTTTCCCCATCGTCCAGTCTACCTTATCCCACTACGCAGGCTCTTTTTTTTTTTTTATTGTGGTGTTCCTCTTCAATACCCGCTCATCCAGGAGGAGCTCCTTTTTTTCCCTTCCCATCGACCTCCCCTGATTGTTTGTTGCGCCGACACCATCTCGTGCGGGCTTCACAATTGGCTGCGGGCTTAGTATTGTTCTGCGTCTCTCCCTCTGCCTCTCTCTTTTCTCCTTTGCCCGCAAGACACTCAGCCGTCCCTGGATTTTCCGCCTCGCACCCTCAAGGCTACGCTCAGCCGCCTCGGGTCTCGTCACGCCGCTGCGACGCTCCATCTCACCTCGAGCCCGTGAGCGCTGCTTCTCCCAGGTAAGACTACGACTGCGCTGCATCATGCCGCCTCCATTGGATGCTGGACAGCTTTGAACATGTCTCGCATTGGCTCCTCTGTGGCATCGAGCATGTCGAGCTCTGCAACTATTGCACCCTCCTCCAATTCAGCTTCATCTTCCAGTACTTACACACGTGCCCGCATAGGCCGAACCGCCGACACTACACGAACCACCAGATGTCCTAGGCCGAACCGCCGAGTTACCTTTGCAGAACTCGTCGATATGATTTCGTCAAACCTTCTTCCGACTCGCTTCCGCGGCGAGTCGTCTGCCCCCGCCAAAAATATCCCGCCGTCTTGGGCAAGCAAAAAGGTGACGCCCGTTTTGAACTTTTTCGCCAAGCTGGCCGGCTCGCACCCTATCCATACTGTTGTCTTGATCGCGGTGCTTGCCAGCTCTTCCTATATTGGTCTTATTCAGGATACTCTGTTCCAGAGATCCACCAGCGTCAGCAAGGCCGACTGGTCGTCTCTGGTTGAAGGTAGCCGAGACCTCATCGCCGGACCCGAAACCGCCTGGAAATGGCAGAGCGTTGAGCATGGCGCAAAGCCGCCTGCTGATGCTGACCACCTTGCCGTCTTGACCTTTGTCTTTCCGGAGACCATCACCAACGAATCGCCCTCGGCAGCTCCTGGCTCCCACGCCGTTCCGACTCCGCAAAACCTCTCCATTACCGCACTCCCGGCGACCGAGAACTCGTTTACCACTTATACGCACGACAGCATCCTTGCTTACTCTGTTCCGTATGGCGAAGCGCGTGAGTTCCTTACCGCCGCTCAAGAAATCCCCCACGAGGGCGGCGATGCCATCATGACTCGCAAGGGCCGCGAGGAGAAGATGTGGATTATGAAGGCTGCCAAGGGCGACACTCGCAACAGCTTTGTGCAGTGGACAAAGAATGCCTGGACCGAGTTTCTCGACTTGCTCAAGAATGCAGAGACCCTCGACATTGTCATCATGGTCCTGGGTTACCTTTCCATGCACTTGACCTTTGTCTCTCTGTTCCTGTCTATGCGCAGAATGGGCTCCAACTTTTGGCTTGGAATGAGCACGCTTTTCTCGTCCGTCTTTGCATTTGTCTTTGGCCTGGCTGTTACCACCAAGCTCGGTGTCACAATCAGTGTTATCCTGCTTTCTGAGGGTCTTCCATTCCTTGTGGTGACCATTGGCTTCGAGAAGAATATTGTTCTTACTCGTGCCGTACTCAACCACGCCATCGAGTCTCGCCGTGCTCAGAATGAGGATTCCAAGGGCAAGAAGAAGTCTCAGCCTTACGATGCCATCCAGCGTGCCATTGCCGCCGCCATCAAGGACAAGGGCTACGAGATTATTCGCGACTACGCTATTGAGATTCTTATTCTGATCCTTGGCGCGGCCTCTGGTGTTCAGGGTGGTCTTCAGCAGTTCTGCTTCCTCGCTGCTTGGATTTTGTTCTTTGACTGCATTCTGCTCTTTACGTTTTACACCGCCATTCTGAGCATCAAGCTCGAGATTAACCGTATCAAGAGACACTTCGAGATGCGTAGCGCTCTCGAGGCTGACGGTGTTAGCCGCCGTGTCGCGGAGAATGTTGCTTCCAGCAACGACTGGCCCAATGGTGATGGCAAGTCCAAAGACAACTCTCTCTTTGGTCGCCAGGTGAAGAGCAGCAGCGTTCCCAAGTTCAAGGTGTTGATGATTTCTGGTTTCATCCTTGTCAATGTCGTCAACTTTTGCACAATTCCTTTCCGCAGCGGTAGCTCGTTTTCCACCCTGCGATCCTGGGCTGGCGGCCTTGGTGGCGTCGTCTCCCCGCTTCCCGTCGACCCGTTCAAGGTTGCTTCGAACGGTCTGGACGCCATTCTTGCAGTTGCCAAGCTGAGTGGAAATGCCGTCTTTGTCACTGTTCTGACGCCAATCAAGTATGAGCTTGAGTACCCATCGATTCACTACGCCAACCCTTCAGATGCCGGCGTTGGACTTGGCCGCGAGAATGGCAACTTTGATGGATATGGCGTTGGTGGCCGCGTCGTCGGTGGCCTGCTGAAGAGCCTGGAAGACCCCGTGCTTTCCAAATGGATTGTTGTCGCCCTTGCTCTGAGTGTCGGTCTCAACGGATATCTCTTCAACATTGCCAGATGGGGTATCCACGACTCTAGTGAGCCTGAACATCACATTGACCGCAAAGAGCTTGCCCGTGCGCAGCGCTTCAATGACACTGATCGTGCAGCTCTGCCTATGGGTGAATATGTGCCTCCTACGCCTCAGCCAACCGAACCCGCCACACCCGCCTTGAGTGAAGATGAGGGCGATGGTTTGAGCATGACCAAGGCAAAACCTGCCCAGTCTGGCAAGCGCTCGAATGAGGAACTGGACAAGATGCTGGCCGAGAAGCGCGTTCCAGAAATGACTGACGAGGAGATTGTCAGCATGTCTATGCGCGGCAAGGTCCCTGGTTACGCTCTGGAGAAGACTCTTGGTGACTTTACTCGCGCCGTCAAGGTCCGTCGTACTATTATTTCCCGCACCAAGGCTACGTCTGAAATCACACACGGTCTTGATCGCTCCAAGCTGCCTTTCGAGAGATATGACTGGGAGCGAGTCTTTGGTGCCTGCTGCGAAAACGTTATTGGTTACATGCCTCTGCCTGTCGGTGTCGCTGGGCCAATTGTCATTGATGGACAGAGCTATTTCCTCCCCATGGCTACTACGGAAGGTGTGCTCGTCGCTAGCGCTAGCAGAGGCTGCAAGGCTATCAACGCTGGCGGTGGTGCGATTACGGTCTTGACTGGCGATGGAATGACCCGTGGTCCTTGTGTCAGCTTTGAGACGCTCGAGCGTGCTGGCGCGGCTAAGCTTTGGCTGGACTCTGAGGAGGGCCAGAACACAATGAAGAAGGCGTTCAACTCTACCAGCCGCTTCGCCAGATTGCAGACCATGAAGACTGCTCTGGCGGGTACCAATCTGTACATCCGTTTCCGAACCACTACTGGTGATGCCATGGGTATGAATATGATTTCCAAGGGTGTCGAGCACGCCCTGAGTGTCATGTCCAGCGAGGGAGGCTTCGAGGACATGACTATTGTTTCCGTATCTGGCAACTACTGCATGGACAAGAAGCCGGCCGCTATTAACTGGATTGAGGGTCGTGGTAAGAGCGTGGTTGCGGAAGCCATTATTCCCGGTGACGTTGTTAAGAACGTCCTCAAGTGCGACGTCGACACTCTGGTCGAGCTCAACATTAGCAAGAACCTCATTGGTTCCGCCATGGCTGGTGCCATGGGAGGATTCAACGCCCACGCCGCCAATATTGTGGCTGCCATTTTCCTTGCCACGGGTCAGGACCCCGCCCAGGTGGTTGAAAGCTCCAACTGCATTACTGTCATGAAGAAGTAAGTTTTGGTGTTCATAACGGTATTTGTCCAACACTAACCATCAAATAGCCTCCACGGTTCTCTGCAAATCTCAGTGTCGATGCCGTCTCTAGAAGTCGGCACTCTGGGTGGCGGTACTATCCTCGAGCCACAGAGTGCCATGCTCGACCTTCTCGGCGTCCGCGGCTCTCACCCAACAAGCCCCGGAGACAACGCCCGTCGCCTGGCACGCATCATTGCAGCCGCCGTCTTGGCTGGTGAGCTGTCTCTTTGCAGTGCCCTGGCCGCCGGTCACCTTGTTCGCGCCCACATGCAGCACAACCGCAGCGCAGCACCGTCAAGATCGACGACGCCTGCACCGCCAGCAACGCCCGTCTCGCTGGCCATGACCAACGGACAAGAAAAGTCAAACGGCAGCATGAGCGCGGCGGCACAGCAGCGATCAAAGAGGTAGAAGATGCGGGTGATTCAATCCTCAAGAAGCTATTTTTTTTTAGTACAAATTTATTTAATATGGGCGGAGTTTTCTATTTTCATCGGTATCTTCTCATCTTTGGATTGGAAGTTGAGACGAGCACACGTTACATACAAAAGCCACAATATATAGCATAGATGATGTACAGCCGACAGCGGCAGTAATTAGAGCCCAGCTTCAATGCGATGATGATGGTTTTCTTTCAGCTTTTGGACCTACCTACCATTTAGTGTGCATTCTAACTAACCCTTTGTCAACTTTTCACCATTCCACGAAATCATCTCAACACCCTTTTCTCGAAGCTCTTTGACAAGATCATCCCACTTGTCCGGAAACACGGCCTTGGTAGCATTCTCAACCACGTACGTCTTGTACCCTTCCTCACAAGCATGTTCCGCAGTAGCCTTGACGCAAAAATCAAACGCAAGCCCAGCAACAAAGACGTCCGTAACCTCGTTTTCTTTCAAAATCCGCGCCAGCCCGCTATCCTCTGTTCGAAACGGGTCATAAAACGCAGAGTACATTTCGACATCCTTTACCTGGCCCTTGTCAATCACGTGGTCTATTCTGCCCGCCGTGTCGAACTCCGGGATGAACTGCGCGCCGGCGCTGTGCGCGATGCAGTGGTCTGGCCAGAGGGTTGTCGTGTAGCTTGCTCCGGCGTTGGTTGGGTGGGTTATTGTGTATGTTGAGGTAAAGGGCTGTGTGTTTGGGTGCGAGGAGGCAAAGGAGATGTGGGAGGGGGGGTGCCAGTCGCGGGTGGCGATGCGGAGAGTGAAGATGGGGGAGGTGACGAGTTGGTTTATTTGGGGGGCTATGCTGCGGCCTTCTTGGACGGCGAGGGAGCCGTTCTGGGAGATTTGTTAGTTGGGTGGTGTTGATGAGGATGATGATGACGGGTGAGGGGTGAGGGGAATGGGGAGATGGAGTTTGAGGACGTACGGGTGGGCAAAAGTCTTCTTGAAAGTCGACGACTATTAGAGCTGGTTTGTATGGGGCTGTCATTGTGGATGAGAGGTATAAAGATGGTGCTATGGGAGAATGATGGCTGGTTGGTTGTTGTAAGAGGGAGCTTGGCGTTTGAGGTTGGAGTGACGTTGGAGCTTGTAATCGGGAGCTGAGGAGCGGGGGGTGGGGCCGGGCCGACGACTTGCATTAAATCGTGAGCAGCATGCAAGGAAAACGGTGTCAACTGCGCCGCGACGAGTGTTTCTTTGGCAAAATTCAAATGTTTTATTTATTTGAATTTGAATATTGAAAAACATTTATTCCCAGTCAGTCTAGCTAATGCAAAAAAAGAATACTCTTATGCGCATCACACCACCCATCCATCTACACCTTGTAATTACACGCCCTAAAAAGTAAAAACACCATCAAGAAACAAAGAGTCAACCAAAAAAGAAGGGGAAAAAAAAGAACCAACCACCAGGATAAAACACATCCCATAGTCATTCAATCGCATCAGATATATAAATATAATAGGAAAAGCCCGATGCGGGGGTCGAACCCGCAACCTTGAGATGAGTGAAGCACTCACATGTCAGTCAGTACATGTATAAGAGTCTCACGCTCTACCGATTGAGCTAACCGGGCATTGTCCCAGATTCCAGCAGAGGAAACTGGGTCGCCATTTACTGCCCGGTGGTGGGTTGGCCATGTGTTCTGTAAAAAAACCGAGCATAATTTACTTAAAAAGGTATCCCCGGGTCCATTTGAAAATTTTCCAGGGTCCAGGGTTGTCGCTTTTTGACGTGTTTGATGGGTGGGTTTCGTGGGGCTTGACTGAGCGTGGACAAGGGTCCTTGACATTCGTGTCGCGTGAGAAGGAGCCATTTTCACATGTTGGATAAAAAGAGGAAGTGAAGATTGTGACAAGATAAAGTAAAAAAGGTAATTGTACGTCAATTCGTGTATGTATATTATTATATATTACAATATGCCTTGTAGTCCCTATACCAAGAAACGCCCAGTCCTGTATGGATCTAGAAGCCCTGAAACCCCCCCAAAATGCAAAATACAGAATTATGCAGTGTGGTATAAAGTTAGACAGCCGTTAAAAACAAATATGCACGCTATTCATTCTTCTTGGGCGCATACGGCCCATACTCCCACCTCTTGTTATTCTCCTCGACCCACCACCGGGCCACAAACGCCGCTTCTTCCGCCCACACGGCCGCCTTGTGGCCGTGCTCTTCCTCCACGTTGGCTATAAACTGCTTAAAGTCAAACGACTGCACGGCATTCATGTCTGTCGGGTCCGTCGCCAGATCGGTGAATCGCCACTCGACGTTGTGAATCACGGGCACCACCATGTACCAGTCCTTTTGGCGGCGGTCGCGCACGCCCAGCATGGCGCGGCCCGGGTTCATGACTATGAACTGCCAGTTGCCCTTGGAGGTTGGGACTCGGTGCAGGACGTCGCTCTTGTCGGCGTCTTGGTCGGCAATGTTGCGAATCAGAGACTGGCCTTCATAGTTGGCTAGGAGATCGCTGGCAGCGGCGCTGGATCCTTCTGACAGAGAGCCGGATTCGCGGAGGAGGTCGAGAATCGTCGGCAGCAGGTCCATGGTGCTGACCGAGTCGGAAATGTCAATGGGAGGGAGTTTTGGGTGAGAGATGACCATGGGGACGTGGTTGCAGCCGACGTTGGGGTTGTAGTATGAGGCGGGCTTGCCGTTTTCAGGCAGTGAGATGCCGTGATCTCCAGTCACAATGACAAGAGTCTCATCGGCCACGCCCTCTTCGTCAATGGCGGCCAGAATCTTGCCTAGCCACCTGTCGTCGTATCCGATGGCGTTGATATAGTGGGACATGGAGTTGAGTCTCCCGTTGGCGAGGGGGACATACGTCTCGCCAGCGGGCATATCGTATGGGTGGTGCGTGGTGCTGGTGAGGTGTGTCAAGAGCACACGCTCGTCGTTCTTCTTGGCGGTCGAAAAGACGTCCTTGACATAGTCGTACAGGGGTGCCTCCTCCATGCCAAAGTAGTTAATGTCAGGGTTGTTCACCTGGCCAAACTTGGCAGACCGGGATCGCAGGTAGGACGAGTCGATGATGTTTTCAGGCGGAAATCCAAACTGCTCCGTGCTGACATCGGCGTGGTCGTAGCTGAGGGCAACCGACTGCATGTAGTGAGACTGCCACTTGGGCGCGGACTGGCCGGTGGCGTTTCGCTCGTCAATGTAGTTGAAGGCGTCGAGAATCTGTGGCAGGCACGGCTGATAGATGTTGTGAAAGTACTCCATGTTGAAGTCGGCAACGAGGGGCGAAACGCCGCACAGCGATGCCAGCATACTCTTGCGGGTATAAGTGGCGGCCGTGAAAGCATTGTTAAAGTTGAGACCGCCCCGGCGCTCGGTTTTGCCGTCGTGATCAAAACCGTCGTCATAGTCGCCCGTCAGGTAGCTTGCCGTCTCTGTGAGGGTGCGCATGCGATCGGCAGCGTCTTCGGTGAGATTTCCGCCTGGAGACTGATTGGCAAATCGGTTCCACACCAGCCCATCTTTTTTGACCGGGAACAGATCTTTTCGGGTGCTCTCCATGACGACAAAGACTATGTTTTTGACGGAAAGGTCGGAAAGGCTATCCTTTACCTGGGACAGGACGTCCTCCTCCAGGTTAGAGATGAAGAGCGGGTCGGCAGCCGGGCTGTAGTGCTTCTTGTCGGAACCGTACCAGTCCTCAAAGCCGGGGAGGACCTTGTCGCGCGGCAGCCAGTCGAGAGGCGCAGGCCGATCCATGGCCGTGAGGTGATCCCAAGACGTGTGGATACCAGTCGGGAAGACGCCCTTGAGCTGCTGCAGGTTGGAGACGGAGTCCTTGAAATCCACAAACGGGATGAGGGGAGTGGTCCACGACATGTAAACGTAGGAGCCTTCCATTGGGCGCAGCACGTACGAGATAATCTCGACAATGGCAACGACGGACCAAATGGCTCGGCACACCTTGTAGCCGGTGGCAGCGCGGGCCTTGTCCCTCACGCCAAGAAGGCCAAGAGAGGTCATAAAGTCTTGTTTTCGCGACTCGGCGTCGACGGGAGGGGCGGACGAGGGAGCAGCCTGAGCCAGCTGGCCGAGGCCGAGCTTGGTGTACTCGTAGCGGTCAATGTCGTCTTTGTCGTCGATGTCGTCACCAAAGACGGGGTCTTGCTTGCGGGAGCGGCGCAGACACTTGAAGGGCCACTTTGCCACGTCAATGGCGATGCCGGCATAGCCGTAGAGAAAGTCCTGGAGGACCCAGGAGATGCCAATCAGGCCAAGCAAAATGGCAATGAGGGTGAAGATGCCGGAAAACAGCACGCCGCGCGAAGACTTGTCCTTGGCAAAGTCGACATTGCGCCAGCGCATTTCGGACCTCGAGCAGGCAAAGAAGGTGATGTTGACAATTGAGACGGTGGCGGCAAAGACGACGGCGACCAATTGAAAGGCCTTGGCAGCCAGGCGCAGCAGGCCCCGGCTTCTGGGCAAGTTGGCGGACCATTCGACGAGGAAGCGCAGGGCGACGATCAGCACCAGGTCCTGGGCGACAAAGGACATTGTCCAGAAGAGCAGGTTCCGGCGCGAAAAGGCTCGCTGGTGGGCGGCAATGTGGATGACCTTGGCGGCAATGACGGCGGCGGTGACAAAGGCAAACGCGAAGCGTCGATTGGCGGCTTTGGAAGGCAGCATGGCGAGGGCTTTGCGGCCTCGTGAGGCAAACATGGCGGCCACGTGAGCATGGCGGTTTGGGCTGTCGTGCCGTGAGGCGGACGGTGAGGATGATGTTGATGATGAGTGCTCGAAACGGTACATGATGAGACCGAAGGGGAGGGGGGGGGAGAGCCCTCGATGTGCGAATCTGCGAGACAGAAGAAGAAACACGCGTAGAGAAGGAAGAGGGAAGAGAAAGTAAGCGTAGTACCTAGACAATGGGAAAAGGGAAGAGAAGAGGAAAGGAGAGACACAGGTAGTAGAGAGACAGAGAGAAGGCGGTGTTTCAGCCTGGTCAGCAGTTGGCCCGGACTCTACGGATCGATTCTTATTACCATTACGGATACTAGTAATACGGACCGCAGTCCGGACTGCTTAGTACTCCGTACATGGACAGCGTACTAAATTACATACATGGACGGCCGGACTTGGACGGAGCCGTCATCGACTCCGTCTCACCCAAAGGTATCGGTATGTCGCGTGCCTCGTTCCCCGTCCTGACCAATGACCACACGACTACGAGTGCTATCCCAGACATGTGCACTACGAGTACATACGAGCAGTACGCCAGCACGACCCCAGGCGCATTTCCCGGCGCTGATGATCCGCTTCTCAACTCCCGAGCGGGAATCATCAGTGGAGTCCGGCTCTTGGGCTCCCTTTGGGTCCCTGTCGCTGCCCCTGTTCTTGTTCTTTGTGTTATTCGTAGGGGCGAGGCCAGGCGAAGTTCTTGGCGGGACAACGCACCATAATAGGCTGAGCCGAAATCCGTTCTGGAGCCTTGTATTACTCCGTACAGGGCACGACACGGGAGAAAAAGCAAAAGTTATAGGGGGCTTCTCGCCTGCTTCTCGCCTCCTTCCGGCGTCCTTCCCCGCTAAATTTTTTTTTTCTGTGGAAATATCACAAGGCAAATGCACTGCTAAACCCGTGCTATGTACGAGAGCGGGCTACGAGTACAAAGGCGGTACAGTTGAAAGATCAAGGACGAAGAGAGAGCGCTCTGTTGAGCCCAATCAGGCTGGCGTGGCTGGTAAGTAATGATGGTAGGTCCTAGCCTTGTACAGCACCTGTGATTATGAGTCTCTTGCAGCAGTACCTATTCAAAGCACGCTCTGCCTATTCGTAATTTCCTCACCAACGGAGAGGCTCGTCCGGCTGTTCCGGATGACGTGGTGGCGCTCCTCGCGTCTCCCACTTGCCCCTGTGGGCGTGTCCAACTTTTCTTCTTTTTTTGTGGACAAATATGGCGTTCTGATAAGGCTGCTCTGTCGCCCTGTAACTACGGGCTCCTCTCTAACCGGGCGAAGTCTATTCCCGGCGACCAAGACTCTCATCTGCCTTTCAAGGTTGACGCGATGGTGCTGTAGGCACTCGTATGTGTTGCCAGAGTTGGTACGTAGTTGCCGACATGAGGATCACTGCGATGGTTACCAGAAGTGAAACCCTGAAGCTTCTTTTCAGTAGGAAGACGGAGCATACATACAGCTAAAATTAGCCTTGTACCTCTCTCTATCTCTGCCTTATTACTTCTCCTGCGTCTCGTTTGGGCCGGGTTGACATCAAATTTAAATGCAAGGGCTGCACCGTTTATGCACCTGCATAATCTCAAGTTATGCACATAATATAATTACACCCTCTCTCCTCTCAAGCTCAACCACACTGTGCCATCATCATCAATCGGCCATGTCATAGAAGGATCCTTCTGTGGCAGACTAACCTACGCTAGCAAACAACAATAAATGAGCAGGTTTTTTTTCCCCTTCCGTGGCGTGCCGCTATTTCCCCTCGTGTATCCTTTGCGGGCTCTTATTAAGGCGGTCGCGCCAAGACCACTCAACCCCCCTAATGACGTCTAGGACTCTGTGAGCCTCGACCGCTTCCTTGCAAGATTGATGCCTGTGTTATTGCACTGCATATGCGCGAGGAACTAAATATCAAGGCAGAGAGTTGCTCCGTAATAATCATTAGTGACTTGCAATTACATGCCAACCAAGTAATTATGTCAGTTGCCGAAAAGGGATGCAACTGGACCTGCACATTGTCCTCCGTGCCCTACGCGGACAGACTGCGGCGGTATATTTTTGATTATTTTCCACTCTGGCCTGAAGATGCTCCATGATTATTCTTCTAATTTTTCCATTCAGTTTTTATGTAGTTTACTGTACTGGTGACCTGCAATTCATCTTCTCCCACAAGTCGTGTAACTGTCCGCTGCTCCACCCACAGCATATAATTACACATGCCCTTAATCACTGCTCCCAACACCACACCCTTTCGCCATCTACACGGGGCTGCATAGACGTACAGAAAAGGGAACCATTTATATATATATATATATATAAACCTCTCTACTCGTGGAATTCAATAGAACGTAAAAGAAGACAGAACATACTTTTGACGCTGCACTTTGTCAACATATATAAGCTCCCGACTCGGAACCTATACTTTTTTTTCGCGTCGTTGCGGGTTTGAGGTATATACGTAGAATATGCTGGAAAATAGAAATCTCTCACCAGTTATCTTCTATTCTTAGCAGAGTTTTTCAATAGTAAAGCCCTTTTTGTAATAGTAGATCCCACAATGTCGCTTATATACTTTCCCCAGAAAAGTCTCCCGCCATCCCTGCCACTGTGCACCTAGCCAACGACACTCGTCCAGATGCAATGAACTATTTCTTCTTCCCCCAGCTATATCCATTTAGAAAGAAGGTATTAGCTGTGTCACCATTTTCGTCATCTATTTATCCGTAAGCGTTCGTGCACTCGCCTCCTCTCCTAGACTCACAGTACACATTCACCCACCAAACCAACAGCCGACATCTCTCCCCCGCTTCCCCAGCTTCACAAAATTGCCAACCTTGGCTCAACGACTTATTTCCCCAGACTAAATTACACACATTTGCGCCATTCAACCTTATTCTCCGCTTCCTTCCCCAGACTTTAAACATATTCTGCATCTCACAATCTTCTCGGGACCTCTCGGAAGCTGCAAACTTTATGGCTTGCATATATAACCAGAGCCTTGTCCTCGACTCTCGTTCATTTTTTCTTTTTCTCCTCGTCATCACAATCTCTTGTTTACAGACTTTTAAGTCTGCTACAGATACTGTCAAATACTGCTTCGTTGCTGGCCCAAGCTGCTCTACTGAAATTTGCAACCTACAAACAAAACATTACACCACATTCACCACTTACACGACGCACTTTCAAAACAACCTACCCAAAACAACCCTCTCACTCAACCAAAGAAACAATTTCCAAGGACCAAAAGCGCCAAAATGGCTGTTAGACGTCTCATCAGACACAACGTTGCCTGTCGCATCGCCAGCAGCACGCACAATCTCCCCTCGCGTCTCACCCGCTGGGCAGACGATGAAATCGCCGCCTTTGATGAGGACACACTTCCTCTCGGCGTGCGCAAGAACAGCAGCAGCAGCGGCTCTTCAGACTCTACTGTCAACGAGCAGCAGCAGCCGCATAATACCTCCACCAACAACTCTCAGGCCGGTGGCTCCTCCAGCTCAACCCTGCCAGTTCTCCAGCTGCAGCTCGAGCGCACCAGCGTCACCCCCATCCGAGGCTGCCTCAAGAAGCCACAGGATTACTACCGCCGCAGCGAAAAGTGCAAAAGAGTAGCCTTTGTCTACAACGATGCCCTGGCCACCTGCATCGAGACGGGCAAAACTCTAAGTCTCACAGCCAAGCGCCCTGAGCACCGAAGTCTCTGCCGCAGCACCAGCACTAGCACCAGCAACTCTTCCGAAGACTCCTCTTCATCCCCTTCTACCAACCACTTCCAGCCCGAGCAGCAGGAAGAGCAAAAGTCTGCCGAGAAACAAGAGCAAAACCAAGACTTGAGCCCAGACGAGCAAGAGTACACCCACATCCTCCACCAACTCGCCCAACAGCAAGCCATCACCCCAGCCCAACAAGCCCTCTTTGATGCCCAAGACCAGGCAGTGGAAGAGAGCACAGAGCTAGCCGAAAAAGTCAAGACGGCGCTGGAGATGCACGCCACCGCCAACGGCTGGCTAGACTTTGCGCTGTACGTGACGCGCGACGCCGAGACGCTCACGGGCCTTGCGTCCGTGGCCGAAAAGTACAAGCATGTTACCAAGATTGCTAGCTTCCGCGGCGAGGAGAGGCGGTATGCGCTTTGTGGACGCCCAAATCTGGCTCTGCCGAGCGAGCTTTATGATGATTGTCGCACTTCCATGTCGGCCTCCAAGTGAGTGAGACGGGTTGGTTGGCTACATCAGGGGCGTCTTATAAGACATCTCTTGAAAACAAACACAACAAAAAACAAATGTTTAAATGATCTGATTTGGAAGCGATGGACAGGAGAATTTGGGAATGGATTTGGGCGTTTTTGGCTCCTGGCGGGTTTTTGGAAAAGTGTGTCGTTTGTTGGTGTTGGTTCACTTTATGAGTTTTGAAGGACTTTTAAGCAGGTTATTGATACCCAAGCGTTGGTTTTATAGGATACCCTTTTGTTTTTCAAAAAGCAAGCATTCTTTGGAGGATTTTCTTTTGTACTGGGAATAATAGCGTATAGTTTTACAATACAAGTCATCACTCTCACACTCCAACTGCTTTTCAAAACCTGTAATTTGTGCTGATGTAGTATCTTCAATCTCTTTAACTCTGTTGATAGTATAAAATTGTAAAACATAAAGCATGGCTCATTTGGTAAAACATGGCACAGAAAGCTGCATCAACTTTGTGGTCGTGGACACTTGACTGTGTCATGGGAAACATGACACGCTGCGCACAACGCGACGAAACAAAACGGACACGAAAACTCAAAGTCCTTCTGCCACCCTTTTTCCTCGTCTTCGCTACCAGAATCATTGGGAAGTCGATATATCTGCTCACAGTTGGGAGTCGGGCAGTACCGGTAGTGCTGCGGATCAGATGCCATAAACGCAGTCAGCATCCTGTCCAGGACCTGTTCCAGTGCATCCGACGATAGGTTATCTTCAATTTCTGGCTGTGACAGTATTTTAGAGCACTTTCCAAAACCTCCATAGCATCTAATACCCTGTTCAGCAGATGTTTCCGCCGAGCAAGATAGACACATGTTTTGGAAGCAGTCTGAGCAAAACACGTGCCCGCATGACGTCTCTCTTGCATTTTCCGCCTGCACCCAGCACAGGGAGCAGCTTCCGGGTGCTAGTTCAAGAATTTTGGCGACGGCAGTTTCGTTGCGATTGAGGATATGCATTGCTAGGCCGTGGTCCGCCTGCGAGCCGCTGATGATAATCTGCGGCGGACTGGACACGATATCCAGCGCGACTTTATCCTCGTTGAGAGCCGTGGCAATAAGTCGAGTGCCGCCTTGAAGCGCCCAATGCAGAGTCTTTGCATTCAACGCAATTTTCCATGTAGATCGCGGATCTTTTCCAGCGAGTTTGACAATTTGCATCCGCGCCTTGCCGAAATTCTCTCGCATTCCAAACAGTCGGAGCTGGCACTTGTGCTTGTCCCTCAAAACGAGGATGTTTAGTTCCTTTCCAAGTCTCTTCACTTGCTGGTAAGCCCAGCCATTCGTGGCAAAAGAAGCGGACCAGACAGCTTTGCCCTCTTCCGTCACCACCTCTCCGTCCAACACACGGTTCAAACTGTCTTTGGCACTGGTAACCATGTCCTTGGCCTGTCCATCAATCTGAATATGGCGAAACCCTTTGTGTGGTGGATGAATTGTAAAAATGACATACTGGCTAGCCGAGTAGCGTACCAATGCATCAATGTCGCGCGACGCAGCTTCGTAGATATACTGTGCAATTTTGATTCTTGCAGAGAATAGCGGCTGGACAGTTAGTTTCCCCAGGCCATAGAATGGCAGCGCCCTGTTGTTGAGTGTTTTAACTGCCTCGACAGCGTCATCCTCGGTAAAGAACCGTCCGACATACTTGAACCTCCTGCCGACAGTCTCGGGTCGTGATCCGGACCAGTCGAGTGGCCCAATCTTCATTAGCAAGGACTTTACCTCCTCAAATCCAGATAGCGGTGACGTGTCATATGTCGGATTGCTGAGAACAACATAAAGTGGCCGGTAAGATGGGTTGAGTTCGCTAGCAATGTTCGTCTCAGTCGCCTGAGCTGGTACTTGGGTGAGTTTGACGTGCCACGTGTGCCCATTGACGTCGTCTTGTCGATACGGGCGCTCTGCTCGTACTCGGTGGCCGCACACTCTACCCGCTCCTTCTGCAAATTGCCGAAAGATTTGTGCAGCGTTGGTTTCTGTAGCGAAATGTAGCCAAGCTACTCGGACAGCCTTGTGCCAGGAACAATCGACACGAGTTTCCACGACGGCATTGTACCTAGTCGCACGGAACTGTGGCGGTGTCACAGGTATTGCAGTTATACGGGAGTTGGTGCTGTTGGTTTGGAGCGCCTGGCACATTTTGTCGGCAAAGCCGGCTTCGCGCTTGACCACGTCTGCCATGCAGTATTCATTATGTGTGCCTGGTAGGATGGAGATGTCCTCTTGTGATATTTGAAGTCCAAGAGAGTTTATTTGACGCACAACGTCAGAAACAGTGATATCACGTGCGAGACCACCGATTCTGACAGCAGAGTAGTCTCGTGGAAAGGCGACATCTTTCACAGCCGCTCCCTCTCCGAAGCGAATAAAGGCACCGCGAAAGTTTCTGATCCACGTCTCTTCGAATGGCTCTTCCTGGAGATGGGTTAATATCGCCTGTTTTGCTTTGTTATACATTGTTTGTTCTCTCATGTACCTCCGTCTCCAAACCCTCATTCTTGTCATGGTCAGGCCAGGTGTGGGCAAAGGAGCACGCTGCTCCCTTTCTGCAATGTCCTTTTAGAAAGTAATGACACCTCGATGCAGTTTGTCCATCGGGAGTTTTCGGGCTGCATACAATAGCTGACGTGGCGCGTGGAAGCTCAGGTCGAATTTCGTCTGGGAAATCAAGCTGATGGGAGTAGCTGCAACGGATACCGTTGCGGCAGCGACCCTCAGCAAAGTATCGACAAGGCCTTGTTTTCATGGCGCCGGCCGGTAGATTACTGTAGCCAAATGTATCCATCTGTATGATCGGTTTCCCTGCAAAAAGCCTTGTCCTGTTGGAGACTTTGGTAAATGTGTGCTGCAAAGGTTAGGAGCTGTGTCGTTATACCATCCACAGCAGCATAGATATCCACATTGTATGGTCTCTTTATAGCGTTTTTTGTCTCTCTCAATATTTTGGAAGGCTGCATACGGCCTGACTAGCCGTAGTCGTACTTCATATTGGCGCGGCGCGCGTGTAACGCCGGGACGTGTCGCTATCCGAACATTGCTGTCGTTTGACACGCAGCAGCCCCAGCCGCACGGTCCGGGGATAGGCTCTCGTTGCAGATGGTCAGAGCTAAAAACGACAGTGGAATTGTCTCGGCGGCTGGAAAATAGGCCTGATGCAGAGATGCTGTGCTGTCTGTGCAACGTAGGATGCAGGGCCGGTGCTGGATCAGATGCTTGCTTCCGACGCCCGTACTGTGATTCTGCAGGGTCGCCAACTGTTTGGCTAGAAATGCTCCGACGTGCACTGCGCCAACAGCCCATGACACAAGGGAGAATTGTCACGTAATGTCACATCAACGCAAAGGGAAGCTGTGACGAGCGGCAAGACACAAAAGCGAAAGTAGAAAAATAGCAGAAGTAGCGCGGTCCGCGGAAAGTGCCTATAACCTCCGTCTCACAACGTCACCAAGCCCCGCGGCCGATGGCGCCACGGCAGCATCCACGGACAACTCCACGCCCACATTGCAACCGCCATCGGCAATCTACAGTGGAATCCTCCCCTGTGGGCCCTGTCTGGACATGCCCGGAACGATGTCTTTTTGCCGTTGTGTTTGGGGTATTAGTTCTGGCTTAGTCCCAGCGAAAGGTGGGCTCCCATGGCGCCACTGACCATGGCCATTCCGGGAGCGACGGAAACGACGTCATTACTGTAGCTCACAGGCCAAGCTATTGATAAGGCTCGCTTTATAACCCGAGCCGTCCCATTTGCGCACAGTCAAAGGCATTAGACGAAATTTAAGAGGTCAATTGTGTGATTCGACCAATTCTTCGGCATTGCAAGAGAATCGCGGCGGAAACTACACTCACTCACTCACTACGCGGTATACTGCTCAATTGACTGCGTCAGAGTAGCGACCGAAGCTACACGCCCGTCATGGCCTCCAAACAAGATCAAGTACCCAAATTCACACCGACAGACTATATCAAGTTCTTCAGTGCCGGTGCACTGGCGGCAACACTCACTCATGGAGTAAGTACACGATACAATTCATTCACGCCCTCGCAATCGGCAAGCACACGCTGACAGGCGCCAATCAATCCAGGGTGCCACGCCAATCGACGTCGTCAAGACGCGCATCCAGGTCGACGATTCCCTCAAGGGCTACAACATGATCCGCGCCGGTCGCTCGATTGTCGCCAAAGAAGGTGCATCAGCGCTGCTCACTGGCTTCGGTCCCACGGCAGTGGGATACCTTGTCCAGGGCGGTGGCAAGTTTGCAGGCTACGAGTTTTTCAAGAAGCAATACATTTCCATGGCCGGCGGCCCCGAAAAGGCTGTCGAGCACCGCACAGCAATCTATTTGACGGCCAGCTCGACGGCTGAATTCTTTGCCGACATTGCGCTGTGTCCGCTCGAGGCGACGCGCATCCGTCTCGTCTCGCAGCGTGGCTTCGCCAGCGGCCTCGGCAGTGGCTTCATGAGGCTTGCGCGCGAAGAGGGTCTCCGTGGATTCTACTCTGGATTCGTCCCGCTGCTGTTTAAGCAGGTTCCCTACGCTGTTGGTCAGTTTACCGTCCACGAGGCGGCCAACGAGGTCATTTTCCGCAGCATGGGCCCCGAGCGAAAGGCGAAGCTGACGCAGCTCGAGTCTACTGGCGTCGAGCTCACGTCAGGTATCGCGGCCGGTGTTGCTGCGGCTGTCCTGTCTCATCCCGCGGATACACTGCTTTCGGCCATGAACAAGGGCGCAGGAGATCCCAAGCAGGGCGCCACGAGCCGCATGTTCCAACTGGCGCGAGAGTTTGGCCCCAAGCGACTGCTGACGTCTGGGCTGGGGCCTCGTATCGTAATGACCTGCGGTCTGGTTGCCGGACAGTTTGTCATTTATGCGCAGTGCAAGGCTCTAACAGGAGCACCGCCGGGCATTGAGATTCACAAGGAAAAGTCGTTGTAATGCGGGTGAGTTGGTAGGTTTGGGGGACGGCATATGAATGGTTTATATAGGCGAACCGGCGTTGTTTGAATACATTTATATGTGGCTTGAAAGAGACAAGGGCAATTAGAAGCTAGAAGACATAGAAAAGAAATATCCATTGCATATAGTTTTACTTGCTCTGACGGAGTACTGTGTACAATGTTTGAGGGAGCCGGCATAGGCAAAAGCTTACAGGATGTCGAGCCATGCTCTCAACCTCTACATTGCACTACGTGATATATATATATATATATTAATTAGCATGAATTTTAAATTTGCTACAGTAGCATCCCGATTCCACATTCCTGGTGCGCCGCTGAAACATGCATATCTAGGATACAGCAAAGAGCTACTGTAGTGTGGGAGAGGCTTGGCCTATTGGGCTTATTGGGGCCTGTTTTAGGCATAGACAAAGGGATCTGGTGGCGTTGACGGCGACTCATCTCTGGTCGTCGTCAAATATGGCCATAATTACTACTTTGGCTAGAATGATATCAAACGAACCTGATGAATCGTTTCTCTGCAAACGGCATCATGTATGTATTCCGTTTGTGTTCCTCCAATTCGAGTATCTGTATAGCCACGGCGTGCTAGCATGCGCTACATAAGTAGTATGCAGAGACGGCATGCGACCACGCCTCAGCAGTTATTTGCGCCTCTTTCAACAGCTACTGGGGTTTCTCCAACAGGCTCGCCTTCGTAAGATTTTCGCTATAATGCGCAACCTACTACATATATTGCGAAAGCCAAATTCATCAGCCGGGCAGCCTACTCGTCTACTCGTACGCCCTTTCCTGCACTGACTGCACTGGCATTGTGAATACCCCTAACAAAACTGTATCTTTAACCCACCTTGGTCTAGTGCCCCCTATAGCCCCACACCTCAATCGCTGGCGACCTGCTCGAAAATGCCTGGCGTTGCCCACTAACGAGTACGTACCCATCAGCTTATGGGCATCAGCTTAGTGGACGGCCGACCATTGGTAGCACTGCACATATGGGTAGGAACGGGGCTGACCTTCTGCCGACGTGGCGATCCAAAGTCCCGTACCTGGTATTATGTGGCAGTGGCCACGACACCTTCAATCTCGCCGCTTCGACAACTTTTCGATTCGTATGCCCCAGCACCAGTGGTTTCGAACTCGCCCTCTTGTTCGCTCTGCTATCCACACGTAGCAGGTAGACGGGACCATTTCCAGTCTTTGATTCAGAATACGTGTGTATCCCGACAACTACCCTGACCCTGGACGCGCGTGCCTGGCTTCGACTACTCCAAAGGGTCTCCCGCTCGAGAGGGTCGCATGTGTACTGCGTTGAATCACTCGCTAACAGTACAGCCATCAAAAGCCTATTCGACTGTAAACAATCTCTCGGCCTCTTATCGATGTGTTGATTGCCGCAAAACGATTTCATCCCTGCCGAACCGCCGAACGAGTCGCCTCTTCGTGCGACATCGTCAAACCAACCACACAACATGAAGGCCCCAGCCCTCCTTGGCCTCGTCGGCCTCGCCGCCCTCACGTCTGCACAGATTCCCCGCAATTACGAAAACAATGACTATTACGTTGTGCATCTAGACGAAGGCGTCAGACCAGAGTATGTTGCTCAGCGACTCGGCCTCAGAAACGAGGGCCAGTTCAACGTGCTCGACGACCACTACATCTTTACATCGCCAAAGCAGTCGCACGACGTCGTCAAGCCACAACTGCAAGAGCGAAAACTACGAAAGCGAGACTCGAGTGCCTATGATGTCCTAGATGGCGTCCGTCTGGCCCAGAAGCAGGAACCTAAGATGCGACTACACAAGCGCATTGTACCCCCGCCGCTCCCTGGTAACATTGGCCCGAGACTCGACTTATCTCGAGCCGACGATCCCCAGCCATGGGCTGTCGAAAGGCAACAAAAGGTTATGAAGGTCCTTTCTATTGCTGATCCCATCTTCCATGAGCAATGGCATTTGTACAACCCCATCCAGACTGGCCACGATGTGAACGTGACAGATCTCTGGTTGGAGGGCATCACCGGCCAGAACGCAACCGTTGCCATTGTTGACGATGGCCTCGACATGCACAGTCGGGATCTTAAGGATAATTACTATGCTGAAGGCTCCTACGACTTCAACGACCACGACCCCGAACCCGCTCCGGAACTGTCTGATGACCGGCACGGCACACGCTGTGCCGGTGAAGTCGCTGCCGTTCGCAACGACGTCTGCGGCATCGGTGTCGCCTACGACTCCAAAATTGCCGGTATCCGCATTCTCAGCAAACCCATCACCGACATGGATGAGGCCGATGCCTTGATATACGAGTTCCAGAACAACCAAATCTACTCGTGCTCCTGGGGCCCCCCTGACGATGGCCGCTCCATGGAAGCTCCTGGTGTCCTGATCCGACGAGCCATGCTCAAGGCTATCCAACAGGGTAGAGGTGGTCTTGGTACCATTTACGTCTTTGCCAGTGGTAACGGTGCAGCCAGCGGAGACAACTGCAATTTTGACGGCTACACCAACTCCATCTACAGCATCACTGTCGGTGCCGTTGACCGCGCAGGCAATCACCCATATTACTCCGAACACTGCTCTGCTCAACTTGTTGTAACATACAGCAGTGGCAGCGGCGATTCGATTGTAAGTCGATAAACTCCGTAATGCAAACTATGTATACGCTGACCCTTTTTATAGCACACGACCGACGTTGGTGAAAACAAGTGCGCTACTGGCCACGGTGGTACTTCTGCCGCCGCTCCCCTTGCCGCTGGTATATTTGCTCTCGTCATGCAGGTCCGCCCTGACTTGACCTGGAGAGACCTGCAGTACATTGCCATGGAGACCGCTGTCAAAGTCGAAGACCACGACGCCGACTGGCAGCAGACTGCCACGGGCAAGCACTTTTCACACACTTTTGGATATGGCAAGATTGACAGCTACGGCCTTGTCGAGTTGGCCAAGACTTGGACCAAAGTCAAGCCGCAGGCTTGGTTCTTCTCACCGTGGCTACACGTCAAGAAGCCTATTCCGGAAGGCCAGGACGGCCTTGTTGTGACTTTTGAGGTCACCGAGGACATGATTAAAAAGGCCAACCTCGAGAGGCTGGAGCATGTCACCGTCACTATGAATGTTGAGCACACCCGCCGTGGTGACTTGAGCGTCGACCTTATTAGCCCTCAAAAGGTGGTCAGCCACATTTCCACCGCTCGTAAGCTCGACAACCACAAGGGTGGATACGACGACTGGACCTTTATGAGCGTCGCTCACTGGTAAGTTCTGCGGATGGGTACGTTGACAACATTGGCTAATGGTTCTGTTACAGGGGCGAGGATGGCGTTGGTACCTGGACGCTGGTTGTTCGCGATAACAACCAGAATGAGCACCAAGGAAAGTTTATCGACTGGCATCTGAAACTCTGGGGTGAGGCCATTGATGCCGACCAGGCCACCCTTCTGCCTCTGCCTACCGAAGACGATGACAAGGACCACGACCAGATTGTCGAAACTCAGACTCCCCCTGCTGCGACCACGCCAATCCAGCCACCTGCGTCCACTCATGACCACATCGAGGGCAACCCCACGGACCACATCCACCGCCCGACGAAGCCCGGCTCAAAGCCAACGCCAACGCAAGAAGACAGCGCTGCCAGCACTCAAGTGGACCAGGAGCCCACCGCGAGTAGCCAATCCTCTCACTGGGTCTCATGGCTCCCATCGTTCGGTGCCTCCAAGAAGGCGCAGATCTGGATCTACGGCGCCATCGGCCTTATCGCAGCATTTTGCAGCGGTCTTGGTATCTACTTCTTCATCGCTCGTCGTCGCCGTCTCCGAAACGACTCACGCAACAACTACGAATTCGAGCTCATTGATGAAGAAGAAGGCGACGGTATGAATGGCGGCGCAGAAAAGGGCCTCGTTAGCGGCAAAAAGGGTCGTCGCACGCGAGGCGGCGAGCTCTATGACGCCTTTGCCGATGGAAGCGACGACGATGACGAATTCGACGCTTACAGAGACCGCTCTGCATCACGGCTAGCGGGCACTGAAGATGCCAGCCAAGATCGCGAGGATGACGACGAGGAGCAGCATATCATTGGCGAGGAGAGCGATGATGACGACGAGTCATACGGTCGCGGGGGAGAATCGAAACCCCTTGGCGGTCCGTCAAGTTAGAGACTGAAAGCGTTGTCCTAGAAGTTTAGTTCTTTATCGCGGGTCGTTTTGTTTTTGTTTTGATAATTTTGCACTGTCCTGTTTGGGGGGGCTTCATAGAAAGAAGACAAAAAGAGAGATTCTCTGCATCGCTCCTGGAGTTGTTTGATATTTTTCTTAACGGATGCTTTTGCTTCTGGCGTGGTGAAGGGGGGGGGGGGCAATAGGTGATTACTTGGATATATATATATTTACATCAATCTTTCCCCTAACGTTTCAATTATTGCGCTCATGTGTGAAATACGAGTAGAATAAATGGTCGTTTCAACTTGCTTGTGTGAAAAAAATGAACAACGCCAACAGTACACGAATAAAACCAAACTACAAAACAGGTAAAAGAGTAAAAAAAAAAAAAAAGCTAAGACGAGCAGCGACTTTCTATATACAATCCTGGCTGTTTTACGTGATGAAAATCATTCTGCCTCAACACCTTTATGGCGACACTATACCCTCCTTCTCCATCTCCTGCACGTACTTTTCCCACGTCTCCTGAATCTGGCCGTAAAAGTCAACATGCGCATCCGCTAACCCGGCCAGCTGGCCCTTCATCTCGATGCGCTTGATGCGCTCAAAGTCGGCTACTTCGCGGACAACCTCGTCGTCAAACATGTCGCTTGTGTTTCGTGCATTCTCCACCTCTGTTGTGAGCTCCTCGACGCGCAGCTCGAGCTTGCGGGTGCGTTCGCGGCGGGCTTGTTCGTGGTCTACGCCGCGGACGTCTTCGAGCTTCGACCGCAGGAAGCCACCAGCACCAGAGCCTGTGTGTCCGGCCTGCAGCTGGTCGCGCTCAGTGGTGGATTTGTTGAGGTACTCGGTAAGCTGCTCAAAGTCGAGCTGCTTCTGCTCGCGGGCTTTGAGCAGGTGCTTGAGAGCGAGGGAGTAGGCTTGCAAGTCGCGCAGTGAGCCGAGGTAGTCTTGGTCTGTGACGTCTTTGAGCTGGCGCAGGTTGAGGGCTGAGTCTTCGATGGAGGCGGAGAAGCCGTGGACGGCGGACTCGACGCCTGGTTCTAGCGTGATGAGCTTCTGGAACTGCTCGGCAAGGTCGCGCAGGTCGGATTCGAGGTCTGTTTCGCGGCGGACAACACGTGCAATAACCTTTTCAATGTGGTTGAGATCCTCGTCTAGCTTGTCGCTGCGCTCCTTGACCTCGAGAAAGCGGCGGTCGGGCTTGTTCAGCTTGGTAAATGCGTTGATGAAGGTATCGGCAAAGTTGTCGAACACGCCGCTTGTTCCCGTGGCTTCACTGTTAAAGCTGGAGCGGCTATTGCGGCTGCGCATCGTCGCGTTCCAGTCCTGACTTTCAAGGAAGGTATGAAGGATTGGAGCTCGCCGTAGGACTGGGTGGAGAGACAGTCGGATGAGGAAACGCTGTAGAGAGTGTGCTCGTCGCAACGTAAAGTCGGCGCCGAAACGGTCACCGCGGACATATTCCATGCGCTGCTTATCTGGGAGAGGTGGGACGGCTGCGGCAGGATAATCGCGCATAAGCTGCTTATATAGGAAGACAAAATCGGTAAATCGTCGTCGAACTGTCGTGGTCTCCTTTTGGAAGGATTGGAAGGTGGACTGCAAACGGTTGGTTAGGAGCTGGTGTACGATGCCCGAGAGCCGCAGGCGAGCTCGGTTTTTCGCTGCGTATTGCTTGCGCTTACGTTTGTAGTTATGAGGTATGAGACAAAGGCATCTTTGGAGCCATCATTCTCCTTGATGGGTGTTCCGACGGTACAGTCGAGCTTCTCGCTGCCGAGCGTATGGTCTTCATTCGTCGGGCCCATTGAAGGGCCATGGTTTGTTGGAGCAGGAGTTATGGGATCTTCGCTATCTTGGGGCGCTAGATTCTCAGGTGCGTCGGCATTTTCGCTCCATGAGACGCTGGAGAAATTGTCTTGATCGTGGTCTGCGTCTGTCGAAGCCATGATGACAGTCGGAAGTAGCGGCTGCGGACAGCCCGGGGGAACCTGCTAGATCACGATCCTGAACCTCGGTTTCCAAAGAGTATATAAATCCCTTTCAAATATTGCTGGGTTTCCGGCTCAATATTAACACGCTGTTGTTCAAAGATCTGATAGCTGCCTGAATGGCTGGGCTGGGAGCTTGTCTGACGGCAATGGCAGTCCAGGTGAGGTGGGGGGATCAACTGTGGAGGCGATGCACTGCCAGCTTCCCGGTGGCCGCCAACACCACATCGGAGATTACGTCATCCCGCAACACAGTCAAGGCCTGTATGAGGCCATGTGTTGATATACATAAGCCTTACTAAAATACAATTAAAATGCTAAGAATTCTTATTTTAAATTGAAGCGTAAATTGAAGAGTCTTAAGTCGGACAATACCTTGTTTTTCAGTAGTTGGGTAATAATGGCTGCTGTTTCAGGCGGAGGGAGAAGGCTGTTGTCACAAATTGGTGTCCCGCTTATGCCTTGCCTTTTTTTTATCAAGATGTCGTCTTCGCAGATACAGAGCGAAGATTGTCCTCCGGTTCATATCCATTATACATCTCAGTTTTGGATCACACCGTTGAATAAACCCGATACAGTGCTGAAGTAATATAACCCTACCTATTCAGCCACCGTGGCGTCGTAGCCGCATGTACAATGGATGGCTTAAAACATAACCATACACAATTACCTTGTAGTTTAGAAAAGAGCCCATTCGTCTTCACATATCCATTTACTCATGTCACAGGCGGCGCGACTTAACCAGGACTCTCAGAGTGGACCCGATATGGGAGGTCCCAGTAATAGGAACCCCCATATCACAGGCATTTGCCCCAGGACTACCGAGGGTATACTTCTTAGGGGAAAGGTAGTAAATATACCGTCTTCAATAACAGCTTATACAATTGGCCATCACAGCAATAACCTTAGCCCCGTGGGGGTCGCACGCGCGATGTGATGAGCCTAATCGTCTCGGGAGTTCGGCTGCGGGTATAGATGCGACACTAAGCGATTAAAGCCGAGAATGGGTGTACAGGCTCTCAGTGTATATCAAGGCTGGCGATAACGACTTACACGTAACTAATTATTCATCCTCTCTTTGTCAATGGTTATTATGAGTTTCACACGAAGAAATGATGTCAATGTCGAAAGAACATCCGGCTCCCGATGCAACACCTCCGCCGTTTAACAGCGGCGCCGAGGTCGGCGGCGGTGATGCAACAGAACATGGTGCCAGAGATGACCAGCCTGATTCTGAAAAGTGGGAGACGCGGGCTCCTGATGGTGGTTTGGCTGCTTGGATGGCTTTACTGGGTTCGTGGTGTATGCTGTTTTGTACATTTGGCCTAATAAATTGTATTTTCAAGAGTCTTTGCTTCACCTATTCAGCCATATAGAACGCTAACATCTTCCAAGGCATCGGCACGTTTCAAGGATATTACGAAGAAGTTTTACTAAAAGACTACTCGGCTTCCATTGTTGCTTGGATACCATCTCTACAAATATTTTTTGCATATTTTACTGTAAGCTTCAACCGATGAGGTTCCATCTGCTTCAAGCACTGACAGTCAGAGCAGAATCCCTTCACCGGCCGACTATATGATCTATACGGACCTCGGTACTTGGTCCTTGTGGGCTCGTTTTTACAAGTCTTGGGTCTGATGATGACGTCTCTTTCGACCAAATACTATCAGATCCTCCTAGCCCAGGGAATATGCACCTCCATTGGCATGTCTGCCATCTATGTCCCAGGTACTTCTCCCTTCGATATCCAAGCCTCTTGCTTCAACTGGTCTAATATCTTCAGCGACTGCTTGTGTTGCAACATGGTTCGATAAAAGGCGAGGCATGGCATACGGCATTGCCACCAGTGGCTCCAGTCTCGGCGGTGTCATCTTTCCAATAATGATAAGCCGCCTGATACCCCGAGTCGGCTTCCCATGGGCGATGCGCTCAGCGGCCTTCTTAACTCTGGGTCTCCTTACAATTGCAAACCTCACCGTTGCATCCCGACAGCCTCCAAATCCAAAGCCCATATCTCGAGAGACACTAGCAAGACCATTCCTCGACCTCAAACTCATGCTCATCAACGCGGGATTCCTAGTCCTGACATTGGGAGTCTTCATACCCATAAACTTTCTCACTGTCGAAGCCATCAGCCACGGTCTGAGCAGTGAACTAGCCCACTTCCTAATTGCAACCATGAACGCAGGGAGTCTCTTTGGCCGCATCTTTTCGGGCATGATTGCAGACGTGGCCGGCGCATACAACACCTTTACTTCTGTTTCAGCCCTCGCCGGAGTTTTGGTCCTGGCATTCTACATTCCTGCCACCAGTAGCGCGGCAATATTTACGTTTTCTGTGCTCTTTGGGTTTAGCTCGGGTGCGTACATTGCGCTGATTGCGCCATTGATTGTAAAGATTTCGCCTCTCGATGAGGCTGGGTATCGGATCGGGCTGCTATTCTTCCTTTCTTCGTTTAGCGGACTCGTCACGAACCCTATTGGCGGCGCCATAATCGAGCAGTGGCATGGTGACTATACGGGGATGAAGGTATATTCCGGGGTCATGCTTCTTGGTGGGACATCCATTGTTTTCTTGTCGCGAATGCTTGCTACAAACTGGAAGCTGGCTGTAGTCTTTTAGCGTGGATACATGAAGCGACGCTACACATCATCACGAAGCAGAGCGAACTTTCAGCTAGCACAGTTTTCTATTGGTACAAAAATACAAATTGTCTATTTGCTGTTCCGTAGTCGAGATGTCTATTTCCGCTATCCCCAAATGCCTCTCCAATCCTGATTTGTTTCCATTGTAATACACGCCGGTTTCCCTATGCCATTCATACATATGAAAATAAGACAAGTTATCGAATTATAATAATGAATGACACCTTTGCAGAAACAAATTAATCCGCAAGGTATAACGCTAATGATTTTCGTGTTTAGTTTATTTTTGTTCGCTGGACTTCGCTTTGCGCTGCTCATCGGCCTTTGCCTGGTCAATCTCCGCGTCAACCATTTCATTGGCTTGAGGCTTCTCGGGACCAGCAGCAGCCGCAGCAGCAACTTCGCGCTCTTCCTTTTCATCAATATCTTCCACATCACGAGGAGTGGCCATACCAGTGCTTTGGCTCTCCTCGTTTTGCTCGTTCTCCTCTTCGATGAGGTCCTGCTGCTCGCGAATGACCTCAAGACGCTGCTTGTTGGTGGCGGCGCCCTCGGCGTTGTGGACCTCGAGCTCAATCTCGTGGAAGAGCTCTTCGGGAATAGAAGACAAGACGCCAATCAGCGCGTCAATCTGGCTTGAGCCCTCGCCGGAACCCTGGCCGTACATGTATGCGTTGCTGAGGACCAGAAGAGTCGAGGGAACGCCCTCCTTGAGACGGAGGTCCAGCCACGTCTGTATATCGCTGCGGAGACGGGCAGGAGAAACACTGTGTGTGCGAATACCACGGGCAGCAGAGGCGTTCTGCAGCTCGGCAACGGTCAAGCTGTCGACGCCCTCAAAGCTGATGGCCCTGTCATCTCTCTTAATTTGCTTCATGCGGTGGCGAATCTGGTAACGCAGCATCATGTCGGTACCAAAGGTGTTCAGGTTCATGTAGCGGCACATCGAGACCAGCTGAGGGCGCGACAGGTTGTCGAGGGTCAAGTCGTCACGGAAGACCTTGCACACCTTGATGACGTCGTCTTCTGTCGGGGCCTCGCCAGTGGAGCGGACCTTGCGGAAGAAGTTGGCAAACTCCTCCTTTTGCGCAGTTGCTGAGCTGAGGGGCAGACCAGTCTCCTTTAGTGTCTGCTGAAGGAACGAGCTGACATCCTTTCTCGTTGATCGCAGGAGGGTAGCTTTGGCTTCTTTGGACTTTTGGCCCTCAAAAGTGCTAGGCAACATATTGGGGAACAGCTTCAGGGCAAGAGGCAGCAGAGCCTCACCCAAGGGCACAATAATGAAGACGGAGAAGGGAACAAGACGGCCCAGATCCTTGACAGTACGCTGCAGTTGCTTGTGCTCTCTGCGGGTCAGCTCGTAGCCTGCAGCCATCTTGAGAGCAAGTCTCCAACTGATGCGGACCTCGGCTGCCAGCAGCTTGCTTCCGTCCCAATAGTGACGTGCCTCCTTCTTGACCTTTTGCCAAATCGTCAGCTTCTTCTCCTCCTTTTCCTTCTTTGCGATTTCCTGGCTCTTGGCGAGATCTTCCTTCTTGGCATTGATTTCGGTCATCTTGGCCTCATCAGCCGTCGTATCGGGCTGTTTCTGTTTCGAATCGGATTTGGCTGCGCTGTTGTCTTCTTTGGCGAGCGGCTTCTTTGCCTGTTCAGCGTTGAATCCCGGAGGCGGGCCGGATTGCGAATCGGGTCGGTGATGCTCGGTGCCCAAATGGCGGGCGGGAATCAAAAGGGCGAGCGCCGGCATCTGGGATTGTCGAAGCACATGGCGGGAGATGGTAGCAGGAGCTGCGCCGCGAGATAGAGCCCGCGCTATGAGGCATTAGCATTGTGCGGCCGTTATCAGATGGGCAGATGCCTTGAAGGGAAAACTTACATGCGACCCCTAAAGAGTTGCGACTCGCCAGGCGAGCAGCCCTTGATGAGGCGCTCATGGTGCTGAAGGCGCGAAAAGGGTAAGAAAAGAATGAATAGTCGCGCCTTGAATCTACAAGCGCATTAGCGATGGTAGGACTGATGAAAGGAAAAGGGAATGCACAGGTGAGAAGCTGGAAAAATTGGTGGCAACGGGCCTACACGGAGACTAAGACTAACTCCAGGGTCCGCTATTGTAGCAGTGAGCTTTTTTGCGCGGAACGGATGCTGCGGTACAGTATTACTACCTAGTGGTAGGCGTAGCGTTTGGTTGGCACGGCCGTGCCGCTAGCCAGGGGTACGTACCGTTCAATTTTGGTGAGACCGTTCGCCCTCACCAACTTTACGAGTTGATCACGTGCACATACGCGTGATACAAAACGTCAGCCTCGGAAGATTCGAATTATTTGTCCAGAGAAGATGCGATGCAGAGGAAGTGAGGCAGTGAATAATGGTAGCTTTACTTCTAGCCGCTTCATAGTAGTTAGGTGTCCATAATGAGGCTCGTCCCGGTTTGGCTTCACGGGAGTATGGGCAAGTAGGGAACTTCTAGGGCATGGCTACAAAGAAGTAGTTGCCGCCATTGGCATAGTTTATTGTAAAAAAAACATCATGTTTTCTTCTTATGCGGAACTATTCAAAGCCTACTTTGTATTCGAGGCCGTATGAAAATGCCCACGACGATGGCAATATACTCAGCTGAACGGCCTTCAAGTGGAAGCCCGTTAATAGAGCCGTCAAGTTTAACCGCGTTGTCTACTCGTACGTTCATGGGAGCCCGGCCTGGAATAATGCGACATGTTTATTCACAATTACAAGGAACATGCCCGGCGTGTTCTGCATGTGATACGTGAATTACTCGGGTTGCTGCTTCATCGGTCAGCGATGCCGAATATGCCGAACCCGAACTCGGCAAGCGGTGCAGTCGGAGAGGATACCCAAGGCAGAGATGAAGAATCTTTTGTTGTGTGAAAATAGGAACACTCGGGTTGGATAGATCAGGCCTAGATAGTATTATTCGATCTGAGTAGAGATATTCGTACTGGTAGCGTATCTGTAGAGCCCAACTCATGCGACAATCAAATCCCCGACCCGGCCATGAAAGCAGTCAACTGTCATGCGGAGGAATAAGCATCCTCGGGTGCGACTAATGAACGTGATTAGCGTCATAGCCGCGCCGCTTGTATCTGGTCTCCCTTAAACCCCGCCCCAACATGCAGACAGACCCGCTGCAGAAGGGGCTCTCTCCCGCCGCCACCGCCAACGCCAACGCCAACTCTGCTGGGTGGCATTTTCTGGCAGCGCCCTACTCATGCCTACCTCCAGTAGCCTCCGCTCCTCCGTTGCCGCACTCAACATCAGCCATCCGTCCATCCCATCCCACCACCCGGTCGCTAGCCTTTTTAGTTTCTGCCACCTCCATCTCCCTCTCTGTTTCTTCTTGCTGTATTGATTGTCGCGACTTCCCTTTATTCCCTATTTTTGCGTTCCTTTTCTCTCTCGTCGTTTCAGCGTTTAGCCAGGCTGCCGGTCTCGGACGCAAGTCCCCGATTTCCGGATCTGGACGTGTCTGGCCCTGACCCATTTTTTAAATCAGGGACCGCCGGTTGGTCAATTCGCAGTGCGCAAGGCCCGTTTGTTCGTGCGACCATCTCCGCGCGCTCGCGGGGGCCCTTCCATTGAATCCATTTGCGCTGGGCGGGTATTTTTCCTCCTTTTTTTTTACTTTACTCTTCTTCCGGGGTCTTTGCTTCTACGGCCAGAGGCATCACTGCCACGATGCAGCTCCGAAAGGCCGCAAGAGTACTACTTGTTGGCGCGCCCGGTGTGGGCAAGGGCACCCAGACAGAGCGACTATTGAAGCGGTTCCCGCAGCTGCAGTCCATTAGCACTGGTGATCTTCTGCGACACAATGTCAAGAACCGCACACCGCTTGGTATGAATTCTAGCTAGAAGTTGACTTGGGGCATCTTGTGTACAGTTTGACTAACTTGTGCGATGGCAGGCATCAAAGTCGAAGGCATAATGAAGTCGGGCGGCCTCGTCGCAGACGACCTCATGCTCCGTCTCATATCCAACGAACTTAAACAGCGCGGCTGGCTTTTTGGCCGAGAAAAGTCCCATTTCATGACTTTGTCTGCCTCGGCGACCGGTTACGAAGACTCTCGAAGCGAAACTTCTGAATCTCTATACCCCGACCCGTCCGCCCAGCTCGAGGCTGCTCACGCACCGCAAGCATCCGAGGACCCCTCCGCCTCCTTCATTCTCGACGGCTACCCTCGTAACGCCGCGCAAGCCCAAACCCTGGACAGAATCGTGCCCATCAACCTGGCAGTGTCACTCAAGACACCCCTAGAAGTTATAATGGAACGCATCGCTGGTCGCTGGGTCCACGAACCGTCAGGGCGGGTTTACAATACCACTTTCAACAAGCCAAAGGTTGCTGGCAAAGACGACGTGACGGGCGAGCCACTCATTCAGCGTCCTGACGACAATGAAGAAGTGTACAGGTCTCGATTTACCAAGTTTCAAGAGAGCAGTGAGCCGCTCCTCGAGCACTATGCCAAAAAGGGTGTCCTGATTGAGGTGGAAGGCATGAGCAGCGACGAAATCAGCCCCAAGCTTTATGAAGAGTTTGAGAAGCGATTCGTTGGCTAGTTTGCCTGCTACCATTTGTATTCGAGCCTCGTGTGGCTTTTTCTGGTATTCCTTTGACGGATTTATATATTATTACTGGGGCTTTGCGCAATTCCTTGGAGCGCATTGGAGTTTTTATGTGGAATTCTTTTCACAATGGCGTTTTCCCAGCTTAGCTGCGCATTGGTTTAACTCGATTGGCACCGGCTATTTCAGAGCGGTGCATTTGTATATATCATGGGCATGAGCGGTTTTGGAAGGAAGCAAATGGCGGCGGAATATCTGGAGGGCTATGTACGAGAGACGTCGGGCGACCGGATAAGTCGCCGAGCCGATATGCGGAGACTGGGGTCTTGCACCGGCAGAGCTGAGACGGCTATGTTGACGGTCGTTGCCGAACTTTGGCAGTAGATTAGGGGCAGTATAATGTATTCGAATTGAATTATTGACATTCATACGCTGAAAGGTTACCAGCTCTGGCAAAGAAGTACGAGTCGCAACATTTACTTGGCAGAGATGGCCATGTTGCAAAAGAGATGTGATAAAGTGTTCAGTTCTGTACTGTTTGCGGCGGTCAAAGAGGCTTTGCTCAGTTATAGGGAACCAGCCTGACTGTATGGTGGAGGGGCCGTAAAGGCGTGACGCCTTCATCGTGTAAACACCAGACCACTACTTCTGGAAAAGACCCCTTGTGCGTCAAGTCAATCGGACGTTGCAGGCCAACGAAATCAATGTCAAGCCTGTTTAAATTTTGTCAACTGAGACGTTCCCTACCTAGTACTCGTAATTGCCAACTACCCAGCAGAGTTGAGCCGTAAAACCAAAAGGGTTGATGCACTGGAATGCAGCGGACAATTTACCCGCAAAGCAACGTGCCTTTTCTGGGGAATGGCCCAACCCAACCAACCCACCAAAATTCTTGCCCCTGACTCTCTTTTCTCCCATCCCTACGATAAAAAGCAACGAGATCAAAGCGCCCAGGGGGTAACCAAAGTTTGCGAAAAAAGAGGAAATCCCCTCGTTCTTTTTCTCCGAGCTTCCAGGGATGATGCGATGATTTGTTGACCATCACCCAGGTTACGGGAGACTGTTGCTGGGGCAGCGGGCTCCGCTCAGGCCACTTGGGCTGCAAATCCTAGCCCGTCTTTCTTCTACGACTGTAGTAGCTGCGCAGCGCTGTGCAAGCCTTTCCGTAGCGGGTGGTGGGGGCGGGTTTGGCGGGCGCTACGGCGCAGCTGGGCCTAGTTGGGTGGGTGCTGGAGGGGGGGGTGGTTGGTTGTGTGACACGTTTTCGGGTCTGGATTGGAGGGGCGTGTGTGTGTGTGCGAGTACAGCAGAAATGTGACGAGATTCGGCGAGGACGGCCGTGTTATAGTGATAATTGGTGGGTTGCGACTAAATAAAAGAGAAAACCAGGGAATTTAGTTTGTTATTTCTGGGGTGAGAGAAGTTAAGACGGGTGCTGTGACGTCTACTGTCTCTGTTTTGGTGGTGAGTAAGCCGCCGTTTGACAATGGCATTGTTTTGTTTGTAGTCGGGGCGTATATGAGCAGCGTCGAACGATATTACTTGGCTGCCTCAAACTAAGAAACCCATGAAAATACCAAAAAAATGAGTGTATAATCCATCAGCAATTTTTAAATACAGAAACGATTTTTTGTGAATTTTAATCCCATCATATTGCCCTCAAACGCCGTGCCCGTTATGTGATACGTTGTACAGGGTAATTAGCCTGGCCACTGTCCCAAATCCATATCGCCACTCCTCTCTCTCCCAGTCGTCAGCCCAAAAAAATCCCGGCGTTATGGACCAGAACCCCCCCTTGCTACCAACCTTTATTGGACAAGCTCATCAGCAGCGCCAACGCATCAATCCATCCCCCAGTAAACCCCTGCCCGCTTCTGTTCTGCCAGCGCTCCCGCTCTCTCTGGGGGCTGGTGACAATAACAAAGCCTCATCCCACTGTACCGCATCTCGCGGCTTTCCTCTCTCTCTGTATCCGCCCTGTCTCGGTGTCAGACAAGCTCGCATCTGGAGGGTCCTGCATCTCTCTCGCTCCTCTCTGGACTCCAAAGTACACACCCACATTTTGGGCTTGCTGTCCCCTCCTCCCCTCCAGCCTTTTCCCTCGCTCTCCAGAGGTTGCTTCGTCGATATCCCCATCTAAAACCTCCAACATCCCACCGGCGTGCGGCCACAGAAAGAGACCTCGTTTACCGGTTTACCCTTTCCCGTTTGCCCGTTTCTGAATTTCGAGGCCACGAGACGTCGGAATCTTTGTACAAGATTGTCGCTTTTGTTTTCGTCCTGCCTCTTTTCGTTTTTTTGTGAAGCTAGCAAGCGTCTTATACATTGTTTAATTCTTTGTATCTTTCCTCAACAATCGCCGTACCGCCTTTTCGGCTTGCGCTTTTCCAGGACGCTATTGGCGCTTCTCGACCAGGAAAACGCTCTCCACGGCCTGTTTACAACACGAACCGGCCTTTTTATACTCTTGAATCCAGCTTGTATTATTGCAGTCCTCGTCGCCAAAGAGCCCGTACTGTGCAAAAAACCTAGTAAGCCACTTTCCAAAAACATCTTGGTTCAGTTCACGGCCGCAACCAAAACCCCCTCTTGTTTCGACGACATATGTACTGTTTGCTCCTCGTTCCGTAAGTCGACTAACAAGGCCACAGGCTTTTCTTTTGAGCAGTCTACCTACCTCTCCGTCTCTTCCAGCGTCATCGTCATGTTGCGACTGGCTTGATAGTACCGGAAACAGCTCTCCCCCGACTCCCCTCAGCGCTCTCCAGACTTCCTCGATAGGAGAGCAATCCTTGCGCTCATTCGCATTGCATTAATCAAAAGAGGGATTTCTGGTCAACCAGTCGACCAGTCGACCTGTATACGGCCAGGCAGCTGCAGCTACAACATGGGGACTGACTCCAAGAAAGCTCCCCCGTTACCTGCTCCCACCGAAACCGACACCGCGACCCCGACAGAATTGGCGACCGATGTGTCAAAACCAGGGGACGAAAAGTCGTCTTACTCAATCCCCGAAGACGGCTCCCCAGTCACAATCAGAACTCGTGGCCACAAAGCAAACCGTTCCCAAACCTCACTCTTGATTGAGTACTTTGAGGGTGGCAAAGTTTCCACTGCAGGCGCCCCCGAGAGGAAACCGAGCGTGCGAGTTCGCCTGACTCCGTCTAAAAAGGCCAAGGGCGATCATTTCCAAGTCACCGAAACAAAGGGCTCCCGCAAAGTCTCCCTATCCCGTCGTGTCCCCGTCGAACAGCAGTCGTCCAGAGATCTCGACGTCCCAGAGGGCGAAGACGCACATAGTATGACGTCCTATGCTTCTGCCACTGAGGAGTCAAACATCTCGAGAAATCCACTCGACATTGACATTGAACGGAGTCACCGCCGCCGCCGCCCTGCCAGTCCTTTGATTCCTTCCGAGGAGCGAATAGCCTACCAGCCTGGGAACCCATCAGAGATATCTGCCATCCAGCCCGACAGCTTTCTAGATGGAACAGGACCGACGAGCGATGTCAAGCGTTCGTCAAAAGGCGGCGACGCACTCGCCGGAGCTGCCGCTGGTACAGAATCCGCTACCTCGGAAGCTTTGCAAACAAGTAAAGTCCGCGGTAACGCCAAGGAGCGAGTAAGGATTTCTGAAAAGTCAAAGGAGAGATCGGACAAGAAGAGGCGATCGTCAAAGAGCCGAACAAGCAGCCTAAGCGAGCAAACCGGCGACGAGAACCGCTCACCTCGTCGGCGGTCCAGTCGCACGCACCAAGAATCCAACGTATCTGGCGGTGACTCGAGCCTCGTGTCATCCAACTTGTCTGCCAGCCACAAGTCTGCTGACGCTCGGTCCATGCGGTCAGGTACCCCCAAATCTTCCATTAACAACCCGAAGCTCCTAGAGACTGTAGAAGACGCTATCCGTCGCCTTATCCTTCCCGAACTTACCGCGCTTAAGAGAGAACAAAGCAAGCGTGAGGGCCGACGATCTTCCATTGCTTCTACAGGGACCTCTGTGTCAAAAGAGGACGGCTACTCGGACCGCAGGCGGTCCTCGGGGCAAAAGGGCGAACTTGCCAAAGACAGCCCGAGGACCAAGGAGAGGCGTAATCGTGAGGCTCGCCATGATTATGGAAACATGTCGGTCCACAGTCGCGAGTCACTCGAAGGCGAATACAGAACAAGAGACGACGACTTTGCTTCTCCTAGCCGAGAGGGTAATGCTCTCAAGTCTGCTGCTGCCGGAGCTGCCGGTGCGGCAGCGGTCAAGGGCCTAGCGTCTGCTTTTGAACATGGCGCTGAATCGCATGGAGGAAGACACGGCGATAGACCCAGACAGAGGGCTGATTATAGCACACCTCGAAGCCTCGGCGGAAACCAATACGCCGATGAGTACGAGCAAGAGCCCCCGCCACCAATGCCCCTGATGAGCGATATCAATCCGTCTGAAGTCACTCGGACCTCCATTCTTTCGGCGGCAACTGACCACCCACGCTCTACTACAGACGAGGGTGCAGCTTCACGAGACATACAAGAGCAAAGCGGTTCGATTCAGCCGGAGCATCAATCGAAGCTGGCATCCGTGGAGCTTCCATTACCATTGTCTACGCAGCATGCAAATGTTTCTCACGGAGATCTCACTGCTTTACCACGTGGTCAGAAGGAATACGTGGAAGAGTATGAGACAGACGAGTATGGCCGCAAGGTCCCAATGGAACAATACGATTATTATGAGGGCCAGTCGCCCGGCGACACGCCAGAGTATGATGATTACATGGACGACCCATATGCAAACAGCTACTATCACACCCAGGACGTACCGCCACCGCTGAATTACGTGCCATATCAGGCCGGTGCTCGTGGTCTGAGCCCCATCCAAAGTGTTTCTGGATATACAGAAAGCGAGGCACCCCAACCGCGACACTCCAGGAGCATGCAATCTGTTGACGCATATTCTTCGCCGGACAAGTCACCAGAACATAAGCGGCAGACACGCTCTGTGCAGTCGTTTGACTCTATACAGCTTTCACCAGACAACAGGAGGAGTGCGGCGACTATGGATAATGAGCGAGAGCCTCAGTCCGTTGCCGGTCAAGAAGTACGAGGCGTCGGTGCCAACCCCAACATCATCCATGCACCATTTGGCGTCGAGTCTGCTGTTGCATCTTTGGTGGATGGCTCCATGTTGGATCAGTCAGTGGTCACTGGTGGCTCCGGATACGATTATGCTGGTGGCGCTCGAGACTCTACCGTCTCATACGACTCGCAGGCGCATAGCCGTGGCGTCAGTGCAAGTCCTGATAAGATGTCACTGGACAGTCCACGCGAGCTTGCGGAGGAGCGCCGTCTAAGCCCAGGCGAGCGATCGCAGGGCCAGCCCCAGGAGTACACCGAGTACGAAATCGATGAGCACGGGCGAAAGGTGCCCCGAGCCAAATACCGACACTCTCCAACCGCTTCAGAGGCAGCCATTACTGCTGGTGCCGTCGGGGCGGCCGCAGCTGCTCTTAAAGCTGCCAAGGAGAGAAAGCAGACTGCTGGAAACGAGTATGCCGATGAGAATTTCGAGCCTGCTGGCGTGGCCCGCAACAGATCATTCAAAGAAAGAGCCATGGGCTGGAAACCAAGAAATACCCCTACTCACAGTATGGACAGACTGGACTATGAGGACGATCCTAAGATGGGTGCCAGTGGTTTGCCTGACCTTGACAACCCTATGCCAGAAATTGGCTACGTCGACGATGACCTTGAAACAAACCCGTCAGCTGCAGAAGATAGGCTCGATGGCTCTCGTGAGGTGCCAAACTGGGCGTCAACGTCTGGAAGGGCGACGCCAACCCAAAAGAGTGTCAGCGGACAAGATAGAGAGGCTACGCCCAAGCGTGGCATGGGCTTTACCGAGGCAGCTGGTGCCGCAGCCCTGGGGACTGCTGCGATGGCAGCGGCGTCAAATGGGCAGGGTTCAGAGCAAGATGAATGGCAAAGGACCTCCGATGAGCGAAAGCGGGATACGCTCATCACAAATCCTTATGAAGACGCAAGCCCTATTGCGAATCCCACGTTGGACGATGATATTCTAGAAAAGAGTGGCATAAATGCGGCATATAACACGCCATATGGTACTGCAAGCCCTGGCTTTGGGCAAAAGTTCGATGAAGGTTACATGTCGAATGGCCCCAATCGTACACCTGATGTGGATATGCGAGGCAAGTCAGTTGACTTTGCCAGTGGCTTAAACGAGCAAGATGACCCTTTCGTGTCAAAGGGTAATCCACGCCATCTCAGTGGTATGTCGCAAGGAATGGAATCGCCATTTTACGACGCTGCGACGGGTGCGGGAATTGATCGAATTGAGAACAAGGACATTGTTGCCTTGATGCAACACGTGAGTACCATTGGATGTTTAAACGCGCCGGATATAAACTAACAACACTAGTTAATGGTACGCGATGCGCAGCGTAGCGCAAGAGACACCGAAATTGTTGCGCTACTCATGAACGCAGCATTGGAGATGCGCAACAATTTCCGAGAAATGAAAGAGATGGTGCAAGACACGGGCGACGACGTCATCTTCGCTAATGTCGAAAACACGGAGAAGCTCCAAAAAGCTATTAATGGCCCTCGGCCCTATCCTGGAGCGGCATCTAGGTCTCTTCAAAGCGCGTCACAAGCCGGCACGCTTGATGAAGCTGTCAAGAAGAAGAACTTGTGGAGGAGAGCTTTGCAAGGTCTCAGTGCCAAGGGCACCAGTGACCTCAGTCGTATTGAGGACATGCTGGTCCAGCTTCTAGGCGAAGTTGATGTTCTCAAGCTGCAAACAGCACCGCCCATTTCCACCGGGGAGCCAGGGCAGTCATATGAGAACTTGCAGCCTGAAGGGCACTATGAACAGGATAAAGGGTACGAACCTGAGGGTGCTTCTACTGCCAGCCAACCTAGCCAGGCGAAGACTCAACCTCCGCCGAGAATATCAGAACGCAAATTTTCTGAGAAAAGGATAAGTACGGTACCAGAACACGACGATGAATATCAGTACGATGTCATCAATCCACCTACCGAGCGCAAAAATGTAGGCTTGTTATCGCCTGACTATGGTGCTCAAATCCAGCGAGGTGGATCCGTTCCGTTAGAGACACCACAAGCGCCATCTGTCTCGCAGCCTGCTGCTATTAGTGCAGACAACACACCGCGGAGCGAAAAAGGAAAGAAGCACAAGTCAAGCAGCTCATCAGGGTGGTTACCAAAGATTTCGCGATGGTCCGAAACCACAGCATCGAGCGTAGGAAGGGCTTTCCGTGGCAGCGGCACTCCGAAGAAGTCTAAGAACGAGGACTACCAGCCTCCCTCGAGATCTGGATCGAGCTTAGCATCCTACGACGAAATGTATCGCCAGCACGATCCATATGGGGAAGACAAACTCCATAGTGGGCTCTCTGACCCAAACATAATAACAGAGAACCACCCGCCGACCTCATCTCAGCTCCGGCCGCCATCGTTTGCGTTGTCTGAAGATCCTAAATATAAGGCACACCGGAACTCGGTCAACTTGCAGCACCCACAACCACGACCTGGTCAAACTGAGAGATTCCGCACTGCGCTAGAGTATTCTGCACAAGAGTACGACAATCCCATGACTCCTCGGTCGACAGACTGGGCAGGATCAGCGACGAGCTTGAGTCGACTACCGCCAAATACGAATAGATATAGCACTACTTCGTCTGCACGAGAGCCTGATTATACTCTGTCGTCGCCAAAGCAGCAAAGTGGCGCTCCGCCCCGGCCGCCCAAAGAACCGATAGATACGGCCTCTGAGCACACCCCAGTCAGGGGAAATCGCGTGTCCTCCCTTCAGAAGAATAGCCCTGGGGCACATGCTGGCTATGAAAGCGGGTATGGCAGTGCTAGCGGGACTCATGCCAGTCAATTCACAGATGGTAGCCCAAAGGTTGAGAACCGAAACCTCAGCGCGGCCTTGGGAGCACCAAATCGCAGGCCCAGCGGTCCACGAGCGATGACGCCAAAGAGCCCTGAGGAAGAGGCAGCAAGGGAAGAAAGGCGTCGAAAGAGAGGTTAGTGCCCAGCACATTACAGTTGGTGTATGCGTTTATCACTAACATTGCGGCAGATACATTTGGCACAATTGAAAGCCAAGATACCGACACTTTCTGATCTTGATGTCTGTGCTGATGATATATGACATTTTTCTCAATAACGTTGCAACGGTAGGAACGCGGTGGGATATTTTGTGGCAAATAGTATGTCTTTGTAAAAGCGTATATGATGAAAGTGGTGGACTGGAGGCGTAAAAACTTTGTGCAGTGGAAATTTGGAGGTGCGAGGGTTCTGCCAGTTTGCACGCAGCTGGCTGCCAGCTGCCAGTAATCGGCGAGGTGAATATAAGAAGCTCTTCCGCTTCTCGTTCACTTTCTTCCTCTTCTTCCATCATCACCGCAACTCTTCTACAACTCTTTTTTTATTTGATGAAGTTATAGAGTCTCTTGCATAAGTGATTACTCTTCATTGGACAAGTGAGCAGGGTTTCTCACGAGAGCTTGAGAAGGTTTATTTTAACGACTTTACGGTTTTTCTTCTTTCTTTCACATTTACTGGTAACGTCAATATAATCGTTGATATTTTTCGCTTTAATTCGTGAGACTTCATTCGTTTGGCTATACTCGTGTTGCTTTGATTGGAAACTGATTGTCGTCCGAGAAGTTGCAGTCATGGCTACCTCTGCCGGAGATGCGTCTGGTGAGGTCCCCATCGCTCCGAAGAGTGAGGATGAGCTGCCTTCTGGAGTTGGCCAAGAACCTGCGCTGAGAGAGCGTGTCGATGTCAAGGAACGAGCCTGCAAGGTTGCTACTGATTTGTTGACCAAAATCAGTTCTCTGGGAGAAACAGGATGCAAGATTGACCCGAGCTGGGTTCAAAGGACTGGTAAGCTACCAAATTGCATATACTTAATAAAAAAAAAAAGCTAACACTCTACAGAAATGATTTTGGACGAATACGGGAAATTCTCCTACGAGGTTGGCGTTGCTGGTGATACTGGCATGGGCAAGACGTCTCTTATGAATGCGCTGATGGGCCATTATGTCGCCCCAGAAAGTCAGCTAGGTGCATGCACAGCTGCAGTTTGTCGATTCAAGTATAACAAGAAACAACAGACAGCAAAATTTCGGGCAAATATAATATTCAAGTCCAAGGACACAGTGGATGAAGAACTGAAGAGCTTCTTCAGTGCTTTCAGTCTTATTTCTGCCATCACCGATGATGTTGACGCTTCAGGGTCGTACATTCAAGACGAGAAAACACGTTATGACCAAGGTCTTCAAATAATCTCGACGTGGTCGGGCATTGAAGCAACAGCAATACAGACATATGGCTCAAACGACCTCTGCCACGAAATTACATCCAAGAGTGCCGCTACTGAGTTCTTCGACTTGGAACACACGGCCGAGCGCATGAGCCTCAAGCTAAACGCCAAAACGACCAAAAGCCTTTTACAGCAATTACGACCATATGTAAGCGGCATCAGAGTTGATGCTAAATACTGGCCGTTAGTGGAGTGCGTCGATGTTTATGTCCCATCAGATTTTCTTAGCTGTGGCATAACCCTTGTTGACTTGCCTGGTGAGCTCGATGCTACCGAGTCTCGATCTGAGGTCGCAAAGAAATACTATAATAGGCTTGATAAGCTAATGGTAGTTACACCTTGTGACCGCGCTGCAGATAATAAGACGGCAACCGATTTGCTGAGAGACGATCAAATACTAGACCTGGACGCTACTGGCCAGATAGACAACGGAATGTGCATTGTCAGTACCAAAATTGATCAGTTGGACTGGGAAAAGTTCGTCGATAGCGCTATGCCAGCAGAGGACATAGCGCCTAATTTTCAAGCGCTGCTAGAGGATTTTGAGGTTACTCGAGAGGCACTTGAAAGCGACCACGATAACCAACTACAGACTCGCGTCGATGAACTTGAAAAACAATGCTTCAGCCTTTGTATAAAGGCAAGAAACAGAGAAATTCGAAAGTCCCTCCAAGAATATTTTGACAAGATTCGCAACTCTTATCGCAAAAAGCTCGACCGAGTTAAGACGCACCTCGATGTGTTTCCAGTCAGTAGCCAGGCCGAGTCCCGCTTGCAGAAAGGACGGCCAGATCGGTGCTTCCGCGACAGCAAAGCAACCGGATTTGAAGACTTGAGAACCTGGATACACAACAGCCTTCTTTCGGAACGAGAAACATTTCTTGACAAAATTCTACATAACTGCGTTGGGTTATTTGCTGCAGCAGAAGGATGGTTAGAATCGGAACTTGGGACAATGAAATCACTCCTGCCTATTCAAGGACCTACCTCATCGCTGAAAGAAATCAAACAGCTTCTTGAAGACAAGAAAAATGGGTTGAAATATGTAAGTAGTTGGACCCTTATTGTGTATGGAAGTGGAAACTAAATCACACCGCAGAGCCTCGGCAAAATTACAAAGAATTTTGTGAAGTTCCTTGGCCGAGAGGCCAAGAAGTCTAGTTTTACAAACGAGCTGTCAATATCAAAACTCAAAGAACATTTCATAGAAAATGTACAAAACATGGAAAGAGAATCGCAGCTCAAGACGATGCATGCGGCCACATTTGATGCATGCGTCAGACGGCTAGGTGGGCTCTACCGGACATCTCAAAAGCCGCGAAAGACCTATGACTGGCAGGGTAAACTGTGAGTAAAGCCAGCAGTTATGTCCCCAAACATTTATGATAACCTCAATGGCTTTTAGGAAAATGTATTACTGGTCGGTTTTTCTTTCTGAATGGACATCAGGTTTCCAACACCGACTTCCAAAGTACCTGAAAAGGATGGAGCGTACGTTACTTCAATATCTCAGCAACCATAATTACCATATTATACAAAAGGGCGATATGCCTTCCGAATACGTCGATGTGTTCAAGCGCTATTCTTACCAAGTCGAAATTATTGCTTACGAGGGCAGAAGCAAGATTGCTAGCCAGAGGTCAAAATATATCCAGTCACTCAGGGATATAAGTGCTGGCTCACGAGAACTACTCTTACAAGCGCTGCGCAACTTGTATGTTGAAGCATCTCAGAAGAAAGGTATGTAATTTCAAGCCGCTCAAAAGAGTGAAAACTACCGTCTGACTCTTTGAAATTGCAGGCAAGGGCAAATACGCAAGACAAAAAGCAGCAATGAAAAGTGCCGCAAAGGATCTTAAAGAGCATGTGTTTGCAGAGGTCGGCATGGAGCTCGATCGTCAGTTTCTGACAGCGAGAAAGACATTTGCCGATGCAGTTAAAAAGGTGAACGATGAGATACAAAAGAAGCTCTTCTCGCTAGAAGATTCCATTGCGACCCAAATTTACGCACCGTCACTGCCAAAGAAGCCAACGAAGAAAGTGGCAGAGGCTGAGAAGAGCTCCAAAGAGCAACTTGGTCAGACTCTGAATGAATGGAAAATACAATGGGAGGTGCTTCGGGAAAAGATACCAAACCTCCAAATACAATTTGTCAGTGATGAAGAGATGAGGGAGATTGAGGAAGCGGAAGAGCATCACGGAGCGGCCGACGACACTGACAATGATACTACCACGAAGAAGTTGAAGCGAAGCAAGCAGAGTGGCCGAGCCGAGAAGAAGAAAAGAAAAACCAAAGAGACGACAAGCACTAAAGAGAGCGGCGTCGAGGTAAAGCGAGAGCAGGTTGATACCGCGATTGAACCTGGAGTGGAAGACACGAAGGCGACGGAAATGGAGCAGGGCACTGAAGAGGGTGAAGATCCAGATGCGGAAGTCGAAGAATAAAAGGTTATTGGAATTTTTTTTGGCGTCGAGATTTACAAATTGCTAAGACGAGATGCTGCTATTTTAGTAAAGGTGTGCAAAGGTGTTGCTGGTCGTGAGAGGTGGTTTGTGGGGTTGTTTTCCGGGGAAGGTTACGATGGGGTCAACTGAGCGATATTCTAACGGGCACTGGTCTGTGATGGTGTGGAGCTGGCTGGTACGGTTTACAAGGTTTGACGTGACGATTTGCTGGCGTTAAGGGAAACAAAGGAAAAAAAGTGATCAAGGCGATGCGAAACAGAGCAGATTGGATGATTAGCTTGGAAGATTCAGCAAGCATGACTATGAGGAGTGAGATGCACACGATTAGGTAGCTATTCATGAATAAGACAAATGGGATTCTGGGTTTTTCGCAAGCTGCAGTGAGGTCTCACGGCGTCGTCGTAAATCTTGTTTCTATTTTCAACGCAGTGCAAGTCTCTTTGGGCCACAGCAGTTGAACTGTACAACCACGTGGTTACGGCCAACGACGGGAGAGAGGAATACTCTGAGCACCACGGCTCCCACATTACGAGTACGACGTAGTTTGCGGCGGCGGTAGCGACGAGTTGCTGTAACGATGAGATAGCAACCACCTGGAGACGGGCAATAAAGAGATTTCACGCTACTCAGGCGCTGTATCGTTGAGAATATCTGTCCGCCCCGTAGTTTCGTCTCCAGAATGACGTCGCGGCGTGGATCTCACCGCTGGGTCCAGCGTAGTGAGCGATGTGACAAGGGGGGCGGTTTTGGTGCGTTGTTGCATCTGAGCGTTGTTGGATTGAGGAATTGCGGTATTTATTTCAAAGACGGCCCTGGAATACGCGAGATGTTTTTGAAAGAATTTTCCATGAATTTTCTGACTGCGTACTGCAGAGATGAGACTGAACTTAGTCATGTCCTCCACAAGGGCGTGTCAGTGTTGGTTCGGTACATGTCGGCAATGGGCGAAAGCAACAGAAGACTGAGAGAAGGCTTGTTTGAGTCTATCTGACGGCAGCTCCGTCGAGGTACCTGAAAATACGCCGAAAGAGCCGCCGGAGCAGAGGTACACTGCAGGCCGGCTCTACCAGGGGTGAGGACCCATAAATTAGCGGGAATCGTGCCTCGCAAGTGCTGAAGCCCAGCAAATTACCCCTCCATTTCGGCGTCGTTGGCCCTGTGGCTGCCCCTCCATGCCGCCATACAAAAAAATCTCCAGTGCCTTCGGGACGGCCTATGACATGACACAGATAGCGATGACTTTTTTATTAGGTGAGGGCCGAGTTTAGATAAAACCACGCAACGACCCTCTTTCTCCGCGCCGCTCCATTCTCCCCATATTCTCTATTTCTATCCGTCTGACATCTTCCCTTCTTTCATCTTTTATTCTCTGAATAGTTGCGTCAGTTGTCGTCTTCTATTCATTGTTTAGTAGCATTCTGCCCATCATGGAACACGATACCAAGACCCGTACGTCATTTGCCGTTTGATTGCGAGATTCACCCTCCCCGCGAATGTGATGCTGACTGTGTGTTTCCAGCCAAGTCCCTCACCAATGACCCCAAGTCGTTTGGTAGCGAGTCGGTCCGCAAGCGATGGCCCGTTATCCTGGTAAGTTTGAGCGTCATCCACGACGATTGATCGAGTCAAGAACGCAGCTAACCTGTTCCATCCAGACTGGCGCCGTTGACGACGTCTACCGCACCATCTCCCAGACCGACGACGCCGAGAAGCAGGCCGAAGGCAAGAAGATTGTCGAGCAGCTTGGCGCCCTCAAGTACGAGGTCGAGCACGACCGTCCCCTGACCCCCATCGTCGACGATGGCTACTCGGCCGAAGTCGCCGCCTATAACAAGGAGATCGAGCAGCTCGGCAACCCCAGCTGGCACGCCGTCCCCTGGCTCTTCTCCGAGTGCTACATGTACCGCCGTATCAGCACCTTCTTCACCATGACCAAGCACTGGCAGGACTATGACATCTTCTTCCGCCAGAAGATGGATACCTTCCGCACCTCGCGCAGCGCCGTCCTCGAGCTCGCTGCCCGCTACAAGGAGTTCATCACCGACCTGCGCAAGGGCAAGGATGCCACCCAGGACCTCGACGCCGAAAAGGTTCTCTTTTCTGAAATGTTCGAGGTCTGCCTCTGGGGCAATGCCACTGACCTCTCTCTCCTCACCAACATGACCTACGAGGACATCCAAAAGATGCAGGGCAGCGAGGCCCGCAAGGCCGCCGAGAAGAACATTCTCGTCAACGACCTCCCCGCTACCTACGACTCGCTCAAGAAGGCCCGTGATGAGGGCAAGGAGGAGCGCCGCGTCGACTTTGTCCTCGACAACGCTGGCTTTGAGCTCTACGTCGACCTTGTCCTGGCCGGATTCCTGCTCGCCTCTGGCCTTGCTACTCAGATTGTCCTGCGTCCCAAGTCTATCCCTTGGTTCGTCTCGGATGTCCTGCCCGCTGACTTTAGCGGCCTGCTGAATGCCATTTCCAACCCCCGCGCCTTCTTTGAGACACCCACCGAGGACGAGAAGCTGCAGGGCACGAGCCCTGCTCCCCTCTCTGACAAGGAGGCTCAGGACCTCGAGTTTGTCTTCCAGGACTGGGCTTCTTGCCATACTGAGGGCCAGCTGGTTGTCCGCCCTGACCGCTACTGGACTGCTGGCGGCAGCTTCTGGCGTCTGCCTGCCCAGGCTCCTGAGCTGATGGAGGACCTCAAGAAGGCTGAGCTCGTCATCTTCAAGGGTGACCTGAACTACCGCAAGCTCACTGGCGATGTAAGTAAAACAGGCATGACGCCTCGTTCAGAATCAAGTCATGCTAACAAAGTAAAACCAGGCTTGGTGGGAACCCACCACCCCCTACTCCGAGGCCATCGGCACCATGGGCCCCGCCTCTGGCGCCAACATCATGTCCCTGCGCACCTGCAAGGCTGATGTCGTCGTCGGCCTGCCCAAGGGCAAGGACGAGGAGCTCAAGGCCACCGAGAACGGCGGTGGCGACAGCGGTGCGCGCAAATGGGCGTGGCACGGCAAGTGGGCCGTCGTCTCGCTGTCCAAGGGCCACTAAAGACTACAAGATACGGGATGTGATGATATAGAACCTCTTTTTCTTTTTTATTATGTTGGGCCTTTTTATGTTATACCACGGGGCATATAAAAAAGTTATATATTCCTTTATGCTAGACGATAGACGATAGAATCTAAAAGATTTACGACATATTTTTATAAGAGCCGCTGGCCAATCGCCAATTAAAAGAGTGGTGTTTTGGCCTAAGAGCCAATTTTGTCATTTTATAGACGAACTGCCTAGTACTGGTACGAAGGCGGCATGTCATACGTCACTGGCGGAGGAGGGTAGTATCCTTCATCTGACGTCGATGCCCTTTTACTGCTCGTCACCATTGTGGTTGCTGGTGGAGGAGTGAATGACTGGCCCAGACTGGAAGACGGATGGACTGCGTCGACGGTTGACTCTGCTGAGATGGCGATTGTGGATGTTGGCCAGCCACCTCCTGTTGGAAGAGGGTAATCTTTATCAGTGAGGGTTGTATCTGATGATGACGGTGCCGGTGGGTAGTATCCATTGTCTGCAGAGGTTGACTCTGCCGGTGGAGGGGGATAGTACTCGTCATCTGTCGAAGTTGTTGGTGCGGAATATGACGACGCTTCCGTTGTGGATTCGGCGCTTGCTGGGACGGGACAGGTTTCTTCTGGGCTAGAATATGTAGGCTGCAGGGTGGCCTCTTCCGGGTTTGAGTATGTAGGTTCCGGATACGTCGCTGCAGAGCTCGTAGTAAAGCCTATCGGCTCAGCCGTTTTTTGTGTCGTTCCCGGTGCAGTGCCCGAATTCCAGAGAGTGTGGTCGCTGAGCGGATGAGTGCCATTTGGCATGGGATATGTCGGATGACAGTCTGACGACGGGCCGCATGGGACATGGCTGGTTGTAACAGGATATGGCTTTTCTGGCGTTGAGTATGACTGCGTAACTGTACGGACAGTCTCCTCCGTTGAAGACGGGGGATTATATGTTGGTACTGTCTCATATCCAGTAGTTTCGGCCTGCATCGAGGACTCGACGGGGTACGACTCTGACATGGACGGATAACCAGGCGTAGGATACGTATTCTCAGCAGGCAAAGTACTCCTCGAGTGGCTGTGGCTCCTGGTGAAAGTAACGGTATCTGTCTGCGTAACTCGCCTAGTAACCTTGGTGGTGCTCTCGCATCCATAGCCATCCGAGCAAGACGAAGAAGAAGAAGATGCCGGGACAGGATGCATTGTTTCTTCGGTCCTCACCGAAGATGGGGCCGGATACTCGTCGCAGCCATACGGACTAGTGCATGATTCCGTCGGTACGGGCTGCGCGGTAGCCTCAGTGGTGCTGGTGGAGAGCTTGGTGAAGGGCAGAGAGACTGTGCCTGACACGCTGGTGCAGATGTTGACGGTGACGGTTGAGTAGCATGATTCTGCGCAGATGGCGATGGTTTTGGTTTCGGTTATTGTTACTGTGTCGTGTGTTGCTTGCGCGAGGGTGCTGTTGGATTCTGGTGTTAGTTATTTGGAGTTTGGTGTAGATATAGTTAGAGGACTTACACGAGAGCCAGGAGTGTGGAAGTTGAGAGATTCATTGTGAAATACTTGGTGAAACGAATGAATGGAAACGAGTGACGGAGACCGAAAAACCCAGCTAGCCTCTGTGGATTTCTGAAAAGGAATCTGATTCATCCATCGTGGCATGATCTTATATATTTCATCGTTTATTGAAAATACGGGCTGTGTTGCTTTGTCCGGAACTAGAATGCCGTGCTGCATGTAGACTCCCGTAGTCATTGTCCATCTTTGTCCCGTTTTCATTTACACTAAAGCATTTGGATACTAAAAAGCTAATCCGACCATCCGGTGAGGAACACGTTTGTCAGAGACTGACACAACCGAAGGCATGAACAGCCTGTGCTGCCTCAGTTGTACGACCCAAAGTATCTTCACCGCGAGTTGAACATTAACCCATTTACCTTGGATAAATGCAATTGCTGGACCTCAATGAGGACTGATTTCCTAATGCTACTTTTGAATTGTGTAGTTTCCTTTATGCTTTGCAAACGTAAGATAGCATTGCTTCAAATGAATAAGCTGAACAATGATCTCCCTCGCACTGATAAAAACTCGGTATACTTTGCCGATACTCAATATATCATGCGCATCTCCGTATTAAGGGGCCGACTAGCTCCCGTGCTGCCGTAGATCCCCTGCCCCCCGCGTGTTTATGTAGAACACTGGTCCAGATGGTTCATGTAGTACATACATTCACTTTAGGAGTATGTTTATCGAAACAAGCATTTGAGTTACGCGAATTATTGCGTACGTGAAACACTTCGTCTGTAGTAATAGGCGCCTTGTTGTAGATCCACAGTCGTATCGTTGGCAATGCATTGCATTTACGAGACGATGGCTAGCATCTAATAAACTATGCTCTAGATTTAAATGGACGCCTTGAGGACCTTGAATGCGTCGTCACGGCCACCATTGAAGCGGCGCTCCGCAGTCTTCCAGTTGATGACCTTCCAGATGTTTTCAATATAAGCCGCCTTGCCGTTGAGGTACTGTAACACATCTAGTCAGTATTACTTTTTCTTCCTACATCCACAAAGGAATCAAGTAGACTTTACCTGCAGGTAGTAGGCATGTTCCCACATATCAACACCAAAAATAGGCACCTCACCACCAACAACAGGATCCTGGTCCTTGGTAGTAACGATGCGCAGGCCCTGGCCATCCTTGACCAACCAACCCCAGCCACTTCCCTGGAGACCCAGAAGCGCCTTACCAAAGGCTGCCTGGAACTCCTCCAGGCTTCCCCAGGTCTTGTTGACCTCGGCCATCAGGGTCGGTGCGCTGCGGGGATTAGCGTCGTCTGAGCTGGCGGGCGTCAGGTTCTCCCAGAACAGCGAGTGGTTGATGTGGCCACCGCCGTTGAACTTGATTGCATTCTGCAGCGCAATCTGACCGGCAATGTCATTTGTCGACGTGGCGGTTGCGTAGCTCTTGAGGGCGTTGTTCAGGTTCGTGACGTAGGTTTGGTGGTGCTTGCCGTGGTGCAGCTCCATGATCTGCTTGGAGATGCTTGGCTCCAATGCCTACCGAGGTCCCGGGGTCGAGTCAGAAACATGAGCCATTGCGCTCACAGAGTGAATAAAAACTTACATCGTAGGCATATGGGAGGGGAGGCAGACTGTATGTTGTGACAGACATGGTTGGAATAGTGTGGCTTAGACGCAGGTACGACAGAGGAGGTGCAGTGTGAAGCCGGTTGGGTATGAGCAAGTTCAGAGGCAGTGTTATACAAAAGGGAAAGTAAGTAGCTAAGCTTCCGATGCAGAAACGAGAGGCATTTCAAATGCCTTTGCTTCGTTTGGGCGGGGGGCCTACATACGGCTTACACAGCGAGCATTACCGAGGCCACCAATGAGTGAGGCGCCAGCAGCAGGAGACACATATCAATTGCATCATAGTGCCACCATCTGATTCGCCTGTCAAGAATAGCACAGCAACTTTCCATGCCATCGGAGCTCACTTTGCAGCATGTTTGGCCTATCCGGAGCATTTGCTCTCAAACTTGCTCATCCGGGTTCGCGTGTGGGGCCGGCGGTTGCAGTGAGCTTGATGGCTCACCTGCCCTGCCCTGCGATGCGGAGAATGAAACAGAGCAAAAACAGAGCTAGTTTTGGGGAAAACTATGGACGAACGGGTAGCTGTGAGAAGCAGAATGGTGAAACAGAGTGAGTTTAAGAAACAGAGCCCCATGACTATCCTTTTGTGGTGCTGGTCAAGTCATCGTACAACCATATAAGTCGTTCCGAGGAGCGTCCTCCTCTACTTTGAGATACGTTTTCCTGTCCAAAGTCTAATAAACACTTTTCAAGTTTTAATATCATACAATGTGCGGACCCGAAACGACGAATCGACCGCGAGGAGGAGCGCTGGTCGCTTTGACTCCTCCGGTCGTCCCTTCAACCGCGGGTTCAATAACGGGCGACCTCACCTTTCACAACCCTGGACACCCGGCCAACATTGAAGCTACACATGCCAGATTTGTACCATCAGAGCAGTTTGATGCGGAAACTCTTTCAAATATCCAGGTAGTCATCCAGTATGTTGAACGTCTTTCGACAACCGTTGTGAGCCGTGCCACTAACGAGCATCCAGTTCCTGCGGCGACCTGACGAAGAGACTCAACGAATGCGAGCTATTCCGACAATTCTCGTTTCAGAAGAAGCCATTTACGTCTGATGGATTCGTGGAATGGCCTCTTCAGAAGCCAGTGTCACTGCAAGTGGGCAACGACGGCATCATTGGGCGGCGAGTATCCGTCTTCTCGAACCAGAATACAGAGCAAGCAGTGCTGGCGGAGGGTATTGTCGGATTCAATACTTTGGCGCCAGAGAGGGCATCACTATAAATAATTATCAGATTTGGAAACTACAGCCACTTATAGTAGTGGCTTCGGCTTACAGCACACACACCACATGCATCACGCCCGGTAATGACAGGGTACAGCTTCACCACCACACACAAGTTGGGAAGAATTTAGAGAGTTTCCTACACGCCTAATGGAGGCAAATGAAATTCACAAACGATCAACATAGATTTGCAATAATTGAGTTGAAGTACAGTTTATGGTAGAAGAAGAGGACCATCACGTGACGCCGGACTTAACGGAGAGAACGTAACAGCCCAGGACAGCTGAGAAGGCTTACGGGAATGACAAGCAGCATTCTAGCATTCTGATGAAGATAAACTGAGCGTTTAAAAGTCATTAAAGACACAATGTCTGTACCTGCAAAGTCAGCAAATGTGTGCGGCGCGTGCCGCACACGCAAAAAGAAGTGCGATGTAAGTCTCTCATCCCAGACAGGAAGACGTTATGGCTTACCGAGTGAAGGGTGGACGCCCGGCATGCGCCTCTTGCTTAAAGAGAGGTGAAATGTGCCTCTATCTAGAAGCACTTGAGCACCCAGCGGCTGCGTTTGATAGCTCAGCCTGGTTTGCAGACAGCCTTGTCGATACATTTCCAACTGGCTTCGCTGCTTGGCAACCAACGCCGAATGACTTACTTACGGGTGACTTACTAGTACACACAACAGATTCTATGCTAGACAATACTGTATCAACTATTTCTTCCGCAGCTCAGAATCCAGCGAAGTCTTGTCAACCGGCGGATTCCTTTCCCACACCAGAGAGTCCTAGCCCAGGCTCGCCTGCTGAAGTCATATTGCCACCACTCGAGGAGCTTTCGGACATTGTTGAATTCTTCTTTGAACGATTCTACGACAGCTTACCTATATTTCACAAACAAACTCTAGTGTCAAACCTACTGGAGGGCACGGAACGGATACCAAATGTCCTTTTATATGCGATTCTTGCTGTTACGTCTAGCTCATATCCCAACAAACCCATCAGGCAGAACTCTAATTACTGGTACACGATCGCAAAAACAGAGCTATCCAAAGTAATGCCATCATCGCAACATCCACATCAAACGCTTCAAGCGGCTCTGCTCGTCGTTTTTGAGTCGGTTATGAAGGCCGAGTTCAATCACACATGGCTCACACTCGGAGAGGCGTGGCGAAAGGCTGTTGCTATCGGATACAGTCAAGTTATTGGCATGAACCACAAAGTCATGTTTATGCTCGGCACCAAGACAGAGAAGACATGGATTGAGCTGGAAGAATGCCGAAGAATTGTGTGGACTCTGTTTATGTTTGACCGGGGAGCGTGTTTCCCAATCGGCATTGTCCATGCAATAGATGATCGTCGTCTTGTGGTTAAAGTTCCAATGAGAGAAGATGTATTTCAGGGTCTCGTTGAGCCTGTGAGCAAAGACTTGCCTACATACACCAGAGACTTGAGTCGACTTGTTACGTCGATGCAGCAACAAACGCGAATGGGGACTGGCAGCCAACTACAATATATTATCCTGGCATACATATTGCTTGGCCGAATCACAGAAGAAGTGTATACTCCCGATTTCAACTACAAAAAGCAGTGCTCTGCCCTTGACGAGCTAACTGAGCACTTGGTTCGTATCCGTCTCATGCTTCCGCACTCGGCAGTAGACGTTTCTGCTGCAGGCTATACGGACAGCGAAAAGGTTGTTTGGCTCGTCTCAATCCTGAGCTCAGCATCGATATTATTGCATCACAGGCCAATAGCGGAAGGCGAGACGCTGGAGACGTCAACAAGCATGGCATCAAATTGGCCGCACTGCATCAGAGCTGCACGCGATGTGGTTCGCGCAATTCGGGATGCCTTTCGTGCTAGCCACGACTTTGATGTTAATCTTCACATAATAATGGCTTTGTTTTTGTGCTTCCGCATGCTGGCGACGGAATATTACTGTCCCTCCAAGAGCACAGAGCAAGGACCGGATGGGTCAACGAAACCTAAACGCGACGCTACGATAAGAGCAGACTTGGAAGTCATGGCTAACGTATTTGAAAAGCTGAAGGAGTCACGACAACAAATTGGAAGAAAGTACCACAATGGAGTCAAATTTTATTTGCGCCAGGATGAGGCGGCTATGATGAGGGCCAAGGCGCTTGGTGCACGAGAGCTGCTCACGACCTGTGAGTCTTGGATGGACGCAGACGACGGTGAAGCAATCATTATTCGGGATTAATACCTAAAAGATGGAGTGGGGGGTATTTTATTGGAAAAAAAGGCCTGTCATGTCTTAATTAAACTCAGACACCTCTTGACTTTTCCCGACGAGTCTTCCGCCATCAGCAACAAGGACGGTACCATTCGTGAAGTATGCCTTCATGGAATACAGAAACGCCTCCACAACCTCGTCCGGCTTCCCGATCGTACCAGACACAGTATCCTTGGCAATAGAATCCAGAAACTCGGAAGGAGCAGACGAGAAGGCGTTGTCAAAGAGCTCTGTCCTCACAGCGCCAAGCTGTACACAGTTGACGCGAATTGGCTTGAGGTCGACGGCAAAACCGCGCGTCAGGCCCTCCACCCACGCACCAAATCCGGCCACGATGGACCAGTTGGGGAATGGTCGCGGCGAATTGGTGCCGCCAGTCATGGTGAAGGAGCTCTGGTTTGAATAGGTCATGTATTTCGGGAGGTGCTTGGCGAGCAGGATGGCGGCAACGTTGCGAACCATGATACATTCGTGGATAAGCTCCACAGTCTGGTCTTTAAGCGGAAGAGGATTTAGAGGATCTCCTGCAGTAAAGATGACGTGGTCTATCTTTCCGTTCTTGCTGGCAAACTCTAGCATGTTGATGATACGGTCGTCGATGCCATCGGCTTGAGCGAGGTCGATTGTTGTAGCCAAGATGTCGTCTGCAGACACACCGGTTGCCTTGGCATGTTTCTGAAGACGACCGACTGCATTTTCGAGCTTGTTCTGATTAGAACTGGCAATGGTGACAGTTGCACCACACTCGACGGCAGCTTCGGCCACGCCAAAGCCAACTCCAGATGAGCCGCCGATGACGAGGACACGGCGGCCCTGAAGCTTGTTGGTATATTTGAAAGGACCAGACATTATAGGTGAGTATGTAGAATAAAGTATTGGATAATGCTTTGGGTTTTGTTGGAGTGAGAAGAATTACACAAAAAAAATCTCGAGGAAGATGCTTCTTTTTATGCTGTTGGTATATACACTGCGGAGCACCGTCGGCGCAACGGCCGCTAGTGTCGGAGCACCCCGCTAGCGGCGCCGACAATGGATCCACAGCGCCGAAGATGTGGCGCGAAATTGTCAGGCATGTCGAGATAAATGTCAGCAAATGCCGTCGAACTGTGCTCTTCAAAGGATACCTTGGAAGTAATTCAGATATTAGATTATTAATAGAGCCATGGAGACTGTACTGTGCCCTTGCTAGGGTGTTACGTGCCCTTCAAGCGCAAGTTGATGATAGGTTGCACAGCATATTGCAGAAGAATCACGTCAGTTGTGAATCAAATGCATCATTAAAGCACTGAACTAAAGAGTCAGAGTGAATAAAAGATTCTATATTAACAGTTCATATATGGATACACAGTACTCTGTGGTAGCATAGATAAAAATAGCAGACCAAGACATAAGCATAGGCGACTTGCATTGCCTGCGCCACACTCCGCCCCCGCCACACCAAGGCACGGCACGGTCCAAAGGCAAGCCCAACCTCCTCAACCGGGGCCAAATACCGTGCACGATGGCCGAATCTTTCACTTTTTATACCCATGCGATACATGAGCCTTAGCATCTCTCATATACCGGCGTTTACTACAAACTATCCATGATCTCGGAATTTCCATCTTGTCGTTCGATACAAAGGCTTCCGCATCGTTGCTTCTCAATGCGTCTCACACCGTGAACGGCTCCGGCTGCCCAGTCACAGTCACAATGCCATTCGTCGCGAACACACCCGAGTCCCTTCTCGCCCGCTCAGACTCCAAAGACCCAAAATCAACATGTCGTGGCATCACCTCAGCCGGTCGCCCCTGTAGACGCCCTCTCGGAGCCGCCGCCAAAACAGCCGCGGGCACAAGTAACCTGGTGCTCCCTCGAGGACGTCACACCACGCAACCGGAAGACCTTTCCGACGAAACCCTGTACTGCTGGCAGCACAAGGAGCAGGCTATCCACTCGTCTGCGCGATCAAGTCCGGGACCAAAGGGGACAATGCATGCTATTCGAGAGGAGCGGACGAGCATGGATACTCTGGCGGATCGACTCGGCTTGGTGGACTTGGAAAAGAAGTACACGGATGCACATGGCGCAAAGTACGCACGACACAGACCTCCTGAGCGGCCGCGAAAACCGTCAAAGCAAAAGCGAGCGAGCAGTCTTCAGCTGTGCTGCTTTACTGTCCCACTGGAGGAACTTGATGAACCACCCAAGCCTCGCCCTCGCCCACATCGGCCCATGGAACAGCGCGTCTCAACAGCATCGATGCCAGTTCACAGACCAGCACATCAGGCAAATGCACCACAAAGACGACCAAATCTTGCGTCACCCGACGTATCGCCAAGCAAGAACTCGTACCAATCTGGCAAATCCACCACCTCCATAACAGCCCAAATGAAGCATCTCATTCCCGATACTGTCGACGCCGCAACGGCATCAGCGCTCATGACCGAGCTAGCCAAGCCACTCACCGAGTCCGACGAGGCAGGGTATATTTACATGTTCTGGCTAACACCGGAATCCCGTGCCGCCGCAGCACCAGTCGAAGCAGCGCGATCACTCCTATCCGCTCCGTCGCCTTCCCAATCTTCTCGACGGGCTAGCGATGCTGTTTCGCGATTCGCGGACCAATCGTCCACCAGTAACAAGAAGACGATGCTTCTCAAGATAGGCCGCGCGGCAAATGTCCAGCGGCGGATGAACCAGTGGCAGCGGCAGTGTGGCTACGACGTCGAAGTGCTGCGGTACTACCCATATACAGGTGACTCGTCCGGCAGCTCAGCCATGACACCACACAGTAAGCGCGTAGAGCGCCTCGTGCATATTGAGCTAAGTGGTCTGGGATTGCGGGCTACGACGCGGACGTGTGATGCTTGTGGACGAGATCATAGGGAGTGGTTCGAGGTTGGCGCGGCAAGAGACGATGTGAGGAGGGTAGATGCGGTGATTAGACGGTGGGTGGAATGGGATTTACAGGGAATGAGGGTTTCTTAAGTATAATGACTACATGACAACGAATATTACGAGCGTTTTGAAATTATACCAAGTACATATATACGGCCAAAATAGACGCCATGTGACATGGTGTTAATTTTACAACGCATTTTCATAATTTAGGAAGATTGCTGTTGCGCTAACGTGTTCTAGGAGTCTTGGAGAGATTAGAAAAGTACAATGGATCTTGCTTTATATCGGTTAACTATAAAGAGGTAAAGAGGGCGCAGACGGATGACTCGGCTAGTCAACCTCGAATGTCTTTGGCAGCCCGGCAACTAGACGGCATCTGCGCCGCCAAGGGAAGCGAACACCAGACCAGAACTTCTAAACCTTCTTTCTAAAATTTAAATTAATCCACGCATCTAGTAATCGATTTGCCACTACAGACTGCTCTCCGAATCTCAGAGGCATAATTACTCTTCTTGCTTCTTCCCAACCGCCGCCACTTAATTGAAAGGCGGAAATAAAATTTGGTTAAACCCGTAATTACCCAGCACCAGCTTCTAGTAATGCGATAGATGGCGCGCTATTGCGACGGTGGCGCTACGTCGGAAAGATCATTCATGCCGGAGGCCGAAAGGCGGCTTACAAAGTAGGACAGCAAGGATTGCATTGGTGACGTCTTGAGTTCCTTTGGCCGGAGAACTCGATGCGGGCAGCCATGCCGAGAATCCTCGCTAAATTCCATAAACCCAAACATTCGCAGATTTTCCTCTTTCTTCTTTTTGCGTCGTCTTGGTTGTTTTGGTTTGCATACTTTCCAAACACATGCATATCCAGTGCGATCAACTGGGCCACTAACTCGTGATTGCCTCCGGTGGCCGAATAACAACGTTTCCTTTTAACGTTGTCATCCCGGCATCCCCACCTCCGCGCCGCCATTTCAGAAGGACAGTTTATTGCTGCAGCCCCGCCGCCTAGTCCGGGAGGGGTTTGGCTGCTGCGAGCAGATGGCTAGCGGCTCCTGCGGGGAGGTGGCGCACCCATGCCCGAAAGCAGCCTCGTGATAGCTGATCTTGATCTCGCTTTGTATTAGCCCGTGACATGCTTCAGTGGCCAATAAAAGCACCGCCTGCCCACCGCCAGCGCATTGGGGCGCTCTCCATCTGGTGTGGCGGGGACCAAGAGACTCGACCGTGCGGCTGTCTTTTTTCCATCTCGTCCAGATACTGCAGTGATGCTGGTTGTTGCTATTGTTGCTGTCCTGTTGTTCTCTAGCCGTTGCTGGGGTTATGTTTGATTGCGTCATGACGACATACAGCTTGCCGCATCGGAGCTTATTGACGCTGGAGCTACGAAGTAAGCGCTCCCCGGAAAGTGGCTTTTCGAAACGCCATAGGCTTCCTTGACACTTTCCCCGCCGATGACAGTACAGCGGCGGTTGCGCCACTGAGCTGGCCTGGCGCTTCCAGAGGCTTACCAAGGCGATTCTGACTGGAGCGGCTAATACAAGGGGTGTCGGAGAAGGGATAGCAAGGCGATACATTGAAGTGGCGCACGAGTGTGATGTATTCTGGAACGGTTCTTGCCGAAAGTGGCACGCATATTGCAGCACGGAGTACCTCGAAACTCTTGTGACAAAGGAGCATGTCCAGCTTGTACTCTGTAGATGGACAAGCATTCATCGGACCTACTGTGGAGAGAACCCCTACTTCAACAACCTGAGAGGTGAGTTGCAATGAAAGGGAATGGCTGCAGCAGCTCTCTAGAGCGTGATATAGTGAAGCAAAAGTTTCCTTTTTCACATAGCCGCGGGCGAGTAAGCAATGAGCATGGGCCGTGCTCCTCCTCCCTTGTGCAGTACGAGCTGCGTCGGCCTGAGGGATGTCTGCTGGACCAACAAGTGCCAAGACGAGCGATGGCACGGTTCCAAGGTCGCTACGAAGTAATATACTCGTCGCAGGCCTTTGGTATGTACTCATCTAGTAGAGCCCCGTCGTAATTAGTGTAAGCAATGGAGCAGCCCCGCCATTTGCGCTGGTCTGGCCTAAGATGCCTAGTGACTATTAGGTGAAAGAAAATCGAAGGTGCGGAGTCCATGGTACATATTAATATCAGCGGCTTGTTGAGCTCGACCGCGTGCCGCCCCTGTGCATCTTGGATATTCTGGCTTTGCTCTGTGCTCCTGTTTCTATGCCGTTCACATTCGCGGGTTTCTCCAACTTATATCCACTAGACAAAATTGAGTTTCGGCAACGACAAACAGCAAGGTTGTAAGCAGCGTAACACCGGGGGATGGCCTGCCTTCACATAGTTTGGAGAGCTGCATATCCGGGGTAGAAAAGCCCATTTCGGCGAGACTTCCGGCACAACGTGCACACGACTTTTAGGTGCGCTGAAATGGGTGGAAGCTGCATAACCAGAATAAGGCTTTGACAGTGAAGCCATGTGCTTGTATTGGGAAGCCAGGCCATAAACTGGGACCTCCCACAGCCTTAGTCCGAGGTGGCCACCCGCCAAAAGCACAAACACGCAGGGGCTGCTTTGTAAACCGTTCATTGTCGGGAATCACACGAAACTACGGATACACCGCCGATTTACGGGTTATGAAGTTGTCAAATATGCTGTGGAGAAGAGTTCCGTTAGCCTTCAGTCTGGCTTCATTACTACGAAGCCATGGTTATTACCGACTGCAGGTGCCTGGCAGTGCCTAGTCAGGATACCTTTTTTTTTCTAAGCGCCCACAGCCAGCCAAGACGGGACAAGAGCGAGAGAAGTCATGTAGGTTTGAAGCCATGTTGATGAAGGAGGGCTTGCGGTGAACTGTGGCTTATTGGGCGACGTCACTTCGGCGCGATCTGGTGGTCGTAGTTGAGGCTTGCAAGCCCAGTGGAGCGCCTCCGGGTCAAGGCCTTGTTTGTCTGTGGACTTCGGCCGAGTATCGAACTGGCCCACGATTTGGAAGGGTGAGCTGCTTTTGCATAGCAGCTTTTGGTGTTTTGAAGTCAGCTAATGGTGCAAGGCGAACATATGCTATCGTCGGACGCAGATGGCGATCTGCGCGTTGAGTTTCTGAAGAGGTAGGTAGACCCCTAGAGCAAACGCGCGAGCCTCAGGTTGCAACCAAAAAGTTCCCCCGCACGACGATCAGGAAAGAGATCGGCCGTCTGTTCCTTCCTTCGTTCTCCAGCCCACAGCTGTGTCGCCCTAAAAGGGGGACAAAGAGATTTTGCATTCCTGAGGCACCCAAGGCAAGACACTGTTGGCATTGTTTGCTACACCAGCTGCCCACCAAAGTAAACGGAGAAAAAGACGACTTTCTGCCCCCTTCAAGATGCCAAGCAGCCGCCGACGTCGATTCTTACCAGCAATTGGCTCGAATAGCTTGAATACGTGGCTGTTGCCGGTGTAGTAACAGCAAGATAGTCCCGCAGGCATCTTCTACGGCCTAATTCTCGGCGCCATGCACTCCACGTCGTGTGAACGCCGCGCTGGCGATCCTGACCCCGGCCCTCCAACTACAATGCAGCCTCGAAATGGGTGGCTGAACCGGAGCCCATGGCGCCCCTTGAGCCAACCAAGCCAACCACTGATAACTAATAAGTGTCCGATTCCACGCCAGACGACGGGTCACAGAGCCGAAATGGATACTGAGCAGCGAGACATGTGCTAAACATAGTACTGTAGTCCGTACCGACTATTACAACACGGCACTGTGGTGCGCAGCAGAGAAATCGAGCAGAGTACGAGTACAGACTACCAGTCGTAGGACTTGCTCGAGAGTCTGGCTGTGCAACTCGTAGCAATGATGGCCTCTCCACGGCGCGCGACCATGTGATGGAAGTGTGCTGGGCTCCAAGATAATACGGAGTGCGCTGGATTTGAGTAATACAATGATACGCTGCGGCTGATTCAGCTTTCTTCGTCCGCGTTGGAACGCAATCAGAGGTTTTGTTGGCGTCAGCCATGCACTGTATAGCTTGTTCTATACTGAGCATTACACCCGAACCCAAAGTGCAGCAGGGAAATTCTACGTTTACGATCCTGTCTTGCGCTTATGAGCCCACCTGAAATAAGAAGCAATGTCTACTACTATACGCCGTCAGCCGGATCGAGACACCAATATTCTCCTTTATCTACCCAAGAGCGGTTTTGAGACAAACTCGTCTTACCAGTAGCATGTCGTTTCCGGCGCAGGTGTCCTCGCCCACACCAACCGACGGGTCTACTTCGTAATAAGAATCACAAGAGCAAGTGGGCCCTTTTGAATTGGGGGCAAGAAAACGGGCAAAGAAAAGAGCCCTGTTAGTGGACTGAGCCGGGGAACGGCGCGAGAAGAGTGGCTGCAGGCGGCCTGGACATTTAGTGTTTAGCGTTGGACGGGGCGCCACACGAGCTCCGTCGCGCTGCTCCTCGTTAGCGCTTCCCCACACCACTCCGCGGCCCACACCACCACTTGTCCGTCCCCACCGCCGCTCTCTCCTCATCCGTCGTGTAAGTGGCACGACAGTTCGGCCCTGCACAGTTACTTGCGACCTGTATCGTTGAGCTACTACCCCGTGCAATACCGCTTGTCTGTCAGCATAGCAAAAAGAAAAACGGAGCCCTTGATGGATGCGAACCCCGGAACAGGCCCTGCAAGAATGACATGGTTGGCTCGGAGGAGCTGCTTCAGCCTTGATCTCTGACTGGCAGCTTCGACCGCCCACGGGCCCCCCGTTGTTGCTCCCGCAAGCTGCCATATTGCCATGGTATAAAATGGAAGTGCCCCCCTCCCATCCCATGTGAGGTCTCCCCTGAAGCTTTGGCCGAGACTGACTGATCGTCTGCTTCGATCGACCCTACAATAGTGTCCGCACTGGTTCTTGTCATCGTTCAATACGAGCACCTACCTGTCTGAGGGCAAAGAGAACTCAGCAAGGTCGCCCAACATGCCTATTGGCAACATGTACGTTATTGCGGGCGTCGCCGTCACCGGTGGCGCCCTCTTTGGCTTCGACATCTCTTCTTTGTCCGCTCAGCTTGCCGAGCAGTCGTACCTCTGCTATTTCAACGATGGTCCTGACGGCCCGCCATTTAACACTAATAAATGCTCTGGCCCGAAGCCTTTGACCCAGGGAGGTATCACTGCGGCTATGCCTGGTGGCTCTTGGCTGGGAGCGCTTACTTCTGGCTTTCTCTCGGATCGATTTGGCCGTAAAAGAGCCATTATGATTGGCTGCGTTATCTGGTACGTCCTTTCATTTGTTGACTGTCGCCTACAACAAGTACAAATTTTTGCTGTTGTATTTGGGGCACGAATCTACCATTTTTAGAATCGCACTAAATTTTCTCTCTTGCATATAGGGTTATTGGGTCCATACTTAGTTGTGCAGCCGTCAGCAAGGGTATGCTCATTGTCGGGCGTATCATCAACGGCTTTTCTGTCGGTATCGAGTCTGCTCAGGTTCCTGTTTATATTGCCGAAATTTCGCCCCCCTCCAAGCGTGGTCGCTTCATTGGCTTCCAGCAGTGGGCTATCACCTGGGGCATTCTCATCATGTACTACATTTCGTACGGTTGCGCATTCATCGGCAACCAGAAGCCTACCGACTACTCTGTGGCTGCATGGCGAGTTCCTTGGGCCCTGCAGATGATCCCTGGCATCTTCCTCTTCTTCATGATGATGCTTCTACCCGAGTCTCCCCGATGGCTCGCTCGCAAGGATCGCTGGGAAAAGTGCCACGAAGTTCTCACCCTCGTCCATGGCAAAGGCGATCCCAACCACGCCTTTGTCTCCTATGAATTCCAGGATATCAAAGACATGTGCGAATTTGAGCGTCGCCACGCCAACGTTACCTACCTCGATCTTTTCAAGCCACGCATGATCTTTCGCACTCACATTGGGCTGTTCACCCAGATTTGGTCTCAGCTTACGGGCATGAACGTCATGAGTATGTTTTTTTTTTCTTCGGACAATTCCATCGCTGTTCGATCGAATTCCACTAACCAGCCCCAGTGTACTACATCGCCTATGTGTTCGGCATGGCCGGCTATTCAGGCAATGCCAACCTTCTCGCCTCATCTATCCAGTACATTATTAACGTACTGATGACAATTCCTGCTCTGATCTGGGTCGATAAATGGGGACGTCGAAATACTATGCTTGCTGGATCCACCCTCATGGCTCTTTGGATGTTTACCAACGGTGGCCTGCTCGCTGTCCACGCCACGGAATCAGACAGCAGTGTGGCAGCTCAATCAATGGAACTGTCTGGAGGTCCCGCCAAAGGTCTCATTGCCTGCACATATCTGTTTGTTGCATCATTCGCTCCGACTTGGGGCCCTGTCTCGTGGACGTACCCCCCCGAACTGTTCCCTCTCTGTCTTCGTGGAAAGGGTGTTGCTTTGGCTACTTCTGGCAACTGGGCTTTCAACACTGCCCTCAGTTTGTTTACACCCCCGGCATTTGCCAACATTAAGTGGAAGACGTACATTATCTTTGCCGTCTTCAACGTTGCCGCCTTTATTCATGTGTTGATTTTCTTCCCCGAGACTGCTGGAAAAACGCTCGAAGAGACCGAGGCCATGTTTGAAGACCCCAACGGCCTTCCTTACATTGGTACCCCAGCCTGGAAGACCCGCGTCATCACCAACCAGACCCTTCGAACCGAGCGCGGTGACATTGAAAACAAGCTCGGCGACGATGAGAAACCTTCTGTTCAAGAGAACCAGCCTGCTGAAACAGCTGCACCTACCAAGGAGTAAATGGAATGTATTGGCTACAATGTGTAATTGCAAACGGTTATTTTACTAGTACCATGCGGATTGATTTTCCATCACTCTTACTTTGGTCCTGGCTTTTCGAGGGTGTCTACAAAGCCTGGTTTCATGTGTGACAAGGTTGCTTTGTTTATTTTTAGGTGCACGATACCAGTCAATGAATTTCTTCATAATATATTTCATCTCTCATCACCTTTTACTTTGGTTTCAATTTACTGTTGACTAAGATATGGTATGCAGTACCTGTCTATGGATATAAGCGGTAAGCGGCAACTCTCCACCCAAGCCACGTTGGGGGCAAGTGTAGACGTCGTGAACTGTCTTGATGAGCATGTCTATATGAAACCAGCAGCTTCGGCTCCGGGTATATCCTTTGGATATGATGAAACCGTACAACGTGTGCCATGGCTGGTGTGGGCGTAGGTCTAGTCTAAATCAATAACTACTATTACTACAAAAATTACCTTGGTATTCTTCTCCGTGCACATATGCTGTGATAGAGTTTTATCTGCGCCCTCGGAGCTAAGTTTTCGTTTGTAGTGCAAACAAACGCCATACAACTTCGCACTGTACATAACAAAGTTCTGCAAACCTGAAGACCTTTTTTCTTCTTCTAAAAACTTCAAAGCATTTCATCCTTTCAATTAGCTTACGTTTCTCTCTTCACTCCTGCCGTGGCTATCTCAGATTTCTGGTACAAGGTAATAAAGATGGCGGCTACCAGCTTCGATGACGAGGATCTTGTGGAGGACACACCCACAGTCGAGGACTTTATACAATTCTTGGCTAAAGCGTCAGCAACTCCAGTGAAAAAACGGCTTCTTAAAGACTTTCTTCAAAAAGAACTTCCCTACGAAGAGCCTCGAATCAGCCCCCCCGAGGACGAAGCTGAAGTGAAGTGGGACCTAATCGAAGACATCGAGAGGACTTGGGTCTCTTCTCAACACGCAAACGCGACTCAACTCTCGAGTTGGGCCATCGCCGCGTTCCTCAACATGCCTATTTCTGAGCTTCAAAACATCCGCCAGGACCTGAGGCTGGCCCAGGAAATTTGTGATAGTGCAGAAACCTTTTGCAGGCTTTGTACGTATTAGGCACTTTGAGTCTTTGTATACTGGGACCAGTATTTGTCTCTCTTCTTTCTTCTCTCCCTCCCCAAAACTTATTATCTGTTTTTTATGATTTTTTTTTTTTTAATTTTTCGGGTTTTGTTATTGCTGCTATTATTATCATTGTTGTTGTTGTTACTGCTGTTATTATTGTTATTATTTACTGCTCCTCCTACTAATTTTTCTCAGTCGTTTGCGGTCTTGAAAATGCACAGAAGAGCATTTCTCGTCGATCCAGAGCGACCAGAAAGTATAGTACTACTGGCGCTGTGGAAGCGGCTTCATCTGCACCAGTAACTCAAGCTGGGACGCAAGCTTTGAAGCGAAGATTTTCTTCCAGGTCCGAAACATTTGGTCGCGCTACAAAGAAAGTCCTCTCTACGCTCACTGGAAGGGCGTCCAGCAAGCCAACACGGCTTCAGTCCAGTGCGGACGTAACAAGTCATTCTGAGGGTGAGGCTAGCGTCAGTACCGCCGACACATGTGAGACGGTCAAGCGAAAGCAGGAGCTACGAAATGTGGTGAGTGACGGAACAGCGAGCATGTTTGGCGTTTCTAACGCTAAAGGCTGTGTAGGCCCTTTCAAGAGACACCGTGTGTCTACTCTCTGGACAGCGACAAGCACTAGAGGCGTGTCATATAATACCTTTCAAGGCAAATGATACATCAGCAGCCGTTACAATGCAAAAGCAATGCTGGGACATTTCCAAAAGGCTGTTTGGTGGGCTTTCTGTCAAACTCGAAAAAATGCTAGATGTTCCGGGGTCAGCAGATGAAGCCTGGAACATCATTACCCTGAACAAGTGTCTCCATCATCTATTCGATAATGGACTGATTGGTCTGAAGCCTCGTGGCATCACCAGGAAAGGGAGCTCCCACGAAGTACATGTTCAACTTTTTCACTTTGCGCCGAATGTCTCCAGGGCCAAAAACAAGGCTAGCGGGAAACCCATTCGCGAGAAACTTAATGACATGTGCAGGCTGCCACCGGACCCGGAATACATTGAAGACGCCGTCGCAACTTTTCACGATTATGGCCATCCTATCATCACTGGCAATGTTTTTATCATACAACTTTTCAGTCAAAGAGATGCTAAGAAGATGGAAGCTGCGCTAAAGCTACGATGGACCGTTGGCTTGATAATGTCCATGGCCGGTGCAGCTGGCCTATCAGATGATGATTTGGAGGATAGTGATGATAGCGAGGATATCGACCTGTCAGATTGTGGACAAGTTTATTCCGAAGAGGAGGAGACATTTAGGACTGGTTCTGCCTAGAGAGAGGGGCCGGTACTAGGAGCAACTCTCGAGAAACTAGAAGACTTACAGATTGGACAAATTCAACGCGAGCTGATGTATTAATATAGCCTGTCAATCCTATGTAATCGGCGTCCCCTTTTATACATACCGAACTTCATCAAACAGCCCAGCACGCACCTGCATCAAAGCAGCCATCTCCATAAGAAAAGACTGAAAAATAATAACATTGGTAAGAATATGCGACACCGACGCGTTCGCACTCGCCCCATCATCCAGCACGCTTCCCGACTCCGATGCATCCGGTGCAATCACATCGTGACCGTCTTCCATCTCGTCGTCGTCATCCTCTTCGTCCTCAGACGTGTTAGAATCAGGCGGTGGCGGTGGTCTGTACGCCAGGTCTAGCGGGATAGGACGCAGCGTCCTGTCCGGGAGTCCAACGCGCTTGGCAAGAATACTCTGGTCGATGGCGGCAAACTCGGCTGTCTGGCTGGAGCTGATGCCCTCTCGTTCGTCGTGGGAGCGCTCTCCGTGGCCAGCGACGCTGCCTCCTGACGCACTTCTCGCGATGCCAGGGCGCAGAGGCTCCGGGTATTGACCAGGGATATCCTTGGGAGGTGGATGAATGGCCTTTGGCACGGCAAGTTCATTGCCGCTACCATGGCCGCCTGGTGTGGTGCTGCCAGACGCATGGCTCTGTTCTCTCTTGCCACGCGGACTTGAAGAGCGGCTTGGTGTGCCTAGTTCTGATAAAAGTCGCTGCGCGAAACCTTCAAAAGCTGACGGCTTGGACGGTGATCCTGCTCTGACAATTTCGTCAAGGCTTGGCCGCTCCGGTGTTGATTGCACTGGCGACCCTTTTCTCATTGGTGGTGGATTATCGAGTAGTGAGTCGGCTGTCTGAAACGCTTCGCGGCGCTGCTGGAGCAGCTCATTGAAGCGTGGAATGGTGTTTTTGTAGCTGTCAATCTGGTCGGAGAGACGCCTCACCATGTTTAGTATGCGCGGTAAGCTTTCTGAGCTCCAAACTGGCCGCTGCCGACACCGCTCCATTGTCTTGAGTAGTCTTCTCTCCTCTGCATCAACCTCATTGTCCTCCGCATCTTGTGTACGGGGATGATCAGCTTCACTTGCGGTCGAAGTCAGATCCGCTTCCTCCTCCTCATCGCCGTACTTGTAGGCAGCGGGACTTCGGGCCAGCCAGCCCTCGATGCTCATGTATCCGCAAATCGCAAGGTCAACGATCGTCTCCGTCACAGACAGGTTTGTCTCTACCGGGTTGACAAAGAAGCTATCGAGGAGATCCAAGATGGAGTTGAGCAGAGGATCATCAGCACGGAGCGTGTGTTCACGGACATCCCTCGGCGCTCCCGGTAGGCTGTCCGGAATAGATGGTAGTTTATTATTCACAGACGTCTTGGGGGCAACAAGCTGGAGCGAGCAGGGGTGGCTCTCCAACCGTGTCATTGTGTCTCTCAGGACATTTTCGTAGATATCATCGAAGTTGCCATAGCCCCCAATGGCACTGGCTAGATCCATCAGATACTCAATCTCCTGCTCGTGGGCGCCAACAGTTCGGTTCACTGTGCGGCTTGGTAACACTTCCGTCTTGAGCAGAGTGATAATAGCGTAGCGGTGGTGTCTCTTGAGGATTGCAGACACCAGCTGTAGCGTGACATGGATAGTCTGCTGATTGCGCGATCGCAAACATGACAGAATGAGATCGACCAAGTTGAAAAGAATGGGTGTAACAGATAGGTCCGACTTGGATGCCATCATGGTAGCAAGGTCCATGGATTTGCGCCGTCTGGCTGCACTGACGGAAGGACGTGATTGTCCGTTTTTGGCAACGTTATCTGGTAGTGCCAGGAGATAGTGTAGAATAAGGTTAATCATGTCAGGATGGTCGAGAGATTCAAGAATACGACGCAGATACGTAAGAACTGCGACGGAAGAGCCTCCGTCAATGTCGGAAGATTCCAGAAGTGAAGGGTATCTGTTCAAGACTGTAAGCAAGACACACATCAGACATAGGTACGGGAGCAAACAACGTACAATAGTTGCTGCAAGAAAATGACTTGAAAATGCTCCAAAAGCGTCGACTTGACCTCTACAGACTTGCAGTGGTTCAAGACGTCCTGCCAGAACAAGAGATGCGACAAGAATGTTTCCAAATGCGACTGAAACTCGGGCGAGCAAGAGCTAACAATCTCATAGTTGGAAGTGGGATGCTCATAATCCGAGAGCGCTAGAATGGGCGGAAGATCATGAGGGAGGTGGTCAATGACAAGCTTCCGGCTCAGCTGGCTATACAGCGCACCAAGCCCAGTCGCCATGAGGGTGGACAAATCACTCTCGACAATCCACTGCTCAAGCGCAGCCGAATTCGACGCCGCCTCAATGATATACAGCAGGCCCGTTCTGGCAAAATCTCCAACCTTGCCCTCGTGATGAATATAGTCCATCAAGATATAAAACAGCGGGAAATCCCCTCGCTGGGACTTGCCCGTAAACCTATCATTGCTGGTGCTGCTGATATTCCGCTGGTGATGGGCCGACGAATAATGCGCAGAGTTTTGGTCGGTTTGAAACCACGCGGGTAGGATGTCAGGATCGAGGCGAATCTTGGTGGTAATGTTGAACGCGAGCTCGACGACGCGCGACTCGGTGTCCAGGCCGAGCCGCACGCTGTTTACCCCCGTGATGCGAACGAGCAAGTTTGTCAAGCTTGCCGAAAAGGCCGGATTCTCGACAAAGGCCTCCTCTTCGCTCTCGATGAGCGTCGCAAAGAAGAGCACAGCCTCCTTGATGATCCATTCGTTGAATGACGTGGTTGCAATCTTGCCGATGGGTATGTAAATTTGCTTCATCGAAGCGTATTGGATGCATGGGTGCGGCAGCGGGCGGCGGCTCTCGTCGCTCAGGATATTCGTCAGCTCTTGCAGTCGGATTTCTAGAGTTTCGGCAGCGTCGCTATCGCGTGATAGGTTGGAAGATGTTCGCCATGTTGACTGTTTTCGGGCATCGCTGTCAGTAAACCACAATAGACTCCCCCGACGATCCTTCTTCCATCTGCCTCTGCACTATCCAAAAGGATGCCTTACCAGTAAATTACTGTACTCCTTTTCGAAGCGATGCACTCGTTTCGAGGGGTCCTTGGCCAGGTCCTGTCGAGGAGTCCCCGTCGACAGCGGGCTTAACAGTCGCGACCACTAGACGAGATCAAACATGAATTAGCTGCTGGCCAAACTAAAGAGGGAAGATGCACCGCATTTAAAGCTTGCGGAACAGAGAGAGGGGGTTCCAAATAATGTCAAGACTCACAAAGTCCATGGCGAGAGTCAACTCATCGCTCAACCCGCGCAAGGCACGCACGTCGTGTTTTGGTTTCGGGAAATCAGAACAAAGGAGACCCGTGAAGCTTTGACGTCGTCGCGAGATTGGAGTAAATTAGAGAGCCCACGGTGACCAGCCTAGGCTCCGGCGCTACCAACTTAGCGTGATTGGTACGTCCAGGGAGCTGATGCAGGTACCTTACCGTGCTGTGGAGAAGCTGAGGTTGTCTGTGGCTAGGTACCTAGAAGAGGAGACGGTCCAGCCCACTCCAGATACTACAACACTCGAAACAGCTGGTGAGACGTACCAGGCTACACTTCAAATCATGCAGTTGCTACTAAACGTTATAGAAAAGCTGTCAGCGTAAAGCATTTCACCAAAGCCGAGTTATCCTTTGGCGTGTTCCTGGTCCGGCGTAAGATCACCATGGGCTGAGGCATATAAACAACACACATTACAGTCACGTTACGGAACCCCGAATAAGAATATAAAGTCACAATTTGCACTGCATCTAAGCCGCTATTCCAATTCAACATGTGAGCCTTTGAGCCACAAATCTACACACATAAATCCCAATGTAAACTGGTTTACGCATCAGATTGGGCTCGTCGGTCCACCGCTGCCACTGCCGCTACTTCCACCGCTGCCGTTAATACCCGGGCCTCGACGGCCTTGGGCGTATCCGGGCCTCTGATAAGCAAACCGAGGAGATTCTTCATTGCCGCCCTCGCTGGAGACGGTAAACCCGCTGACATCACTGAGCATACTAGAGCTGCGGCCTCTGTTCTTGCTAGTTACCGCCTCATAGGAGCTATTCATTGCCATAGGATTCCACGTCATGCCAGCGGGCATCATGGGTGCGCCAGAAACAGTCGGTGGTACATCGCTTGCAGTTGTCGTTGGTGCCCAGAACCCGTTGGCCGCATAAGCTTGCTGCGGAGCGCCGACTGCAGGCGCCCAGCCCGGCTGCGGTGGGGGAAATGGTGCAATACCCTGCTCTGAAGCGGCATCAACAGGCATACCATTGATGTAGCCATTAAAGGATCCATGAAGCTGTGCCTGCAGGCTTTGGACGTATTCGAGTTTCTCCGAATTCTCTTTGCAGACGTGACCAATTCTATCGGCATAGTTACTTTCGATAGCAGTATTATTCTCCAGCCACGTTGCTCGCTCCTGCTTCTTACGCTCGGCTTCGTTAAGACCACGATTGTTGGCATCGGTGAGGTTGACAAGCTCATTGTCGACTTTTGCGATACGAGTTGCAATCTTGTTTCGCTTGGTGTTTAGATTGGACTTTTCAACCTCCTTTTCCTTGGTCTCGTCGTCTAAACGGGTCTTGTACTCGAAGAATTCACGTTGAGCCGTATCAAAAACCTTCTTCTCTGCAGAAAAAGAGCGTTCTATCTTCTTCTTCTGTTCGACACGTTCCGGGGCGGCGTCAACGTCCTTGGCCTGTTCGGAAAGCTGCTCCATGTCACGCTCAGCCTGGGCCTTTTGAGTTTCTTGCTGGCGGATCTTTTGACGGTACTTTTCGTCGCTGTTGCCGGCCGAGGCGAGTTGGTTGTCGGTGAGCTCGTTTTCGCGCTTGAGCGTGTTGAGGCGGTGTTTCCATTCCTTGCGCCAAGTCTTGAGCTTATTCTTTTCTTCGGCAAGCTTCTCCGAGGCGGCAGCAATAGAAGTCTTGAGCGTGGTCACGGGCGAATCAGGGCGTAGAGACTGCTGACCGTTGGAGACCGCAGGCGAGCCTCCATCCTTTGATCGCAGGGTCTCCTTAACCGTGCGAACATTTGCGGTGAAGATGACCTTGTCAGTTCTGCTGTCGACAAAGTCGCAAACGTACTTGGAGGCAGGACGAAGGCCGTAAATGTCCCCAGTCCAGCGAGAGCCATCAGGACAGTCTTCCTCGGTGTCTTCGACGGGATGCATGCGGGTAGGCTGCCAAAAGGCGTTGTTGACCCGGACGTAAAACGGTTTATTCGTGTCAACCGTACTCGGCCGTCCTGCGTGGCCGTTTTGAACTCTATTTGAGGGGGCCGGGACAGAGTCGCAGGGAGGAAAGTAGCTAGTGTTGAAGCAAATTTCGTCGCTACCAACGTAGGAGATCCATATTTGGGCGGGCTGGCGATCAAACGGAGCGTTTCCGAGGTTGTGGATGTCGGTTGCGTTGGCGCCGAGGGATTCAGACGAAGTGTGTGATAATTCATATTCTTTCATGACGACAATTTTGGTGCTTGCCAGAGCAGCCCACAGAGGCTGCTGCAGACGTACCTGGGCGCTTTGCTTCCTACGCTTTTTCGCAGTCGGCGGCGGTTGATGTAGCGCTGGTGACGATGTTGGTTCGAGTTCGGGCGATATGGAGGGGGCATCATTGGCTGCGTCGCCGGAGACTGGCTGTGAGCCAGGATGTTTGGCCGCTTCCGGATCGTTGGAGCTCGGAGACGAAGAGGTTGCCTTTTCTCGCCGAAGGTACCATTCGCGAACATATCGCACAACGCCCTGAGTTAGGATATGAATGGCAAGACCGCTGCGGATCCAGGAATATGCGCTTCTCTTATCGTGCAGGCTATTCGAGGAAGCTTGAGAATTGTCGGAGCTGAAACCAGGGATCTGCCAACCCTGGGGCACATCGGGGACAAGATGTGACCAATGGGACCTAGTTCCACGTAGCACATGGTGGATGACGACCCAGGTGAAGCAAGTGGTTATACCGCGAGAAGAACCATCTCGCTGAGAAGTGCCACCACCCAGGGTGATGGCAATAACGGGCTTGGCAAAATCAAGGATAGCGTCCTGGAGAGGCTGCCACAAGAAGAGCCATATCAAGAGAAAGAAAAAGTCCATACAAGCCACGGTCACCAGGGAGGGCATAGTGGAGTTGCCGTCAAAGATTTCGGCGAGGTTGATGTTCATGCCGGAGCTGGTGGTGACGGGAGGGACAAACGTGAGGCAGGTAAAGATGGCGTAGATAAAGGATAGAGATAGTGAGGGAACCTGCATAAGGATGATGAGGATGGCAAGCGTATCCTGCATGGGAAGAGACTTTAAGACGGTGGCGGCCATTTCGAGGAGACTGGAGTCCCGGTGGACGTCGGAGTTTTTCAGAGCATTGACGTCGATCTGCCGGTGGGCGCTGTCGACGGGGGCACCGCTGGGATTGCTGGCGTTTGCACCGGGCTGAGAGTTGGCCGAGTCGGTCGAGGTTTCAGAGTCACCATCTAAGGAGCCTCTTCGCATGGGGTCGGCGGTCCTGGGATCGGCATGAGAGGAATCGGGGTTGCCGCGGTTCTGGGCGTGGCCGTGATGCTTGTTGGCAGTTCCATTGCTGCCGGTGTTGGCGTGGGCAGCAGTGTTTTTAGACGGCCCAGCAGAAGAAGCGTCCGCAGAAGCGGCAGCGGTGGCAGCAGAGCCGGCAGCATCAGCAGCTTTGGCAGAAGCCAAGGGTTGACCTTGACCCTGGCTTTTCCTCCCAGAGGCACGCTTTCCGGGGCCTACAAGGCCATTTTCATGTCTTGTATCGCGATGACCGCCGCCAGATTGCCGCTTGCCCGAGCCTGATGCACGAGGCATGCGAAGCGGCTGGCTCCCACTTTCTGCGCCGGCCCGGAGACCTTGAGCAGGCCAGGGCCAGCACGCAGCAGGGAGAGGAGCGAAGCTATGGTTCGGAGGGAGGGGAGGCCGAGAGAAAGGCTAGGCGGGCCTGTGAATGTCGAATCGACCAAGATGCGGGCTAAGTTGACGCAGGCATGCGATCGGGATGAGCCTGGATTGGCCGGAAAGGCTGTTGCGGGACAATAGGAAGTGTCCCAACACGAGGCAGATCTCGCAACGACAAAAAAAGGGCCGACGAATTGCCGAGTCGCGATGATCGGAATCGTCAGGTTTGTCGAGCGAGAAGGGAAAAGGGTGTCGCAGCGTAGACTCCCAGGCTCCAAGCCAAAAAGACAGTCGACGATGGTTGACGACGAGGTTTGTTGCCAAGGGCACAGGGTGGTGATAGTGGTGGTGGTGGTGTTGCGTACTCGTAGAGAGTGTGGTGCGAGAAAGAAGGCGGGAGAAGGAAGCAAAAATGGCTTACCTTACTACCTGGCGGCAGTGAAAATGTGGAGGAAATGCCACTAAGATTTTCGGGTTGCACGGGCTCGCTGGAGCAGCAAAAAGGTTTAGCGGCAAAGCGAAAAAAAAAAAAATAAGGCCTAGTACCCAGGCGGGCTCTGAAGGGGAGTACCCAAGTACCTGTAGCACCTGTAGCCTGCCGGCTGGTACACAGGTTTTACCACGTCGTAGGGGGCCGGGCTAGGGTGGTATGGTGGCCGGCCAGTGGAGGACAGGCAAGTGGGTTCAGCGGTTGGATTGGGGCGCTGCAGGCTGCAAGTGGGCGTTGCTTGGCTTTGTGGGAAATCGCACGAAAACGGGAAGAATGCGATGGCAAGGGGAGGGGAGGGCGGCTGCAACGGATACGGGCCCGATGGGTGGCAGATGTGTGTATGTGAGAGTGTGAGCGGATGAGGTGACGCAATATAGACGTGATAAATTCTGGAAAAAATAATGAGAATAATGGTTATTCAATGTTAGATGATGCAAGATGGTCTTTTACAGCGCACAGTACAGTACTGTCCGGTACTAGCCTCCGGCGCCCATCCCGCGGCTCACCAAGGAACTCGTCCGACTTTGCGCGGTGGGACGATTATTCCCACTAGGCAGCCTATGTATCCGTACTACAGGCTTGTACATGCCCAACCGCCGATCTGGCTTTGTCAAGTCCCAGCGCCAAAACAGCTCCAGCCTCCCTGTGGATCGTGTACCTCACTATACGAATAAAAACATACACGGGAATAATTACAGCAGAAAGTCATGAGTAACACCTCGTCTACCCTGCCGCCGTCACCATACCCCGTCCATCACAGGCCTCTCTTTTGCCACCCGCCCTTCCTTCTTTCCAGGCCTCTCCGGCCCCTGCTGACGGGGGGCGGCGTTTTTCTACGGGCGGGGCGCCTGGATCTGTACTCGCAGCGCCAGGTCCTGTCCTGCCCTGTCCCGGTACCCAAAGATCTGGAAAAGCACAGCGGGCAGTTGCCGACATGTGCCGAGGGTTGAAAGCCATGATGGGACCGGCGGGGGGGCTGCCAGGCATGTTGACGACACCACACCAAGCATGCTCTGCTTGAGTTGTTTTACTTGTTAAGCTTCCCTGGTAAAGTTGGCTTTGGCGCGTGGTATGGTTGCCAAAAGGAGAGAGACACTCTCAAGACCCCCCATTTTCCCCAGAGTAAACATGGTTTATTAGCGACCATATAACAGGAAATCATCGGCGCTCTGGCACGGGCTCGACTGCGCCGGGTTTCGGCCGCCGGACCGGCAAAAGCGGGGGAGCAAGACATTGCCAAATTGAAGTCTTGACTATTAGCGTCTTCAATCGAGTCACTACATATATAATGATTAGTTTTTAAGCATACTTGGGTACTCATATTTTCTCATGTTGCCGGTTCTGTTTCTTGTAGCGGATGGCTGAAGTCGTAGATCTTCTTTAGGGCACTCGGCATCTGACAGCACGACAGGCGCTACAAGTATATAAACATGGATATGCTAAAACTAGTTCCAAATTCATCGAGTAACCCATTATTTTTTGGACGCATCCCCGGCCCTTGTCTACGCCAAAGATTGTTTCGCGGTGTTGCCCGCTGAACACGCTAGCCAGCCCATAAGCTACGCAGACCATAAACCGTCGCCGGTATCAGACGACGTTGATAGCTGGGACCTTCATCTAGGGCATGGATTTGGGCTCAAAGATCGCCCGAGCAGTCACCCAACATGGGTTTGATACCCTTGGTCTGGAGTAGCCTGCATGCTACTCATTGGAGGGGCAATCCTTTGTCCATTCAAGCTGCTTATCAAGCTTAGGTATGAGCTCGTGACTAGTTACTTGGCCAGAAGGCGCGTCCAGTGTACACATTTACAAAGTGACAAGCCAGAGTCGGTCGGGTGTTATAACGGCGGTGGGAGACTTGAATCGTCATGCCATCCTGCAAGGAGAATATACTCCGATGACTTGTACTGCCAGAACTGTCTTCACCTCGGAGACAATAGCTCCTCTAAGAGGGGGGTTTGGGCCATAAAAACTTGTTACAAACATAATAGAGAAATCAACTCAAAATCTCTTGCCCTGTACTTTTCAGGCCACCAGTCTTTTGTGTTTATATACCTCCCATACCACCAGCCATCCACTCCACCTCGGGAATTATGCACCTTACTACAAGCCCAAAAAATAAAATAAAAATGGCTTCGGCTCTTGAGCTGGATCCCTGGAAACACCAGTGGGGAAATTCGCCTGCACATCCCATAGGTCCAGACCAATTAATAGGGTTGCAACGCGCTGTATGCCGGTGGAGAACAGAATCAGGAGGGAGGGGATGAGGGACCACACCCAGCAAAGAGCTTCGACACCTCTCAGTGGCTGCCGTGTCGCAAGTTAAGCTTTTTTGGGTCCTCGTAGCAGTCTTGACCGATAACCAAGGCCTTGCTGTGTTGGTGAGCGTTGTTGAGTGGAGAGGAATAAGCACTTCTACTACGCCTACTTCCGTCATTGGCGGGAATACTCGTTGATAATGTGGCGGTAAACGAACAAGATGTGATCGAGGAGCCTGCTAGCATGAATACAGACGATTTTAGTGACGAGTGTCTGTGATGTTTCGGGTGCAGCCTGATTTAACGGTCCGTCCCAATAACATGCTTGACGCCTAGAGTTGCCATGTAGATATGTTGGTACTCCCATAGTCACTCTTGGAGACGCGACGCGCGGCTTCAGTTGCCCAAGCGGCTAGGCACCGAGACTATATCCAAAATAGAATCCATCATCGTCCGCAAAAATGCATCCTCTCTTGCTGCCTCATGCTCAAACTCCCATCCTGGCGCGGGCACTGACGATCCAGCAAACCCACAGCCGACGATCCCCGCCCCCTCTTCGTAATATGGCCTGTCGTCTAGAGTTTTACCACAGCCCAGGCGGTGAACGTGGCATGATTCTGACGCAGGGTTCAGTCTGGAGGTGTGTCACATCTGAAATATGCAGCTAAAATCCTTTGTGTGACGGGTCAATCGTCATCGTCGCGGGGTTGAAGAGCCTTTTGCTCTGACATGGCGCAGCCGGGCTGTCGACTGGGTGTGAAAACTTGTTCCAGTGCTACAAGGAAGCTCCCATTTCTGCTAAACTGTGTTGTGCTACTGCATCCTTTGCCTGACCTTTACTGGAAAAGCAACCGGCTTTACGAACCAGTAATTCACCGTCTGCCAAGTACCAGCTTTGCCTCGTGCCATTTCAAAGTCGAAATTCTTCACCAGAAGCGGCACCAGCTTACTCATTTCCAGATAGGATATGTGCCTCCCAAGACATGTCCTCGATCCCAGCCCAAACTACGCATTACATATCAGTACAAAATAATTCAAACGACTAAAATTCGGAGTGGATCACTTACCGGTAAATAATACGCATTCATCTCATCCAGGCGCTGCGTATCCTTCTCCGCCTCCGCCTCCAGCCAACGCTCTGGTTTAAACTCACTCGCATCTGGTCCAAATACTTGCTCATTGTAATGCGCGCACCAAGTATTCAGCCCAACTGTAGTTCCCTCCGGAAAGTAGACACCATTCATTTCCAAACCGCCTTCTACTACATCACGCCAAAGCGGCAAGCCCGTCGCAGCATGCAGTCGCAGCGCCTCCTTCATAACAGCTTGCAAGTAAGGCATATCGCGACTATCCTGGAAACTCAAATGCCCTGTGCTGAACTTCCCATCCGTAGCACACTGATCGACTTCTTCCCTGAGTTTTGCCATGGCCGCCGGGGTCTTGACCAAATAGTACATTATTGCCGCCAGACTAATAGCCGTCGTGTCTGAGCCAGCGATAATGTTGGACAAGCCCATCATGAAAACATGGTACGCCGTCACTTTGGTAGGATCCTCTTCATTCTGCACTAGGAGCTTATCCACGAAATCTTGCGGCGCATTCTCGTCTGTTTTGAAAACTGGCTTCTCGGCGTCTTGCTTCCTCTCCATCCGGCGCTGGTTCAGTCTCTCGTCGACAAACTTCATCAGATATGCCCTGCCTGCCGCTCCACCCACAGAGAGCCAGCTCATGATTGCAAACAGAAACCTGTGCAGTCCGGGATATATGCCAACAAGGGTCGAGTATGGCATACTCTTGCTCAGCGCTTCCATCAACCCGGCAACGTCCTTTCCTGCGTCCAGAAACCCGAATCGTCGAGAATAGGTAATATCCCCGATGACGTCAAACGCGTAGCACTGCAGCCATTTCATCATATCAACCGTATCTCCATTGCTTGCAAACTCGCGCAGTCGTTGTTCTAGGATATCAGTGCACGAGTCGACGTAGCTTTCGTAGGTAACCAAGCTGGACATGCTGTATAAGCCTTGGAAGCGCCGTCGCGTCTCCGCATGTCGTTTAATGTTTCGGTCCGGAAACAGCGTCCATCGGTCTGGGCTAGGATGTTTCCAGCCCTCGTACCATTCCGACTTGGGCATCTTGGAGCCGATGCCGTAGACTTGCTTCACAGGGGCGCCGGGCATGTCAAAGCTGTACATGTTTGGCGCGATGCGCACAATCGGGCCATATCGACGGTGAAGAGCAATATTGTCCTTTTCAAAGCTTCCATTTGCCACGCGGGCAAAATACCATAGACGAGTGAAACGTGCCCAAAAGGGACCTGGTATTGACCGAAGCGGTGATGTAATGGCTTGGAAGACTGTGAAGAAGACTCGGAATGCCAACGCAGCAGCCAAGACGACTAGTCCATAGTACAAAAGCATTTTACGTATCTGAGTGATTATATGCTTTTGGCTAGTTCATTATAAACCAAAACGGACAAATAATTTTTTGAAAATATATATCGCCATGCACATTCCGAACTGGTTCCGCGGACCAAGTGTGCCACCCCCGCGTATTCCCACTGCGGCGTTGGTGCCACAATCCCGGCCGGGCGGGACGGCAATTGAATCGGCCAAACGACCAATCCCAGTTCAGAGAAAACTAATCAAGGTGCAAACAATAAGTTTACATTGGCGATACTAAACAGCAACTCATGATGAATTGTCTCGATTTGGTCAAGAATGGTACAGGCTGTGATTTGGGGATTACAACCTGCCCTGCATCTGGAAAACAGAAACCATATAAGAACTGGAATTACCACATGACTCTCCCTGTCAAGTGATGCTAGAATTCTTTTACTTCAAATGGGTATTATACACTATTAAATCCAAGATATATACAATAGATTTTCTTCTCCGTCTCAAGTAGCTCTGCTGGCTTAGATACCTTCAAACGGGGTCATACTCAACTTTGCCATCTCAACAGCTCTCTGCTTCCAAATCTCTCTTTCCAGCTGCCACAACGGCTCCAAAACATCCCGCGTCAATGCATCGCGCGCATCGCGCTGCGCAGCAGGATCAGGCGACGGGAACCCCTTGACATCCTTATCCCGGGCCCACACGATGCGCCTCTTGTTACGAGGCTCGCTTAGGCGTAAAATTGCGTAGGAAATCTGCACGATGCCGACAAGATCGCCAACACCGGCTGTGTGAAACTTGACTTCGCCCTTGAGATGCCCGCTTATCCGATGTACCCTCATGGATGTGAATGTGTCCACGGGGAGTTTCCGAGGGCCGGTAACGCTGGGCTGTGCAAATGCGTAAGCCAGCTGCTTATACCCATAATAGAAACAATGCTCTCAAGAGTAGTTTTAACTTACAAGAATGACTCCTTTAGGTAAAGGAAACCCAGGAAGGACAACGTTCGTCTCGCGAAGTTCGTACTCTGAAGGTCCCAAATCACCCACAGCCAGCTTGTCCGCAAGCATGTCTCGCAGCTGCTTGGACGCCATTTGCAACAAAGCTTCTGGTTTCATGCTCGCATTCTATACCAGACCATTAGCCACATACTCTTCGCTTGCCGATAAAATGTTCCATAGACTTACCCAGCGACCATTCAGTGCTCTGTTCAATGCCGAGTTTGGCACCGTATCCTCCCTGTTCTTCTCTGCTTTTCTCTCCGGCGTTAAATCCGCCATAACACCCCCAATACCTCCCTTTTGGTTCACCAACCTCAGAATATCGCCAATTCGCCTTGTTTGGTTGGCGTCGCACCCCGCAAACACGAGCACACCGAGGTCATGGTAGAGATGCTGCAAGCAAAATTGCGCAGTAGACTGGCTGATGCGCCGTCGCGGCGTTGGCTTAACTACCTCGTCTTCTGTCAGCTCGCCATACTTGACGGCCTCTTCATCAGCTGGTTCGCTTGATACAGGCGTCGTTCCCTTGTCTTTTGGCTGATAGAGGTTGCATCCGACTGGCGCCTCGGGCACGCGACGCGGCTGGAAGTTGGGATAGCGCTGGAGGGTTTGAAACACCTCCAGGGCAAGGGGCAGCCGGGTCCTGGCAGTCATATTTGCTATGTGAGAGGTGTTGAAGGCGCGGGCCAGCGCCCAATTGAGTTTTTGCGCCTAATTGCAGCTTCTCTCGGTTCCTGCGCGGTCTCGTTTTAGGCGTTGCTAGAGCTCAATGCGGTGCATCTTTTTTTTGGAGATCTCAGTCCGGTTGTCGGTTGTCTGCGGCGGCTGCTGGCCGGAGCTAGTTATAGTGGAGCGCAAGCTGTTGCATCATCCACCAGAGCTGCCCCTCTGCGAAACCACAGCCAATCTACATCCATCATCTTCACATCATGGTTCAGACGACGTTATAATGGCGGCAGTAAATCCACAACTGCGGCGGCAGGTGATAAACCTATATAAAGGCACGTCTTTTCACATGGCAATACCATCGCTAAATGCGTAATGGCGCGCAGTCTGCAGCCCCAATGCTAACCTCAATCGCAGAGCTGCTCTACTTGGGCCGCGAATACCCTCTGGGATACGACTACTTTCGCCCGCGGCTGCATAAGGCCTTCATGGCACGAGCTGGTGAGCGTGACGAGGACAAGATACGCACCGGCATTCAGCAAGGCGAATATGTTAAGAAAGGTGAGTTCGTCGTTGTTACTATGGAGGAATCAAGAGTGCTAACTCGAGTCGACAGAAATCGAGGCTCTGTGAGTCGCCTTTCTCCCATAAGCCCTTGACGTTTGACTTTTCAGAATACTAATCGGTCCCATAGATATTATCTCAAACGCTACCGCACGCTGCGCAAGAGATATGTACCCAATGCCTAATGTTTGTTGAGAAACCATAAACCTACACATACAACTGTTGGAATAGCCTCAAGAGCCTGACCTTCAATACAAACATATGCCCACCAGAATATTGTCATGTAAAGACCTTGTAAATAAATAAACGAAATTTTTGTATGCATGCTAAATTGTCCATTTTCCAAAACGTCGTATACCCATGATTTTGAATGAAAATTGCTACCCATGATATCATCATTTTGTTCGTTTTGTTGCCCACCACGCTCCCACTTCCAAGCATTCTCCCCAGCTTGTCCCGCTTTCGCTCACGAGATTCGCCATCATCTTACCCAGCCACGTATCCCATTCGTCTTGACTCTTTCCGGCAACGTCTCGCAGTATCGGTTCCAGCGCTTGTACCTGTTGCACGACAGTCAACAGTGCCGTCTTCCGAAGCGCTTCTTGGCCGGCGGTCATGGGTTTCGGGTCAACATTTGGAGCCTTGTTCTTCTCCTTGGACCCCTCGCTACTTCTCCCGTCCTTGGTTACCACACCTCCGACGCCTTCACGCTCCCAGCGTACTTCGCTGAGCGGAATGGCCAGCCGGCGAGATCGCACATCAGTCAAGAGCTCAGACTCTTGGAGTAGAACCGGGCCGATCAATGTGCAGGGGACAGGTGTAAGATCTCGACTCTCGAGAGCCTTTGACAGCCACTGGTTATACTCGACCACGTAGGCATTCAAAGGCGCTGAGAGCGGTGTGTTTGCGTTCATAAGGTATGCGCCCAGGCTTGTGGCGGTTTCATGCTCTTCTGCATCCTCCGCAGAGAGGCCAGCCTCGGGAACATGTGGTCGCAGCATGCGAATCAAATGATCGGATTCCCAAATCTCCAGCACGCCACCTGGTCGCAGGATTCGTAAATATTCGTCGATAAAATCTTGGTTTTGGAGGTTTGTTGTGGCAAGGCTCATGTCCTTGACCATCACGAGATCGTACTGCTCCGTGGGCAGTGGCCAGGGCATCTGCCGCAAGTCGTGACTAATAAAATTCCATTGCATCTCCGGGTCTGGTTTCGAGCTACCAGTAGCACTGCCTGGGGTTGTGGGAGCCAATGGAGCAATATCTATTCCAGTAAACGAGATGCTACAGTGCCCACGTGCCTTGAAGTAGCGGTAGCACATCATGCTCCAGAAGCCAGAACCGCATCCAATCTCCAGAACGCGTTGCGGAGGGCGCTTGTTGAACACTGGCGAGCATACTGGGGCACCGAAAACTTGTATGAGCAGCAAAGTTCGCATGGACTGGCGATGCAGTTCGGTGAGGTCGGCGGGCAGCGGGTAGGGGAGGCTCGAGTCGTTTAGGTATGATCGGCCATTGCGCAGGACAAAGGGTTTCGACGATAGTAGGCTTTCGCGCGAATTGGAGTCGTCGGTCGAGGCCATGTTCTGTGACACGGAGCCCGCCACCTCACCGGGACCCGGAGCAAACTCGTTGCGAAGCGCGGCGAGAGGCACTAGGCCAGTCATTGGCTTTGCTGTGGCGGAGCGAGGCGATGAGGGGTGCGGCTTGGTTTGGGCGAGGGCATGGCGGTTGACGCCGTCAGAGGTCCTGCCCCGGTGGTACAAGCTGTGTGAGGCCCTTTTGAATGCAGACTCTCGTTGGGCGAGCGTGGGCGATGATGAAGCTGTAGGTGAGAGGGGTTGCTCGTGGGCTGGTCTGGCGGCGGGGAGAGAAGAGGTGTCAGCCAGGTCAGTAGAGGCAGAGGCATGTGCAGGTGCGGAGCCTGGTAGGCGCTCGTGCCCCACGGCGGCGTCAGCGGGGCGGTCCGACTCCAACGGCGCTTCATGCGAAGCCCGACTTGCAGGCCGGCTATTACCACTTGACGTACGCGAATTTTTGGACAGCCGTCTCGTAATAAACGAGTCGGAGCTGCTTTGCGTCCGGGATGCCGATTGGGAGCGTCGGTGCTGCTGATCTCCCTCGTTTCTGCGCCCTTTCCGCTTGGGATATACGGGCACGGGCAGCATCTGCGAAGAAAGGAGAAAGGCGCTGCTGTAATCCACTGCGACCTCAGCCTGCGTCCTTGGAACTGGGCGGTGGCCATCCTGCCGCTTGTACTTTGCCAGCCTGTCTTTGTTCTTGTCTCTGTTTACGGAAGTAAACTGGGGAGGAGGCCCGGCCAGTGGCCCGCCGATGGGCATCGACATTGTCGGAATGGCTGGTTTCACGCCCAGGGCCCCTTTTGCCTCAGCTTTCCTGCAGGGGTCGGGGAAGCCGTCCGGGGTAAGTTCGACGCTCAGTTATGCAGTCTCCGAACGGTTTTGCCCAGTAACGGACCTTGGGAAAATGCTTTTTTCGGCTTTCTTCAGTGGTAAAACACACTTTGGTCGCCGTCCCGGTCAGGCCAATAGGCTCCAAGTCACTCACACCTATCCTGTCCGTGTCGCCAATGATTTGCCTTGCTTTGAGTCCAAGATTCCCTCTGGTTTATTATGAGCTGCTCTTTGAGCTCAATCTGAAGTCATTTCTGGTTTTGCTCAGAGTTGGAATGACGCTCGCCGGCAGCACAGGCTGTATAAGTGCAAGTCACCTCCCACAATCCAAATGGTACTTGAATGTGCCGCGTCTGTCGAGTTGATATGCTTCCAAGATGCCAAATGATAAATGCGTATTACCCGCGATAGACTGTTGTGTGCATAGTAAGTGTGTATAGCCCGTCAACAGTATCGAATCGTCAAGTATCAGTTTGTCATTTTGAGGTGTAGCGTCTTCGGGTACAAACAGTGCGGTGTGTTCTCAAAACAATTAAAGTACCTTCAATGTCTTCGTTATACCGAGAGCCCTGTCTTGTAAGTCGCGTCGCAGTTTTGTTATGTAACGCAGCAGGGGAAGCCAAAGTCCGGCATAGGCTTCTGGTGCTCTCAGTTCTCGGCTACTGGTCCTTGTGCATAAGAGGCACTAGACCCTGGAGAAGCCTGTCCGCCGAGCGCCGCAGAGGTGCATTAGAGCCCGTGTTGCCGTGCTGAAATAGGACAAAAGCTACTCTGATATCAGAGATTGAGGCCCTGTAGGCGCAGAAATGTATCCCACAGCGTTGCTTTTCGGACCCCTCTGTTCAGAAATTGAAGGCGAGTAAAAAGCCTCTCCCACGGATTTGAAGGGCTATATCCGTTTATTAATACGTTGGTGCCTACCTCCCCAGTCAGGCCCGACCCAGATAGAGCACGCGGGGGCTGAAAGATGGATGGGTCGCTAACAGTACTACGGGCTTGTTAGGTGTGGGGGAGGCGATGAAATCCGCCCTGATGAGTCTGGGGCTTCTGGCTGATCCAGTGGGCCGCGAGGCGTCAACCAGACCAAACTGTTGCCGTTGGGCGCGTTAAGCGGCCTCTTGGTACGGATCTCAGCACGCGTGGTGAGGCGTTATCCCCTCGGGCGCACGCAAATGAGAGCCTGGGGCTTGTTTACATGGCGTCGAATCAGGACGAGCGTGAGATGCCCAATTTCTTATGCAGCACGCTGCATAAAACATGGCTTGAAATTTATCACGGTACATGCTGTGCAGTACTTATTACGTAGACACAATGATAAGCCTCGGGTCAACCTAAGAATGCACCCTCGCTCGTCACTGGCTTGTGTCGGTGTACCTTCTCCCAATGCATAAGAAAGCGAAAACGCCACTGAACTCACCATGAACCCCCCGGTCTGTCGGCCCTGGTTGTCGATACGGGCTGGTACTGGCAGCTCTGGGCCCGGCGTATTCCGTTTTCAGGGTAATAGCTAATTAGTCGCCTAGCAGACTACATCGAAGGGTCTAGTCTCGTGTGTGGCGGCAGCCATCTAGCAAAAAGACAACGTTGCGCCTGTTGGCGGCGCATGGCTTGAGAACGTACTGGAGTAAAGAGTAGGAGAATTCATTTTGATTGCAGAGTCACCTAGGCGTCACGTCACAACTCCTGCGCCGGTAAAGTACCAACACGATGCGCGTGATGCGGTACGAGCAAAACGTCTATATCGCCACCTCTGCAGGGTCATCTGCAGGGTCTTTACGTGCAAGCCGCGCTGTCTACCAGGAACTTTTGCCGCATCCTGGTCCGAGCAAGAAGTTGCTGACACAAGAAAACAAAAGCATTGCTCGTAGTACTGTCAATCCTCTTTGGCCAATCAATCAAGTACGGATAGGGTGAAGGCGAAGCAGACCAGGCCAGTTGATTGTGGAACGCCAAACTCAGCTTGGCTAATTTGCTAGGACGAATGCAGAAGCTCACAACGCGGACCCTTGTTGCTACCTCTTGATCATCCAATGTCTTCGCCGATGCGTGCCGCTGGAAATATTTTTCTCCCGTGACTCTTTGTTGACACTTTCACCAAAGAACAAATATATAGTATGTCAGCCATGTTTCTTATGCTGATGTTATCTTGGTGTTTGCTGTATTCATCTACCGGGTATTAGTGAAAGTCTCTCTTACGTCTACCAGAAGCTAGCTTATAGAGTAAGCTGTAATCGAGGTCTACATAGATTAAATTCCTAGAGCTAGTCTATTTTAAAGGGAATAAATTCCACTCTCTTGCATACGAAGCTGGATTTATTAAAGCGCTCCATGTCAAGACGGGGGAGCTCAATATCCCGAGGAAAATAGGCCAGAGGTAATAATACAGACAAGCCAGTTTTGTGTTAGTCCGTCTGGCGGAGGCGCCAGGCATCGGCACATTCGCCCCGGACGCCGCTGGCCCAAGCTTTCGCCGCGCATATCGACGACATGTATCCCCAGAGGGCATCGCGACCTGATTTAGGTAATCAAGAAGAGATGATTTCCTTCCCACCAGCCCTCATGTTTTGTCTACTCGTAACTCAAGGTACTGCCAATGTACTCCGTACACACGGCTCAGTTCTCCGCAGGCCTGCCAATGCCTTCAATAAAGAGCCACGTGACTTTGCGCTTCCAGATTCGGTCTGTGCGGAGCTCCTCCAGAAACACGTGACCACGCTTCCCGCTTCGTCCATCGCACTTTGACGCCGCAATCCGGCAGTCGACACGAGCAAGACGGCCATTGATAACACCTCGATATCGACTACCATTATTCCGCCAGAGTATATGTTGAATCTTTAGCCATTATACTGCCAGACGGCACGCCTCTCGTTCTTGTATGTGGGCCCCACAACCACGAAGCGCCCGCTAGCTGGGCTCCGACCCTCTTCCGTACCCATGCGTGTCATCTCCAGCCTCTTGACTAACTTCTCTCCCTTGACCTCAAAGACGCTCATCCAGCAGCTGCCGATCGCCATGTCGATTTAAGAAGAAACACAACCGCAGCCGTCAACCCTTTGCTCTCTACAGCACGTCGTCACCGGACTCGATTTTCTCAGCGCCTGCGCCAACCACACCGTGTGGAGCAAAAGCTGCCCGACGTGACCTCCGTCTGCCGCTCCCAACTCGCACGCTCGACCACGGCTTGTGAGCTTTCGTTCAGCAGCTGAAGCGCTCACAGCTTGCACATGCAGCGGTTTGCATCTTTCAAATCCCATGCGCAAACGCGAGCTCCTTTGTCCCTCTTTACCACCCGCCCGACAACACTCACCGACCGAGCTTCTCCGCCCACCGCCAACAACTCGTCGACCCAGACGACAAATGATTAGCACTCTCACGCTAGCCTCACGAACCTAATCCATCGTTTCTACATCCCAGTAGGCTGTCCGACAGCATAGCTTGCCGCCAGCCTGCCACGGGATCCCGATTACATCACCGAGACCGAACCTTTGTCGCATTGGCTGTCGTTAATAGGCATGTACTCTCAGAATCATCAGCAGGGCCATAGTGCCCGGCTGAATGGTGCTGGGCGAGGAATGCCGGGTATGCTTTACAACTATCAGCATGCCCAGCATCAACACCCCTCACAAGCCCAGCACCACCAGGGCCTGCAACACGACCACGGCATGCCAAATGCCAACGGCCTCGGCCACCACTCTACCTTTACTGCCGGTGCACTATCATCATCGAATCAATTCAACTCCAACCTACAGAACGGCCATTCCTCCGGCTCACGGAATGGTCCCGCGCACAATGAGATGTGGCAGGAACAGCTGCGCCTACACAAAGAATCAGAGCATGCTCATTCTGCAATGACGGACCAACAACAACCGCACTACTACGCAAGGCTCAAAGCCTCGGAGAACAAAGGCATAGGTGGCCCGCCTCCGCCCAGTGGTAAGACGCAAGCGGATGGCGAAACAGACGCCGACCGAAGAAGACCATATAATCTTGACAAGGAGACAAACCGCCAAGACTGGCACAATATGGATATGAGCGGCCAAGGTCTACGAAACCTGGCACCTGAGCTGTTTCGCTACCAGTTTCTCAACGAGCTGTACATTGCCTCTAATAAGCTAACGCGTTTGCCGAAAGAAATTGGTGAACTGCGACAACTGCGGCACCTCGACGTCTCGTTCAACCAGCTCACAGAAGTTCCCGCTGAATTGTGCATGTGCACGTACCTGAAACAACTTCTGCTCTTCAACAACAACATTCAAGAACTTCCTTACGAACTAGGGACACTTCACCTTTTGGAGGTGCTCGGTATTGAAGGAAATCCGTTGGAGCCAAGTTTGAAACAAGAAATTATGGACAAAGGCACCAAGAGCCTGGTGACGGCGTTCAAGGAGAACGCGCCGGGTAAGTGGATTGCCTCAGATTGCCCGGTTACTTGCTGCTAACGTTGTAATTTGTAGTGCCGCGAGAGCCTGCGGACCGAAAGCGCATCGCCATACAGGAAGACGTCTCGCCGAATCTCGAACGCGTCAAGGTTCTATCTTGGAACATTCTCTGCGACAAGTATGCGACTGCGCAAACCTACGGATATACACCGACACAGGCCTTAAAGTGGGAATACCGTCTTGACTGCATCTTGAAAGAACTAGAGTACCGCAATGCCGACTTTTTGGCACTACAGGAGGTTTCAACTGAAGCATTTAGAGATGACCTCAGCCCGCTGCTGGCAAAGTTCGACTACAGAGGCGTACAGTGGCCCAAGTCGCGGGCAAAGACAATGGCAGAGAAGGATGCTGTCACCGTCGACGGTTGCGCCATTTTCTACAAGCAGAGCAAGTACATCCTGTTGGACAAGCAGGTGGTTGAGTTTGCTTCCATTGCCATCAACAGGCCTGACATGAAGAACCAGCATGATGTGTTCAACAGAGTCATGCCCAAGGACAACATTGCAGTCGTCTGCTTCTTCGAGTCGCGCGAAACTGGCGCCCGCTTCATGGTCGTCAATGTGCATCTCACATGGGACTCCCAGCTGGCCGACGTCAAACTGATCCAGACCGGTATCATGATGGAGCACATGACGAAACTTGCTGAGAAGTACGCAAGATGGCCGGCAGTTAAGGACAAGAAGATGATTAAACCGCCAATGTCTGATGATGGCGAGACGCCGCCGCCACAGCCAGAGCCCGGCCCAAGCCAGGAATACCGAAGCAACACCGACATTCCTTTCATCATCTGCGGTGATTTCAACTCGACGACCGACTCGTCAGTGGTTGATCTCATGTCCAAGGGCCGCGTACCGCCAGATCATGAGGAGCTGATCGATCACCACTATGGCAGTTTCACGCGTGATGGTATTGAGCATCCATTTAGTCTGCGGGATGCCTACGCGCCTCTGGCAGGAACTGCGGACGAATTCGCCTTTACAAACTACACGCCTGGATTTGCCGAAGTGATTGACTACATCTGGTACTCGACCAACTCGCTTGAAGTGGTGGAGCTGCTAGGTGCCCCAGAATTGTCGGAGCTTAAACGGATCCCGGCATTCCCAACCTGGTGGTACCCAGCAGACCACATTCAGCTTCTGGCCGAATTTGTCGTCAAAGGACGCAAGGATAAGAAGAACCAGGAGCGCGAGCAAAACGGCAGTGGCTCTCGTACGCCGCGAGTGTAGAGCAGCGCTCATGGAGCTTTGGAGACTAGAAACGGGGGCTAATGATAAGCCAAATCATCTGGATGTCGTTTTGGGTTCTTCGTAATTGGAGTTTTTAAGGAACGGAAATCTTGATAAGGATATGGACTACAGTAAGGAGATAAGGAGAGGGACTCGCAGGAGAATGAGAGGACGGAAACCTTCTTTTTTTTGGGTGAAAGCAACTATGAACCGGGGAGGATGGAACCGTATGTGGTCATGTACAATGTTCAGAGGGAATGAGCACGGGACGGTAGGCGGAGGATGGACTGTCTTTTTTTTAACTGTAGGAATTGTAGGAGTTGAGGACGACCTTTTTGTGTTTCATCTCTTTTTGCCTTTTTTTTTTTTTGCACAGCATTGTTGTTGATCTGCCCTTTTTTAGTATTAGTTTTCTAGCAGCGGGTCTATCGCGTGAGAGGCTACTCCGGTTGGACAGGAGCGTGAAATATAAACCCACTGACAGCAACTTTTCTCGTGCAAATTGTGACTTGTATTCAACGAAGAAGCTATCATAGATTTAAAGCACTTAGTGGTGAATTGCGTTTACAGTTCACCTGTTCCCTGCCACGACTTCGTCTCAGGAGTCTGCACAAGATGAAACTTTTCCTGCCGTCCATATACCCAGTCAAACGTCCCATCGCTAGTTCGATAGACGTCTTCCTCCAGAGGAAACTGCAGCGTGGCGTTGAGCTCGGGGATAAAGTGCTCCGCGAGCAGCTCGACGCTGTACCAAGTATTCTCAATCAGAGGCAGGTCGCCCAGCACGGGAACCTCGTCTTGCAGATTCGTCATGCCTGCGAGAGAGATGCTAGTCAGCCATTGATTGCCTTCTTCACCCGCCTCTCCATCAGAGAATTGTTTTTTGACTCACCAATTACAGTACCTGCCGAATGTCCCCAGTCACCGATAGCATGACAGTAAATCCGGCCCTGAATATCCTCATCTTCCATCTGCTTTCTCGCCGCTTGCAGAATCTCATTGCCCGTCTTGCCAGGAACCATGTTCTCGCGCACGATATCCTGCAGCCTGTTTCCCTTGCGCAGGCCATCTCTGTATGCCTGCGGGACATGGTCATTTGACGACTCGCCAGGGTGAAGCACATAGCCTAGGTGCTGCGTGTCGGTATTCATGCCCATGGCCGTGACGCCAAAGTCAACATGCAACAAGTCGCCATACGTAATCGGCTTGTTGTCCAACAACGCCTCAACTCCATCCGCAACTTTCGGCGGCTCGCCCACAAATGGCGCACCAGGCCTTATAATGCTAACACTCGGGTGAAACCAAGTCGTGTAATTAAGCGCCTGAATCTTGTCGCGCATCCACCACTCCACATCCTCGGTCGTCGTCTCATCAGGCACGACAACCTTTTCACTGAATGCCTCATCTATAATCGCCCATGCCGTCTCCTGCAGCTTCCTATACCAAGGCAACCGCGCTTCAATCTGCGTGCCGATATACTCTACCGCAACCATTGGCTCATCGACAAAGCGGCTAGTCCACGGCTCCTTCAGTGCCGCTTTGGCAGCACGTAGCTCGCCGGCATGCATGCCGGAAGAGAATGCAATTTCAGGATGAGCATCTATCGCGATGCGCTTGGGGTCATGCTTCTCCAGCACGGCGCGCACATCTTCCCATACCTTCGGCGTGTTGTCGATCCACGAGTACGCAGTAGGCGAGCCAGATGCTGTGGAGGGAGAGAGAAAGAGAAAAGTAGTCCTGCGACGGGCGGAGAATTGGGCGCCTTGCTTTAGGGACCAAAATACTGTTTCTTCAGCATATTCACGCTGGCTGATCTAAAGAAGAACACGACAGTTTAGCTAAACTCGTCTCACAGAGTTAATGGAGAGTTTGCGAGGCCGGCTTACCAACCAGGCGTCAACGCCGTGTTTCTCGAGAAGCTTGGGAATGGCTTCCTTGCGCTCGGCTACCCATTTATCCTGGAGCAGTGCCTGTTCACGCAGAGGCGGAAGGTGTTGATAGCTAGGCGTCTTTTGTAATTGCTCATTGGCACTGGTTGCGCAGCATGTTGCGACCAGGCCCGCGACGGCGGCAAGCGAAGAAAGCTTCATTGTGGTCGTAGCTCGAGCGTCGTATGATTGGTTTTATCTGACACCAGTGACGATAATTGGAATATTATATTAATCACAGACGCGTCCGAGCTTTGGTTATGTGAATGGGACGGTTAAGATGCGAGGTAATGGAGCGAATTGAGCTGGAGTAAAGCAACGGGTGCAGCTTCCGGCGGAGGTGTCGGCCGGGGTTGTTTTCCCCACTGCCCAAACGGGCAAGTCGGCGCCGGAATACGAAAGCTTTAAAAGCCTGTACGGCATTTCTCACTTTTCTCATATTGAGTAGATTTCTCGTACTGAGTAGAAAATGTATAGTATTTACAGTCTACATCAACAGCTCCATCCGCCGTCTATGTATCTATGCGTCTATGTAAAGTGGTATCTTTAGGAGATGGGGTATATACAGAAAGGTTGTGCCGTGACTCCTTGCCACAACGTGAAGTGCTCTAATTCAGCAAAATATCATAGCCGTCCTTCGTTATTCGTACCTCCTCTGTGCCAAAGCCGTACTTGCGCCGGATCAGCTCAAAGATGATCAAGCCCGCGCTCGTGCTGGGTACCTGGCGGATAGCATTCCACCAGAAGCCGCGATACAGCCAACGCCCCAGGCTCTGGCCTTCTGAAGCCGCCTCTGCAGCGCACTTAGCAAGCGTCTCCTGGTATGCATGATAGTAAGCGCGCATCATACGCATGCGCCAGCGCGGTTGTTCTCCGTTGCGGTATCGCACTGCCTTGGCGTCCAGGTCCTCCAGGTGATCCCAGTGTTCGACTTGAAAGTGAGTCAATGGGTGAAGCAACATTTGCTGCATAAACGAGGCGCTGATGCCTGCGGAGAGCAAGAACATGGGCTCTATAGCGTAATGCGGGCGAATAACTTTTGTATCGGCATCGGTTTGCTCGTCGACTGCAGGCCGCTTCATGGCAAGGAGGTCGACGATTTCCTTGCCCAGGCCGCCGTAGTACCACGTCACGAAGCGATAGTAGCCCTGTGCCTTGACGTACTCAAACACACTGAAGAATACAGCGCTTCCCAAAGAATCTTTGGCAAACGAGAGACCCCAGCCGGCAAAGACACCGCGAAGCCCAATCTCGCGGAGTTTCTCGGAACCAAAGCTCCACATACTGCGAGGTCGTCCACTGCCATCTTTCGCCAGCAGATCGCGGTGGTCGTACCGTGCCTGCAGAGCATCCAGCGGCGCAGCCACGACGCTTTGCAGGCCGCCCGCGAGGAACCCAGCAGTAAACGTGTGTGCCGGCGGAGGCGGCGGGTACACTCGCTTTGTCGCCTTGCCGCTCTCTTCATGTAGCTGACCGAGTATATGTAAATAACTAGTATACAAGACCGCGCCAACGCCAACGTTTGCTATCAGCGGTGGTAGGATCTGGTGAGGCACAATACTCCAGCCCTGCTGCTTGATTGCGCTCGTCAGAACACCAGGGGTTGTGCTGCGCATCCACAGCCACGACTGCTGCATAAACGCCGCCAAACGTGTGTTTCCTGGATCGCGGGCCGCGGCATGCATCAGCTCTTGGATATGTGCATGGTGAATCGTACGGGCGTAGGCGAGGTAGTCGACGCGGGTGCGAAAAAAGGCCTTTGCTGGTGCGCGGAAGTAAAACGCAACGACTTGCGCGCTCAGGGCGCGTACACCGGCGGCAGATGCTGCGGTCGCCGCATTGCTTCTCGGGGCTCGGTCGGGAAGATCGTCGGGCGGTTCGACGGGTAAAACGCCTGTTGTCGAGTCGGGGAGAGGCATCGCGCCGGAGGGCTGTGATATAGGAGTTGCGTGGGCGTCATTGCTGCGCCGGGGGAACATGGCGTCGGGAGAGACAGGGCGGGCCCATCATGGAGAGGTGACTGATGTAGGAAATGAGAAAGGCCCAAAGGCCTGCGGTTGCGGTGCGCGACGAGGTCGTAGAGAGTACGTTTCGCGAGTTTGATCAGTTGGGAGTGTCAGATGAGGCGCTGCGGAAAGCACCGGCCTTGAAGGACTTTGACGGGTCACGTGGAGGTGATCACCAATTACCACCAACGTGGGAAAAGATGAAGGGCATGGCATATGAATTTCACAAAATGCGTGTTATAAATTCCGGTACGTTGTAGACAGTAACGTATTTTATTAATATTGTTGAAGTATTTTGAAAGCCTTGTGACGGAAGATGTGGTGGTGGGCAGGAAACCAAGTGGGCTAGAACCAGCATGAAATTATTGCCAGCCAGCGACAAGAAGACAACTACCGCCTAACAACTCCATGTATAATTTCACGACTGAAAAATCTATAAAAAGGGTACTATCATATCCATGTACTTTCTGCAGTTTGGTACACGTATCCACAGTTCCTAGCATACACCAAATATGACGACAACCTTGCAGAATCTAGTCCCACGCTCCTAAAGATAGGAGAACTTGATAGTCACTTCTCCATATGCGCCTCTCCAATGCTCTAAACACAGCCACCAACACCAACGCTAACTCAACAATCGTCATATACATCATTCACACCAAAGTCGCCATCACTCGATAACGCGACGGGGCCGAGACACATCCTCCTTCACCTTCTGCCAGCGGCTAGTGTAAACCCGGCCATTCTTAAACACGGCAAGCACATTCTTCTCAGGCTCGTCCAGAATGGTTACATCCTCCAGCGGGTTCTTATTCAACACAATCAAATCAGCCGCAAAGCCTTCCTTGACCTGGCCCAAGAAATCCTCCTGGTACAGCATCTTGGCCGCATTCACCGTAGCACCCTGCAGAATAGCCTTGCTGCTGAGCGTGCCCGCACGGATACCAAACTCGCGGCACTGCTCTGCCTGCAGAGGTCCCAGCAGATCCGTGCCATGGCAGATGGCTACGCCAGCGTCGTGCGCAATCTTCAGCGACTCCAGGCCCTTGGCAAGAACCTTCTGGTTCTTGGCCTGGTTGGCAGGCGGTAGGAACTCGTTGTACTTTTCTTCGCCCATGGCCTTGTAAGTTACCAGCGTAGGCGTAAGCCACACTTTGCGCTCAGCCATGTACCGCGCCGTCTCGGCATCAATGAGATTCCCATGCTCGATGCCCTTGACGCCATTCTCAACAGCGTGTCTTACCGCACGGTTAGTGTACGCATGAGCAGTAACGTGCGTGCCATAGCTAGCCGCAACGTCCGTAATGGCGCGGATCTCCTCGGCAGTAAACTGCGTGTTTTCCACCCTGTCAGTTGGCGAAGCCACACCACCGCCGACCATGATCTTGATAAAGTCGGCGCCCTGGCGCAGCTGGTTACGCGTAGCCGTCAAACAGGCTGGCACACCATCTGCAACAATGGAGATGCTGGACTCAATGCCGCCGCAGCAGGCATTGGCTTGGTCGTGCGCCTTGCGTGTGTCGCCGTGGCCGCCAGTCTGCGAAATGGCCTTGTTGGAGATGAACAAGCGCGGGCCGGGGAACACATCGTCTGCAAGAGCCTCTTTGAGCGCCAGAGTTGCGCCGCCAGTGTCACGGACGGTGGTGAAGCCGCGACTTAGGATCTGCTGGCACAGGAACGGCTGGCGGAAATACGACACGGCCATGTCGTTGCTGTCCAGTTCGAGCGAGGCCTCGCCTGCGACAGCAGTCAAGTGGACATGGCAATCAATCAGTCCGGGGCAGAGATAGCGGCCTTCCAAGTCGATGACAATGTCGTTGCTAGAGGAGACGTGGACGTCGCTTACAGACTCAATGGTGCCGCCAGACAGCTTAACCGACTTGTTCCGGAGAATGGTGCCACCAGAAGCGTCGACAATGTTGGCGTTGTCTAGGATATACGTCTTTTGCGGTGGCAGTTTCCACGGCTTGACGAGGTTCTCTGGAATAGACTCTGCTTCAGCGGATGGTGTTGGAGCTGGCGCAGGCGTTGCTGGAGCGGGCGTCGGCACCACTGGTTGTTGGCGCTGGTACTGCGGCACAACGCTTGAAATTGGCAGTCTGGCCATGATGAATATGACTGATTGTAGTAGTGATAGGCTGTGTAATACAAACCAACCCAATTGCTTGTTGTTGAGGGAAGATTCAATTGCAAATGCGGGGGATTGCTTGGCTGTATGTAACACAAACGGAGACTTTCACACCGTCCGGTACGCCTACCCGGTCCTAATGCGGAGGTGTATGCGGGGCAGCGACTCGACTTCCCTTCCTGGAAACACGGCCTATTAACTATTCCACTGGCCGAAATGATATTCACGAAATGATCAAAGTGCTGCTGGTTCTTTCAGATCTTTATTCATTTCAACCTATTGCCGGTTGTAGTATTCAGCTGTACAATATGTACGATATAATGAGCCAAAACGCCAGTTGACCAACCAAAAGCCTGTTTTTAATACCTTCCTTCCTTTTATATACCATGGACTTTAATCATTGACTTAGCTGTCCTGCGGTGCAGGTCGTCCGTCAAGCCATTTGCTCATGTACGGGCCATCCAACCAGTAGCCTAGCCTTCTATAGTAGTTGCGAACACCAACACCGGAAATGACAGAAATCTTGTCACTGCCATGCTCTTCTCTAGCAATGCGCTCCGCTTCCTCCATCAACAGTGTACCAAAACCTTGATGCTGGAACTTGCGAGGATCGCGAGCATGCATAGGTACAGCGGTACCGTAAACGTGCAGCTCACGAATTATACTGGTAGGCTGGCCGGTGAGCTCTGGGCGGAAAGTGTATTTCTCGGTGCATTTGCGTAGACGCAGCAGACCCACGAGAATGTCTTGCTTGGGGTCTTCGTAGGCCAAAAACGTCTCCCAGCCGGCGTTGGCTGTGTAGTCCCTGCGCACCAGCTCGATCTGGTTGGGTCGGATCTTGTTCTTGACCTCGTTGACACCGACTTCACGAGTGCGAACATCGCGACATGTAGTGCCAAAATCCTTCATGCGCGCCAGAGCAAGCTCTCGTAGGTTACCATTCTCAACACCAGACGTGACCAAAGGCATGGGGATATCACGCTGCACGCGGTAGATTCGTGTCCAGGGAGGGATGAGGGCGAGAATGCGAGCGACCAGATCAATGAGGCCGTTGGGGGTATAGTTTTGATAGCGGCCTGTGCGCCACAGTTCGTAGAGACCGGTTCCTCGAATAACCAACGTGGGATAGATCTTGAGGCCGTCGGTACGGAAGGCAGGGTTCTCAAAGTATTCACGGAACTGGTCGATGTCTCGCTCCATGCCCACGTTGGGCAGGTCAGGCATCATGTGGCTGACAACCTTGAAGCCGGCGTCCTTGGAAAGGCAAAATGTTTCAGCGACAGCGGCTACAGTATGACCTCTATTTGTGTCGCGAGCGACGTCTTCGTATAGCGACTGAACACCGACTTCGAGTCGTGTGCAGCCGTAGCGCAGCATATCGGACAGATGGGGCTGCAGGCAGTAGTCGGGACGGGTTTCGATGGTGATGCCGACACACTTGACATTGCTCATTTCGGCAGCCTCGACGGCCTCATCAACGTTTGACGTCTGGTACCCGCTAAGGGCGTTGTGCAGCTGCGAGATAAAGTTCTCGCGGTACGACTCGGGCAACGACATGAAAGTGCCACCCATGATGATGTATTCGACCTTGTCGACCGAGTGACCAAGCGACTTGAGCTGATCCACGCGGCCACGGGCTTGCTCAAAGGGGTCGTAACGCGCGCGGATGGCTCGCATGGACGTGGGCTCGTAGCCGGTGTATGATTGAGTGCTGTATTCGAAATCGGAGTCAGGACCGCCGGGACAGTAGACGCAAATGTTTCCGGTGTAGGCAATGTGCGGGCATCTGTGCGGCTTGCACATGACGGCGACGACGGCGATACCAGAGGATGTCCCTGTTTAGTTTCCAGGTTAGCATTTCTGTCGATCTAGAACAAGCGGCAAGAGGGCGGCGGGCTCATACGGATGGGCTTCGCAATCAGCTTGTGCAGAATATATTTCTTGTAGTGCTCGGGAATGGCAGCAATAATGGCCGTCAGAGGCGGGACGCTGGCAAGCTTATGCTTCTTGGCCATCTTGGACCGCAGCGCATTGAGGTTGATGTCGCGCGAGCCGCGGCCATTCTTGGAGGCTTCGTGGTCTTCGATGAGGGCGTTGGCGACGTCGGCGCAGCATCGCAGGAAGCGCTCGCTCTCGGGCGCAATGTCGGCAGCATTCTTCTTGGGGGCGGCGACGGTGGTGGCCGTAGCAACAGTAGCCGTCGCCATGATGGGCGGTTCTGCGAGGGGCGAGCTGTCGACGCTTTGTTGAGTTTGCCGTTTGATAGCTGGTGATGGTGGTGATGATGGTTCTGCTGCAGCTTTTTTTTTTTCAACGCTGCCACCAAAACGCTGCTGGTAGTGTCAGAGTTCAAGGTGGGGTAGTTTTCAGTGGTGCTGTTAATAGCTGGCCGGTCATTGGGCGGGGGTCTGGCCAGCGTTTCCTCTGGTTGGGCGAGCCGAGCCACATGTGTCTTGAGGCTGACACTTGGGCTGTGGCTTGCGGCCGCCTCAACTGAAGCATCTCGTGCAGTTAAAACCAAGAGGACAAGATCGATTCTTACTATAAAATTGTTTTAAAATAACTTGAAAAAACTAGAAACTGATCCAGATCAGGGTAGTAGTTAATGTAGTTTTTTGCCACCAACGTCTCACCTCGCTGGCCCTCTCGTTATCGGCCTCTCTTATACCTCCTCCACTTCCAGGGTCAAAACACCTTGAAACAGATCACCACACCATCCATCCCTTCGCTCGGTCCTCTACCCTGGTCAGAATCCCCCGGCCTTCACCCCTCATTCCCTCTTAGATCAAGCCTCTGCCTTACCACCACACGGCAATTAAACTTGACACTCTGTAACACGCACAGGTCCATTGAGAGGGCCTCGGATAGCGCACCAAAGCCTCGGAGGAGTCCTGGATTCGCCTGCACAGTAATTACGAGTACCGGCTCTCAAGCGCGTGAAATTCTGAGACCCATTCCAGCCAAAACCGCACTTACATAAAATGGAGGTCTCAAACGTGCGTTTTCGTTGCTTTTGTCGCAGCATCATCCAAGACAGTCCATACCGCGCTGACCCAGTAAACAGCAGCTAGGGCGCGTGGTGGGCAGCCAAAACGCAGGGCGAGAATGCAGAACAAGTGTGTGATCCATCCTCCTTTATTATTACGCCCGTCTCTCCTGCTGTCCGAAACTCTTCAGCCTCTTGTCTTTTTCTGTTCTTGGTAGCGTCTCTGTCGTTCGTTTCCTTGCCACGCTCCAAGACGTGGCCGCCGTGTCGGTCTTATACTCTATTATTCCGTCCTCACGGGGTTCCTTGCACCGTCGACCTTCACCGTCCTCTCCCTCGTCGCCCAAAATGCGTTCCTCAGTTTCTTCGTCGTTTTCTACCTTTTCGTCGACCTTCTCGACGACGGGTTCAACCTTCAACCTGCTGGGGGGCAAGACAAAGACTTCCTCTTCGTCTCTCAGCCTGAGCTCGTTCAAGGGCAAGAATATCAAATCGCTCTTTACATCTTCCAAGGCTCGCCTATCGCGTGCTAAGAAGTCTGCTAGAAGATCAGTTGTTATTGTCGGCGACGGCGAAGCCTGGGGTCCCGATGTAAAGAGACTGAGCCAGCCGTACTATCACTTCCCATCCGTCATGGCTTGAGCGAAGCGAAGTGTGTACAAAATGTTGCTTCACTTTTCTACATATGAGACTACAACAGTCTTGAAGAAATAGCTGAGACGAGGCGTCAACAGCGATATACACGCAGCAGGCAACAATTTGGATCCCACTACCACATTGGAGGGCTTGTCGCACCTGTTCTCACGACGAAACCGCAAGTTATCGGACTTCAAAACGAACTCTACTACGAAGAACAAATAACTTCTTACCATCGATAATCATCAGCTTGCATTCTCGCTTTGCAATCAGAGATCCCATGCTAGTGGGCTTACCCGACTTGACAAAACGCTCTTTATTCAACAACTTGGAGACTACTCTTAGTCTGCCTCTAAATTTGCCGACGCAACCATTTCTTTATGTCGCTTTGCTCTATTATATGATTATTTATTTATTTATGGATTGTAATCAGGGCGCCAGTGTTGAACATCGTGCGCCCTTGATATGCAGCACGGTATCAACTTACTTCTACGTTCTGATTTGCCTGAAACGGATTGGCTCTACTTTCTCACGAGGTAGCTCGAGACGAACACGCATTGAATTTTGAATTAGCATTGGAAAGGTTATTAGCATCAGCGTCTGAATTTTACACTTTACAGTCAAAGATTGGTTATTTCATCATATAAGATGCATGTGATGGTTTATACCTGTATGAACAGAAACGTTCGTAACATCAGATATCCAAGCACACGAGCTAATGTCCCTGGAAAAGCGGAAATACGACACAAAATGGCGTTGCTCCCCCACTTGGTACTAAACGATGCACCAAAATCCTCCCATCGTAGCTTCGTGGCGTATTAATGGGCTCCATCACATGCCCCATTAGGTACAGCCGGGAGCCTTGCTGGGTGCCAACAATCCCCTGACGGGCGGCGAAATCAAGTTCATTAGCGGCCTTGGCAGTAATACTACAAAGGAGCCGGGCGGACATATTGTCGCCGTTTTGGGCTATTTTCTGCTGCCAGGCTGTGATATGTACGAGTAAATCCTGCATCATTACGTCGATGTTCCCTCTGCGGTCGTAGCTTTAAGACGCTGCGGTTCGCTCTTCCGGATCTGCAGCCCTATCCTCGCTTGTCGCACCTGGTCGCAACCGCGGCTTTTCGATCTCAGAGTCGTTTGCCAAATAACTAGCAAGCGAAGGCATTCAGGAGAGTGCGCTCTGCATCTTCACCTGTTGCAGTAGCCCTCTCAAGACACAACCACTCGCCATGAGCTCCTTGGGGAAGTTCGGTGACGGCAGGAAGCGACTCCCAAAGTTCCTGGTCCCTACCTATGCTCTTATCATCATTCTTGACGTTGTGTGCATGATTCTCATTCTCAAGAAGCATGAAGATGGCTACCCTCACAAGAGCAGCGGCCTACCGCTGGTAATCTTTGTATGTGCAGCACCAAGCCCCTGATGGCACTCACCAACTCCAGCAACCGCACTATCCCCTCGCGGATTCAAACCCCAATGAAATTTTGCTAACCATTTCGTCCGATAGTCCGGCATCGGAATCGGCGTCGAAATCGCCCTCATTGTCTTCTCATGCTTGAATGCCGGGGGCATCTGCGTGCGCTTCTTCAACAGCACAGTCCGCGCTCTGCTCAACCTTGCCATGTTTATCGTCCACCTTGTCTTGCCAATCGTTCTCCTCGAGACAAGGAAGGCCTACTACCACATCAGAATATCCTTGCCTCCCTCATACAGATATGACTATTACCATGAGGAGTACTTCGACTGCACTGATTCGGATATCTACTCCAAGGAGGATCCGCGGTTTTACGACTCGTGTAAATACAACGCCCCTGCGAAATTTCCCCATGGGCCGGTTCATAAAACCTGTATCATATTTTGGGTAATCTGGTATGTACCACTTTTCCTCCGTTTGTATCTGTTTCCTCGTTTCCTTAAACTTGAAAAGTACGTTGCTGCTCCAAAAGGACAGAGTGCTAACCTTGTTGTCCTTTTTTGCACATTTATAGTGGTTTTCACCTCATCCTTGCGGCATATACGTTTTTTAAAGAGGGAAAGTATCGAAAATCTCAGCGGGAGCTGCGCAAAGAAGCAAAGGATATTGAGCTGGAAGATAGAAGGCGACCGCAGAATGAAGGGCCACCTGTTGTTTTACCGGTGGATAACAAGACGGTCATGGTGCAAGATTAATAATGCTTAATATCGACTATAATAATACCCCCAAATACTATTGCAGTGCCAAGTCTATTCTTTCAGCCCTTCAGCCGTCTTGTTCGGCCTGTTCATGATGGTATGCACTTTCTAGCAACCTGCCAAAAGAGGAGAGTATCGCTCGCGCGCCGTGAAAGAATCGTCAAACATTGTTTTCATTTGAGTTCTAATTTCATAAAAAGCTGACAATTCCAGGAGAGAGTCAAAAATTTCAAATTATTTGGTCGTGGCAGCTGAAAAGAGCACGACATCGCAACAGATGTACACGCCACACTCTCGGTACGTTGTAAACTTCCGGCCCCCGGCCGGGCTGCAACAGTTGGCTCAGCCGCACCAACCGATCTACGAACCAGCGACCGACAAGGACCGAAAACATGCGGCTCTGGTCTTGATACACTTGCCTCGATGCTTTAAGCTGACAGAATTTCAACCGTAAAAGTATAGTCTTGCACTTGCGAATACGGGCACTCACTCACTCATGAGCGTCCGATAACGTATCCCGAGAATCATGGTTGGGATCCCAACAAGATCGGTGGCGTGCCTCACCTGTCGCCGGAGGAAAAAGGGCGTAAGTCGCATATCACGCGAGCAGTCCCCGGTTTACCTCACTTCTGACAGTAGTTGGTATCCAGTGCGACAAGGTTGCCCCGAGTTGCGGCAACTGCAAGAAGTCGGGCATCAAGTGTGAAGGATATACTGAAGCCTATGTCTGGGTCCCTCAATCGCGGGAAGAAAGAGAAGAGAGCCTCACAGCCTCAAAACCAGACTCTGCTCAAACAGGGCAACAAACAGCAACGGAGCAGAAAGGGATAATACGCTACAGAAATCAAGACGATGCTCCCAGTGTTGCCCTCCCAACAGCATTGTCAAAATCGGCCAGAGAGCAGCTATACTTTGGCCTCTTTACCGAAACAATGTTCCCCAGTGGCCGTGTATATTCTCAAGAAGCGGCTAAGCTTAGCTCCGTCAGCTGGTCTAGACACATTTCTACTCTTTACAGCACAGAGGAGGCGCTCCGATACGCTACGCTTGCAGTCAGCAGTAGTATTATAGGGAGACAGCAGGGTGACATGCAGCTTCGCTTAAAGGGGATACAGATGTATAACATGGCCATTGTGGCAATGGCCAAGGCGCTGAAGCAGCCGGATTGGTATCTCCGCGACGGCCTGATTGTTGCGGCGAGAGTAATGGCCAACTTTGAGGTGAGTTATGTCCAGGCAACGGATCTTGATTGATGTATGCTGATGTATTATGATTCCCTACTCAGCTTGTACTTATGTGTGATGATAGACCAAAGGCTATTGCATGGACAGGACACAATGAAGGACAGCAGACCATGTTTCTTGCCAGAGGACCCAAGGCCTTTCAGAGTGACCCTTCTCACTCGCTGTTTACGGATGCACGCGTGAACATGGTATGCCCACTTAATACTGAATTGCTCTGCTATGCGGCCATTTTTAACTACTAGTTTAGGCAATGCTGGCGCTTGGCCGTCGAAAACGATCTCCCTTTTCCAGCCGCGAATGGAAGACTATCCCGTGGAAGCTGCGGCCCAAAGCACCAAAAGACACCATAATAGACATCATGCTTGAAGTGCCTCGGGTACTAGAGGGCGTGGACTACTATAAAACGACAAAGTCGGAGGCATTTCGGCTACGGTTGGAACGGGATATTCTACGCCGCTGCCGTGAAATTGACAAATCTCTTCGCCAATGGGCACAGCAGCTAGACGGCCAGCTAACACGCTTCGACTACACAGCCAAGGGCCTGCCTTTGAAGAAACCTACAAACGACAAGGAATACGCACTGCTACATTTAAGCGTTCTCTACTGGTTCATCAACATGATGGTATGCTCCGTCCTTAGCTATTTCCTCTGCCGATCCGGAACCCAAGACTTTGCATCTACGTCCAGCCCCGGAAGCTCATCTGCAACTTCAGAAGAAGATATGGAATCTCTCGACGCAGCAGAGCAGACTGCCATGTATGCGTCGCGAATTGCGCATGCTGTAGCATTCCTCTTTGAATGCGACGCAGGGCTTTTCCAAAACTCGTCTGGGCTCATGGCGCTGAGCATATCGCTTCGCTACTTTTGTAACCCTGGAGCCATGTGCACGAATGGAAATGAATCGCAGCTTCTCGGGGCCTTGTGCGCGGAGAGAGTCATGGGAGTGACGATTGGGCAGCTGATTGACGGGAGACGTCGAGGGGCGTTGCCTGCCATGCCGCCGCCTTATACGGGACCATTGCCTAGGGGCCGAATACTAGAATGGTTCTAGCGAGGTAGTGTAATGTCGGAGCTGTATGCGATCTAGCATGTTGTGCCTTGTGAGAGTGTGATTGAAAACGTTAGACAGAGTCATCCCAGCCAGCTGTCCTGGTCAACGGTGGTCAAGGTTGTAAAGCAATGGCCGATCGAGACTAGACAACATTATTAGCGAATATCCATGCCTTCAATTGAGTCGTGGAATTCAAGGTCGCAGTAGAGTTTGCCGTCGACAAAGCTACTCGTAGCCAAAGAAATCCAGACACCGAATCCTGCTTCATCCCCCGTTTCACAATGGCACCAGGCCCTGGTTAAAGAAACGTAATAATTAGCCGTCTTACCAAACCAGCTCCAGAATGACAGCGGGTCGCGCAAGAAATAACGACTGCACCTGCTTGGCCGCAGTGGATCTTTTTGGAGACGGGTGCACCGTGGTAGGTTTGGTGAACCGCAGTTGGAGAGCGTGGGTATCGTGCCTGTTTCGTTGCCAGGTACTGGGGCTCGCGCACGAAAATGGTCGGAAAAAGTCATCCACCGCAGCGCCGGATGCACCCGAACAACAGCCGCCGGCGCAGCGGCACAGTAGCAGCTGGGGCCCCTCTCACCAGCAACACTCCCAGACACAGGTCCGTCTCAGCGCTGCACCTTGGTAGTACTAGCCCAGCTCCAAATTTCCTGGGCCCCCCAAAGCTTTGTTAGGGATCTCTCCTCCAAAAAAATCCCATCCCGGACCTACCTATCCACGTTGCATTTCAACCTCTTGCGAATTCGGCGTCGCACACCGGCTTCGCTCAGTCTCATTTCCCCTTTTCTTCTCGTCGTCTCTTCTCTCCTTCTTCCTCCTCGTCCATCGACAATGCAGGCCCTTCCCAGAACCGCGCGCTCGGCGGCCCTTCGCCAGGCTGCTACCCGCTCATATAGCTCGGCCGCCAGTCCCTACAGCCAGACGGTTGGAAACCTGCGCATCAACGACAACACCAAGGTCATCTACCAGGGCTTCACCGGCAAGCAGGGAACGTATGTGCTCTGTCCAATTGGATTGCTTTCCATTCCCTCCTGTCCGCGACGCTGACTCGTTCTTTTTTCGCTCAATTCAGTTTCCACGCTACCCAAGCTATCGAATATGGTACGGATCAACGGCAGTCGACGTTCCCATGGGAATCCGCGCAATCGAGAACCGGACGAGAACTAACATGAAATATTACAGGCACCAAGGTTGTCGGCGGTACGAACCCCAAGAAGGCCGGCTCTACTCACCTGGACCGCCCCGTCTTCAAGAACGTTTCCGATGCTGTAAAGGAGACTGGTGCTACTGCTACCGCTCTCTTCGTCCCGTAAGAAAAACTGCCATCCACCTCGTCGCGTAGAACGAGACGCAAAGAATACGCCTACTAACGCAATTTTTCAGCCCCCCTCTGGCCGCCGCCGGCATCGAGGAGGCTCTCGAGGCTGAGATTCCTCTCGCCGTCTGCATCACAGAAGGCATCCCGCAACACGGTAAATTTTGGACCCCACACCATGACCCTCCTGGCCGGTCAACCCGAGTCCCAAGCTAACCAACGACTGCGAACTCTCTACAGACATGCTCCGCATCACCCAAATGCTCAAGTCGCAATCCAAGACCCGTCTCGTCGGCCCCAACTGCCCCGGTATCATTGCCCCCGGCCAGTGCAAGATTGGCATCATGCCCGGCTTCATCCACAAGCGCGGCCGCATCGGCATCGTCTCCCGCTCCGGCACCCTGACCTACGAGGCCGTCAACCAGACCACCCAGGCCGGCCTCGGCCAGTCGCTCGTCGTCGGTATCGGCGGTGACCCCTTTAGCGGCACCAGCTTCATCGACTGCCTCAAGGTCTTCACTGAGGACGAGGCCACCGACGGCATCATCATGATTGGTGAGATTGGTGGTTCCGCCGAAGAGGAGGCTGCCGAGTTCCTCAAGCAGGCCAACACTGTTGGCAGCGGAAAGCCTGTCGTCAGCTTCATTGCCGGCATTTCTGCTCCTCCCGGCCGTCGCATGGGTCACGCTGGTGCCATTGTCGCCGGCGGCAAGGGCGGTGCCGACTCCAAGATCAAGTCTCTCGAGGGTGCTGGCGTCATTGTCGAGCGCTCTCCCGCCGGTCTGGGCAAGGCTCTGTACGACGAGTTTGTCCGCCGTGATCTCCTGTAATTTAGCTGTTCTGTGACTGTAAACGAGGGGAGGGGATGAATTTGGGGGTGGCAAGACATTGATCCGTTGTTGCGTTTTTTTAATTACTTTACTGCCTTTGTTTTCCTTTCGCCATGTTGAGGGGAACGCAGGTACCGGTACCAGAGCATTGCCGTAGCGTGGTTTAAGAAAGTGGCAAGCTGTGCTGCTGGCGTGGTGTCATGCCGCAGCATGGCAAAAGGCCCAGTGTCATTACTATGTGATAGATAGGAAGAAAAATGGGAAATGTGCCGGTGCATAAGTTGAAAAACAAGTTGTTTTCAAGCCGCGCTGTGAGTTGAGCCTTTGTTGAGTCACTTGTCTTATCAGTAAGGCCTTGTCAGAGTGTAAATGTCCTAATTCATAACCGCCGTCCTGCTATCTCATGCTTGCCCACAGCCCATAACTCTATATGTATTCCTGATCCCACCAAAGCTCACAAAAACGAGGCTTAACGATGCCAAAACAAAGAAACAAACAAAAGGGGGGCCAAACTCCCATCCATGCAAAAACCCGTCCATACCGAATATTGTAATCCCCCATTCCTCATTGCTCGCCAAGTAATCTCGCAGTAATATCGCCCATGTAAGCCTCCTCTAGCACATAGTCTTGACCGCCGTTGCGATCGATGGCACAATACAAAAACGCATCGACGACGGCATCAATCTCAAAGCCCATGCTGACAAATCTATCGACGAGGTTCTTGTTGTAGCCCTTGTATCTATGCACCACGGACAACTCTTTGTCAGTAAAAATCACAAAAAGACGCTACACGTTAAAAGGAAAGAGAGAAAAAAACATTACCTGCTCTCGTCGTCTTTTAGACCTGCAGCCTCGGTATTCTTTCGAAACTGAGTCGTGTCAATCTCCCGCCGGGGAGCATTGGCGTACTTGACGGCCCAGTCGTGCGCCAGCTGGGCAAACCGCTCAGGCTCGCTCATCATCATCTTTGCCACCTCGGCGTCTTGGGGATCCTTTGGGTTGGGGCACTCGAGCAGCATGCGCAGCGAGAGGAGGGCCGTCTTCATGGTTTGGACGGGCGACCAGCCGGTGGTGAGTGTGTCGAGGCAGATGGCGCCCTGTTGTTAGAGGGTCAGTCTTTTTATTTCCACAGTCCTAGCATTTTATGTTTCGTTATTATGGCTTCGTACTGTTTGGCTAGAGACATTCGGGTGCCAGATCTTCGTCTCGAACCGCATCTTCGGCGACTTAAACGGATAGGTGTCGGGAATCTCAATGTCGATCTGGTACGTGCCTCCTGCGTAGGGCGTGTCTGGCGGCGCGGGAAACGTGCCTCGGAGGTGATTCAGGCTGACTCCATCGACGGGTGTAGCAAAGACTCCAGAGTTGTCTCTATCAGCTTGGATGTCGGCCAGCTCCTTGGCTACACGGCGATCTCGGCTGCTCGTCATGGCGGGCGATTTTTCTTGTCTCTCTCTCTCTCGCGCACGGAAGGGGGGTTTTCGCTCTCTGATAGCCTGATACTAACGATGTGACGTGAAAATAATATTCTGCGTACGAGGCTCCTGTCTCTCCCGGAGAGTGTGCTTTCTGTGTCAGGCAGCGTTTTCCCGGTCAAGGGTTTTGAAGATGGAGGTTTCGGGGCGGACCTGCCGCTTGTTGGGCTTGGTTTTGGGTGTGGTGGGCTGGGAGGGGCAACTGCCGCAATGCACCCGTTTGTGGAACGGTACCTATGCAGCTGCTAAGCGGGCGTCCAGTAAGGCGGCCAAATTGTTACGGTGACACTGGGCTTTGTAAAATGCATGCAGCGTGCCTATGCAATTCCAGTTACGTCTTTGTTGCAGTGGAGATTCTGTATTAGTGCCTGATTGCAAATTTGAGGCTTTTAGTTACTGTCCCAAGGGTCGCAATCACCGCTCGTTGATCAGTGACAATGCATATCCTTGCCAGCATGCCTGGTTGCATGCAGTCTTTGCTCAGGGCGAAACCAAATGGTGATGCACAGTATGTTTGCAAGATCTTTCTATATCTAGTGGATTTCTTTTCCAAGCATGTTCTTTTTGTATTCTGGAAGAGCAAACTCCTTCATCCATTCAGTCTCTAGTATTTGTTTGGCTGTTGGTCGATTGCCAGGCTTATATGCCAACATGGATCGCAGCATAGAGGCGAACGCTCCCGCCTCTTTCGCATCCAGTACTCCCAAGCCATTCTCCCGTCTCGGCTCTTGAATGTCTCTCTCGAAACGATGCTCCCATGTAGGTGTGCGGCGACTTTCGATCGGCAGGCCGTCTTGCGTGAAGAATTCTAATTTCGAGTCCCATTTGTCCACCAATCTCTCGGAAGCGGGCCGAGAGCATTGACTTGTTGGCTTGTAATCATGTCGGGCGTTGCCAGTATCTCACCAAATAGCGGGCGTTGAGCTACCATGTTCCAAATTGCACATGCGAAGCTCCAGATATCAGAGGCAGGCGTCAGAGGAGTGCTTTGGTCAAATCGAGTCTCTGGTGGCCGAATGTCTACAGGCGTGTTTGCTTGGAGCCTTTCCTTCTCTGATGGGCGGAACGCGACGCCAAAATCTGTCAGCATCACATGCACGTCTTGGAAAGTAACATCTTCTGTCGGAATTCCCATCCATATCGCCTCGTAGACATGTTTAGGGACATTAGGTGGAAGGGCTGTTCTGTCTTGACGAACTATAGCTTGAGGAGTTGGCTCTCCAAATTCGTCATATATTTGTTTCCCGGAGAGTTGATGAAATCTGCGCGGTAGTTTGAGGAGCAGGTTTCCCAAGTGAAGATCTACTCATTGGTTAGTTGCTGTTGACAAAGCATTGGTTGTCAACACGAAGTAATTTACCTCCATGGACATAGCCAGTATGAATTTGATCAACAGCAATGGTAACCTGGGCAGCGAGAGCACGAGCGACTTGAAGGGAAAACAGACGGACCCATGATGCTTCTTTGGACGCTGTCAAACTGCATCGGGCAGCTTCCATGACTAGGCATTTGTGGTTTCCGTTGGGTCCGTTCAAACTGAAGTAGTCAAAGGCAGAAGGGATGGAGTTGTGAGGGGGCTTTAGAGTGTTCACTGCTAGACAAGACAGAACATATGATTCACTGCTTTCCCAATCGGCGATGCCTATTTTCAAGGCGACATATGTCTTTTCTCGCAAATCTCGCGCCAGCCATATCGTGGAACATGCACCGTGACTTAGTTTGTGGACAACGCGATACCTGTCGTGGAAACTATCTCCAATGGCAACGGGGGGTGGTAGCCACCTGGCCCGTATGAGGCTATATCCTCTACATCCTCAACATATTCGTAAGCAGCGCGGGTTGTTGGTATCATATGATGGACTGAGGTTGCAAAGCATCGACGCGTGCACCTTGCGTGCTGTAACAGCAGCTGCCTGAGCAAGATTTTCATGATCAAGCCATTCAATAGAAAGCTGAGGAAGAAGTTGCGAGCTCAATCCTGGATAAATGCGGATTAGAGCCGCATGTCCGTCGGCCGATATAGGCGTCGGCTTTGCAACTCTCGCCAGAAACTGGTATCCGAGACAACGCACATCTCACTGTACTGGTACCTTGCGTTGGCAGGATGCGCTATTCATGTGAAGCACGATGGCTATTCTTGTGTAACGGATAATTAGCCAGTCACAAGGTGCACCGTCTGACCAGCTACAGCGGCCGGTGAAATGTTTGTTTCGGCAATTTCACGGCTGAGGTGCCTTGTAGACCCTTTTTGCCTTTCCGGCACACATGACGTCAACTAACACTTGTGTCGTGTGATTCCCGCCACCCCAGCTGCATTTCCCAACCACACGCGACACCTTGCTCTTTTCGCAACCAGATAGCATGTGAAAAGGCTGCTCTCGGTAGCATATTTATGCTACTTTCTAGATCACAAATCCCGCGAATGATTCATATTCTGTCCGATCTCAACGCCCGCTTCCCATTATGCCCCCGCGAGATCGACTGACCCCACTGCGGGAGCCATTCGTCAAGCAATGGCTTCGTTCAACATGGCTAGATGTACTATGCATGGCCGCCGTTGGTGGTGTATCTCTAATTGTACGAAATTACAATCTGAAAACGTGTCACTCGGTTCTAACAACTACCAGATATACTACGCCCCGATACCATCCACTCGCACGTTCCCAATCACGTTCCGTGAATCAGGCGACATAATATATCCTCAGTGGGCATATCCCTACCGCGGATGGGTTATCCCAGCATGGCAATCAGGCACCTTGTCCATAGCAGGGCCTATTGTGGTCTACATTGCTGCCCAAGCGCGCATCGAGTCAGCCTGGGATGCGAGCAACGCCATCCTCGGCACGGCATGGGCTGCATTGCTTGGCTCGCTGTTTCAAGTCGTCATTAAGCAGCTCATTGGCGGTTTCAGGCCCTATTTTCTCGATGTCTGCATGCCCGACATCTCGCTGGCCAAAACGCACAATGAAACCGGCCTCAACGGCGTAGGGTTCCAGCAGGTCATGTACACGACCGAGATTTGCACGCAGCCCGATGCCTTTATGCTCAAGAATGCCGTCACGTCGTTTCCGAGCGGCCACTCGACCGCTGCGTTTGCCGGGTTTGGCTTCTTGTTTCTTTGGTTGAACGCCAAGTTGAAAGTCTGGGCGGACTACAAGCCCGCGTTCTGGAAGCTAGCTTTGAACATTTTGCCGCTGCTGGCTGCCGTGACTATTGCGTGCTCGCTCACCATTGATGCGGCACACAACTGGTATGACATTGCTGCGGGCTCTGTCATTGGCATGGCCATGGCGCTTGCATCGTATCGAACGTCGTATGCTGCCGTCTGGGACTGGAGATATAACCACATTCCTCTTCTGCCGGAGGAGGTATTCGAATATGACTTCGACATGGAGCCAGATCCCAACTCGCAGACAATCACCCGAAGTGCTGGATGGGGGGGTGCGAGACAAGACTGGCTGAATGAGCGGCCGGATAGTGCGAGGAGCAGCACGCTCTACGCGGGACAGTCGAGCGGGCGGCAGGATTCTGAGGATGCACAGCAGTCTGGTACATTTGGGCCATCTTCGACAAAACGGCGAGCCCCAACCGAAGATGTTGTTTAAGGGAACGAAGATACTACCAAGAAAGAGTAACGAATCATGTTCAAATTTGAGATACCCAGATTTAGCGCCATACAGCCGTCCAACTAATTAATACTCACATCAAAAATTCACTATACAACTGCAAGCAAGCCTCTTTGTAACAAATGAAATATCGCAGAACCATGTGTGTGCTAATATCCAGACCGAGCAAGCCTCTGCTTCTCGTCCATGACTGACTCCTCCTTATTCTCGCGCTCCGCAGTCTCAGCATACGCAGGAACATCCTTCTCGTCAAGGGCAGTATCTCCGGGAGGAGGGTGCTCAGCAACCTGCTGGACAACAGTACGATCAAAACGCTGGCCATCAATAGCCCTCAGCACCTCAAACAGCGGTTTCGCTTTGGCAGGCCAAGCCACATCGCCAAGCAGAATCTTCTTTGCCGAGATGCCCCTCTCATTATAAAACACCGAGTTGGCATCTGCGCGCGACACAATCACAGTGCCATCAATCTGCACACCAGCCCACAGACCACGACTCTTCATATAGCTCCACATAGGCCGAGCAGTCTTGGACAACGCCGCATCAAGGCTGCCTCCTCCGCCGAGGGGACCAACAGCAATAGAAGCCTCGCCGCCGAGCGAGACGCGCGGGTGCGTGAATGCCGCGACTTGGGCCGGCGAGTTGAGCACGCAGACGCAGTCGTAAATGTCGAGACCGACTACGAAGCCTGCGCCGGCGGTGGAAACGACAAACGAAGAGGGAGGTGACCAGGTTCCATCTGGACGGCGGGCAATGACTACGCCTGAGCCGGCGGCCAGGCTGCCGTGGAAGGCACCGGCTCGAAGTACGTTGAAGATGGCTAGGCCGGAGCAGCTGCGGAGCACGGCGTCGGGGATCTTGACCATGGATTTGCGGGAGATGCCGACGGGGTGCTTGGGTCCATTGGCGTTGGATGGCTGCTGCTGCTGCTGGGTATCATCGAGTGCTACTGGAGCAGTTAGAATTACTTTGTTAAAGTCGTTTTCTTTTTGTGTGTGTAGTGAGTGGTATGGTGGGATGTAACCTACCTGTGAAGCTATGGAGGATGCGAGCAGCTTTGCTACACTCTTTTTCCATATTGGTCGGCCACCACCCCTCGCCGCCGACGAGGTTGGCAGCTTTGTTGAGGGGCCATCCGACCTTTGTGCTGACTGAGTGCAGGCGCTGGTTGAAGCGGCTTGGTCTTCTTGTCGCTTCACTCGGGCCAGCAGCGGCGGACATGTTGGAGGCAGCTCGGTGGAGGGACGGGGTGTTGGAGGCGGTGGATTGGGCGTATGTGGGAGGGTCGTTGGGTAGGTTTGAAGCACCGGTGATGGGGTCGGCTTGTTGGTTTGAGATGGAGTAGGCCGTCATTGTGTGAGTTGTTGCGTGTATCGTGGTGTAGATGGGTGTGACGTTGTATGTGTAAGTCGATATAAGTGTGAGAGCAAGGGGAGATTTCTCTGAAAAGATGGTTGGCTTATTACTTGTATAGATTCAAGAAACAACAATGTTAAGTTTTATGTGATTTGCATGTTGTTATATCCTTTTCTGCTTACAAGGTCTATACAGTCTGCCAGATCCCGCCGCTGCCGCCTCTCCGCCGTTGCCTCTCGGCCCTCGCCCCGCCCAAACCGCGAGCAGTTGTCGCCGCGCGAGCGACATAGATGAAGGTGCAGGCCGCGTTTGCAACGCCACATTGCTAGCCCCCAGCCTGTCAGTTGCTACCCAAGCCACTAGGTATTACGTGTGGAAGCCTTGTTACACCATGAAGATTATGCTTACTCACTTGTTCGGGCTCTGGGACGTCTATTGGCCCAATGTAAGTCTACGAGTAAGAGCGAGATGAGCGAGCAGTGGGGCCGGGTTTGCCTATTTTGGCAATGGAGACTTACGACGCTCAAGGGTATATCGTATATCGGCCACTTCGCATTCTACAAGTACCGGACGATAAAAAATGTCCTTGAGGTTGCTTTTGTCCTTAAATTTCTTCTGTTTCATCCTCTTCCATGTGGTTTGCTTCCATTGGCAGCTTGATGCGTTGAGGATGTGCATGTCGTGGTGCCGTGGCGCAGCCGTTGGGTTACGCGTCGGCGGCCAGGCTTACGACTCTGTTGCGGGACAGAGAGTGAAGATGTTGGGTTTAATTACAGCGTCGGGGTCTTTTACTCTTTTTGGAAATAGATGTTTTATTGAATATCGCATTCGAAAGTTTAACCTGATGGCTGTGTTATTTTGTCTGCTGGGAACAAGTTATTAGGTTGGCGTACTCAAGTGACCTGATCAGCGCTTACAAGAGTGCGCTTTCAAGGCGGCGCCTGTCGACTTCACGTGCCTATTATGCCTCTCTACCCTGTCTTGCAATGTATATAGGTGCAGTTTGAGCGAAGAGGATATATTTTGTTTACGATTTCACTGTATTGGCTACGGCCGATATACCCAATTATGATGTTTACCCAACCCATTGCACCGTCTATGACGGGCCATCTGTGAGTAGCCACGGATCGCCGAATAGTTCTTTTGCTGTACTCTGTTCTTTCGGGTGATGCTCTGCTCTGCAGGCGCCCAAGAGTTGAGCTTATCTGGATAGAGTGGTTACGACGGTATGCGGTTGACGATCATGTTGAAGCCTCAGGCACTCAACCGGGTTGCTGTGTACTACGATACTAGCCAGGAGAAGACATACACATAGTACCTTGGCTAACAAACCCACGCCATTGTCACTGCGCAAAAAATGATTCTTTACCCTCTTGGAAAGAATATAAATGAACGGGCCCCTCCACTGTAAGCTTGCCGTCCTGTGTGTCAATGTCAGAAGCTTGTGCTAATCGCCGCGTGAGGTCCCTTGGACAAGTCTAATACCACAAGGGTGAGAGAAAAGACACACTTCAATGCTATATTTATATTTATTTGTTGGACTTGGCTCATCACTATAAAATTTGCTTACAATCACAATTCATCTCCCGGTACTTACAAACGTGGACCGTAAATCAAGTACAATCTTCCTCCCTCCCTCCCATTCGCAACCACCCGTGCCCACAACACCGTTGCGTCATTGGCTCCCCAGGAAGCTCTCCCAAGCTCTGATTGATTGCCCTGTTTGTGCCAACCTCATATTACAATCCAACACGTCACTGCCACCACCACCACCAGATTCTAGATCCTGTTTTTCCCTTCTTCAATCATCACCAAAAGGAAAAGCCATCAACGACAGATATCCCAATTTAACAATCCTCTTGGCTCTCTTGATTAACAAAATCTCCGATTCATCCCAGCCTACAGCTAGCTCCCAACCTTGAAAAGCTCCCAACTACCCAGTACACACAAAAAGCTCGCGTCATCAAACAATGTCAACGCAACACCAAAACACCCAATCCCTCACCAATACAATGCAAAACTCCGCCGCCGGCGCCGTGAACCTCGCCCACTCCTCCCTCGACCGCGTCGTCCCGCCCAACACGCGCCAACAAGCCTACGACATGGGCGTCGAGCTAGCAACCACTCGTCCCATTCTCTTTGTACGTTTTTCACCTCCTTTAAAAAAAAACCTGACCAGCCTTGCCCCAAGCTTTTTATTTTCATCACTAAACTAACTATTACAACTTTCATTATAGTCCTTTCTCTCCGCCCAGCTCATCTTTAGCTTCCTCCCCCTCCTCCTCTTCACCATCTTCGCCCTCTCCACCGTCGCCTTTGCCGTCGGCGGCGCCATCCTCTTTGCGCTCTTCTGGATCGGCATCGGGCTGCTCGTGCTCATCCCCACGCTCTTCATCACTGCCTCCATCGGCGTGCTTGTCTGGGCCTGGGCGGCTGGTAGCTTTGTTGTTGTCAGGGCTGTGTATCGTCGTGTTGCGGCGTATAACAACAACAGCAGCAGCAACAATGCCGCCACTACCACTGCTGCTTCACACACCAAAACCAGTACCACCAAGGGAGGTTCGGGTGGACAGGTCAAGACGGAACAGAATGGGAGTTCGTAGAGAACTATGAGCAATTGGGATTGAAAATGGGAAAAATGGATGCTACGACATAATGTGCTTTGATTTTGAACGCCTGGGTAATGATGGATACACACACAGTCTAGAATGACTATACCGGCCCTGCTATGGGCTAGTAAAGAGCATGGAAGTACAGGACCAAGAAATAATGCATGGCTGCTTCTTACACTCTTTAGACTTACCAGCCGGCAGCCGGCTAGGTAGATTATTTCACTCTTTTAATCAATAATGTCAACATATTCTTCACACTCAAAAATCGCAAGTTCTGTCCAGCAACGTTCTATTAACTGTCCGTTTACCAACTGCAAACCATCTGCACCACCGATCCTGATCCTGATTCTGATTCTACAAATGGTACATGCTTTACAAATACAGTCCTTCCGGCTCGCCCTCTTGCTTCGTCTTGAGCACCCGCTCCCTCGCCGTGCGCAAGTCTGCCATTTGCACCCGCATACGTCTCTCCCGCAGCGCCAACATGCCTGCCTCGGAGCAGATGGCCTTGATGTCGGCACCAGACAAGTCATCCTTTTGCGCGATAAACTCCTCCAGGTCGACGTCCTCGCTCAGGCTCATCTTGGAAGTGTGTAGGGTGAAAATCTTGCGCTTCGTGTTGTTGTCGGGTGTCTCAAACAGAATCTTACGGTCGATACGGCCAGGTCGAATCAGTGCAGGGTCCAGTGTGTCAATCTTGTTTGTCGCCATGACCACCTTGACATCGCCGCGATCGTCGAATCCGTCCAGCTGGTTAAGAAGCTCCAGCATAGTTCGCTGCACTTCTCGCTCACCGCCTGATTGTGATTCGTATCGTTTCGTACCAATAGCGTCGATTTCGTCAATGAATACAATCGACGGAGCGTTTTCTCCAGCAACCTGTCTCCAGTTAGCCTCTACCATGTCCACTCGAAACGGCTGCAACATACCTGGAAAAGCTGTCGGACAAGTCTTGGGCCATCTCCCAGGTACTTTTGAATAAGTTCACTACCAACAATACGCAAGAATGTGGCCGACGTCTGGTTGGCGACAGCCTTGGCCAGTAGCGTTTTGCCGGTACCTGGAGCACCATATAGAATAACACCCTTTGGCGGTTTGATACCCATTTCTTCGTACAGCTCGGGATGAAGCAGCGGCAACTCCACTGATTCTCGGACTTCCTGGATCTGCTGCTCCAAACCACCAATGTCCGCATACGATTCGGTCGGCGCCTTGTCGAGCTTCATCACACTGACCATCGGGTCCGTATCGTCCGTCAACACACCAACAATGCTGACGCTCTTGTGATGCAGTAGCACACTCGCGCCCGGCTCGAGAAGATCCTTGTCGACAAAGCTCATGATGCTGACGTAGTACTCGGGTCCAGTTGTGCTGCTGACGATGGCATGGTCATCGTCAATCAACTCTTCCAGGTTACCGACGCCCATCGGGCTACCGCGCATATCATCAACACGACCACGTTCATCAGCCAGTCTGTCGCTATCTTCTGGGCCAGAGGCCTGTCCCTCCTTGGCGGCCTTGGCTTTCCTCAGGCGCTCTTGGTTCTCGACGTATTCTTCTTCGAGCAGCAAGTGATCGTGGATGCGCTGCATTCTCAGGAGACGGAGCTTGCAGCGACTTGTCGGGTAGACTGCGGGAAGCTTGGCAGCGGCGCTGGAGCCGCCCTGCTTTCTCTTCTTGCGGCCGACTCTCGTGGTTGGCCTAGGGGGAGGCTCATACTTAGGCTTATCCTTCTGCGGGGGATGTTAAATCGATGCTCAACAACTGAAAGACACGGGTTGAGCTCAATGGTGCGCGCATACCTTTTTATCTTTGTCTTGGTTCCCGTCACCTCCTCCCATGCCAGACTGTCCTTGACCCTGTGAGGCGAGGTTAGCTAGTGTTTGGTGATTGAGAAATGGAAATCAGCTCACCATCTTGGCTGGTTCAGCTCAAAAGAGCTTGTTTTTGTCGTTAACCGAGGTAATTCGATGGATTCGGTGGGATTGCAGTCAGAAATCGGCTTGAAAACGTGATGCAGAGTCGATTCGCTGACGAGGTGATGGATCGAAGAGCATGGATGACGGAAGACGCAGGCGTGTTGCCATCAGGCGCCAGCGACCGCGACAGCTCCCTGGCGAGTCACGTGTGGGACCTTAGTAATCTCGCCATGACTTCAACGCCAGTTGGCACATGGCACCTTATCGCTCCTGTACACGCCGGAAGTTGGCAACGAAAGGAAAAATGAGAGAAAAATAAGCACCAATAATCGTTGGTTGTTGATCTTTTTTTTTCCTTGGCTTTTTGGAGTCCGTCTTTCTGTTCCGCAAGTAAAGGGCGTGCTACTTTAATTAAGTGGCAGACTCTGTATACACTCTTCTGTACAACGAGCATTCAGTAAACTACGAAACAGGTCTCGCCATACTACAGCATGTATAAAACAAATAATAATTGCCATTGAGAAAATATTCTAATAGCGAGACGAACCCATAAAACACCAAACAACAGATGCTTGATATATACTCACAAAAGCATGCCTGCTACAGCATCAAATGAAACAAGAAAATCCTCCAGCCATCTAATTACCAGAGTGGTTAAAAGCTAATTTTCTGCAATTCTAGTTTACAAAACAATCATGCTAGCACCAACAGCCATGGCGGCAACCAGATAGGTGCCGATGGAAAAGATGCTAGACATTTCGACAGAGCGCACACCGAAGCTCTCGCCATCGCTGCCGGAGCCACCAGTGGGCTGGCTGATGGCAGTAGTAGCGGTAGCAACCTTTTGGTTGGTAGCATCCGCAACATCCATCTTGTCTTGGCAGCCGTCTCCTGTGCTGGCGGTCTGAGTGGTAGCGCGTCCATCCCAGTCGCAGGCGTCGGAAGCCTTCTTCTGGGACGTGTAGTATGAGTCGAGGACAAAGTTGAGCTTCTCCTTGGCAGAGCACATGCTGTAGGCGCCAAAGTTACCAAGGGTGGTGTTGGCGCTGATACCGGCGCAGACCTTGGGGTCTTGGCCACAGACCTCTCCAAACAGCTTGCCGTAGTCGTCCGAGTCGACATCCTCAGAAACGACACACGCGCGGGAGTCGGTCATACACTTGCACAGCTTCTCGTCAGGGGTAGGAGGGAGGTTGGAGGACGCTTGCCAGTTCTCGGTGAGTTCGGGGCATTCGGCAGCCTTGAGTTCGGCAGGCTCGTATTCATCCATATCAATGCCCTTGGGGTCGGCCTTGGCGTGTGCCTTTTTGAGGCCGTCGAAATCATCTTGCTTTTCAGCCTTGCCATCCTTGACCTCGACAACACCTAGTGAAAACGGGAGTTAGCTGGGTTGGGGAGTATTACCGGTGTGGGGTTTGGGTAAACATACCATAGTCGTTGGCCTCTTGAAAGTACATGTAGACAATACCACCGCTGAAGACGCCAGTCATTTCATCCGAGTAGAGCGCGTCAGTCTCCTGCCAGATGCGGTCCTTGGCACCACTAGGCTCGTTGCAGCCGTACTCGGCGAGGAAGACGGGGACAGAGTAGCTCTTAAAGAACTCGACCTGCTTGTCGTAGCCAGACTTGGACATGCTGCTCTCGCCGCACCAAGAGTAAATGTTGTAGCCCCAAAAGTCAATAGACTCGTCGCTGGGGCCGCAGTTGAAGTAGTCAGCAATCTCGGCGCGAATTTCCTTGTCGTCGTTGGCGGCATAGCCAACACCCAGCCAGCGGCTAAACTGCTGGTCCTTGATGTACTTTTTGGTGTCACGGACGGCAGCCTTGACAAAGGCCGAGGCACCAGTGTTGGTAGCATTGTTGCTGACCTCGTTGCCGGCAAAGAAGCCCATGACGTTGGAGTACTTTGCCATTTCGTCGACGACATCCTTGTAGCGCTGGAAGAGCTCGGTGCTCCACTGGGGATCGTCACGGTTGACAGACAGGCTGGGCTCGCTCAAATCGGAGACAATGTAGATGCCGGCGTCGGTGAGCAGGTCCATGCAGGCCTTGTGATCGGCCGTGGGGTCGATGGCGTAGGTACGAATGATGTTGATGCCGAGCTCCTCGAGGATGGGAACGTCGCGCTTGCAGGCCTTCTCGTCGGCAAGAGGATCAATATACTTCTTGGTCGTGTCCGAGGTGGCGCCAGCAGCGGCGGTATCCTGCTGGTAGGCCATGCCCTTCATGAAGAACTGGGTGCCGTTTTCGTAGAAGAACTTTTGGCCCTGTGAACGACGGCACGTTAGAGGAGGCGTCTATGTGTGAAAGTCGGGCCTAATGTAGGATTAGAATGCGTACCTTCATGGTGATGGCGGGCAGGTCAGCAGCAAGTGCGCTGCCTGCAAGGGCAAGCAGCGTAGCAGTGTACTTCATTGTGAAGATTGGTGTATTGGTATCAAGATTGGATCGAGGCGTCAAAAGCAGGTATTGGAAGGAAGAGGGGGGAACAAAAATTATTGATTGTACAGGCGCGTACGAAAGAGCGTGAGAAGCGGCAAATTCAAACGAGGCAGCCAACCTCGAATTAGTAAAAGTGAAAAACGGTGAGGTTGAAATGAAACGAAAAAGCGTAATGAACGACGGATGCAAAGCAAAGCTGCAAAGGAGAGTCTGAAGAGAGAAGAAGGAAGAAAAAGGGAGTCAGAGACAGCAAGAAGACGAAACGAGAGGCGTGACAGGCTGTGGGCGACAAAACAACAAGATGAGGTGTCCCGTCACCCAATCATCAGCAGCTCCCGAGTCGCTTCATCCAATTGTTGCCCGTGCCGAGTGGCCATTCTCGCCCCGTTCCTCCCCTGTCTCTAGTGTGTTCCTGCAGCAGACTTAGACGGCAGCCGCCCAGAAGCTAGAACCGAGCCCAGACCACGATACCTAGCCCATGGTGGAGCGTCACAGCACTGTACGTCTGTAGAGTGCTCGTAAAAATGCGCCGCAACATGGGGCCTCGGAGACCCTGTTCATCAACACCAGGGGTGGTGTACAGCGGGGAGCGCGCCAACCAAAGCCAATACAGTGGTGAAGCAGATTCGACGAGGCGCAGCACCAGCACGAGCGCTAACTGCAAATTGCCACCACAGCGGGCGAGATCAAGCGAACAGCCAAATCAGGACAGCGGTGGTAGGCGGCCGCCAATCAGATGGCAGCGGCTGTCTTTAGTGTGGCACCCGCCTGGTCGATGCCAAATTCTAACCATGTCGGGAGCAAGCGTTAGTGCAAGGTTACAGTGGAGGCGCCGCTGCAATTTGGGGGACATTGCTCCGCACAAGCGTGGTTTCAGGCCATGTTTGGATCTCGAACAACTCGAACAGTCAGGAGTCAAAAGTCTACGAGTATTGTCATTGGCGAGGAACACGTCAAAGAGGAAATACCAATACCGTCCCCGGGTGGCCTGTTGAACGCGTAACCAGACTCGTACTCGATACTGGCGTTGTCGGAGAAGAACATCTGGCCACCTCGTCGTCTTCGTAGAAGACGTTTCGGTGGGCGTTTCCGCTCGTACCGCCTCATCACTCACGGTCCCAAGCCAAGAACAGGGGCCCAAGACGCCACAACGGGCCAAAAAGGGGGGAGTCAATCTCGGCGGCTTCTGGCGCCGGAATCTCTTCCTCGGCGACTCTTGGTTGTTTCCTTGGCTCAACTGACACGAGTAGCTTTGCTGAGCAGGTTTGTTCCAGACTCTAGTACAATTACAAAGATGCTGAGCACGCTGTATATGAGTGCAGAGTACGGAGTGGCGTACAGGCAGTCCATCAAACTGCACAACGCTATAGATGTATTCAATCTTCCAAGTTCCCAGACGAAGTAGGTAAGTAGCCGCCCACTGCGTATTTCTGTAGGTGCCTGCAAAACAACCCACTGCGCAACAAAAGCACGTGTACTTGTCGAAAGGGGCGCACCAAATTATGTACGAGATGCCACCAACGCCAACCGTTGGAGCACACCCACACCTTCGCATCATGCCATCGGAGTACCAGAATAGAAACAGCCGCGTCAACACCTCTCTCTCTCTCTCTCTTTCTTGGCTTCGTAACGCTGCTTCTTCTTATTGTTTTCCGTCTGGAATTCAATCTTCTCTCCTCGTAAGCAAAATCCTACAAACGCATCTGTCCATACCCCATCATCACCTCTTTGTGCCCTACTCGCCACTTTTCAGGTTCGCCACGTTGGTCAGCTACATGATGCTCATCTGCTCGACACAGCCATCACAAAGCATAGTCAGCCCATGTAAATGATGGAATCATCTTCTTGCTCCAGCTAAACTGTAGTTCTTATGCCTCCGACCCCACCTCCATAACCGTTCCGTGACCTTTCGGCACTTGTCGCCATGACGGTCCGGTGACGGAAGCTGTGGGGCCACCGGGCGGCATCATCGGGCGAACATCATCGGGGCAACCATGCAAGGCGCAGCATCACGAGAACAGCCCGGGACAAAGAATATGTTATAGGTGGTTGCTATTTAATAGAATTGCAAATCTTGACAACTTTCATTGCTTTCTCATTATTCACTCATCGCTGCTATTTTAATTTACCAGCAAAATACCAATCATTGCCATGGAAAATCGACACTATCGCGACGAGATCCCTTACCCACCAGAGCGTCAGCCTTTGCACGAGAGAATCGGCGTCTGGCGTACGACTCACCGACTATGGGGCAAGGTGCTTTACGGTATTGGAACTGCATACGACAAGACCCTCGGAAAGCGATAGGATTCCAACAAAAACAGTGTAGACAGTCGACGATTTCCCTGCTGTATCTATACTCGACGTGGCAAGGAAGTTGAGGGTGTCAATATGACGATCCGACCATAATTCCTCTGCGCCACTGTAAAGGACTGAACAACATGCAAAGGCATACGCATGCATTACTCAAGATATGGAGTTCTCACAAGTCTCTCCCGGCGTCGTGTTGATGTAGATGCAAATGCCCGTGGCATGCATCGTAAACACGGCTGCAACTCAAACAACGAGACCCGAGCACCTTACGAGGCCGATGACGAGAACTAGAAAGTTCTATTTGGCAAACTCTACCCATCAAAGTAGAAATTCAGGACCATCACAGAGCGAACCGAGTCGTGTCGCAACAGACGACTTTGGGCGAGTACATGCATAATTCATAATGACTATAGAGTTTTATATACCCAAGACCTTTTTATAGACTACACACAGAAAGATAGATTATATCAACATACTAAATGGCAAAATACCATTGCTTACAGCTCGTGTAGTTTGCCAGTTTCACACTGCAGAAGGGGTTGCTTTTCCGATTAGGACTGTGTATTTATAAACAACTGTTACCATTTTTCCGCTACCACGTATTTGATATGGTCTGCACAATACTGCTGCCTCTATAGTGCCCAGATAAATGCCCAATTCATATAGCTAGTGTCTTTTTATTAGAGCCGAATATTCACTTTGCTTTCACGCGAAAAGATTCAGCAACCATAAGAAGAACATGGCTGCAAAATCAATCTACTTCAGTATAGGGTAACCTATGTCAACATCACGGTCCGTCATTGGAGGCACCTGCCAGATACACACGCAATAACCGTCGCATGCAGCAATTATTTTCCTTCTAAAATTTTGACAAAATATCTGGAGTTGCTAATTTCATTTCACAGGGACTTTTAAGCCTCCCACCGTAACTATTCGTGAGCAGAGCAGAATTTTGTCGTCGTTTCGGCCAATGTGCTCACCTTCACCAAACGCTGACGCAGTCAAGTGCTTACCATGAGTAATTACTGGTAATACTTGTACTGTACACCGTAGGAGCCGGCTTTTCCGTTGCCGACGTAGTTTTCCAGTGTAAGTACTTGTTTTACAAATTTTCTTCAGTGTCTCCATTCTTGATAGACTCTCAGCACATGCAACCTAGTTCCCGCGCAGGCTAGTCATACCTAACGAACGCAGCACCATCTTGTAGTTTATACGAGTAGCCGTAATCTCCGACCGCGGCTACCTCGAAACGAGCTTGTCTCCCGTATCTTTAGCAAACAAGGCAAAATATTGCCGTAGCGCCCTCAGTGACCCGCATAGCGCGGGAGCCAGCGCTAAAAGGTGACACTGGCGCCAGAGGACCAGGCCCTCCTCCGTGGGAACATCCCACGAACCACCCCCTTCACGGCCCATCGGCATCGTTGATGGGTCTAGAATCGCCGCGCTCTCGGCTCTATTATGTGTGCTTCAGACACCGGAAAAATTGTTGTAGATTTGGACTCTGCAACCAACTGTTCATGCAGGGGTTGAGATTTGTGGCCTAGTAGACAGACCTGTCGTTGGCTTTCGCTTATTGCCACTGTCCAAGAGACTGGCTGTAATGCTGATAAAACAGCGTCCTAAAGCAAGGGCGCACTTGGCTAGGTACAGGCTCCTAGATTGAGCGCTTCTTAAACACAGGACAGAGTCGGGGTATTACCCAGCTTGTACTCTTACTGTAGCAAGGATGCTATACACCCGATAATCACCACGCGAATATACTTTACTTCTTGTACAAGTCGAGTGGTTTCCCAAACGGGTATTATGTAGGCCACTATTGTAATGTTGAATGAATCATTAGAGAATACTAGACGGCTCTAGGGAACATTTAACAAGTAATTGACTCTGCAAGAGTTGCCTCGCTATATCAGGCTCCGCTTCCGCCTGGCAAAGAGCTGTAAAAAAGGTTCAAGTAGCCAATTGTTGGTCAGCCGGGATTCTATTGAGGTAAAAGAAGCTACGAGTACACAGTCAGCCAGAACCACGCTGACGCATTCGAATTTTTCGTACGAGTCGGATGATCGTCCCCCACGAGTTAAGCGGCAGCGAACGGGCCGCTGTCATAAAATAATTAATGGGGAAACGGAGAACAGTGGATGATTCAAGTTGGGGGAAATGGGTACGGGCATGAGCTGTAAAGCACTATACTTGCCTGAGGCTAATATGCTGTTAGAGTGCGAAGAAGGAGTTGTGCATTACGTTAACAAAAACAGTAAATACTAGGTACAGCATGAGCTGCGATGTCGAACACGTCAGCAAGTACCACAGCTACTGGCGTATTAACCTACGTTTATGAGCAAGAAGAAGCCTCTACGAGCACGAGAAGGATTGCGTGGAAAAGACGAGCGCAGCTTGTGGTCGCACCCCAAACCCTGCTGCTATGTAATTGCATGTCAGGCCACGTCGTATTTATTACGCATGCTACAAGCCTCTTAAAACCGTCTTCAACCTTTTAACAGATTGACACCTCGGGCCGAGCATTGCCGCCTCGTCAAAGCAAGGACAGAGAATAATTTTATTCTATTGACTATAACACTATCCCTAGTACGACGAGAGCAAAAGCCATCAGCTGCTATTTATAATTACTTGCCATACTCGTAGTGTCGAACAGGATTTTGCCGTGAAACATGCCAAGAGACTTCAGAACAAAGGTTTGGCATCCGGCGAGCAAAATCAAAACGCCCGATGAACTGACCAAGATCTTTGGCCCGCCGGCCGGCTCTAGCTGCTTGGCAATTGCTGGCGACTCGTTTCGAAGCGCAAGCACACGCACCAAGGGGGGACGACGCTAGGGATAAAGCCACGCCCAATTTTATACGTTGCATGCCAGCAATAGCTCCGCGACAAACTGAGTTTAAGTTCTCTTGAATCCTTCACACAAGGGGGAAGAAGGGACTTTTATATTTTTCGGTCGGGTCGTCGCATATCGGCGAATGCCCAGGCTGTTGGCTTCAACCCAGGGCAAGATACAAGCCCGACGTACGCGGGATTGCGCGACCCATTTATGGGGGAAAGTAAAAACAGGCAGCGTTGTGTACAGGTCTCGCCCCCCTGACGATACCGTACGAGTAAACCGTAGCAGTAGACATTCGTTAATGTCAACTAGCTTCCAGAAGACCCGCTGGCCCCCCTCGTGAGCCGCATTTGCTGCCGATCCTGGGCTTGAGGCTGTGCTGTGGACTATTTACAAGAAGGGATAATTACTGCTTGATACTTGCTACATAGCGCCCTGGAACCCTTATGAGTATTCTCTAGGCCGGGTACAAAAATAGCTCGACAACTAGGAGCGGTAGCGCAGTGGCGTGGTTCCTCCTTTGTGGTCCCTTTTCTTGGACCGTACGGAGTACAGTACAGTGGCTTAAGCACATCGTACGACGGAATACATACCGAGGCGGGCAATACAAAAGTCTATGGTACAGTAGTATCTATGTTGTGAAGAGCTGAATGAGGGACTAATGGGACGATTAGAATGACTTCGAGTATGGGAACTCCCAAGCAAGTACTCACATCTCTGTTGGCAACCCTGTAGCGGCTCAGTAATTTGACGAGAACCACGACACACTATTGTCACTAGCACATTCTTTGCGCGGCACAGCGAAGATGTAAACAACAACATTTGGATGCGAGAAGCTCAAGGACATGTTTCCAAAGTATCCCATAAACTCTACCTAGCACTCTGTCGGACGAAGTATGCACCGGCAAGAGGTCCGCCTCAAGCTTTTACCATCACAACAATGACACAGACATCTGCCAAACCCCATCCCTTTGCGTTTTCTCGAGTTCGTGCCCCAGATAGTCTGTGGACCTCTATGGTCCCACACAAGCATCAATGGAACAGGTCCTTCATTTGGCGCCACGTCGTACGGTATACTACTTCGTAGTCCGTACTCAATGGCACATCCGGAAGCTCGGGTGGAGATTCACACCATCATCAAGACGCTGCCGATCGTCCGCCACAGAAGCCCTTTTCGGCCTTGTTTTTGTCTGTAATTGGGGAGGCCCGCTACCCGGGCAATCGCACTGGGCCCTACGAAGTAGGCCTCTGTGTACTCCGTACATCCCGCTAGCTAATGTTACATGCCAAACAGACCAAGTGCAAGTTGTACAGCAACCATCTTGCTGAGCCATCTCACTGTGGAGACGTCTTAACCCCCGAAAACCGCTTCTCCCCGGCCTAGACTCCCGGCCGGTCGGTCAGAGTTTCGTCTACTGGGTCAATGTACCGCTCATCAATGCCTGTAATGATAAATGACCCGGCCCATTGATGTGGATGACGTTGGTCCCTGCATTCTTAGCCCTTGTCTCTTTGCTCGTTGCCCGGAGCCCAAGGTGCCTACATAAAGCCCGGGTCCCGTCACGCTTTCAATTCTCTCTGTCCTGTATCCCATTTGCAATTACACTCAAGTCTGTTTTACTTTCAAACCCAAGAAAGGTTACAACTTTGTTCTTCTCAAAAAAACAATCAAACTTCCAATCAGCCAAAATGAAGTACTCCGTTGCCGCCGCCACCCTCGTCGCTCTGGCCTCTGCCCAGAGCCTCGGTGATATCCCCTCTTGCGCCGTCCCCTGCCTCGGTGACGCTGCCTCTGCCGCCGGCTGCGACGAGAGCGACATTGCTTGCCTCTGCAAGAACGTCGAGACCATCCAGATGCAGGCTGCCAGCTGTGTCATCGAGGAGTGCGGTCAGGACAAGGCTCTCAGTACGTCATTCTCTATTCAACCTCGTCCTTGAGACATACGTATACAGCAACCCAGATTCACTAACATGCTTTTCCACAACAGATGAGGTCCTCCCTGCTGCCAAGGCTCTCTGCGAGAACAGCGGCTCTGGCATGCCCTCCTCCATGCCCACCATGAAGACCTCCATGGAGTCCAAGCCTCCCATGCACACCTCCAACACCATGACTCCTCACCCTACCGGTCAGCTGCCCACTGGCAACAACACCCAGGCCCCGCCCCAGCCCACTAGCATGCCCCCCGTCACTGGCGGTGCTGGTGCTGTCGGCGCTTCTCTCGCCATGCTCGCTCTCGGTGCTCTTGCCCTGTAAATGGGGTCAATGAGCTCCTTGGGGTAGTTTGCTACGAGTAATTTGTGACTGGATAAATTGACAATGGGCCCACGTAAATTTACACCGGCTTGAATGATAAAACGGATACAGAGAAGTGTTGGCAGAAAAAGCCGACCTGTAATTACAAAATAATAAAACCAGTTTACTGGCTAATAATAACTTTTTTTTTCTTTTGAAAAATGACTTGGTTTCTTTTGCGTAACTGCTAAATTCGGGAAGCTGTGAAGCTACTCGTACTGCCCTGTTCTGCTTTCTTGCTAATGAGACCTGCTGTCTTGCCTGGACTTTGGATGCTGCGAAAGAGGCTGTTCAACCTTGTGAGGGTATCATTTGTTAGTCTCCATGCTGACAACCTTCTGCTAATAGAAGTACAATATCGTTGCAGTATCAATGGCATCTAGATCGCAGTGTCCCACCAACATACGTAGATGGGCTTCCTCAAAGTGTCACAGCGAATGCCTACTCCGATTACGCCGGAAGCTACTCGCATGTATTGTTCTCTGCCTTACCAGGCGTATTCTGTGCGGATTAAGCGAAGAATTGACTTTTTGCCATCCTCATCTCGTGTGGCCGCTTCTGGTAATTGGGTAGTAGCTCTGCCGCTTGGGACAAAAAGTTACAGATTAACGTTTTGCACCAACAGCTCCACATCGGATGGTTTACGGGAACACTTTTGGACAAGATCGACAGTACAATCAATGTAAGCCGCCGTAATAAAAGTTTTCAAACGGTTGAGGAAAAGGAAACAGAGCTCAGCGGCTGAGCTCGGCATTTCATCTGCCGCGATTGCTTACTCCAGACCGTTGTAGTTGTACCTCCTAGGCAGGCGGCATGAAGCTTATTGAGCCGTCAAGGTCTATTTCTAGCTGTCGTTGACTTGTACAAGTCAGCACTCTGAAAAAAAAAAAAAAAAAAGCCTCACTAGGCTGTACCTAATTCGGTCTTCGGCAATGGAGCTTCTCGTACACCCTTCTGCCTTGCCATTGTCCGCTGTTCAAAAGCATACGCGTACCCAATAAGCTTCGCCTCGGACCACTTGCTTCCGGAAAAGCTCATCCCAAACGGTACTCCCGGTCCTGTATTGACAAGAGTATGCGTATCATCCCATGAAACAGTGGCGTCAGCAGGATGGAACCCCAGCGGCACAGTCACCATTGGTGCTCCTGCTACAGCCGACCAGACAGAAGCTTCAGTAGTTGGCATGATTATAGCATCCAAGTTGTGCTTTTGCAGCGTACCAGGCAGCCCCTTTTCCTCACAGATTTCCTTGTAGCTGTCAAGTAAAGCTTGAAATTTCGCCGTGTCAGTGTTATCCCAACCTTGCTCGATAGCCTGTTCCCAAGAAGCTGTGTTCCGGCCCGGGTAGCTTTCATCTGGGTGCTTCTGCGTCATCTCAATCATGTCTTGAACGTTCTTTACGCCGCTTGGGTTCCGATCAAGCTGCGAGAAATAATGAGCAACATTGACCGGAAAATCCGCGCGAAACATTTTCTGCTCAAGAGGCTCAATCGCATCCACCGTAGTCTCATAATCAACCTCAACAACCTCAGCACCCGCATCCTCGAAAACTTTCAAAGACTCGCGAAAAGCAGCAATCTCAAACTCAATACCACCTTCTTTGATGGCCACGATTGCTTTCCAAGGTACACCAAGGCGCGCTCCCTTGAGCGCATCCGACTTGCAAGCAGCAACGTAGTCCGGTACGCCTGGAATAGCACCAGTATACTCATCATTGGAATCCTTGCCCGCAATAACCTGCAAAATCGCAGCAGCATCCCGGACTGTACGCGCCATCGGCCCAACAGAATCCTGGTGCTCTGTAATGGGAATCACGAGATCTCGCGACGTGAGCCCTACAGTGGGCTTGATGCCGACAATGTTGTTACGCTGCGACGGGCTGACTATAGACCCGTCCGTCTCTGTGCCGAGGGCTGCAAACGCGAGTCCCATGTCCGTAGCTACGCCGCTGCCGCTTGAGCTTCCGCTCGGGTTCTGTTTGTCGTGATACGCGCCAAGTGTCTGTCCTACGTGCGCTGACCACCCGTCCATTGGCTTCGTTCCCTTGTCGGACCGAAAGTTGGCCCATTGCGTCATGTTGCAGCGGCCGATGAGGACTGCACCGGCTTCGCGCAGCTTCTTGGCTACAGTTGCGTCCCTGGAGACGGAGGCACCGATGAGGAGATGCGAGCCAGCTGGATGGGTGTTGAGCGAAAAGGCATGGAGTGGTGGGACACCTGGTTACGGACCTGTGTTGTCCATCTTGTCACATGTCGCAATATTGTTCTTGATCAGAATTGGTATACCATGGAGATGTCTATTCCTTGTGTCAGCTGTATCAGAGAGTCACAAACGATGGGTAGTTTACTACATACCCTCGTAGGTTGCCCTTTGAACGCTCCTCATCGAGGGCTGCAGCGATGGCAAGCGCATCAGGGTTCGTCGTTGTAGCTGCATTGACCGTTGATTTTGTCTCTTCGATGCGAGACAGGTACGCCTAGACTGTAAGCATGTGTCAACACACGAATATCAACTGGGCTAAATACCTTGACTAGATCGACGCTCGTAGCTGATCCTCTCTGGAGCGCCTCTCTCAACTCATCGAGCGTGATTTCGCTCAGAGGGGGGAATGGCTTTGCTGACATGTTGTGGAAAGCGATATGGCAATAAAGAAAGCCTGGAAAGCCACCTAATGGTCCTCTCTATGACCGGTTGACGACGGTCGTGGATAGCCCGCGATTATAAAGGTGCTGAAAATTGACACGCATGTGTGGGGGAACCAGCTATCATAAGTTACTAACTAGTCTCTTCACTCTCTCCGACACCACGTCTCTCACAGCAAAGGTTACTAGCACGCATTCCTCGATTCCATTTCCATGAGTTGTTGTGATCCGCTTGATTAACTTGTCGTGATGTCTACGTTCACTCGGCAGTTACATATACCACAATCACTTCAGTATAAAATTGGCGTCTAAATTAACATAAAATTCATAAATTCCAACTCTAACTAAGTGAGTTACGTTACAGTATAAAGCTTAAAATAAATCCATTGCATAAGTGCCATTAAACCCCTTTTTCATTTTATATTGGATATCACTTAAAGACGGGGCTTGCCGCTGGGCGCAGCCTCGAGGTCGAAGCGGTCCAAGTTCATGACCTTGGTCCAGGCGGAAACAAAGTCCTTGACAAACTTCTTGTCGTTGCTGGGGGTGGCGTAAACCTCGGCAAGAGCGCGGAGCTCGGCGTGAGAACCAAAGACGAGGTCGACGCGAGTGGCGGTCCACTTCTGGGCACCGCTCTTGCGGTCGCTGCCCTTGTAGACGTTGCTGCCGGCAGGCTCCCAGACGGTCTCCATGTCCAACAGGTTCTTGAAGAAGTCGTTGGTCAGGACACCAGGGCGCTTGGTGAGGACACCGTTGCCAGAGCCGTCATAGTTGGCGTTGAGGGCACGGAGACCACCGAGGAGGACAGCCATCTCGGGAGGAGTGAGGGTGAGCAGCTGGGCACGGTCAACGAGCCAGTGCTCAGTCTTGTCCGCGGCAGCGTTGCCGTTGTAGTTGCGGAAACCGTCGGCAACGGGCTCGAGGTAGTTGTTGGACTCGATGTCGGTCTGGTCCTGAGAGGCGTCCATTCGGCCGGGGGTGAAGGGAACGGTGATGTCGTGGCCGGCATCCTTGGCGGCCTTCTCGACACCGGCGTTACCAGCAAGGACGACGAGGTCGGCAATGGAGACGCGCTTGCCGTTGGCCTGAGACTCGTTGAAGCGCTTCTGGAGCGTCTCGAGGACCTTGAGGACCTCGGCGAGCTGGGCGGGGTTGTTGACCTCCCAGTCCTTCATGGGGGCAAGGCGGATACGGGCGCCGTTGGCACCACCACGCTTGTCGCTGCCACGGAAGGTAGAGGCAGAGGCCCAAGCAGTGGAAACCAGCTTGGAGACGCTGAGGCCAGAGGCGAGAATCTCGCGCTTGATGGAAGCAGCATCGTTCTCGTCAATGACGGGGTGGTTCAGTGTGGGGATGGGGTCCTGCCAGAGGAGCTCCTCAGAGGGAATCTCGGGACCAAGGTAGCGAGCCTTGGGGCCAAGGTCACGGTGCAGGAGCTTGAACCAAGCGCGCGAGAAGGCATCGGCAAACTCGTCAAAGTTCTCATAGAAGCGGCGAGAGATCTTCTCGAATCCGGGGTCCATGCGCATCGACAGGTCAGTGGTGAGCATGCGGGGCCTGTGCTTCTTGTCGGGGTTGTAGGCATCGGGAATGATTTCATCAGCGTTCTTGGCAACCCACTGGTTGGCACCAGCAGGGCTCTTCTCGAGCTCCCACTCAAACTTGAAGAGGTAGTCGAAGAACTGGTTGCTCCACTTGGTGGGAGTCTTGGTCCAGGTGACCTCGAGGCCGGAGGTGACGGCATCAGTGCCCTTGCCAGAGTTGAAGCCGTTCTTCCAGCCGAAGCCCTGCTGCTCAATAGGGGCACCCTCGGGCTCTGGGCCAACGTTGCTGGCGGGACCAGCACCGTGGGTCTTGCCAAAGGTGTGACCACCAGCAATGAGGGCGACAATTTCCTCGTCGTTCATGGCCATGCGGCCAAAGGTAGTTCGGATGTCGCGGGCGGCGGCAATAGGGTCAGGGTTGCCGTCGGGGCCCTCGGGGTTGACGTAAATCAGACCGTGGCTAGAAAGCGTCAGGTTAGTATCAGAATAGTTTTGATAGACCAAAAATGATATCGGGAGGCGCAGGGCGTGGGAGGATGGCTCATCTAAGTGCCATCATGTCGAGGGTGCGGTTGGAGCCGCAGTCGGTGAAAATAGGTTCGGTAGGCATAAATGGGATACAACTTACTCTAAAACGAATTGTTAGCAAAAATTCCATTTAAAACAAAATAATCATTGGGGTAGTAATGGAGTTGACTTGTGTAGAAGGGCTCAACTGTTGGTGTTGGTGAAGTGGGGCAAGCCGGGGATGCGGAATTCGGCGTTGGGTGAAAGTTGACGGGTGCAAACTTACGGGTAGCGCCAAGGGGAACGGCGAGATCTCTGTTGTGAATATCCTTGTTGGGCTTGCCGTCGGCACTGGCGTGACGGTCTTCGTTGCCGAGCCAGGTCTTCTCAGAGCCCCAGTAGACGGCCTCGTCCGATTCCCACGTGTCGGCACGGCCACCGGCGAAGCCAAAGGTCTTGAAGCCCATGGTCTCGAGGGCGACGTTGCCAGCGAGGAGCAGCAGATCAGCCCAAGAGATGCTGTCGCCATACTTTTGCTTGATGGGCCAGAGCAGGCGGCGGGCCTTGTCCAGGTTGCCATTGTCGGGCCAGCTAAAGAAAAAGGTGGGTTTGGTTAGTTTTCGTGTCGCTGGCGAGAGTAGGTGGGAGCGAGTCAAGCTTACCTGTTGAGGGGAGCGAAGCGCTGTTGGCCCTCGCCACCGCCACCGCGGCCGTCGAAGACGCGCTGCAAAGTCCAGTCAGTTGAAATTGTTCGAGTTGGCGACCAGAGTCGCCCAAGAAGGGGGGTTCCCAAAAACTTACGTAGGTACCGGCAGCGTGCCAGCTCATACGGATAAACAGACCACCATAGTGGCCAAAGTCGGCGGGCCAGAAGTCCTGAGAATCCGTCATCAGGGCGGCCAGGTCCTTCTTGACGCCGGCATAGTCGAGCGACTTGAAGGCCTCGCGGTAGTTAAAGTCGGCGCCGAGCGGGTTGTTGGCCGGGTTGTTCTGGCGAAGGATGCCGAGCTTGACAGCCTCGGGGAACCAGTCGGCGTTCTTGGTGCCCGAGCCGGCACTGTGAATGACGGGGCACTTGCTGGGAGCCATTTTCTTGCGCGGGTTGTTGTCTTCTGTAGACGTCGATATTTCTCGCTTGTGGGAGACGGCGACTTTAAAGTCAGAGGACATTGGGATCAAGGAAGAAGGGGAAGAGAAGAGTGGACGGATGAGGTGGCGGCTGTTTGCTTTTAAGAAGGACATGGAAGAGAGGGAAACGGGTGATGGGGAGTGGGTAGGTAGGTAGGCAGGCAGGTTGGGAGCGAAACCGTTCCGTTTGGCGGACAAGATGGGTACATACATACAAACCATACATATACCTACATTCACACGTAGCTACGGCAGGCCACCTACCTCAAATTACGCATTTCTCGTAGCCGTGACGACCCTTCTCTGGGACCTAGAACCCCCCCAAAGAGGCACCCGAGGGAGCGAGGGGGAGGGGAGGGTCCCGATCCTGGTCCCGTTGCATGCAAACAGGACACTATTCTGGGTCCAAGCCAGTGTTTCCCCGCCCTGGTAGAATCCTCAATGACCCCTCGAAACGCGCAGGCAATGGCAATTCAGAGCTCCTGATAGGCTCATTGCAGGCCTCGCCAACCTTGTTGGGTTTTCTTGGTTTCGGCGTGAGGGACGTTGTCGCACCGCAACGGCAGCAGAGAGCGATATCGTGGCCACTCAGCTTCTTGGTAATTGCAAGCCAGCCGAGATCCAGAGGTCGGGGGACCCCCATATTCACGCTAGTACGTCACAACTCTGTGCAGTCGCTGTGCATTACTGCTTTTGTCCATGATCTTGTTCCTGCCTTGCACAGGCAAACAAACGACGACCCCTCCTGGCAACTTTGCCGGTGCCGGGCAAACATGTACAAGCATACACACTCGGCCTACTCTCGGAAAACTACATCAGCTGCTTCAGCATTTTTTTTTTTTTTAAGAAGAACAATGTTTCCAAATTATCATCAATGACGCATATATCATAATTTACAAACAATTCCGCTTAAACTCAATCCCCAAACCAAAACATGCATTCACACGTCCTCTTCATTCTGCAATTCCTGGCGACGTGCGACGGCCCATCTCGCTGCGGAGGCGGCCGTGCCTCGCTCACACTTGCCCCCGGGAGACACCGCTGAGCTGAGACCCGATCGATACACTCGTACAGGACCCATGTGTGCTGTCCTGTTCCTGTCAAAGGCCCTTGATCCCCCCGGCCGGAGCTCGGTATTGTCCCGCAAAACCGCCTAAAGGGTACCACACAGTCACACTCGCCCACCCCGCTCATGTACATGATAGGCCCGGGTGTCCGCGTACGCCGAAACATGTCCATCTCAACAGCTTTTGACATAAAGACTACATGTTATTCAAGTTGGAAAACTGGAAATCGAACCCGAAGAAGGCTCTCAAGGCAATTGACTACGTAGAATGAATAGTAAGCCGTTGTTGCGGCCTCTGAAGAAACAATTCCAGACATAAACTTTGTTCCAAATTCGCCGGGGAGTGGCGTCGTTGCTCGCCCACCATCAACACCACTGGACCCCTAGAACATTCTACCACAACGTCCGAGGTATTCCCCATGTATGCGTATATCGCAATCTTTGCCTCTTCTTAGCCAAATCCGATAACGCTCCGTAAAGCGCGCCATTACTACGATTACTTGCCATGTTCAAATGGCCTTCAGCAGCTGTAATTAAAAAAAAAAACGTCCCGAGCGTCCTCCGGGCAGAAACCGCGGCACATGCGGGCCAAGCTCGCCGTCGCCCGGTCACGTGGAAGCGCGCCCGTCCGGCTTGGTGGCACGAAACTGGCGGAAGGAACCTCTCCAAATTTGGAATGTCGCTGGCACTTGCCGTATCAGGACAGTCATGGCGACGCTACTACTGTGCATTATTGCAGCCCACCACCCCTGGCGTATCCTTCGCGGCTAGGCGGTGGCATTTTGACAAATGCATCTCGGACGATATCGGATGATGTCACAGTCGTAATGGGCCAATTAAGCGGTCAGGCGTTGTATATTCGCCTTGTCGTTTGTCAAATGTTTTCAACGTTGTACTGGCCATCGGCGCCACACAAGTGTCAATCGGCGCCATTCGTCGAATCAAATTCCGTGTATTAAACATCAATGCTTTATGCTAGTTTTCGCCGTCGCCCGTTTTCTCCGATGCAACGACGACTAATTTGCTCAAAATTATAATGTACAAGAAAAAAAAAAGAAAACCATGAATCAATATAATGCACAACGCCAGCCGTGAATATAGACCTTGAACCGTGGTCTCGCTTATGCCTCTCGCTTATGCCTCCCGCTTCTTTATCATGCAGGGTTATATCTATACCGCTTCTTATTCTCCTCTACCCACCACCGAGTCATAAAGCCCACTTCCTCGGCCCATTTCGACGCTTCAACGCCGTGCTTCTGCTTTACCGTCTTCAGGAATGAGTGGAAGCCAAACGAGACGGTCGGCTGCAAATCATTCGGGTCGCTGGCGCTATCTCCAAAGTACCACTCGACATTCTCTACCATTGGCACCACAATGCGCCATGTCGGGTGCTGGGCGTTGCGCACGCTGAGAGTCGAGCGACCTGGGTTCATCACGTTGAACTGCCAGTCTGACAGCCCTGTAGCTTCAGACTCTGTTCTCAGAGGACGAATCATGGACTGTCCTTCATAGTTTCGCGTGAGGTCTTCGGCGGCTTGACTGGCCGTGTCGGTCAGTGAGCCCGTCTCTCGCAGCAAGTCCAGTATAGTTGGCAGGATCTGCAGCGACTGTACTTGCGTGTCAATCGAAATCTGCGGCAGTTGCGGGTGAGAAATCACCAGCGGAACATGAAAGTTGTTCACGTTGGGGTTTTGGTACGCTGTGACTGCGCCTTGCTCTGCAATTGCCAGGCCGTGGTCGCCCACCATGACAACGAGCGTCTCATTGGCAACCTCTTGCTCGTCGAGGATGTTGTAGATTTTATTCAGCCAGCCATCGACGTAACCGACGGCATTGACGTATCCTGACAAGTCTTTCAAGTCGCCGTCGTCAGACAAGCGGACAAACCCTTCACCTTCGGGAATGCCAAACGGGTGATGTGTCGTGCTCGTAATGTGCGACAGCATGACCCTTTCCTTGTCACGCTTGGCTCGCACAAAGGCATCTCTGACGTAGTCTTCAATGGCAACCTCTGCCATGCCGTAGTAGTTGATATCGGGGAGGTCGACCTTGCCAAACTTGGCCTCATCGCTTTGGAGATACTCCTTTGTTACCGCATCTCCCTCGGCGTAGCCCATTGCAACCAGCTGAGGGGCCTCGTTATCAAAACTGTCGGTAATCGATTGCATCATGGTTGAGCGCCAGGGGTAAGAAGCATATGGGCGTGAGCTGTTACCGGTCTCCTCGTTCTTGTTAATGGTGTCAAAGGCACTCAATATTTGCGGCAAGCAGGGCTGGTAAATATTGTTCTTGTACTCGACATTAAAGTCAGCCACCAGGGGCGTCACTCCGCACATGGTTCCAGTGAAGCTCTTTCTTGTGTAAGTCGCTGTAGTATACGCATTATTAAAGTTTAGGCCGCCGCGAACCGTCTTGTTTCCGTGTTCAAAGCCGTCGTCGTAGTCGCCAGTGAGATAATTCGCCATTGGCGTCAGATTGGAAATCCTCTCTTCAGCGTCTTTGGGGAATTTTCCGTCCTTGAAAGAGTCGGCAAGTTTCTTGTAAATGTAACCATCCTTCTTGATAGGAAACACATCTTTTCGGGTGCTTTCGAGTTTGATGACAACAAGGTGTCGGATATCGATATCGGCAATCTTGTCGCGAAGCTCTGGCAAGAGGTCTCGGTCGAGGTTGGAGATATGGAGAGGGTCTGCTTCGGCGTTGTAGTGTTGCTTCCCATCTTCGTACCAATCTTCGAATCCAGGGAGAACTGTGTCTTTGGGTAGCCATGAGAATGGGATGGGTTCCGTGAGGGCGCTGCGAGTGTCCCAGTCGCGGTTGATGCCGTTTCCATAGTAAGGCAGTAGTACAGCCAAAACCGCTGTTGAGTGTGTAATATCAATCAAGGGAAGAAGGGGAAGTGTCCAGGACATGTATGCATAGGACGATTCAGATGGTCGAACAATCACCAACACAATCTCCAGCGCAATAGCAATCATGAAAAATATGCGAATGTACCCCCTGTAGTTGGAGTTGAGCAGCTTGTCCTCCAGGGTATGATTCAGCAAGTAGTCACTCTTGCGCTCTTCTCCAAAGGCCCCTTCACTGTCTTGCTGCGGAACATAGGAGTAGCTGGCTTGCTCACGACCCATTTTCCAACGTCCTGGAAGTCGGCTTGCAACGGCGCCCACGGCGCTCTTGATTACTTGCAGGGCAATACCTGCAATAGCAGAGCAAACGTCTTGAAGAAACCAACTCAAGGTAATCAACGAAGCCGCAGTTAGTGTTGCAGAGAGCAATCCAGACAGAAGGACTTTGCGGGAAGACTTGTTTCCAGCAAAGCCGACATTGCGCCACTGCAGCTCTGTTCCTGCTACCGTGTAAAACGAAATATTGACAGTTGCCAACACGAGCAAAGCCAGGGTGAAGACGGACGCAAATGTCAGAGCGACAGCCCGGAGTCGAGGTGAAGCACTCATGGACTGATAGTCAAAGAGGAATCGGAGTAGCAGCAGCAAGGCTGCATCTTGGGCAAAGAAGGTCGAGCCCCAAAAAACAAAGTCAGTACTCGACAATGCTGCCTTGTGGGCGTAAAGATGAACGCTCTTGGACGCGAACAAGCAAGTGGCAGCAATAGTAAAGGCAAACTTTCTGTTTGCAAAGCGCGATCCTACAGCAAGGAGGATGGCTACAAACCCAGAAAAGCAACGAGAGGCAATGTCGCGTGCTCCTGAGGTGCGGCCTGTGCTCTGTGAGCCCAGTGAATATCCAGCCATGGTGATGTGAACGGATTGCCGTTGTCCACACAGGAGCGATTTGGCAGTTTCTGGGGTAGGAAAGGAGGGTAGTAAAGGAGAGAATTGAAGGACGACGTGTGTCGATCCGGGAACTTCGGTTCAAGAAGCTCTACATACGTACGGAACGGACCGACCACATTTCTTGTAGGGCCACGTCTGTAGGGCCTTACTTGTACTGTAGGGACGGCTCCTGGGACTACGTACAGTCGTCTACTGTACCATATTACTGGGCAGTGCGAAATGAATGGCGGAGTGCAAGGCATCCTCGTACCGCAGCAGAGGTAGAGGTACCCATGGCCATCGAATGCTCGTATACGTAGTACTCCGTACAATAATGAGCTCTTTTACTTGTAGACAGGAACCAAGGCGGGCCTTGCCAAGGCCATTAGCTGCTGTTCTTGCAGGTGAATAAGGAAAATTTGCAAGCAGGTCTCACCAGTCTGCTGGTTGTGATTGGATCGACCGGCGGGCCACAGGATGACCCCGGCGGAACCAAGACAACACACTCGGTCGACGCTTGCCGCCCATGGCCGCAGTCAGAGTGGCTCATTTGTGGTTACAACGGACGAAATACTGCACTTGTAGCAGCAAGGCTGAAGTAGTAAGGGCCCCCATGTGGAGACGTGGCACGGAGAAGTTGTGGTTTGTTGGCAAGTTTCTGTCCGGACCCTGGCATCGAGATTCCTTTCAGGAGGCGAGCAACAAGTTGACTGTCTGTCTGTTGTCTGTTGAATAGAGTTAGTTTTCTGTTTGGATAGCTCGAATGGAATTTCACTCATACACGTACACTCTTTCTGCCTGTCTGTCTGGTTGCCTGTCAGTCCTCCCGTCACTCTCCTTTTCTCTATCCGTGTGGCGTTACTGAGCTCATTTGCAGGTCACACTTGTACCGCATGAAGAGAATTACAATGGGGCACTTCCATGGAGCAGAGCAGGGACAACAAGGCAAAGGCGACTCGCCCGTTGGAGGGCACTTATTTCCGGCACGGAGGAGTAAGCCAGCCTTTCCACAAAGAGCAGGTTGTCTCGTGCTGGCGTCGCGTGCCCAAACGCCGCACCCCCGCAAATTTGTTTCCACTGCACTACCAAAGGTCCATAGCCCGGAATTTAGCGCTGCCTTGAGGGGCCAGAGCGCTTCCTTCGGGCGTAAATTGTTACAATACGAAGGATGAGGACGTCATTTCGCAGTGTAACAACCCGCCTAAACCTGCCCACACTACTGGTAGGAGGAGGGGAGGCATCAGGCTTTCGGCGCAGGTTCTTTTCCTTTCCTCCCCTGTCCTAGCATGGGGGGTTTGAGTTGCGGGTCGACAACCAAAGGTCAGCTTGCTGAGTTTAAGCACCGTAGGTCATCCCCTGCGACCTGGGCGGCTAACCCATAACTGGCGTGGCCTCCAGATGAGGCTCCTGTAGTTTTCCCCCGGGATCGCCATCTTGAAAGAAACTCGTACGAGTTGCGGATCCGTGAAATCTGATCTCTGCAACTCGCCAAGTGAAGAATCGGGCACCAAACCCTCTAGAAAAGAAAGGAGGGTGGGAAGACGGTGAAACCGGCCAGCCTTGCAGCCCTGATAAGGCCGCTCTTTTCCGTCTCTCCAACCCAATCCTTTGGTGGAATTGATTCGGCTCCCAGCTCTTGGCAAAGTGCTCGGGCGTCTTGTGGCTGCCTACCGAGTAGTAGCGTATCGGCCGCTGCCCACCACAAGGACGGGTGGCAGCAAAAAGCTCAGGCGACATATTAATTACCACAATTAGTTGTCTCGGAAGGGGTCCCTATTCTCTCATTCTACAAAGTAGGTAGGCAAGCAAGTACGAACGCTGACGTACACAATCCTTCGGCATTGTCTAGAACAGGATTGTGACCATCGACCGGCCTCCATAAATAGAACGCGCTGCTTCACCAAGAACCAAGAAGGTTATGCAGAGACTGCCTGGGTCATGCTCTTCAGCCAAGTTCTGTATTAATACTCGGAAACATGTTGAAAGGCAGCCCATAGCCTCTAAACTGCCGGAGTAAAACTGCTGCTGTTGCACAAGTAAAGCGGTCGTGTACGTGTTCACCCACCATCATGCAATGTCGGCGACATCTGCAGCTGCGAACACGAATTATAGTAATATACGCGCAGTCATTCGCGGCTAAAATGCTCATTAAACATTTTGTACGGACCGTAAAAGTCAAGCCCCCCAATGGCATATCGGAGCATCGGCGAGATGAAAAGGCCGCGGTCTACTCTGCCAGAAGCGGCTGAGCCGGTTCAGCCGCACGAGGAAGCGTTGTTCCTGTGGCAAAGATGCTTCCTGTAACGAAACAATCATATTCAAGAAACGAACAGAAAACAGAACAGGGTCCAAAATGCCTCTATCGCCATCTACATGGAGCACTCTCGGTCTCGGTGTAGGCGCCGGCTTTGCGGGCCTCAGCATACTCTCCGTGGTGGCACCAAGCCAGGTGAATGATCTCTTCCATGTCACTGAGCCTGCGGTCCAAGGAAGCGAGTATCCAGTGAAACTGAACCCTCTTGCTCTCTCTATTCTTATCGGCGGGCGTGATCTGGCCATTGGAGCGTCTATAATGTCACTCGCGCGAGCTGGGAAGAATGCAGAAGCTGCTACGGTGGTTCTGGCTACCATGGCCGTATGCATACCAGATGTATATCTCGTCTGGCGAAGTAAAAAATACCCCGAGTAAGCTATGCGACTAGACTTGAATACTAAGTCAGTTTAAAGTTTACGAGAATTAATGCTTTATTTTAATAGGCTTATTTTGGTGACGGCCGGTACGGTGTTTGCTGCTGTTACTGGACTTGGACTAGGCGGCTATCTTGGTTGAGATAAGAAACGCAGTATATTGTAACTTTTGATTTACCGAAGCTCTCAACTCATCAATTTGAAACAAACAAAACCAAAAAGAAAAAAGAAAAGAAAATTCTTCTTTTGGTCTTCATGGCAGGATATACTCTGCTTGGCGATACACTCTTCTACAAATCACCAGACTCTGCCACCAGGAAAGCCATGAAAGGATGAGCTGGACGTGAATTCTTAGGTTAATTTAATGGTTTTATTAGATAACAAAGAGCTTAAACAAAGAAGAACTACTCACGCATCTATTTATTTGCTGTTGTCGTCGAAATGGCGGGTGACTGACCACTGGACCCTAGCTCCGACGCGATGGTTCGCCACTTACAGAGCAACACCTGAGCGCTCTACCGTGAACTTTCCGCGGCAGTTTACATCAAAGCCAGCACATGCACAATCAGCACACAAAAACGCATCGCACCGACTATAAAACTCACAATTCTGGTTTATCCGCTCTACGCGTCATTTCGAATGGAATTACACAATACTCAACCTGTTCACGCTTGCCCACCCAAACGCGTTGCCATGGCTATTGAAAAGAAGCGCCGGGACGTAGAAGATGATGCTGCGTCAAAGGCACCGAAAGTAACCAAAGCACGACAGGAAGTCGCCAAGAAACCATCAAAACCCATCAATATTGACGCGGAAATGAAGACACAGCTGGCTCGCATTGCGCGTTCAGATAGGACCGACTACGAGAAGCGCGTCTGGACCGCCCTTTGCCAGATCCCCAAAGGCCAGTACACGACGTATGGCCTGCTATCGGCCTATCTCGGATCATCACCACGCGCAGTCGGAAACGCCTTGCGACGGAATCCCTTTGCGCCTGACGTGCCATGTCACCGTGTCGTCGCGACAGGCGGCAAGCTGGGCGGCTTTAAGGGGAGCTGGCCCAAGGATGGTGAGGGGATTACCATTACAGAGAAGAAGTCATTATTGACAGGCGAGGGAGTCAAAATCACTTCGGAGGGAAAAGTAACGGGAATTCCCTGGAAAGGATTTGTGTAATAACAACCGTTGTATCTGGAAGGCAGCGAGGCGTTGGGTTGGTTTTAAAGCTGGATGGTTTGGCAGTTGGTTGTGGTTCTTTTCCCATACTGTAATTGACATGCCGCACTGTTTCGGCTCAAATTAAAGTGTTGGTCACAAAATACATTGAATCTGTTAGTACCTAGTCAATAAGTGATAGCTCGGCAATTATTTCGCATATCAACGCTCTTCGTCGATCATGCCGTCGGCGTACCGCCACTCGCAACTTGCCGTCTCCAACTTCACCCCACAGTGATGCAGCACCGCATCAATGCACTGCCTCCTCAACCCTGCAACCTACGTATTGGCCGCAATAACTTCATCTTCGTTTGCATCCTAGCTGCCTTTTCTATTCTCCTTCATTTCATCATTAAACAGCAAGCTTATCCATCCTTAACAATGGGCGGTGGGCCAAATACAGGCTTCCGAACAGTGGCCTACTATGTCAACTGGTGCGTGGTGAACGCGCGTATGCACAGGTGTACATTGCTGATATTTTGAGCCGTACTGCAGGGCCATCTACGCACGAAAGCATCGTCCGCAGGATTTGCCAGCTGAGAATCTCACGCATGTGCTGTATTCCTTTGCCAATGTCCGTAGCGATAGTGGCGAGGTGTACGTTTACTCATCGTTGCTCATGACCTAGACACTGACACCTCACCAGCCACCTGACCGACGGTTGGGCCGATACAGATATCCATTGGGAAGGTGATTCCTGGAATGATTCCGGTACCAACCTGTATGGATGCATGAAGCAACTCAACCTGCTAAAGAAACGCAATCGAAACCTCAAGGTACTCCTCTCTATTGGCGGTTGGACGTATAGCTCCAACTTTGTCTCGCCCGCCAGTACGCCAGAGGGGCGCGCCACATTCGCCAAGTCCAGCGTAGAGCTCCTCAAGCAGCTTGGTTTTGATGGCCTCGACATCGATTGGGAATATCCTCAGAGTGCTGAGCAGGCTCGCCATTTCGTCGAGCTGCTCGCTGCCGTCAGAAAAGAACTCGACGAATATGCTGCGAGATGTGCCCACGGCCACCACTTTGAGCTCACAGTCGCCTGTCCGGCTGGTCCTGCCAACTTTGAGAAGCTAAAGGTTCCGGAAATGGACGCATATTTGGATTTCTGGAACCTCATGGCCTATGATTATGCTGGGTCGTGGGATAGTGTCAGCGGCCATCAATCCAACCTGTACCCCTGCCAGGCCAACCCAGCCGCCACTCCATTCTCGACTGCCGCGGCCGTCGATTTTTACACACGGAATAGCGTTGCACCAAATAAGCTGGTCTTAGGGATGCCTCTATACGGACGTGCTTTTGAAAACACGCAAGGCCTAGGTCAGCCATTCCAGGGTGTCGGTCAAGGCACCTGGGAGCAAGGTGTGTATGACTACAAGAAGTTGCCGCTCCAAGGCGCAGCAGAGCATGCCGATGGGGAATCTGGGGCTAGTTACTGCTACAATGCCTCGACCAGGACTTTGGTCAGCTACGATACGCCAGCAATGGCAAAGACAAAGACCGACTTTGTCAAGCAGAGATGCCTTGGAGGCGCCATGTGGTGGGAGAGTAGCGCGGATAAAGAAGGTGCTGACAGCCTGATTCAGACCGTTGTGAATGGTCTTGGCGGTACAAAAGGGCTTATGCAGAAGGAAAACTGCATTCAATATCCCGAGACAAAATACGATAACCTCAGAAATGGATTCCCTGACAACTAGGCATGATAGGCCCTCAGCAGCCACAAGTAATGTCGAGGTACCCTGGTGGTTGCGAAAAGCAGGGACGATAGCAGCCCAACAGCATCAAGATCGTTTTAGCATAAAAGAAGAATGATTTTAACAAATAAATATATATTGATTTTTTTTATTAAGAAAAAATCCTCGGTTTATCTCATCGGTACTTGCAATTTCGCGTGTGAACTTCAGGCCTGCTTGAACAGACTCCAATTGCGGCACGTGACTTGCGCCCCGCCTTCGCCTTTTCCAGCAACACTATTGGCCAGAACCCCAAGCTCCAGAAATTTTCCTTCAAGAAAAAGTGCAAAAAAACCGTCCACCAGTACTATCACGACCACACCGAATTACAGTCTCCGACACCCGTTTCTCTACCCAATTGCGGCTCAGCCTGGGAAGAGACAAGATGTCGCACATTGACTATGCTCTGTACGAGTCGCCAGTCGGCTATGCCCTCTTCCAAGTGGTGCATCAGTCCGATGCGGTCGGCCTGAAGTTGAAGGAAACCCAGGCCGCCGTCAACGACCTCTCCAAGTTTGGCAAGATGGTCAAGCTGGTCAACTTCAGCCCTTTCCGGTTAGGACACCTCGGTTTTTAACGTATGATGTAAAATTGACTAACGTGCCTTTCTTCCCACAGCGGCCACGTCGAAGCTCTTGAAAACATCAACCTGGTTTCCGAAGGCATCTGCTCCGACTATCTCAAGTCCGTCCTCGAGCTCAACCTCCCCAAGACGAGCGGCAAGAAGTCCAAGGTCGTCTTGGGTGTCTCCGAGCGAAACCTTGCTGGTGCCATCAAGGGCGAATTCCCCGGGTTGGACTACGAGACCGCCGACACCTCTGAAATCGTCGCCGACGTCATTCGCGGTATTCGTCTTCACGCCGACAAGCTTTTGAGCGACCTCAAGACTGGCGACATTGAGAAGGCTGGTCTTGGTATGGGTCACGCCTACTCCCGTGCCAAGGTCAAGTTTAGCGTCACCAAGAACGACAACCACATTATCCAGGCCAGTGCTACCCTCGATTTCCAGGACAAGGGCGTGAACCAGTTCTTCATGCGTGTCCGAGAATGGTACGGCTGGCACTTCCCCGAGCTGATCAAGATTGTTTCCGACAATCTCACCTATGCCAAACTGGTTCTCGCCATTGGCGACAAGAAGTCTCTGAGCGACGAGAAGCTGCACGACATTGCCGCCATTGTCGGTGAAGATGGTGAGAAGGCCCAGGCCATCATCGACGCCGCAAAGGTCTCTATGGGCTTTGACATTATGCCCGCCGATCTGGAAATCATCACTCAGCTTGCCGAGGCCGTTGTCAAGCAGGCTACCAACCGCAAGACCACCTCTGGCTACCTCGAGAAGAAGATGGGCCATGTTGCTCCCAACCTGCAGGCCCTGATTGGCACTCCTGTTGCTGCTCGCCTCATCTCTCACGCTGGCTCTCTCACCAACCTTTCCAAATACCCCGCTTCCACCCTGCAAATTCTTGGTGCCGAAAAGGCTCTCTTCCGTGCCCTCAAGAGCAAGAGCAACACTCCCAAGTACGGTTTGATCTACCACAGCAGCTTCATTGGCAAGGCTGGCGTCAAGAACAAGGGCCGCATCTCCAGATACCTCGCCAACAAGTGCTCCATGGCTAGCCGTATCGATAACTTCTCGGAGGAACCCTCTACCAAGTTTGGTGACGCTCTTCGCCAGCAAGTTGAGGACCGTCTCGAATTCTATGCTTCTGGCAAGCGCCCCTCCAAGAACGCTGATGTCATGGTAAGCTTTGCATTCCAATTCCATTTATAGCATACGCAGTCGCTAATAATCATTCAGAAATCCATCATGGCTACTCTTGGTGACGGTGACGAGGACGAGGACATGGAAGATGCTCCTGCTCCTGCTTCCACCAAGAAGGAGAAGAAGGACAAGAAGGAAAAGAAAGACAAGAAAGACAAGAAAGAAAAGAAGGACAAGAAGCGCAAGGCCGACGACGAGGACGAAGCTCCCAAAGATGACAGCGAAAAGAAGAAGAAGAAGAAGAGAAAGTCCAAGGCTGCTGATGATGAGTAAACGAGTTCACATGACTCAGACACTTCTATCATGACGATTGCCCGGCATGTTGCAACGCGGCTACAGAAGCGGCCGCTCTTGGATACCCTACCTAATGTCTAGGGGCCTCAAATATTGCTCAGCTTCTGTGCCATTGGTGCACAGCTAATGACGCTACGTTATGTGGCTTGAGGGAGCTCGTGATGTCCGGTTGGGAGTTTGCTGGAAGACCTTTTTTTGTTTGGCATACGGCGTTGAGGGCATTATTGGCTTGATTTGCTTGTTCTTTGGTTTTTTCTTTTCATTATCTTCTTGTATCTTTGCCGTTACTGTGTACACTGCGGGTTCATATTTGGGCTAAAACTGTTTGCAAATTTCAAGAGATATATTCTAATTTTATATTGCCAATGCCTCGTGAAACAATGTTAAATTTTAACACTTGCTGTGCAGTACAGGCTTCGGTGGTTTACCTGCGACGGGGGAGGGTTCAGCATTTTTTGGGTGGGTCACGAAAATTTACAGAAGCTCTCACTACCACCATGGCACCAGCCCCCATTAAGCCTAAGCGATTGCAGATAAAAGGGACATTTGCACATCTACAATTCACGGTGCCAAATGTACGAGAATATTTGAAATAATTTGTATGTTCATCTTAAACAAGCAGTTTCATTACAAGCCCCAGATGTATGTAAAATGCTACATCAACGCCATTTTGGAGGTCCTCCATCGAGGTCACCTCAAAGATTCATTCCATTCCCTAATAACATTTGGCGAGTAACTTATTGCTTGTCAAAGACGTAGGTAAGGTGGCAACGGCCACAGTACTGACGGTCAGGCATGGCAGCCATGAAGACACCAGCGCCGCACTGGAATCAAGAAGAGTTAGCCAAAACGGTTCCCTGGTAAAAGAGTAGTGGTTGGGAAGATGGAACATACGGTGTCAGCGGGGCACTCGCGGCGGAGACGCTCAATACCACCATCCTTGTCGACCTTGTAGTACTTGAGGACGGCCAGCTTGGTCTTCTTGCGCTTGTGCTTGATCTTCTTGGGGGTGGTGTAGACCTTCTTCTTGCGCTTCTTGCCACCACCACGCAGGCGGAGGACAAGGTGGAGAGTGCTCTCCTTCTGGATGTTGTAGTCGCTCAGGGTGCGGCCATCCTCGAGCTGCTTGCCAGCAAAGATCAGGCGCTGTTGGTCGGGGGGGATACCCTCCTTGTCCTGAATCTTGGACTTGACGTTGTCGATGGTGTCGGAAGACTCCACCTCGAGGGTGATAGTCTTCCCCGTGAGGGTCTTGACGAAGATCTGCATCTTGCCTATATTCCAACGAGGTTAGATTTCGCATTCCCAAGAAGTTTTAATACAAATTGCGGATGGCTGTCACGCCTCCAGGCTTCCATTCCACTGGGTTCGAGAAAGCGTCGCCGTGACGAAGAAACGGTTTGGCCAACCCGAAGACAGCGGCCCGTCGAGCTTCGAAGAGAGAATAAACCAGTCGTCGACGTTGAGGTGGTGATGATGGAAACAAGATTGAATCCATCATGATGGAAACGGAGTCGTGCAGCATCTTTCAGACGTACCTCGACAATAAATTCTATTGCCGTCCTAAGCAATCCTCAGATGTTTGCAGGTTGGGAAGAAGAAAAGTAGTCGTGGTGTGGCGACCCGCAGCGTCAAAAAATTGCGGCACCGCCAGTGCGAGCGGGTGAATTGGCATCACATGACCTAGGGCTCCTTTGGGGGTTAGCCGGCCCTGCAAGGTGAGGCGGATCCACCTTATTTTCGCGTGTGCGCACGCATTGTGTGGATGGCGCCCAAGAGAAGCGAGAGTGGGCTCGAGAGCATATTAAAAAAAATCCACCAAAACGCTGCCACACTTTCTATCCCTCACATCCTCAACGGCTTACATTACAGTATGTTGAACCCCCGACGGATTGACTGTGCGTTGCGACATTGAGTACTAACAACTCTTTTCAGATACCGTCAAGATGGTCAAGAAGAGAAAGAACAAGTACGATATACCCTCCCTACGCATAATCCCCCACGACACTCGCGACATCAACTTTTCTCGCCGCGTGACATCACGAAAAGACGACGCCTGCATGGACATCAAGTTGCTAACAATCTCAACAGTGGTCGCAACAAGAAGGGCCGTGGCCACGTGAAGCCCGTCCGTTGCAGCAACTGCTCTCGCTGCACCCCCAAGGACAAGGCGATCAAGCGCTTCACCATCCGCAACATGGTTGAGTCTGCTGCTATTCGTACGTTTTTTCTCCCTCGCATAGATCCGGGTTCCCTATACGGTTTGCACAATTGACGGTATACGTCCACGCATTCTACAAGCGGAGCCGAATCTATTACATCTGAGCAATCTTTCAGAAGCTAACCAGGCGAATAGGTGACATCTCGGATGCCTCAGTTTTCACTGAGTACACCGTGCCCAAGATGTACCTCAAGCTGCAGTACTGCGTCTCTTGCGCTATCCACGGCAAGATTGTCCGGTACGTTGTCTTCTCCGGGAGTGTGACAACTGCGCCCCTCGCGGCGTATGTGCTTCAGATGAACCTTGGCGCATTTGGAAAACACACACACTCCTCAGAGCCTCCGGCTTTCCCCCTGCGTAAGATCCAAAGTATCGCTAACAATCGCTCACAGTGTCCGCTCGCGCGTCGGTCGTCGCAACCGTGCCCCTCCTCCTCGCGTCCGCTACAACAAGGACGGCAAGAAGATTACCCCTACTGCCCCCAAGGCTTAAGTGTGTGTGATCGGTTCTCTTGTTTAGCTGGGTTGGAGTCTGGTTATGTTTATGTCTGCATTTGCAACAAAAATTACGGATTAGATGAACTAGGCTTGTGGAATCTAAATAAAAAACTTCACGTAAAACCAAACACCATGTGCGCAAAAGTCGCATCGCGATACTCTATTCCATTCTGTGATTCGCATCCAATCGTATACTTGAACTAGAAAACTGTACTGCTCGATCAAAGAAAAGGGCTACAGAATATTCCAGCATCTCAAATCAACGGCGTATCGAAACGAGAGCACTCGTATGGGTCGAAGCAGACTCCGTGCCCACAGCAGCTCTGCGTGAGACACTTGTAGCCCTCGCGCCCCGTCATTTCACAATCTGCGTCTACCTCACATTCTCCCACGAAATTGCTGCACTGCCTATACTTGAATGCAATCGACTCATTACCAGCCGTCATTCCACAGAGACATCCTGTTCCAGCAATCATGGATGTGTCGGAGTAGGAGCATTCTCCAGCCTCTTGGTCCACGAGTGGCGGCACATTGTTGGTGCAGCAGGCTACCCTAGAAGGGTCTTGAACTTTGGCCTTTAACGTAACGGGAACCTCTGGGACCACATTGAATGAAGCAAACGAGTGCAGGAACGATGCACCGGCCCGTAGGTCCATGTTTACTGTCACATTGGGGCGATTATGGCTGACGCAGGCGTCGTTGGCAAAGTTGCGGTATGCATTGTACATGTTGATGCCTCGTCTGAGCGAGCTTGTGGCGTATGGGTCATTCTCTGTGTGCTTGGAGAGAGCTTCATCCAAAGTAGCCCAGAGTTGCTCAAAATTATGGGCAGTCAGATTTGCCGCAGCACTCTGAGTTGTGTTTGAAGCGTGATTGTAGAGCTCTTCCAGTAGTGTGTCGATGCTTAGAATATCGCGAGCCGTGGCTGCGAGTGTGGTCACAACGGTAGACACATCAGGACAGCCGCCATTGAAGGGATCTAGCAGAAGAAAGTCGACTATTTCGCTCTTGACTTCAGACACGCATCGAGATAGCTCCGAGTTTCGTCCCAGCCAAGGGCAGTCAAATGTCCAGGTACCAGTCATGTCGTCCACTGATAAAACATTGCACGACGTGTTTGCCACGAAGAGCTCAGGGTATCGTGAAATCAGCCTACCAACTGCACCATCGCACTGGTCACGGATTTCTAGCGTTTGCTGGAAACGTACTTCGTCGGCCAGAAGAGCTTTCATGCCGATGGAGCACCTCTCATTCGATAGCTCTGCCAGTTGTTCGTACATGTTGTCAATGACAAACGACACGCTACTCTCGCAATCGCTGTCTGTAAAGTGTATACCCGAGCCATCCAGACGCATTGTGTTATTTGCAGAATCGGTAACTGAGATGTGGTCACGGTTCGAAACGTCAATGTGATAGGCGGCGTCAAGTCTGTCGCGAATGGTAACGTAGAGCGGCTTGATGCCGTCGCTGTCAAACGCGACCGACTCAATGTAGGGTGTAGGGAACCTGGGATCCCGCACTCTCACATCGTCGCTTTTCAGCGTTGTTTCATGAAGACGCCCGTCTTTTGCGACGGGCAGATGACTGCACTGAGCCGAAGGCGCTACCGCCCCTCGCCAGACCCCAGTGAAGTTGACTGCATTGAACGGCGTAGGCACAGTGGGAATATTTGTCGTGATCGTGGTAGTGTTTGGTGTTGTGGTCTGAGTTGACGAAATAGTCGTCAATGTTACAGTTCCAGACGCTGTAGAAGGTCCGGTCAAGGTGATATTGCTCGTCGGGAAAGGTGGTTCGTCTGCAGTTCCAGTCGAACGACTTGGACCGGTTGTCAATGGCACCGTTGTGTTCTTCGTCACCGTTGCCTGAACCGTCGTAGTAGAGTTGGTAGGAACAGTTGGAGGTAGAGAAGACGTCGGCAGAGATGTAGTATTGTAATGACAGGGCTTCAACAGACAAGAACACTATCACAATGTTAGCAAATAGCACTTGGCCTCACTCTCTCAGCCTTGACATAATACTCACAAAGTGCGAAAGCCTGCTGCCATCATAAGTCGTATACTGCGATGGCGTACTTGCTTCATGACAGTGACTACCCCGATCAAGAAGAGCCGAACAAAATTCTCTGCCATCATACGCCAGAGACTTGTACAACGTGTCAACGGTGCAGGAATGGGCATCATCAGCTGCCGGTAGGGCAACAGCAAAAGCTGCCAAAGTCAAGACAAGTATCTGCAACATGGCCAGGGTGCGTCGAAGAGATTGGCAAAGGGTCCTACTTCAAAGCGGTTAAGATCTTCTTTACAAGGTAGAGTTCCATTCCTATATATACCTAGGGAGGCCCTTCAGTCTGCGCAGTCCACGACATGGCTATTGCTTGCTTCGGACGACCTTGTGACACTCGGACCAAGGCAAGCTACCTCCTCGAAGCGACTCGGCACCAACAGCAATGGAGTACTGTTTCCCCGTACGCCCCTTCGGAGGCGGCGACAGCTGAACAGGGATGCATCGTGTCTCCGACAGAAACAGTAGTCGCCGCCACGGGGCAGGACTCGGGAGGTATCTTCAACGTGAGTACAACAGCAATCACATTCACATCCATCCATGCCAGTGCACAAAACGAAAATTGTTCAGAAAAACTCTAGAATAAAACAAAGAGCATGATAGGTCGTGTCTAATCATACATTATGCCAACCTAACTGCGCCAAACTACATCCCAAAACATCCCAGAATTAGTTGCCCGAACCTTTTATATACACACAGCTCCACTCCTTTACAATACATGCTATCTGAGAGCAAGCGTCGTCGTATTGCCATTGGCGGACGCCAGGGTCGGTCGGTGTTGCTGCTGCCGTCGCACGATGAAGTCTTGGTTCTCAATTGCGACGCTCTTTGTCATATGGTTCACCTTGTACACGCCGACCAAGCGAGAAGCAAGCTCAAACATGTTGTTTCGGAGCGAGATGACAATAAACTGGGCGTTCTTGGTGCGCTCCTTGATGTAGTTTGCGACAATCGACACCTAATGCGGGTCATTAGCTGCATATTCAGATAATGCAAGCGAGGTTGCACCAGGACTGTCGCACAGAGGTCTCACAACCTCGTGAATGGGAATCGACAGGGGGTGGGGCGACGTTGTGTACTTACGTTTCTGAAATCTAAAGCAGCATCAATCTCATCCATGACATACAACGGAGTGGGCTTGTAGTGGTGCAGGGCAAACACCAGGGCCAAGCTGCTGAGAGTTTTCTCGCCACCGGAAAGGTTGCCGATATTCTTCCAGCTCTTCTTCGGAGGCATAACACTGAACAAGATTCCCTCGCTAAATGGGTCGAGGCTGTCGACAAGCTCAAGCTCGGCGTTGCCACCCATTGTAATCATCTGGTACATTTCCTTGAGCCGTAAAGAAATGGCGTTAAATCCCTCCATGAAGCCCTCCAATCGCAAGCGACGCAATTCATCACAGCGTTTCTTGGCAGCGTCACGCTGTTCAATAGCAGCTTGCAGATCGGATGATCGAGAAGCATGCTCCTCAACGCGGCGCCTGTATTCGGCCAACACCCCCACATCAATCGCAATATTCTGTGTCTTCTCTTCCAGGGCCGCAATTTCGCCTTTGAGAGTTTCTTTGCTCATCTCAGCAAGTTCATCGGGGGTATACTTGGGCAGTTCCGCTGGTTGATACACTGATTGGTCGGCTTGTTCAGGGGCAGGCTCCTCGTTCTCAGCAGCATCCTTCATGCTGATGTCACCCTGGGAAGGCTCTGCCATGTCGACGTCTTGACCTTCCTCAGCCTTTGAGTCACCTTCACCATCTGCGGCGCCAGACTTGCGTGACCTCGATGGGGCAGGCTGAGAGACCAAGTCGTTGACGTCTTGTAGGACAAGTTTTGAGAGCTTGTCATCCCAGTAACGTAATCGTTTCTGATTCTCAGCAAGGGCCTTTTGGTTCTCCTCAAGCCTGTTGCGCATCTCAATCTCAACAGCCCGAGTCTCATTGAGCTCCGAAGTCTTGAGATCGAGCTCCGCTTTAAGCTCTTGCACCTCTGCCTTCTTGGCAGCCAAGACACGCTGCGCTTCCTCAACGTTTTCGCGAAGCTCGTCGGCCTTTGAGCCCTGGTTGTTGATCTCACCCTCTAGCTTTTCAAGATCTCGCAGAGCATTTTCGCGGTCTTTTGTGGCCTTTGTGATGTCCTTGTCAAGCTTTATCTTTTGTTTTTCGGTCTTGGCTTTGCGAACTTCAGCATAAGAAATTTCCTCATTTTGTGAGGAGATCTGATCCTTAAGACCATCGACAAGAGCGCGTTGAGTTCGAAGCTTTTCTCCACCAACTTCCATGATCTTATCCTGCAGAGCCTTTATCTCAGACTCTACACTAGCAGTCTCGCCGCGGAAATTCTCAATCTCGCTATTGAGCTTCTGCACTTCCGCCTGAAGCTCCTCAACTCTGGTTGAATCCGTCGCTGAGGGCTGATGCTCTTGACTGACTGCCTTCATATGGCGCTTCACATCAGCAACGTTGCGTGTCGCGCTCTCTACCTCGAGCCCAATTTTCTGTATCTTGGTCTCCAGGCTAGGGATCTCGTTGTTGACATCCTTGAGGCGCGTTTCACACTCTCGCTGATAGTCCTGGAACTCCTGGAATTTTGACTCCCATTCGTCCCGGTCCTGCTCAAGTTTGGCAACTTGTTCCTTGGTAACATCCCCTTCAAGCTTGGAAGACATGAGTCCCTTCTTGACGGTCGTACCTCCTCCAGACATAGTGCCCGACTTGTCGATGAGCTCACCGGCTAGTGTCACAACGCGCCAACGCTTGGCACCATACGCGATGCGGTTCGCCTGGGCGAGATCAGAAGCGACGAGAGTGTCTTGCATGGCGTGGTAAAATGCTGGGCGGAACTTGTCATGCTTGGCCTTTACAAGATCGAACAAGCGCGGCGCATTCTCTGGTGTTTGAATTGGGGCCAAGCTACGATCCTTCAACTTGTCGAGGCAAATGAAGTTGCCACGGCCCAAGTTATTCTTGCGCAAGTACTCGATACACTGTTGACCGGCGTCGACAGTTTCGGTAACAAAGTTATCCAGAGCTCCACAAGCTGTCGAAACAGCAACATCGTACTTGTCATCGATAGTACCTAGGTTGCCAAGCCGGCCATGGAATCCTTCAATACGGCCAGAGTCGCGCATTCTCATGAGAGCAGCCAATACATTACCCCTCGTCTGTGTGCTTGCCAAGTTTGAGCGAGCCTCATCGGCCTTTTGTCGAGTGCTGGAGATTTTGGCACGCATCTTTGGTTCCTGTTGCGCCAAAATTTCCAGCTCTGATCTCATCTTCTCGGCCTCCTTTTCCAATTTGACCTTTTCGGCTTCGCAGGCTTTTAATTCTTTGGACTTTTCAGCCTTGCCACTCTCAATATTTTTGATCTTGGTCTCAAGCTCTTCCATAGCCACGGCTCCGGCATTCGCCTTCTCTCGGAGAATATTCATTTCACTTTCCGCGACAGCAACCGCGGATTGCTTTTGACTAATCTTCTCTGTCCACGGTTCGAGCGTTTTCTGCTTTGTTGCAATCTCATCGGAGAATTTCTGGGTCTTGCCCTTCAAACCCTCTCGAATCTTGGAGAGCTGCGCTTCCTCAGCCTCGATTTGACCTTCCAAGTCGGCGACTTCCTTGGTGTGCTTTTCCACATCTTTGGTACACTGAGCAATAGTCTTGTCGGCGTCAACCAGATCCTGTTCGGCGTGGCTAATTGTTTTGTCGAGTTTTTTTCTCTTGTCGTCAAGAAACTTCTTCTTTTCGTCGAACTTGACGCGCTCCTGGTCAAATTGTGCCATTTCCTTGGCCAACGCCTGGGCTTCTTTATCTTGGGCAGAAGCCTCCTTGCTCCCTTGCTTGTACCGCTTCTCGAGATCTTTGATAAGTTTCTCACCTCCATCATGCTTCTCAAGTTCCTCATCAAGTTGAGCCTGCATCTGGCTGATAGCTTCTTCAGTGACGGTAATATTTTCCTTGCATTCGTGAGTAAAGAGTTGATACAGCGCAGATTGTTTCATAGTCAATTCGTTCTCGTCACGAATATAAGCCAGGGCAACGTCTTTCTTGTCCTCGAGATTGTTTTTCTCCTTCTCGACGTGCTGGACGCGCCCGCTCTTCTCGACACAAATGTCATTGAGAGATTCGACCTCGCCGGCTGATTCTTCAATTGGCGTTTTGTATTTTGAGGTGCCAATAATGTCCTCCAGATATTCGAGGAGGCCATCTTCATGTTCGTTGCCGGCCTTTGACTTCATTTGGGCGATTGACTCGACCTCGCCTTGAAGGATCAGGAATCGCTTATGGTCAAGATCGACACCTTTTTCGCGTAGCAGTGCCGTAACAGTGGTAAAGTTGGATTCTTTGCCGTCGATGTAGTATTTACTCGAGTTGTTTCGGAATGCTTTGCGCGAAATGACCAGCGCTGTATCGGGAATAATAACCTGACCACCGCCGGGCTTAAGTCGAAAACGAGTTAGCTATGTGAACATGCATCGTTGAAAGAGGGCTGCTAACCTGGTCCATAACTTCTTCAAAGTGTACAGCGACCTCGCAATGGTCAAGGTTAGGAAACTCCGCGGAGTTATGAATGAGGGCAGAAAGCTTGCCCTGTCGCATCTTGCTGGCACGGAAGCCAAAGACAAAGAGAAGAGAGTCAATGACGTTTGATTTGCCTGAACCATTCGGGCCAACAACTGAGGAGAATGAAGCATGGAACGGTCCCACTTCTTGACGACCAGCGTAACTCTTGAAGTTGTTGAGGATCAGATACGTTAGGACAATTCTAGACTTGGGAGCAGTCTCCTCAACGAAAGGAATAGTCGTAGTACGCTGCTTAACAACAATATCCAGTGGTTTATCGAGAAATGTTTCCATTGACTTCATCGGCTTGATCGTTGCTGGCGTCGCTTCAGGCTGGCGCGTGTTCATGTTGGCAGTAATGTCGGCGAGCGGCGAACCACCCTGCTGAGGAACAGTTGGGGACGTGGGCTGTTTGGGAGTTGTTGGGGCCAGATTGGGAACCTCGGAGACTGACGATCGTGGTGTTGCGCTGCGACGCTTGCCAGCAGGCTGCTTCGATGGCGGTGACGCAGGATCAACCTCCTGCTTCGTTGCTGGCTCCGACTCTGATTCCGGCTCTTCTTTGACGGGTTCGACGTTTTCATCTGCGGCGACAGGCTCGGTCGATTCAGGTTCAGGTTCCGCCATCGGTTGTGATTTCTGGACTGGTGCCGAAACTTTGCGCGTCGTGCGGGTTCTGGTTGTGCGAGTCGACGGGACTGCAGCCATCGATTTCCTTCCGCTGCGAGTTGTGCGACGAGAGGCCTGTGAGACCTCCTCGTCAAGCTCGTCAGGTTCATCCTGCTGAGAGTTGGAGACGTTGGTGTTGGCGATCTCATCATCCGAGTCTACGACGGCGGTACGCCGGGTTGCAGCGCGTCGCGGCCGTGACGCCGCAGCAGGCATTGTGAATAGATCCGTCTACTGACGATGGCGCAAAATATAACGTCAAGAAAGGTATGAATCAATAGCGCAAAAGCAAAAGGGCATCGGTGATGCTCTCCTCGGATGAAGGTGAGAGCAAATGTCGCGTCGTCCTGGTGGTTAGTATGTGGTTGTTTCACCCTAGCGATTCGACTCCCCGCGCGTCGTGCGGTTTGTTTGGAATTTCCCAGAACAGTGGTTTGTAAACAATGGCACCCACCAACCGCCACCGCAGAAAGCGGCCCACACTAGCAACCACCTCCACGTGATTTCGCGAGCCTGTCGCAGATTAGCTCCGAAGCGATCTCAGTGCAGGTGGTAAAGCTCTCCATGCTCGTTGTTGAGGTCAAGAGACAAGGTTAGGCAGACTAATCTGTTCTGTTTGGAAATGGACTACACGCAGTTCGAGCAGGTCTTCCCTGCAGATGGCCACTTGCCGTACGACCGCAAGACACTGCAAGATATTGAAGCGAACCGAAAGAAACTGGACGGCGTCCTCTTCATCGACAGAGTCTTACGGGCTCTTGGCATTGCAAAGGGTGAGCCGCAGAGCACAAGTTGCGTATTTGGGCAGCGAATCTAATAAGCTCTCTTTAGCCAAGGTATATCCCCCCAAGACGGAAAATGCGCTCAAGCAGCTGCACCAAACCGTTTGCGACGCTGCCGTGTCGCATCACCACAAGTTGTCGCTGTTCTATTATGTTCTGCTCGACTTTGACGCCGGCAGCAGCTCGTTGAACGCGTCCGAGGCTTTTGCCGCTGCTTCTGGGGTCCCGCAAAGCTACAGGCTCTTCATGGACGGCCTGTGGTATCTAGATCACTTACATTTTACGGTACGCAATATCGGACATATCTTTCTAGGCCCCTTCGGCTAACAAGTGTCGAACCAGACGGCCGTTGACTACCTTTCACAACCTTCACTCGGTCCCGATTTCTCAGATGATATCATCATGGCATTGGTGCGCCATGCTCCCGAAGGCGATTACAGCCTGCCACTCGCATACTTTACAAGCGTTCGACCTGTCATCAAGACGCCGGCGGCACTGGAGCTTCTTTTTGACGCCATGATCAGGACAAATGTCACAGAGGCACTGCTATACTCGCGAACGTTTCCTGACAATGCACGAGAACTACTGTTTTCAAGGATGATTGGCACAGTACTGCAAGCTGACAAGCGGGAAGACCCTGCAAACCAGGCAAGCGAGCTGGCGTTTCTTCCCCTTGACGCGACAGAAGACAGGTGGCTGGAGGAATATTTGACTTCAGGCGAGGGAAGGACCTTGAAAAAAGCAAAAGATATGCTTCTTGTAAGGAGAATTGCATGTGACAAGTTTGACGAGCTTGGCAGATATAAGGCCAGCGGACAATGGGCTGCAGTGTTGGAAGGTATTAAAAGTGGCATTGAAGGTCATACGGAGTAACCACTTTTAGTTTTTGTTTTATAGCATAGCGATGGCGTCAATTTGCTCGAAAATAACTCGACATTTCCTCACTACACAGGTTTTCTGAACCGAGACCACATGCGAGTTGATTCGTACCATCTTCATCATTCAACGCACTAAAAACTGCAACGTCGACAATGGCGAGAACATCGCTGTGGATAATTGACCTTGTCATTGTAATTTGAGTTACACATCATTGCGAAGATGGTGTGGTCCTTTTACAATGTATAGCCGACACTACTTAATATTGAGCTTCTGCGCATTGATAGTCCTCGTCACTACATGGGCTAGTTATTCGCTTTCACTTATTGGCTGAGTACTCAGACGAGATAGTTTTTCGATTCTCAAGCGCAATCCCTTATAGGTACGCTTCATAGCCAACAGTCGGTTGCATGTTTTGAATTGCGCCACACGATGTTCGATTTGACAGTCAATCGATCGGGATAATCGCAGGATCAACGTCCTTCTGCACCAACAGTCTTACAGCAACGATCAAGTTTATGGCGCACACTTAACGATGTGTGGTAGTATCTCATCTTCCAGCACCGGCAACATTCCCGCGAGATCGGAAGCGCTGTGAAGAAGCCGGTAAAAGAATGGACCGACCATTTAGCGCAAAACGTTACGGGCAACTCCCCCTGGTTGCATTACGCTAAGCCGTGCTAAAACATAAAGTGACAGGCGCCACATTCGGCATTGGGACGGCACCCGGCTGCGCCAGGACGTCACCGAAGTGGAGAATTTGCCGCCACGGGGTGGAAGGGAAAGGAGAATTGACACGAGTAATTTCAAGTCATCGCGTGACGAAAGGCAATATCTAAACTTTTAAAACTGGGCAGATTACGGGGCCCCTCGAAAGATTGAGAGTACTATATTTGCGGTTACGGGTCTCCAGAAAGGCGGCCCCCCAACAAGGCATTGCTGGATGGAGTTGTCTGTATGTGTTGTCCAATCTCAACTATACAACCCTGGGGTTGCCCGTGGACACAATGACGGGGCCCCATGGACAGAAGGAAAAGTTTCTCTGAGGCTCTCCGCGTGGAGATGACCAAGCTCAATTACGAGTCCCGCTGGAACATTCCCACAAAATTATCCCTCTCAGATGCAATGCGTTCGAGCAGACTTGGCCTTTGGCTGTGTTGGAAGACCCGTGGAGATCGTAGACTCCACAAGATGCCGTAGAGTACCGCATATGCCCGGCGCAAACGTTACAGCTGGTGCGGGTATTGGTCCCCTCTTGATGATGAACCAGCTGGAACTAGGGGGCATTTAAGCTCTTTCTTGGCTCTTGTTGAGCCGCATCCCCCGATTTGGTAACCAGATTTAGAGACAGGGACGAGGCCAGAAGAATAACAAGGAACGCTGGTAATTCTATGTCTATCGCAATATTAAGCGTGAGTCTATTCGAATGCAAAGTTACGTCCCTTTGTCTAAGCTGCTTCACTTCTATGTATTACTCTGGACCTGACTGTGAAAACCAACTTCTTCACCACTATTGCAACTTCTTGACAAGATATCGTGCACCATCCGTGGCAGGTTGGCCCACTGCCTCCACATGGCGAAACTTGCCCGTCATTCGTTCAACAGCCTCAGTCACGCACGATCTGTACTTGTCATCCTGCATGAGCCCCCCCGCAAGTACCAGTCCGGACCGGGATGGGTTGATGCCCTGTGTTGTTGTAAGGAGGTTGACAAGATCAGCAAGACTGGCAGCCCCAGCCTCAACAATGCGCTTTGCTTCCTCGTTCGACTCAGCCATTGCCAAGACAGCCTTGGCGGCGCCCGCAATACGTTTCGTCTTGCCCAACGTAGCATCTTCGCTCTGGTGTAGCATCGGGTCTGGCACCAATACTGTACTCAGCAGATCTTCCGCCCTTGCGTCTGGAAACTGGCTCTTGAAGTGCTGGAAAATGACGTCCGCCAATGGAGGCAGCGGCTCACACGGCGATCCAGCATCCCTACGCATGCGACACATGTCCGATGCGCGAAGAGCCGATCGGAGGGCTTCTCTGCCAATCCCGTAGCCCGACCCATCGTCACCTAGAAGATATCCCCATCCACCGGCGCGGCTTGTTCGCACAAATTGTCCGCTTTCCTTCTTGTAACTCATAGAAACAGACCCAGTTCCAGCAACCAACACAACGGCTGACTCCAGCTCCTCCTGAGAGGCTGCAGACACTGGAAGCAGGTCGATATCTGTAGTAACCTTGAGGCCATGTCCTACCTCGAGGCTAAGAAGCTGGGACAGAGCATTATCAATCAAGGAAGACAGAGTTGGCCGATCATAGCCCGCAATGCCAACCCAAGCTGACGAAAATTTGACTGATTGAAAGCGACGGCCTTTAGTCGCATCGCACGAGTCGACAGCCTGCTGAATTGCCCCAGAAATGGTTACCAGTGCCGCATCTAGGCCAATATTCGAGCTACAATTATATTAGTGACCAGAAAACTGGAATGTAACATCACTGACTTACATGTTGCAAGGTCCGGATACACCAGCTCCAACTGAACCGTCTTTGGACATCACCGTCGCTTTGCAGCTCGTACCACCGGCATCTACACATAGAACTATGCCACGTCCCAAGTCAGATTCAGGTGCATTTTCGTCTTTTGCCTCTGCAAAGACTTGTGCGAGAATACCCTTGTTGCGATTCAAGCGCTCTTCAGCCTCAGCAACAGTTACCTTGAGAACAATGGCGACCGCTGCGAGCTTTGTACTCCCACCACAAGACTCGAGTATACGATCAAGCTCTTCATTACTTTGGTCACATGAATCTCCACCAATTATGCGAAGAATGTTGCGGGCGCGTTGCTTGAGCTTTAGATTAGTTGCTTTCAGATCAATCATCTGGGGTACAGTTAGCTCGGCCTCAGAAATTTAAACAAGTGCAGATACTAACCAGATTGCCGTATGTCTTGCCCAACTTAATCATGATGCCAGTGCTTATCATATTCAAAACAAGCTTGGTTACAGTACCGGCCTTCATGCGCGTGCTGCCAGTAACTGACTCTGGCCCCGTAATGGGGTTAATAAGGTAGTCTGCATTTCCTTCGACACCAACAGCTGATGGCTCAACACATACTAAGCCTACTGTCGCGCATCCTATTGACCCTGCATATTCCAGGCCGCCGAGTACATAAGGTGTCCTTCCCGAGGAAGCAATCCCTATCAGTGAGTCAACCTTGGGATCGATGTTGAAGGCATCGAGATCGACCTTGGCAAGAGATCTCTCATCCTCAGCTCCCTCCTTGGCGTTGCGGAGGGCGTAGTCACCGCCTGCAATCAAAGCGATGAATTTATTCGGTGGCGCTGAGTAGGTGGGAGGAATCTCGGAGGCATCTAGGACGCCCAGTCTGCTCACTGGTCAGCAAGGTGTAAGCCACGTAGCAGCCGACTTGCCACATCAGGTCAAAACGCATTTTGCTTCCTCTGGCGCCAAGCCATCGGGGAAATACATTGCTAATGACAAAAGCCGCTCAAGCATTCCGGAGCAACATGATGTATGCCTACCTTCCACTTGTTCCGGCACCAATATAGAATACTCTCCCACCATTACGAACACGAGCAGACAAGTCGTCAATTGCCTTTGCAATGACAGGAAGGCATGGCTCAACAGCTGCAGGAACAGTGCAATCCTCCCGGTGAAGGATCCGGCAGAGCTCCTGTGTGGAGACTCTGTCAATGCCGGTAGTTCTGGGGTTCCGGGTCTCTGTTTGGAGACCACCAAGGTCTATTACAGCCTGCATGGACATGGTGCCCTGCTATGTGTTTGGAGCTAGGACTTGGGTGATTGGAATAACTCAGTGGTGGTGCTAATGGAGGCCTCGTAATGCAGAGCAACAATGTCTTGAAATAGAAAACGAGACCAGCATCATCGGATCCATCCAAACTTGTCAGCGAAAAGCCACAACAAGAATATGGTACCTACCGCCCCGGTGCCGGCCAGTTGGCGACGCTACGGACATGATTACTCCGAACTGCGAGGGCCGTTGGGAGCGAGTCATACCTAATACAGCATGACAAGAGCGCCACACGCTTTGCATTCCGGGGTCCAAACCCATGTAATTACGTCGTACTGCAGACGTACGTGGAATTCAATCCCGCACTTCGCAAAAAAGATGCGCTTCTCGTGGCGTTCGTGCATCGCTACGGGAACTTTTCTGCTGTTTCCCCGACCATAGCCAGCCACTGCATCAGGGCTTCTCCTTCCATTCAAAAGCTTGCTTAAATGACTTCTCTCCCCCCCTTGAAGTTTTCATTTAGTCGCCATTGGGCCGTTACAAGGCCCACATCTCCATCATGGAATTTTCCTCTGGGGCGGAAGTTGTGGAGTTTCCGCGTGCCGGAACACTAAATAAGAATGTAACGTGTGAGACTACCTGTCAGTGTGGCCCAGTGTGGTCGGTTCGGAGTAAGAAGATCTGTTTTGTCCGTGCGACCACCTGATTGCTATTGCCGTTTATTATATCACAGCCTCCGTCACTTGCCTTGTACTTGACTGTTTGCCTCCTATTAAGCAGGTGTGCCTTCTCAAGCCTCATCTTCCCCGAGAGAAGAACGAAGTGAAGAAGCAAACCCCGAATTTTTCTTTGCATTATGTCGCAAACACACGAGATGGACAAGTTGCCGCCGGCGGAAAATCATGTCGAAAACCATCAAGTGGCTGCGCCGAATGGTATCGACTCTGAAGCCCAGCCTAATAAACTTATGAGGTTCTATTCCCATCCATGGACACAGATTCTTCTCATCAGTTTCATTTGCTTCTGCCTTCCTGGTGTATGTTGTGGCCTTATAATTGGACGAGTTTTTTATTTTATTTTATTTTTTTATTTTTTGGTTCTTCGCGCTAACATGTCGTACAGATGTACAATGCCTTGACTGGTATCGGCGGTTCTGGTCAGGTCGACCCGACTGTTGCCGCGAATGCTACAGTTGCCCTCCTTGCTACGACGGCAGCAACTGCTCTTTTCATTGTGGGACCAATCTTCTCCTGGGTTGGACCCCGAATTTGCTTCCTCGTCGGCGGCTGGACGTATGCCCTGTACAGCGGCAGCCTCCTTCATTTCAACCACTATAAGAATGGCGGCTTTGTTATTGGGTCTGGTGTGCTTCTTGGTATTGGTGCTTCCTTCATCTGGATTGTGCAAGGTGCCATTATGACAACGTACGTCGAAGAGTCGCAGAAGGGCAGAGCCATTGCCGTGTTCTGGGTCATCTTCAATCTTGGCGGTGGTATCGGGTCGCTGGTCTCTTTCGGCCTCAACTACAACTCGGAGATGGATACTGTTAGCGACTCGACTTACATTGCGTTGATGGTCATTATGCTCTTTGGCTGGTTACTTGGTCTCTTCATCTGCTCACCCAAGCGCATCCGACTTGCCCAGCTTCACCAGGCCGTTGAAACCGAAAATCACTCTTTCCTAGGAACTATCAAACTCGCAACAAGTACCATTATGAAGTGGGAAGTTGCTTGCATGATTCCCCTCTTCTTCTCAGCCAACGTCTTTTACAGCTACCAACAAAACAATGTCAACGGGTTTACCTTCAACATCCGTACCCGTTCTCTCAATGGCGCTTTATACTGGCTTGCTCAGATGCTTGGTGGTCTCTTTATCGGACTCATTCTCGATCTTCCCTTCTTGAATCGTGCTAATCGCGCTCGACTTGGCTGGGCTGTTGTATTCGTTACCGGTATGGCTATCTGGGGAGGCGGTTATCAATTCCAGAAGTGGCAGAATAACTTTCTCGCCGAGGGTAAGAAGCAGACTCTTGATTTTAAAGAAGGAAGTGTTTCTACTGGGCCTATCTTCTTATACATCTTCTACGGGACATATGATGCTCTTTGGCAGGGATACGCCTACTGGCTTATAGGGTCCCAGAGCAATAGCACATCGCGAGCGGCTATCCTCGTAGGGATGTATAAGACTTTGCAAGCCACTGGAGGTGCCATGGCGTGGAGGTTGAATGCGCTTCATACTGATGCGATGGCGCAACTTGGCATGAACTGGGGGTTGTGTATTGGTTCGTTGATTGTGGTATTACCCACAGTTCTGAAAGTTAAGAACAAAACGGATCTTGAAGATGAGGCGGGAGTTACGAGGGACACGTTAGACCAAAAGGCTCAGCAAGAAGAGTAGCAGAGTAGAACACTAGTTGTAAAACTCTGAGACTGCACATTGATTGTTAAAATAACTTCAACGAAACAGAATACAAAACTTTCCGCCGTATTAAAATAACAGAAACAATGCGAAAATAGATATTCAACACATTCCCGTACTTTAAAGGGCGTTGTAGAGAGCTCACTGCATTACGTGCGAGTAACGACATAACTAACAAGCCAACTGACCAATCAACATCATAGCCGTGGCAAAGAAATGCAGTAAAGATGTTAGCACCGTGTGATAAACTCGGTCTAGAGCGCTGATATAGTGTAAAAACTAGAAAGCATGGTTTATGTAGCTTTGTCAGACTTAGGTCGAGAATTATTCCTCGTTGAAGAGCAGAGTAGAGGAAACATACCCAAATGGAGTCCTACAGCTGAGCTGACAAGCTTTAGGAAACTACGGCTTCGAGTTTCATAAACGAAATAAAATGCATAAAATACTTGGGATGTGTGCTGTATATGAAGAATTGCAGTGGAAGGCTTGTAAACGGCGGTTTTGGGGAGGATAACAAGGCTGAAAGGGCCTAGCAAGTAGTGCAACATCTACGCCAGTATCATGACTGCATCCACACAATATATTGAACGCAAAGATATGGGTGCGATACGTGTGATGGGTGTCGTGATACTATTTTGAGTTATATTTTCCGACGTACCGGATGTGGGACAAAAAGCCACCGACGTTGTCGATTTAACAGCTTGTGAATTTCGCGGAAAGCTTCTCAACGATCATGTGTGCAGTTTGGTGCATGGACGAAGCAGTGTATATTAAGTCTCCTTCAACTGAAAAAGCAAAGTTAATATTTGCAACATCTACGCGATTTTAGATCATCTTTCCAAGGTCATTCTCAATTGTCAGTTTTCCATCACGTAAAACTGCGACCGAATCAACACCAGGTCGCAGTCGTCCTTCCAATCCTCCCAGTCTATGCGAAATGATAATCACAGTATGTCCGTTTTCAATGAATTCGCTTTCAATAATTTCAAATACCGCATTCTCGGTTGCAGAGTCCATTGACGACGTGATCTCGTCAAGAAGCAGCAGCGGTTTCGATTGATCAGGGTACGAATCGTCATCGTCTGAATATCCACTGGCCGCAGCGTATGAGCAGTTTTGTACAATTGCTCGCGCGATGGCAAAAAGTTGGTTCTGTCCCATTGAAAGAGGAGGAAGGGAGGAAAGGTCTTGGTCCAGTAGCTCGCTAGTTGTGCCAGTTGATCTTGCTGAAAGAATTTGCCAGAGACGTGCTTTTTCGAGGGCGGACCTCAGATGTTTGTCATCAACCGTTGCAGTGGGATCTAGATTGAAACGGAGAGGTGCATCTCGGAACATGACGCCATCTTGTGGTACGGCAATGAAACATTTGCGACGAACGAGAGATCGAGGTACCGTCAATATGGAGACGCCATCTACCTCGAACGTGCCACTGCTCTCAATCATCCTTAGAAGTGAGAGAAAGATGGTACTCTTGCCACTGTTGCAATTCGTTAGTACTATTACACATTGGAGACTATCTTTTAAACTACGTACCTTCCCGTTCGACCACAAATTACAAGCTTTTGGCCCGATTTGACTTCAAGATACATGTCGCTGAATATGTTGTGTTTGGCACTAAATATGTGTCAGCTCAGCTCCGCTAGTTCCTTCGTTGAACGCACTTGTATCCAGCAGCAAAACCCTCGAGGGTGAGGTTTCCTCGTGCAGGCCAATTACCCTCAGGAGAAGTCTTTTCCCAAGGTTGATCCTCCTGAGCTGTGCTTTCTTCGATTTCCTTTAGGCGAGCAACAGCACCAAGAGATGTCTCAATGCTCGTCCATGAAGACACTAGCCCAACGAGAGTGGATGTTGTTACAAAGACGACATTGAGTGCAACACCAATCTGGGCACCACCACCATAGCCAAAAAGTGAGACCCCGACCATTCCAATGGCAATGGCTGTGATAATTAATTGAAGGATAAGGCCCAGCCATCGCTGGAGACACGTGAGTAGGTAGTATGGCGCCAAGGCTGTGTCAACCGACACGATGTTCTTCTTCTCTGCTGCCTCCTGCCAACCAAACGCACGGATTGTGGAAATACCTTCGACCTAAAAGAAACTCAGTAAGTATACTGTTCGATGGTGAATAGGGGAAGGTAAGGTAGTACCGTCTCATAAAATCCCGAGTACAAGGCTGACCGAGCTTCCAGTTCCATCACACGTAGCTGTCGGGACGTTCGTAGGTAGTACTTTTGAACAAAGTATACTACGACAACGCACAGGGGCAATGTAAGAATGACCGGCTTTTGTACCAAGGTGAGAACTATGATCTGTACAATCATCTTGCATATTTCTTTGGTTTCATGCCAGCGTTAGTGTTGGTTCCAAATTCAATATCTAAGAAACTCACGAGTAGTCAATCTCATAAAAGCGTTTGGGAGCTGCTTGTCTACAGCGTCTATATCTTGACTGAATCTAGAACTGGTGTTAATTTTGCCATTTGATATGGCATTTGAGTGGTTCCGCACTCACCTATTCAAAGTCACTCCAATGTCCGTAGAAGCAAAGAAAGAGAATGGCGCGCTGGAACTGTTTAGCAGTGAACACTTAGGGTAAAGACTCAGGCATACTTACCCAAAGATGGTTTTTGATAATCTTTCATGCATTACGCGCCCTGAGCGTGCTGCCATGAGTAATGTGATGCAACTGCCAACGGTCAGTATATGCCAGTTTGACTGCTTGACGAGGTAGGAAATCCCACTTACATCATAGTCGAGCTGGTCGAAGCCCAAGCTAGAAGTGCAATGATAGCGTATCCAACAGTGTAGAAAACTGTAGATGTTCCATCACTCTCAGTCCACCACATGATCCAGTACGTCGGTATCGTATTAAAAAAAGAGTAGGTGGCGGTGCAGAGAACGGCCAGACTCGGGGCAGCGACTCCAGCGGAAGAAAGGTAGTATTCTGCTGCTATTAGGGCTTGTAGTAAGTATTGTGGGGGGTATTCTTACTGTATAGTGAAAAGTCACCAGTTGCGCGACTCAAATCATTTTCCCTGTCCTTTTTAGCCTGAGACTTAGTTCGTTGCGTCGGTTGAGTCTCAGCCACTTTCTCATCTGGTCTGCCGACGTCAAACTTCTTTACTTCATTTACATAAACAGCCATCTCTTTTGGGGTTCCTCGCTTCGCAATGGTGTTATCATTCAGTAGTATAACTGAATCCGCGTAATGGAAATGTTGAGCTGTTCGAGGTCAGCTTGAAGAATAGACGGAACGACTAGCGTAGAAGATATCCTGCTCACCGGCATTGGTTATCCAGAACACAGTAACATCAGCACTTCTCAGCCAGCCATTATTAGCAAAGAGATTCTCAATGACCTGTGCTTCCGTGGTTCCGTCAAGTGCAGCAAAACTGTCGTCCAACACCATAATGTTTTCACCCGAGTAGAGCATGCGAGCAATTGCCTGCGAGAGTCAGTTCGTTTTTCGTTTTGTCCTGTGCAAGTTAAGTACTGACCAAACGTTGCTTTTGACCTCCAGATAGATTGACGCCACTACTACCAACTTGCGTTTCGTCTCCATCGGGCAGGGCCTTAATGTCCTCGTCCAGGCAGCAAGCTTTAGTTACAGCTCTATAACGCTCTTCATCAATATTCAAACAGTAACCTCCAATAATGTTTCTAATAGTGCCACTTGATAACCATGCAGTCTGGGCGCAGAACCCAATGGACCGAGACGAGACGCGGACTGTACCGGATGATGTAGGCATCCCTCCAAGAATTACACTGCCAAGAACGGATTTACCGCTGCCAACAGGGCCACAGCAAACTGTGACAGTTTTGGGCTTAAGTTCCAAATCAATTTTCTCCAGAACTGGATGCAGCCCATTTGGAGGATGCACCGTCACATTGTCCAGAGAGACGGAATTGGTGGTGCCTGTAGTTGCCGCCGAATCCATAAGCTGTCTTTCGTCAGAGAGAGGAGAATCAAGAAGATACTCTTGAAGTCTCTCAATGCTTGCATATGCACCAATGAAGTTGGGAATGATTGTCATGACCATATTTGCAGGATTGGTTACAACGGTGAGGGCAGCAACAGCCGTGAAGGCGGCTTCGGTGTCAAGTGAAAGGCCGCTCCTCCTCGATACAATGGCAAACAAAATAACCGTCATTGCCGGAGAGAATATTCCAAGAGCATTTGCTGTCCATAGTTAGAGCCCCACTGCCAAATTTGGCCGATACCGAACATACCGCTTGAGTTGTAGACACAGTCCATCCATCTCTTGTCACCAGCCTTAGCAAGCTCGTTTTGGCGCAAATCAGAAACGTATTTCCTCAAGGTTTCTGTGAGTCCAAGAGCCTTTACGCTCTTCATGGAGCCCAAAATGGCACTGAGAGCTCCGATCCTTTGCTGGGTAGCTGCATTCCAGTTTTTCTGGCGGGGACGGATGTTCTTCGCGACGTATTTGCTGATTTGGGAGCAGACTTGTACCAGTTAGCTTGCGAAGTATGCAGTTAACAAGACTCATCTTACAGCCAATTATTACAATAGGGACAGGCCATATCCAGCCAACTTGGTTAGCGAGTATGATCAAGCCGAAAATGAGCTCTAAACTTTGGCCCCAAGCTTCGTGGAACAAGTCACCGGTATCGCTAACGATGTCGACATCAGTGCCCATTACGGTCATTGCCCTTCCGGCGTTCGCTGCATTTGGGCTGATGGACAGTGTCTTGTTGTATACAAGGCAGATGAGTGAACTCTTCATTGCCACCTCAAGACGACGGAGTCTACGTTGATATACAGAGCCAGCGATCTGTTCTCGATTAGAAAGTTTCACAAACGAAAGGTGTTTGTCGTACCGCGAGACCAATATATGCGATAGTTGCAATTAGCATGAGGTCGTATCTAGCACATAGATTCTCATCGGTTCTGTTATCGACATATCGAACGGACTGCTGAATGATGAGAGGTTGTGCGCATCTAAATAGCACCAAGAATAGCCTCGGAATAGTAGGCGACGCGAACGCTCCTCTCAATGACTTTGCAAGGACACGCAACAAGGTTGTCTTTGTTTCGGGGATGGCTGCAATACTGAGATCAGCGGAAGGTCTTATGATAGTTTCACAGAAGCTCACATCTACTTTCCCAGCTACCGCGAATGCCATGACCGGTCCCTTCGGCTTGGAGTGGCTTCCCAAGTGTCGGAATATCCGCCTCATGGAGCATACGCTTATGGCCCTGGGCGAGAAAGGGATTCAGCCACCAGTAGAAGGTTGCTCCGAGAACATTTGACTTTTCTTCTGGCGATAAGTTTCTGTATTTTGGTAGCAGAATAGACGCCTTTGAATTGCATTCCAGGAACAACAGGATAAAACGGATTATTGCAGCAACGGGAATGAACCATGGTAAAAGATGGGCTCCTGAGAAATGGCGGTAGCTGGAAATGGGAAACGCAAGTATGTCGCGGCACGCTGTAACCAGAAGATAAAAGAGGAGAAGCTTGGGCGATCGGATAGATTTCTTATGCGCAACCGAGCTAAGCAGCGAAACTGCTATCACAGCGCTCAGATCTAGTGCTGCTGCGACCAACACTTTGGTGCCTTGACGATCGTAGACCAACAATGCGACCAAATGGCACAATGTAATTAAGCATAGCGAAATGCAGGCAGACTATCACTATGTTTAGAACCTAATTTATCTGAGAATTTATACCATTTCACTCACCAGTTTCGCTGTCCCAGTGCGACTTCTGGTGACCTTGACCTCCGCCTCTCGACGAGAGTATAATTGGTTGGGTACGAGCACCAGGAATACCGCCGATTTGGCGATGGACAGCAGCGCTGGATCGAGAGATCCTATCCCGGAACACCGAGGAGTATCCATTCAGCTAGAAGCGTTTCTCTTTATACCGTTGAATCAAATACTATGACCTTTTCGTTCTGTTCTTTTGTTTGTTTTTGGAAGCTTTACGTGCCGAGGCTGAGCAACGCGCCGACTAGCACAACGCGGCGCTACTCATGCCCGCTTTCAAAAGTCCCTAGGCTGGGGCATGCTCACAACCTGCACCGACAGCCTTAATCTGTCATAGCGTAGGAGTAGAGCAGGGGCTCGTGCATGAGCTGCATAGTATTTTGGGATGCGGAGCAAGACGAAAAAAGCAATAAAAGGACATGGTTAAGTGACTATATTTCGACTAGTCTCAAACGCCAATACGTGAAAAGAGGTTCAGAAGCAAGCGCAACGGAGCGAAATATTGCGCGGCTTGATATGTGCGCTACTCAAATAAGTACGTATGGTGCTCTGTTATCCTTGCCCTGACGAAAGCGTCCTTGAGCTCGCGCTTCGTACGGTTATAGAAGAGCTGAATTCGAGCTGTCGCCCTTCGGCCGCCGGTGGGCTCTGTTGGCTAGCAGCGTACTTGATCGCTATTTGCTAGGTTTCGGATGCATAACTAGATTGCCCTCTATCACCTCTTTTAGAAGAATGATACACGACATACAAATACCAGACCAATAAGTCCCTTGTGTATCCATAATATATGCCGCTCTCTCTGGTTCCCTAACGCTGCTAGCAAAAACGATACCGCTCTGTCCCTACACCATAAGATTGCCGTCAGTGTCAGTTCTAAGTGACTAGTTTGTGAAGTAATGTCTGCTCAGTAACAGTCCCCAAGATAAATGTGTTAAAAGCAAGTTGTGGCGCACGATTGCATTTGACAGTGGTAACGAGGTCATGTAGATGAAAGGACGGGAGAGGGAAAATTATAGAACTAGGAATCATAGCAAGCCTGTGGGACCGGTTTACCTGCTCCAGGTACAAGACTGCTCGAAAAAACCTCAGAATTGTGACGGGTAGGTGAAAAGTTTCCAAGAAGAGTTCCTTTTGCATCACTTTGAATCCACATTCACTGTGCCATTCACCAGCGTAAACGAACGGTGCCGTGATAAACACCCTCGCCATCGCCCACACTTGCCCCGCTTCTGCCAGTGCATTGCTGCTTTCCGAACGGAGTAGTGGAAAACAACTTGAATTGATCATGAACAACAGCCAACTCCAGCACTCACAAACTTATCACCACTCCTCAACATTGAGCAAGGCATTTTGAAAGCCATTAAGCAATCTCGAAGACCTAAGTTATAAGTTTACCTCAGTCTTTTTTTCTTCTAGCGCACGTGCGGCCCAGAACATCTAAGGGCATCACAGACCTGTTCTTGCCTCAAACTTCCATCGGCTTGAGCCGATAGTCCCTCTAAGAAGCCGGCGTACTGCCAAAGCAATATCCGCTATTACAAAGGTAAGAAGATCGCAAGGTGTCGAGCAAACGGCTAAAGGGCAGCGATTGCGAGTGTATTGCAACAACCTCCTCATTCTTCTCAGTGCTGACCAGCTTATTGTCATAGAAACACCAGAGCAGGTAGCTCGTCTCCATCAACGTATGATGAATCCCACAGACCAACTCGATGCCGTACTCGACTATGATATTTTCCATGGCCAGAAGAGTAATAATTTCGAAGGATGAGCACCAAGAGGCTCATTCTTCTATTACCACTTGGAAATACAATAGCGAAGAAGCCTTCAACGCTACGAGTAATGGCCAGCCGCAGATGATTGGGTCGTGGTTAACGGCGCCAGACCATGCGCAAACATGTACGATGGATCTGTGTTCAGCATGGATGCCGGTGCAATTTATGTGGCAGAACATGAGCAACTCTTCGCAAAATTAACTTTTGCCGATGATGCAGACGGTGTGAGCCACGTCGAATAAGTCGAAGTAGCGTCAAAGCCTGCTTTTATCAAAAAGCCACGAGGCGAACAGAGCGGAAGAATCCCCTTTCATGACGATATTCATACCGCAACCTTCGCAGCCGAACCCGGAAGTGAGAAAATTGGGAGAAGTATCAACATCCTCCACGCAATGTCCGTCAAAGGCAACGTCACCGCCGCCAAGTGCGCCGTTTTAGCACATTCTCGTCAAAATCTCGACGACGCTCGACATGTCTTAAGCGGTGGAGGTGTTCAGGATCTCGAGTCGGCAGGCGTTTGGTCGGCGACAGCCCTCGCCGAAAACCTTCCACCCTTACCTCTGGCAAGAAAGCATCCGCTGCCGCCTGAGTGTGAGACACCAACACACGATATGGGCTATCCCGAGGCGGCACCGTTCGTCCAGCGTGGACAGAACATAGCCTCCGGCTATGTGTACATGGCACCGTACCTCAATGTCATTGATTTCCCGGCTGAGCTGGTTGAAAGACTTGTGGTGTTTGCGCGGGGTCATTCAAGTGACATCCCGAACGCTAGGCTCCCCCGAAAAGGGAGCTCGAGGGTTGAAATGACGCTCGAACAGGCATGTACGCCACTGGCGGGCGCAATGTGCGTTCAAAGATTCGATGATTCACTGAATTCTGCAATTCACATGTATACAGTGCGCGGCCTACTTTTGGCCGTCCTAGTTTGGTATGACATTGATAGTCATCCAACAAGAAGGAGAGAGGCTTTCATGGCCAATGCATTTCGCAGCCGTCAAGTGTATGCAAACCCTCCAACCCTCAGCCTCGCAGTGTGTTTGGTGTCGCACTGGTTAAGGTTGCTGGAGAATTACAATTACTCGAGTACTTCCACCCGGAAAGGTTTATGGCAAACGCCTATGAAAAGGGCCGTATTAGAGGTCGTGAGTTTATAGTCGACAAGTCTTGAATCGATTAAGATATAGTGCGGCAACTAATCCGCCAAACCAACACTTGTGCACTGAGAATTTACGCGAGCGACGGATTGCTGATGGCACCCGCCCTCTCAGGTCTATTCTGCCATGAAATTGCCCAGCGGCCTATTCTCTGTCACAGCCACTGGGATCGGAGGAATTCATCAGTGTTGTCTGTTACAACGAACTACACTGGCACTCACTGGGATCGGAGGAATTCATCAGTATTGTCTGTCACAGCGAACTACACTGGCACTCACCGGGATCGGAGGCATTCATCGGTATTGTCTGTCACAGCGAACTACACTGGCACTCACTGGGATCGGAGGCATTCATCAGTATTTCCCGTCACAACCACTGGACCAACTACACTCGCTGCTCAATTGCTTCAACTTACCAATATATCTGGATTATGAAAAATAAATAGATTTGAGATGATAAATTAAACATCTTCGATTCTTTATATTCTGTTATGCCGAGACTTCCTGTTTGCAAAGAGGTAGAAGTTGTTTCTGAGATAAAGGTGAATCAAGAGAACTTTGTGGTGTTCAGTCGAGTATGGGGTGTGGCAAACGACTTGAAAAGTGAGAACGGTATTAACAAGAAGTAAACGCCATTTATTTTGTATGCAATTCCACTTTAACTCCGAGGGTATTCTAAAAGCAATGCTATGTTTATAGTTCGTTTTCCAATTCCCGTTTCTTGGATCGTAAATGCGTGGCATGCCGCTTAGTGTGGTATTTAACGTCATCAGGATACAACGGATTCCAAACCGTATCGCAGACCTTGCACTCGGAAAACGCCGCCTGGTTCGATATGTTCAATGTCGTTTGCACCGCCGAAAGTGACTTATGTTTAGGCTTAGCCCGTTTAGGTCCAGGCTTGCGAGCTCTCGAAGTAGTGCGATTCGAGCCCCGTACCTTCTCATCACCCTCAGCAGTAGTATTCTCGCCCTGCTCTCCTTCGTTTTCATCATCCCCGCTTTCGTCCGTTGTCGTCGATTGTTCAGATCGTATTCTCAGTAGCCGACGTCGTTTTGGACGTCTTTGCTCTCTGCTCCCTGGTTTCTCCGGTGATGGGGTCTCTATGCTTGCCACTATGTTCGCCCGCGAGGCACTCGCTTCAGTGAGTACCGGCGCGACAGGTCTGAAGTAGTTTAAGATCGACTGCTTTGCAGGAGCAGAAGCATTCTCCTCCGTGGGAGCACCGGGCACTACTTCGGCTACCTCAGCACCACCATCATTAGACGGCGATTCAATTGGAGTGTCCTTGGTAGAAGCGGCCTCTGTCTTCGGCGATGCGCTGCTTCCATGCTCGCCCGTTACGCAAGGGCGTTTCAGCGGAGGCTCTCCGCGAGGTTCTGGCGTCGCTGTTGATCTTTTGCCATATGTTCGAAGAGGCTTGTCGCGTTTTCTGGAAAGAACGCGAAGGCCAGGCTTGGTTCTGTCGAGAGTCAGTAACCTTAACTTAGCGAGAAACACGGCGGAGATCACGTACATTGCGTATTCCGGAGAAGAGTTGACCATTATCACCAAACCAACGCGTTTGGTCGTGATGTCGTAGGGGTCTAATTATCCTAATCTTCGCGTCGCAAACGTAGCGGATGTGGCAGATCCTCAAGTTATACGAAAAACGGTGGTCAGTCCTTAAAAAATAGTAAATATAGGCAGGAGGCAGGATGCCAAAAAGTTTGGGACAGCCTGCCCTTTCTCGGAGGGACTGGGTGGTGGTCGAGGTAAAGTGGTCGCGATCGCCCCACCAGAAGACGCGTCGAAACGCGACACCAACTTTGAGCGCGGTGTCACATGCCCACCACTTTGCAATAGCCAACCAGTTTGTAAAATCCCCGAAAGAAGTGCCTTTTTCTAGACATAGTGCTGCAGATAGCCGTTGGCATTCTGGTTGAATTTAAAACCCGAGCTACGTTACAGCCTGGTATGAAAGAGAGTTGATCTACCGCCCCGCGCCTTCAAAACGAAGGGAGCCTCTTCATATTACAAATGCTATAGTACAAAGGCTATTATATGGTTATGAAGTATTATCTGAAGTCTCCGGCTTAACTAATCGCCTCTTTACCTGACCAGTGGCGTCGTCTTGCTTGGTTTCTATAGGTATAGATTTGTCGTCTGTGTTTTCCTGTACATCTTTGCCTCCGCCAAACTGCCACGTATTTAGCACCTCTTTAACTTCACTTCCGCGGGCTTTCTTCTTATTAGATTCGCCGATTCGCCAGACGTAGCTCGAGTAGACAGCTACCTCAGCAATAGCCACAACTATACTGCCGCCCATAGTCAGGAAAATACGCGCGGGCAGGCTCCACCACCTTCCAAGAACCCACAAGGTTCCAGCGACGCCAACTATGCTAACGAGAAAGTTGATGATGAGCATGACCTGGCGGTGCACGTCGTTGTACGTCACCTCATCATCGCCAAGGTCTTCAACGCTTGTTGGCCTATTCACTTCGGCAAACGCGCGAGCTGAATTCGGAAAGCGGTCCTTGAACGTCTCTAGCTTCGGAGGATTGATCATTCGTTCGTATGCTCGAGCGTCTTCTTCGCGACGTAGACGGGCCATGAGTGCCTTGTACTCATCCGACTGCAGATAGAGAATACATTAGCAGCTTGTAATTCAGTATATAGGATTGATGGAAGCCTACAGGTTCCGGCTTCGGAGCCGGGGGTGGGATGTAGACTTGGGAACCTCGGAGTAGCTCCTCCAAGCTTGACCCTTTCCTAGCCTTCCACAAAGCGACAATCTGCCCATGAGATATTGGGTTGCCGACAGCAGGGCTGGCTAGCGATGGCTCATTTTCTTTGCTAATGTTGGCTGACGTTTCGCTGATTGCCTTGATGCAGTCCACAATGGACGACGTCATTGTGAGAAGCACCATAACTGGAGGCTCGGAATGGTTGATGATTGTTGGATTGGACTGGGAACGGCCCTGAGGGCTTCAACAATGCGCTTCTGATGCATGCAAAGCTCGAAAAAAGAAATCACCACGCCATTTGACACAGCGCACGGCATTCAACTGGCCATGGGCGTACACTCTGCTGCCTGATTATGCGTTATGCTCGTTAAACTCGCGCCAGCCAGGCAGGTCTGCAGGTCTACTCGTATTAGACAACTGGCGACAGCTGTCAACCACTTAAAAACCCGCGTTCGTCCACTGGAGTCTAAAACGGCAGCGGGCAAGTGGCCGATCCAATAGGCGTGCTGAATTGCCCCAAAGTGGGCCACCGGACTGACCCGCCGTCACGGCGTCTGCGGCTGCAAAAGTTTGGCCAGCGACAATTAATTCTGCCGGAAGATCGTGGCGACCGAGGCAATTCTCCAGCAACCTCGCCAATTGGGCCTCCGTATATTCCGGAAAGGCCTGAGACGAGTATTTGCTTCTCGGAGACTTGACGTAACCCCTTTTCATATTTATCAGATTGGTCAAGACCGCCCGCGATGAGCCTACGATCCGGCTCTACCATCCTGCGGGATGCTGTTGCTGCAAGAGGAGCGACTTCACCATGCCTCTTGTGCCGGCTGCCTGCTGCTACAAGAGAACCATCATTAATTCACCGAGCAAGAATACACTCAACCCCGAGACGAGATTCCGCATGGGCAGCGGCCGTGCAAGTTGCATCGAATATGGTCGGAAACGTGGTCAAGAAGGCGACCAACGACGGCATGACCATTGATCCGCTACGAACTGTTGCCAAAGAGATGCAATTTCTGACGGGAAATATTCGAAAGCTTCTCGGATCAGGCCACCCTTCGCTCGATCGAGTTGCAAAATACTATACACAAGCCGAGGGCAAGCACGTACGGCCGCTCATTGTCCTGCTTATGAGCAGAGCGACGCATCTGTGCCCTAAAAACCCAAACGAGCAGATGACGCAGCCATCCCGAGGAATCGACACTGCTATATCACCTTCGCAGATCTTGGCGGATGTCAACCCGTCGGCAATGCCGCTCACAGGCCTTGAACCCGAGACTACCGATACAAATTTGGAGATCCTACCCAGCCAACGAAGGCTAGCCGAAATTACAGAACTCATTCACACCGCTTCCTTGCTACACGACGATGTTATTGACCACTCAGAGTCACGACGAGGATCGCCATCGGCTAACCTTGAGTTTGGAAACAAGATGGCTGTCCTGGCTGGCGACTTTCTGCTTGGCCGAGCTTCCGTAGCGCTTGCGAGACTGCGCAATGCCGAGGTTGTTGAGCTGTTGGCCACTGTGATTGCAAATCTCGTCGAGGGAGAATTTATGCAGCTGAAGAATACCGAACGAGATGAACGTAATCCCAAGTGGTCAGAGGAGACCGTCAGCTACTATCTGCAAAAGACATACCTCAAGACGGCCAGTCTGATTTCCAAGTCGTGCCGTGCTGCTGCCATTCTTGGTAACTCAGATGCCGTTACTGTCGAGGCTGCGTATTCATATGGGAGAAATCTTGGCCTCGCTTTCCAGCTAGTTGACGACATGCTGGATTATACTCGCTCCAACACGGATCTGGGTAAGCCGGCTGGCGCAGATCTTGAGCTTGGCCTGGCCACGGCCCCTTTGCTGTTTGCCTGGAAGGAAACACCAGAGCTTGGTGCCCTCGTGGGTCGCAAGTTTGAAAAGGAGGGTGATATTGAAAGAGTAAGTTGTTTCTCATTAAAAATGGGTGCGGATGGACGCACGCTTACAACTCGTTAGGCACGTGAACTGGTTCTTCAAAGCGATGGCATTGAGCAGACTCGTGCTCTTGCCCACGACTACTCCGACAAGGCTATTTCCGCCATCACTGATTTCCCCGACAGTGAGGCCAAGGCTGGTCTGATCGAGATGGCTGAGAAGACGATCAAGAGGACGAAGTAATGACGAGCGACGACGACTTCACAACACCTCTACTCCACCTGTATAAATAGCATTTCTCGAAAATCTGTGTTGATTTAATAGTGAGCGAAGAGGAAAACAAACCGCGCACAAGTTTATTGTGTATTCCCTTTTCTCTGTTTTCTTGTTTTTGTTTTGCAATTAGACACCGGTGGTATCGCATGGTTATGGCCCGCTTGTACATATAGACGGCGCAGCGGTTGGGATTGACTGTATCAAAGTTTGGCATAGGACAATGGTAGTTGGCAGCCCATCTAGTTTGAATTTGTAGAGTTTTTAAACTCGAAAGGTTGAATTGTTTGTAATCGTTTTCCAGTGAACTTGTGATGTGCTGTGTGGACGCCGATGAGCTAGTTGTAATGTAACCACCACGATTATAACCTCTCAGAATAAGTGAGTTGAACGCGCCAGAATTGAGGAGAATACGAGCACATGAGTCCTCCAAGATAGAGCCTAGGAGCGAAAGATGCCCTGTACTCCGCAGCAGACAATACGAGCCGTACTCTGGCATAGTCCGGGGTGTGGGTCGCCGTTGCACCGACTTTACTCGATCATTACTCGATGGAATCTCAAAACTACACCGTTAACAGCGAGACTTGCTACCTCCTCAACTTCCTGTTCTCGCCGCACATAATCGGCTTCAAAACGGCCCACCAAGATGGAACAAGTTCCGGCTGGCGGCCACATCCGATGCTTGCCCCGCAAAAGAGAATAGCCAGTCGCGATGACAGGAAATCACTGTGTTAGTTTGCAGAAACGGTGAAAGGAGAAACTGCTCATTGTGTCTTGATCTATACCGTATTTCAATTTTATGGATTAAATAAGCAGGCTATTTTCCTGAAGTTCACTCCTGCTATGCACTGGTGAACCATTGCGCTTGGCTTCAGCCGGCCGGCCGACTGTGTATGTGTATGCTCCACCACCGGCACCGGCCGATGGCGCCTCCGGTTTGCCCTTCTTCAACCGTCCCGCATTCTTGCCTGCCATGTTAGACTATTTCTGACCGACCTGCTACTCTCTACCAGGCTTCTTTGGTTTCATAACTTCTTAAGCCATTTATATACCGTGCTGTTTAAGTGCGAGAATCTTTCCCCCGCAACGACTACAGAGTTCAACGCTGCTACTGTGATCAACTCCGATACCCCGCCCCCACCACAACCCAACTTCATCTTCACCAAACCTTTGCAAACATGGCTATCCCAGGCGCTTCTGAGGCTGGTCCTCTCACTGTGCTCGTCTCTTCTCGCGCAGTTCTTCCGTCCGCAGATGGCACCCTTACCCTCTCGCCAGCTACCATTGCCATCTCAGAGAAGACGGGCAAGATCGTATCAGTTACTCCCGAGATTGTGCCACAGAACCAATTTGCTGACGCGACCTACGTCGACCACTCGCCCAAGGTTCTCATGCCTGGTGTAGTTGATGCTCATGTTCACCTCAACGAGCCCGGCAGAACCGAGTGGGAGGGCTTTTGGACTGGTACCCGTGCTGCTGCTTGTGGTGGCGTGACGACTGTCATTGACATGCCCCTTAATGCAATCCCGCCTACGACAACGATGAAGGGGTTTGAGGAGAAACTTACTGCCAGCAAGGGTCAGTGCTGGGTTGATGTTGGGTTTTACGGCGGTGTCATTCCTGGTAATGCCAACGAGCTGAAGCCCCTAGTTGACGCTGGTGTGAGAGGCTTCAAGGGGTTCTTGATCGAGTCTGGTGTAAGCACTATTCAATGTCCCTTACAAGACCCAATGCTTACTGTGATATAGGTGGACGAATTTCCTGCCATTAACGCCAAGGATGTCGCTCTCGCCATGGAGACACTAAAGGACTCTCCCACTACTCTCATGTTCCACGCTGAGATGGTCCCTCACGAGGGTGCCCCAATCTTTGATGCTACCAGCAGCGATGCCACAGCCTATCAGTCATTTCTCGACTCCCGTCCGCCATCATTCGAGACCTGTGCTGTCGAAGAAATTCTGTCGCTAGCTCACATCGCCCCTTCACTGCACCTTCACATCGTCCACCTTTCCGCTACCCAGGTTATTCCTCTTCTCAAGGCGGCACGTAGGAAGGGAATCAATATAACTGCCGAGACTTGCTTCCACTACCTTGGACTTTCCTCAGAAGAGATTGCCACGGGCGATACGAGACACAAGTGCTGCCCTCCTATCCGCGAGGGCAAGAATCGCGACGGGCTGTGGGACGAGCTGGTCGCATCTGACTCTTGTATTAAGACGGTCGTCTCTGATCATTCCCCTTGCACGCCAGAGCTCAAGCTTCTGCCAGAGCATCTTCAAAAAGATGCGGAAGCCAAGAAGGCGAGTTCCAAAGGTGACTTCATGGCCGCTTGGGGCGGCATCTCTTCCGTCGGCCTTGGCTTGCCCATTTTCCACACCACGGCCAAGTCAAGATCTGCCACGTCCAAGGTTCCAAGTCTGACAGACATGGTCCGCCTATGCTGTCAGGATACAGCTGAGCAGGTCGGTCTCGCTCACCGCAAGGGTACGATCAAGGCAGGCATGGACGCCGACATTTGTGTTTTTGACGACGCGGAGAAGTGGACCTTTACCCCAGGAGACATGCGCTGGAAGAACCGCTGCTCACCTTGGGAGGGTCATGAGTTTACCGGACGTGTTAGAGAAACTTGGCTGCGCGGAAAGAAAATTTATGACCTTTCCGCCGGGAATGACGGCTTCACTACCGAGAAGCCGTATGGAGAGCCTATTACGGAGAAGAGGGCTTGAAGGGAACCGCCACCGGCTGAAACGAGAAAAAAGTCTATTACGCATATGTAGATCGGACTCAAAAACTATTTCCTTTGTTTAGACGAAATAAAAAAGTTTATAACCCATGTGGCGTTCAGGTACTGAAGTCGGGGTAATGCGGAGGACGCCCAGTGGGGTCCAAAGTAAGTCTCAAGCCTGCTTTTGAAATAAAAGTCAATTTGTGACGGAACTGCCCTAAAACAAAGTTGAATTGAGAGGTGCAGCTATAAACCGAAATTTAAAAAGGCATTGCTGAAATATGGTGGCGGGTTGGAATGTATTTCTTCTGCCTTTTGATGCTCTCGTGCTCTTCTCAACTTCTTCCCTCACCACACACTTCACGCAAATCCACAATCGACCATAGTAAGCCAAATCGACAGAACCCTGGTCGACTCCTACTGGAAACACAAATCATCTAGAGGAATATAGAATTGCCGAAGACAAAGCAAGACTGCGTATTACGATTCATACGAAATCTGCTCTACCGGAGCTGATCGTGTCGCTACACCGATATTACCGAGCAAGTAACTTGGATCACCGCTAATTCGGCATTTCCCTGTCTAAAACATAATTTGTCACTATCAGATTACGCAATATTCGCTTGAGAGATACGTGGTCAAATTTGCTCCGCAGGCTTGCGTACTTCTAGCCATGGAGATGTTTCCCTCCAAGGCATCGCGCGGCACTGGAGAAGTTGCCGACGGCGGCGTTATTGAACGCGATGCCGTCTTCGGCGAAATCATCAAAGATGGTCCCAACTACCGCAGTGTAAGTTAAAACAGAGCCAACTCTCAAAAAGAACGGAAAGAAGAGTTCGAAGTGCTGATTTGCTGTCTAGGTTGGTTGGATCGGAACAACTGCCCTCATGATGAAGACCCAGTTTGGCTTGGGCATACTCTCTATGCCAGTTGTATTTGATACAATGGGTATCATACCAGGAATCATTCTTGTCCTTGCCATCGCAGGCATCACAACATGGTCGAATTACATGGTTGGGGCTTTCAAGGCACGTCACCCGGAAGTATACAGCATCGCCGACGTCGGACAGATGTTCTTTGGACGCATTGGAGCTGAACTGTTCGGAGGCGGGTATGCACTATGTAAGTTAAAGAATTCTGCTAATAGCATTGAACTTTCTTGCTTATCTTGTCCTAGACTTTACATTCATTGCCGGCTCCGCGATGCTCAGCATGTCTATTGCTCTTAACGCCCTCACGCTTCACGCTACCTGCACGTGTGTCTTCGTTGCCGTCGCAGCGGTAGCTGGATTTTCTATTGCTAGCATTCGTACTCTTGGTAAAATAAGCTGCCTTGCTTATATTGGTATCATATCCATTATGACTTCTAGTGGGTATCTGATTCTATTTTCTTCGCGCATCAGCACTAACATTCACCAAGTTCTCACCGTTACTATCGCTGTTAGCCTGCAGGAAAAGCCAACGGATGCACCAGGGGACATTAACTGGGAGTCCGACTTTAAATTTTTCAACACCCCAAACTTTGCAGAAGCCATGTCAGCTATCGGTACTGTCATCTTTACGTATGCCGGCACCCCTGGTTTCTTCAACATCATCTCTGAGATGCGCAATCCCAAAGAATATCATAAATCGCTTGCTGTGTGCCAAATTACAGTCACAGTCTTTTATATTGCAGTTGCTACGGCGGTCTATTACTATTGCGGATCTTATGTCGCCTCGCCAGCGCTTGGCTCTGCTGGTCTCCTCGTGAAGCGAGTTGCCTATGGGTTGGCTCTTCCAGGCTTACTAATTACGATTGTCGTCTTCGTCCATGTAAGTCACTCTTTCTTTTTCAAATGTTTTAAAGCATTATTTAACACGAATTTTAGCTGCCGGCCAAACACATCTTTGTCCGCGCCCTTCGCGGCACCAAGCATCTCACGTCCAACACCCGCATACACTGGACAGTCTGGCTGGCATCTACGTTTGGCGTGACCCTTGTGGCCTACCTTGTTGCGAGCGGGATACCGATTTTTGCAGGTCTCGTCTCTCTGATTGGCTCTCTTCTGGCAACGTTTCTGACCTTCCAGCCGTACGGCGGCATGTGGCTCTACGATAACTGGAAAGTCAGCAAGGAGAAACAAGCAATTCGATGGAAACTAATGGTTGCTTGGTCCTTGTTTGTCATTTTATTCGGAATTTTTCTGATGGCTGGAGGAACATATGGCGCGGTTATTGGAATCATCAAGTCGTTTAACGAGACCAAAGGTACACGGCCTTGGTCTTGTGTTGACAATTCGAATTCTGTCTAAGCCAAAGAAGCAAGCACGCAAATATAGGGAGTTATTATATTTATTACGTTTACAAAATTAGGTTTTAAGTTCTATTTGTATTAGCCCTGTTAATTTAGCATCGTATCTTCATTTGTAATGCTCGTTCTTTAAATGCGTCCGTCCCCTTACACCTCATTGAATATCTGACGGCATCCACTCAAACGTATTGAGAAGGTCAAAACTGTAATTCGGCTGCGCCATCAGCCCCCAGTCTATGTTTTCATACAAATTCTGCCCAGACGGTGCGTTGAGGTATTGGTCTAGGATACGTTGAATGGCGGCCTTGGCGTCGGAACACTGCTTCGCGTTCGGAGCATTATTCGGTACCCAGTCTAGAAATCCAAGCAAGAGGCTCAATTGCTGTATCAAACTCGATCGAGTAAGCTCGGGGTGGTTTGGATGCGTGGCGCTAAACGTTGGAGATAAGAGCTCTTGACAGAGAACCCCCCCGGCTGGGGCTCCATGGGCCATCAACTGGACTCTGTCAGTACATGCCATGCTATGACGCTGGAATACACATTGACTTACCAACCAGTCAAAGTTTCGCAGTATGGAGACACTGGCAAAGCGGTCTTTGTATACCCAAATCTTCAACGTCACGCACACCAGCTCGTAGCTTGTAGCGACTAGGTCACCGTTGTATCCACCGCCATGTCGACTCAGTAAACGCTCCGCAAAAAAAATGGTGTTGAGATATGCTAGCTGAAGGACGATTCGGAAATACAATGTTTTTGTATCTACCGAAGGATCTGTGGCATCTCCGGCGTGGTATTTTAGACTCTCGGGAAAGCCGGCTCGCGTTGCTCGTGATCTTTCTCTAATATCACTGGCAAAGGGTGAGTTTTCGCAGCTGCACCAAGATAATTCACTTTCACTTACAGTAGTTCATTTGTTCGGTCTTTCCCATCTCTAGATAAAGCAATTTCGAATAGTGAGTCGTATATATAAGCCAACATGCAGCGTGCTCTGATCAGAGTTGTCGAGTGTATTTTCCCGCTAGTGTTCCAGCCTCGTTCATCCAGAGCGAGCACCGCACTACGGAGTGTCTCTTGGTCTGCAATTAGGTCCGCATCCGACAAGTCCAGCGGCAGGGGCGTTGAGCAATACCGACGATTGATTAGTGGAGGTCGGCCTGTAAACGACGTTCCAAGTTTATCGCTGGTATATACTTGAGCAAAAATTTTCCGTTTGTGTTCTGAGATGAGCGTTGGGTTGTAATCGGATGTTTGCTCGATAGCATGAAAGCCTAGATACATCACCATAGACACTGTGAGGCCATGTGACGACAGCGTTGAGAATGCTGAATGTTATGTTAGTCCTTGGCTGCCTAGACCACTGTGCTGCGTCTGTATTTACCGGCGTCACCATCGATTATGGAAATCAATGTTGTTTTCCTCCGTGTAATATCGATAAGTATGTCATTACAATCAGTAAACTTCATCGTTATGTGAATGCATCGTGCAAGATGTGTATGCGCTGTTACATGGGATTCTTTGCCTTCAATCCACTCGAGACGCCGAGGCCGTAAAGAGTCTATAATGTCTGAAATCCGAGACAAATGAGCCCACAGTATACCGATGGATTCCCACCGGAGATTAGCGCCACAGAATTGTCCTATCCATTCCATAGGATCAGTCAGGTCATCCCGAATCCGGCGCCGCGTGTTGGCACAAAGAATCTCAATCATGGTCTGCAGACCTGCCTCCCCCTGCGACAAAGTGTCACCAAAAGTGAGCTGTAGAGTCTGTATAATCTTTTCAACTGCCATATATGTCCATCCATACGGCGGATCAATATGATCTCGAAAGCGAAATTGTTCATTCCGCTGTCCCGGCAAGCCCCGGAGCACTAAGAGGCAAGTTTCACGCACCGGAACCGGCAAGTCGCGAAACGATACCCTAGCTTCACGATTCTCTAGTTCCAGAGTTTCAGGGCCAATTCGCATTGGTGACCAGAAAAGACTTGCAAAGCGAGATTCGGTTTCCTCAAAGACGTTGTTGAAGCTGGTGAATCCCATATAGCCTTGCCGCGTACTGACCTGAGGCTGACTGGGTAGTGCTAGCTCCGTTAGGCTAGATGTTTCTGGGTCGCTTTCATTCGCATAACTTATGGTCGCCTCTGGATATCGACACAGGTCACTATGACCTCGCCGCCGACATCGGTTGCATATAGGGCGACGGTGATCACAAGCTACCTTGCGCGCTCGGCAGGGAACACATGCGACCGGCCGACCGTTGCACCGAGATAGCAGAAGCGTTGGTTCTGGAGACATGATGTATGTTGTCGCCAGAAACCTCCCAGAGAAGTAAATTTGCGACTGTTGTAGGTTTCAAATTCGTGAATAGACTTACGCGGCAAAGGCTCAGGGTGAGTCAACTAACCGGGTAGGCTAGTGCGGCTCCAGCGGCCGTTTCGGAGGTAAGCTCCATCTTGCCGTGCGGAGCTGACCAGCGCAAGGCTGAGTGAGCCGATTGCATTTGTCGAGAATGCATCTTTGAATTGACATTTTGATAATTTTTCCATGGATAGAGTATGCTCTGCTTGAAGAGTAAGAATGCAAGTCAACACTCAAAAGCGGAAAAGATGATGGTCTGGCAGGAAGAACTGTGGCTGCAGCCCTACATTATTACGTACGAGAGAGCCTTGAGCCGAAGAGTCCGCTGGTATCCGATGATAGTACTGACCTGGCGTAAAGTACAAGTTGAATGCGGCTTTTATCTGCCTGACAGTAATAACTATTAACCTTCACATGGAGAGTAGTCTTTTCATAACGTTAACAAGGCGCACCAAGACTGATACAGTCGCTTCGCTTTCAAACGAGAAATGATATACGCCGTATTGGTCTAGTTATCCCTTCAAAATCAAATATAATAGTATACAGTCCCTGATAGCATGAAGGTGTCACCGTCTGGAACCTGGCAAAGTGCCCCATAAGAGGCTTGCCAGTATTTAACCCTCCCAGTAGCCAACCTCCGTCAGCCGTTATACGCGTAAACGAGTACTCGGAGAAGCAGTTAATATGAGGTACTATTCCAACACAAGCAAGTTGTACAGCTATCAACGGACAAATAAAGCGACCGATGGACAGGGATTCAACGCCCGAAAAGTCCGAGTGTGGGTGGCATATCCGACCGGAAAGTGCTTCCAGAACGCCTTCGGATTTCACCTAGGCGCACTAATAAACGCAGAAAGCTTAGCAACGCGATCCCGCACTGGGGCGCGTTGTGGCACGGAGCGCCATCCTGCCGAAGCGACGCTACCACATGGCTTACAGCCTACTAGTAGGAGGCGGTCACCTTTCACCATTTATGTGGTAGGCTATGACTTGTAATTCGCCAAGCGAGAGCCTTGGTAATGGTAAAATGGCCTGATTTTCAGCACACTAAATCCTTCAACCCCGGTCCTGATGCACCGCAACACGGGAAGGTCCTGTCACGGGCCATGAGATGCAGCGGTTGCCGTGAGCTGTGGCAACTTGATTTTCTCTACGGGATTCGTTGACCATAATCAAGCCGGCGGCTGGGTGTAGTCATGCTTTGGATGCGAGCTCCAAAGACTCGATGCCGCGAAAAAATGGCATTACCTCGGATGGGATATTGAGAAGAAAGGAGGCCGTGGCGGTACTACCACTTCAGAGCCAGCCAGCCGCTCGAGGGTCTGGCACATGCATCCCCAGTCTAGCTATAACACCCCATATTATTTGCTTACCCATACATACCCATTGTTCATTGTTCAGGCTGTTGGTGGAGTTAACCCAATAAGGCATTTGTCTCCGCTGTGGCTCTCGGCCCCGTACTTTAACAAACGGTCTCCCGGTCGTTATATTTATTCTTTAATTTAGTGCCTGTCTCCATATGTTTTCCGTTTTACTGTTGATTGTTAGCGTATCAACTGAATCAAGTTACTGGCTCCATTGTGTGCCGGTTGAGGCTGCCCCCGGATAGCATCCGAACGTGTCTCACCTGCCGCGGCTTTCGCTGCCGTTGGCAATGAGGCGATAGACCAACCCCAAATTGAAAGGCGTACTGCAAAACCTCAAAATGGCTGTGAATGACGAATTAGTGTCTGTAGTAGGACACACAGCAGACGTGGAGGATGTGGAGAAAACCGAAAAGGCGAGTTCCGTTGCAACCTCCGCCGACTTTTCCGGATACCAAGGCAAAGATGCGCCACGGGTCTCGCTTTCTGGCGCTGGCCACCTCTCCCTCGACGATGTCGACAATGTTCAGGTACAGATCCGTGACCTCGAAGTCGCAGTCAATACGGCGCCGTCCTGGTTTGAGCCAGCAACATATCCGGAGCTGCTGAAGCAAAAGTTTAGCACCAAAGCGCGGATGAAGACGCTGTTACATTCGGTATCTGCAGACATAGCTCCTGGGACTCTCACTGCAATTATCGGGGGAAGCGGTTCCGGGAAGACGACATTATTAAACACCATGGCTGAGAGAATGGTCAGCTCCAGACTGCATGAGGAAGGCGTCACGACTTTTAATGGTGAGACAGGCGTGCACAATGTGCGACACGCCTACGTGATGCAGCAAGATATCTTACTACCGACTTTGACCGTGAGAGAAACACTTCGATACTCGGCCGACTTGCGACTACCACCCTCGACGAAACGAGAAGACAGATGGCGAATTGTTGAGGAAGTAATCCGCGAACTTGGGCTTAAGGAATGCGCAGATACTCGCATAGGCAACTCTCAGCATAGGGGCTGTTCTGGTGGTGAAAAAAGACGAGTAAGCATCGGTGTGCAGCTTCTCGCCAACCCTGCTGTGCTGTTCCTCGACGAGCCAACTACTGGCCTTGATGCGACGAGTGCGTTCCAGTTGGTGCGAACTCTCAAAGCCCTTGCGCAAAAGGGCCGGACAATCATTACCACAATTCACCAACCAAGATCAGAAATATGGAATCTCTTTGACAATTTAATTATCCTTTCCAAGGGCAGTCCAGTTTACTCCGGTGCCATTTCAGATTGCCTTCCCTGGTTCGAAAGACAAGGCTTCCCACTCCCGCCCTTTGTTAATCCTGCCGAATTTGTGATTGACATCACCGCCGTTGACAACCGCACTCCAGATTTGGAAGCTGAGACGACTGTTCGTGTAGACAATCTCAAGGCGTCTTGGGCGGAAGAAAGCATGAGAACGTTTGGACCTTTAGGCGGTGTAGTTACCCACAACCGGCGACATCACCGCCATCACCGTCCCACAAACAAGGGCGAGCGTGCAGGATTCCTTCGACAGCTGCATGTTCTCACTGATCGGACGTTCAAGGTAACATATCGTGACCCCCTCGGCATGACGGCTGCAATCCTCGAGGCTATCCTGATGGGCGTTGTCACGGGATACATGTTTTGGGACCTCGGACGCGACCAAGCTGGAATCAGATCTCGCCAAGGTGGACTATACACATCTTCAGGCCTACAGGGCTATCTCATCTTGCTATTTGAAGTCTATCGAATGACAATTGACATACCCACCTTTGACAGAGAAAACTCTGAAAACTGCGTCGACGCTCTGCCATTTATTCTTTCACGACGCCTTGCGCGTATGCCAACAGAGGATATTCCCGTGCCATTCCTGTTTTCGATATTCATGTATTTCATGGCCGGGTTCGAGCGTGATGCGAAGCGATTCTTCATCTTTTTCGCCATTACACTTCTCAACCAATACGTTTCCGTGACGTGCGCGATGACTTGCGTCGTCGCAGTACGGCATTTTCCAGGAGCGAGCTTGATAGCAAACTTGGTGTACACTCTACAGAGTATAGCGTGTGGCATGTTTGTGCAGTCTAATACTATACCGATTTATGTCCGCTGGCTCAAGTGGTGCGCATACAATGTAAGTTCCTTTTCCTTTTCCAGTCTTGCTTTTTCTACTGCTGGGTTGCTGACAAGAGCACGCAGTTTTATGCATTTGGCGCATACGCTGGTAATGAATTCGAAGGAAGCTTCTACGATTGTCCTTTCGAGGGCGGAGAAGACAACCCGGCGTGTGCACAATATACGGGCGAATACATTATGAAGTCCTTGGGCTTTCCAACCAACTGGGTCACTCGGCCCATCATCGTCCTTGCGGCTTTTGTGGTTTTCTTTTTGATACTATCCACAATTGGACTTACGTTTCTCAAAGTTCAAATGACCATCGCTCGGGCTCGAGCATCCGATACCGATCTGTCCGCAGGAAAAGAGAAGATGACAGCCCGGTCCATAGCCGAAGTTCGTACGCTCGATCTCGAACTGGATAAATTTGCATTGGCTCTTGATAAGAAGTCAATAACAGGAAAGAAGTTGCCTCGAAGGACAATTGTTAATCCCGTAACAACCACATTCCAAGCTGGCGTTCTCAATGTGGTCATGGGGCCGTCTGGTAGTGGCAAGACATCTCTTCTCAACGCAATGGCTCTCCGACTGCGAAATTCAATCGGAACTAAGTACCGACCAAGCGGTAAAATTATGCTTAACGGAGCTGTGCCTTCGGACTCGGTCATTCGATCGGTGTGCTCCTACGTATGCCAGGACGACGATGCACTGCTTCCTTCACTTACTGTCCGAGAAACTCTGCGATTCGCTGCTGGACTGCGTCTGCCATCATTCATGAGTACAGAAGAAAAGTACCAGCGCGCTGAGGAGGTACTACTGAAGATGGGTCTCAAAGACTGCGCAGATAACTTGATTGGAAGCGACCTGATTAAAGGCATCTCTGGCGGAGAAAAGCGCCGAGTCAGTATAGCTGTACAAGTCCTGACGGACCCAAGAGTCCTGTTGCTAGATGAACCGACCTCTGGCCTGGATGCATTTACAGCAAGCTCAATCATGGAAGTGCTTCAGGGTCTAGCAAATGAAGGGCGCACCCTCATCCTCACCATTCACCAGGCCCGATCCGATCTCTTCAAGCACTTTGGCAATGTCCTTCTCCTATCCCGCGGAGGCTCGCCGGTATATGCTGGCCTTGGCAAAGACATGCTTGGATATTTTCTTAGAAATGGCTATGAGTGCCCGAAACATACCAACCCAGCCGACTTTGCGCTGGACATGATTACAATCGATCTTCAGCAGGAAGAACGCGAAGCAGAAAGCAGAGACCGCGTCAAGAAGCTAATTGACCAATGGAACGAGAAGCCAGAGGCGGTGCAGCCCGAAACAGAACCTCGTCTTTCAGCCATTGCCGAAGGCGACGAAGCAAGCGACAAGCACGACACCAACAACCCACCAACACCAACAATGTCAGGAAGCGACGCCATCACCAAACGAAACGAAAACAACCCTCAACAACTCCTCCAACCCCCGGGCCCTTCCAAAACAACCTCAACCCCAAGAAGCCCCCGTCGATCCTTCAACAAGGCCAACCTCTCAACTCCAGCCGAGCTAGGCGCCCTCATCCGCAAACGCTCCTCCATCACCAGCGCAACACCCCTCCTCCTCCACCGCGCCATCATCAACACCCGCCGCCAGCCACAGCTCATCCTCGCTCGCACAATGCAAGTCGTCGGCCTCGCGCTAGTCTTCACGCTTTTCTTCGCCCCGCTACACCACGACTACTACTCCGTCCAGAACCGCATGGGCTTCGTGCAGCAAGTCGGCGCCTTTTACTTTGTCGGCATGCTGCAGAACGTGGCCGTGTACCCGATGGAGCGCGACGTGTTTTACCGCGAGGACGACGACGGGGTCTACGGCGTTGACGCATTCTTGCTTTCGTACACGGTGCTCGAGCTGCCGTTTGAGGTGCTAAGCTGTCTCTTATATGGCGTTCTGGCTACATTTGCAGTGCAGCTTCCTCAGACGGTGACGATGTACTTTGTTACGTTTTTCGCTTGCTTTGGGATTGTTTCGTGCGGAGAGAGTCTTGGAATCATGTTTAATACGCTCTTTGGACACACCGGATTTGCAGTGAATATCATGGGTGTCTTTTTGTCGGTTGCCAATGGCATGGCGGGCGTGCTGTCTATTAATATGCCTGATGCGTTCAACGCGCTTAATTACTTGTCGCCAATCAGATACGCTGCACGCGCACTGGCGCCGTACTCGCTGCGCGGTGTTGACTTTCACTGCACGGATGAGCAGCTACTGCCGGATGGGTCGTGTCCGATTACGTCGGGTGAGCAGGTGCTTGAGCTATATGACTTTGATGTTGATCCGGTGGTGAATGGAGCTTGCCTGCTGGCTTGCTTAGTGGTGTATAGGCTGCTTGCTTGGGCGTTGTTGAGGCTTATGAGAGCAAGGTGGAAGGAAAAGAGACAGAAAAAACAAACATAAGCAAGGTGTATGCATTATTTCATCAGATAGTTGACATGGTAGATACTTAACTTTACAAGATGGAAAAAAAGGTCACGTCTGGGGAAATGAAATGTCCAGAATACTAGTCAGATTGAATATGAATTTGACATATACTTTGATTCGATTCTATGTATGGCGCCGCCAACGGCCACAAAATTGTAGACAGGAAGACAAGAATATAACTCAAAAGCAAACACCTATCAACGCCCACCACATATCTAGCATCATCGCTTCTCATCATCCGAGCTTGCAATCATCGGCCCCGTGACGTTGTCAGCCTTGGCGCTGTCAACCTGCTCAAAGTGGTACAGTGGAGGCTTGGTGGCCTTCTTGTCCATAAAGACGTAGCGCTTGAACCACCAGGGCAGCGCCACAGTCAGCTGGTAGTGAGCAAACTTTCTGACGGGAACGGCAAAGACCCAGTCGAGTTCCTCGAGTGTGCGCTGCATCGTCTCGGGAACCCACAGGAAGATCATGACGAAAGCCACAACGTTGAAGCCAGCATAGACGCCAAATGCGCCGACCGGGCTAGCCTTGCGTAGCAGGAAGGGGAACGAGGTACCCAAAACTGCGGCCCAGAAGAGGCAAGTGGCAACGGCGAAACCCATGCCAGTTTCTCTGTGGGAAAGCGGATATACTTCTGCGCTGTAGGTAAAAGGGACAGGACCCTCACCGGGAGAGTAAAAGGCAGCAAACAGGAAGACGAACAGGCACACAAGTCCGGTACGGATATCTCCGAGATCCTCACTAATGAGCGTGCACAAACCAGCAGACAATAGAGTCCAGAACATCTGAGGGAAGGTAAATAGTAGCAGGCTGCGTCGGCCAAAGGTGTCAATGGTGTAGAACGCTGGGAAAGCAAACAGCCAGTTGACGAGACCAAAACCAAACGAGCCAATCATGGCCTTGAAGTTGGAGAGGCCAGACTGAACAAAGATGGTTGTAGAGTAGAAAGCGATAATGTTGATTCCACACATTTGCTGCGCAATCATGACCGTAAACGCAGCCAGATTGGCGCGGCGGACTCGCGGAATGGTGAAGAGCTGGGTGAAACGGGTGAGGTAGTTTGACTTGCTGGTGATTTGCTCCTCGATATCAAGCTGCGTGCCAATGTAAAAGATATCACGGGCGACTTGAATCGGATCGTGACGAAGCATTGTCATGGATTTCCAGGCATCGGTATATCGCTTCTTCTTCATGTACCAACGCGGCGACTCGGGGCAGTAGAAGACACCGACGAGCAGAGGAACGGCAGGGATAAAGGGCGCACCAAGCATGAGTCGCCAATTGATATCCGGAACATTGTAGACAGCCAAGTTGAAAGCAGTTCCCAGCATGATGCCGAATGCAGTCCACATTTCTAAGGTTAATTGTTAGCATTGGATTTCGTTGGGGTCAAGATACGAGCACTTACGCCATGACATAACTAGAGCACCTCTGATGGACGCAGGGGCGTTTTCAGCGGCATAGATGGGCACAGTAGAGGCTTTGGCACCCATACCAATACCCATGAGCAGACGGCAGGCGAGCTGTTGCTGCCAGGTCTGGCAGAAAGCGGAACCAATGACGGGCCAAATACAAAAGTGTGCAGAGAACCAAATGACGCCTCGACGTCCCCAGTAGTTGTTGATGGGGTCAGAAAGCCAGCAGCCAAGGAAGCTAGAATCGTAGCGATTAGCATTACCAATACTGAGAGAGAGTTCAATCTCGGGGGTTGTACTTACGCGCTGCCAATGTAAGGAGCGGCATTAATCAGACCGACGAGGACTTCATCACTGTCCTTCTTTGTAATCGCGGGGTCGATGCCGTAGTATGCAGGAAAGAAGATGGTGGCACCGTTGGCGCCAGTCTGATCCCAACCCTGGACAGCGGCACCAATGGAGCAGATGGCAATGGTCCAGAAGAGTCTTGGTGGCATATGCCACTTGTGCGTCTTTTCTTTCTCAAGAACCTGGATCTCGTGATCACTGAGCTTCTCAGTGCCATCAATGAGGTGGACATCTTCAGGGTTCTGAGCAACAAGAGCGCCCTTTCTTAGGAGAGGAATATGCTCCTCGAGGCCACGAGCGCGGGCAAAGGACTCGACATTGCGCATCAGCTCGTCGCGAGGGATACCATCCAGAGGATTGCGAAGACGAGCTTCGAGCGAGCTGTTGTCGACGACATGCTCAGCATGGGTCATGCCCTTTTCCTCGAGGATGTCGGGCGTAGCGACCTTTGCTATGGGGTCGGACATGTTGCCGGTTGTTGTGAGCGAAGATGCCTTGCTGAATGTATGAGTGCAAGTAAGTGGTGTCCAAGTTCTGAAGAGGAGGCGTGTATATTGCGCAAGTATGACCGGTCTTCTTGTGAGCGGACTTGCCTCTCTTGGACTGGAATGAGACAATCGAGACACCCAAGACAAGGCGAACCAGCAATGACGATGGACCTAGACACAGGATGGAGAGGAATCCAAGAGGGATGAGCAGAAGAGCGGGGGATGTCTGGGGTATAAAAAGATGTAGACGGACCGAGTCCAAAGTGAGGAGCTGACGGTCAGGCCTAGTCCGGTTGGGGCTGGCGGCGGACAATAGACGGTGGGACTTGAGAGGGCAGTTGGTTGCGTCCAAAGACGGCGTCTGGAAGCGTATGGTGGAGTGGGTTTGACTTACACGGCGGCGGCATTCTGGCCGGTGCAATTGATGAGCACGAGCTGATTGCGGGTCACAACCCCTTGTCGTTCTTCCGTCTCCATCTCCATCCATAGCCGCATTCCCCACGTCTTTTCCCCCATCAGATTCTCCATCCGCCATGCAGTAAAAGCAACCGCCTGCACGCCACGGGCTCCCTGTCCAGACGGTCAACAAAGGAGAAGAGGGGCCGGAGCCGTGATGAAGGCGGTTCTGTATGTCTTCACGGCGGTGCCGGACTAGTAGTTCTTTGCCAAGAGCCGCAATAATCAGACTACGAGTGAGGGAAGTAGTTGGTGCTGGTTTTTCCTCTGCGGCCCACACTGCCATGAGGTCAACATGGCCGCATCCGCGAGAGGTGGCAATATTTGACGGAGGCGTCATTCTTACTTGTACATGGTCTTGAGGCAAACTTCTCATTGTGCTATATGGGATTCTAGAATGCGGGATACAACCACACCTTGAAGTAGGAAGGGGGGCAAGACAGCACACGGCGGCGGACACTCGGCGTGGAAGAGCAGAGTTTGGAGTCTGGAGTCTGGAGTCTAGAGTCTGGAGTCTGGAAAAGCCAACTCCACTGAAAACCCGCGCAGCCTACTAGATTCTGACTAAATTATTTTTTTTTTCCAAGGCGCCACAAGGCGCTGGCCCATCATTCAATTCTCGTTTGGTGCTTATCTTGGACAAGTCGGAGTATCAGTCCGTAGTTTGTTTAGACTACGACGTACTCGCCTCTGCAATGCCGAATCTTGCAGGGGCCATCCCCCCACTGTGGCGCACTCTTGCTCCGTCCTGAAGCCTGGAAAGGCCTCTGGAAGCGCTGAACGGTGGCCCGGAAGCCGCTGTTCAAAGACGTTTTCCGGCCTGTATTTCGGCGCAATTGGCGAAGGCCAGTACTTCTTTTTGTATCTAAACCGCACCCATGTTCTGAGGCTCCCGTGTTAAGGCACCTGGTCTCACTCTCGACGGCGACCTGCAAATGGATGGCGGGCGCACGCCACGTAGCCCCCAACTTCCGGCTCTGGAAAGAATCCATTCCTAAGGCTCGCCATGACAACAAGATTCTGCAAACTTCTCGGCTGCCCGCTGCAAACGGGCCTTTTTTTTTTTTTTTTAGCACCACGTATCTGAACATGTTTCAATTGCAATCATCCATCGCCTGGTTATTCTTTTCAAGGGGTACAAGAGTACAAGAGTCGCGATTGGATCTAGCACTGACTCGAGAGGCGAATAGGTAGTTTTCTCTCCTCGGGGCTCTTTCGCTTGGGCTAACCGCCACCCGCCTAGCGTTCCACACACCGGCGACACTCTCCATCTCGCTTGCGCCACGATCGCGCATCCCTATTCATCCTAAGTCGGCTCTGGTTCAGTTTCGCTGGTCCAAGACAACACCCTTCGTCTCCACCACCACGCAGGCCAAGGAGCCTGAGGGTCCTGAAGCCAGGCAACAGAATTCCCTGAGCCCTGAATGGTTGCTGCTGTTTCGAGCAATGCTCAGAGGTATGCGCGCTTTGAATCGGCCTCGACTACGCGAAAACACCTTTGTTCCCCTTTGCGGAGATCTTGACCCCAGCCTGCCAGCTTGAAAGTGTCGAACAATGCCGTCGCGTTTGGTCAGCCCTGGGTCTTGTTCTGCTTGCAGAGCCCGCCCGAGGTCGAGACCAGAGTGTTTGTCTCTTGAGTATCCAGGCCAACAGAGCAGTTTCCCTACAGTACTTTCGTCACATCTACAATTCGAAACTGCCGAGACAAAACACACGACGTACGCTACTCGTACAGACAATGGGCTGAGATTTAATTCTGCTGCCTAGCTCCAGGACCACCCAGAAAAGTGGCTCGCCCAACAATCGTGGGCTTTGTCCACTCGTTCGGGCGGCAAACCGCTGAGTATTTTCTCCGCGTCTCCATAATCGAAAACCCCCTGGAAGTGGGGGGCCCTTTTACCGGAGACGCAGTCAAGCTAACAGTATTAGTGGCAACGCCAGCGACACCCTACCTCAGTAGCCAATACGGTGGGTATTATGCAGGTCAATTGCATGTTTGTACGGACTCGGTTGCACAACCCACGGAAACCAAGCTTAGAACGGCAACAGGCAATGTGTGACACCCAATATGCGAGTCATTGCATTCTTCATCTCTACAGATTTCTCATCCAAAATGACCGTTTCAAGCGTCACTCGTCAAGGCTCAGCACGCGCAGTTACTCCTGCTAGCGGCAGAAACACCTCCCAGCCACAGCCCAGCATGCCGGTCCGGGTTGCCCAAGTTGGAAATGCCGCATCCGGTGCGGCTCGCGGTAGCGACTGTTGGCCGGATGAGGTAAAAGACTGTCTCAGGAGCTTTGCCCTTGATGAACCGGTGACGTGATATTTCACTCAGTCGCGCATCATCGAGACAAGTGCAGCTCTGAAGCATACTCGTAGATATGCAGAATGTCAGGTTGAGTGCAATATAATTACCGAGTACGGACTACAAGCGACAATGAATGGGGTTTACTCCAGTCTGGGGTCCCCGACTTAATATCCACTGACACTAAAACGTAGTCGACATCTCGTACGACTAATAACAGCAGCGAAAAGCACCTGTGGAGATGCGACGCTCATCAATCGATGTGGCCTGCCGTAGACTGACAGAAAATATGGCTGCCTAGTTTTGCTGGGCATTTTGGCGTCAAACCCAGCCCAGTGCCCACGGTCAATACGGCCATAACCAACCCTCGTCAAACGAGTTTACAAGAATTGCCGAGTGCCGTGACAGCTCCGGTAGCGGCGGCGTCAATTTACCGCCTCGCATCTTCCAAGACTCAAGATGCAACGCATTGGGCACTGAGGCGCTTCGTGTTCTAGGCTGCCGAATTTTGTGCCTTGTCACTGGCTAGCACAAGCGCATCCTTGCCCAGACTGTAGACATGAGGCGGGTGATCCAGATAAGCTTATTATACATGTATAATTGGCTCACTGCTAGTTATTAGGCTCGACCGCTTTCTCACGGACAAGTTATATGGCGCTCGCCCTCTCTACGGACCTACTTAGGTGCTGATTTGTGGCTGAACTAACAGACACTCGTAGGGACACGCGGGATATCGCTGATTCTTCTAAAGCGTCCGTGGCGCAAGGACAGGGATCCTCAACGCCTGTGTAAGTAGTCCTGGTCTGGATTCACATCAAGACCTGCATGTATGCCAGTCAGACTCACATCAATTTCCCACTCAAATCATCCAATTTTTAAGTTGCCGCAGTGAAGTAGACGAGTTCTCCTCTGTGCATTTCTGCATTTCTGCTGCGGCCAAGGCCAACAAAAAGTCTGCCAAGCCCAGCTTATGCTACCTTATTCTGCTTTCGTCTCGTCTCGTGCCTCTGCTAAGAAACAAAAACGTACTTCAGAGGCAGCCAATGAACTGAAATTTATACCACAGCTGCAAGAAAACTCACGAAATGACGTCCAATTCGGTAATACTTTTACTCCTTTCAAACGATGTATGCTTTTCATAACATGGATGCTGTGTAAATACTGCCAAGTCTAATCTTTACTGGCTCAAACTCTCTTGGCTGGGCCAATTTTCATTCATTTTTCCGCCTTGGGTTTGACTTGGCCTGCCCTACCGGTTCTGTCGTGGACTACCTGTGGGTTGCAGGTTTAACGGTAGCTTGAGCATGGTCTGGTGTATTGAAGACTTTGGTCGTTTTAGTCTTGGAGCAACAGCAATTCATTCTGGGAACTCTTCAAAAGGAATCAACCAAGATAGCAAAATAATGAGTCCATTGGTTCACGTCAAATATCAAATCTTTCGTACAATGCAAGCTAAAGTTTTCGTTCATCCGTTGCCTATTCCAGAGACACCACTTATGCCAAATTCAGCGTAAATAAAAAAAGTCGCACCAAATGCCACTACCATCCACCACAACATGCAAAATAACGCCCAATCATATCCCTTAATCCTTGCAAAACCAAAGACAGACAACAGGCTTCTCATTCTGGTTTCCTGTACGAGACATGTCCCACCCAACATCCTTGATACTCTTCTTCATCAAGTCTTTATCCGCCCCATTCACTTCTAACCCCTTGTACCACCGTCCGCTCCCGCCGCTAATCACCTCGAAGCATTTATTCTTCTTCGGAAGCGGGTTGCAGCACCCAAATCCCTTGAGCAACTCCGCCATGGTCGTGTTACATGGGATGTGAGCTGCCTTGAAAGGAATCTGTGCCGTGGGAGGCAGCTGCCAGGGCGGTACGTTGGTCTTGAAGATGTGCGCTTTCGTGTGCTCGGCCGGGAAAAAGTAGTTGTAGCCAGGCTCACAGCCTACGCCGCCGGAGCTGTTGGTCATTTGGGCGGCTGGCATCGTCGAGTCGATGTTCGGGTATGGCTGCGGCTGCCGCGGATAGGCATTGCCGGTGCCGTTGGGCTGCTGCGCAAAGGTATGCTGGGCATAGAAGCCGCCTGCAGGGCCTTGCTGCGGGAGACCACCGCCAAACATGCCGCCACCCATTGCCGAAGTCGGTACGTTGACGTACTGAGAGGAGGGCGCTCCTCCGTATCCGAAAGATCCTATGGGATATCCCCCGTAAGCCATGCTGGGCCAGCCTGTAAATGTTGGCACTGTACCGAAGTTGAAGCCCGGTCCGCCAGAATGCGGAATGAAGGCTTGTCCCTGGCTCGGCATCGGAGCTCCAAAGGGAGCAAACGCAGGCCGGCCACCATTACCGTCTCGTCCGGTCACAGGATTCCAGCCTCCGGACATGGTAAATATCGTCGATTCAAGTTGGTACGGCAAGTTTAAAGGATAACTTTTGTCAGATATAGGCGAGCAACTTGAATTCTTAATAGTCAGGCTGCCAGGTGTGTACCCAACGTCGGAGCGTTGGTTCAAAAGATGCTTGCCAATGGCCTGGAACCGCACCCTGGCGAGATGGATCCCAAGAAATAGGCGGCTGTATCGAAGTATATGTCGGGAAGGGCGTTTGACAAAAGTTGTATGCAAGAAAATGGTGAGAGGGTGCAACTTGTTGCAGACTGTGTGAATCAGAATAGTATGCTGTGCCAGCCAATTAGTATTAAAGCCTCGTCATTTCAGCAAACATATAAAATAAGGACTGCATACCTTGACCCTGCTCGTCACCGCTCCAATTGGCTTGTGTTATATTCTCGTCCGTGTCGGATTCCACGTCAAGCTGAGCGTAAAATACTTCAGTGCTCCAGATGGAACGGCCACGGTGGTCGTAAAACACAGCAACAATGAGCCACGCCCAGCAGTTAGTCTCGGGATCGCTCTCAAAGCACTCGGTAATGACAAGCTTTGTGGCTGGGTTTGGAAGAAAATCGGCGTCGACCTGAATGTGTCTGCGGCGAACGTCTGGATTTTGCGGCATGAAGGCAGTTGTTGCAGATTGGTGCGCAGGTGGGCAGCACAAGAGACACTGCATATAAGGCTAACTGAGGTAAAACAAGCAGGAAATATCTTGACAGGCGTGCTACAGAGCCATTTATGTACAGGTCCCTGTGTAGCGTGATTCAGCAGCCATTCCATGGCGTCGACGATGCAAAAGGCGGAAGGAGGAGCAAAGTGGCGGAGTGGTCGCCGTAAGATTCAATGTGAACCAATCCAAAATGCTTGTCCATGACACATCCAGCGGAACAGAGTCATGACAAGCTGCAGTGTTCCATTTTGCGACCTTGCACCACGTCGAGGAGCGGTGAAAGCGGGTACGTGATACGTTAAACTCCGCCTAGGCCAAGTCTCATTAGGGGGGAATGGTATTTTTCAATTTTCCCGTCGCAGGTCGAGGTGCACGCCTTATGGGCGGGATGATTAATTTCTGCATTGGCTGGCCGTTGGCCAATTTAAGAACAGGCGTCTCACTCGTCGTCGTCGCTGTCGTCGGGTACCACTCTGACAGTGCTCGGCGCTTTGGTAGCTTCCAGTTCTTTCTTGCGCTGCTGACGCCGGCCCGCCTCTGATACCAGGCCCTTTAGATATACTTCTGCCTGCACGGTCGCGCTATACGCGGCTGGCGTCCAGTCCCAGATGTTGCGCCTCTCTACATCTGCTCCAGCTGCCAGCAGCGTTCTCAAGCCCATTAGATTACCATTGCCGCTCGCAAAATGCAATGCTGTGTTTCCCTCTCCATCTGCCCTTTCAACCGCCTCTTCGGCCCCGCCGGGAACAAACGTCAACAGAAGCTGCAGTACCGTATCGTGCCCTCCCGCACTAGCGTCCATGATGGCATCCCTGCCTCGAACGTCGCGCCGCAGTATGCACTCGCTGTTGTATTCGCATAAGAGATGAACTACTTCTGTGTGCCCACTGCCGGCTGCTAGCATCAGTGCCGTCTGGTGGTTCTCGTTCAGGGCTGGTGTAGGGTCTTCGTGGCCGGCACGGAGGAGGACCGCACAGACGTCCTTGTGCCCGAGTGACGCGGCCAGGTGCATATTGGAGTTTGATAGGCCGAGAGACGACGCGTCGGGGTTGTGTAGAAGCTTTGGATGGGACTTGAGGATTCGTTCGACGAGCAAGGCATCGCCAGCGTGGATGGCGCGTCGAAGACGGATGGAGGGGTCAATCCTAGGTCGGTCAGCATCATGCAGTCATTCCGAGGTGCTACCCGTCATACATTGTGAAGAGATATCCTTTGAGGTGTTAAAAAGTAATTGCGAGAAATCGGTATTGTATCGAGCCAGCGAAGTGAGGCAATCCGTGTATCCCTCGCCAGCGAGGCTATTGGTCTTGAGTGCAAACAGGAGGAGCGAATCTGGGGAAAGCTTGACCAGACTGGAGCTTTGTGAGGGAGTGCCCCACACTAGCATTGTTCCAGTGCGGGATGCACCGCTGCACCTTGGGTTATTTTTGGAACGAATAGTGATGGTTTAAATCTCATTACCATTTATTAATTAATTACTTTGAAATAACACGCTTGCTTTGAAAGTGGTCACAACCTAAAAACGGGGCGTAAATGTTCTATACATTGGAGTAGTCATTATTCATTCTATATAATCGTGGCGTCCTTGATACATATCTAACACTATGTCCTCATGCATACTCGTCGTTTTCTTTTCCGGCAAAGTCCTTTTAGCCTCGCAGTTTTAAATCCCATTTCTATACCTTATTTCCCATTTGTTTCCTTACTGAAGCAACTCGCTCACATCTCTCTTGGCATTTCTCTTGATGCCACACTTGTTCAAGCAGGCATCAATTCCCAGAGCAATGTTTTCAGGAATGAAATCACGGAAACTCTCAATATCTTTGCCTTCAAGCGTTTGTACGCCACCCAGGGTGGCAGTGACCACATCAGGGCGAAGGCTGAAGAAGTTTTGTGCAATGGTATTGACACCCGGGTCTTCATTGTTGAAGCCAGCAACGAAAACAGTGGGTGAACAATCTGGATTAAACTCCTGGTGGATCGCACCCTGAGGAAACACCGCCATTTGATACTGTTCGAGTGTGTTCTCGACAGGCTTGGCGCCATTCTCGAGGGCAAAGTTGGTGACGAGGCGGCCCTGGACGACGACATTCAACTCGGTCGCGCGGTTGTGGACGTGGGGAGTGTTCATGCCGCATGGTCCGAGAAAAGCAACCGTCATTGAAGATCCGGTTCCAATCAAGGCTGGCATGGTCTTGGAGTTGGCAGCGATGGAGAAGCCACCCTTGCCCTCGGACTCGGAACGGCTTGGGGCGTCGACATCCTGAAAGTCAAACACAAAATCCCCCGGTTGGTCAAGAAGCTTGGCCCGATCTACTTGCGTTGGGGCAGTAATAAGGTTGGTTATGAGCTCTTGGTCGCCACCGCGAGTGTTGATTGGGACAATGGGTGGGATGACGGCGTTAATGTCAACATCGCGGGCTTGGTTGCCTGAGTGAGTGGCTGGAGCGGCCATGGCGGCTCCCGCCAAAACAATAAAAGAAGAAATAGCAGTGAGAATCATGATGTAAAGAGTTGATGAGTATCGAGAAAGTTGTGTTATATCTGTAGTCTGATGCTTCTGCAAGTCCAAAGCTAAGGGGCAATGGTATTCTTATATACTTTGATTACACGAGACCCATATGCCTTCCTCAGCATCTATATACGGTAATTGACGAGGAACCTGGCCTTAACGTTACTAAAAACAGCCCTACAATGTCGGTCTGCGGACAGATGTTGGTCCGCAGAGGATGCAAGTTGCTCCGAGCAGTGGAACCTCAGAGCTGACGAGCCTGCTGTGTCGCTGTAGATGGGCCGCGGAAAACCAATATGAGAGTTGAAATTAAACAGCAGTATCAAAGCCAAGCCAAGCCTCCCTTGATCTGCCCAACTGTGCATTTCTGGTGTGCTAAACGGGGCAGATAGAGGTGGTGCTACAAGGACGTTGGCGCCATCACTTACACGCGGCTATAATGGGGCTGTGATATCTGCGCCAGCCGGGAGGAGCAGGCTGTGCTGGGAATAGGCGCTTTGCTGACTCTTATTGGACACAGCGGCGCATTTATTGGCCCCCGTAGCACATGGTTGTGGCTAGCAGCTAGCGGCATGTGGAGAGGGCCGTTGGGCATATTCCTAATAACCATGACAAGAACAGAGTGAGACTTTGGCTTCATGAGAGTCGCAGCACTAGGAGACATTTCGCACGGATTAGTTAGTGGCAACTTGCTTTAAACTAGCAACTTAATCCCCCGAATTAACCAAACGACCCTTTCATCCCAACAATTCGGGTGAACGAACTGTTGCTGTATTTGGGATTTTGACTGGGTTTAGGCATACATCAACTGTTTATTTGGAATCACAGTCGACATATTCGTATTGCGCAAGGATGGGTCACGCGTTGACCAACAGGTAGGATGCGAGCCTGGCAGGAAATGACAAGCAGGGCTTGCAAATGCTTCTATTATTACCAATGGCACACCGCAGACTGTACAATGTGGATGATGCAGTGCGGTAGGGCTAAATGGCGGTCGGTGCAACTTTGCGTCGAGAATAGAAACATTCGCCTTGGGCGAAGTTGGGGCTGTGCTGAGAGGGCCGTTGCACCCGTCCAGCCGGGCCACAGCGGGCCTATAGGAAGCGACTGATATTGCCAAGACGGAGCAGAAACATCTCTTCCTTTTGTTTACAGCGGCCTTATATCAGCAGTGCTTTAATGAAATGGAGAGAAGCAAACGGGCACGCACCATCTAATACACTTGCATTGAACGTGCGAAAAGCAGTAATCACGCGATACGAGGCAGGCTGCCCAGCTGTAGAATGGTAGGGCAAAAGGTAGTTATTTTTTCTCGGAAGGACCAATATCCGGCAGGGTCCTCTCGGAGCTGAGCTACTTTAAATGGCTTGGTGATACTAATATTCGGGTATTTCCAAGTATAGAGTGGAATGCCGAAAATCGCCGTGGACTTGCGGTGCTAAAGTCCGACTGGGTGGCTGAAGGTACCGTGGTGCTACCCGGCACGAGATTGAATTTTGTACCTTAGGTTGAAAGCGCATAAGAACACGCTATTGATGTCGTAAAAAAAGTTAAATTAAAATTCAAATAATCATAATAAACTGAGTGTACGTAATTGACTACTATTTGATAAGTACAGGCCGGAATACTTTTGCACCGACGAAAGCAGATGTGATGCTTTTGTTCAATCACTCTGAGGTCTCCTAGAGACGACAATGAGACATTCGGACTGCGAATACTTCTTTAAACGGCGCACGTAAAATAACAAATAACATTAATAGTGTTGACTATTCCCTTGTTCTCTTTTATATATATTTTATAGATTATATTTGTACGGATGCCCGCCCTGGACGAGCGTTGAATCAGCCGGGCGAGTTGCACGCCTCTTTGCCATGTATGTCATAGTGTGAGCCACCTCAACTGCCGGAACCCCAGTCACCGACAGCCTCACTGCAGGATCTCGCCTACCAACGAACGTCACGTCCCCCAAACCAACAAGGCACAAGGACAAACTCGACGATATTCCCAGCCAAAACCATGCATTTACCGCATCCCGGGGCTACGCTATACCAGCCCCATGAACCAGGCTGCCCATACGCCCGTCGAAACACGGCAGCGCCCATGGCTCTCCACAAAAGAAACCTTGTGAAATGACGCACAGCGAGACCCGCGCTCAGCTGCTGCGAATGCCGCAACCACCGAAACCTTCCTGCCCCCGGGGTGTCATGGCGTCGCAAACGCAGAAACTTTGTTTGTCGACCTCGCATCGACAACTGCTGCGCTGCGCTGCGAACGCCATGACTAATCCTGAACTGGCGCGCATCGCATCGACGAGCCCATCATGATATCGTCGTCACGGCTGCAGTGGTCTCGCAAGCGGCTGCTGATTGCCTGTTTGTCCCTGCTTGCCGTCTTCCTGGCGGCGAAATACTCTGCTCCGACGTTGGCAAAGGTTCATTGGCGTCATGACTGGTCGTGGTATGATATGGGGTTCTCGGGGCTTGTACCGTTGCGACACTACCGATCCTTTGGGCACGCATCCATCGACGTTCGGTTCAGGAGCCGAGATTCGCGATGCAGCACCCAACAGCTCTTTTTAGCTACGCGTGGCTCAGGCACCGAACCTGGTGCCGTCATTCTTGACCACACGGGCCAGTTGCAATGGAGACAGCCCAGGATGGCCGCAGAGGTCCACGATTTCCGTGTACAAGAGTATCGTGGACAAAAGTTTCTGACCTTTTGGGCCGGCACCCCTGACCATGGTGGCAAGGAAGGGTCGTGGTACATGGTAAGGGCATTGGCCAAACCCATACTCTGCTGGAGCTTACTGACTTGAAACAGATGGACAATACATATACTATTCAGCATGAGATATCCGCACCGGGCTTCAAGTTTGGTGACATGCACGAGTTTCAAATCACCGACAACGACACCGCTTTGCTCACCGTCTATAGCCCAACGCCAATGGACCTCTCCTCGATTGGCGGCTCCAAGGACGGCTATATCCTGGACGGCATATTCCAAGAAGTTGATGTCGAGTCCAATACAGTCTTATTTCAATGGAACTCTTCTTCACATATTCCCCTAGACGCCAGCGATAAATCATTCAAGGGCTGCAGCGACGACCCGAAAAAGGCTTTCCTTGGCTGTGGCAACGCCGAGGAGTCTGCCTTTGATTACTATCATATAAACAGCGTGCAGAAAGACCCATTTGGAAACTATCTCATATCTGGACGACATACTTCATCGTTAACATATATCGACGGCCAAAGTGGTCAAGTAATCTGGCATATGGGCGGACGCCTAAACGAATTCCAATATCTACCCAAAGGCACAGAGAAGCTATTTTCTTGGCAGCACCACGCACGCATATACAACAACAGCATCATTACACTGCTGGACAACAACGCTGTATCCTACAATGATGCTCGCACCGAAAGTCGTGCTTTGCGACTAGAGGTCGATCTGGAAAGCAAAACTGCCTCTGTACAGCAAATATTCAAACACCCGAAAAAGCCCATGGCGTTTTCCCAAGGAAATGCCCAATTGCTTGAAGACTCAGGAAATCTTTTGGTGGGGTGGGGGAACTGCGCAGCATTCACCGAATTCTCACCGGAAGGCGATGTGCTGTGTGATGCACGCTTCGCTCCCGCAGCATTCTTTTCGTTTCAGCCCCTTAGCTCGTACCGCGCCTTTCATGGGACATGGGTTGGCAATCCCAAAGACACTCCTAATTTAGTTGCAACCAAGGGAAAGCTTTTTGTGAGCTGGAACGGCGCGACAGAGGTTTCTACATGGCGAGTTGAAGGCAGCCTCGACGGCGACCGGTTTGCAAAGGTACTTGATGTGCCCAAGACCGGCTTTGAGACACAGATCGACGAAATGCTTGGTAAATACAAGTCCGTCAGAGTTGTTGCGCTGGACAAGGCAGGAGACGTGCTGGGTACTTCCAACGAAACCTCTCCCCCATATTTAGTTGGTGGACTGTATGTCCTGGAGACGCTGCTGATCTCTATTGTGGGAATTTCTGCCGCTAGCTGTATTTGCCTTTATATTGGCTACCGCTGGTTGAGAAACCGAAAGAGGTCATCGCACTTGGAGAAAGGCTACAAGCCTCTAGAGACGATAGAGTAAGATGCACTCGCGGCACTCAAACATATACATATATTATATATAGAATAAGAATACCACAAGGCCCCAAGCCGAAGAAATCCTAACGTCAAATTCACTGCACTCGACTCATCCTCAGCGAATGAAGACCATGTCTGGATATTCAGGGTCCGTTGGCCCTTTGAGTACACCCTCATCCTCCCCATTCAACGTAAAATCAATAAAATCACCAAGATAGCGCTTCATCAGCTCCATCGCCCTCACACCCGTCAGTTTGCCAAAGAACATCTCTTCAAGCTCCTTGTCCGACCGCAACCCAGTAACATCACCAATCACGGAAAAGTCCGAGTAACTTCCATGGCTCGAATCCTTAGTGCTAATTTCCCGCGTCCACACATTATCATGTTTCTGCTCCATGCTGTCAAAAAAGTTGGCCCAGGTAGCATCGTTGGTCGAGTTGTGACCATCAGAGCCCCAAATTAGAAATGGCCGAGTGACGCCATCACGAACGCCTGGTCCAAACATGTAGCCGTCGAGATTGACGCCGCCCATGATGCGGCCTGCCTCTCTGACGAGCACGTCTGCGGCTGCGGCGCCACCAAACGACTGTCCGATGAAAACGGTGTGTTTGATCCCGAGCGTGTCCATGACAAAAGCCGCATCGTCTGATCGCGCGCGCAGACCGAATTCAAGGCCCTCTGTGTCGTTGAGGTCGCGTTTGACGTGGCCGCCAAACACGAGCTCGCCATCTGGGTACTGGACCACGTCTGTTTCGTAGGGATGGTCCATGACAATGACTTCGTAGCCGCAACTCGCGAGCTGCTGTGCTGTTGCAGAGTAAAAGTGTCGTGTGGTGTTGAGGCCGGTGCCAAACAGGATCTTCGGGAAGCGCGGCAGGCCAAAGGGTAGGTCGATGGACTTGCAGCAAACTTCCATCTCGAGCGCTGCGAGGGCGCCCGTTGGCCAGCTTGTTCCGGCTAGGAAAGCAGCTATGATTTCGTCCTCAATAGCGGCAATAGCAGCTGGCATGTACGGCACGCGGCATATCTTGGTGCAAAAGGGGAATAAGACGGGTTTGAAACGGGAGATCATAAGTCGTCGCGGGCGAGATGAGTTGAATGGGTCGAGGCGTCCTTCGTCCACTAGCAGCTGAGAGTCCCATTTCACCTTGTAGAGACTTTCTGGAGGCGGGAATACATTCTTTGTAGCCGAGGCTACGGCCACGAATGCGGCGATGGCAGCAGAGACCTTCATGATGTGCTGTCTGACGGTGTAAGCGTTACAATGAAGAGAAACGGAGCAGAGCCCTCATCGGGGTGATTACCGGTTTAAATCCGAAATATCGTTAGCCGAAGCTGATCTTTACTTTTCATGGGCTTGAGAACAATGCCATATTTTCAGCTTTAGCTGCACGTAGTTTGGGTAGTAGTCTTCAGCCTTTCAGCCTTCACGACCGTAAGTTGCGGCCTGCCTATTGCGGTATACGCTGGTGAAACTATGTGGGCAGTGAGAGCTTAGCTCGCACAGCTGCCTAAAGTTCTTACTCAAAGGCTTTAAAAAGGGCAAAAATTTACTCATGATGTTGTGAATTGCCTCTTTATGCTCCTTTAGGCAAGAAAGTCTCCATATATGGTGTATAGTTCCATCGACTTGGCGGACGACATTCGCCAGGTTGGGTTACAAAGTCTTACTAGTCAAGGCGAAGACGCACAGACGGCGCTTTGTTTTCGGCTCATACTGTAATTAGTGGCCACTCACAGATGTCAATGAATAGATGTAGGGCAGTTCCTCCAGTCTGGGCTCCGCTGGGATGTGACTTGTAGCGTCTTCTAGGGTCATTGTGGTACTGTGTCAGTAGCATATAGTGAAGAAGACCAGGACAGCTGGGAAGAATTTGGGCGCAGAAAGGTGTTGGCGCTCGCAAGGCAGTGTTCTCCGCAAGCCCCGTATACGGCGGAGATCCAGCCCTGCGCCACGACCCCAGCAACCCTTCTAGAAACTTACAACAACACCTGCCTCGACGGGTGCAAATAGTCCTCTTTTTGTTCTTTGCTTCTTAACTGTCATCGTTTAGAAAATTTCCCCCTTCAATCTGACAAGATGGCTTCAAGTGACAAGCATGAGGCGCTTCAGCCTCTGCACCCATCCATGGCGGGCAAGCTCGACCCCGTCTTTGAAAAGCTGTACAACAACAACATGGCCAACGTACCCATCCAGCCGATAGACCTGGCCAAGTTGCGGCTAAACTACTCCAGCCTATACAGCTACGGCACAGGTCCGTCGCCGGAAGTTGGACGCATCTACGATACTTCATTCGCCTTGGACGGCGGAGAGCAAATCCCTCTTCGCGTGTACGAGCCAGACACCGCTGGACCTTGGCCAGTACACATTGACTACCACGGTGGAGGATGGGGACTAGGAGACTTGGAAACGGAAGCTCACATCTGCAAGCACATTTGCAAAAAGGCCAATGTCGTGGTGGTCGATGTCGGGTACCGCCTCGTTCCCGAAGCGGCGTATCCAGCTGCGATTACAGACAGCTTTGCGGCGCTAAAGTACGTTTATGAGCACGGCGCGGAAAAGTTGCGGATTTGCCCGGATAGCATTTCAGTTGGCGGCGTGTCTGCTGGCGCTTGCATCTCTCTGGCACTGGCACATTTGGCTCGAGATGCGAACATTCCTCTGCGTCTTGTTGCAGCAGGAACGCCAACCATTGACGACCATGCTCGGTTTGCGTCTCCCGAGGAAGCACCTTATGAATCTCTGCGAGAAAATCAGTTTGCTCCCACGCTAAACTGGGGCCGGCTTTCGTGGTTCATGAAGCTCAAGTGGTCATCCTTACCTGAAGAGGCCGAGGCCAACAAGGCTGCAAGGGAAAGGATTGGATGGTTTGCCAATCTGCTGGACGCACCGGACTTTACGAACCTGGCTAGGACGGTTGTGTATACTGCTGGCGCGGATCCGTTGCGAGACGAGGGCGAGGCGTATGCGAGAAAGCTTGCTGAGAATGGAAATGATGTTACGATGAGACGATTCCCGGGCGTACCGCATCCGTTTATGCACATGGATAAGGATCTTTGGCAGGGAAGAGAGTTTATTGGGCAGACGGTGCGCCATATTAGGCTGGCTCATTACGATCCGTGAAACTAGGGCAATGACTACATTTATAGAATGGAATAATCAGCGAGACTGGACATGATATAGATGCCTTGGCACAATCATCCCTCAATATCGTGACTGTGTGCCAGCATGTCTCCCTATTTCTACTCGTAGCCTTTTACTCTGTCTGCGCATCAATCCAAGAATAGCTTATTTTAAGGGGCCACGGCACCAACGTGTAACAGAGTAAGCACTACGAGCTAGCATTGATACACCACGAGACGTGGTGGTGAGAGCGAACCAATCTGCTCTCAAATAGCAAACTCCGCTCTCCGCGGGCTGCAGACGAAGTTGCTCTGAAGATGCTGGACCACCAATAAGACGCCCACACTGTGTACCACAGGCCACTAGCACAACGTAATAGCGGGTGCCTGTCAGCAGTGGATCGACAACCCCAGTTCGGGGCTCCCGTACTCGTGGTTGTAGGTATTAGCGCTGAAGACACCACTGCCGACCGGCGCTAGATCCTTCGACCTGGCACTAGCCTGCCGCCTCTCTCGCCCCCAGCTTTTGCACCTCTGCCATCACAAAAATCGCAAATGCCGCGATCACGGCGATAGACGAGTTGCCTAGGCCGTGCGAACGCAGCTCTAAGCTCTGAAGTTATACAAACATGCCCTTGAAAACCACAAGATAGCACTCGTTCCGTGTCAACCAAATCTCTCTACTTTCCCGAGCCATTGCTTGTATCTGCCCCTGACGATTTTACTACCAAATATACCCCGCCCGCAGTACACGACTTCCGCGGCAATCCCGGCAAACAGCGCCGGCCAGCGAAAGAGACCAAGACGACAAGAACGAGGCGACTTGAGGCAAAGGAAACCTGAACAACCCATAACGAAGCTCGGAGAATAGCCATCATGGGCTCTGACAGTCGACCCGTCTGTCATCGCTGCGCACAGATCAAGCAGGCCTGCGATGGCAATCTACCTTGCTCCCGCTGCGTGCGCTTGAGCCTGCCATGCCGAGCTCGCGACTCGAACGGTGCTGCAGGTGGAATGGACAACGGTGTCTATGGAGAGATGCCCAAGGCTCGCATTCGCAGAGTGCAGACGGGATGCCTCATGTGCAAGCGCCGCAAGAAGAAGTGTGACGAAGTGAAGCCTAGGTGCGGGGATTGCCGACGTCTATGCCTCGACTGCGTCTGGCCGCCTGAACGAGCCAAGGAGAGGCCCACGCCTGCTCCCCGCAAAGACGCCGAGAACAATGATCTTGTGCCCATTAAAGGCGAAACGGTTGATATTGTGATTCGGAGCAGCGAGAGTCCCAGGTTGAGCTCGTCTGGCAGCTCAAATGGCACTAACAACAGCTATCACTGGGCCGAAGTTGCGCCCATGGTTATGACGGAAGCTACCCCGGTGCAGACAATGCAACAGGCTGAAATAGCGCCTGAATTCATGTTTGATCCGTCCTCATGGAACATGTCCACGTCGCCGCAGAATTGGTACGGGCACTTTACCCCCGTCAGCGATGACAGCCCACGACACTCCATTGATCCTGCTGGCGCTGCGACCTTGTCTCTTTATATCCCGCAGCTGCTGCCACAGCTTGAAACGCCCTTTGACAGGGCCCTGTTGAACCACTACTCGATCATTGTGTCGTCTATCCTTTCAAGACGAGCATCAGCAAACAATCCCTATAACCACTACCTTCTTCCCATGGCCCAATCGAACAACCTTGTCCTGCATTGTATCCTCGCCTTGGCCGCTAATCACTGGCGCAGAATGCAGCCGGAACTTGGGGACCGCGGTTTGTACCACCAAGGCAAAGCAGCGCACGCCTTGGCAAACATGCTTTCTCACGTAGACACCTCTAGTGCTGATATTGCCCTCGTCAGTTGTCTTTTGCTGTGCATGACGGAGCTCTTTGACGGAGCAAGCGAGAGGTGGAAGCTTCACCTGAAGGGCGCCAGGCGGCTTCTACACGCCCTTATGACACAACAGGGCAAAATCCTGACGGGTCACTACAAATTCCTGTTGCGCCTGGCACGATTCCTGGACTCTGCAGCAACAACCTCAACATGTCGTCCACCTCTGATTGGTGACGAGGAAGCAGAAGCCGAGACGCTGACCAGGTTGACTGTGCAGCTTGACGAGGAAGATGCCGCCGTCTACGGTATTCCAAAGGACCTCTTCCACCTTTTGGATCGTGTCAATACACTTGCCGATAAGCGCAAAACTCGCGTCGACCGTGCGTCAGAGATGGCTTTTCGCAGGGAAGCTGCGGAATTAGGAGCGAGCATTGACGAGTGGTCGTACGAACGCGGCGGCTCGTCTCAAGCTGCCTGGATGCTAAACTCGCGTTCCGACGATGCCATCTACGCAGCTGCCGCGTTTGAGAATGCCCTTCGCCTGCGAGTCCACCAGATTGTCGAAGGCTATGAACTCGATGAGCCAATCGTGTCTCAGTGTGTAAACAACATCCTCGACTCAGTCCAAAAGATACGTTATGGCAGCCCGCTAGAGTCGAATGTGTTGTTTCCTTTGGTAATGGCTGGCGGTGCTTGTTCAACGATGGAGCAGCGTCTGATTATTCAGGACCGCCTGCTCGTGATGGAGCGCACATGCGGCTTTGGGTATGTATTTAATGCCCGATACCTAGTGGAACGCGTTTGGGATAGAAGAGATCGTCCTGATGGAAGCGGAGAGGCTGTGAATTGGGCCAAGATTCGATATGAAGAGATGCACGGCCTGGTTGTATTCTGATGACCGATTTTGGATGATGTTTAATGCTTTGATGTTCCATGAGCCAGCGTAAATCTTTATTCTCTGTTTCTTTCATATGTCAATTTTAACTGACAGACTGTTATTTCTGAAAACAATTTTTGTATGAGAAAGTCGTTTGGTAACGTTTAAAAAAAAAAGAGAAATCGGTGTGACTGGTGCTGGCGATGGGCCGCTCAAATCGTAAATAGGGTTGCTCTACGTAATTTGTACCGCAAGTCACTACACTACGTCGGACTTCTTCTCTTTTCTAGTTTGCTAGGTCTCCTCACTTTCCGTCTCTTTAATCTTTAGGTAAACTATTCCTGCGGCCGCGGAATGAGCCTTCGATGCGACGGTATGCTGATCAGGCTCTCCACTGTGCCAGCACACTTATTGCAGTAGCCTGCTCATCCGCATTAGCTCGGCATTTTTGTACTTTGGGAGATGACTGTAATAGTCATTTCTTTGTGAACGGACGCTGAACGGACGCAACTGGGGATTAATACGTGTAGGAGAGTTTGTCAGCCAAATTGTTCAGAGGCCCAGATTGTTTGTGCCGGCCGGTACGCGGGCAATGCTTTCGGCTCAGCCCAAAATTAATTATACTAGTTGATGGGTTGACGGATATTGAGCCTAGACCACTTTGAAATGCACTCCAACTCCGACATAGCGGATACTACAGGGGCTGTAGTGGTAATTTACAGCGACGTGACGAGGCTGCGATGCTACTCAACCCCAGTAATAAAGGCGCCTTGCAGGTCGAGATGAATAGTGCAGCCCATTCCCGTCCTATGATTGGAGTAGCGCGCAAATCTTTGCTTCTCCTGATGGGTTGCAAAGGAGACCTCTTAAGCATAGCTTACAATAGTTCGTATACAGGGACCGATGGTAATCAGGCTATCTAGTTCATACCCATTCTGCTTCTTTAATATGAGCACACCGCACCAGCGGCAACGGTCGGGTCGGACAAGTCTAAGACAAGCTCGCCTCAGCAAAAAGGCCCAACTCGTGAGACCTGCGTATTGTTTGAAGGGCAGAATCACTTTCAACCTTGACTCATCTGTTGATAAACCATCGCAATGGAGGATCCAGCTTCGCAACGCTCGTCGCTCGTGGCAGACGACCATGCAAAAAGCCAGGATGAAGAACTAACTCGCATCTACCGCAAAATAGACTGGCGAATCTTGCCCCTCATGTTCTTGTGCTACTTTCTGCAGTTCCTCGACAAAGTTCTCGTCAACTACGCCAACATTATGGGGTTTCAAAAAGACCTTCACTTCAAGTCTGGCGAGTTTCAATGGATGGCTACGGCGCTATTCATTGGGTATACCATTGCTGAGTTCCCGCAAGGATATCTGATCCAGCAATTTCCGCTGCCCACGGTACTAGGAGTAAATGTGCTCTTATGGGGCGTTTTGTCATGCTGCACCGCCGCTGTGCAAGACTTTGTGGGCGCAACTGTCGTGCGCACGTTGCTCGGTGTGCTCGAGGCGGTAATTGCGCCGGCCCTCGTCATGATTACCACGCAATGGTATACAAAGCGGCAGGCAACGTTGCGGATGGGAATTTGGTATTGCGGTCTTGGAGCCGGACAGGCTGTTGGAGGATTGATATCGTGGGCTGCGCAGCATGGGCCGCGGGAGGCGTCGTTTTCGAGCTGGAGAATCATGTTTGTTGCTGTTGGCGCCTTTAACCTCATCGTCGCGCTGGGTGTCATATTCGTCATTCCGCGGGACGTGCGCTCTGCCAGGTTTCTCAATGAGTCGGAAATGAAGCGCGTCGAGGCGGCGCTGTTTCGCGATCAGGCAGGCAACGGGAAGAAAGTCTTCCGCTGGACTGGTGTGAAGGAGGCGTTTATGGATCTGCAGGTCTGGCTGTTGTTTTTCAACACCCTCTTGACTCTGATTCCCTCGGGCGTTATCACTACATTTTCTGCAACGCTCATCCGAAGCTTCGAGTATACTGCCAAGGAAGCTGCGCTGCTCAATATGCCGTCTGGTGCTGTGTCCATTTTTGCAACGCTGGTGGGCAGCTATGCCATCATGTACAACTTGCCTCGTTGGCTCAGCATTATTTGCCTGCTGATACTGACCATGCTCGGAGCGGGTCTCATGTCTTTTTACTCACAGTCTAAAGCAGCTGCTTTGGCAGGCATATATCTCATCAACTTTGACGTTGCGCCGCTGGCTTTGCTATACGCGATAGCCGGGACCAATACCCACGGCTACACGAAGAAGGTTGTAACAATGGTCATGGTATCGCTTGGCATCTCGTTTGGTAATATCATTGGCCCGCAGACGTTCCGACCCAAAGACGCGCCAGAGTACCTGCCTGCGAAGATTGTCGTCTTTGTTGTTGCCGGTGGCTCGATTGTGCTGACGATTCTGCTTCGGGTGCTGTATGGAGTGAGGAATGCAAAGACTGCAGCCGCTAGAGAGGCTGAGCTGGCAGCTATTGATCGCGGTGAAAGAGTTGTTGACGAGGACGATGATTTGACGGATAGGACGAATCCAGCGTTTCGATATGTGTATTAACCCGCCACGTAGAATTTGGAGGTGGGAAGGCGCCGTGGCTGGCAGGACAGCATGCTATTTCAGCAACCGTCGCAAAGAGGAATGTTGAAGAAGATGGCGTCGAAGGATTGTATTTAAAACAGTTTGGAACAGCGCTTACCTTCGCCAGAAATAGAAATACAAGTCAAAGTCAATGCGAGATACGACGCCGCGGTCCACGTTTAAAGCCACTGTGGTGAGCGTCGCTCCCATTTGCGACGGCGCGGATACCGGTGCGGCGGGAACTCCGCATTCATGATCCGCGGGCTGCATTTGATGGCGGACGCCATTCCGTTGCCAAGAGGAAAATGCAAGAAGAGGGATAGGTATTTTTCACTTGTTAGTAAAAGAGTTCTGCTATTTCCGGCCACTTACATGGTTACGCTCGGCGAATTTAGCTATACAATGACTTACATGCTATGGCACGACCTCAGCACACGCCTTCAGCTCGCCGAGTAGGACGTTTGAGCTTTTCAAATTTAAATGCAAGTCTTTAAGATAAAATAACCCAGGAATGGGCCAAGAGGAATAATTTATTTTGCGAACGACATGTGCCACAAGCAAGACGCTCGCGGATCGCATATTGCGACGGCGGCAGTGAAATGGGCAGGCTCACAAAGCTGTAGGGCGCCATGCCACAGCGTCGCATCTTTCCTGGCGCCTTTGGGAATCTCGTAACTTGGACAAATAAAACCTCTGCAATTGTGATTTAAGTGCTGACTCGTCGATCTGACACAACTCGAATGGCGTTAACCGTAGAGCGACGGCCAAGGCCCCCGTCATGGAATGTTCTGTCGGCCCACCACACTAGGCCCTTGTGTCGTCTCCAGTTGCGCGGACCGGCGCATAAAGAGACCCTCTTCAGTCTTACCGCCTGGGGATAATCTCACTGTTGAAAGCGGAATTGTGTCCGCGTTTGGCAATTCGTCTGGGTGGCTTATGCTTTCGTTGGGGAAGAAGACAGCAAACTCGAGAAATGACTTGCAGAAGAGACTTATTGCAGGGATGGTCAAACCCAGATGATAGCCAGGCACCTTAAGCAATGATATATCACCTAGGCCCCAGCTGGGTCTGGGAACTCTAATAACATGTCTTGAAATTCCTTCACATTTCGAGTTTAGTATGCCATCTAAAATCTTTACTCCGATAGAGCCACCAGCAACTGTAGTCGTCACAGGGGCGAACGGCTTCATAGCTCAGCATTGTATTGCGTCCCTTCTTGACCATGGTTACAAGGTCGTTGGGACTGTACGGTCCGATAAGAAACGCGAAATTGTCAAGCAGACACAGGGAACACATGCCAACTTAGAAATAATCACTGTTGACGACATTACGGACGCAGACACACTACTGCACCTCCTACATCCATTCTCTCCATCCGCCATTCTACACCTAGCTTCACCATTTCATTATAACGGAACCAACTACGAGACAGACTTTATGATTCCGGCAGTGGCTGGCACATTGGCCGTACTGGAAGTTGCTGCTGCGTTAACAACAGTACGACGATTCGTCCACACCAACAGCTTTGCCAGCATATACGACGCGGCTGCTGGACCCTGCCCCGGAAAGACTTATACTGCCAACGACTGGAGTCCTCTTACATACGAGAATGGCGTACAAGCCGCAAATGCGCCCACAGCTTACCGTGCCAGCAAAACTGTGGCCGAAAGAGTGGCTTGGCAGTACATAGACGATAACATGCCTTCTTTTGATCTCGTCAGCCTGTGCCCAGCCATGGTATTTGGCCCTTTCAGGCCAGGTGCAATACCTCGCTCGACGAAGGAAGTGAATACAAGCAACTTGATGGTTTTGGGTGTGGTATCGGCAGGCAGGGCAAGCCCCGTGCCTCCAACGAAAGGTCCTGTATGGGTTGACGTTCGCGATGTTGCAGAAGCCCAAGTCAAATCATTAAAGGTACCAGAAGCTGGTGGCGGTCGATATCTACTAGCCAACGGCGTCTATTGCAATCAAGAGATAGCCGACGTGGCTCGCGAAACACTTCCAAAATATAGCGATAGAATCCCTCTTGGAGAGCCTGGGAAGAGAGAAGACCACACGCATTTTGGAGTTGACGCTTCAGAGACGGAAAGTGTCTTGGGAGTTAAATGGCGGAGTTTGAAGCAATGCTTAAGCGACCTGGTGCCGCAGTTGTTTGAGATTGAACGTGGTAATTAAGGGTAATTAAGGCGGTTTTGGTCCGAGGCGTACGGCTGCCGCATTTATCTTATGAATTTTACGAATCTTAAGCGATTTGAATTTAATTATATTAAAAGCTCTATCGCATTAGACTTCCCTTTGAGCATTGTTAGCTCAGTGTAGCAAAAGTTCCTGAACAGTGACACTATCCTGGTTAGCTCGGCGTGCCGCTTCGGGACTCGTCTTCCATTCTGAGGCATGACTGGCCGCGCGCCACCCTTCAGCTCCTTCAACCTAACAACGCGAGTTCCCGGCATCATTGGCCGCGCATTCGCTTGGAAAACTGAAATGTTAATCTCTCTATTTAAAAATTAAACATCCAATTTAATTCACTACTACTGCGCACCACCGCGAAACCATGGAGAAAGGCATGCCACCTTCCGCCACTGTGCCAAAATGGGCGACACCGCAGCAGCGGTCGAAGAAGCTGTCATTCTTTGTGTTGTCGGCCATTGTGACCTTCTGGATCATCTCGTCATGGAATTTTCTCTGGTATAGTGCCAAAAATTGTACCATGATAGGTGATAGCGAGGATTGGCGCCAATACCCTGGTGAACAAGTCAGGTGGACGCTCTGCGGCAACATCACAGATCATGAACTCGAGTGCGGCACTATTGATGTCCCAATGGATCAGCTAAATAATACCAACTCTGGCGATAAGATATTCAGCATCCCTCTGCTTCGCATGCGCGGCAAGAATGCTACACAGAATCTGCTTCTCAACCCTGGCGGCCCCGGAGCGGGCGGAGCAGGGCTCATATACGCTCAAGGTGACTCGTTGAACACCATCGTGGGAGAAAACTTCCATCTTCTCACTTTTGACCCACGGGGTGTAAACCAGTCACGCCCGCTTGCTTCTTGTTACCCTGACAATGAGTCACGGAGGAGACTTGGTCCCGGGCGCTTGACAGATCCCATCAGAGACAGCCCGAACCTGTATGCATGGACGACGAACTTTGTGAAATCTTGCGAGGAAAACATAGATGAACATGTGAAGTATATCAACACACCTCAGACGGCCGCAGATATGAATAGTATACTCGATGCTGTCGGCCAACAAAAGATGCTGTTCTGGGGTATGAGCTACGGTACAATCCTTGGCCAGGTCTATGCCACCATGTATCCAGAGAGGTCAGGCAGGGTGATCATTGACGGCGTGGCAGACCAGTTTCAATGGTTCAACGACCTATTTGCATTGGATGATTTCGTCGACACAGATAATGTGTTCATGGGCTTCTTTGACGAATGCATCAAAGCCGGCGAGGCGTGCTCATTAAGCAAATTCGGCAAGTCCAAGTACGACCTGCGCGAAAAGACGGAGAGGTTTATCAACAATCTTCACAGCACACCAATTGCCGTTTATATAAACAGCACTACCCATGGAGTACTGGACGATTTTGCCCTGTGGTATGACGGCATCTTCCGCGAGCTCTACTCGCCCATTAATTGGCCAAAGCTTGCAGACTGTCTGGCGAAACTTTTCGACGGCAACGCAACAGATGCCTACATTGCATACGGCCAAGGCGATTTCTTAAGAGCCAGTCTGAATGGTGAGAGCAACCAAGTGGTTAGGCTCAATGATGAGCGAACAGGGCCAAAGCATTGGCCTCAGGGCCGAATGGCGCTGTTGGAGAAGCTACTCCCTCTTTATGATGAACACTTCTTTTCAAGAGGTGATCAGGAGATTTACTATTTAAAGCAGCAGTGGAATGTCTCCAAAACACATGGTTATGTACCGAAGAAAGGCGTGACTACCGCACACCCACTACTTATACTCTCTACCACGTACGATCCCGTCTGTCCGTTGGTGTCGGCGAAGCGGGCAAGGGACTCATTTAATGACTCGCGGATCGTGGAAGTAAAGGGCTATGGTCACTGTTCTCTGGCGAAGCCATCTCTATGCGCCGGAAGGTACATACGCGACTATTTGACCACTGGCGCTTTGCCAGAGGACGACGTGCAATGTGAGATTGACGGAGAATATTTCCCCGAAAAAGACAAGGATATAAAACTATACAAAGTTGAAAGCCATAGTACCGAGGATTTAGATGTTCTAGTTGCCCAAGAGCGACTGGCCTCTGCATTGCCCATACTATAGCGTTGATAGCGACAGCTTGAGAGAGTAAATACTACGTCTGTATTATCGCTTATTCGTGGAAGTAATATTTGAGACAAAAAATCTTGGCTCTGTAATAGTGATAGCTTACGGAATTTGAAAAGTTAAAACGTGCCGGTACCATCAACATCAATACTTGGATGAGAGTCCCAGGGGCTGCGAGTAGAGTCGCAAATCAACTCCCCTTCGGGAACGACACCGGTATCAAAGTACTCTGCCATGGCGTCCGTAGAACAGGCCTCTGGCTCGCCAAGCACCACACAATGCCCAATAGACTCTTGTATCAACAGCCCAGCGCCCGGGTGATTCTTCACCATGTCACGCGCACCCGCAAGCGGCGTTGCCGGATCATACCGAGTAGAAGCGAAAAATATCGGAGCCGCAGGGCGTTCCGGATCTAGAGGTTCGCCCTGTTTAGTGGGCTCAGGAGTTTTGAAAGGCCCCTTGAAAGCCCAGTTTGGCCGAGCTTTCCAGCCTGCACAGAGTAGCCTGATAGTGGTATATAGAGCTCCTGCTATGGGTGAAATTGCCAGATTTTTCTGCAAGAGCTCGTGCCAGAAGTGGTTGTCTTGGTCTGAAATATCCACGCCGTCTACACACAATACAGCCGTCTCAACGTCCAAAGAAATTTCGGGATTATTGGAATAGTTTGCCAAATTTCCCTGCGGCGGATTGAGCTGATTGCCAGCAACAATTTGAGCGGCGAGAGAGGTGGTGTTGCCTTGCATGGCTTTGTCGATAGTCGAGGCTAAGCTTTGCCATGAGACGAGCGGCGAATAAGCGCTCTGAAAAAAGGCGCCTCGTATACTACCAGCTCTTATAAAGATTCTGTTGCCATCTACAAGCGTGGTAACAAGCGGATACTCATCTAAATTGTCGGCCCATGCCCAAACTCGGCGGCTTATGTCGGATCCAGAAGTATCGTCGTCGCGGTATAAGGCGCAAATCGACTGACCGGCCTCATAGCAGCCTTGGAAAAACATTTCAACAATCTTGTCGACATCTTGGCCCCAACTGAGCCATTCCTGCAGCGTGCCGTGTCAATTACATTGCTCAAGCTTGACTTTTCAACCATCGCCCCTTTAACGCTTGGGAAACCCGAATCACTTACCAATCCGTTGGCAGCGTCTTCCACATCGGTGACACCGTCCAGAATCATCCGCCCAACGCGTCCCGGGAACATGCTTGCGAAAAACTGTCCAATAGTTGTCCCATACGAAACGCCAATGTACTGCAACCGAGCCAAGTCCTTTTGATCATCAGAACGCAGCTCAAGTCTATTTTCTTCTGGATCGTTTGCATTTCTTTCCCGTAATTCTTCAATTTTGTCAAGAATAGCAACCATGTCACGCGCAACGTTTGGAGTGCCAACATACGATAGAAACTTTCCGTGAACCTTGTCGCATTGGCTTCCATCTGCTTTTGCAGCGGCGATTGAAAAGGCAAGAGATTCGGGGCAGAGATCGATACTGCCAGCTGCTAGACCTTCTAACCCTCTCAAATAACTCAGTATTCCCGGGAAACAGTCAATCTTTGGGGTACTTTGGCCAATGCCACGCGGATCAAAGGAAAGGATCTCGTAGTGCTTTTTGCCAGGCTTGTCAAAATACTGTTGGTACTGCTTTGACCTAGCAAGCCCGTACAGAGTGCCTGATGCACCTGGCCCGCCTGGCTGAGCGAATATTGTTCCTCCAAAGGATGGGTCGTTGTCATCCACAACCGCGGGTCGCTTCGTGATGGCGATTGTAACGTTGTCTTGGTTTGTATCGTCCAACCAGTCCATCGGAAGCACTATCTTGGCACATTTAAAGTCTGCATAGCAATCATGATATTCAAGTTCCGTTGACGGGATCATGGTATTCCAGTCAAAGTCTGTGGCACCCTTTGTTGGCTGGCGGCTGGCTAGGGTCAAGGCAGCGTAGCCAAGAAGAATGCCACCACCCCACTGTGAGTGTGTTACCATGTTATGCGAGGCAATGAGATCAATGAGACAAATTCGCAAAACGCTTATATAATGGAGATGGAAAGTCGAGGTTGAAAACGACCGTGACTTGTTGGTGCCTTAACAACGCTACGAAGCCTTGCTTTCACTTGAAGGTGGGTCTGACTCACTGGCGCTGCATCCTTCGGGTACCATTTACGGCCTACAGCTTGTATTAGCCAGTAATGGTAAAAATCCCCAAGCCTTTCCTCAAAACAAAGCAGAATGAGCTCAGCTTATCTTATTCCTTGGTGTAAGGACAGGTCCCGGGTACGCCATGCGCGTGTTGCCAGCGCGAGAAAGCTGCCGGCATGGTTTCGATGTGAGAAGCGAGGAACTTTTGCCTTTTTGTCAAACACCACGGGCGCACCTCTCAGGTGCATTGCAAACACCAACGCGGAAACGAGACAAGAGCACAAATATCACGACGTGCTGGGTGACTCTTATTTGTTCCTATTCTATCTATCGTGGCTCTATTTATATGCTGCCTGTAGCTGACTAACAGCCAGAGTAAACGGTGGGCCAGTTTGTAACTTATATGCTCTAGTTGACCCCGTACCGTATGTGGCTTAGGAACAAGAAACGGGGCAATGTTCCGAGAGCGCCCTCTGCTCCGACAAACATCACCAGGAAATCGCGCCTTTGACGCTATTTAGTAATCTACGGTTAATTTCATTCTCTATAGAAATGGCAATCTGGGAAGAGCGGGCTGCTGCAGCGCAGTCTAAACGCGATGCGTCGTTGGCCAAGGTTGAGCCCAAGATTGAGGGCTTGCCTGCCGAGCTGCCATTGAACACGACTGGTATGCCGGGCACGGTACTCACTGAACGTGAGGTTAAAATCACAGAAGGATACTCGGTTGCAGAGCTTCTACGTGCTCTGAAAGCCCGAGAGCTCTCTGTTGAAGAAGTAACCCGCGCGTTTCTTCGACGGGCTGCCGTGGCGCATGCAGCCGTAAGTGATGCGTGGACGTGAGCTTAAGTCATTTCGATTGCTAATCTCGCATAGACAAACTGCCTCACTGAGCTCCTGTGGGACTTTGCTATTGCCCGAGCTAAAGAACTTGACTCGTGGCCTGAGCCGAAGGGCGAGCTTTTTGGGTTGCCCATCTCGACGAAGGAGCATCACGGCATGGTTGGAACTGATGTAGTCACCAATGCTTCCTGCGCCGCTTGGGTTGACAAGCCGCACGGTGCACCTGTTCTCTACCAGTCACTATACGATGAAGGATGCGTATTCTATGCCAGAACAACTCAGCCGCAGCTCATTATGCACTTGGAGACAATCAGCAACGTCTATGGCCGCACGGTGAACCCTTACAACCGCAATCTCACACCGGGCGGAAGTAGCGGCGGTGAGTCGGCATTGTTGGGCATGCGAGGAAGTGTCCTTGTAAGTACTATTCTACCGTTACGTCATTAACCATGATCCTAACTATCGGCAGGGTGTCGGTGGTGACATTGGTGGCAGTGTGCGATGTCCCGCCGCACATGTTGGCCTCTACGGATTCAAGTAAGCAACTCAAGTACAATCGGGCGATACATACTAATTTTATACAGACCTACTACGAAGCGTCTTTCGGCATCCGGTGTCCGTAGCCACATGGCTGGCAAAGAGGCCGTCACATCAACTCCCGGGCCAATGACCGTCGACCGTGAGGCGCTTGAAATCTTCATGAAGGCAGCCCTTGCAAAGAAACCGTGGCGAGTTGACCCAAATCTTACAGCAAAGGAGTGGACGCCGTACAAATTTGACAAGCCTCTCAAGGTTGCCATTCAATGGTCAGACGGCATTGTGACGCCTCACCCACCGATGCAGCGTGCTCTGAGAGAAGTTGCCGATGCCTGTCGCAAGGCTGGAATGGAAGTCGTAGATTGGGACTGCACCGAGCTGAACCACCAAAAAGCGTGGGATATTGTGTCGGCGCTCTACTGGCCCGACGGTGCCGAGCAGGTCCTTAGGCTGCTCAACGAAACGGGAGAGCCGATTCTGCCGCTAACCAAGTTTATCATCCACGAGCAGCCTACTGTTAGAAAAATGGACATGGAGGAGCTTTGGAAAGTAAGTTTCAAAGAATAAAGTGAGAGGCAGCAGGCTGACAATTTACTTAGGCGACTGCCGAGAGGGACGCTTACCGAGAGTTTTACGCTCGCGCCTGGACCAAGACTGGCGAGAAAGACGGAAGAGAAGTCGATGTGATTCTGTGCCCGCCTTCCTTTGGTGCTGCTCCTCCTCATGAGCAGTCACGCTACTGGAATTACACATCTCACTGGAACCTCCTGGACTACCCAGGTGCAGTTTTCCCAGTTACGACGGTTTCTCCTGAAAAGGACCCCAAAGATACCTCATATGAGCCTAAGAATGCTCAAGACAAGTTTGTCCATGAGATGTATAGCCCTGAAAAATACGAGGATGCGCCTGTGAGTCTACAGATTATTGGTCGCAGACAGTATGACGAGAAGGTACTTGCCGCTCTGGTCGAGATTGAGCGAGCCATGGGTCGGCCATGATGCTATTTAGGAAGACGTATAGAAACTTGTCCCATTGAATTAGCACTACTTCGGACTATTTTAACCGTAGTTTATGCATCAAAAAAATGCCAAAATTCACTGAATCTATTCCACAAAATTGAGCACTCCATATTCGTAATCCTTATTTCTTGTCTTTAACTGTCCGATGTACGGCGCCCGCCCTCCGATTCGCGGGGTACGTTGCCGACGCCCATTACCCGAAGTGGAGATGAACACATCCGATCCCCGCGTTTCATTATTAATTCAGTCATCTTCCTCTTGACCGAGCTACAATTTACAATTTACTGGCATCTTGAGAGGAAAGTTGTATTAATTGACATTTTTGTCTTCCAATATTAAGCAAGAAAGAAACAAAATGGCTTCGAAACCATCCTTTGACGAGCTGCCTCTCCGCAAAGATGGCCCCAAGGGAAACGCATGGGGCCTCTTTGGACAAGACGACCAATGTGGCATGGTAAATCTCCTTACCCCGGAGAACACAGCAGCAGCCGCAAAGGAGATTGTAGAAGGTGTTCGAGTTTCCACAGACTGGCCTCTCGGAGCCATGACGAAGCCGTGTTTCGGTCGTCAAGAATTCAAGCAATTTATTCACCACAAGGCTCCGCGGACAGTGAATGACGACATTCTCACTCTCAACACACAGAGCAGCTCGCAGTGGGACGGGCTACGTCATTTTGGTTGGCAGAAAGAAAAGGTCTATTTCAATGGTATTGAACAGGATGCTATAATGAACTCGGACGTCAATGGAATCCATGGTATGTCTGCGATGTTATACCGGAAGTACCGATGTAGCTTGCTAACACGAGCGGCAAACAGTATGGGCGGAGAAGGGTGGCATTGTTGGCCGCGGAGTATTGCTCGATTACGCTGCTTGGGCGGAGGAAAAGGGTATCAAGATTGATTGGTTTCAAACGACGCCAATCAAGGTTGAAACGCTAAAGGAGGTTGCTGCAGCGCAGGGCACAAGTTTCCGGCCAGGTGACATTCTTTTCATCCGAACTGGCTGGACACAGGCCTACGAGCAGTTGGCTGAAGCCGATCAGCTATCCTTGGCCGAGATCAACCCTCCCCCAGCCATCGGGCTGGAGTCGTCCGAGGCAACATTGCGGTGGCTCTGGGAGAACGGCTTTGCCGCTGCTGCAGGTGATCAGCCTGCCATGGAGGCATTCCCTATCCAGAATATGCAGTTTTGCCTGCATGAGTGGCTACTTGCTGGCTGGGGTATGCCTATTGGTGAGCTCTTCGATCTCAAGAAACTCGGAGAGGAGTGCAGAAGGCGTAAACGCTACACATTCTTCTTTAGCAGTGTTCCATTAAAGGTATGAATGGTTCTTCCCAATCTAGTCGGCAACGCTAACATGTCATCAGGTCAACGGTGGTGTCGCAAGCCCCCCTAACGGTGTCGCGATATTCTAAGTTGCCAGACCTGGGACAACAACATCAACAACTGTATTAGAAAGTGTAAATAGGTGTAGATTAGGCGCTTCATGCGCGGTTTGTTGGATGCATTTTCTATATTAATCGCTATACTGCTGAAATACTATAAGTTGCGTAAAAATATTCGTTCATCTCCGGCGAATGGGTATACGATTCTCCACCATCTTAAAAAGACTCCAAAGCTCGCTTAAGCTGTATCCTGACTAGCCACTCTGGGCTATCATCTCTGCCATTTAAGAGCTTATCCAACAATATAATGAGGTCGCAACGTGCCAGGAACACGCCCTTTTCCACCACTTCCCGGCTATATCCTGCTTTCTTGCCAACTCGTGCTGCCGCCGCAGCGCCAATACTTATCGCAATACCGCCAATGTCGACAGAAGGATGGCCAACAGCCGCATCGCTCCAGTCAATGACTCCGGTCAGTTGACCTGCCGAATCCACAAAGATGTGCTCGCCTTTAATGTCCGCGTGCACTAGCACAGGAACGTGTTCAACGCTGGCGACCTCTTCTGAGATTGCCAGCGACTCGTTCAAGTCGACGTCTAGAAACTCCCTTATCTGATTCCTTGTATATAACCTGCTCCATGCATTATACGCCTTTTGCCTCAGCTGAAACGGGTTCACGTGCGGCTGGTCGTCCAAGCCAAGCGACCTGGCATCGCTTGCCGCGACCGATCTCAGATGCTGCAATACCACGGCGAGGCCGCTCTCTGTGGCTTCGGTAATATTCCCCGGCGACGCTTCAATCGACACGCCGCCCACTTTCTTGTACAGCGCGTACGCAGTATCCTCGGTGTTCCCGAATAGGCCGACATCCAGGCATTCGGGAATGTACGCCCATCTGCCGTTGACGGCTTTGAGCAGAGACAGCAAATCTTGCTCGCGCGTCAGAGCGCCCATTGTTCTGACATCTGAGGGGACGCGCACGACGTAGGCGTTGTCAATGATCCAGACAGTAAAGTCCCCGCCTTCCCCGCTGCGCACCATCCGCCTAATGGGCTTCTTGACTTTCTGGACCCCGTGCAGGAGCTCGAGGATTTTGTTCTCCATTTCGAGCGGAAGCGGCATTTGGGCGATTATATTATTGATACAGTCAAAGAAATAAGCTCCATGTGAGATTTTCAGCTATTTTAGACGGGCAAGGAGGCGCGGATCGGGTTAATAGTGGTGAATCATTCGCCGGTCGTGAGATGGTTTGTGTTGGGTTGTTGGCGAGCTGCAGTCGGCTTGCGTGGGGGGAGCTGTGAACTTAGCGTCTTTAAGCCGCTCTTACGTACGCTTATTTCCGGGTGCAACATTTGAGAACCAACACGCACAATCCCCATGTTCTAATTCAGATAATTTAGTTAAGTAAGAAAGATTTTTTTGCTTGCTCTAATGTTCCTCGGGACGGTTAATTTGTTTTCCAAGCCGACGGGCTTAATCTACGCGCCACAAGCGATTCGCTGCCCAATACGTGTGTGACACTACGGAGATCAACGTTGCAGTTTCTAGAGAAACCCAATCCAGCCTCTCGCAAGTCCACGGTATAGGATTATTTGCATTTGGCTATTCTGTGTTCAACTTCATCCTTCTTGCTTTTATTTTCACAAGAGATAATTCGGGACAGAAAGGTCTATCACCAAATGACGACTTTATTTCATAATTCATTCATCACAAGTCCGCGTACACTCGTCACATACCCCATAGTCTCGATAGGCCTTTGCCACCTCGTACCTTGCATAGCGGCAATCCAGCTTGCTGGCCCGATCATGAGGATTCATGCCCTTCTGCACAAGCAGCCTATCTGGCTTTTCATTTGTAAACGAGCCCGGACACCGCGAAAAACCGTCGCGATACTGAACACAGGAATGGATGTCGACAACGTGCCCAACGTAAATCAAGTGCTTCTCAAGCGTGTCTCGTTGACAGCATTCTTCATCCTCGCAGGGACACAGAGTTGCCACGATGCGAAAAGTGCACATGATGTAGATCGTGATGAAACTTGTCTTTTTCTTTTTCTTCTTCTCTTTATGTGTTTTATTTATATCCTGTGTAAAGACGTTTCACCAGAATACGACAGAAGCAAAGGACAAAAAAAGGTCTTGGGACTCACAGGGCGTCTGGCCGCGAGGAGCCTCATTTTATAAGACAAAGCGGAGTCGCACGAGAAACGACACAGTGAATTATTTTAAGACGCTGGCAGTGACTTCCTGCTTGGGCAGCAAATGTCGACCTACCTAGAGCTGCACGGAAACACTTTGTGTAACAATCTGGGCGCCGGCTATACACAGGCAGCTTCCGACTCGCTGCCGGGTAGTGGTCGGAAGCATAACTTGAACTCTAGAAGGCCGTTCATGAAGCTAAGTATGTGTTGCAAAGCTGGGGACATCCAGTAACGACAATGGTGTTTTCTTCCTGGCCAATATTGCGCCAAAAGATTTTGGTGTCGTCTAACTCCCTCGACAAGGTCGCTTTTGGGATGCTTGCCTAGGTTGAAATGATTTCTCACCGGGATAGCCTGACTGAAACATGGCACAATAACCCGTCAAGTCCTCCTTAGACACTACAGCCTTAGGTTTGAAGAGTGGTGTGTGGTATAATGGATTCGGTCCGGCGAGCCGCTGCTTTAGCGAATGAGCTGGCCAGAGCATGCTATGGCACTGCCGATATTCCGCTGTTGGCCAGAGATGACGACGTACCTGTGCTGAAAGTCTCGCCACTGTGGTTTCCACAGAAAGTGCTCCGTCGGTAAGTGGCTTTCTTGGATAGCAAAGGCCAGCAAGAGGCTAGAGACAGTGCCGAAATTAGAGCGCTAGAAGTGTTGGAACGGGAAGAAGCCTTCGGAGGATTAAATTGGGCACTACATTTGCCAAATTCCAACCTATCACCAAAATTAAAGAGTGCCACACAACACATGCAATGACACCCCAAAACGTCGCACCCCAAGCGCACCAATCGCCCACTTCCTATAAAGCGCCACCATCGTACAACAGGCATTAGCTCAAAGCCTATAAGCGTCAATAACAGATTCATGACATTGTCTTAGTTTTTACTCCCCACCAAAGTGATATGACCATACAACGGTGGCTTGAGGTAACGATCGACTATCCCCAGACGGCTGGAGCCATCCCCAGATTTTCCCCATGGCATGCTCAACGCTGATACGTGCGCTTATACGGGCTTTGCCAAGCATTTACATGGCAAGCAAACGGGTTGAAGTGCACCGAGAGCAATAATGTTTCATTTTAGCCACGAGGTTCAGTATATAAATATATGGCGTTGTTTGCGGCCTTTCCTGTCGATAAATTCCCCTGAAGACAGCGCATACTTGTTCAACTACGGCCAAGATGTACAGGATTTGGAATATATACGGTACGTCTCACTTTAAAGTTAAAACATGCGTGTATAAATATAGAAGTTGACTAATGTTTCTGTCAAGTGCTTGCCGCCTTTGGCACTATTGGCGGTATGCTCTTTGGTTTCGACATCAGTTCAATGAGCGCATGGATCGGATCGGACCAATACCTCGAATACTTTGGCCACCCTGGGTCGACTGAGCAGGGTGGTATTACAGCTTCCATGTCTGCTGGCTCCTTTGTCGGCGCATTGATTGCAGGGTACGTGGCTGATAAGTTGGGTCGTCGCGGTGCTTTGAAAGTCGCGTCCGTCATCTGGGTTGTCGGCGCAGTTTTGCAGTGCTCTGCGCAGAATGTCGCACATCTCGTCGTCGGGCGCGTTGTCAGTGGATTTTCTATTGGCATCACTAGCTCCCAGGTCTTGGTTTATCTCGCCGAACTTGCACCTTCTCGCATCCGCGGGCGAGTCGTTGGTATTCAGCAATGGGCCATCGAATGGGGTAGGTTCATCTTTACAGTCAGAATGCGACCTTTGCCCGCTAACAAGTGAAAAGGTATTTTGATCATGTATCTGGTCTCGTATGGCTGCTCGGTCAGCATCGATAGCCCTGCAGCATTCCGAATTGCCTGGGGTGTCCAGGCCGTCCCTGGCTTTGTGCTCTTTGCGGCGTTGTTCTTCTTCCCCGAGTCCCCTCGTTGGCTTGCGTCCAAAGACCGCTGGGAAGACGCCCACTATATACTTGCCAATCTACACGCACGTGGCAACCTCAGTGATCCGGTAGTGGTTGCTGAGCTCGAAGAAGTTCGGGAGGCCGTCCGACTCGCTACAGAGTCAAAAGATATTGGCTACCTCGGCTTATTCGCGCCGCGCGTATGGAAGCGAACAATGGTTGGTATCAGTGTCCAGGTCTGGCAGCAGCTCCTTGGCGGAAATGTCATGCTCTACTACCTCGTTTACATCTTTAATATGGCAGGACTTGTAAGTCGTTTCACTCGAGGACGTATTGTGCGTTGCTAACTGATAATAGAAAGGAAACGTCGCCTTGACCTCGTCTATTATTCAATATGTGATTTTCCTAGTCACCACTGGCCTCATACTGCCCTTCATTGACCGCATTGGTCGCCGATGGCTTCTCATTGCCGGCGCCATTGTTTGCGGTATTTTGCATTTCACTACTGGTGCCGTCATGGCTGTGTATGGCCATCATGTGGAAAGCGTTGACGGTATGTTGAGTTTTTCTACTTTTGTCTCGGATATCGATGTGGGCTAATACAGTTGTAGGAAACGAAATCTTGAAGTGGTCAATTTCTGGCGCGCCGGCGAAAGCCGTCATTGCGCTGGCTTACATTTTTGTCGGCGTGTGTAAGTGGGATGTGTCTGCACCAAAAATGCTTCAAAGTATTAACAAATATCAGACGGCTTAGCTTGGGCGCCCGCCGCCTGGATTTACTGCAGCGAGGTATTCCCTTTAAAGTACCGCGCCAAAGGCGTCGGCTTGTCCGCAGCCGGAAACTGGCTGTAAGTCTCCAAACAGACATGCTTAACAATACGCGCATTGGAACCTAACGTTGTACAGCTTCAACCTGGCTCTCGCCTTCTTCGTGCCACCGGCATTTACCAATATCCAATGGCAAACCTACATGATATTTGGCACATTCTGCTTCGCCGGGACGCTCCACGCCTTCTTCACGTATCCAGAGACGGCCAAGAAAACCCTTGAGGAGATTGACGTGCTCTTTGACCAGAATATCCCAGCTTGGCGCAGCACAGCCACCGGCGCCACGTTTGAAGACAGAGTAGAGGAGGTTCGAAGGACTGGTGGAATCCGTGAGCGCAAAGCAGAGGTTGCAGAAGCAGCTCATGAGGAGGGGGCGTAGTATGAACGCGGAAGGTGGTATTTACTATCCCGTTGGCTGCAGTGTTACGTGCTTTACAGTTAGTGTAGGCTACCACAGCGGGTGGATTATAATGAGCGAGTTTCGAAGTTTAATGTTGGGACGAATGATTTTCTCGCTTTTTCCCCCCCCGCCTTGGGGCTCTAATCTTTGTCTTTATGATTTTCATATTGAACGTCAGAAGTTCAGCAATTGCTCGATTCATGCTTTCAATCTTCGCAGCCTAGGTACACTTTGGCAGGATTACCAATCGTCTAATTCATGTTCTCAAACGGACTTTTCATAAAGCATCATAATTGCCGACTCGGAGCGGGGGAAGACGCCCCGGCGATGGCCAGCGCAGTGCCCTGCCGGCGAATGCAACGGAGGCCCCGGCGTAGGTTCTTAGTTTGGAAATCCGGGCCGGCGCCTCCATCAAGCCCCAGTATTGCGGTGCGCTTTGGTCGGCGCAAACCTCGGTTAGCACTCCACCTTTTTGGCAACGCGGTCGAAGGTTAAAGAAGCGAGCGATCGGAGGTTTCACATTTACGCAATTTTATATGAATTAATCATCATAATGGACCAAATGTCCGTTAACACCGAAAATTGGTTGATCTGCTGTTCCACAAGCTCAATGCATAATCCGCAACTCCGCTGTGAGGATGCTGCATCAGTCCAGTCTACCTGGCTGCGGAGTTGTCGATGGCTTCACGCACACACGCACACCGCAACCAGAATGGGATAGCTGGCGCATACCCCCGACGGGAGCGGCAATTTTTTAGTGGACCAGCCCCCAGTAGAGCTGCGGTTTCCAGACAGTGTAATTGCGTTACTATGTGACAAAAATACCACTGTAGCTTTTGCGATCTAGCGCTCGAGCGCCAGCCATGACGCCGCAAAGGGTTGCGGTTGTGTCACTGTTACGCCACTTTAAATGGTTTTAGCTCTGGAGCTCCAGGAGCATTGCTGGAGCTGCTATAAAAGAGCTTCGCTGCCGCCGCTTCCCATCTATGACGTTGATTCTGTTGTTTTAGTATTCATTCTTCCTGCTTTATACCCTCGTCTACAATACCCTTTGACAACACCAACTTATACGCATAAACACACACAATAAATCACAATGGGCCGTGACAACCTCTCCATCGTGCTCGCTGAGCGCCCCCAGGCCGAAATCATTGCCGGCCAGACCTTTAACCAAAAGACTGCCCCTGCGCCTACGTCCGCCGAACTGCAGGATGGCCAGATTCTCGTCGAGGTTCTGTACCTCTCTCTCGACCCTGCCATGCGCGGTTGGCTAAATGGTTAGTAGTGAAGCTCCGTCCTCAAGCCCGTCTCCAAAAGTCTGTATTTTTTTTTTTTTTTTTTTTGAAATTTACTAAAAATACATGACGCAAATAGACTCCCGTTCCTATGTCCCCCCTGTCCAGATCGGAGCCACCATGCGCGGCGGAACCGTCTGCCGCGTCCTCGCCAGCAAGAGCTCGCAGGCCAAGGAAGGCGACTTTGTCAGCGGCATGACTGGCTGGACCGAGTACGCCATCCTGCCCGAGGGCCAATTCGAGCCAACGTCCAACTTTCCCGGCCTCAAGGAGCCCAAAGATATGCTCTCCGGCCTGGGCCTGACTGGTCTTACCGCCTGGGCTGGCATGACGCAGATTGGCGACCCCAAGCCTGGCGAGACCGTCGTCGTTTCGGGCGCGGCCGGTGCTACTGGCAGCGTTGCTGGCCAGATTGCCAAGATCAAGGGCGCTCGTGTTGTCGGTATCGCTGGATCAGAGGAAAAGTGCAAGTGGCTCGTTGACGAGCTTGGCTTTGACGTTGCGCTCAACTACAAGGACTCTGACTTCAAGAGCAAGTTTAAGGAGGCCACCAAGCAGTTTATTGACGTCTACTATGACAATGGTAAGCAAAGCCGCGAAACAAACTCTAAACCCACGGAATCAATCAGAAACTAATAGTAACTGGTCAACTACAGTCGGCGGTGAAATTCTCGACCTCGCTCTCCTCCAAGCCAAGGAACACGCCCGCTTCATCGAATGCGGTCTCATCAGCCAGTACAATGCCACCAAGCCCGAGGGCCCGCGAAACATCTTCCGCGTCGTGCAGATGCGCATCAAGATGCAGGGCTTCATCGTCTTTGACTACGCCAAGCAGTACGGCGAGGCGCGCCGCGACCTGTCCCAGTGGCTGGCCGAGGGCAAGCTCAAGACGTCGGAGCACATCCTCAAGGGCGGCCTCAAGGTTGCTGAGCAGGGTCTTATTGATCTGTACAAGGGCATCAACACTGGCAAGCTTCTCGTTGAGGTCAAGGACCCCAACGAGACCCCTGCCAAGCTGTAAACGAAAAAGTCAAGTGAGAAAAAAAAAAAAAAGAAAAAAAAGAGCGTATAATAGTTTCCGGCTACAAGAAGTCGTCGGTCTAACCTAGTTTGAATGAGAAACGAACATCCAGTAAATGGCGCTTGTGCCCTATTTCTGTGAATTATGAGAAATCAGGCTCAACAATTTAAACATCCCTGCCAAATTGCCATCTTGACAAGCGCGGGCTAGAACGAAGCGCAGCCCGACTATACCCGCACATCACCAACGGCAAAATGTGGAGGCGACGCTTATCAGCCATTGAGGTTGCTTTCGCCTCTTGATGCGCCCAATTTTTTTATTGCACACTATCCTTTATACAATAACGTGACGTAAAATATCACGCTTGCTTAAAGAGTCAGTCTTCCCTCAAGCATCTTTTTTCTTTTCTGAACTACGTATCATCTTGCTTTCTCAGACCTAATACACCAAGGGTTACCTCTTGCATCCGGTGTTGCGAGATATAACTGCCGGTGGCGATGAAGGACGACAAGAAGCACGATGCTGCGACATCGGCGCAGCCCGACCAAGACGATGCCGTTGCCATGGTAGGCGAGCAGCCAAACTCAATCGATCCGGTAGTCGAGGCTCGCGTCGTCAAGAAAATCGATTGGTTCCTCATCCCAGCCATGATTGTCGGGTGTAAGCACTGGCTCTCAGCCCTCGTTTTCCAATCTCAATCTCATCTAATCAATCGCTAACACCATCAACAGACGGCCTCGTGTACTACGACAAGGCCATTCTCGGCTCAGCCGTGCTCTTCGGCATGACCAAAGACCTCTCCCTCTCCGTAGTCACCGACCCAACCACGACGCCTCCCACCGTCGACACCCGTCGTCTAAGCTGGGCAACCTCGCTCTTCTACTTTGGCATGCTGGCCGGCCTGTACCCATTAACCTTTGCCCTGCAGCGCTTCAACATGGGCCGCGTCCTCGGCGGCATCGTCATCCTCTGGTCCGGCATCTGCATGCTCACCGCCGCCGTAACAAACTGGCAGGGCCTCTACGCGCAGCGCTTCTTCCTCGGCTTCGTCGAGAGCATCATCCCCACGGGCTTCATGTGCATCGTTTCAAGCTACTACACGCAGGCCGAGCAGTCGCTGCGCCAGAGCTGGTGGTTCAGCAGCACGGGGCTGTTCACCATCATCGGCGGCGCGCTCAACTATGGCTTTGCGCAGATTACGGGCGGGGGACTCCAGAGATGGCAGTACATTTACCTGCTTGCGGGCTCGTGTACGTTTTTGTTTGGGCTCTTCTGCTTTGCGGTGCCAAATTCGCCTGTTTCGGCGTGGTTTCTTACCAAGGAGGAGAAATTCACTGCCGTCGAGAGGTTGAGGGTTGGCCAGACTGGTGTGCGCTGTACCAAGTTCAAGTGGCACCAGCTGCGAGAGGCTCTTCTGGATATCAAAGTCTGGCTCGTGGCCGTCATGATGGCATCAGCATATACCGTCAACGGCGCAGTAAGCGGGTTCGGGCCGCTGATTGTATCAACATTCGGCTGGAGCACGCTTGAGTCGATTTTGTTTCAGTTCCCGCTCGGAGGGCTATGCTTCATCGTTATTCTGGTTACAGGCTACCTTGGCTCGCGCTTCGAAAACATCCGCATTCTCATGCTCATCGGGACATGCTTGCCAGTCATTGCTGGATGCGCCATCATCTGGAAGAGTGCGTGGACGCACCAGGCTGCTGCGCCAGTGGTGGGATACTCCATCACGGGCTTCTTTGGCGGTACGGTGAGCTTGATTATCACGATTGGCATGTCGAACGTCGCGGGCCACACGAAAAAGAGCTTCATGGCTGCTACCATTTTCGTTGCTTACTGCGTGGGAAACATTGTCGGCCCGCAGCTTGTGTGGTCTGAGACCAAAGACGAGCACTACCCGGCTCTGTGGCTGGGCTTGATTATCTGGTAAGTGTGTCTCTCATTATGGGCTGACGATGGTACTAACAATCTCTTTTTTTCCAAGCTACGTCATTTGTATTCTTGCGTCTGCAACACTCTATGCCGTGCTGTACTTTGAGAACAAGCGACGCAGCGCGCTGCCGCTCGATGAGCAGGAACGCGCAAAGCTGGCATTTCAAGATCTCACGGACAAGGAGAATCCGTACTTTAGATATGTTTACTAAGATACCCCTTCAAAAGATCATAATACGATGTATATTATTATTCAAAATAAGATGCTACATGTTGTTGTTTTCTCTAAATATATCCAAGCCTTGTGTTTCTCGTTTATGTACGTCAAGTCGTGTCCCTGCTTTAAAAATACACCTGAGCATGTTATGCCCAATCCGACCCGCTCTATCCCATTAATGCTGTACCCTGTTAGTTCCAGGCTGTTGCTGTATCCTGCCGTGCATAGGCATAAAGGAAAAATTGTGAACTTTGTCAAAGTCTGGCCGTTGATGCCCCATGGTCAGTCGGCTATAAATATTCTGCTGAGACTGGGCCCAACCCAGTGTGGCGATTCACAGCTATCGCTGTCCAAGAAGGCTTGGACCCGGTCTGTGAGCCAGCCAGAGGTGAAATCAACCTGCTTATCGTCAATCGTCTCTGGGCTTCTTTGCCTGCCCTCGTGCAGATAGCTGTGAGTAATGCACTGCTTGGTTTCCAGGCCTTGCCATATAAACTGCATGCAGTCCGCATTGTCTCTGCAATATTGCTCACAGTCTTTGTAGGAGGCGACATTTGCATCCTTGGGCGGCCTTTTGCGAAAGCGGCTCTCGCTATCCCAGTTGTAACGGACTTTGGTCGCGCCAGGGCTGTAGTAGTGCCAGAGATCAGAATACATGAGAGGGCTCTAATTTGTCATCGTCATAAGTCAGCGGCTGGCCGGTTAAAGTAGCAGGGGAGGAGTGTTCTTACCGCTGCTTTTCGATTCGAAAACTCCCACTTGAACAAGTCTCTCATTTCATGTGGCTCGGGTTTGTGAAGCGTAATGATGGGCACACACCAGTCCTCTTTATCAAAGGGCAGGGCACGTAGCAGATGCTGGGTATACATCGGATAATACCCCTGGAGCACTATTTCGTTTTCATATGCCACCCATCCGACGACGCTGTCTCCGCAGCATTCAAGGTCCTGCAGCAAGTGGCGCCACTTTTCGGTGAAGGGAGGGTCTATATAGTGGCCTGTTGGACCTGATCGGCGATGGAGGAGCTTCTTCATGGCTCCGCGGCTGAGAACGTAGCCAGGGCCGCCGTTGGCGAAGAAAGTGCCCTGGTCTCGAGCCTCACTCGCTCTGCCGGGGGTTGGAGAGCCAAAGTGCAATGCTTGGTCGGGATCGAGCGATTGGAGGTGGCGGAACAAGTTGTCCCAAAATATATATCTGTGTGGATAGCCGATTAGCCACAATCTCGGGAATGATTGACTAGCGTTTCTTTGAGGAGCTGTGCTTACGTGTCAGATTCATAAAAGACGTAAAATTGCTTGTTTGGCTTCATTTCCCAGGCTTTTTCAATTCCGGGTAAGAACTTGAACTTGTCCAAGGCCCAGCCGTCAATCTTTTTCAGCGCGTCGGGGTCTCGATCCAAGGTGCCGTTTGCCTTCATCTCCTTCATTTCGAGGTAGGGCTGGAAGTGGCCGAACTCGCGATAGCCCTCGGGCAGGTACGCCAGGACGTCGATGATGTCGTGGCCACGAGCCGTGTCCTGCAAATCGGAAATAATGAGCAGCTCGCCGGGCGCAAAGCAGGAGCTGACACTGTCCATCTGCGACTCGAAGCGTTCGGGCCGTTCGCTGAAGCCAGTCTTTAGCACCGGCTGGATCGTCGCAAGCATGTGGCTGGGGAAGCTTTCGCAGAGCTCCTTGGTCGTTTTATTAGACGCGTCCATGGAAAAGGGCTGGAACTGGCTGGTGGAGGGGAAGCTGTGCGCTCTGGTGACTTCGGGCCAGTTGCGAAGCTTTGGCAGGTAGCCCTTTGCTCGATGACGCGGGCCATGGCTCCAGAACAGGAAGAACAGTATGAAGCAAAAGCTGCACACAACGACGGTGACATTGCGGTGCATTCGCTTGTTGAAGAGGGAGGCGTGCGGTGCACCAGGGGCCTTGTTGAAGATTCCCATCGCAACGCCAGGGGTGGTGTCACAGTCTGAGGCGGCGGAGGGACGGAGCGCAGATCACTGGCGATGACGAAAAGCCTGTCGCAGTGAGAGGCGGCGACGGCGACCGTCCAGAGGTTGTTTGCGGGCGAGCCACCGTTCACCGGCGACTTGTCCTTTGTTGTGATAAAATGGCCAAAAAAGAATACTGGTGATGCTGGAGATGCAGGAGAGAAGAGGAACTGGGAGGCCGGAGAAAAACTAGAGGAGCACCGCGCCACCCAGATTAGCTGCAGGTGCTGTGCCGCTGCCGCCAACAACGATCTGTCAGACTTGCAAAGCTGGGAACCTTGGCACGCTGCAATCGTCGATGCAAAGCCCCCCTGCAGTGGCCCCAGTCAGGCCGCTGCTGGCCCGGGAGCAATGCCTGTAACGTCACCGCCCTAGGGCATTGCGGGCCCCGCAGAGCCAATCTTGGTACAAGTTTCCGCTGGGTTACAGCGCTAAAAAGGGCCGTTTCCCACCAACTGGTGTAGTTTCTCATCCATTGGCAACCCGTGCTCCGGCCATCTGAACACTGCAACACTGTCGCCTCCACAGGGCTGTTGGGAACTGGTCCGCTTGCTCCTTACCGGACTACGAGTAGTGCTCCGGGATGATATTACTACGGTGGCCAGACCCCTGGCGAAGCCGGCTCACCATGCCTCGGCGATGTTGCAGCCGCCGATCGGGCAGAGAGGCTAGTTATGACCAGGTCTGGCTATGAGGATGGCAAGGTGACGCGCAGTTTTTTTTTTTGGGGGGGGGGGGGGGTCTTTTTAATCTTTTTAATTCCAATTAAACCACCAGAGCCAATCACTACCCGGTACTATAGTGCCGCTCAGCCTTGCCACAGGGTATTGACTCCAGTTCACACAGCCTTGTTGCAGAGCCTAATTACTTCATTAGTCAATGAAAGCAGTAATTACTAATATTAGCATCCTCCGCAGTCTACTTTGGTGAGACGCTATATAAATAAAAGGCCTACTTTTAAAGTATTGCTCTCGAAAGCTGCCACTGTAGCCTTGCATCTTCTTTTACATGCTGAAGTTGGATAGCGGACAAGTTGAGCTGCTTTGTGTAGCAGGCGTAATACTTCATTATACAGTAGCCGTACTACCAATCACAACCACGTCTAAACCAACAAACATGCCATCACTTCTTGGGCTCAAACTCAAAACCCTTTCCGCCCTCACCGTTTGATAATCGCCTCATGCGATATCCTCGGCGCCCAACCTGGCACCACCATCAGCCCTCTTCCCCGCCGCCCTGTCCTCATCCTCCCTTTTCCGAATCAGTCAAGTGCTTCCAGCGGCACCAAGCCCAGCGTGGAATTCAGCCCCAGCTCGGCGCAGACAGACAAAGTCCGTTCTTTAGTTGACATTTGTGGCTACTCGTGTAAGTCTCCATAGCTTAGTCTAGTCGCGTCATCCTACCGGAGCGGCCTTTGTCGAAATACAAGCCAAAGAAACGCCCAAAAGTGGCGTTTTCCACTTGCCGAGAGCATCTCTATGGATGCTTTTCAAGTGCCGCAACTAGCATGAGTATATAGACGCCTCGCTGCCACCAATTCTTTCGTTATCAATCGTTCAACATACAGACTATAAATCTAATTGCTGGCATCATTGCATACGCTCCTCTCAAAATGTCACAAGTCGTCCTCCCCGCGCTTATACCAGACATCCCACACATCTACAATGTCTACTTTGACGCCTTCAAAAACGATCCCATGGGCTCTCTCATGGTCAAGATTCTATTCCCCGGCATCATCGATGAGGAATTCCGCAAAGCCCACAGCGCAGGAACTCTCAGCTACTGGCACACGAGCGAGTGTCAGTACACACTCAAGGTCGTCGACACGGCTACAGGCAACATCATCGGCATGGGTCTAGGCGACATATACATCAAAGAGCGAACAGAAGCAGAGCGCGCAAATCACGGAGTTCCTTGGTTGCAGGGTGAACAAAGAGAGAGAGCTGAAAAGGTTCTGAATCCGCTGTGGGAGATGCGGGAGAAGCTGTTCGGAGGTCGGCGCTACATCTGTAAGCTTCTTGACCCGGCCTCGTCTCGTTTCGCTTTTTTATAACCCCCCCTTGTGTGTGGACACCAATACTGACTAGTCGGCCACCACCGTCGTTTTCTATTAGACTGTCATGTCATAGCCATTGACCCGAAATACCAGGGTCGCAAAGCCGGCGCACTCATTGTCCAGTGGGGCATTAACACGGGCGAACAGGCTGGTCTCCCCGTATACTTTGAGTCGTCTCCGTCTACGGTGGGTCTGTACAGAAAGATGGGTTTCGAGCTGCTGCAGGAAACGATTGTACACAAGGCAGAGGTGCTGGGAACTGAGGAGGATATTGTCGTGCCTCTGATGGTCAAGATGCCTTCTGCTGCCGGTGGCATGACCTTTTCAGAGTGGCGTGAGGCCGGGTATCCGGAATTCAAGAGGTTCTAGAGCAGATGAATGCTTGCTGTATCACGATAGTGGTCAGCTTCTTTTCCGTTTTTAATTGTATATATCTTCAGGTCTCGTGGTGCGCCATGGTGGTGTCTAGACCAGGTATGAGCAAATCAAACTCGTCCGTCAGTTTTTTTCTCCCTCAACTTCCATACAGAGCTCCAGACTATTATTGGGAGCCACCAATGCTTTCAAGCCGTTGACACAAAAAGAGGGGGCAGTCTTAGCAGCGTGGGGTTTGGCTTGTGAAAAAGGGCTTGCTGGTGGTGCTTGGTCTTCAGCTGCGGTATTATCAGATCATCAGATAACGAGCTGTCTCCACTCTTCATGTTCTCGGTCCTGCGTTGGGCGGCCACAATGGCTTACACGGCGTTCTGCATGGGCCCGTGGCTTACAGCGGGCTTTTCGACCCTGTCATTTTTGTTTTCGTCCTTGTCGGAGTCGGTCTTAAGCGAGTTCGGCCTTTTCTTTTGCGTGTTGCGTCCGATTTGCCGCGTAGTTTTATGCTTCGTGCGCCACGTCTTAAGCCTCCAGGGCGGCAATTTATCGCCTCGGTGAATACGGAGCTATATTACTTCCGAGGCGAGTAATTTCTTGAGCCTTTCCGAATGTTTCTTGCTCTTTAGCGACTTCTATTTGAAACACGCATGCTGCTATGCCTTTGTATCCTATAAGATTCTCATAAACAAATTAGCCTCATGTTTGCCAAGCTGTTACTATACTTTAAGCTTGCAGGCGTCGTCCTGCAAGTCCTTGGCGCGGAGATTCGACGCAACTGGCGATTCAGAACCATTCGAAAGCTAGCCGCTAAGACTGGCTCAACGCCACCCTCGGAAAGAAATAAAAACATTGTGGTCATTGGAGCCTCGTTCTCCGGCCACTACGTCGCCCGCATCCTAGCTCGATCACTACCTCCCAAGAGCGGCTACCGTGTCGTCGTCATTGAGCCCAACAGCCATTTTCAATTCACATGGGTACTACCTCGCTATTGCGTCGCCAAGGGCCACGAGCACAAGGCGTTTATCCCCTACGGAAAATATGCTGAAGGCACAGATGGCGCACTGCAGTGGATCAAGGATCGTGCTGTACGAATCCACGAGACGGCCGTTGAGCTGCAAGATAGCGATGAAGTCATACCGTTTGAGTACCTCGTCATTGCTACCGGCGCAGCTGTAAAATCTGGACTGCCATCTCGAGTTAACAATACTGAAAAGAAACAAGGAATGAAGTTGCTCCGAGAGATGCAGCAGAGGATCGAGGCTTCCAATACCGTCGTTGTCGTTGGAGGCGGCGCCGCTGGTGTAGAAGTGGCTACTGACGCAAAGAGCTTGTACCCGGATAAGCACATCGTCCTTGTACACTCGCGAAGAACAGTTATGCATCGTTTCGGAAAACGCTTGCAGGAGGCGGCGTTGGAGGGCCTAGAGCGCCTTAAAGTGGAAGTTATTCTAGAGGACCGAGTGACGGAGGAAGATGACGCCGCCGGCACCGTCACTCTAAAATCCGGGCGCAAGATACGGTGTGACTATTTTGTGAGTATCTCTCAGCCATGGCAAATTTTTTGGATTAAAACACTAACGAACCTCGGGCCTAGATCAACTGTACCGGCCAAAAGCCAAACTCCGAAGTCGTATCGACCCTATCTCCAACTTCCGTATCCGACTCTGGCTACATCAAGGTCAAGCCCACGCTGCAACTTGCCGACAATACATACCCCAATATTTACAGCTGCGGCGACGTGACAGACGTGGATGTTCCCACGCCCAATGCACGATCCGCAATGCAGCAAGCCGCCGTAGCGGCTGAGAATATCCTATTGGCTGTAGACGGCAAGACGCCAACCAACGTTTACAAGCACCAGTGGCCGGAAAGCTTCATCAAGCTGACTTTGGGGTTGGTATGTACACCATATGTGCTGTATTCCGTTTTTGCGAGCTCATACTAACAGAAATTAAAGGATCGATCTGTAAGCCACCTCAGTGACGGTACAACCTGCCTCTTGTTTGAAAGCAAGGAAAAGGACGAGGCTCTCATGGCGGCCCAGTGCTGGAAGAGCCTGGAGCAGACGCCGTTTGAAGACAACCATCTTCAATATGGTGAGACCAAAGTTACAACAGATGTATAAAACATGGACATGGTTCAAAATGGCAGGTTATAGATTATTGCGAATTCAATAATGCGTTTTATCGTTTCAGTGAAAACTGGCAGTCCAAACATCCATTGTACGGACCTTTCTTCCATCCAATGCCGCCACAGACGCAAGAACCGCCTCTCTTGACGATCGGAGGACCTCCTTTACACGTTCATCCTGAATGTGCTGATCAATCTCGTCTATAAAGTGTTTCCCTTTTACGTCGCCTGTTTCCCAATGTCCATCCAATAGCCCGGCCGCAGGAACGAGATTTGATTCTTGTCCAAATGACCATCCAGCCTCTTCCGCCGTCTCCTTAATACCCATAGGGCTCAATAGGCAGCGGATATTCGCTTCACTAGACTTGTTGTGGGCTTCCAGTGATGCCCTTGCAAGAGCAGACAGAAGATGCGGGCGGGCATCTGCTTCCGTCGCCTTGAGCGCATACTCTGCAATGAGAAGCGTCTTTACACGACCTTTCAAAGCACGCAACATGTCCGCCAATACCTGACGCTTGTCAAAGTACCAGATACAATGCGCCAACACAGCATAGTCCCACGTCGTATCCGCACTCTTGGCTAGGAACTCTGGCGGCTCTGCATTATGCCATGTAATGCGATCGCCAATCTCGGTCCCGCTAATATGCGCCTGTGCCTGCCCGAGGGTAAACGGCGCTCCGTAGTCTGGGCTACCGGGGTCTACGGCGTCAATGTGCCCCTTTGCACCGATGGCTTCGGCCAGCACGTTGGTGCATGTGCCCTGGCCGCAGCCAATTTCCAGGATACGCGAACCCGGTGCGATCTGCCATGCGTTGATGAGCTCCAGACGGTGCTCTACCTGCACGACTTCAATGTAGAGATGGTCATCTGAAAGTCTGGGAGAGTAACGCGCTATTTTGTCCGCGAGGGATTTTGGGAGGGATGCAAAGGATGAAGCCATTTTGGGATGTCTGAATCTGGGGATTGCCTTGCGACAAGTGCTTCCGACGCGCGGCTTTTTATACAATCTCTTGATTTCTTCAGTTAAACGCAGCTCGCGGAAACAATACTTTAGTTCTGAAGATTTGTCGCCTTTGCATTAGCCAATGGTTTGTCTTCAATTGCTCTTGAGTCACCGAAAGTCGCCAAGTGGAGGGCTTTTGGTGTAAGACGACCCCGCATTGTAAAGGCGATGCCTGCACCCCTGTTCATTAAAATGACATTCTAAATGACAATCCAAATGACTGATCCTGTTGACTCATATCTTCAATATTGATACACCAATCGGAACTTTTATTTGTCCCATAAAGCTGCGGATATTAGCCTGTGAATGGGGTCATCAAGCTGGGTGAGGGAACTTGCTTGCATCGAATGGCATTATATAGGTGGCAGCCGATTTTTCTGTGCCCTAGACCACTTCCATGTCCCCTGACCCTTCCCTCCACATCACAATACATCACAACTGCGCGAGTTGAGCAACAGCCGCTTGCTCGTCTAAGCCAATATGGCCGCATCTGCTACGACTGTCGATGACATTAGTCACCGACCATCCCTGGGCAAGGTGGATAGCGTCCTCATGTCTTATGCTTCAGATATAATTAAAGGCCAGCCCCTGGGAGACATAAACACGTATACCACCGACTGCACTCTCCATTCTGATGGATGTTGGGGCTTCTTTGCGCTGCGTACAACCCACGAAGAAGGTGATGATGAACGTATCGCAGCTGCTATGCAGCGCCTTGATGATGCAGTTGATAACATAATCTCGTTATGGCGTCAAATAGACGGAGAGACGACTTCCTATGCGGAGCTAGACGCCGAGGTCCGCTCGCGCTACCACACGGTGCTCATTCAAGATCCTGTCCTCCAGGGGGCAAGCCTCGACCAGGCTCGGGCTTACTTTCAGATCTTTTCTACTCCATATATTGCAGATACTGACGAGGACGGCTATATTAGCCGTACGCCTCGCTTTCGCGCGTTTATCCTCGTCGACGAGCAGGTCCTCTCTAACCTAGAGACATTTCCTGTACGGGGCGATCTAGAATCTTTAAAGGAGCTTCAGCGTCGAGTACAGACTGAATGGGTCAAATTGGTCGATATAGACAACGATGGAGAAGAAGAAACCATCGCTGTCCGTGCTAGCCATCTCATCAACGCATTTAGTAGCATGTGTAGTTCCGATCATGGCCTAGAGGAGTTTATAAGGGATGATAATGCTCCCGAAGGCGAGTCTGATATATGGACGTTTTATGGATTATAATAAAATGAAAATTATAAAATAAAAGTCTATAATAATTTTTGCTTAGTAGTATATTTATTTCTTTTATCTACTTAATTAATGATACGTCACGTAGAGATAGAGTGTACATTTGTGTTATTGCGTCGTTGGTTATAGGCGCCACTATCTGCCTACCAAATTGGCAAGACAGCAAAATCCCACCATCACCACCCACCCCCAAACTTTATTCTCCATAAGCTAGAGATATAGGATCGCTTGTCTCGGTTTTGAACCTTTTGCTTGTACACTTTCTCCTGTATATTGTATTATATAGTGGGACCTAACTTTTGGCTTAATGAGATGGCGATGAGTTGCCTAACTACAGAGTACGCGAACGATGGTACTCGGGCCCCGCCCATTTCACCATCCATTTCGACGCCAGAACTTGTTCAATCGTCAGAGAGTCTTTTTGTGATCTAATTATTGTAAATAGACGTACGAGTCGTCTAGCTAGCTGAGGGGACTTGCTTGCATCGACGACAGACTTTCCATGATGGCCCTCCTACCCTATAGGACTAAGCCAATTTCAGAGCAATCTCCCGGCTCTAACCAGTCAGCTTCACGTGACAATTATTTTGCCTTTTAACCGCCATTGTGGTTGTGTCAAGCGCCGTCAGTGCCAGCTCACCATGAACTCGGCTAGTTCAAGAATGGCCGAACTTCAGAAGTTTTAGAAATGACCGAAACGCACATCCACCGGGGTCCATACAACGAGATCCCAGCAACGGCATCACCAGGCCTTCTGTTTCTAAAAGGCCTCCTTCCAGCGCTGGATTCGCTGGGCCCGTTCAATGGCACACCTGAGCTGTCAATGTATCTCGCGCCGAATGCGACATTCATCATGAACGGCGGAGCCGCTATTCCAGCTGCCAGTATCCTCCAGATGTTGCCAAAGCGCGGCGAGAAGCTAAGCAAGTTCCGCCACGATGTGCACATGGCATGGGATATTGCTGCCACCGACGGCTCTGGGAAGCGGACTGTCATGTACGAGTCTACCTCTACTTCGTGTTTCAAACTCGACCCTGAGGCAGTAGAGATCAAGGTTGGTGAGTTCAATATAGTGGAGTTGGTGCTGACGGAAGACTCAGTGACAGGCGTCACAGAGCTCAAGGCATTGCAACTGCGCGCTTTCCTGGACGGAGCTCCGGTTACGTCAAGGGCACAGATGCTTGAAAATAATTGATTAAAAGTTTGTGTTGTTGCTCAAATCTCATTACTGATACTCGTTCTGATGGGCATATACGAGCAAGACAAGGACCTAAAAGGCGCATACATACAGCTTCCTGACCCTCGCTACATTCTGAAAGAAAAGAAAAAAAAAAGAAAAAAAAGCAAAGCCAGAGTCCAGATAGCAACTCTATATTTAGGAGCTCTCATTCGCCTTTTTTAGCCAACAATTATGTGATCTCATCACGCTTGTATCTTTTTATGGAATATCACAGACTTTCTCTAGTCCTGGACACCTCGGACAAGGCAGGGTATAAGCTGACACTTAGCAGGTTTACGCTTCGTGAACAGTCTAAGCCATGCTAAACTGTGCCTTTTCCCCCTGAAAGGCTTATACGTTATCCCGTAATAGCAAGTATGTAATCCTTCAGTAAGCTCATTTTCAGCAGCATTCGGCTCCGCCCAAACTGGGTTTGGCCGAACCTGTCAGCAACGGGGATATACCTCAAACTTGCTCATGGGCCCGGCCAGGACTTTTTGGTAGCCGGCACTATAATTCCGGCAATTTCGGGGAACTTCTTGATAAGTAAATTCATATAGGATTTGTAAACATTATCGGAAAAATTTGACTCCAAGATAGCCCAGAATGTCGTGGCTCATTGAGGATACGTGCTCCACGAGGCGTTGCTCAGGGCATGATGAGCCTCGGATGGATCAGACGCGAAATTATAAATTGTTTTGCTACTGCTTAGCTTGAAACAGACTTCAAACCCATTCTCCAGCAGCTACAATGTCGTCCCAGGCTTGCGCCATTGAAAGCGTCACCCTCGAAAAAATGCAACCACTCTCGCCAACTACTGTCGACGTGGAAATCAGACACATTTCCCAGAAAATTCTCGGCATCATTAGCGAATATGCTTTGGATAAATTTGACGACTCAAAAGAACGCCTCAATTCCGGGACACCAAAGTTCTTGTCAGTCATTGGTTGCTTCGTCGCAGCGCAAATGCCCGTGGAAACCTGCCTACCCTCGTTCCCATTCAAGTCCGCAAACCAAGTGTACAAAGTTTTGGGTACTCTGCCCGATAAAGCCGAGGAGCTGGCTCTTGAGCGATTAAACACAATGTGCGCGCGCATTCAACAATTTTACCCACCTGGCGCCAGAGTAACCATCATTTCAGACGGAATCACATACAATGGTACGTCTAAGCCAAACCTCGGCCTAGTATTTACGACTAATATTGCCATAATCAGATCTACTCTCTATATCAGATAGGGATACATGGGCATATGGCGAAGCTCTTCGTAGCATGGCAACCCGGAAACGCTTTGCAAACATCGAATTCGCACGAATTAAGGATTTACTCGACTTTCCTCTGCCCGAGATGCTGCGAGAAATAATATATGTCGCAAATTGCACAAATTTTCGCCGCCTTCTGCTTAACAAATATGGCAAGGAAGACTTGAACATTGATCGCGAGATTGCCACGAACCCCGACACGAAGTTGACCTATCTTGGCTATCGCCGATTTTTGGAATCAGACCTGAAGCACATCTTTCCACCGAGTGCAGAGAGGACGAAAAATGGCTACAAGAGGGACGTCAAATTTCTGGCAAAACAAATGCTTATTCGTGGATACGTGAGTTGTCATGCATGTTTTGATAGTGTTGCCTGTATGACTGACAGAACTTGGCTTTAGGCATTTGCCAATGCAATTAAGGATCGTTACCCTAACCATCTAAGACTATCCATTCACGAGTCTTTCGGTGAGCATAAAGTTTCAATTAGTTTGCTCAACTCTCACACTGGTTACACAACACCTTGGCACTGCAGCGTAGCCTTGCTAGCCGACGGCACATGGATTAGTGCGCCAATGAGCGAGTTCAAGCAGGACTCCAGGCTGAAACTCGTCTACGAAGATGAAAGACCAAGCTACTTTGAAGAGATAAAACGCAACGAAACAAGCAATGCTAGCTTTGTCTCCTGGGAAAACTATGTGCAAACGACTCGGAAATTTCATCTTTCAGCAAGCGGGTACTCTACATCAAGCTCGAACTCTGTTCGTAGTGAAGAGCTATCATCTGCCGCTAGCTTTGGACCGGATAGGTCATTTTCAGAGCGCTCCAGCCTTTCTAGCATCAATTCAACCAAAGGCCCTTGCGGTCTTTCTGGATCTGCAGAATCCACTCCTTTACATCGAAATTCTGGTGACCAACCAGACTTTGGAAGGAGGTTGATTCCTCAAATAATGGACAGCCTCGCTTCCATCGAGCCTGGGCGTGTTGTATTCTCCATTACAACACAGGTCAAAAATAGCCTCGAATTTCGCAACATTACTGCTTGCGAGTTTGCAGCTGCAGTTGATAAGACTGCTTGGTGGCTGCACGACCAACTCGGAAAGCAAGACACTATCCGACCGGTTGGTTATATCGGACCACGTGAGTAACTTGAACCAAAAAAAGGCGACACAAGTCTTCCTGACACTGTTGAAGACGACCTGAGGCATATTCTATTGACTTATGGCTGTGTTAAGGCTGGATGTGCAGTAAGTACTAGAATTCAGGTGGTATCTGCATTGTTGGCTAATATCAACGTACCAGGCTGTCTTCCTTTCGCCAAAAAATAGTGCTGAGGGGGCATTGGCAGTACTCAAAGCAGTTGATTGCGACATTTGGGTCAATCCTGACAATGCGGCTGGTGCACCCCTGGTCAAGGAGCTTCTTGAACACAGACCAATGAAGGTTTTAAATCTGCCGTCTTTGGATGAGATGCTTGCCGCTGAATCCACGAAGGCTTTTGCGTACACCAAAACATTCGAAGATGCAGCTAATGATCCTTTTTGTTTTCTCCACACATCAGGCAGCACAGGTGTGCCGAAACCTATTCCATGGTCTCATGCTTTGATTGGAACTATGGATGCTGTGCGCTTGCTGCCGCCCACTGATGGAGACGGTGGTCTTCTTCCTTGGACTTCTGACTGGAAAGATGGTGATAGAATATACTCTTCTTTTCCAATGAGCCATGTAAGTACATGTCTATTTTATACCCTGAAGTGCGGAAAATACTAAGCAGATACAGGGTGCAGGGATTATAATGGACATTCTGATGCCAGCACTCTTCAACCTTGTTTGTGTTTTGGGTCCAGTTGGCGTGCTACCAAATATTGGCTTAATTGAGTCCCTTGTAGACAAGGCAAAGATAGACATCTGGAGCATGGTGCCGTCTCTTGTTGATGAGTTGGGCGAATGCCCTGACGTTTTGGCAAAGTTCACGACTTCCAAGTTTATATGCGCATCAGGTGGTAAGCAACCTTCACGTGTGAGCCATGTTTCGGAAATTAAGTTATCTATACAGGCCCTGTTAGCCGCATCAGTGCCGGCAAAGTAAATGACACTATTCGAGTGTTGAACTTAACTGGCACAACAGAGGGTCTCTTTATTGGTAACCTCGTGGTGCCACGCGAAGACTGGCACTGGTTTTCTTTTCATCCCTACTCTGGCTTCGAGTTTAAAGAGGTAGAGCCCGAAACTTATGAGCATTGGGTGAATCGCAACGATCACTGGCCCTTGTTCCAGGGCATATTTCATACATTTCCGGAAAAGGATACTGTCAATTTCAAGGATTTGTATATACGGCATCCTAACAAACCAAACCTCTGGGCTTTTAAAGGTCGAAGTGATGACCTAGTGGTACTTTCCAATGGGTACAAGATATCTCCATTGGATATGGAAGCTTACGTTACGACGCATTCAGCTATCGCTGGGTGCCTTGTGGTAAGTTCATCTTTTTCGCTTTAGATAGGAACCTTTGTCTGACCACACGCAATCAAGATTGGCACAGGAAGACCACAAGCAGCACTGCTGATTGAGCTTCAAGATCATTCATCCAAAACGGATGAAGTACTGAACAGTATATGGGCCATAATTCAAGAGGCAAATGCACAGTCTCGACATAAGAACCAAATTCTAAGAGAATTTGTGGCATTCACGCAGCCTAATAAGCCATTTATTCGCACGGACAAAGGAACAATAAAACGCGCAGCTACCTTGAATTTATATGCGGATTTTATTGAGCGCTTTTACAACTCCCGGAGCGACGAGTTGACCGAGTTTACCGTCGATACTAGCTCACAACAGGCAATTCAAAATGACATTAGAATCATTCTTGCCTCGTCAGTACCGACTATTCAGAATGCCTCACCGGACGACAATTTGTTTGAGCTCGGGCTAGACTCGCTCGGCGTATTCGCGGCCATCAAAGCCATCAAAGCCGCTACTGGCTTGAAAGAACAGCTTGCACCAAGACATATCTACGCCAGTCCAACTATCTCTGGTCTTGCCGATACTGTTGAGGGACTAGTAAATGCTACGAGACGATTGCGCGATGACACGTTTGCTTCCGAAAAGGAACTTTCAGCCACAGAAACGACTAAGAGAAAAATGGCAGCACACCGGGCCCGGCAATCTTTCAAACTGAATGCACTCGACTACGTCAATCCGAATCATTACATGGGGCTTGTCTTCTACTTCCCTTTGGCAGATGGTGTGAGCTTCAACCAAGTATTTTCGACTTTGCAGAAAGGGCTAAATCGCACCATGGATCTCATACCAGCACTCGGCGGAAAAATCATGAACTGCTCAGAGCAGGAAATAGGCTACAAAAGGGATGATCTCTGTGTCACTATTCCGCCACTTTCCATGAAAAATGTAGCCTACAACCAACTGATCTATAAAGATCTTTCTGAAACATTGCCATCGTTCGAGGCTTTGCGAAACGGTGGCTTTGTACCGTCCGCATTCAAAGACGAACTTGTTCTGCCAGACGATCCATTTCCGACGCTACCAGCCGACGTGTTGGCTGCTCAGGCTAATTTTGTTGATGGCGGCTGTATATTAGCCGTCAATATGAGCCACTGTTGTCTTGATGGCCTTGGAGTCATGGTGGCGCTGAGAGCCTGGGCGGAAAACTGTCGATATTTACAAGGCGACGTGTCTGCAACGTGTGAGTGGTACGACCCAGAGAGCTTCAATCATACTCTGCCAGAAATCTTGCATGAGCAAGAAGGCTGGACCAAGGGCCTTCATAAGGTAGATCCTGGCACATGGGGATTCTTGCCCTTTCACCCACCGGACTGCGACGATGTGAGTGGCAAAAAGAGCAGCTTTGATCCGCCTCCCAAGTACACACTTCACGCAGTGTGGCCATTGCCACGTGCCGAAAGAACACTTAATACTACTGTGTTTGAAATATCTGCGGAAAACTTAAGAAGACTAAAGCACGACGTACTGGCCGGTCAGAATGCAAATGATATGGCAATCTCGGTCAGCGATATAGTGCAGGCATTTTTCTGGCGTTCTGCATTACGGGCACGCTACCAAGTAGCTAAAGATATCAAAGGCCACAAATTTGACGCAGCAGATATGTCTATTTTGGAACTGCCTACCGACGGCCGTCCCTACTTTTCATCATTGCTTCCATCCACTTACATGGGGAGTGTGCTCATAATGAGTCGCTCGACCATGTCAGTAGAGACGTTATGTTCTTCCGAGACTAGAGTTGCACAAATTGCTAAACTACTTAGGGAAGGCGCTTCTCGCATCACACCTTCGCTGGTTCATGACGCGTTTACAATTTTGCAGTCGCTGCCTGACCATAGTCGGTTCTCCACGGCTAACATGGGCCTCGACCACATGCACGCCATGATTTCGAACATGATGCTGTTCCTACCAAAGGAAATATCATTTGGGGATACTTTGTTTTCAAATGGTGGCTCTCCTGAAATGATGAGGCCACAAGTAGAGCGTGGAAATGGCCGGTTCCGCTTCTTAATTATCTCACCGATGAAGAAGGACGGGAGCGTAGAATTGGTGTTGGGCACGTTTCCTGAAGAGTTGGATATGCTAAACCAGGATTATGAATTCACTAGATATGCTACGTTTGTAGATTGCTCGTATTAGTGTAGTTAAAAAAAAGACACATTGCTATAAGAGTCCCCCTTCAGCAACGCTGGAATGTGTAGTTCAGGAGTGACGCTATAACGCTGTTTCGCCCAGCCTAACGGGTATGAAATCTTAGATTGATCCAAAAAAAGAATACAGGCCATAGCAAGTTTTTGACCAGTAATGAATTTCCATCCAACCGTTTCTGGTTGGCGCTAGTCGGAACGAGCCGTACCATGAGCAAGTTTCTCACGCGATGGCGGGTACGGCTACGAGGCTTGCAGGTGAGCAAGTTAATTTGGCAAGATTAGCCAATAGATTCCTGTGCCTCGTGGTCCCTGTAAGCGGCTTATTTGCGCTCGTTCGTGTAATATTGGAAGCCAAAGGAATCTTTCTCGTGTTTGAGATCTCTTACGAAGATAAAGCCGCCACCGAGCCGCACAAATCTGCTGCTGACTGCAACACCCGCTTGTGCCATTTGCTTCCTCTTTACTTTTCAAAACTTAAATTTCCCCTTGTTTTTCAATTCTCAGTTATCCTTGAGCTCCATTCAGCTAAAAGGACAGAGCCATGGGCCTAAAAAAGGATGTACTGGTCGATGGCAAACCAGTCTCCCACGAAGACACAGGCGTCGAGAGCCAACAACAGTCCGACTCTGTCAGCGAAAATGACCAAAGCTCTGTCCCGGATGCGACTGTCCAGGCTGGCGTTCAAAATATCCAGGCCACCACTGTGGCATGGACGACAACGGCACTGGTCCTCGCCTATATCTTCCTCTGGCTTACTTACTTCGTCGAGGGGATGCTGTCTGGTACCACACTAGCACTTACTCCCTACGTGACGTCTGCCTTTGCTCTTCATTCACTCACACCAACAGTTGGTATCCTTAGCAGTGTGATTGGCGGTGTAACGAATCTCACGCTCGCCAAAATCCTTGATGTTTTCGGTCGACCGCAAGGGTACCTCTTCTGCATTGTCATAGCCACCGCTGGGCTCATAATGATGGCGGCGTGTAACAATGTGGAGGCATACGCAGCTGCCCAAGTATTTCAGACGGTGGGAAACAATGGCATTCAGTACAGCATATCTGTATTTGTTGCAGATACATCCTCCCTGCGCAACCGAGGTCTCATGCAGGCAATTGTCAGCTCACCGAATCTGATTACCTGCTGGCTAGCCGGTCCCATCTCAAAAGGATTCCTCGAGAAAAACAACGGTGAAGGTTGGCGCTGGGCTTTTGGCATGTTCACGCTTCTCGTCCCTGCCATCACTCTGCCCCTTTATGTCCTACTGCTCAACAACTTTCTCAAGGCAAAAAGGCTGGGCCTGATTCCCAAGAAGAAGAGCGGCCGCAACGCTTTGCAATCGCTCCTCCATTACTGTCGCGAGTTTGATGCTATTGGGCTTATTCTTTTATCAGCAGGCGTTGCACTGTTTCTCCTTCCATTTAACCTCTACACCCTGCAAGCCCGAGGCTGGACTTCCCCTCTCGTCCTGAGTATGCTGATAATTGGATTCTGTCTAATAATGGCCTTTGTTGTATGGGAGAAGTTCTTTGCGCCTGTTACATTCATTCCCTATTCGCTACTTCTCGACAGAACAGTCTTTGGCGCATGCATCTTGTCTGCCGTCCTTTTCATCAGCTACTTTTGCTGGAGTTCGTTTTTCGGTTCCTTCTTGCAAGTTGTGTACGGGCTCGGTGTTGACCAGGCAAGCTATGTTGTGCAGACATATACTGTTTGTTCTGTTCTTTGCGCCATCGCAGTAGGTGCGTTAATTCACTTCACTGGTCGTTTCAAGCCAGTTTGCCTCTATGTCGGCATCCCTCTGAGCATCCTCGGCCTGGGTCTCATGATCCACTTCCGTTTCCCGGGCGAGAATGTTGGATATGTGGTCATGTGTCAAATCTTTATTTCCGTGGCAGCTGGTGTCATCATTATTTGCGATGAGATTGCAATACTTGCCGCAGGGTCTCATCAGCACGTTGCCGTGTGCATTGCAGTCCTTGGTCTCTTTGGCAACATAGGTGGTGCCATCGGTGCTACAGTTGCTTCTGCTATATGGCAAAATACACTGCCCAATAAGTTGATGGAGTATTTACCTGCTGAGGAATTGCCCAACTTGCCGATGATCTATGGTGATATAGCGACACAGCTCTCGTATCCCATTGGCTCCCTGACTCGTTTGGCAATCCAACGCGCGTATGGAGATGCTCAACTTAGACTGCTGGCGACGGGTACAGGTGTTTGGGTTTTTGGCTTCATTGCAGTTTTGATGTGGCGAAATATCAACGTTATTCACGTCAAGCAGACCAAGGGCCACGTTTGGTAATCAGCACAAGCCTTTTATTAGACCAACAGTGGGTTATCCAGAAAATAGATTAGAGTAGATAGAATGTAAGAAAATCAGAATCTTTCAATAAATTGCTTCGAAATTTTGTGCCTCATCTATCTCGCGTTGTACGAGCGACTCTTTGTAAGCACTCTTTGGTGTTGCACCCACCACCCGTCCACGTCACTCACACCTTGCAACAGCAAGTCATCAAACAGCCTCAACACACACCATGAAGCGATGAAAGTTCTCCTCCATTCACATTTCCCTGCTGGCCATGCATATCCTATGCAAGCCGTCGCTCAAGCGCTGGTAGCCCGTGGCCATGACGTAACGTGGCTCACGAGCGCAGACAACCAGGGGCGCGTCGAAGCGACCGGCGCGACGTTTAAAGCCACCTCTTCCATCGCGCGTGAGGACGCCCAGCTCGTAAAGAATTATGAAACCGGGCTATTGGATGGTATTCATTCGCTCCACAAGAATCGCCTCCTTTCGCAGGTAGATGATTACCGCGGTGTGCTGAGGGAGTTCGCTGCGGATATCCTTCTTGTCGACGTCTTGCCCTTTGGAGCCCGGGCTCTATACGACCTCGGCGAGATTCCCGTGTATGCGACTCTTGGTGTAATTCCGCTTTATGCTTCCACGGATGGAGCACCATTTCCTGTGTCCGGAGAAGGCCTTCCGCTATCCTGGTTTGGACGGCTGATAAATCGTCTCAGACACTTGGTACAGCGTTGGCTAGTACTACCATTTACATTACGGCCATTACTTAACACGCAGAGGCACAACTTGGGTCTAAGATCTTTACCATTTGGTGAATCCGCAGAAACCTTTACATATAGTCCATTTCTCCACATTCAAGCATCTTCCTCGAGACTGGAATTCCACCAGCGGCCAAGGATGCCTAAAGACTGCGGCGACCTTGCATATGTCGGTCCTCTGGTGATGCCTCCTATTGGCCCATCTCAACAACTCCCAGTTTGGTGGAACAAGATAATAAACCATCGTCAGGTTATTGGTATCACTCAAGGCACGCTAGCCATGGACCCGACTTCACTTATCATGCCTGCACTTGAAGCGTTGCAAGATGATGAAAGGGCATTGTTGGTTGTCGTTTCGCCACATATAGAGAAGATACGACAATGTTTTCCGAATATTACCAATGCATATTTTGCGAAGTGGCTACCCTATCACGCGTTACTTCCGCATCTGTCTCTACTTATCACGAATGGCGGGTACGGAAGCATAACACAGGCCCTGGCACGAAAAGTGCCGCTTCTTTGCGCTGGGCAGACGGAGGACAAGAAAGACACTGCAGCTCGTGTAGCTTGGGTAGGGGCAGGGATCGACTTGAAGACGGACAACCCAACTGCACAGCAAGTCAAGGATGGTGTTTTGCGAATACTTGGCGATGAGAAGTACAGAACTGAAGCAGCAAAGGTTGGCGAGGAACTGAGTCACTTAGGCGGTGGAGAAGCGGCTTGCGATGCCTTGGAAAGCCTCTACAAATAGTACAGCGTCATGTAACAGAGGCGATTGTTGAATAGTTCAGAATATAGAGTGAGATAACCTGCACTCAGTGGCAAGGCTTTTCGATTATTAGCCCCCGACGCACATAGGTTGCGCGGCTGCCTTGACATTTCCAAAGATTTTTTGGTCTAGTGTTTTAAAACATGTTTTTATTGACTCCATCCAAGTAATCCTTTTCCTTGCGTAAAATTTACAGACCCATCGATTGCGTTATCACCAGACTATTTTTGCGTCTTCTCTATCTCCTCTTCTTCATCCCTTCCAGTGCCATCTTCGTTGAAGAGTGTTTCCTGGGCTATAAACAAATTTGTTAGCTTTTGGCAATTGAGACTGCTCACGTATCTTGTAACTTACCACTCCACAACTCGGCATATAGACCAGCCCGGTCAATTAGTTCCCGATGCGTGCCCATCTCAGCCACGCTGCCCTCCTTGAGAACAATGATCAAATCCGAGTCGAATATCGTGCGTAGCCTGTGCGCCACAAAGACACTTGTGCGACTCTTTTCTCGTAGTATTCCATTAATGTTGAGCATCAGCGCCTGCTCGGTATGCGTGTCCAGAGCACTAGTTGCCTCATCGAAGAACAACAGCGGAGGGTCCTTGAGCAGAAGTCGGCTCATGGCTAGTCTCTGCTTCTCGCCTCCCGAAATCATCATGCCCCGCTCTCCAACCTTGGTCTTGTATCCCTCGGGGAATCTCTCAATGATTTCATGGACGCGAGCTCTCTGCGCAGCAGCGATAACTTGCTCTTGAGTTGCGTCGATGGAACCGTATCGAATATTGTGTTCTACTGTATCGTTGAAGAGCGGCGTATCTTGTGGAACAACACCAATGGATCGTCGGAGCGAGTCGACTTGCACATTGCGGATATCCTGATCGTCAATCAGGATGCGGCCACCTTGGACGTCGTATGAGCGGAACAGCAGACGCAGTAGTGTTGACTTGCCGCAACCGCTTGGTCCAACGACTGCAACCTTTTTACCAGCCGGAATAGTAAGCGAGAGATTTTGTAGAATCGGCCTATCGGCGTGATAGCCAAAGTTGACATTTTCAAACTTGATCTCGCCACCTTTTACCAGCGAAAGGGGCTTGGCGTCTGGCTTATCAGTGATGCTGACGTTGACCTTTTGCAGGTTGAACAGCGTCTCCATGTCCAGCAACGACTGACGCAGCTCACGATAGACTGAGCCCAGGAAGTTGAGTGGTACAGACAGCTGGAAAACGAGCTGGTTGACCATGACCAAGTCACCAACCGTCAACGAGCCGCTGGCCACGCCGTCGCAAGCTAGGTACATCATCGCCGTGAGTGACGAGGAGAAAATGATGTTTTGTCCACTGTTGAGGAATGCCAGCGACGTGGCAACCTTGATGGAGCTCTTCTCGTACTCCTTGAGCGCCTTGTCATATCTAGCAACCTCAAACTTTTCGTTGTTAAAGTACTTGACAGCTTCGTAGTTTATCAGCGAGTCCACTGCAACCGTAGAAGCTTTGTTATCCGCCGCGTTGGCTGCCCGGCGGAACTTTGTGCGCCATGCAGTCGTCCAGATTGTAAAGGCCGAATAACCAACCATGGTAAGTGCCGTTATGGCCGCAAACTTGGCGCCGTATTGCCATGTCAAGATGCCGCAGACCATGCTAATCTCCAGCGCTGTAGGAAGGATGTGGAACACCATACTCGTCAACAGGAAGCTAATACCCTTCGTTCCTCGATCGATTGCGCGAGTCAAACCACCAGTTTGCTTGGACAGGTGGAAGTTTAGATCAAGGCGCAGCAAGTGGTTAAAGACATTGCAAGCAACGCGGCGAATAGCCTTTTGCGCGACCGACGCAAAAACGGCGTTGCGCAGTTCCTGGAATACAGTTGCGCCGATTCGCGACGCGCCATAGGCAATAATCATGCTCCCGGCAATAGTTGTCGCCGTGCCACCAACGGCAGCAATGTCAATATTCATCGAGTCGACAATGCTCTTGAAGTAAAAGGGCACTTGGACGTTGAGCACTTTGGCACCTATCAGCAGCGCAACAGCAAGACTGACGCGGAACTTGGTGCCAAGATTGTCCTTGGGCCAGAGGTACCGCGACATTTCTCGCATAATGGCCCAATCAGCCTTGCGCTGCTCGGACGCGGACTTTTCCGGCATCGCAAGCGGATCGTTCTTGGGCGCATTGCCCGTGTTTGGCGATGCCTTTGTTGAAGTCGTCTTGGTCGGCGGCTTGCTCGATGTCGTTGACGTCGGGGCTTGCGGGCGGCGGTCAATGGCGGACGTGCGAAGCGGCTGCAGCAGCTGCATGGACGCAATTGGCGACTGAGGAAGCCATGGTGCGCGGTTGTGAGCCCTCGCTATGCCGTGGCGAGAGCACAGCAGCGGCTGTCGCGATAGTATTCGAGCAATCATTGTCGATGCAACATGTCGGGCGGGCAGCTTGGAGCGTGCGGGTTTGGAGGATTCGCCAACTAGGATCAACTGTCAAGTGTATGGCTATGTTTATTTACTTGTCGTAGCCACTCGTGACAAATCCCAATGGAAAAGCACAGGGTTTGTTGGAAACAGGACAACAGGGTGCCGGTTTCGGTGGGTTACTTGCGTTGTGAGGCAAAAGCTGACTAACCAGGGAACCATGATGAGCCGGTTGCTGTGAGCGAAGTAGGAAGATAGCTCTCAATGATTCAGCTGCATTTCAAAACCAATCTTGTTTGGAGTAAAATCAAAAAATTAAGAAAAATATTAGAAGCATTTAATATTTGTTTCGTGCTGCATGCGTATGCGTGGTGGTATAAAGCCAACTAACCCTAGTATGGTGTCTTACAGGCAGCTTCTGCATGAAGGTATCGATATGAATATGACGAATATAAAATGACCCTATGCCGCCCTATAGCTTTTTTTAAATTACACGGTACAGCTCTTTGATTACTGCAATTCAAATCCCTGCCAATCCTTGATGGCCTCGCAGCATTGGTCATGCCACATCTGGATACCACCCGCGTATAATAGATACTCTCGCTTTTTGCCCGGCACATTGGCGCCCATATACCTACAATTTCGTTAGTGTAGTTCCATGTTTGAATTGTATTGCATGCAGCATATACCAGGAGTTGGTGTGGATGGCAAGGGTCATGTTCGCCAAGTCGAGGACTTGCTTTCGCCAAGCGTCTTCCATTTCCTTCTTTGCGTCAATCGACGACTTGTTTTCGTTGCGCATGCGAACTAGCACGTCCCTGACCCATTCACACTGTAGTTCCAGGAATGGTGGTCCATTGGTCAGAGATGTGGGAGCCTGTGGTCCGTAAAGCATAAACATGTTGGGGAAACCGTTGGACATCATTCCGAGGTAGGTTGCGACGCCATCGGACCTGTGTTGTGATTTATCAGTGTCTGCTTTCCAAAAGGGTTTATTTTTGTGCTTTCAGAGCACTAATAAATGCATACCATTTGTCATGTAAGTTGACACTCTCCTTTCCGCGGATGTTCATCGTCATCAATCCGCCAGTGATGGCGTCGTAGCCCGTGCACATAGCAACGACGTCAAAATCTTCCGTCTTCTCTCCTGTGGCGATACCAGTTTCCGTAAAGTGCGTAATAGGGTCTTTAGTAATTTCTACATTGTCGCGATCGCACATCTCATAATAGTCTTGCTCCAGACTCGGTCGCTTCGTGGCATAGTAGTACGGCTGCTCCAAGGGTACTAACAAGTCTCGCTTCTTGGGATCCTTGATTCTCGGTCTCGTCTTCTGGGCCCAGTAGTCGTAAGCAGCTCGATTTGCGTCTTTATCAAGAAGGGTATCCGCAAAACCTCCAATCGTCCTGTCAAGCAGAGAATTTAGCGAATCAGTCGACACTTCGGGGTCAAGCCTTTTTGATGAACCTACCAGTTGAAACCTCCTATCTCCCACATGTCGTCCCAGAACTTTAGACGCTCCTCCTCGCTTAGATCAAACGTCTTGATGCCAGTGTTGCTTAATGGAAGGCCTGAGCTCGTCTGTCGACAAGCATTCAGGGCATGACGTAGCGCCGGCTTGTATGCGTGAATCTCCTCTCGCGTCACTTGTCTCTGGCGCATGGGTAAGGCAATATTGGGAGTCCGGATAAATTGTGTGACCTTTTTCGAAACCTTGGCAGCTTCCTGCATAACTTGAACACCGGTAGAGCCAGCGCCGATGATGGCAACACGCTCATTGGTGAGGTCCACGCCCTCCTCGGGCCAGAGAGACGAGTGGTGAATGATGCCCTTGAAATTTTCATATCCGTCAAATTTGGGAATATGCTGCTTGAATGACGTGCCGGTGCCGCAAACGACAAACTTGGCTCGATAATCACTGTCGTCGGACGTCTTCACGTTCCATCGTTGTCCTTCACTGCTCTCATCTAGCTCTGCGGAAACAACTCTTGTGTTGAGTTTGATGTCTTTTGAAAGGTCCCATGTTTTGTCGACATGATCAAAGTACCGGAGGAGCTCTTCTCTGCCGGGATATCTCTCGTTCCAGATCCACGTTGAGGCAATTTCTTGCGCTGTGTAGCCATAATATGGCATCTCGACGTCTACTCGGGCGCCTGGGTAACAATTCCATGCCCACACGCCACCAATCTTGTTTGCTGCATCGATGAGTTTGGTACTGAAGCCCGCTTTGCGCAGGAGATGGAGTTGGTAGAGACCTCCAAATCCTGCGCCAATTATAAGACAGTCGAGCTCAATCTTGTCGCCAGCCATTTTGTTACGCGTGGAATGCTTCTTCTGCAAGCTGTGATGAAGAGCTGAAGAGAAAAAAAAGGATCAATATCTCTCTCTTGACAGAAGCTGCATGGAACTATGACGTTTTAACACATCCGAGGTAGGGTATTATCCAGGGTTGCAACAACAATAGATCGCGCCGTTGAATAGGACAGGTAAGATCAATGCATTACTCCGTCCTATGAGCTCTTTGTATTTGCCCCGTATCAAAGAAGAGCGGGGTTTTATGGCTCTTGCTCGTCGTTAGTTCGAAACACCAGTTAATAGTTGGCTGGCTTCTTTTCGTGTAATGGCTGCATTATTAGCGGCATGGCCAACACTCGGCCCCGGCTCCCATTTTACATATTGCAGGTAGGTAGCTATTAATTTACTTTTACATCACTATTAGACGAACATTTAGGCTAATCACCGCGTTCAATAGCAGAAGAATCAAACACATGATTGCTTTTATTCCAATGTTTGCTCCTCATGATACAATGTGTCAAGTCAAAGCCGAAACTTCACGGACCTTGCTTACACAAACTTCTCGTACATGCAAGTCCGAGACCCACCTCTGGCCGGATTACGGTGCCGCGGCTTGATACGGAGCACTCATACGAGTAGACGGAGCACTCATAGGCGGAGCAGTAGTCATGGCTGCAGTACTCAGTACTGTTCGACATAGCTTATTGTAACGTTTTAACAGCCATGCTAGCACGCTACAAAGTTTCTACAGCACATTTTGGTATTAAACTTGTAAATGAAAATGCAGCAAAGGAACTCTGGTTCTATAGACCAACTCGTACCTGTAAGAGCTCTCCGAAATATTTCGCAGTTCGTGAAAGAGAGTGGATCGTACTCCGCTACGTTGCAGCAAATAATTCGATACAATAGGATGAGCAGTAATTAATCAAGGTAGGTAGCGGGCGTCAGCGCATCGACTACTGGTCCCCACAGAGAATCCCGCCATGAAACTAGCGTAGTTGATCCCCCCTGCGCCAACAAGCGGGTGCCGCCGAACAAAGAAGGTTTTCGAGTCATGTTTACACCGTATAGCAAACTGCTTGACTCTTACATGGTGATTGATAAACATGCTGGAATGACCACAACGAGGTTTCTTATACCTTCCCTGGCGTGTCAGCCCTATACATATTGAAAAAGATTGTATTGAGTAGAACTGGTTCCTCGATGATCATATGCATACACAGGATGTGCTTGTGTAAAAAAGGACAACCCCCGTCACACGCTACTGGTTGGCTAAGAACTGCCAGCACGTGCTCCTGTTAAGAGACAATATACACCTCCGGAAACACTGGCATTGCCAATGACGCAAGTTGGTGAGCATCAATCAGTTTCAATGAGGCGGCCAAGTGTGTGGTTGCATCGGCTACGAGCATAATGCATGCCTACTTCGCCAGCATTGTCTCTTTGACTAAGCTCCCAAAAGTGTGGCTAACGAGGGGTGAGTACTATAAGATGCAACTGAATACTTGCATTGTAGCTGCATGAACAAGAAAAAGATATCACTTTTCCCACCCGAATTCCACATCACTACTGCGAATCGTCATAACGTCCATCCAATACGCCTTCGTTTCGCATCAGCAACAGTAAAAAACACAACAAAATGGGTGTCTGCTCAGCAACCTCGACGTCGCTCCTCCAATTCTCCCCGGAACAAGTCTACGACTTCATCACCAACCCGCACAATTGGTCCAAAACGTACAAAGGCAGCGCCGGCATGCAGAAAAACCTCAATATTCCCATTCAGCTTGGTGAAGAATGGGTTGAAACGGTCGCCCTGGCGGACAACAAATACTACTCCAAATGGACTCTTAAGACGGCCATTCGACCGTTCAAGTGGATTTTCTTGCAGACTAACGGGATAGGCGCCACAGACCAGAGCTGTACTGATGGCACCGATGGCACGACGGAGATTGCCTACCACTTGGAAAAGGCCGAGATTGAAGTCGATGGCAAAAAGGTGCCCGGGTGCCTGTTCAAACGCACGCTTACCATTGACTTGCCTCGTGGGGAGCGCATCCCGGATGACTTGCTTGCTGTTTGTATGAGAACAGCTGGTATTGAGGGCTACCATGATGCTGTGGCCAGAGAGCTAGAAAAGGAGCATGGAAAGCCGTAAAAGTTTTCTAGTATGATCATGCCCGTACATATCAACAAATGTCATGTTAGATTCTCTTCTAATCATGCTGTTCAAGATGGGATGATTACAATTTATGTACAATCATAGTCTCAAGGTGTCCTCCGCCACGGCCAGTGTGTAAGCCGTTCCATCGCAAACTCCAAAAGCTCATTCATTGGATTCATCTTCAGTCTGCAAGTCGCGTCGCTTGACCCATACTCGTAGCGGCTGTAAAGGATGCCGTGTCGCCGCACGCGTTTCCGTCTTGGGCACTTTCCACCCTTCGCCTTCAGGGGCCTGGATATCATATAGCGAAAGAATAACGGCAGAATAAAACATCATTTCTCGCACCGCAAAGGCTCGTCCCTTGCACATTCTTGGCCCGCCACCTGCAGATTTGGTAAGCTCAGTAATCGAGATGATTCAGTTTCAGTGTTAATTTTGTGCACTCACTATATGGCTTCATTGTGCCTAGATCGGCGGTATAAGTCTTGTTCCCGTGGGCATCCACAGACTCCTTCACGTGCCTTTCAGGATGCCACTCCCAAGGATCAGGATAGTATTTAGGGTCAAGCTGGTGCACATGCTGCGGCATATGAATGAACCTGTCCTTTTGTAAAACAAATGATCCCTTGCTATTGCCGCGCTCACCCAGGACAAAGTCTTCCTTGGTATACTTGAGGTTCCACACGGCAGTGTACACTCTGAGCGTCTCAACATACGCTGCCTTGAGTAGAGGGCATTTTGTGACCAGGCCGTCAATGTCAATCTTTTTTATTTCCGGCGCAACCCAGACTGCGGGACCAAACTCATTCTTAGGCTGGACAACCTCGACATACGGCGCAATCTCTTCGCGGATACGTTCCAGGATGATGGGATCCCTTGAAATCTCCCACACCATCCAGCTCGTGAGCGGGTTGGCATTCGCATTCATGGCCCACGCGAAAGCCAGGTCACTGCCAGCCCTGGCAGACGCAGACAACTTTGTTTCACGAAACAAGCGCGCACGTGCCTTGACCAAGGGGCTCACGTCGTCAAGGTCTGTCCACTTGGATCCGGGATCCTCTCCATCGAGATACTTGTCCAGGGCCTCGTTGAACTCTAGAATATGCCGTCGAAACTTGTACGCCGCCGCCTTGGCTCGCGTCACTCGCGGCAGGGGCAGCCAGCTGGGAATAATAGTCATCTCCACGAAACCCTCGTCATATCGCCAAATGTGATCCCACGCATCCGGGAAATTCTCCACAAAGTCACTGCCAAACAGACCCTGGTTGGCCGTCTTGGCCAAAAAGTTGCGCGCAAGCTCCATGAGATCTGCTTCCACAAACGATTCGCCCTTGGAGCTCTCCACAACCCTTGCGCCAGCTCTCACTTCCCAGTCTGCCTGGTCAGCAGGGGACGAGTTAAAGGTGACAAAGTCGGAGGCGTGTCGTTTGACCTGGGTGACGGCTGAGTTGGTGATAAAGTTCAAGCCCTCGTCGGTAAGAAGCGTCATCAGCTGCTGGGTGAGTTTTTCGCTGATGGTTACATACTGGGCGGCATCTGCGCCCGACAAGCCAAAGTTGGAGGTCAGCAGCGAGGGGAGCAGGAAGTCACTGTCCACGACGGAGCGCGGCTTGTTAAGAATCGTCGCCGTGAATGAAGGGTGGTAGATGACGTTGTGCGGTTTGCCCAGTAGGCGAATGGAATAGAGTCCGCCGGGATAGAGGCTACGAAGACGAGACAGGAAGCTTTCTCTATCAAGGGCCATATAGGGCATATGGCCGACAAACGGGATCCAGGAAGGATGTGACGGGGGACTTCCAGGTCCATCGCCTTTGCACTTCGTTCCGTTGCTGCCTTGAATTGACTGCAGAGCGATGAGCAGGACGAGGATCCCGATGGCGACGGCCCAGGTTACGGACCGATCCATGCCCGTGGTGATGGATGCGAAGCCATCGCGGATGGCATCAAGCTGCTTCATTGTGGGCGTAGTGGCCAGGCACTACAGGCTGGGAGGAGTTGTTCCGCTAGAGGATTCGGGCGCGTCGGTAATAATGTTTTATATATCATTCATGGTGTGTAGATGAAACAGCGCAGACTCGAGCGATGCGTCCTGTGGTCGTCGGCGTGTCCTCGGTGCTGAATAATAAGAGCTGTCTAAAGCAGGCCGTGCTTTTTATAAGAAAATGGGCGCTACGTCACCGTGCACTTGGGCCCTTAATAACCACATTCCCTACCTTGGTAGAGCATCTACAAGTTTCTCTCTATACGAATATCACCAAAACGTGGCCTTCAAGCCAATTTTTCCGCGAAATTTACTTTGTCTAGCTTCATCTTTGTACATGTAGCATATCTGCAAGCCAATCGCGTCGATTGCATTCGTTAGCAGCGCGAGTACGCACGACGCACAGCCGCGCATCAGCGAACACATGGCCCAGTCAAGCCACTGTGGGGAAGCCGTGCATGGGCTTCGGCGTTGACCAGCAGCAGATGAGGAGGGGGGTTAGCGGGTTGTTCGGGCTGTCTCTACATTGCTAAAGTAGCTTACAGGGGTGTTGACGTTTTCTACACGAGCCGAGTCTCATAAAGTGAACGTTGGGCGATATACCATAGATATGTAGCGGTTATCGTGGTTCCCCACGGTTTCTCAACTGCCTCTAGACGGCGTCTACATGGTAACTTAGGATCTCAAACCAAATTCGAAGTAGAGTCGCCTTCTAGAAAGACTATGAATATTTAAAATTGTTCTCAGATATATAACAAGCTACTACTCCATCCCCAGTCGTCGTACACTTTGTCCATCGTCTCCTCAAGTTTCCTCCCAGCACAGTGCTCTCATTCGACCAAAGTAAACGTAAAAGGTAAAACAATATAAAATTCTTGACATTAATGCAAACGCCAGCTTCCGTTTCATCGCACAAACATTCGTCAAAACAGTTACCACAGAAACAATAAAAGAAAGAAAACAGAGCTTCCTTCTCAAACACACCACCATAGTAACAAAAACTACTCGAGTGCAGTAGCTGCATTAAGCAGCGACACGCGAGGGAAGATCCTCCATGTCGTCCATAACGCTATCCGATGATAGATCCGTGTTCTTTTGGCCCTTCTTAAACTTGCTTGGCGTCTTCCTCTTCTTGCGGTGTTTGCTCTCGTCAATCTCGGAGCCATCACCGTTCTGGTCATCTGCCGCCTCGGCCTCTCCGGCGTCTTCCTCGATCGGCTCAGCAGGCTTTCTAGGTCGCTTTCCTGAAGAGGGTCGCTTTCCGTTTAGCGTTCGCTTGGCAGGGGTGGCCTTCTTTGCCGAGCGTGGCACCTCGCTCAGGGCTGGGTCGATTTGCATTTCTTCTGGTTCTGCTGCCTCCCTAGGCTCATCATCTGCCAGGTCTGCTTCATCAACCATGCTGGAGCTGATGCCGTCTTGGCCCTGTGAGCCTCTAGCGCCGGCTGGAACTGACGCAATCACTTCCATTTCTTCGTCGTCGTCAAAGCCTTCGCCAGCAACATTGGGTAGCTCCGATGTTTGGTTATAGCGTTCCACAAGGTAGCCTGCACAATCACGGACAGTCTTCTTTTGCCAATCCGGCACGCTCGACTTGAGGCGATGCCACAACAAAGCTTGCGTCGTGCGGTGCCATTTATTCCTGTACTGCTTGTCAACAAGCTTCTGCCATGGTATCTTGGCTTCCGTTCCGGCGGCAGTTCCTTGAATGGCCAGGACAAGACGAAATTTCTCTTCCTCTGGCATATCGTCAATTTGTCGACGAGCCTTCTCCAAGCGGAAGGATATTTGAGAATCGGGCTCGCCAGAGACTAGTTTATCCTTGCTGTGCATCTTCATGTTCATAGACTTCCATTTCGTAATGCACTGAAGTCGACTACGGGTGCGATCCATTTGTTCACTTATGTTTTGCCAATCAATAAGTTCCTCATATGTCTTTTGGAGCAGCTTGCGGCTGGGCTGCTGCTGTCGGATCTCGTCAATGGCTCGCATGGCGCTAAGCACGTATGTCGTGAGTCGGCTCTCTTCCTCCTCGTCCCAAGCTTCTTTCTTCTGCGAGGATCCGCACACCAGGTAGTTTCGATAACGATCTCTGATATCTTCTGGGTGACGATTGATCAGGCCGGCAATATAAGACCACTTGGGACCGTGCGTGTTGATGAGTTCGCTAAGTTCTGCATCCTGTTCGAGAGTCCATGTACCGCGAGCAACAAAGTTGTGAAATTTCTTGCGCGTAATGTTGATGACTTTCTGGCGATGGCGGTCAGGGCATTCAGCGAATATACGCACCCAGAGTTGCGCGTGAGCCTCTCCGGCAGCTGTGCCTCCTGGAGCTTGAATCATCTAGTGTTAAAAAAGTCAGTAAAGGTGCGAACTCTGAATGATATAAAAAGACCGTGATAAATGCTTACATCGTTGACCTGATGCTGAGGCATGTCGTGTTCGGATCGGAAACTCTCCACTGCGTGAGCAATTCTCGATAATTCCAGTTCACTAAATTTGCCCTGCGTGAAGCCCTGGGTTCGGCTACGTTTATTGACTTCGTCCTCGTCATCATCTTCACCCGCGCCAGTGACGGGTCTCTCCGCCTTGCGCCTCTGACGTTTCGATGGCTGCTTTGGCGCTGCTCGCTTCAATCTATTCCGCGGCTTTGGTGTCATGGCAGATGGCGAAGGAAGCTGATCAACAGGGTATACGTCCTCGTCTTGCATCGGCTGCTCAAAGAACGTAGGCTTTGCCTTCTTGTGTCGCGCGGCGCGCGCCTTTTTGGCGGAAGTGGGTGGCTCTTGCTGTGCAGCATTGTCTTCATCTGCTTGATGCACATCAGCCATTTGAGCTTCAACACGCTGAGAAGCTTGGCTGTTGATATGCTCTTGCCATGCCTCACGCGCGAGAGCCTCAACATCGCGGTCAACGTCAGAAGCCTCTCCCGTGCCTTTAGCGTGGCGCGCATCCTGAGCGCTGTTACCAGCGGGGACGCTATTCTCCCTGGATCGAGCTTCTCGGGACTGGCTACGCCGGTGGACGCGGGCCACAGAAGGTGATTGCTGAGGGTCTGACTCTGTAGGCTCTTCCGTAATGGTATCTACCGGCTCGTCTCGCCTCCGACGCAGGAATGAAGTTGCGCCAGCGCCGTCGTCTGTGGAATGGCTGTGAGACTTTCTCTTCTTGCGATTCTTTCCATCGGTCGAGTCGGAGTTCTTGCGTCTCTTTTTGGATGGAGACAGAGGCGTTTCGGCTGGTTCGTCGTCAATAGCATACTCGGCGTCCCGGCTCTGTCCATTGGCGGAGCCCTGGTCGTGGGCGCTTCTCTGTGATCGCCTATGGTGTTTGCCGCTGCCTTTGGGCTCTTCAGAGGCTTCCTGGGTTCCGCGGCCCTTGTCCTTGCGCTTCTTGTCCTTCTTGTCGCGCTTGTTCTTCTTGGATGAGCCTTCCTCTGGCGCTTGTGATGAGTACGGAACTTGGGTAGCGTTGCTGTCAAACATTTCAAGCGCGCCAAAGTCGTCTTCACCGTCGCTTCCCTCACGATCGTTGTTGAGCTCCGGGAGCTCGGGCGCAGCCTCGGCTTGCGAACCAGCCGCCATTGTCGCGTCGGCCTTGCTTTTACGCTTGCGCTTGCGCTGCTTCTTGGAGCTCTTGGAGCTATCCTTGTCTAGAGCGGGGGCTGGGGAAGATGCGGCTTCCGGCTTGTCGGCAGCGCTGGATTGCGATCCCACTAATGACAACAGAGTAGATGCGAGACGCAGGTCAGGCCATTTGCTATTCGCAGATGCAGACGCAGACATGATAAGGTACAAGAGTACAAGTTTGCAAGGATCTGGTTGGTGTTGCTGTCCGTCGAGATCCACTGCGTGGCGCCGAAAATTGGAGGTAGCAGCAGCGCGTTGCTGGAGTTTTAAAAAGGAGGTCTAGGTTAAGTTGCTGCCTGTTGCTGCCTGGGATTTGAGGCGCCCACCAACCCCAGCCACCCCGACCCAACTGGTGAATGAAGGGTGAATGCAGTCTAATATCACAGCCAAAACCATCACAAGGAAATATGGGGTAAAGTGAAATTTGTTAGTCTTACAGCAGGGTTGCGCAGGCAGTGATGGCTAATGTTTGGTGTGCGTTGAAAATAAGGGAAATTACAAGTCTAAGTACGAAAGTCTAAGTCACCATATAAGTACAAGGCAGCGCCGGCCTGCTCAAAGGCCATGAAAATGGACCACGGCGCAATTAGTTTTGTTTAACAATCATCACCTCTGAATGTCACCCCTAGTCGTCGTCCTCTTTGGGCTCGGCTTCCTTCAGCTTGACAGTGATGCCCTTTCGACCAGTCTCAATCTCGTACTGGCCGCCCAAAACCAGATCCTTGGAAACCAGCTCCCTGGTTCTGCCCAAGCTCTCAATATCCGAGATTCTCTGGATGGTGAGCTCCAAGTGCTTGTCGAACCCAGGTTGGCTGCAAATTTCTCGCAGTGCTGTCTGCATGGGGACGCTGCTGGCGCGGACATCTGCTTGGCTTGTGATGGTAAAGAGATTCAAGCTGTCGAGCTCGCGAATAAAGTCACAACGCGTCATAATCTCTTGAGCAATATGGAATGGGAAAGATGGCAGCGTATGACCGACAACGGGGTCGTAGCGCTTTTCCATTTCCACTTCCTTTGCTACCAGCGCCTGGGCTAGAACCATTGCTGCGGCCTAGACCACGAAACATGTCAATACCGTCACAACTCGAGTGGTTGTTCAAAGGGGAAAACAGAGACACAGAAATACTTACCGCCCACTTCTGCTGGTCCATTACATCATCGTCCATCTCCATGCCGAGGATCCAGCATTGATTTAGGAACCACTTCTTTTCAGTCTCCTTGATTCGCTCGCAAGTTCTCAACATGTCCCTGCTCTTCGCGACACGGTTCAAAAAGTTGAGGCGCCCACCCACACGGTCGTAGACCTTTTCAAGATCTGACTTGCTCACAGCCTCGTTCCAGTAGCGCAACCGGTATCTGTGAAGAGCATCAACAGCCTGCTTCTTTGGCAGGTCGGTGACTGGGAGGACCTCCATTCGCGTTGCGAGTTGCTTCAGGCGCTCATAAACCCAGTAGTCGTCCGAGTTGAACACCATGGTGACAAGATTGGCGGCAGCCCACGCTTCGGCGCGCTGCTGTAGCAGCTCGATGAGGTCTCGTCCATCGTCGTCGTTGCGCAAGAGGTGCATCTGATTGACAATGACAATGAGTGGCTTTTGGCGGGTTTTAAACAGCTTAATGGCGACTTTCTCCAGCTTGTTTAGAGCTCGCTCAATGTCCAGCAGCGCTGTGGATTCGCGCGGTCCTCGTTCGCTGAAGTATCCTCCAATGTAATCCTCGTGGTATTCATAGTTGAGCGCCTTGCCGAGACGGAGACGCACCACCTCCAGGTCAGCGTGTGCTTCAAACATGGACACGCCGTCGCCGTCAATCTTTCGCATAGCCTCTAGTAACATGCTGCTTTTGCCAGTGCCCTTGTCGCCAATGAGAAGGTAGTAGTGTCCTGCCTTATCGCCATCTACGATGCCGTCCACAAACTCTTGCTCGGGGCGGTGCACCCAATGCTCATCCGATGGGCCACGAGCATGTGGGACATCCTTTCCAATGGCAGCTAAGTCGAGCACCGGGTCGCCAGGCTCGAAAGCGCGAACCATCTTCTTTACTACTAGCATCTTGTAGCTCTTGTGGTATAAATAGCCAGCTCCTGCAAACCCCAAACCAAGCACGAGTATAGAGGCAAAGGTAGTAGAGGCAGACTCGGCCATTTTGGAAGCCATTGAGGGCTCATCACGGGCTTTGTCTTGTCCGCCTTGTGAAGCTCCATCTGAAAAAGGGTTAGCCGTCCCATGTTCGACTTTCCGTAATATCAAATCTGACAACTCCAATTGAATAGTTTTCCCAAGGAGCTCAAAACAATGGTAACGACTTAATAAGCAATCAAGCCAAGAGATCTCACTCACCACTCCTTCTTGACCCCTGTGTGGAGAATGCATGCTGCAGCTGAGGAGGCGTCCATCTGCATGTGCCTGGCCTTGTACGCAGCCCAGTCCGGCCGATCACGCGCCAGCCTTGTCGCGAAATCATGCTGCAAATAATGACTTGAAGCTTACCCCCATGCCTTGCGGTTCGACTTTGGCCAGGGACACGTCAATTGAGCGAATGTCGCGGCCGGTGAAGGTAAATGGCTGAGGCGGTGCGAGAATTGGGCTCCTTTAGCGTGGCAGCTGGGGCTGAAACGCGTTCGACCCAGCGGCCTCCAATAGTGGAACTCGCATCTCTCATCATCTCATATGTCGCGTGCCACAGCGATTTAAAACTACCAAATGAGGCATCTCATTCATTAATTCCGTGACTCAGTGAACTGTTTTCTTCGTTTAATATTAAAAGGTTCAAGGGTAAATTGGGTTCATCTTGGCTTGTGTAAAAGGCGGGCGCGGTGAGGCTCACCTGATCCTCACATGAATGCTGCTCTCACCTGCTGCTCAAATGTTGCTATAGAATGCAATTAAGCTCTTTTCCTTCCTACTCCTCCATCGTAAAGATTTTGCTTATGAGCCAATGTTGGGCCTGTACCCTGACTCTTCCACCCGAATTGTGAATCTCCTGAAAAAACAAGCAACCCCGAGGGCATGCACGTCAACAGCAATCGCTAGGTGTGTTTTCTACAGAATACATTGAACAATGCCTTTGACCGTCATCGATCTCGAACAATGGTGGCTATCGTCCGGAACCGACTCCTTGAAACGACTTCTGGGTAGCCAAGACATAGCCTGCCAATCTCGACACTGTGACTTCGTCAAGGCATTACAAAGTAAACTGCGCGCCTTTGACGGTGATCACTTGCTCCATGGCTCTATTGCCACAGCTATTGAAACAAAATCGTCTGATACGGCGAGGTGCTTCTACGCTAACCCGCGAAGAAGCCTCATCTTAACTATGCAACATGCATTTAGGGACCCGGCGATAGGCGGCATGCAGTTCGACTTGGCAATGGATGGTCTCGTCTCATTGGACGCAGTGGAGTGTCACAGGATCTACTTATTTGAAGAAACAAAACGGCAGTCTGCTTCCGGTGGTCTCAACGAGAACAATGCGAGGCTTCTGGAAGAGTTGCACAACGCTGCGATGTTGCACTACGGACAATGCCACATGGGATTCCGCGCTTGTGTAGGAGCCTCTACTCGCGTACCACCATATCTTCTGGCTCACTAACATTGCTGTATGCAGATTGTAATTAACTGCATTTCACCAGAAGTTGAAGCATCAGCCACGGCCGTCATGGCACGGCTGAATGCCCTTTTTCCACCTTGCCCAATGCGTGCTGGCGTTGACGACATCGACCTGACGCCATATTCTCCAGGACTGAGAGATAATATACGATTCTCCATCTATGAGCACCTCATGACCGGCCACAAAGATAGCGATCCGAAGCAGGTGTCGCTGCAGACCTGCCTGCTCTCGCGGTGCAACCTGCCAGGCTACGGCCAAGCATGGCAGGCCTTTACACGATACGCTGAAGAATACAAGAAGATGGAAACCATGTGTTTTGAAATCTTGCATGAGCTCGAAATTCGCAAACGGCGGTCTACATCAGCCACATCTCCCTTGGACTCATCGTTTCTAACAGCTTCCTCCGAATCTCGCAGTTCTGGCGCCGCGACACCAGCTATCAGGGCCCAGGAGACTCCCGATGAGACACCAAACTCACCAGGATCATACAGATCGACACTCTCAGTGGCTACATCTGTCTGGATGAGGCCACCCCCGAGCCCTCTTCTCAAAGGGATGCCGGGCCGTGAAATATCGTGCGCAAAGACCGACGGTGCAGCTTTTGCGGGGGACACAGATGCTCCGCCGATATTAGCCTATCCAAACGACCTTTCGCCATTTCATTTTGAAGAGCATCCTCTGGCAAAATCCCTCGACATTTCACTGCGAGAAAAGGTACAGGTCGCTCTCGTCCTTCCGAAGCAACTTGCCAGTCGAGATTTCTAGTACAACTTCGACAGCGAGGACGAGGACGAGAAAGATGCTGTCAAGGCCGCGAAAAGTCCAGGGAGGAGATCAGGCAAAAGGAGGCGCTTTGGAAGAAAATCTACGGAGACACCTCCAGTTCCACCACTTCCACCTATACCAGAGTCGCTCAGGTCTGGCCTAACACCGAGGGGGTTGGAGCGAATTGTGCGACGCATGCGGTCAAAGTCTGACTTGCAATACCCAAAACCACAAAGCCCAGACTTTTTTCTTCAAGAAGCTCAAGACTCAGAAAGAGTTAAAAGGCTATCGTTTAAATCTCGCCTTCGCCTCAAACCGTCTTTAAAGTCTAGGATATCGAACCCAGAGTTGCGATCAGATTTCCAACAGACTACGTTTTACGACGGAATGGAGAGTCTTTCTATTTCGCGTTCCACACCCGAATCAGCATCTCAAAGTCAAAGGCAAAGTCTAGTTGAAAGAGTAGAGACACCAACGGCAAGCTATGCGGCCGCTGAAGTTGTCTTTGTAGATTATGGCATTGCACCACCGAGACTATCACCAATGGAATACGCACGCATTAATCTAATAGACGCTGCGCTTGCAAAGAAAAACAGTTTACCCGCAAACCTTCCCAAGCTTGACAAAGAGTGGTATTGGACGCCAAAATGGGAGGCTTTCATAATAGTGCCTCGAACCCCAGTTCCAGCAAAGTCACGGGGCAGTTGCACAAAGCCATCGACTGGACTCATCCCAATTGCCGGACCGATTACACATGCCTTCCCAGTTGTACTCAGGGCAGAAAACCTTCTTCCAGATACGACTTGTCCGCGACTATCATTGAATCTTGGCGGGATGACTGCTTTGTTTCCGTCCATTATGAACTTTGCCAATATTGGGCATGTCCTGCTGCGCCATCAAGCGTCTGTAAGAGCCAATTCACATTTGTCGCGGAGCAGCTCCAAGGAAGTCACCGACACCGAAGCTAGTCCGATGAGACCAACATATTCAAATGAGCAAGCCAGTAAGAGCAATTCTCCTTCCACGCCACTCTCGGTTTCCAATGGACGGGTGAACTCGGCGCCTGCTCGATCGCAGACAAATGGCCAAAATACGACGTCAGCGAACTTGATTCAAAATAGCTACAGCACTAACCCCCTTTTGCCAGGAAGTTTGTCTCCGACAGCACAGTTTCCCATTGCCCCAGGAAATCTCAGGCTTACGCCTTCGGTGGTTGCAAGACAGATTATTCGCAGAGCAGGAGGTCATCTCCATGCTCACGATGAGCTCCGTAAGATGGGTACCCTCGTGCGTGGTAACAGCACCATGAGCATGCAGGTATCATCAGAGAACTTTTCTCTATCAGAGTCTTCCGAAGGAGAGTCAGGTTTGCAGCCGGCACCGCTACGGCTTACTCGTCAGCGCTCCCGGCAGAATGAGGATATTTCGAAAGATGGAATTGGGGATGATAGCCGAGAGCCACGGACACCAAAGAAGCGGCGACCACTGTCGGAAGTTGTCACTCCTTCGTCTTTACAGAAACACTCTTCGGTACCGAAGTCTCCAACAATGGATCTGACAGCTCACCAACAATCGGGTCTCACGCCACGACGCCGCCAAGTAGGCAAGGCGCACAAGGCCATACCAGACTCTCCTACGTTGCCCGCCTCGGACGACTTAGTGATCATTCCAGATAAATCCGTTTCATTATCAAGCTCCGACTCAAATAGGCGGTATAAGAATTCAGATTTTGACACAACACCGCCCAGTCCTCCTCTAGAGACAAGTACTAGAGCCAGAGCAAAACAGCTTCTGCTCCCATTTACCCCAAAGAAAATCAGGAGTGAAAGGATAAAACGGCATGAGGTCTCTAATGAGAGTAACTTCGCCTTACACAAGGCCAAGAGCCACGATGCTTTCACTCTGTTACCCAAACTTGGAATGCGCAAACAGACGCCGCATAAGAATTCTGGCGAGACGCAAACTCATAATGAGCGAGGAGGCTCTAGGAAAGACACTCCGTATTTGGATTTCCCGAAACGTACAACCTCCCGTGACCACCAAGTTACACAAGATTTCCGACAACTCTCGCGACAGAATGCTGGAAGAAGAACTCCCATGGCGAAATATAGTCGCACTAAAGGCTATGGTAAAGCAGGGTCTCCAAACAGTCCATCCACACATTGGCAGCCCTTTGACGAGGAAGTCCTCGGGTCAGATACACCATCGCCGTGGTACTTTGTTCCCGAACAAGGCACAGACGATTCAAAGCCACTAAATCTTATGCAACGCGCCAATATTGGGGCTAACAGAACACATTTGCTCAACGCTAACGAAAGGACTTCCGATGCTAAAGGTGGGCAAATCACGAGTACAGAAGAGGGTCGATTAGGAGGCTATGGGAGACATTCCCGCGCCCAGAGAGATCTTGTTTCTCCATCGCCATTTACCGGACATGGAGAGACTGGGCTTAAGGAGGCAGAGCTGGCTAGAAGCAGTTGGCGCGAAACGAGAAGTAAGATTCAAAAGACATATCGAGAGAACACAGCCCAGCCACCGCCCAGAAAATCGAGCTAGGCATGTTCCTAAAATATTTTGCTTTATAGGGTTCTCGCATGCAAGGTTGAGCCAGCATTTGTTGGCTTGGCAAAGCTGGTAAACGTCCACCAATCATCACCGAGTTCGTGGAATCATGATGCCTCAGTCCTAAATCAGCACTCGTTACTCAGCCTCGCAAACGCTACAGAACGGCTCTTTTGGGTAATCATGTACAGTAAAGTAGGACATAGTATAGGGATATTTTTGTGCAAATATGCAGTTGGCATCGGCAACTCCGAAAGTGACAAGGATTCGTGCATCTTGGTTGGTGACGGAAACTAAGGAAGCCTCTGAGCCGACAGTTTGGTTCAGCTGCAGCCCATATGCGCATGCAAAGGAAAACTCAATCATAATAAGCGAGACATGGCCCTTGTATGCCCAACAGGTCGCCGGGCTGAGGCGTGCATAACTAGTGGATGAGAAGACGCGTGTGATGCATGAGCCAAGGACACACCACGGAGGTATGTGCATCTTTGGACAGCCCTTAGGGAAGAGAAACTCGAATTTTTTTTTTTCGGCTTCTCTTTTAGGCTCGTAGTATGAGCATACTCTCGTGGTACTGAGAAGCGTTGAGACTTGGGAACCTTGATAGCATTGGTGAGCAGTAGTTAAATGTGCTTAGTGCATTACTCTATGCAGAATTACTTCAGTTTAATATGAAACTTCTATTTCATTGTAGTCTTCGGCGTTCCAGACTTTTCGGGAAAGCCCATGCGAGCAGGAAACATTGACTGAGGCCGGTAAGGGCAGGTTACTCTGAACTGATACGACATGAAGTGTCACTAACGCAGCAATTTGATTATGGCTGGGAGTGGCGGTTTGAGCTAGTAGAATGTACATAACGCCATCAGAACCCAAGGATCTGGGTGACTACTTCGTAGTCCGAGAGCCTTGCGTACTAGTTTCCTTGAACGGGGGGCTTTATGTGCTCCTACAAGGTTCTGTAATGCATGAGTACGCAGGCACAGCGAAAGCTTGACGGAACTGGGGCTGACCAAAATCATCGCTTTTTTGCTCTCGATTTCTCAATGCAGTGTCGCTTCATCATTTGCTAGGGCCCCTGCTCACTTGACCGTCAACTGCAGAAAATGGACCGGTCAGAGCATGCATACATCAAGAGAATGACAAGTGATAGAAACAAGGGCGGCCTCGATACCCTTGAAATGTCCCAATCCGCCCCATTATAAAGGCAAACACATGACGATCCCATGGGGGTGGCCCGCCACCTTGGGCAAGATGGGTCGCCAACATGTGCCACATGGCTTCGCCGCCGATATCAGCCCAGTTGATAGTGTTGCCAGCCACAGGCCGCACTTTGCTGCGCAGATTAGCATGGATTGAGTCAGGCTATCCTGTCAACTGTGTGATGCCGTTTAACAAAGAAAAAGAAAAACTCGAGTTACTCGGCGTCACACTGGGTTTATCATTGACAAGCCGGGTTTAGATCCAGAACACCAAGTGCGGAGCTACGGACCGGACCTTAACGTTCCGACTCATGGGCGGCGCCACCATGGGGCATGCCCCCCACCAACAGCAGTAGCGTAACGGCTTTTTTCTGCTTTCAAGGGTCTCGCAGTGGCGGTGGTGGAGGAGTATTGGATTGTGTTGGGTGGACATAAGAGTACTCGTTGGTAACAGACGATTGTATCCGTTGATAAGCCGCGCTGAGACTCTGTTTCAAGGACATGGTTGGCCATCAGAGCGAGCAGGTACGCAAGGCTGTAAATACTTCGTAATAGCGTACCTTGCTACGGCGTAGTTCCTGCACTGTTGTTCAGTAGTTTTTGACGGAGTGTGACAGAGCCGTTCTTGTCGCTAGCGTAGGTGAAGATCGCCTTAGCCCATCAATATCTAATACGTAATTAGCTTCATTCCGTATATTGAATGGACGTAGCAGGAATGCAATAGTGGTTCGATCCAACCACTGGGACAATTAGAGCATAACCTCCATACAGCAGCCAAAGACTGTTAATGCTGCAGGAACACTACAATAAAGTCTACGCAAACAGTCGTGATGCCCATGAACCAACGTATAGCGACTGGGCACATCGGAGTTTGTTACTTTGGAATCAAACTACGGAACTACCCACTGGCTCCGGCAAACTTGCTCGGCTAGATTTACTCCGTGGTAACAAGCACTGGATAAGAATACAGTATATCAATCCCTGTCTTAATATGCCGCCTGTGTGGTTCACATTAGATGTGCAAGTGGACAAACTGCTTGCTCCGTCCCGGTGGGCATGCTTCAAAACAGAACTTGGAAAGCCGAACCGCGAGCTCAGGTGGGTGTCCAAGCTACTACAGGTACTTTATTCTGGGGCAATAACAGGGGGCCAACAGGGGGGGCAGTGCTATTCCGGTGAACGACAGGGGCCGGATTGGACGCTCGATTCGCCCCATTTGGTGAGCACCGAATCTGAGATGATGCTGCCCATATGGCACCAGTGCGTCCGCTAGAATCGCTAGACCAATCGCCGGGAGTAGGTGACATCCAGATAATGGGAAGCAGACAAGGAGTATACACACATATGCCACTTGTTGCTGCCTTGTCACATCCCGCAACACCATAAGGTGCAGATTAGGCCACTCCTCTCCGACCTCTATACGATTTTAGTGGCTGGCATCTCACCTAATACCGTGGACGTCGAAGCCTGACCCTGAAATCCTTGGGCTTTATCGATCGGCACGGCAAGGCGACGACACAGAGTGAATGCCATTGACCAAGAATTGAGAGTCGCGTTTCATTGAGATGAGGGTCTTGTAGCTGAGCTCAATGGGACACTTGTACTCGGAACCTTTCACTTTATGTATGGACAAGGCTATTTTTGAAGGCTTGGCTATGTACGAGTAGGGATGCTCCAGGGATATGTACTGAAGCAATGAAGCTCGCAGCTCAGTAACCTCTTCCGGTTGCAGTTATTATTAGGGCGATAACAGGCCCTTGCGTCTTGGTGCGGGCCGCTGCATGCATCCATATTCGTACGTGGAGCAATGGACTTTGAATCTCAAGGAAGAGAGTCACCACCATACCTTTTCCAGAGACGCGTGACGGAGTTCTCCAGGCCACATGGAGAAGGGGTCAGTGGATCGGCAATCCCGCAACCAGGAAGACGCTAGGCATACTCCGTAGACTGTGATGAGCACCTTTTGTCTGGCTGACCATTTGAAAGTAGCAGAGTCAAGGTGATATGCCGCTGTCAAGCCGTCAGAGTCAAGGGTTGGCACCTACCTACCAATTCCGCAACGTCCAAGACATCTTCCCCTTGTCAAAGAGACTTGCCCCCGCGGGTTGCGGCAAACCACATCACATCCAGTATTTCATGGCGTTGCATCGGCAGAGGGAGACGAGAAATTGAGCAAATCACGAATCTCCGCTTCTGCCTCAACAAAGCCCGCAGCATGATATCATCATACAGGAGCAGGCGAGCCATTTCCATACGAGTACGTACAACCTCTTGAAGACCAGATGAGACGCCTACAGCGCCACACGCCAACTGTGGTGTGGAAAAGGCTGGCAAGGTCAAGCTGCATGTCCACCGTACGTTACCATTCTGTTGGGCAGGCATGGTTGGCAGAACTGGCTTGACTGTGTCTTTATGTACTTCCATCTCCTACAGTCCATAACCCTTCCACCCCGAAGCCCCGTGAGAGGTGCGTTCCGCATGAAACTGTTGCTTTCCCAAGCCAATGTCTTTGCTGTTTGTTTGTTTTGTTTTTTTTTTTTTCTTTTCGGATTGGTAAACCATGACTCTCGCCATCTCACGTGTCGTGGCGCTCATCTCTACTCTGTATTGTTGCGATAGTCTTAAACACTAGTTTCACCGACCACTAATGCCCGTACGAGTAGGTGTACGAGGTCAATGCAGCCGCCCGGGGAAGCGATTGACAGCGGAAAGAGAGGGGACAAGGCTCACGGCCCGGGCCCGCTAATAATTAAAGAAACGGCTGCCCACACACACGCGCACATACACTCCCGCTGTGGAAAAGACATGGCGCAACGGCCGCACGCAAGGGTTCTGGGCGACAACGCTAAAGTAGATGGCTGATGGCGTTATATGGGCGGGGAAGTGGGCGCCACGAACTGGAACCTGGGCCTCATTCGAGCCAACCCTTTGCTCGTATGCACTGGAATTATGCATGTACTGTTTTGGACTCGTAGGCATGCCGGCCGTTTGTGTAAGCCTCAAGGTGTATCACGTTAAACCGTTTTGCAAATAGCACCTACAACTCACGAGAGAAAGGGGCAGATGTTTAGCCATTGAAGTCGTACGAATAAGCAGAGAATCTTCATCTCTCATGAATGGAGAGACTAAGAATGAGCAGTGGGAACAACCTCTGGAGACGGCAGGGCTTGGCAGGCTTAACTCCTTCAGAGAAACAAGACGCACTGCGCGTCAGTGACAGGGTCTACCATGCCCCAGTGGGGGCGTCCGTGTCGAAGAGGGTACATCCCGTCGTACTGTGCAAGCCGACCGTGGTACTCCTTACTGCCCTTTGATATTCCCGAGCAATAACTCGTAGATGTGGTGGAGGTTGAGTGGAAAACTAGTGGCATCCTCCAAGACCCGGCCGCCAACCCGTCTCGCCGGCCATGCTGCAATGCAACCTCAACAGCCTCCGCCGCATCTTACTTGCCTGTTTTTTTTTTCAAATTACACCCTCGTCCTGTCGCGCTCATCATTTCTCTTCCACGGCTAAACAGACGCCTCTGGGTGGCTTGGCGGCGATCCCTAGTACGCAGACCCCGACGGCGAAGGCCACACACCTGTGGGATGGGCAGCAACCAACAACTTATACCACCTCCCGTCCCGTCCTTTTGCCTGTCCCTCTCCACGTTCCTAATTCCTCCGTAGACTGGGACATCTACGCTCCACAATATCTGCTGCGGGTGCTTGCTTGTACACTTTTGCTCTTGACTGTACGGAGTATTGCTCTGTCTTAAACCCCACAGGGAACGTGCCTCTTTGCACCCGTGTCTTTTGACCTTTTGTTTTCCTCATCTTCAACCTTTCTGCTATGTATTACCACTGATTCTCTCCCTTTCTCTCTCTCTTCATTTCACTTATATTTCTCCGTGGATCGGGCGAAAACCAAGCGAGGACGTTAAAAAGCAGACTTGGGAGAGGCCGGGAATGTTGTGGCTAGTAAGGGACTATGGAACGCAGACAGGCTCCCGCTACGGAAGACACAAGCGAAACACGACGGCACGACATGCAAATAACAACCTTCACTGATACCATATGGGATGATAGAGTGCTACCGTCACCGTCTCCAACAGAAACTCCAACTTACATGGTTCCATCATCAGCCGCCGCCTCATCCCACAGCGGACAGACCTCACCACTCGGCACCGGCATGGATCCGTACGGCGACGGTACCTATGACCTTTCGACCACAACGTCCACATCTTCGTCTTTGGCGGATTCTTGCTCAAGCGCAGCAGTATATGATGCAGAGGAGACCGAGCAAGATGCGCACGGTACCGACTGGGATCAATCTTCAGATCAAGGGTCTGTTGCTCCAAAGTTGGAGCCGGTTGAGGACGAGCTGTTCTTGGACGACTTGAACGCGGCGCCCTTGACTCCCAACGAAGTAACCAACAGCTCTGAGAAACAGAAAAGACCCAGAGGAAGACCAAGGAAGCACCCAGTCATTCCCGTAACAACAGGAGCCAAGGTTGCCAAAGGACGTTCTAAAACGGGGTGTATTACATGTCGAAAACGAAAGAAGAAGTGCGATGAAACCAAGCCAAGATGTAAGTGCCGGTACTCGTAGGCTAGAGTTATCACGTACAACTGACATTATACAAGGTATGAATTGCGAAAAGAACGCCGTTGTATGCGAAGGATATCATGAAAAGCAAATCTGGAAGAGTGGGAAAGAACGGGCAGAAGAAGGTGAGCTACGACCAGTGTCTCTTGATATTTTCCTACTTAGTCGCTAACGTCTTGTTTTTCCACCAGAGCGAATGCGCCGAGAAAGTGTACCATCCGTCGCGCTCCAGCCCATCTTTCACGCAGTAGAGACAGCCGAAGATAAGATCTTTTGGCGGCACTACGTCAACCGTTTAAGCAATGTCCTCACAGTCGAGGGCGACCGAGGCAACGCCTTTAAAGATATCCTGCTGCACCTGGCGAACCAGCACGAAGGTCTGATGCACTCGATCCTCGCCGTCAGCAGCACGCACTTGGACCTGGACACCGACGAGGGAAGCAAGGTCTTGCAGCTGAACCCGACGACTACGAGGGAATCGCTTCAGGAGCGGAGCCAACATCACCAGCGCGAAGCTTTCAATCGGTTATACCAGGACTGCTCAATGGGATTTGACACAGACGACCCAGAACACCAGACGGATCTTGCAGCCAGATATGGCCAAATACTCTGCCAGCTTCTGCAAACCCTTGTCGAGGGGAATGCAGATGGCGAGCATCGCGCGCACCTAAACGTATACCTGGGGCTAATTCACGCCTCACCACCGCAAAACGAAGCATTTCACGCCTTTATAACGGAGTTTTTCCAGTACCACATATTCACCAATGACCTGCTGTGGCATCCAGACGGCGCGTCTCCGCGCCTCGTCCTGGCGAACCCGTTGGAGACAGGCATGAATGTATATCCCCAGCGCCTGCTAGGAGTGGGCGACGGGCTCTTTCGATACATGGCCGAGATAAACACCATCCGCAACTCGGTTCGCCAAAACCTAGCAGCAGGAATCGACCCAGCAGTAAACTACAACGATCTATACGAAGCAGCCCGGATTGACACCGATCTCCGCAACTGGTCTCCGACATGGCCACAAGGCGATAATCGAGCTCAAGTAGCATCTTTATACCGAATGGTGCTCTGGGTCTACCTCCACCGAACAATATATCCCTTTGTACTCGGGCAAGCACGTCGACCGAGCGGAACAAGCCCAGTACAACCACCCATCATCAATGGTGTAATGGCAACCGCCCCAGAACAGCACCAACCACCAATCCAACGTCGCCAATCCTCTGCAGGCATCATGCCCACAAACCCAATAGCAAGCCCATCGTTGTCCTCTTCAAGCAACGGCCCTCCAACACGCAGCAGCTCGATGCACGAACAAGACACCCGCCGCCCGCCCTCTCCCCCACCATCACGCCGCCCCTCGCAAGACAGCCAGCGTCTAATCATCATGGTGACTGAAAGTCTCGACAAGCTGGACAGATTCGCGGCAGACGACTCAGTGCAGACGCTGCTGCTTATACCCTGTCTCATTCTGGGTACGTCGTGTGTCGACGCCGCTCAGCATGAAAGGATTCGCGCGGCGGTGCGTAATGTGCGCGGATACACTGGTCTGCGAACGTGTGATCGCGTGCTGGAGCTGCTGGAGAAGATATGGACTCTTATGGAGAGGCAGCACTGGGCTGCAGTGTGGGATTGGCAAGGGACTGCGCAGCGAATGGGATTGGACTTTTTATGTACATGAAGTGGCGGGCTGGGGGTAATAGAATGGTTCTTTTCAGGGAGCATGCATATACGGGGAGTTTTTTTGGTACTGGGGTTGAATTGCAAAGGTTGGTATAACTCCATAATTTGTGTAAATGTACAATTGGCAAGGCAGATATACACTCGACTGTCTTATTTAGTAGTGAAGCATCTTGAAAGCAGTCCATTGGCACGCATATCTCACAGAGAGTATATATAATATACATAATAAGTCAAAGGATCAAATAAGACAATAAAACGACAAAATCATTCATCCATCACGCTACATAAACACAAAATAACAAAGTCATTCCACTCTAGCATACTGCTCATCCTCCATCACACATTTTTGTTGTTGTCAGCACATTTAGTCGTCACTATCCATCCTGTCACCAGCATCTCTCGTCTGTGACCTCGTAGTCGGCACCGGCCCACGGAACGTGGTATCAACATATGCCTCCTGTTCCGGTGGGAGAGTACTACCATGCGACGGATCTGTGGCCACGCCGTCAATCATACGCGCGTCCCTCCGTTCCTGAAGAGCTGACAATCCCGGCCCGCCGCCGTCGCCACCCATGGCCGACTCTCCTCGCCGCAGGTCACTGAGCCCGGACGGCGTGCGTTCCACACCCCACGGCTGCTGCTGCTGTTGAGAGCCGCCCGGGATGACGCGACGCTGGTAAATGGGGCCCGAAACGGTGCTATTTGCGCCCTCGCCAAAGCCGACGAGCGAAGCAGAGCCGTCGTCACTCATGCGATCCTCGTAGCCGCCTACCGACTGCGTCGCGAGGCCCTCGCCGTCCATATCCTCATCCATGGCATCGGGCTCAGCAGCCATGCTAGCTACAGAGCCAGCCTCGCGGTAGTTTGTGTCACTAAACATGTCTTCGTCGTGGTCTCCGATGGTCTGGCGCGAGTCGCGCGAGTCGTCGCCTTCGCCCGGGTGGCTTTCCGTTGCACTGGCGGAGCCGACTGTGCTCATTTTTGTGACGGCGACGGGCTGGCCGTTGGTATCAAAGTATGATGGGGTGAGGTTATGCGACGACGGGAAATTGGCAGGGAATCCAGTTGTAGACGTCGGCGTCGTCTGCGGAGAAAGCGACGACGCACCACCGCCGCCGCCGCCGCCGCAGCCGCCTCCACTGTCAGGGCCGCTCTGTCCTTGTGTTTGCTGCTGTTGTTGTTGTTGTTGCACTGGCGCACGCAGAGTCGAAACTCGTTCGAGGCCGGCTAGACGGGAGATGCGATCGGCTCGTTCAGCCTCGAGGCTCGTGGTAGATGGGCTGTGTTGGTGGCCACGACCGTGCGGTCCACCGGGGAGATGGCCGCGGTGGCCATCTTTGATTGCGGTTGTCGAGAGCGCAGAGAGTGAAGTCGTGGTGCTGGTTGGCGTGCCGCTGTGTGCCGTCAAATCGTTAGCAAGACGAAGCCCTTTGTAGACGTGTTGCGCATCGACAAAACCTACGGCACCTCAGACGGAGTGTCTGGATTGGACCCCGGAGGGGGGATGTTGATAAAAGTCGGGTGCGGCGCCTGCGCCATTGTGAAAAATGGTCCTGAGGTTGAAATGGAGAAGAGAAGAGTTGTCTCTGTTGAAGATGGGCGTTTGCGACGCTGATGGTTGGCAGCGTGCTATGACGCAAGCGGCAAAGGACTCTGTCGCAGAGACGCAGCCAAGGTTCAACCTGGATAAGCGCGAATATCAATCACAGACTAGCAAATATCAGGAGCTGCTGTAGGCTTGATCGCAAGTGACGCGACAGGTAATCGTAGCACTGATGGAAGAATGGAATGGGAGGATGTAAGTTGAAGAGGACGAAGGTGCCGTCGCGAAAGCTTGGGGGCAAACAGGATGCAGCCTCAAGCGTGGGGCGGCGTGATGTAGGGCCAATGACAGCCAACGGCGGGCTTAGGGGTCTCGATCCAGCCATTCAGAGCCTGCGGTTGCCTGGGGTCGTGCAGTGACCAGCGACGGAAAACGGCTGGTTTGGGGGACGGACGGGGGGGAAGAGCACTAGCACTAACGCGGGGCAGCCCAAAGGGACAGCCTATGACGTCCTAATACGAGTAAGAGAGCGTGTCTGCAGTGATTAGTGCTGGCGGTGCGATGCTTACCGTATGCTCCAAACGCCGATACCCATGTCAATTCGCCAAGGGAAAATGTGTTATAGAGAGGTTATGCCGGCCCAAAGTCATTGTAATTTTTGTTTTATTTTTAAAGCCCATCTTGCGTCAGTAATTACTACATTGTTGGTCGTGCATCACCAGCAACCTCCCTCGCATCAACGCGTAGCGTACCCTACACTCCAACCTCCAAATACAACGACTCGAATACTCGACTCCTACGTCTTAAATATACATAAAACCCCCGTATTTACGCCCTTCCGAGAATATCAGCCATCTTTAGCGCATCAACAGCCTCTCTGGTCCAGTGCCTGCTCGACCTCAAAGGCACATTGGGGTCTATAGGCTTTCCGCTTCTCGTCTGCTTCGTAGGCGGCGGCACGCGACTGCACGTCTCCCAAACACGCGGGTACTTGCCTTCATGCACCCAGCCTACAAATTCCTTGCTGGTAGGACTGTCTGGATCGTCATCAGGACGGCCGATGGTGTGCATGCTTTCGATGCGCATTTCTCGATCCAAGGTGCCAATGACTTCGATCCTGGTGCCGGAGCCGTCTTCGTTTGTTTCGAAGAAGAGTGCGTCATGCCTGAACCCCGGTGATTCGTAGATGAGGATATATGCTTTGTAGCACCTCATGGCTGCCCAAATGCACGTAACTTTTTTAATAAACTTAATTGAACAAAATGAGTCGGGAAAGAAATAGGTGTAATTGAAGCTGTAGCTTGCAGCAGGATGTGGCTCACATACAAGTCAGGTCGTATGTGTAGGTCTAATGAAACACAGCAGCTCATCGTCTTGCTTATAACAAATAGTATCAAGATATTTACCATGCTTGACTTATTTCCTATGTGTAACAAGGAAAGCATATCCACCACAGTCTCACAAGCACAAGCACGCCACACAACACCCGCGCTTAAACAATCTCAGCCTCATTTTCGCAACCACTACCGAAGCAGCAGTTTAATCTAATCCCCACCGTGGTTAAACTCGCCCGGAGTAAAGTCGATAACATACGGCTTTGCCAAGTACGGAATAAGCGCCTGCACAAACGCCCTATGCGCCGGATCCTCCTTGACGTAGTAGTCCCTGTCCTCGACCGAGTCAAACTGGACGACAAACGCGTGGGTGATGCCTTGCTGTTTGAACCCAAGATGGTTAGTCGCCCATGAAATAAACAAGAGCCATACAACTTAATTATTAACATTCAAAAGTTCAGAGTGTCAGTGACTCGGCACGCAGCCGCCACCGTCGTACAAAGGCCATGCAAACACCCACTTCACTTCAAACAACGACGGGATATTCTTACATTGAAGCCCTCAATACTCATGTCCGTGCCGCCGGATGAGTGCAGAATATACGGCTTCTGGGAGGCAGGGTGCACACATTGGGTCCTGAGAGCAAGCATGCCCTCGGTAAACTGCGCGCAGAGTCAGAACACGGAATGAAATGCCTTTTGCGAGTTTGTGTGGGCTTCGCGTACCTCTTTCCGTTTGGCCGCCGGCGTGTCGGCTTTAAACTCCAACATGACAATGTGTGTCACGGGAGCCATTGTATCTACTGCGGAAACCCTTTGTAGTGTCGAGAGGAGAAGTTGAAGACGCGGAAGAATAATCAGGCAAGGTCAAATCGTATTGCCGGCTAGCCAGGTAAAAGCCGGGTTGCTAAGAAACTGCCCTTCCCCGCCCGATGTTACTCGGGCGAACGCGGCGCCGGGCTTCGATAATCGTGTTAGCGAGATGGCATTTGGCGCTAGCTCCGGGGAAGAGGAGATAAACCGGTGGTTTTAGAAACTAGGATGTAGAGGTTCGAAGAAGGCCAGATTTGCATCTATGGTTTTTTGACAGACGGAGAATCTTTGTTTGGGCTCTTCCGTGGCATCCTACGTAAGTTGCAGCTCATTGATTGAGTGTCGACGCACATTACCACATATTCCATCCATTGTCGGAGCAGCTTATCGCGGTAAATTCTGTCAGGTCAGTTTAATAGTATACCGCAAACATTTTTCGTATATTTTCTAAGAAGAATACATCATAGTCCAGCAACAATGGACTGTTGGGGTACCTTCGTGACAAACCGCATAGAGTATCATCCCCCAGCAATCCCTCCTCTTCAGCCTCTTCCTCTTATTCCTCACCTCAGTATACCGAAATGGAAGCCAAGAAAAAAGCTCCATCATTCACCCGTTCAACACACATTCGAACGGCACAACTTCCGGCATCCGCATACGGTGCCACAGCAGTGGAGCCAACAACATTCCTCACCACAGGTCCGTGCAAAGCGCCCCCGTGCTGATCCGCGTATCAACCGGCAACCAGTCCCCGCGTCGGCCGTAAATCATTATTCATCTTTTGTCCATTCAGAAAAAAAAAATGCAGTGTCTAACTCTCTCTAAATTTAGGGTTGAAAATCGATGTTTTTGATTATAAAAATAGTTCCTGGTTTATTAGTGATTAGACAGCTACGGTGGAGGGGAGATTGCACCGTCTCGCTCTCCCTAGCCGGTGCCAGAGACAGACTGCCTAGAATAGTAACAGCTCCGGAGGCAGCCAAACAATCACCCAGAAACCGACTAATAAACAGCGCAAAGGATTTTTAAAGGAATAGTAACTGTAGAAAAATAAAATAAAATAAAAATCGCTAGTTGATGTGACGGGGTATGATGAAGCTAATTTTCTATAATACAATGCATTTTTGACATTTTATGCCATTTTCTTTCCCCTTCGTCTGGTTGCCTAAACCAGGGCCTTGTTGACACTATTCCATCCCTTCGCTCACTTGCGATTCATCCAAGACAATACAAAACTGCTGCACCGCAACCAGTCTTGTCCCTTCTTTCTTTCTGTCAAGATAATCGTCCCGATATGAATGTATTTGTTGTATTTTTCTTTTTGGGCTTCAGACTCGCCACTTTTCGAAAAACGCTCCTAGCCTCCCGATATCAAATCCACAGCATTTATACCAACCCCATCCCTAGAATAATCACCCCAACCGCAGCGCCCAGCAACACAAATCCGGGATCCGACCCGCCCGTAGCACAAGCAGCACCAGCAGAGGCCGCAGATTCGCTAACTGCAACCGGAATCTTGGTATGTTCTGGTATAATCCACGGCGCGGGCGTCTTTGTAGCTGTTGGTCTCAGTCCGCCGCTGTAGATGTCTTCGTAGTTGCCCATGTATGTATCTCGTTGCTGTGATGATGACGTTGGTGATTCTGATTCTGATTCTGACGATGATGGCGATGACAGTGACGACTCGGGTGCCGGCGGTGACACTTGCGTTGCGTTGGTCGAGTGCTCTGGTTTGTAGTATGTTCCTTGGTGTTGCGTTTCTAGCTCATCTGTTGCGGCGGAGACGGCATTGTGAGCCAAGCATGAGCCTAGAATGGCTGTGACGAGTATGAGGATATGAAGGAGTTTTGCAACCATTGTTTCGGTTTGTTGTATTGTATAGTATTGTTGTTGTGGTTGTTGTTGTTGTGGATTCTGATGTCTGTGATGATGTTGTCCTGCAACCGGTGCAGTGCAACTCAAAAGAGTCGTATGGTAAAACAAAAAAACAAAAGTCGAGATGCTTTTATTTCCTTTCCAGAAGGAAATCAAATGAAGAGTCAATGCCTCCTTTCTGATGATGTGCGTGTGTCTGCGGTAGGGCGTAGTGGTTGTAGATGTAACCTTGCCGGTTTCTGCGCTAAACAAAGGTGATGCAGGAAAAAAGAGAGAGGGAGGAAATCGCCATGTGGCACACCAAGGCTCCTTTATGCAAAAAAGTAGAGGGGGAGGGAAAAGGTCTTAAAAAACTCGCCTCTTCCGAGCACATACCTACGGAGAAGAATCCCTGCAGCATACCAGAGAGCTCACTTTTACGAAAAGGGTCACAATGTCTGAGTTGTCTTGAGGTGTCTGAGTTGAATGTCTCACTTGGTCGCCGCAAGCAGCCCACGGGGCGGGTCGCGGGAGGAAAGAACATGGTGCTACTCAAATAAAAAATATATACATATAAGACTAGTCAACTTTGATGAAAATAAATTTCTTCTTCATCTCTGTGAAAGTATTGACAAAATTATCATGCCGTTGGGCTACTCTTAAGACTGTCATACATGTGCTTCGTTGTTGGCCCAGACAGGGACGGAGACGGAGACGGAGGCAGGACATGACGATGGACACGGCCAAAACACCTGAACCCCAGAATTTCAGAGACATTCACAACGTCATCTAAAAGGGGGCTTCCAGCTGAGTTCAACGCCTTGGTGTCGGATTGTCAAACAATTCCCCTTTTGGGATGCCTGGTGGTGCCAAAAACGATGGAATTCCCACGCTTTTTTGGTGCTGCGGAAACAGTTGTTTCGAGACACGACTGCATTAGGATCTCGGCCGAATTCGTCGATCTTGTTGCACATTACTTGCTTTTCTTTCTTCAATCTTTTGTCTTTCTCCTGGTTTTTAGCCACATATGATAAACGAGAGGGAGATGCTGTAGGAGAGTATCGTAAGCTCTATATTGTATAAACATTATAGTCTATGGAAATTCGTAAAATCCGTAAAAAGGTATAAGCCGTAAAATACTGTCTGCTCATATAAGCAGACTAAATGGTATAAACAAAATGCGGGCTATCATCCCCGAGCTCCTTCAATTCCTCCTCAGACACGTCTCTATACTTTTCATTCACCAATCCCGCAGCCCTGCGCCGGTTTTCCCGCCGGTACCAGAACCACATGAATCCGTAAATGGACGTTCCAAACGCCACCATGCCGAGCGTGACGGCATGGCCCGTGATGTATTTCGGGGCATCACTCCTGGGGCTATGTTACCGCGTTAGCAACCCACCGCTTGAAACCATAAAAGCCAACAAAAGGGAAGAAAAGAAATACTCACTATATGAATGAAGATAGAATACCAGCAACATTACCAGTGGTAAGCTGCAGCCCCGTAGCGGTAGTCCTCTTGCCGTAGCGGGGAGAGTTATTCGGCAGCCAAGCCAGCGGGATACCAACCACAATATACAAGCCCATCGCAACGAGGAAGCAGCCAAAGTAGTGCACGCCCGTCGGCGAGTCAGACAGCAAAACACCATACCCGACGACGCTCAGGATGCCAAATGCAACGCAAAGCAGACCACGCTGCTGCGTCCTGTCTGACACGGTGGCTGCAGCCATGTATGCCGCCGCGCCGAGGAAGTAGCACGGAATGGTGAGCAGCTGCACCTCTGCGGCGGTCCAGGTTCCGAGACCCTGGATAATTGTCGGCAAGAATGTGGAAAAGCCTGTTTTTTATTGAGCCGGTCAGTAAAAACGTCATTCGCGGACACGGGATCAATTAGCCGTGACTCACCGTAAAGCATGGTATCAACACCAAACTGGGCAATCGAAAACGCCCATACCTTCCAGTCGGTAAACGCACTCTTGACGTCGTGAAAGCTAAGATCGCGACTAGACTGGGTGTTTCCATACTCGCGACGGTGTCTCAGCTCCATAAGGGCCTTTTCGTCCTCGTTTAAGAAATACGCCGTGCTCCCCTCATTCGGCAGCGCAAAAAAGGTAATGACACCCAAAACCACGCTCGGCATGCCCTCGATGATGAAAATCCAGCGCCAGCCACTAAAGCCAGCCAGACCAGCCATGTTTCCGATGCCAAACGCCAGCAAGCCACCCAATGCGCCCGCAATCGCCGAACTGACAAACAGGTACCCGATGCGCCGGGCAAGCTCATGCTTGGAGTAAAAGAGGGTCAAATACACCGTCAGCCCCGGGAACAGGCCTGCCTCCAGAATACCGAGAACAAGACGGCAGGCAACAAGGCTCCCAAACGAATTGACCAGGCCGCTCAGCGTCGCAGTGATGCCCCATGTCGTCGAAAGGAGGGCGATCCAGATGCGCGGCGTGAATAGCTTGAGTACAAGGTTGGACGGCACCTCGCAAAGGAGGTACGTCACAAAGAATATGGAGACGGCAATCTGAAACTGGTTGCTCGAGAGGTTGAGATCTTCTTCGAGGCCGTATAGTCGGGCGTTTCCGATGTTGACTCTGGATTTACAAAATAACGCATTAGCTTTACCGTCCCTCTGCGGATGAAACCCAACAAAGAGAGAGATACACTTACCGGTCCACAAACGAAAACAGATACAGCGCCATGACGAGCGGGATAATATACACATCCAACTTCCTCACCAACTTGCGCTCATCCACCCTCGCGGCCTTGGCCTCAAGCTGCTCCCGCGTAGCGGTCGGCCGCATCTGCTCTACCCCTCCCGCCTCGGCAGCGGGAACACTCGACGAGGCACCCATCGTCGGTATAACTCGTTCTTTTTGCTACAGGAAAAAGAAAAAGGACCGGCCTCCTACGGGAGGCTAAGACGTGCTTTGGTCGCACAAAGTTCAAAGGCTATCGCGAACGGATTGTCGGTATCATATGGCGTAGAGTCCGAAGAAGAAGAGGAATGATGTCGGTGATGATACCGTTTCTTTTTTTCTGGGCTGATGAGCCTTATCTTATCCGATTGCGGCGGGCGGTTGGAGAATTTTAGGCTTGGCGGGTCGCTGTCTGGTCGGCCTAGCCGGTTCAAACTGGCATGGTGGCGCCGGGGCAAAATCGGACCACCTCCGACCTGGCACTGCAGACGTAGATGAGGTAACAAAGACGTCAAAGAGGCAACTGTCGTCTGAATCCAGCGTCATTGTGAGTCCGACACTTTTAAAAGAAGGGAGAAAAAGAACGAAACAGGATATGAAATAGAAATGATGGGCTATTCGCATCAGACTTGGTGCAGATCGAATGGCATGCTGCCAGCGGAGTCGCCACCGATTTCACTCCAACCAGAACCCGCGGTGCACACCTCTTTCGCCTGCATCGATACTAGAAGTTGATTACTACACAGATTTCGTAAGCCGTAATCTGGATCGAGTATCAAACTCCCTAAACTGTTTGCTTCACACAGCGACTGGTCCTCTTGCACAAAACCGACACTGTGCTCGCCTACCTTACCGGCACTACGAGGTACAGTACAATTGTTCGTCATACGATTGGCCCGAAAAGGCCAAGCTTTTTCAGGTACCCGCCAGCGCACGTTGCTCGTCTCCACCAAATTCAGGGTCTACGGAGTACATACCGCGGGAACGCGCGGCTCATGTTCAAACGCGCAACGCATAGCAGCAGCGGCAGCAGCACAGTGGTTTTTTCAAGATGGCCTTCATCATCATATTAGGTAGATTCAATATGGTATGTTATATCCTAGTCACACACACTCTCTCCCCAATTTACAGCCCCTGCCATCGCCAACATGCATACGGCAGACATCCCCCAACCAATTCGTTTTATCCAGGCTTCAATTCCAATCCTCGCTGGCCCCAATATCCTGCAAGGCACAGCTATTAAAAAGAAACAAAAAACAGAGAGCCAGCGCAAGAAAAGCCAAACGACGATAATGTAAAAAGGAATGCTTTGTGTGCGGTGCTGTATATACAGTAAAAGACGCTGTCGACTACCGTTGCAACTCCGTCAATTCATGCACGGCTCGCCTGTCGCTTTCAATTATACTGCCATCCTATTTATGAGTAGCCACTCTATCTATAAGACTCCGTAGGCATCTCATAGACAGGGCCGCTCTGATGGCTCATGACTGGTTGGCTGTCAATCTCAGCTGCACTATCGGTGTGCCACTTGTTGGCAGCCGTGTTATCCGCTCCCAGCTCTACGGGCATCGGATGTTGGCCATGTTGAGGAGGCTGTGGTGACGGCGTCGGAACTGGCGCAACATGTCCGCCCGGGCCTGGCGAATTCCTCGAGACAGGAGAGACTGTGTTGCCCCCGACAGCAGTCATGACGTTTTCGCCGCCAGGATGGGGGTGCTCAGGAAGGGAATCCGGTCCTGAGCTTGGGGGTGGCCCTGTCGTCCCGGTGCTTCGGCTGTACGTAGACCCGTACGGATTAGGCTTGGCATAGCCAGCCCGGCCGTCGCCCATGGCCGTGCCACGATAGCCTTCAGGGCTGGTCTTGGACACAGGAGGACGAGCAGCCGCCAGGTAGGCGCCAGTGTTGGACGAGTTGTGAGACATGGGCCGGGCAGAACCGTTGCCAGTGCCGCCTCTGCTTCCCGGGCCGCCAACAGGAACCTCCGAGGCCCCAGCCATCATGTCCGGATCGGCCTTGGGGCGTCGTCGACGACGCATGCAAAAGAAGATGAGCGCACCAATAATAAGCAGTGCGCCAACGCCAACACCAGCACCGATACCAGCCTTGGCTCCCGTAGAAAGACCGTCATCGTTGCCGTCATCGTTGCTAAGGTCGGTCTCACTCGTTTCGGTTGTGACCCCTGTCTCAACAGAAGTCTGAGTCCTGGTCAAGGTGGTGGTGGTAGTTGACTTGGCATTGGCCTGTTTAGTCACCGTGTCAATCGAGGTAACGCTGATGACTTGCAAACTTTTGGAAACGACATCTTGAGAAATAGTAGCGGTAACGGTGTCGGTGCTGGTGCCGCCTCCGTCGGTAACAGTCACGTATTCGGTAATGGTCTCTCGCTTTTGAAAGTTGTTGAGACCGGCCGTTGGGCGGGGGGTCGGGGGTTCGGTCTGGGGAGCGGGAACATTGTCGAAACCTCGTTTAGCATTGCCACTGCCCGTAGTCGTGACTGTCGTGTAAACAGTAGATGTTTCCACATCCGAGTCACTCCTGGTAACGGTGGTGGTAGTGTAAATGGTTGTGGTGCTTTTGACGGTGCTGACAACAGTGCTTCCAACCGTCGTCGATACGGTGGTGGTTTGGACATCGCCTTCGCCAGTAACCGTCGTGGTCAGTGTGGTAGTAGTATCCGATTCATTCGGAGGCGGAGCAGAGGAAGTCTCTTCGGGGGGCTTCGTCGTCGGGTCAGGGTCGGGGGAGGCAGAGCCAGAGGTTTCAGAACCGCCGTCGTCTTGTCGATGGACGAGACGGGATGCTTGGGCAGACCCAAGAAGGGCGCCGAGGGCGAGAGCTAATGGCAATCGCATTGTCGAGTCGACTCAGGCACACGTTCTCGCAAAGCAAATGCCGGGTCGGGCCGCAGCCAGCGGTCGACGATGAAGGGCTCGTTGGGTGGCGAAAATGGGCAGTCGTCGAGAAGTGAGGCCCTTGGTTTACCGAGAGAAGGGGGCTAAGGAGAGTCGGGGTCGAGGCAGTGTCGTACCCAAAAATAGGTGCCGCTGTTTCGCGCGGGAGAAGGGAAAAAAAAAGAATAGGAGAAATAAGGAACAAAAGGGACAAGCGGCGGCTAAAGAAAAAAGGACCAACCCGAATGGGACAAAAAGAGCGATGGTAGTCGAATACCGGGTTCAAGAGAAACAAGACCCTTGGAGATGGCGAGAGAGGGAAAAATACAGGTGGTGATGACAAAGGCGGACACAGAGTCCCGTCAGTCACAGAGAGAGAGAGAAACAGAGGCTTGGCTGGCTGGGAACGAGGTCGAGCTTCCAGCGAGGAAGGGAAAAATGGAGTCTCCGGCGATGCTGGGCAGGGTTTCTTTATGCATCAGTCGGCTGTTGAGTACCTACGGGCGCCGCAGAGGAACCTGCAGACTACCTGCCCTTGCGGCAAGACTGCGTTTGCTAGGGGCGCGCTGACGAGTACCCGTTTCCAACCACCAGGTACCCGAGGAAGGCGGGTACCTCGCACAGTAACAGGTTGAAATTTTGCGGTGGCGACGTAATGCAGCCCCATCGACTGGCATCTGATACGATGGGCGGGCCTTTACTTCTAGGGGCTACCGTTCTTGGGACTCACATGGCACACTGGCGTTGCAGCGCCAAAGGCACGGCAGTCGGACGCTTTGGTGCTCCTTGTAGCCTCTTTGGGCCTAGACGCGGTGGTTTTGTGGCGCCCGCCAGCGTCCCTAAAAATACATTATACGAGGTGTGGTTGCAGAATGCTGGTGGTGTACCGGCCCTCTGGACCAAGCCCTTTTCGGCCGCAGCTGTTTCCTTGGCCAGAGGCCTCTTGATACTGTCGCATGCCATGTTGATAATGCATCCGTTCTCAGAAGCTGTTTTCCTCAAAGAACCTGGATTTTGAGAGAGGGAAGGACGGAGCGCTGCAGGTACGGATGTACAGATTACGAATAGAGGCAGATCGTCTGACAGGGTCTCACTCTGCCCATGCCCATCTCCATCTGCTGGAGCGCCTCCAGGGCCACAGTCATCTTACTTTTGATTAGCAAGCGACACAATCTTTTGAGCTTTTAAGCACTAAATCACTTTCAAAGGAGAAAGAAATAAAAAGGGAAACCCTGCATGTATTGCTGGTTATCAGTCATGATCTTCCCTCTACCAGTCGACAGCTCGGAACATGTACTCGAAAGCTGCGCCCACGAACGATTATGCACAAAAAACAGGGTTGCCAGAGGTGGCAATGCAGCAGCGGGGTCTGACCCTCGAACTGGAGCACCTCAGCGAACCGCCACCAATCCGACTTTATTGAGAACCCGTTCCAGGTCAAGCGCCATCGTCTGGATTGCGTATGCCGTCATCCTTGTCCAGGCTACAGTCTCAGCAAAAAGAATTTTGGCCGTGTGAAAATCTGGCGTTTCCAGTGCAAAGTTAATTGTGCGGGAACGGTAAGCTAACCCTATCTTGCCTTGAACTCGCTCGAAAATCTTGGTTGGAGATGTGCGAATAAGCCACCGCCAACGTGTAGATCTCGGCCTGCCTCGTACCGCACTCGCCGCGGGCCCTTTGTGTGCACCCATCGGCTTCACCCCGGACCTCCCGGAACACCCGTGACCGGAATATTCACCTGCAGGCCTGTAAGAGCGCATAAACAACGTAGCCTAAAAGCGTAACTAGTCTCGTTCCCTGGGGAGCTCTGTGCCTCGCGCTGATAGGTTGCAGCTGATCCTGTCAGCAACAGCCTTGCTACTTGCGTACTAAGCTCTTACGGGCTCGAACCGACAGGTAAACGTCATAGTCTTGTATACGCGCTCCTACGAATTCAAGCCATCAGTCAGAGCTCTCTATGTTACTCTTCCATCGCACAAGGAAACGTATCGAAAAGTCGTCCGTGGCCCTGGATTAAGGATGGAAACAGATCCACACCCATTCATTCTGCAGTACGTCGTACACTACTGTGGGCAGCAGCAGTCGCAAGTGCTGTATTACGCGTATTTCCTTGAGATACACGCAGGTGGCCGCTGTAAAGATCTAGTATTGCTCCCCCTAACTATGATATCAGATCGGGACGCCACCTGCCTTGTGTCATAGATAAAATGTAAGCGTATTCAATTGCTGCTGCAGTTTAATTTAGTAACTTAATAACTTGAATTATGAGAATTGTGCTTTTACAATTGGCCAGCTTCAAGGCTGGCTAGCATAATGTGTTGTCGCCATTGGCCAACATCCTTGCAATACGATTGGCACCAAAATTCCTTCAACAACTCGCGGGGGCATGATCCGAAAAGCTTACTACATGTGACAATTTCCCTTTTCAATTTCTCTAAACACTCTCAAATTTAGATGAGCATAAAGCAGTTCGTAGACTAGAAGGTGGAAGGGTCCAGCCACAGCGCAAATGTACACCAGCAGATATAGGAATTACGAATACGAGCTCAGCACTCAGAAACACCAAGCCAATATTCACAATCTAAAATATGCTTGCAGATAATTACTTACGTCACTGATGTCATTGGGCGCGAATACGAACAGGGAGAAGGCACCAGGGAAGCTACTCGACAACTTGTTGACAAAACGACGAGGAACATGTGCTAACGAAAGACGCCCCCCAATTGCAATCTATGCACGCAGTGATTCCCAGGTAAATAAAGCCCTGTAACGTCGGACCCTTTTTTCATCTGAAAGCAGCCAACGGTTTTCTGCAATTCGCAGCTTGTACTTGGACGTCATGGCTGGCAGCGCCTGTGGAGCGTATTCGTATTCGCATTTGGCCTATATAACCTCTATCGACAGCAGCACCTACAGATTGCAGTTAAAGAATATTAATTTCTGAATTACATCGGACAAATTCCTCCTATTTTTTCAATTTTTGCTTTGGCAGAATACTTTATTCTCATCGACCTGGTAGCGTTGCGGTACAGTCTTGTTACCGGTCCTCGTGCCCCCGATCTCAAACCATTGAATCAAGATGAGCAGTCAAGCGCTTTTGCGAGCCGACGAGGCAAGAGACTCTGCATTTGACAAAGTTCTCCACGGTGTCTCATCAAAAACCCAGGGCGGTGTTCGGGCCATGCTTGGAAAAGACAATGCTGCCCATGCAGCTGCTATGCAAGAGTACTTTCAACACTGGGACAACAAAGATGCCCAAAATGAGACAGAGGATGTTCGACAATCTCGAACAGAAGATTACGCTAGCTTAACAAGACAGTGAGCCTCCATAGAAGCTTGTGCGAGAGAGGTAAATTTGAATGTTGACCGGGCATTAGATACTACAACCTTGCGACCGACTTTTACGAATATGCGTGGGGTGAATCATTTCATTTCTGCCGCTTTGCGTATGGTGAAGCCTTTGATAGAGCAATTGCCCGTCATGAACACTTTCTTGCCAGCCAGGTTGGAATCAAAAGTGGAATGAAGGTTCTCGACGTCGGCTGCGGCGTCGGTGGTCCGGCGAGGGAGATTGTCAAATTTACAGGATGTCATGTTACTGGTCTCAACATCAACGAGTACCAAGTTCAGCGGGCTACTCACTACGCCAAAAAGGAGGGCTTATCTGAACATCTCGATTTTGTCCAGGGCGACTTCATGGTACGCCCACCAACTTAGGCATCATGGTCCGTTGCTAACCTCTCGCGCCCAGAATCTGCCCTTCCCAGACAACTCTTTCGACGCAGTCTACGCCATCGAAGCAACAGTCCACGCACCCAGCCTCAAGGGCGTATACAGCGAGATTCGCCGCGTTCTCAAGCCCGGCGGCATCTTTGGCGTCTACGAGTGGCTCATGACCGACGCCTACGACAACGCCAACCTCGAGCACCGCCGCATCCGCCTCGACATTGAACAAGGAGACGGCATTGCCCAAATGTTTAAAATTTCCGACGGCCTGGATGCGATGCGTGACGCGGGTTTCGAGCTCGAGTACCACGAGGACTTGGCCGCCACTGAAGACGGCGTGGCACCTTGGTATTGGCCCATTGGTAGCGACATTAGCTACGCGCAGAATCTGTGGGATGCGGCGACGGTGTTGCGCATGAACAAGTGGGGGAGAGTCATTGCTCATTCCTTGTTTTGGGTCATGGAAGTTGCTAAGATTGCGCCTGCGGGCACGAAGAAGACTGCTGAGAGTTTGGGGAGAGCCGCTGATGCTTTGGTTGAGGGTGGGCAGAAGAAGCTGTTTACACCCATGTATCTGATGGTCGGAAAGAAGCCTGCTGAGTAGACGGTTAGCTACCAGACTGGCTGTTTCAAGAATATGTTTATTTTTCTGTTTCATTTACTCAAGATATACGGCTTTTATCCCTCGGTGAATTGCCTTTTGAATGATATTGGCTCTCTTGATACCGTCTATATACAACAACAAAAGTAAAACCTACAGACCCACTGCAGGCTTTTAGTTTCCAGACTTGGGCTTATACTGAATCTTGCCGCTACACTTGCCCTTTATACCATCCGGCTCCGCAGCAACAAACTTGCCACTCTGCAGTGATCCCTTGACATTAAAGTGATACCAAACCTCATTCAGCGCACCGCTCCTGCAACGCAGCGTAACCTTGGCGCCGTGCTTCCCCTCCAGCACACTCTGGATCTTGTTGATGTCATACGTCTTGTTCAAAGACGGAGTAATGCCCTCCTCGGCCAACCAATCATACGTCGGCAGGCCCTTGAACAGGTCGACGGTTCGGGCGAAGAAATCGGCAGCCTCCTCGCCAGAGCTGTAGCCTGTGTAGCACGAGGGCTCGAGGGTGCTGATGCACGTGCCGTGCTTGCCCCATTCGTGCTCCCAGAAAGACTCGTCATCGCCCTGGTAGTCTTTCCAGTACTTGTTCATGTATTCGAGGGTGTCTTGGCCATCGTTGGCGTGCAGGATCTCAGTGATGTTGGTGTAAGCACGAGACGAGTCGCAGCGGGATGGGTAGGTGCCGTCGCAGTTGTCAGGCCACAGGCCATGGATGGTCCAAGAATCTATTTAAGATGGGTTAGTAAGTATATGTTGGGTAAGATTCGACTTGGTGACTTACCCTTGGGACCGGTTGCGGGATCAGTGTCCCAGAACTGCGTCAGAAGAAGCTGCCCACTAGCAATAAAGCAGCAAGTGTCTGCAACGGCAGTATCATTGTGGCACGACAAGGGAATGTCAGCAGGGCAGCTCTTGGGGTCACCGGCTACGGCGGCCGTAGCCAAAGCCAGAAGTGGAAGAGTGTAAATCATGATGGGCTATGATTTTACTCTGCACTCCGAAGCCGACAGTTATCGGCGACGAATGCCCGTTCTTATATCTGTACAGAGATCTAGCCTCCAGCAAAAAGAAGGTTAATGCTAGTCATCGGCGCCGTCCGTCTGACCATTTCACAAACCGGCACAATTCACCCGAAATATGACCACGCGCCTGCCAAACGTGGCAAGATGGCAGACTTCATTGGCCGGTCCCGCCAGGCTGAATCAGAAGGTAACATCGCAAGATGGGGTAAATCTATGGGCCAAAGCTATAGTTTCGGGCGGGCCTTTTACTCTGAATGGACAATTTACATGTCGCTCTTTGAATACGCAGGATAATACTACGGGTCCTTTTGATCGGGCCACCTGAGCAACAAGTGCAGTCTTATTGTTTCGGGCTTTTTAGTTGGCTCACACCGTGGCGGCTGGATGTGAGGCTTCTGCACCAAACCAGGCTTCTAGCCCCCTGAAATAAGCAGGGCCGAGCCAATGGCAGGCTAGAGCGGCGCGTGAAAGCGATCGGCAGAGCGCTGATGCAGATCCTAGCGCCCTTTTCAGGCACTATCACCGGGTTCACAGCGGGGGAGCTGTTACAAGTGTGGTAGATCATCGGTGCCGAAAGTGTAAGTTTGCAGCTGATGTTGTATCCGCATAGACAAAGGTTCCAGCCCGAATAAGTAGCTTTTCTGAATGGTCATTCATGCGATTGGATAAACGGTTCTCGGATCACAAGGTTCAGCTCAAGATTATCTCTTGTTTCTCCGTGTCGCGGTCTTGTCCGACAAATCCACAGCGGGTTAATACTGCCGGCACACCGATGTTCCAGAACGCTTTTATTACCATAAGACGGCCAAACTATTGTACCACATGAGACAAAGCTGATGTGGAAAAGGCCAGATTTCTATTTCGTTGTCTTTACATTTTTCTGTGCAGTGTACTTGCCAGAGAACTTGATCCAAGGTGAGCAATGTAATTTATGTAACGTGCCTTGTTATAGACGAATGGCAAGGGCTGGATAGTAAAAATCCGGTTCTCCTGGCCAAAAGGATAAGATTCGAAATATTACTCTAGCAGAGACTCTTCAAACGGAAACTTGGATAATAATTCAATGCCAGTCTCCGTTACAAGCACTTGCTGTTCAAGCTTCACGCCTTGCGAGCCCCCCTCTTCGCCAATATAGCTCTCGACACAAAGAACCATACCTGCTTCAATAACACCATCATAGCCAGCATCAGGAAAATCACCACGATGATACAAAAAGGGATACTCTCCCGTCATGCCGCATCCATGTGCTGAGAGAAAATAGCGATTGGCGTAAAACCTATTCGGGATATCCCACGCGTTTTCAGCGTACTCGCGAAAAGTCATGCCAGCTCGCAAGATGCTCATGTTATGATGTACCTGCTCATATGCGAACTTATACAGCTCCCTCTGCTCGGCACTCGGTGTGTCAGGCCCAGAGTGAAAAGTCCGCGAAAAGTCCGAGTAGTATCCATGGCAGCCAACGACATCAGTATCGAGTGCGACGAGCTCGTTTTGCTGGATTTTGTTGTTTGCGGATTCCTGGTACCATGGATTCGTTCTCTGACCGGCACTTAGCAGACGAGTCTCGAAATAATCACCATTTTGCTCAATAACTGATTTGTGCATCACCGCCCAGAGCTCATTCTCAGTGAGACCGGGCAGGATGGCATCGCGCAGTTTGCCGACCGCAACCTCGGTGGCGCGCAGCGATGCAATTATACACTTGACCTCTTCTGGAGATTTAACGGCCCGGGCCAGTTCCACAGGTCTCTGGGCGTCGACTATATTAAGACCAAAGTCCCTTAGGGCAATGGCGGCATTGGCATTGATGCGCTCCAGACCAAGCGTTGCATTCTGCTTGCCAACGAGTTCAGTAACTAGCTGAGCCATCTCTGCCGCCCATCTCTTTTCCTTTTCATCTATATTTGGTCCGGCTGCGACGAAGCTGGCCGTCTTTGCAGGTCGGACTTCGTCCACAGTGTCGTATCCGTCGGCAAGGTGAAGAGCACCAGTGAACTCGAACATAATGGAGCGATTCGCAGTGAGAAGCAAGTAGCGGGATGGTGCATTGCGCATAGAGTATACCAGCATATTGCGAGTGCCAGTTGCATAACGAATATTGATGGGATCAGAAAGGATAACTGCGTCCACGCCGTATTGCGCCATCTGGCTCCGGACTCGGCCCAGGCGGTAGAGCCGAACAGCCTGGAGATCGATGCCTTCGCTCTCGGGTGCTCGGTCCAGAAGCGCGAGACCGGTGAGGTCTGTTCTTTCCGCATGCCAGTCAAAATTGCCCATCTTCTTTGGCTTGTGCTGTTGGTTCAGTCACGATGGAAATGATCAGCTCGGTGCGAATGAATATAGGACTTGAGCGCACTCAGAACACGGTAGAGTAGAAAGGTAGATGTTGATAAACGACGCAAGAGCCCATACGATTGGCGACAGAGCAGTATTCAATCTAATCCGGATGCGTGACTAACAAAACGCTTATGCGGGTTGATGTGCTCTGTCGTCATTCCTGCGCCTTTTCTGCACGTGGCGGAGAGCTGCTCTGGTCTGTATCGTGCAATGTAAGTGGCTGCGATCTCGTTGCACTATACCTTGAATCCTGGCCGTTTGAGAAACCCGAATGGTGAAGGGGCCTTATCTAAACGATTTCGGTTGAAATTACTTACATTAAGCAACAAGCTTCTTCTTCGCCTATGATGTCAAGGTCAAGCTGAGCCTGGTTACGCCCGGCTGACAAACGCCACTGTACTAACCAAGAATGCCTCCTAATGACAAAGTTGTGTCCAAGGCAGCTCTACAGCACCAGCAGTGTACTACAAAAAAAGAACAAGGACAAAAAAATCATTCGAATCCAAAACTCCAAAGCATCGAGAGCTTTCTTCTAATTACAGCATCGCGACACAATTGCTCGCTGCCTAAGCCGCTAAGTCGTTGCCTAGTATAAGCGACTAGCCAGCCTAGCCCCCCCCGTCGTTGGTCTCGCCAACAGAGGGCTTCCCCGTTACATCAACCCCAACACCAGCAACCTGTCGACACCATTAATACGACCCTACATAGTCGGAACTATAGCCAAATCACAGTCAATTTAAACCATGTCTTCAATCAGCATACGCAAGGCCACTTCAAGTGACGTGCCCGCAATGGTAGCCATTGACACCGCCTGTTTCCAGGACACACCCTTCCGGCAGGCCATGTTCCCCCAAGACAGGCGCATCAAGCCTGGCGTGCAAGATCAAACAGATTTCTTCATTACTCAGCTTCATTCTGCCACAGGCGACCCCAACTCGGGCTGTATTGTTGCCATTGACACGGCTCACGACGGCCAAGAGACCATTGCTGGATACGCCTTGTGGATGCCGCCCAGTCCAACGCCCAGCAAAGAGAAAGAAGAGCGACAAGAGGAGACAAACGCAGCAAAAGCTACCAATGATTCCAATGGGCGCGCAAAAGAGCTAGAAAGGCCACAGATTCCGTCCTGCATAGACATGGATGCCGTAACACGCGGCAATCAAGCAGTCTCGGACCTGCTAGAAGAAGCAAAGCCGTCGTTTAACGGCAAATCCAAAGAAACGATGTGGAGTGAGTTGAATCATAGTACTAGATTCTGGATTTATACGCTTACACACACGTCGTACGTAGCCCTCAACGCAATTGGAGTCGACACCAAATACCGCAGAAAAGGCATCGGCCAAAAACTCTGCCAATGGGGCATCGACAAGGCTGCCACTGCAAAACAGGACATTTGGCTGATTGCGACGGATTCAGGACGGCGTCTCTATGATTCTGTCGGGTTCAATATGATTTGTGAAGGAGAAAGGTGCGGCGAGCCGCAGTTTGTCATGCTCAAAATGTATAATGAGTAATAGCCATTCTATTCTACCAAGAGAGTCCAATGTCGAAAAAGCAACTATTGGGACACTTTATAGGCTCATTTCTATCCCATATCCGCCTACACTACCAAAATTAAATACTTTTTCAAAAACTGAAATATAAAATAATAACAAACTATAAGTATTGCGTCCGGCGCAAGTATTCATGCGATATAAACCCGGCTACGCGACACAGCGGCCGTAAGCAGCCTCTAGAAATTCTCCTTGCCCCAGACAAACGAAAACCTAAAGATTTAATTAGCAACCCTGCTGACCATCTCAAACTTAAGGCATCAGTAAGAAAAACATACCCAGGTTCCGAATACTTGTTGCAGTGTACGTGCAACGCACTCCCCAATCCCTTGGGTCCGCAAAAGAACACACCCGCCTCACCAGGACTATGCAGCTTCCTAATACCCCTAAATATCATATCCCAATTGGGCCGTCCAAAGTTGGTCGGGCTCCTCAGTCCCGTTACGGCATCCGTGTCGGCATTCGCATCATTAATCATAATGTTTGTCGCATCGTCGGCCTTGATCTTGGCTGTAAGATATGTGTGAATCTCGATGCGGTGCTCAACATCCTGCGCCTCAACGGCCATGAGCAGCGAACGGAACCACTCAAATGAGCCAAAGTCGCGACATATCCAGAAAAAGTACACTTTGCTCAGCCGCGTCTTTGTGCGTGGGTAGTTCATCCGGTACCAGATAGACTTCAGAATGGAGGCGAATGGGGTCACACCGATACCTGCGCCGACCAAGATGGCGACTTCGTGCTTAAAGACATCTTCAGAAGCTGATCCAAATGGACCATCAACATACACGCGCGGCAATACCCGTCGAAGAGCTGGGTCGACGCCGTTACTTGGATCTGTTGCCTCAACGCCAACAACTTTGCTCGTATCGCCCTTTTTGCCCCATTCACAACCAAGAGCGCCCGAGACAGCCATGGTAAAGTCACCCTGGCAGCGCATATGGATGGAAATGTAATCCTCCTCGGGCGCACTAGTCAACGTAAACGGATGATATTGCCACAGCGAGACAGCCGGGCAGCAGAAGAAGATGTACTGGCCCGCCCTCGTCTTTGTGTTTTCCTTCTTGATCTGAATCTCGCAGACGTTGCTCGGATGCTGAATGACCTTGGAAATGTACGTCTTGTGCCGTCCTCGAACTTCTCGCGCAACTCGCTCGGCAAGGTAGATGAAGCCGCCATACATCCAATACTGCCAAAAGACACCAATCGCCGAAGCACCGATGCCGGAGCAAAACGGCGCAACGTCGGGCTGAATCATGCAAAACGCACCATGCAGCGACCAGAAGAAGAAGAAAATGATAAACATGTGGTGCGTATACCAGAATCGCTCATAGTTTGCCCGGCGCGGCTTCTCGATGGACGTGACCACCATGCCCATGAGGGCCAGCAGCATCACGTAGCCGGACCAGCCAGGTCCCGAAGCAAAGTTGGCGAGCAGCCAGCCGTAGAAGCCGAGCTTGTTCTTGGCAGCGACTTGGGCAAAGTTGTTCCAGTGAGCAATGGTGTGCACCCAGGACCAAAACACAATGGACCACGCGGTGGTGATGTGGAAGGTGATGTTCTTGTCAAACTGGACGATGCCGTTGAGCGGCGTCTGGCGGAGCAGCGAGATGAGCGTTCGGCACACGGGGAAGAGGATGATGCCGACGTCGACGTGTAGTACCAGGGCGGAAGCGCGGGCTACGGTAAAGGTGAAGCCAAAGATGTCGCGAGCGCCTTTGAGGCTGTCTTTGAGGCCGTAATGGACGCAGCCAAAAGCGAAGATGAGGGCGTGCGCAATGACAAAGATAAAGACAAAGCTGCCACAGTTAGCAAATGTTATGTTCGAGAAGACGTTGCATACGCACAATCTTCGATATCCCTCGTTAATCATCCAGCGATCAAACTTTTCTCTTGACGTGAGGTCCTGCTGCTTCTCCTGTGTCATTTCGCCCGTCATGAGCATCCTGGTCAACGGCGTCCATCTTGACCGCTCCGGACGCTCATAGCCCCCAAATTTGTCCATTTTTGATCTGATAAAGCCGCGTGTTATTCAACGGCTATAATGCGCCTCAATCGGGCCCGCGCTGCAGCCCGCTCCGGCAAGGTCGTCTCTTTTCGGTGAAGGTGCGAAAGTAGCTGTTTGATAGCAGGTAATCCTTCAGTCCGGTTGAATATTTAGTTCCAAATTCGAGGTAAAATACGCCAGCGTTTTCGAACTCCTCAATATTTTTGCTCTGCATATGCGAATTGTTAGTGTTTCTTCCTATGATATAGTCTGTTACGAGGTCATACCAAGATAACGAATGAAGTTGGATTAAAAGAAGAAAGTCGTACTCGGCAAAATCAAGAAACTCAAATCCAAAAAGTAAGACATAGGAACTTGAAAAAAAGGGAAAAGGAAGAGCAATAGGTCCAAAAGAAGGAGGCCATAAACAGAAACACAGGCCGCAGCACCAAAAGGCACCCCCGTCGCAATAGGGCACCGCACCATTAAGAGACGTTTGAGGACAGTGGCCACAGAACCCATGCAGCGGCTCCGAAACGAGTGACGTTTGAGCAGGTATAGCAGTTTTCCGCGGGTGGGATTGCAGGCGAGGCCCTCCTGGGGTCTGGCCGGCTGCGCTCGGTCATGGAGCTGTGATGGTTTGGGCTTCAGTGTGGTGGAGGTTTGTAATTTGAGGGAGAAGAACGGAAATAAACGGAATCTGCTTAGTTCCTCTTGAATTTTTGTAAAATTATCTCTATTTTTACGACATTTTTGAATATTTCTTTCCAACATATTTCTTAGAGTATACTGCACAGGTAATTGATGTAGCCATGGTATATGCCGTATTAGTACATAGAGCCCCTTGAAGCAGACTCTCAAACACGACGCCAAGCATCACCATGCAAGCCTCATATCGCCAGCACCACCAACACAGAACGCCTCACTCTTCCTCTTTTCCGTACTAAACAATTACTACAAAACCAAACTGTAGACTGCTCACTTTTTACTAAATAATATATTATCTAAAGCAACAAAGCCATACAATATTCACAAAAAAATTACACGTCCACTCCCCCGTTTACAGCCCCATCACCAAAACCCATCAATCCTGAAACAAGCTGCAACACCCACCGTCACGCCTCACCGTCCCCCCTTTCAAAACTGCCCCCATGCGACTTTGACTACATACACTAATTACACTACATTCTCTGCCCCAAATCCCGCGGATGGGCAACAATCTGGGAATAAACCCATAATTACAGCAAATCAATCTCACACAATCTAATACCCGCGGGAGCCCGGGTCCAAGCCCGGTTCCGAAACATCCTCGTTTCCCATTTTGCCCTTTATCACGGCCCCAATACGCCACCTATACAAAGAACAAATGGTCTGATGTCGATACTTGACTTGTTTTGGCGCCACGGGCTGATCCGGCAAGGTAATGCCGAGCCAACGAAACCCAACACCACATGCCCACATGGCATACACACTAATTACTACGGGGGATTCAAGACTGTTGTTGTTTCCTCTTACTTTCCCTTTGGTTCGAGTACTTGCCGTGTGAGCCGAACAAATGAGTTTCGAGTTATCGGCCCCTTTTGCGTCATGTCAATGTGAGCTGATACTAGAGGTTGATTGTATAATACGACGCTATGCTATTGAATAGGAGGCGTTGCTGGGTGGTGTGATTGCCTTGCATTTCTCGGAATATTTGCACAAGTCCGTGTTCCAACCTGCCGAGTAAATCCGTAAATCTCAGGCACTAGACGGCAACATCTTTTTTCAGTGCCGCCAAACAACTTTCGAAACAATCGAATTCCATCACACTCACACTCATACATTTCACATCAAGAGCCGTCAGATTGTATAACCAGTAACGCCAGAGTGCATGGTATCCTTGGTATTTGCTATGTCTGTCTAGTCGGTCTAGTCTGTCTCTCATCCCGGCCGGCCATTATCACCCGTCTCCGAGATATATCTCATAGACAGCAGGCTGGCTCTGCGCCACAGCAAATCGGCCGGGGCTATGCACCTTCCATGCACCATGCTCCTACCATGCTAAAGCAATGCCGCGCCAGATATCCTACGCCGTTATTGTGCAACAGAAGACGAATTTCACCATGCGCCCAACAATCTGTTCCCCTCGCCTTCGTTCCTCCGCTATGCTACCACGCTGCCCTCTAGGCTCCTTCCTCCTACCGTCCCCTTGCATCGTACGTCGCATATCAAAGGTTCAAAAAGCCGCGTTTTGTGACTCGAACCTTTTAGACGGCGTACTTGCGCGTCCACTCACGTGCCGTCGCCTCGTATCGTGGTCGGTCGGTCTTGTACACGTGTGCAATCTCGGGTACAAGAGGGTCGTCAGGATTGGGGTCTGTCAGCATCGAGCAGATGGACAGTAGGACTGTGTAGCATCAATTTGTCAGCAACTCTTCGCAACATAGTCAGTATGAGGACGTCAAGCATACCTTTGGAAATGGTCAACGCGGGGCTCCACTGGTCTCGCAGAATGTCTAGGCAGATGCTGCCGTTGGAGTTGATATTAGGGTGGTAGATGCGGGTTGTGAAGTTGACCTTGGGAGGCTTGAAGGGGTAGTCAGTAGGGAAGTGGATGGCGAGGAAGAATACACCGCCAGAGTATGGGGAGTCACCCTAAAACGAGAGTCAGTATATTTTGGTTTCGTCTGGACAAGTCGCTGAATGATTGTTTTGCAAAAGAGGCGGGTTCGATACCATCGTCCGGCTCTACCGCAAGGCGTTCGACAGCGAAGGTGGCATATGACAAGAGGTACTCACAGGTCCCATGATTGTGGCTTGCCAGTGGAACTATCACGAACAAGTCAGCATTTGATTAAAAATAAAATACAGCAGATGCAGCAACGGCGCCGATGGCCCAAGTCACGGCACAGACAACCCGGATGGGCTGCCTTTGGTGACGAGGTTGCAAGGGCGCCGGAGCCCAATAGGAAAAAAATGAACATACCAAATCTTCACCAACCGGGCCGGCCGAGCAAGAAGATGGAGGGTCTCTGTAGGCACATAGTCAGTAAACCGAACGGCAACAGTCACAAAAAAAATTCGTCACAGCCGCCAAAGCCATCGTCTCGCCAGCCAAAGGGCCATCAAGAGCGTCATCTTGCCATCTGCAAGGTGCCATGTTGCCTCAAGGGACCCCGCTCCCCTTGGGCCCCACTGACTTTTGCAGCGCAAAACACTCAACCTGCCCTCCCCTTTGGTGGCCAGCAAGACGAGACGACGGACGGCGGGCGCGGCGACAAACGGAAAAGGAGAGCGAGTAGACGGAGGGAATATTTACCGGCCGAGATCAGTGAGTTCCTTGTTAATGCGCTTAAGAGCCATTTCGAGCGGTTATGTGTGTGTGTGTGGTGAGTATATGTGTGTGTGAGAGGTGTCGGTGGACGGAAATGTGTTTTTGGTGTTTGTAGGAGCGAAATCGCAGGCCGAGTCTGCCAGTGGCACGATGGGTTAGTTTCCGTGGGCGGTGGGCACAGAGTTTGGTTGCCCGCCAGCCAGTGGGCGCCCGCCGCGACTCGAGTAAGAAGAATAGTGGGCGGCCCAGGGCGGGTAATGGGCAGGAAAATGGTGGCAATGACGCACCTGGAGACGCCGGAACGATGACGAAGTTCTTGTTCAAATCGCACGGAAATCGGCGAGAGATGGCGGCGAAAAAACGGGAGTCAAGGTGTCGCTTGAGCTAACGTGCGCTCAGAAGAAGAATGAAAGGAGAAAAGGGTGTTTATACTGATTCGGTTCGAGTACAGAAGAGGTTTCAACAGAACAAGACGTCCTCGGTCGATTCAGAGAAAAGGGCTGGCTGCGATTCAGTGAATAGCCAGACTAGGTACGGTCTAGAGAGAGAGGCTAGAAGGGCAGGATTTTGGAGGGGAAATGCCCTCCGTAATATGTAATCCGCCGCCTCTCGCCGCACAGGCAGGGCCCAGCAGGCAAAGGGTGGGAAAGCACAGCCCGAAAACTCAGGTTTTGCCCAAGATGGGGCGCTTCACCTGGGCCTCAGCCAGTGAGGTCGTTGGCCAGCTGCCCGCCAGCTGGCAGCCAGTCAGTCACAGTCACCGCCACCCGACCTGCTTCAAGGTTGGCTGCTGAGGCGGAGCCCCCGGTCTCTTTCACCGACGTGGTACAAGGCACACTAACAATTTTCCACCATTTACCGCAGCTCTTGGTGATAGTCCAATTTGAACCCCGCACCCCCCCCCATTGGGCCGTTTGCCTCAGTTAGTGCCTACCTAGCTATTGGGCAACAACTGAGAATTGCCAAACGCTTCGGTCGACTTCGATGCCACCGGCGGCGCTACCACACACTTCACTCGGCACCCAAATGCCAATGCCGGACACTGGTCGGCATGGTGCCTCACTTTCACTTGAGGCGAATGAATGACCCCTTGTTCGTTCTTGACAAATGCTCATCTAATCCTTGCGGTTTTCGACTCTGATTCGGCATGTTTCTAAAGAAGCCTGCATTTTTCTTTTAATCATCCTTCAGGTTCGTTCCATTGGCAAAGCATTCACTCATTGGCCCGGCCGTTTGCTTTGCCGCGCGCCACTGTAGGTACCAAGCACACGGCCCCAGTTTGTAGATGCAAGCCGCGGCGCTTCCGATCAGCCCCGGCCAACCGATTACTACGTGCCCGACGTCGCCACCATGGCTTTGCCGTATTTGCTGCTACGTTAATATAGAAAATATCAAAATAAAATCACGTAAAACAAACGTCTTGTTTGGGCCATTGTTTTTCCTTTATGTGTCTTTTCAAACATTTCTATTTTACTACAATGTCAAAAAACATGTCGCTCAGCAAATGCCCAAACAGGTATCATGACTGTGTCCGGCGCAACCGTCGCGTGACTCTGCACCCCAGACCTCGTGCCTTGTCCTCTTCAGCCTTCAATTTTCATCCCCCTTTGACCTTTATTCTATCTAAACAAACGCCTGAATTCCAGTAATGGCTCGGCCCAAAATCAAGCCTGTAAATGCAAATGGTTAGCAAGCTTCATCAAAGCCCAAAGCTCATCACGGCTTCTGGCTGGGGTGGCTTACCGTGAATGTCGCTCTGACCCTCATATGTTTGGGTCACAAACAGGTTAGCAACGTGGCGGCCAATGCCGTACTCATCACTGACAGCGTTGCCTCCGAAAATCTCCTGCAGAACACGGGCGTTGCGGAGAGCAGTATCGCAGTTCTGTCTCTTGACCATGCTAATCATCTCAGGTGTACACTTGCCCTCATCTTTGAGGCGGCCGACCTGCACGGAAGCCAGCATGCCGTAGGCGCAGTCCGTGGAAGCATCTGCAAGCTTCTTCTGAACCAGCTGGTAGCGCGCCAGAGGATTTCCCTTGAACTGCTTGCGCTCCAGGGCATATGTGCGCGCGCGGGCAATGCAGTCCTCCAGCGCGCCCATGACGCCAAACGAGATGCCGAAACGAGCACTGTTGAGGCAAGTGAATGGTCCCTTGAGGCCCTCAACGTCGGGAAACATGTTCTCGGCCGGGACAGGGCAGTCATCCAGCTGGATCATACCGGTGATGGAGGCGCGGAGACCGTTCTTATCCTTGATGGCTGGCGTGGCGAGTGTGCCGGCGGGGCAGTCCTTTCGCTCGACAAGGAAACCGCGAATCTTTCCCGTCTCCTCCAGCTTGGCCCAGACCATGAGAACATCGGCAATCGGGCTGTTGGTGATCCATGTCTTGGCGCCGCTCAGGGAGTAGTAGCCCTTCTTGGTGGGATGGGGGCGGGCGACAGCCTCCATGCTGCCGGGATCACTGCCGTGGTTGGGCTCCGTCAGACCAAAGGCGCCGAGAAGCTTGCCCTTGGCCATTTCGGGGAGGAACCTCTCCTTTTGCTCCTGAGTACCAAACTCGTAGATGCCACCCATGACTAGGGACGATTGGACCGACATGCCCGATCGGTAGCCACTGTCAACACGCTCCACGGCACGGGTGATGAGACCGCTGGCGACGCTGGAGACACCAGCGCAGCCGTAGCCGTCAATGGTGGCGCCGAGCAGGCCAAGCTCGCCCATCTCTTCCAAAATCTTGGGGTCATAGTGCTCATCGCGGTAAGCCTCTGTTTTAGGTTAGCAGGGCAACATGGCATGACGTCGGGGTATGTGGGCTGCAATGCATACGTAGAACTCGGGGCAGCATGCGGTCCTGGCAATAACGCTCTGCAGTCTCGCCAATGGCAAGTTCCTCCTCCGTAAATAGGTTCTTGGAAGCAAGAGGGTCCTCCCAGTTGAATACAGGGCCAGATGATGATGCGAAGCTGCGAACAGCTGCGGGGCGAAGGGCCGCCGCGGTCTTGGGGAGGGTTCTTAGCACGGGACGGAACATTGTGGCGGGATGTATTAAGAACAGGAGAGAGGTAAGAGAAAAGAGGGTTATGAGGGACCAAGGCTAAGTGGAAAGGAAGGCAAGGATTATATGAGATGGAGATGTAAGTGTGTGGTGTAAGTGATGAAAGACGTAGTGGTGTAAGTGTGAGGTTGAAGGAAGAATGTTTTGTTGTAGTAGCCGAGTCGGCTTCTTGGAAAAGCGAGGTCGGTTGCGCGGGGGCCCCACAGCCGCCAGGCCACAGGCCACCTGGGTCGTTTGGTACCGACGAAATCCGCCCTGAGCCAGCGCCATGCTGGCCCTTAACCCGCAGTAAACACTCCACAAAATAGGGGAGAAGGCCACCTGGAAACCGCCTCTTGCTCCGGGGTTTTCGGGCGGGTCGGAGCAGCGAGCCAATGGCGCGTGAAGCAAGGCACTCCGGAGCGGACCGTAGGTGCTGCGAGACGGCATCTCTCGGCCGCCGGGGGCTTTGCTTGTGAATTAGGCATGGAACCGTCGTCCGGACGGCATCAATACGGAACGGACAGCGGCCGATCGGGTGTCTGCTCCGGGGAGTCTTGGTTGGGGAAAACACATGTCATTTGCTGCAATGTGGTTGATTGAATAGATTGTAAATCGGTGGACTGGGTCCGAGGCCACTAGGCGACTTCATCTTGCACAGGTCGAGTACATATGTGATATTTGCCTCACGAGGATGCCTAGGTATCCGTCCACTTCCGCCCAACATCAAATAGTAGCATCTTGACGCTCTTTTTGCCTGGCTCCTGTGCTCAGCCGATCCAACTCTTCAGTTGCCATGAGCATTCCTGCCATAAGTAGTGACTTTGTCCCTTGGCTTTCCAACGGCGTATAAAAGAGAGGGCTGGCATCCTCTGAGGACGAGTCGATCTGGGTTGACTCTCGCACGCGACGACGCCATTGAGGATCCTGAGAACTCAGGAGTCTTGGTTGCGAATGGCAGGATAAACCATGGTCGTGAGACTTTTCCCAGGCGCGCTTGGGTCGCATCTTTTGCCATAACCGGTCCTTTAGACTCGGTGGCGTACCAGGCAACGATTGAGACGCTCGCCGGCCGTTACGTCGAAGTGATCGGTGCCCGCGAGATACTTTCTTTGGCCCTGTCAGATATACATGAACTGACAACTCCAAAATGTGCATAGGGCTTACCTTATCGCTGCTCCGAAAGTCAGTTCGGCTCTTGTCGAGGAGCGATATATCATTCGTGGACCTATTGTGGTTGCTTGTCCGCTGCCATCGTTGTCTGTCTGTGGTAAGGCATCGTTCCCCCGACTTGCCGCCAATACACTCTGTTTCTGCGGCTTTTCCAGGGGCAGTTATGCCATGTGACAATGAATTGTTAGTATATTGGTCTGCCGCACGGAAAGGTTCGGTGCTAGGCATGATGTCGGACGAGGAAAATGGATACAAGGATGGCGGCAGTAGGAGAGGTCGGGTCGTCACAGTGAGATCGTAGTAGGTATTGTCAAGGTCTATTTAAACAACGTTTGATACTATATACAGGTCTATAGATGGCTTCCATCAAGGGAAAGATGGCGACGGGATAGGGACAAGCATGTGCCTCGTACCTGCCACAGTCGTATACTCGGAGATGTAGCTGAGACAAGCTTTATTCCCGTCAGTACGTGCCTCCTCGGCATTATATTGACGTGGAGTATCTCCTTTCTGTCTGTTTTCGTTTGCTTCTTTTTGCTTCATTTATCTGTTTATTAGAAAAAATATTTAAAAAAAAATTTATAACTTTCTACCGTTTTTAGTCCCAATCTTCAACGACCAACGCTAAGATAATGTGGTGGCACAGTCCAACCTGCGACACAGTTGTTTTCACCGCTGTTACAGACGTTCAATGCACATCCCTCTGAACACACACGACTGCAGTGCAGCGTGGCGTTTGGAGACTGTGCCACTGCACGCTGGACTCGAGGATTTTAGTCGCTGCGAAGGGACATTCAGGAATGCAGAGGTTATCCATAGCTGGGCATGCTGGTCACGGCCGGTGGACTCTAAGTGGCCTCTATATGTCAGCCTACAGCGCTTAGCCTAGTAGGAGTTTGCAATAGAATGAATTAGTTGGTGTACCAAGAACAGAACACCTGTTAATACAGGGATTTTTATTAGCCAACTGGCATGCTCAGGAATGACGGCAATTGTGTGCGACGGAGCGTCGAGGCATGACCTTGCGTCGTGGCTATGCATCATGTATCAGTACACGCAGCCAACGCACAGGCATGCCAGACATGGCATCCAAGGCCAAGGATAGTGTGCTTGGTCAATGTAGGAATTTTTCCTGTACTTTCTTTTTTTTTTTTTCTTTTGAAAGGTATCAAGGCCGCCAGCCAAACAAGAGGTACCCAATGGCCCCTACAAAAGCTGCAATGTTCTTGGAGCCTGACATTACATCACTCCATCTTGTGAAGAGGGATTCGGCATTGCAATACTTTTTGTCTTCGTAAATAGTACAGTGACCTCCGCGAATAACTACAATAAACATTGCTGCCAATCATTTCACAGTGGCAACTCTCCAGCCGTCTATCGCGGCCGAGTGCAAATCACCACGTCGTGACACGCAACATCCAGCCAATGCACGTACGTCACCAACCCTCTGCCATTTTGATGGGCACTGGCTCTGCTACTGGCACGTCTGCCCCTAACGCAACCCCACTGGCGCCCAAACTAGTGGACGGCAACGCCTGCAGCGTGGGGCCTTGAAGGCTTCAATTGGCCCAACCAGCGTCCAAAGATCCCCTGTGCGAGGCCCCGCAGGCGCGCTGTGCCAGGTTTAGCGTGTCCTGCCCGGCTGGTCTGCGCAGGCAGTCCTGGCCGGGGACCTTTGCACCGCCCGGTGCGGACTGCTGCTACTGGCTGGGTCGTCAGCGAAGCTTCATTTTAGTTTTGACCCAAACGCTTGGCTCGTAACCGCCCCAGGACACAATACCAACAGCACAACACAACACCACGGCCACCATCGCGGCGACCGGCGAACTATCGCCACTTTCCTTACTCTCGCCCATCGGACGAAGCTTCACCATATGGCCTTGAATTAGCATCATCAGCCGCCGAATCGTTTGTACTCGTTAGAGCCGCACCCACCCGTCTGTTTGGACATTTCGTAGTTGCACCCAGACTCCAATCACGGCCCTCGACCACGCTCCTACCGACTCTGCAGCCCGGCCGACTCGATCTTCTACATGCAGCTGTTCCGCATCTCTTGCTCCTTCATTGTCGCCCGCTTCAGCTACAGCAGTGGATTGCCTTGACCGGCCTTCCCTGTGCCGCGGCGAAGCAATCGCAACATTTTGAGCCTGTCGACGCAATCTGGTCCGCTGCGCTGCGAGCTTCTAGGCATTGGGGTATAGTGCTGTCGGCATACAGGATAGCCTTCCTGCTCTCTTTGTCCCGCCTTCACTTTGCCAGCCTGGTAGACAAGCATTTGTCTGCTGGCAGCTCGAGCCCTTTGTTGCCACGCCTTTTCGCCTGCGCGCAATGCCCTCATTTCTTACCGAAGACAACGCGCCAGTCACCTCAACCCCCCTGAGTCTGCTTGAACTGGATTCAAATAGCCAGAGTGCTCTCCCTTCTCAAAAACACGCTACGAATGGCGATGCAATAGACCCTCCTCATTCCGTCACGACCCCCGACTGCTTTGACGGAAGCTCCGCAATATCAACACACGACTCCGACCTGTCTGCTACAAACCCAATGCCCGCGAACGAAGGAGGTAATGGAACGCGGCCAACTAGTATGAACTCCTATACCAACGGCACTAGCCTGAATGCCGGCGATGACTCCCACGAGCCGTCCGTCGCCGCCAACACACAGCCGAATGGCAAAACGACCCTGCCAGATCGAACAGCACCCGCTCGAGAGTCTTCGGAGAGCCAACAAACACCTTCAAACGGCTCGCCGCCAGAGGTCCATCGCAAAGGTCTCGTGTCGTCGGCTCCGCGTTTTCCACCGCCAAATGCTCCCACCTCCAACCCCACCGCCGCGCGCCCAAGCAACGAGTCGTATACGGCTTTGCAGGCTGACTCGGAGAGCAACAAGTCGAGAACAGCGTCCATCACGCCTACACCCCAACAGGGCGAGCTATTGCCGCCAAAACCTTCACCTCACCGCTTCTCATCCCCTCCAGCATATCAACCCGGCAACAGCAACCTCAACTCTTCTCCGTCCGGCCATCTGCTACCGCCGGGGCATCCACAAAGCCTTAAGCAGCGGCATACCCTTGAAGTTCCCAAGCCAGGGCGTCCTTCTAAAGATGGCATGGATACTGCACAAGCCAGCGGTAGATACTCCCCGACCGCTGCACCTTCCGGAGCCAGGCGAACCTCTGTAAACCTTGCTCGCAGGAACACTAAAGGAACCGCTCCTGATGCAGCCCGGGACGAGGTGGCCCTTGATGAGGATGCCCTGCGGTGGGCGGAAGCATACCGGCAAAAGAGAGCAAGCAAGCGTCGCAGAAAGGAAGAGGAAGATGACGACAGAGTACTCGTGGGCACAAAGGTAGATGAGAGCCACGCCAACTGGGTTACGGCATACAATATGTTGACGGGCATCCGAGTGTCCGTCTCTAGGACGAATGCAAAACTCGACCGTGACCTCACAGATGCCGACTTTGAGGCAAGGCAAAAATCAACATTCGACATGTAAGTTTTCAGCGTCTGTACTTGTCTTTATCCACGTTGTTTGCCCGCTAACAAGGTACCTAGCACTGGAAACGAATTAGTACCATCGGCTAAATACGATTTCAAGTTCAAAGACTATGCGCCGTGGGTCTTTCGAAGGCTGCGAGCTCTTTTCCGCCTCGATCCTGCTGACTACCTCATGTCGCTCACCGGAAAGTACATTTTATCCGAGCTTGGGTCTCCCGGCAAGAGCGGCAGCTTCTTCTATTTTTCCAGAGACTACAAGTACATTATCAAGACGATTCATCACTCCGAACACAAGTTTCTGAGAAAGATTCTCAAGGATTACTATAATCACGTCGAACAGAACCCAAATACGCTCCTCTCTCAGTTTTACGGCCTCCACCGCGTCAAGATGCCGTATGGCAAGAAGATTCACTTTGTTGTCATGAACAACCTCTTCCCGCCACATCGAGACATTCATGCTACCTTTGATCTAAAGGGCTCAACAGTTGGTCGAGACTACAAAGAGGATGAGCTTGAGAAAAACCCCCGCGCGACACTCAAAGATCTCAATTGGTTACGGAGAAAACGCAACCTGGAGTTGGGCATCCAAAAGAAACGACTCTTCTTGGAGCAACTGCGGAGTGATGTAGTCCTTTTAAAACGCTTGCAGATTATGGACTATTCTTTGTTGATCGGAATACACGATGTATCGCGAGGCAATGAGGAGAATCTACGAGACAAGACTCTGCAAGTGTTTAATCCAGGAGGTGAAAAGCCCTCGGACGATGAGCCACCTCCCCCATTGCAGAGGACGCCTTCGAAGCTCGAGACTGCTCGAAAAGCCCGCGAGCTACGCCAGATGATCCGTCAAGAGAAGCCCATTCCCATGGGGCAAGCAGTCGACCGGATGCCTAATGAGCTCGGCGAAGGACACAGCCGGCCCGGCTTTGTCTTCAATCAGGACGACGGTGGATTCCAAGCCACTCATGAAGATAATGCACCGGCAGATGAGATTTACTATCTCGGCGTCATTGACTGTCTCACTCACGTAAGTATTTTATCGAGGTTATTGGCGTCTTGAGAGACTAACCACGTGCACAGTATGGAATGATCAAAAAAATCGAACACTTTTGGAAAGGCCTGTCGAGTGACAGGACGCAAATCTCGGCTTTGCCGCCCGAACAGTACGGTGACAGGTTCTACAACTTTATTCAAGGAGTCACCATGTCTCAGGAGGAAGCTGAGCGAGAACAATTGCGTCTGGAGCAAGAGGCCATGGAAGCGCGACAGTCTTCTGAAAAGACGACTGGCCGCAGCGGAAAGCAAAAATTGCCGCATTCCATTCCACCAATGCCAGACCATCTGCCGCCTCCTCCACCGTCTGCAGAGCCTGAAGCGCGCGACACGATTCACATGGCTGCCCATGAGCTCAAGAAGGCGGAGAAGCACGGCTCCAGAGAAGGGCAGGTTCCAGACAGGACACTAAAGACTGTGAACTCTGGAGAGGGGCCAGATTCATCACGAGACGGTGTGCTCCCCGTTGTTGAAGAGGTCGGCGAAGGTAGTCGAGACGATTCGGGCATGCAAAACCGTTCAGACAGCCCTCCTGCACCAACGAGAGCTGCGCCAGCACCACCAGGTAAAGAAGGCCGGACTCGAGCAGTAAGCAAGGGAAGCTTTGACAAAGACTTGCCTCCTCTCCCCGATGGCGGGACGCAGGACAGCGGTGTCAGAATGATGACTTAGACTGGCGCCATATGGCACCATATGGTAAAGCGAATGCCGGCGGAGAGGAGTGACCGAGCTACCGAGAAGACTGACTGAGATTGTCTGAAAGCATGGCGCCTGTCGACTAGCGTTTGGAAGCGAAAAAGAGCCTTGGATCATATCAGCAACGAAAAGTGTTACGAAATAATAGCGACATTCCGAAGCACCGACTTTTCATTATTTTTGTTTTGTTCTTTTTTTACAGTGTCGGTTTCCTGGAGACGAAAGGACGATGACCTTTGCAACGCTCATCGAGTAAGCCGGGGCGATTCGCGTTTGAGGCAAGCAGCACCTTTGAGACGGGATCCTGTCTATTTGTCCTTGGTCTACTTTTCTCCCGTATTGATTGATTTCTCATTTTGTCTTTGCTGTACTTTTTTTGTCACATAAGAGATACGGATGATACCACCATTGCATTGCGAGTATTGCTATCGTCTGTTCCTTTGTTTTGTTTTGTTTTTTTGTTTTTTTCAAACTTTCTTTTTTTTAATTGTCATGTTTCCTCCCTTTGTTACTCTCATTGCTGTTTTCTGGTTTCTTATAGTTTAGTTTTACGTTGAGTTGCATTAGCTGGCAGAGTAAGACGTCGAAACTATGGCGTTAATCAGGTCTTGTTTTTTCAGCACCTTTTTTAGTCAAAGCAATAAAGCACAAATTTCTGCAAGCTTTTTATTGTTCTATAATTATAGTGATTGAAGAGAGTAGTTGTGTTGTTCATTTCCTGCCTCGTAGCAATATATGCCATAACATAAAATATCTTACAAGATGCGAGTACCATCACATACAAAATACAAGACCAACCCCATCCACCAGTCTTATTTTCCGTTCTAACCAGCCTCTATCCCCTCTTCTTCTGCTCCAGCATATCCTGCAACTCCTGCTTCGACTTGCCCTTATTTCCGTCACTATTCCCCGCACCAAACTCACTCGTAACCTCCATCGGCGTCGCCTGCTGCTGCTTCAGCTCATCCAGCGTCTTGCGCTTCTTGATATCCGCCACGCGCCACTGCTTAAAGTACTTGACCCACGCCGCGGCGCAGTCGCGCTCAAAGTCGGCTGATTGCTGCGGGCAGGCGCGCGCGGCGTCGGTCGCACCGGGCTCCTTGGTTGCGTCGATGATGTTGTTGGCGTCGAGGCAGGCAAAGTAGGCGTCACGGGCGGCCCAGCAGATGGCGCGCTCGTTGCGGGTGGGGATTGCGGTGCCGCTGCGGATGGCATCGCCGCGGGATTCGCTCGAAAAAGGCCACCAGCCCATTGTATTTTGGTATTGGATTTGTGTGTGTATGTGTGTGTAGAGTCGGAACGGCAGGTCAAGAGGTGACGTCGAGCTTTTTGGGGGGGGGAAGCTCTAGTTGGCGTCTCGCGGCAAAGGAGGCGAAGAAGGGCGTAGAGACGCAGCTGAATTGTAGCACACGTATATGTCGTCGTATAAGCCGTCTATAATATTAAATATAGTGCGGTCGAGAAGAATTCAACTGCGCAATTAAATAAACTTGTAGATCGGAAGAATGGGAAGCTTAGGAGCGTAAACGTCGTCGCTCGCAAAAGAAGCGGCAGAATTTCCAGGCGGTCAGCACCCAACCACTTTCGTTCATGCAGGCACCGCAGCACCACTGCGAAGAGCTGGGACCAGTACGTAAGGTACCGCACCCGCGACGTTGACGTACCCGAGGCCAAGCTGTCCACCAACTTACTGCTACCTACCTAGTAACCTCCCCATCTTCCACCGCCATCCCTACCCCAAACGCATCACGCGGCGCGGACCACGAGCCTCGTCCTCTTCAACGTTTCTGCCTCTTTTACACTCCTGTGACGGCAGATTTTCCGGCTTTTTTCATTTGTCTCTGTTCACAGCGATCCTCATCCACTTTTGCCGCGCTTCGAAGCTGCCGCGTTCAAAAGTTGGCAAACGGGCATACGAAGCGACATCTTTCATTACTCGAAGCCATGTTCTACGCGTAACGATCACGCAGGACATACGTTACGCTCTCTAAACTGCTTCTTTAATCAGCAAAGCTCTTCTTTTTTCATCTGTCAAGCCCGCGAGCCGTGGCTGCAACGAAAAACCACCACCGCCTCTCGACACACATCACATCCATCTCCTATTTCCACAGCCATGGCCCGAAGACGCAGACCTCCCAGGGCCGGCGCCCTCGCAGAGATGCAACCGCTCCGCACAGCAGCTCAAATAGCAATCATCCAATCACTATACTACGTCATTGCGCTGGTCCTTGTCCTCTTTACGGCGCTCGTGGCCGGTATGCCGTTTAGCCTGAATCTCATTCTCGGCTGGGATACGGTGCGCGGCGACACGACGCAAGGATGGCTCATGTCGTTTGTCTGGATCTTTGACGGCGGATTCTGCATGTAAGATTTTTTCCTTACCCCATACTCCTTTCTATTTTGCAGCTTTACTAACCTGTATCGTCGTCTCCAGGGCCGTCGCAATCGTCATCCTCATCGCAAGGAGCAAACTCGTCCCAGACTTTGCGCTAACCGTCCACTTCCTACACCTCGTCGCCACAACTCTCTATACGCACTCGCTACCGCAGCACTCAATGTGGTGGTTCGCCATGATTGTATCGTCAGCACTATCCGTCGGCCTCGCAACCTGGGGCTGTCGGTACCGCGAACTACAGCCCGTCTTCTTTGGCGGACGCATACTCGGCGCTGGGGACGGTGCATCCGCCGCCAGTACAGGCCAGCGGGAGCATCGGGAGGATTTGGAAGCTCAAGAGGGCGATGATGGAGGATATACGCGTGGGTCGGGCAAGGGCCGCGGCAAAGATGGACAAGGAGAATATGAGATGGTGCAGATGAAGAAGAATGCTTCATAGAGCTGTGGCGTATCTGTCATCACATCTTGAGCGTGGAGGATTTGTGTACTTGATTTTCGTTTTGGAATAAGCGTGCATTGCTTGGCGTTACGGAAGCTCATGGGGAGGACGGGCAAGTTGTCTGAACTCATTTCAAGACGACGAGCCATCCCCTGGTGGGCTGGGCTTGTAATAATAGAGATAGATTTACCAGCGGGAAGAGCATGTAGACTACAAACCCTCCGGGACTAAATGACATGCATGATTTCAACATCAAGCTTCCTTAACAAGATCTCAGATGGGAACAGGCTTCATTCATGCTCAAGATATTTTTATTGTTGCTTCGTGTTGTTACACCCTCTGCTATGCATCCCCTAATTTCTAGACATCATGTAATTGTACAACAAACCCAACAGATACTCAAGCGCCCGCAACGACAGCCAGATTATCATAAATCGCCTTCTTGACCTCATGCAGCGTACTCCGCCTCCCCACAACCGGCAACCCAACACTCTCAACTTCAATCCTGCCCTCCGCCGTCTTGCGCACCGAGACGGCACCATCTACAACAAGCATACCCTCGCCTCTAAACTCGGCTGCGTGGCCGGCGCCCTGCATCGCCCTGCGCAGGTCCGCAAGACGCAAGTCGCCCACGTGCAGCGGCTGGGCAGCCGTGCGCGCAGCCGCGGCGAGGTTCGTCGGCACGACGTCCAGCGTTGGTAGCGGCGCAGACGTTGCTGAGACGAGGGCCTGCTGCGTCTTTGGCAGCTCCGTCTTTTGCCGCTTGTTGGCTGCGTCGGGGTCCGCGTCGGCGTCTGTTGTTTCGGCGTCGGGCGCGGTGGCGTAGAGGTGGCCGGAGATGGTGACGATGCCCAGGCCGCGGACGTTTTGCCACTTGAGTTTCTTGACGAGGGCGTCGGCGAGCTTGACGACCCATGCGTTGGTGTCGACGCTGGCGTCGATGAATATGCCTACTTCGGGGGTGTATACGTCTGCGCCTGCGCCTTCAGCGGTGCTGCTCTCAGACTTAAGGAGGTTGCGGCAGTCTTCGGCGAGGGTGAGAGTTTCATCGCGCGTGCCACCGACAAGGATCAGTTTGCGAGGCTGAATCAGGGGAATCAGCATGTTGAGACTTCGCTTGTCATGTAGTCCGCTGAAATCGACAAAAGATATCCTGAGGTTGGCGGATATTGTTGATGTATCGTAGATGAGCTTGCAGGGGCCTTCGGGCTCTTCAGGTTCTGTATCTTCCACCTTGTCCAGCTCATCCGGGACGAAGCCATCAGCATTGTCACCATCGGCGCCTTCTGCTCCGGAACGGCTGAACTGGGTCTTCTTATTGGATCCTCCAGCATTGATGTCGTCCCATTTACGCTTCTTGCCAAGATTTTCGTCATCATCTGCGGCGTTTGGTCCATCCACAGTATCCTCTTCCTTTTCCTCTGCTCGCAAATAATCTTCAGGGCGAATCATTTCGCCAAAATCATCCGTCCTCTTTCTGCGGACTGTAATGGGAAACGAACGTTCCCTGCCTCTTTTGCCCCGCGAATCAAAGTCGTAGACTCCCTTCTTCTTTATCAAGACGCTAATGCCCAGGTCCTCGTCTCGCAGTACAACATTCTTGCGGCCGGCTTGGCCAAGCGCTGCAGATACATTGAGAGCCTTGCCTTGTTGTTGGCCGTCTTCATCTTCGGATTCTGATGAGGATTCCGATGATGCGTCGTCGACAACATCTGCAGATGCCTCCATACCGTCTGCGCCTGTCGTCTGTTGTGTAGCTTGTAATTGTCGTTGTGTTGCAAGCCACTGCTGATATACTGCCAACTCCTCGCCCTCGAGCGGCTCCCTCTTGGCATCGCGGATTTCCAAGCTCTGGCCTCCTCCGTTGACATATTCTAGAGAATCGCCACTGCTGGATTGCTCTGTCGACGTACCGCCTTTGCGATCTCTCCAGAGACTCCATAATGTGCGTGCAATGGACGGCGCATCATCTTTAGCCAGGCCAGGCCTTTCGGTGAGGATAACGAGGTTATTCGCGTCTGAGGCGATGCCCTTGAGCAAATCTTTCGAAAAGCCCCAGTCCATGCTGGTATCGCTGGCAAGAATAACACGACCCTGCGACTCGCCACCTTCAGCAGCAGTGTTGAGTAGCTTCGCAATCTGTGCCTTTCTGTCCAATAGTCGTAGAAATTTAAAGTCAAATGGTCCACCAGCCTTTTTGTCGCTCGCACCATTCACCTTCCTCTGCACTTCAGCAATGGCTTCAAACTCCTGAACAATGCTATCGTCCATCCATTCCAGCATACTCCTCGCATATCGCATGGTGCTCGACATGTTTCGGCCGGCCAGATAAAGTTTCGCTGCCTGGAGGACGCCTGAGTCTGTCTCTGAATCGTTGCGCCATGCGTGTTCAAGCAAGTATGAAAGCTCCAGGACTCTTGCGCTCGAGTCGACAGGGATCAACGCCGTTCCTCCTCTCGACACGCATTGTCTGATCATTTCAAGCAGATTTTCGTCTCGCTTCGCTCTGCCTCCGGCGGGCGCGTTCTTCTCCGCGCCACGGCTGCTGCAGATGAGAGCAGTGGGCTTGCGCAGCTGCTCAATGACTTCTGCGCCGCCGCCTCCAGCTCCACCGAGCCAGGCAGCACCAGCAAATACATTTTCTCGCGCCTGGTTCCAGTCTACGGCGTATACAATCGATTCGAGTCCGTGCTGAATGTGCCATATCGTACCTCCGAGGGTATGTCCAGAGTTGTAAGCTGTGATGGTGAGGCCATTAAGAGGCGGGGAGAAGGGCGACGGTAGAGGTTGGTGAGGCTGAGAGTATTTAAGCGGCTGGATGAGGGAGAAATATCTGGCAATCTCCTCAGGCGTAGGAGACTGCAAAAGGAGATTCTGCGCGGTGGTGGCCGTTTGCGCATATGCGTATGCCGATTCGGAAAGGGACGCTTGCGGGATGGTCGTCGCAGCAGCAGGCGTGGACGAGTACAGGTCCTGCGTTAGAGTTCGGCCGAGGTCGATGACGGGTCTAGTCGCATAGACGGGGACACGGGTGAAGAGCGGAAAGTTTTTGCAGCAGTGCGCATACGCAGCGAGATGTGATGCGGTCGCATGCGTTAGGAGAATCAGCGACAAGGTCGGAATTTGCCTATAAAGCCACGTTAGTAAAATATCGACTTGCCGCATTGATTCTGCCTTCGATGCCTTACTTTTCAAGCTCCTCTAGCTTCTCGGTATCAAACGACTCATCCCACCCCAGGTCTACCAGCACCTTGACGCCGCCGTCGAGCTCCAAGAGGGATTGCGACGCCGACGACTCGGACTGCGCGCCCTGGAGGGGGCAAAACGTGAACATGGTGATGCTCCTAGCCGGATGTGCGCGGTTCTATGATGGCTTCCAAGGTTCAGGGCATAATCACGTCATCTCATAAAAACGAATAATAAAAGAAGCCTTCAAAAGGATTGCAATTGTTGCTTGGAGCGCTGATGCGAGCAATCGTGCAACCAAAGTTAAGCTTGGCGGTTCGCGTCAAAGGTCGGATCGGCAGAACTATGGAGCGGCCAGCGCAGGCAGAATCAGCTTACCCTGTATTTCCTAATCGAGACAGCAACCTCAAGGTGGTGGACGTGCCAGAATAAGCTCATGGTCGGGGACATTCAGATGCTTGGCAATGGGGCGTCTGCCGCTTAAAGAAATAAAAAACCAAGACACTAGGCCAAGTCGATTATTCAATAAACCAAGATGCCCAGAGTCTTGGCTATTGCTTGTCACGGACTTTGTCCGATTATGCTGCAGAGAAAATGCTTGTTTCGCCAAGGGTGGGTAAAGTGTATTGTAAATCGCGAACATTTGCCAAGAGTGTCAAAGACTACAGTGTTTAATTGATAGATTTAGTTATTTTCATATAAACTGCACAGAATATAAGGGAGCCTTTTTCTTACGGTGCTTTAATTAGCTGCTGTCTACTGCTTGAAGAACACTTGGTTAGCAATACTGTAGCGAGTAGCAAAGGCATAGTTAAAGTGCCCATCACAGAAGTCTGCCATTATTCATTTAGAGCTAAAAATGATTACCATTTATTGACATTCCGTTTTAAAATAGCCATTTGAGTTTGCAGCCCATCATACGATTCCCAGGCAACCAACGTCTTCCAACCGACAGCAACCAAAACAAACTACAGTGTCCAAGCAGAAAAAGAGCCCAATCAGTTCTTGCCTATCTATATATAAGCCCACCTCATCAACACCCTCCGTTTCGCCATACGTCATTTCTCCAGAGGAGACAATTTTGCAAATAGCACATCTCCGCGGACAGGACGCCTACCACCCGCCATTTCGGCACCGTTCACCCAACAGCTCACAACTCTACGAGTATACGCCCGAAACTATCCACCAACCCGCACACACACACACACACACGCCCCCTAGCCCCGGGAGGGCGGAGGGAAATACAAGATACATAAAAAATAAACGAGAAAAAAAGCTTCTTTGTCAAAAAGGAAAACTCGTGTGTGGGCTCCCCCCACCTGCTCCCTTCGCCTACATACACAACTCCCTCCAAACAAGGCAGTTGGTTGCCGACTTTGCCGAACAAGGACTTGCAAAAACTCCACCCAGGCCACCGCCACTCCATGCTCTCTGTAGTACGCATGTTTTATTTCCGGCCGTCTTATCCGTTCTGCTGACCTGCCGAAACGGGCCGACGCCGAGAGAAGGTGGTTAGGGTAGAAGAAGGGATCCTTTGTAGTGGCGGCCGCCTTCTTGCCACGAGAAGGGAACTTTGTTAAATTAACTGGTCGACAAGTTTTTGCTCAGCCAGCAGTAAAGCTGGAGACTCGGCTATGAGACGCCGTAGCGTCGCGGATGATTCGGCTGCGTTTCTTACTTCACAAAGGATACAAAGAGGGAGACCAAAAGATGTTTTTTTGGGGTGTCTATAACCGCACGTCATGATTTCATTTCATCTATGTACGTTACAACTCCAGCCCAAACGTGTAGCAGGCATACGTGTATGTGCGCTGTATAAGAAAAATCACAAAGACTCCTGTCCCAAAAAACGGTACCAAAAAAAGCGGCATCATATAAGCAATACCGAATCTCTCGTTACTCCATAATCCCATTCCCGCGACCGGCGGCGCGAAATGTGTAAAAGCCAGTTCCCATTCCAGTTTTCCCATGCGCCAAAACTATGCATAGTATAATATAAAAAAAGAGGTATTGCTAGAAGAAACACGAACGAAATCTATCAGGAGATTCGGTTCAGGTTTAAATGCAGAACTTGCGGTCCAGCATTCTCAAGGCACGGGCATCTTCGCCGCCGCCGCCAGACAGAATCTTGTCGACGCTCATGATGCTGTTGTTCCTCGTCGGGCTGCTGCTTCCACTGCCGCTGCCTCCAGCTTCACTGCTAGCGGGAGTAGGGTGCTGGTGAAGAATGTTGGTCAGGCTAGGGCGGTGGCCGTTGATGTTGGGCAGCTCATGCGAGTGAGATGTGCGAGGCGGGCTGACGCTGGCATTGCGCGTGGGTGGCGTGCCAGCTCCAACTTGGGGAGCACCGTTTGTGAAGGAGTTGAGTGCTGGAAGAGGTCCGCCGTTGGCTTGAGGAGCGTGGACTTCCTTGAGGGGCAGCGATTCGTGGCTTTGAGGGGGCGAAGGCCGTCCAGACGGGTGGTGACCGTAGGGGTGCATGGACTTGGGTGTGCTCTGCAGCGGTGGCAGCGATCGGTCGTAGTGTTGTGCAGGCGTGTAGTGGGCTGCGCCGCCGTACGCATGATGCGGTGGAGAGGGACCATGAGGATGAGGGTAAGCCTGAGACTGCGCTCCTTGAGGTGGCGGGCCCTGTCCATGAGGATAAGGAGCCGTGGTGTATTGTGCATAAGGCGGCGTAGCAGCAGGTGAGGGAGGCCAGCCATATCCAGGCTGGGCATACTGAGGAGCGTATGGTTGCTGATGGTGACCATGTTGCGGCGCAATCATGTATTGAGGAGGAGGCTGCTGCATTGGTGCCCGCGTGAGGGCGGGCGTCTGGTTGGTCTCGCCCATGCTGGACTCGGGGTACATGCCCTTGACGGGGACGATGGCTCGCAGAGCAGGGTCGCTGGTGGGCTGGACAAGTTCAGACTGGCCGGGCTGAGGTCTTGAGTAGTAGGAGATGAGGTGGAGGTGCTGGCCGGTAGAGGTGGTGATGCTAAAGGACTGCTTCATCAGACCGTCGGCCTTGTAGCGGTAGCCCTCTGGCTCGTTGTCGTCCATGTCCTCCTCGGGACCCGAGTCGGGAGACTTGCCGTTTCCTCTGCGGTTGGTGCCAAAGCCGCCTCCTCGCTTGCCCTCCATTTCACGGTAGGTGAGAAAGCTGCCAGAGACTCGGCTGGCGCTCCAAGACTTGCCGTCGGTCCATCGACGCATGCCGGCCTCGCGCTCATCCCAGACGAAGACTGAGCCAGAACGGATAGACTGCCTCTCCTTCTCTGACAGTCTTCGCTGGACACGGGGTAGGAGGCCCAGACGGCATGCCTCGAAGAGCTTGATGGCGTCGGCAGGCGTCCGGACGTAACCGTGGTACGTCTCCATCTTTTCTGAGGGTACAGGCTCCGTCGTGAAGGTATTGAGGGCCTGCTGTACACGAGACAGCAGGACTTTGCGTTGTGGGAGAAGTGGTTTATAGTTTCTTTGGAGGTTCAAGTTCAATCAAACCCTACAGTGGAGGGCTGATTCGACGGGCACTTTGGTATGTGAAAAGGATTGAAATGTTACAGTCGAGACTGCTGCGTTCGGGATCGAGGAAGGGTGGTGGTGGTGATGGCGATGAGAGGTGCGGGCGATGCACATTAGACGGTTTTCAGTGTGCAAACAGTCGAGATGTGATGTTGATGTCGAAACGGAAACAAGAAGCAAAGATTCTTGAGACAAGATCTAGTGGCAGAGGCAATCGGGAAAAGAAGGGTTCAAGGGGAGGGATGGGAATAAGAGGATCGAGCGAGCAGCGGCGCGGGATGGATATATAAGAAGGTTATGTGCAATGCAAGGTCCCAGAGCCAGGACAAGAATTGCGGGCACGGCCGTTGGCCAGGATGACGGGCGACTGAGAAGCCCTGAAAGCCGGCCTGTGGGAAGGAGTGGAATGGTAGGGGGGGGTAGGGGCGTGTGAGTGAGAGGCGCCTTACCAGAGCCACTAAGGTTACAGGGTGGAGTCCATATTACGCACCAAAGATGCCGTGTAAACCGATCCCTAATGGTGGCAGCTCCTTGTTTTGGGGGGAGGGACGGAGAGTACCAACAGTCCGAGGAGGAAGGGCGGAGGAGGGCGCTGGAGTGCGAGTGTAATAGTGTGGAATAGCGAAAACGCGAGGTGTGATGGGGCGTGGCGGCGGCGGCTACAGGGGGTGGGTTCCGGTGGGTTTAGGTGCTGAGTAGCGCTGTAAAGTGAGTAATGGCGAGTAGGATGGGGCGCTATCAGAGCGCTAAGTTGTAGTCTACAGTTGGTTGTGTTTTACGTGCGAGTTTCTGGACGGTAAGACGAGACGCGTTTTTTTAAAAATCAGCACGGGGCCTGGACCGAAAATAAAAAATACAGCGTAGTAGCGGAGATCCAGAAGAAGACAATGATGCTCTTTCAAAAATTACAGCAAGTCGGAGTCGCGCAAGAAAAATCAAAGGAATCAGCTGGTTTGGTCGCCTGGCCGTCGCGACAGGATGCCACAGCGCAGAGCCAAACAGAAGAGTGTGTTCAGGCGGGCGGGCACGTACAGACATGTACTCGTACAGTGAGTGCACTAATATTCTCGGACACTCAAAGAAGGGGGGCGTGTGAGATGGAATGCGGTGGTCTGGGACTCGGATGAAGGTGCCGAGAGCCAAGACTTTGCACAACACTGAGTGACGTACCGTGGTCACCCAGCGAGAAGAGCCAAGCCGCCAGCGCCGCCCAGCCAGTTTTTGCTTGTCTTGCGGGTCGCTGCCTGCCCTTTCTGAGCAAGAGATCGTCGCCAAGAAAAGAAAAGGCTCTTCCCTTGAGTTGCTCGCTTGGTTTGTGCCGGTGAGCATTTGATGTGCACTCTGTCAGGGTTTAATAAGTACTTTGTACACGGCCAAACGGCTTAGTCTGTGACCTGTTTACATTTCTTTTATGCAAATCTTGCCCGACTTTTGGGCTACGAGTATACGAATGATTCCCTGTAATGATGAGCAATGACTGCGTGCTGTGTCACTTGTAAGAAACATAAAATTAGACTTTTACAGTCTAAAAGGGCGTGGCTTGCGGGGGCGGGCAAATAAGCAGCTGACAGTGTAGACTGAGCGCGAGACATGCCGCCTGCGCCGAAGAATCCTTGTCTTCGCTTTTCCTTTTAATCGGCTCTCTGTAGGCCTACTCTGTGACATCGTTTTTCGACAGTCGTCTCTCTTGCAATTTGTCATCTCACTCCGTGGCAAAAGTATAATGAGCATGTATAATAATAGTCGCAGCGCCGATCTTCAACGTGTCTACGAGGTACCTGGGTGCGGACACAGTCGCCAAAAGACCCTCGCAGAGTTCCAATTCTCCGGCGAGCACCGAAACCTCGTTTCGCCATGCCCATCACTGCCTTGTCTAAACAAACTGGAGACGCAAGACCCGGAAGCAAAAAGGGGGTGGGATTGACACAGACGGGAAACATCAAGTGGTGCCAAAACAAACCCCCGAGCTGCTTTAGGTGCCGTCTTTCCGTGGTGCCGTGGTGCCGTTTTTGCCGGGCAATGGTGCATCAAACGAGGCAGATTTATTATTACTACCTAGGTATTTCCGCGTACTTTTGTAAGCGTGGGGAGATTATGTACTGTATTCTTATTCGTGCGTACAGTAACTACGAGTACACAGCGCCCCAACGGCTAAAAGGAAAAAGGTGGCACTTTCAATAGGAATGCCAAGAGGGGCGGAATAGGAATAAACCTGCTCATCATCGGTGGTTGCAAGCGAAACAGACGCAGCCCAGATGCTCCGTTACATCGCGGTCAAACCACCGCTTGTGCTGCCCCAAACGCAACCTTGGGTGCGCCGTCAGCAGCGCAAAGTACCATGTGCACTAATTACAAGACATCTCTTGGCTCCTTTTGCACACTTGCAGGCGACAGTGGAACGCGAAACAGATGCGCCAAGAGGCAGGATGTTCCTTGCCTCGTAAGGCTTGGGGTTGTTGATGAATGCGCATCGGCTGCTCTCAAGTCCGATCCAAGCACACAATGAAAAAGGGGAGGTGGATTCGCCATTCGCTACTTCACTCTAGATCCGGCCGAGAGACTGCCCAATGACTGAAGCCAAGACCGCACAGGATCAAACGGCCCCAGCCCAGCCTAGCCTAGCCTACGGGTACATACTCGTACATGATAGCCAAGAGCGCGGAGCGGAAGGGCCAGTCAGTGAGTGAGGGACTGGACGACAGCACATGCGCACATGGCGCATGCCACCAAAAACTGCCTCGAGAGAAGAAGAAAAAAAGCCTCGTTCACCAGTAGAATTTCCACTCGGCGAACAAGTGAGACTACGACTACGAGTATAGAGGTAGGTACAATAAAAGCATGTACCTACCTCGTAGTAATGTGGGTGCTGCGATACAAGCACCACGTAATAAGGTAATAAGGTAATAAGCAAAAAAACAAGGTCGATGGAACGCTACGGTGCCGTATTGCCGTGCCCCGGAAATAAAAGGCTTGGCACAAGGGCCTGTGGATAGCCGTGTCGGCCGAGCCAGCACAAGCAGAAAGAAGGAACAGTGGGAAGGCGAGGAGGGGAGCGAAAGGGAGGCTGCTCAAGCAGAGGAGCCGGAGGGAGGAGGAGGGCCCAAAAGTCCGCGGAATCCCGGCGTGTTGCGGCGCTCCTATTGGCTCACCGTCAGCGCGGCGGGGCGGACAGCTTGGCGTTTCGGCGCTCTTAGGGCGTACGGCGTACGAGGTATTTGGACTACTACGAATACATAAGTGGCTGTCCTGGAAGGAATTGGAGGATGATGCAGGATGATGAGGCACGAGGCTTGACTTTTTGCAGCCTTTTATCGCTCCTACTTGTCTGAACGGGCTTTTTGTTGCACCCGTTGCAAAAGGGTGGTTTGTCAAGGCCCTTCCTTGAGGACCTGCCATATGAATGTTTCTTATCAGAGGCCAAAATGAGCCTCAAATGAGGACAGAAATATATCAAATTATAGTACAATGATCAACTTATATTCACTTGCTAAAGATGATGATCCTTTTAATGAAAGCCTACGACAGACTCGTAAGCGCTCTTTTCTGCAGTAACATCCCTAAAAACGCCACCCGCGCATTTTAAGCCTTTTCCGTCGTCCAGCTACGACGTAAGCTTATTTACAACACTCGTCGACGATGTCTCCTTTTGGGTAACATTGAGATCCGCCGACTCTGCTAGTACGAGTAAAAGGGGGGGGCAAAGGGAACGTATGACGCGTGTGTCTCTTTGCTCTTTTTCTGTCCTGCTGAGTCGTCCTGGTCCCTTTTTCTCTGGTGTCTTTTGGTAATCGAGCGCGTTTGGCGGTGCCAGGGCTCCTGCTCCGTGGCTCCATTGGCCGTGCCGTCTCAGCCGCTGGATAAATCGGCACGCTAGGTCTTGGTATTTTGCTAGCCATACCCCCTCCCCCTGGTCGGCCCCGGCTTGCGCCAAAGCAAGCTTACTCACAAGGTAGTGGTGCTTCTTTCCTGCCCCATGTCGAGGCCTAAATTCTGAGTCAAAATCCAGCCCCCAATCTGTGTTTGCGTTGCATGGCATGAGTACTCCGTAGTTAACGACCTTTTGGAGAGAGGCCTGGTAGGCAGAGATACGACGATATTTGCAATCTTGGTAAGAAGGGAGGGGAAAAGATGCGATGTTATTTGCCCTCTCCCATGTTTTAACCTGGCTGCTCCTCATTCTTAATTGCACTGGCCCAGGTCCGAAACTTGCCTTACAAGGGCGCAGCCAGCACGGCCACGGCAAAAGTGTCCCGCCCAGGATCGCTGCTGACGCACCAAAAGATGCCGTTCCAGCCGAGCCTGACTCTCTGTTCCCGTTGCCATGTTTGCTACAATTATTATTACGGAGCTGCTGTAGATTGCGGCACCAGCAAGCTCTCGCAACCACTGTCTTCACTTTGACCTGGGCGTAACAGCACGTACGAGTACGCCCTACGAGCATGTATCACAACATGGGCCCTTCCATTGCCGTGGATCAACACTAGGGCATTCAATAAGACCATGACCGATAAACTGAATCGCATGATAATTATTGCCCGACAGCGTTGCATTTGACCACCTCCACCGCTGATCGGCCCTTGCTCATCCCTCATGGCGCACGTCTCTTGATACCGATCTACAAAGATGGACAGAGAGGCAAAGGGCCTGGTCACACTCGCCGGGGCCTGATTGACAATGCTTGTGTACTGTTCTCTTACTCGCAAAGGCCCTGTGTGTTTGCGACTGCCGTTGAGGCACCGCACAGACGACAGCTTATCCGCGTCTGATAGCAGGAGCATGCGATATCAAAGCTCCTTAGCCCTCTAAGCTCTCGCGTTGGATGCAAATAGGACTTGCCAAGCATTCTGGCCTCAAGAGCACGACTATCGTGACGTACGTAACGTGCACGCTGGATTGTATTCCACACGCCGCCAAGAACCATACGACGCGCCCAGCAAAAGCCACCTCGTCGATGGTGACGGGCGCATCATGACGCACGGCGCTCGATATGCCACGCGGTCAATATTGCCAGTGCTCCAGACGCCAACGACGGCTACTGGCAGCGTGCGATTTAGGCACCATCGTCCTCTATTACAGGCGCTTATGGCGCTGACAGCACCTGTAGCGACCAGCCCACACGAGGCCCTGCAACGTCCAGCAGGGACGCCCTGAAAGCTTCTCTGGTGGGGTGCAGGATCAATAGTTTGGCCCAAAAATCTACGCTAAGAAAGCAATGGCCCCCGTCAATGACGTCGTTGGCGCGGATTTTGCATGGGTGCCGACACGGTGCCGACCTTACTCCATATGGCGTCCCATAGCGAAGGCGCCTATGCTCTTATTGTCCATTTCCCGATTACTTTTCATTAATGGAGACTGGTGAAAAAAAGGCCCTTTCGGCAAGGACGGATTCTCGCGCATGACTCCATTATTTCCGGCTACGAGTACTCCGTAGAGAGCGCACTTTTTTTTTTCTCACTCTGGGCTTTTGGCTAGGTTGAGGCGTGTATCTAGGAAGCTCGGTACGAGTACGATGACGGCCCATGCCGACTCTTGCAAGTGTGTGTGTACTCGTCACTGGTACGCATAACACGGAGAAACGGCCAGCGAGATGTTTGCTATTACGGCATGCTCACCATGGGCCAGGCTCCTTTGAAAGGAGAAAAGAAAAGGCCTTTTGGCCTTGTCGGCCCGTCGGTGGTGCCAAGCCAGCCTGAAGCTGGGGGGCCCTACGACGTATGGGTTTCCAGCATGCGTTCAGCATCCATTCTGGGCGCCAAGGCGTCGATCAAGGGTTCTGTTGACCACAAACAGAAACTCGTCTCTTTATTTTTACGGAGTATACCTGCATAAAGGCGCAGGGCTTATATTAAAAAGAGGGATGCAGTCTTCAAAATGGTCTGACTCTGTGCTAGCTAACAGGGGGGGAAAAGGAGAAGATGTAGAGACTAGAGAGTTTACGATGCCAGCGGCCACCTGCTGTGCTGATGACTGAGACTAAGGAATTTGTAGTGAGATGTGGTGGCTTCGGACTTTGACCGAGCGCAGTTTTGGAGTAGGGAGCTTGATAGGAGTAAGTAAGCCGCTGACTGACAAATACTAGACGACTTCTTAGCATGCAGTCGAGTAATCATGGCCGTAATCTTATTTTTGCTAGGTAAAAATAAAGTAAACACTAGGCCGTAAGGATTTAAAATAAAAACATGCTCACTAAAAAGTGGCCCTTTCCTTTGGACGGGTGTGTCCTTTGGTGAAGCCAAAAAAAAAAAGTCGACCGGAGAAACCTTATTCCCACACCCCCTTTTTTCTAGGTCGTGATTGCGGGTTTTAAGCATGAATTTAAACGTTGCCAGCCACTAGGCTTGGCACGGAATCCTGCACCTTGGCTCCGACCAGGGTGTCCAAAGGAGGGTGGAGGACGAGGAAGAAGTAGAAGAACACATGGGCACTTTTTGCGACCGAGTAGGGCATCTATTCTGTAATATTTTTTAATAAGATGTGGCTGTGTTTTTCTCTTTTTATTTCTTTAGCATCGTTTTTTATTTTTGAGAGAGAAAATACTGCTGCTGCTGCAAACAACTTCGCAAAAGACGGATTCAACAACAACGCTGCTGCGCAACACTGGGCTGAAGGCAACACAAGCACAAGCAATAAATGTGGCTTGCTTAGCGCGGATTCCCAGATGCCGTTCCAACCGGCTTGGCACTTTTCACTGGTCGGTGGGAGCTAAGCTTGTGGGGTAGGGCGGAGCGGCGGGGGAGGCGAGAGGAAAGGAGGGGGCGTGTCGATGAAAGGGCAGCTGTACTTTGTCCTCGTACTGTTTAATGTCAATGTGTTTTTGGCACGGGTATAGAAGGACACCGCAGCATGATACGAACAGGGCATGGGTTATTGGCTGCAGTTTTAATTATTTTCACATTATTTTATTTACTATTTTTTTTTTTGATATAGATTAACCTGCAGAGACGTACAATGTAGCGCTGCTCACAAATTTAGTGCAGGTGCACAACAATGACCCGGGTGGCTACCAGCCCGTGAGTCTGCATAAACCAATGGAGCCATGGTACAAAGCTTGGCATTGCCTGCACATGCGAAGAGCCGAATGCACTCAAGATTACGTATATACGCAGGGGAACATATTTCAATAATAAAATATAGAATTGCAATGTGAGTCCAAGAATAGTACTCTGCCTGTTCTGCTTGCCTGTCTGGCTGCCTGCCAAAAGAACAAGGGGTGTGTAAACGGCGTGGCTTATTCTCAGCCTCACATTACGAAAAGACTCGACGCTTGCGTGGCTGCAGTCGTCATGAGGTTGCAAACCCCCTACTCGCAGCCAACACCAAACGATCAAAGAGGCCGCCGCCATTCTGCTAATCAGAACAATTTTACGAGTTTACAAGGCTCCGTGTTGATCTTTTTCCATCTTTGTTTCTGTCGAATTCTCAAGTCTAAGAAACCAGAGCCGACAGAGTACAGGCAAAGGAGTCTCTTGGCAACGCCGCCTTGTAGGAAAAAAGACTTGGCTTCTTTGCCACCACTCTCCCAGGGCTGGGCTGGGCTGACTTGGGTGGCTGTTGCTGTAGGAGTAGGAGAAATGCGGCTATTGTTACTAGATTCGGGTAGGGACATTTGTCAACTTTGGCATGTGTGCGGAATGGGTAAAATTGTAATTTATACGGACACAGCAGGACAACATGATGACGCCGGCATGCCCCCATCCGAGATTTCAATACCGTCGATGCTTTAACTTTAAAAAAAAAAAAAAGATAATTATAGCTACAGCTGAGAAATTAGAATTAGAATTAGAATACGTCACGCTGCAAATCCCACAGGTCTAGACTCTTCCATATTTCTCACACCTGAAATTCATCAATACGCCTAATTGTCTAATTGTCACTTTTTTTCTTGTTTTGGTTTCCCCTTTTATCAAATACGCGGGCGGCCTCTTTCACCATGGGGCCGGCCATGAGCCAAGGCCAAGGCCAAGAGATCATCAGCGTCCTTTTGTCGGCAATTGCTTTGGTTCCGCACCCACATACCCAGGAAAATCAAAAAACCTCACATGTCTCGTACAATACCAAGGAAAATCAATGCTAAAAGAGAGAGCGGTTCATAAGCCAAGGCCCGCCGCGGCCGCCGAAACGCCAGGGAAAAGGAGCGGGAAAATGGTGGTGGGCGGGCGCGCGGCGGGGGAGACCCAGAAGTCTATCGCGAGCTTGTTTTTTTTTTTTTTCTACTTCTCCTTCTGCCTTGTTGCTCTTTCTCTTCTTCCCTTTGCCTTGTGTCTTGGCCCTCTTGGCATTCTTTCTGGGGCTGCGACGTCGCTGTAAAGTACATACGCATGGGGGGGTGTGGTGTGTCTTTTGAGGCTTGGCGGGATTCAGAGTGTTATGGGAAACTTGGGATTGCTTTTTTCGCCCTAATTCATTCTGCTCTTTGTATACGGAGTAACTATAGAGTTTTTTTTTTTTTATTACCTTGCTACCGACTTCTTTGTAGAATGGGAGGGTGGTTCGGCACTTGCTCTCTTCCTCCCGCCATGGAACTTGATAAGCCGACTCGGCCGGTTGTATGTATCTATTATGTATGTATACATCAGAGACCGCTTACAATGTACACCAACGCCGGGGAGAAGGGTAGCATCAAAGAAATGTCCAAGCGCGATATTATGCAATCGTCTTCAATAGCCCTGTGAGGAATAGGAGGAAGAGAAGAAATGCCGTTTTTGCACAGACCTCGCGTGTTTCAAAAGGGGTGGTGAGGATGCGAAGTCCGCTGCTTGGGTTGAGTGTGCGGGAATTCTATCAAGTGGATAGGCCGGAAGAAAAAGCTTGCTGCTGCGATATGCGTCTCATGTCCTTTTTTTTTTCTGTATTATCACGTCATGCTTGCCGTCGGTTCTCGCGATCCCTGATACGTCTACTAGCGGCTGCTCGTATGGTAAGGTGGTATTTCTTTCCATGCGCAATGACTGAGTTGTGTGGTATTGGATGTTGTTGTTTCTTTGTGACTGCTCGGATGTAACCATTTTCCTGTGACAGTGTGTGAACACAAAGCTCTTGCAGGGGGGGTGTGTGAATCGATGGTTTGACATTTCAGAAACATCAAGGCCGTCAGGCTACTTTTAAAGCTGACACCAGATTCACAACAAATTTATAAAAAGAGCGTTGCTCTGGCTGGTACATGCACAGTAATTACTCGTTCACACTCTGACGGAGATGGCTCGCCGCCAAGCTTCCTCTAAACCGGGTCCTTTAGCTTAAGCTTAATTCTCACCGCTGCCAAGAAAAAAGAGGACTAGCATCAGCCATCATGGGCGGCAAGCAAGCGGAAGACCACATGTAGAAGGTGACATATGCATTATTCGCAATAATTACATTGCGGGATGCAATACTAGTAGATGACAACGTGCGACCTGCCCTGTCTGGCAAGCGTATGTATGAATAATACCGAGACCATCACCGCATCGCAGCGTATGGACCGACGTCCATCAAGGTGATGGTTTAGAAGCCATGCCGTGTTTTCCGTGCCGATGTAAGCGGATTTGTATCACGGGTAATATGAGGTAGTTTCGTGGCAAGTTCCGTAGACTACTGCAAAGCTAGTAGTAAATACATACTCGCAGTGTGTACGTATGTACACTTGCCCCCTAGCAAAGGTCATGACTATGGGTTACTGAATTTGTGTGTGTGTGTGTGTGTGTGTGTGTGTGTGTGTGTGTTCTGTCCGTCTGTCTATCTGCATCTTTCTGTCGCAGAAAAAAGACAGATCGACACTGAGCCCACCGAGCCTGTTCTCTAACAACACACACCCCTCCCCCCCCTGGTTGGAAATCGGTTATGACGGCACGTTGAAAGTCTTGGCTTTTTTGCTTAGCGTCGGATTGGCATCTGCGTTTTTTTGGGGCGGCCGCCCGCGCGTATCCGTACCAGATGGAGCAAGAGGGCGAAAGCTGCTTCTTCTCACGAGCTACAGCGGGCTAAAGCTTGACAACGCGTAGGCTGAAGAATATAACTCTAAACTCGACTAACTTGAAATGAGGTGGTTAATGAGGTGGTTAGTAGCAGACTGCGTATGAGTTGGTTAGCCAGCAAAAACCATGAAATGCTCGACGCCTGAGGAACCATAATGTGGGTTACCTGGTTAATTCCGGCCAACGCTCTTGGAATACGAGACTCAGCCCATAATAGTATCAGGTGAGCAAAGGGCAGCGGTACCTTTTTTTGGCCTCCCGTAATTACTCCTTCTGGTGTGGCAGCGCTGGGGGAGTCATGCCCTCATCAGCCCCGGGACTCGTATCAACGCCGTCATTTCTGCGTTGCAATTCTCTCAGTAGTTGCATGCTATGCTCCTTGTTCCGTTCCTACAATGACCTCTCTATCCACTTGCAAAACACTCAATTTTTCTACATTTTCTCCCGATTTTACTACGATTTTTTCACAACGTCCATCTCACATCCTCGCTCCTCTTTCACTTCAACAACCTACCACCGCAGCCAAAGAGAGTGAATCCTGCAGCCGCCTCCACACGCTAATGTAGTTTGGGCTATTAACCTTGTTTTCTGCGGCCCCCCGGGGCCTAATAAACCCGCTAAAACGGCTGTGACGGCACACAAGTGGCTTGTTAACGAGGCCTTTCTTTCCACGAGCGCGGAACTTGTTTAAACAAAAAATGCTCAATGTCCGAAATTGCACTGTCCTTCTTTTTTGTTACAGTACGTCTCTGTTTGCTATAAGCTGGTACTAACTTCAGTGTTAAAGCGCCGCGTTTGTCTCAGTGCGAAAACGAGTTTATTACACCACTTGCATCGCCAAGCCTCAATATCCCGCTTCCAGCACTACCATATTACCTACCACCTCCATCCACTTAGAGGGAATCCTCAGCTTTACCCGTAGCTTCTCCTACCAACATCATTTCTTCAACCACTGCAAAGTACTCGTGCACGGTAGCACTCGTAATGTGGCCCGGAATAAGCACCAAAAGGGGCCCTCCCCATCCAGCAGCGCCACCAATCCCTCGTATGACTACGCCAGCAATCCTTCACTAATAAAGCCCTTGCCGTCTGAGCCGATTCCTGGCCCACTCAATATGGGAATATTAAGCCTGTTTGTACGCTACGGATGGGGCGCGCCAGAGCCTGCTTAAAAATTTAACCATACTTTATACGTAATCGTCACCGGCGTAGCGCGGCTTCTCAGAGCCGGGTGAGCTCAGGCCCGTGGATGGCTTTGTTCGACAGGTTACCCTATACACGAGTGAAGTTTTCATAACCTGGGTTTCAGAGGCAACATGGTAGAAAAGAGCAGGGTTTTTTATAAATACCTGGCTAGAGTTATTATTTCAGTGTGTAGTGGGCTATTGTAGATGTCATATGGCTGGATGTGGTGGTTATGGGTGCCGCATAGCAGTCACTTGCAACATCGTGCGAATGCCACCCTTGAACCAATGATTACCAACGTGCAGACAGCCTCAAATATGTAATCACGACGACACGCGTCAATACGCGACCTGGAAAACAGCATCAACACGAGGATGCGATATCACGAATAAAGACGCGTCAAATCAATATTTACGCGCACCCAAAACACCTCTCACGGCTACATATCTGCCCAGAGCACCCTTTTATCCCATACTTGCTTAAATCCAACGCTTCAATTCAATGCCTGCCTTCTATAGCTGAGAGTCTATGGCCACACATATTGTACAATCATCATCAACAAAACAAAACAGTATACAATGTACCCTGCAAACGACATTTGACTCGCCGAGATGGCTACAGCAAACATCTTCTAGCCTCTCCTCGACGACTTAGTACCCCCCCATGCCTCGCTACCATATCCTAGATGGTTTTTCGAACCGACTGCTAGACTCGGCCCATCCCGTACCACCAGACTGAGACTGCTTCTCTCGCCATGTGGCCTAGCGCCTACCTGCATGTCAACCTACGCGTGTGACCCGATTAGATGCCCCAAGTACGGCAACACTTGACAAACGCAAGGCAACTGACACCTTCGGTTCCCCTCACCGAGAATCATGCCGAGATGCTGTCGCCTAGTGATGCGATAGGCTGCACGCGGCGGCTTCGGCCCGTCGCCGGATCGCCCCCGCCCTCGCTTGGCCGGAACCAACGCTCGATCTAGCAGTCACAGCGCTCGAAATGACGTGGAAATGGAACCACATCGCGAACATTCTGCACTCCCGTCAAGTAGCTTAGCAGCCGATCGAACCCGAGCCCGAATCCACCATGCGGCGGGCTACCCCATCTCCTCAGATCAAGGTACCAGCCCAAGCTGCCGGCCGGTGCTTTTCGCCCTGGTACCTCCAGGCCATGTAATCGCATATTGTCCTCGAGCTCGGCCAAGCGGTGCTCTCGCATCGATCCTCCCGCAAGCTCACCCAAGCTGGGCACCAGCAAGTCGAAGCAATCCACCGTCTGCCCCTGTGGCGGTGAGTCTGCCGATTGTAGCATGTAGAATGCTTTAATCTCTTGGGGATACTGCGTAACAAATATGGGAACGTAGGCGTCGTTTGCCTCGTCGTAGCCAACTTTTTCAGCCAGATACTTTTCGTGCTCCGACTGCAGGCCGCTGCCCCAGACAGGCTTGTGCTCAAACCTGTCAGCAACGGGTTGGAGCAGCTCTATCGCCTCAGTGTATGTGAGTCGTGGCCATGTTTTTTCTACCAAGAGGCCCCTCCAACGTCTTTGCAGCTCATGGGCGTCTACCAGGTCCTCAAAGGCCAGCTTCTCGGCTGGTTCTTTGCTATCGAGCCTGTTCGTCTCCAGCTCATTGGCAGCACGTAGCTTTTTCAAGCCTCCTGCCAGCGACTTGAGCATATTCTGCACCAACAGCATGACCTCATCCATATCACTGACAAAACTCATTTCCGCCTCGAGCATCTGAAACTCGCTCAAGTGCCTCGAAGTATCGCTCTTTTCAGCCCGAAAGGTCGGTGATAGTGTCCATACGTTTCCCAGAGACTGCGCAAGGGCCTCCAGATGTAGCTGTGTAGACACGGTGAGGTACTTGGGCGTCCGGAAAAACTCGGCTTTGTCGCCAGTCTTTACGGAAAACGCCTCACCCGCACCCTCACAGTCTGATGATGTGATAATGGGTGGGTGCGTTTGTTGAAATTGTTCGTTAAAGAAAAACTGTGTCAACAGAGCCGTTGAGTCGGAACGAAACCTCAACAAGGTGCTGTTGAGCTGTGTGCGAGACCGGAGGTGTGGCATGGTCCGCAAACTTTCGGAAGTATGGTATTTATTCTGAATAGGGTATGACTACTTGAACTGTTAGCTGGTGTGCAAGCCTAGGAAAGGGATGACCAAAGTAACCCGTACCTGGGGGTCAGACGGCCCCAAAACATCCACCCTGCTAACTTGCAGTTCATGGGCTGAGCTGAGGATAGGCGCCTCTTCTTGTTCGGCTGTAGGTTTCAAGTCTTTCATGACGGCAACCGCAGATCCATCCTGCCAAGTGCCACGTAACCGCACAGCGGATCCGGCGCGAATACTGCATCAAACGGTCAGCAGCCGATACAAAGATAGCAGCTAGGGTGTACACTTACTCAGAAGCAAGGGCCTTATCGACAACGGCTTGGACGGGCCTCATAGAGGACCCGTCAGTGACATCGACGAAGCGAACGCCGGCGCTCTTCCGGACTGACCTCACCCAGCCGCAGACTTCGACATCCGAGACACCTTTGCTTGACTGGAATTCCTTGAGGTCTGCAACCGTCTTGACGCCTTGCCCCTGAGTTTGATCACCAAGTATCCGTGCAGAGTAGCATCTTTTGGGGGCATTGGTACAGCCTTTTTGCCATCGAAGGCCGCGTACAACGCGACCTGCATACATTATATAGGAGTTGCAGAGAAACTCTGGAGCTCACTCATGACGGACTCAGTGATGCGGCTGCAGCCAGGGCAAGTATGGCGCAGAAAACAATATGAAGCGATTCAAATCCGTTGCCAAGAGGCTATCTTGATATTTGTGTTGGACAATGTTGATGATTGCGATGTTGTTGAAGGTCAGTCTCTCGGGAAAAATGGTTTTCCGACCAGCGTTGTGTCGCGACAGACGGTTGGTGACTGGTGGTGGTGGGCTCCTACTGAAAAGGGACAGAATTTGAAAAGGTACTTAGTCCCCATGTACCTCTCTGACCAAACCACACTTCTGCCACCCCCTGCCCGTTTGCTATTGGGAGCAAGCACGCATAAAGGACATATTACCAGTTAGAGCGAATAGGTCTAGTATGTGAAGATTACCTGAAGAATGAATCGTGTCAATTATATGGTGACTCGCGGGCTTGTTTTGCTTGTTTTACTTGCTGATTCTTGTCTATGCTACTGTGGCAAGTTTTAGATCTTGCGCTGGTATGCAATTACCACGGCTTGAAAGCTGCAGTGAGAGGAGGGGTACTTGATGAGGCGGTACTGTGTGAGTGTCCTCGGCGCTCACAAAGGAAGGCGCAAAGCAAGTTGGGTCGCACTTTCCCGCTCAGAATCAGGTATTGAAAAGATAACTACAGGTTTTGCAGATCCTAGCCAATTGCACAACCCTCATACCCGTCATCCGTTTGCCTACCAACAGTATCGTCATGCGCTCCTCTTCTAGTTCAAAATGGAAGGTCTGCGTGGCCTTGCTTGCGTCTTGTACCACACAACCGAGAACAGACAACGCAGCTACTAAGGTAGTATTGCGGCCCAATCGTGTAAGCTGACAAGGGACAGGTGTGCTTCCTGATGGTGCCTGACCGGCATCTTGCACGGAGCCAGCGGTATGTTCGACTCGAATTACAACTGTTCAAACTCAAATCGGCTGAATGTTTGTTTCGGCTGGCCCTTGTCGCCACTTCACACCTTCTCTTACCGAGCGTCGACTTACCATCTCCGACTGTCGCCTACCAAGTACGGTATAGGCATTCACGTACCGAGGTACCACGCATCAACATTGCCAGTTATTGTCTCGCAGCGCCAAGCAAGGGTGCAGCGTTCATCTGCGCCTTGTCATCGACGCTGCAAGGCGCTTCATGTCTCGCGCAGTCTTAGAGTACTGCTCGAATTAGCCACCGGCACAGACCGCGCAGCTCCATACCGGTGCCTTCATACCAATGTCTGGCCATGCACTGACTGGCCTTTGTGCAGTCTCTACACGAATAGACGCGCTCGCGCTCGAACAGCCTACACCTGGATATAGGGAGAGTGTCGAACAAGTGGTGTATACCGAGCCGTCTTTACTCCTGTCACCTCAAAGTGTCTGTACTCTACTACATGGTGTATAACCGGCAGACTGGTCTAGCCGAGCCAAGCGACAGACATGACCAGGGCTGCCTTGTCGAACCCATGTCGCGTGCATGCGTCGCCTAAACAGCAACCTTGCACAGAATCGTTCGAATCCGTTGGACAAAGCGAGATGGCGTACCACAGATCTGGCGGGAGACGGCAACGGTAGCAGACGGGAGACGGTAGTGGCGGGCTGCAAGCAATGTCCCGCCCAACACCCGCATGCCGTTGCGCGTCCGACCGTCATGCAGCTCTTTTCGTCCTGACGTCCTGCAGCTGGTCACCACCACTAGCCTGCAGCAGCATCCACGCTACGGAGTACACCCTCTTCGAATAGGCAGTTTACTCGATGGCTCTACTACTACCGCAGCTGCAGACTTCCTTGTCTAAGATGGCAGCATCTCGTCGCCATCCAGTCAGATCCTGCAGCTGAGCTGTACGGCCTTGTGTACGCCCGCACCTTGAGGCGTCCGTCGTACATACCCCTCACAGTCCCGTCAACCTAGCATGCATCAACCCCCTCGTGGTCCCCAGTATTTTGTCTCTGTTGTAAAAGACAAGACGCAATTTAGGCCTTTTGCTCTTGCCCCGACTTAGCGTCACACCTTGAGCCATTTGCTTCTTCTTTCTTTATCCTCACCTTGCTCTCAACGCTCTCGGCTCGTCGTGTTGCGCTTGTTCGCTTGCTGCTCGCTCGCCGCATCCTAAACATGGAGGGTTCACAACCTTGGGCTAATTGAGTAGTACAAGTGCCAACGCCGCTCTCACACCTCGCTTCGTATATATTGCGCCGAGCAGTTTCTTCCCAAGGGCTTCTCGCACTTGGAAACTTGCTGCAGAGCTTTTATATAAAGCCCCCGGCACTGCCTCAGCACGTCAATCTAGGTTGAGCTCCACACACCTTGTCTCCCTCTCTCGGCTATCACTGGTTTTGGCTCTATACTGTCCATAAAAGTCTTCAGCCTTAATAATGGGATCAAGCAAGACCACAAAAGTCAAACCGTCCGAGGTTGCCTCGGACACGAAAAGGAGCTTCATCCCGTTGGTGAAAGCGAGATTTGCTGAAACATATCCTCCATACTCGACTCTCTACCCACAGCCTTGTCGGCTCCCTCTTATACGGTACAACTTGAACATTCGACCGCCTGTGTTCCGCATTGAACAGGGCGACCCAGTCATGAGGACTATCGCATATGCCAACGCAGATACGGAGGAAAGCGTATCAAGAGGTGGCCCAGTTGTCCGCATTCCGTTCCTCTGTGCTGCAAGCGACAGCAAACCGGGAGGCGAATGGGAAACCGGTTCATCAGGGTACGAAGAAAACCTCTGCCGAAGAAGTAACCTATCCGCTACGCTGGCAACTCCATGGCCAAACACTGTGGCCACTAATTATCCGATTCCTTCTTCGGGCGGAATTCTTTCGAAGACTGTGCTTGTGTGCAGGGGGCCCCATGATCGCTACGACAAGCTGGACGTATGGTATGATTTGCCGATTATCTCAATGCCGGCTCTAAGAAAGCCAAAGCTGCGTGATGACGGAATCACCTTCTCGTTTCAAGCGGAACTCGACATATTGCAGGAAAAGATACGTGGCGCTCTTCGCATATGTTTATACAACGGGTACGACAGAATTGTTATAGGCGACTTCGGCCTAGGAGACAAAGGACTCAACCCACCACGGGCATTGGCCGAGATGTGGCGCGACATTATCCTATTCGATCCTGATCTACGGGGCCAATTCGCTTATATTGTCTTTGTATTTGAAGATGCATGTCAAAGCACGACGCATTTGATTTTGGACGAAATAGCAAAGAGGAACAAGAGCCACAAAGGTAGCAGGAGCAGCTCGTCAAAGTCAAAACATGGCGAGTCGTCGTCATCGACTCGGCACGGTTTAACAGATATGGCTATTTTTGCAGAGATCTTTGACCCTGCAGAGGTCCAGCGTATTGCTACGCGGCCTGATCCGCGATACAAGCTGGAGATGATTACAACCTGACGAGGACGGCAGGCTGTTGTGGTGCGTTGCGTCAAGCAATCGAAACGAGGACAGCAGGCTCGGGCTATACACACGCCTTGCCACAACTTGGCCCGAGACAGCACTTCCGATTGTGACTGTTGAAACCTGCAGGCGGCGTGGATGCTGTCGAGTGATGAGCTTGGTACTACTCACGTGGGGGTCTCGAGATGCAGAGTGCTGGTGCCCTTGATTGGGCCGCAGATTCTCCCGATTGGCACGTCGATGGGCGAAGCTGCTTTTGTGTGGAGTGGAATTTTTGCTACTATGCTTTGTTTGTGCTTGTTTCTTTAATAGATGTCTGGTCGATTTGCGTGGCGACTATCTGAGCAGACCACCTTGAGGTATACGGTAGCAACACCATGACAGTGTTTGATCTATTGGAGGTGTTGCAAGTATTAGAGGAAAGGTGGTTTTGAAGGATGAGAATATTAAGAGCAAAAAGGCGCAAAAGTGGCGCAAAAGTGTTGTCATTGCACATGATGTATTATCTCCATTACTACGGCGCGAGTTGGAAGGAACAGAACAGCTACACAGTATTAATCCCTTTAGCGTATCATACCGAATAAGAAGCCGATATACCCAACGTAATGAAACCCTCCCTCTCCCCCCTGTACTTTGTATACCGTTTTCTTACCAGTGAATTACCCTATGCGCGGTAGCCGCAACCGTTTGCCAAGAGTGAGGGGCAAAAAGACGTGGCTGGACTGCCGTCGACGTTCGAGGAACTGCAGCCCATCAAGCCGATATGAAGCTCAAGTTTACAGGGATTCTCCTGCACCAGACCTGCATTCCCATCAGCCCCAAAGCCAGGCTCTCCCCCCCCTTTCCTCAACCCTGGCCCTTATCCCGCCGATATGCTACCAAGCATGACCAGAATTTATATTACCGGCCCGTTATAGGCACGATGCTACTGGTCCCCTTTTCGTTTCTCGTGACCCCCTCCCATGGTTTCTGCTTGACCGGCGTAGTAACGCATGTCCGCATGCCCCTCTCTCCTCTCTTCTTCTCTTTACAATCCCGGAACAGTCAGGAGTGAGAAGGCAAGAAAAAGGAAAGTAGTCATTCTGCTGCAACAGGAACAGGGGTGCTTCTTGATGATTCCACATGCAGGCCACTCGTAGACCCCTGGTTACGAATATACATGGTACATATATATACCACCCGGCACAGTGGACTGGACTGGACTGGACTGGCGGGGGGAGCAGCGAGGCGAGTCGGGATAGTAAAAGCAGGGGTGTTTTGAGACAGTGTGTTGAGTAAAACGGACTTTTTTCCTACTTCTTTTTCACTTTTTGCTTTATAGTGTTCTTTTTCTGAGACATTGTCTGCAGTGTTGCGTGTAGGTGTGATTGGGAATCTACGAGGGGGAGAGAAGGGGAGAGAGATTGTCGTGGGAAATGGTTGTCTAGTAGGGTGACAATGTGGTCATTCATACTGTACCAGTACGAGTAGACATGGGTTTTGAACACCCTCCAGTATGGCCCATTATTGTACGTACAGTAACGTTATGTATTATCTCGCTTCTTTCCTCTTGTCCCCCTACTGGAGAATGTAAAAGGAATATGAACAACAATGGAAATCATCCGCTCTCTGCTCATTCCCAGAAAAACAAATTTTATCTAATCACTTTTTTCTTTCCTCCTTGGTGAATGTACCGTTCCAACATCCACATGCATCCTAGTCCCGCCCCTTCTGGTTTACCAGTACGTCGGTCGCAGTCCAGCAAAGTTGGACAGCGTTGCCGTGGCCGAGTCTCCCTCTCCTTCTCGTTTACGCTGGCCGCTCAACTAGAGTGGGAGAATGTAAAGTTAGTCTTTAGGACTCAAAGGCTCTGTGGTGAATGGATGAGAAAACTTACCTCGAGCTGTACGCCCTTGTGAATGTGAACCAGCCAGTCCACGTAGCTCTGCGCCTCATTGTTACGGTCCTCTACCAGCATGCGCGCAAACTCAAACTCGGCTCCGTCAATGCCTTGTCTTGCCAGCTGCACAGTCATTCCCTTGGAGCCGCGCATTGTCTTGAGGAACTCAATAATGTTGCGCACTTGTGCGTTGAGATGTGTGTCCAAAACGGGAAGCGACGATGTGTAAGGATCCAGTCCTTTCAATGTGTCCTTGTCTTCACCAAACAGATCCGATACTAGGTTCGGCGACGTCTGGGAATGGAACCAGATGAGGCACTGCTGGCCGTTGTCGACGAGGTAAACGCCACCGGGTTCGACACGAGAGAAAGAGGCCCGTATGCATGGTGGCATCTTCAGGTGGCCAGTCTCCGGGTCAGCAAAGCCCTCGTCTGCCTGAAGGTTGTGAAGAGGAATCATGCGTGGGTATAGATACAACGAAAGCTCAGGAGCCGCCATGCCCCTGACCATGCGCATTTCATGGACACGGCGATCCGTGTTTTCAATACCACCCTTGAAGGCACGGCATTTGACAAGTCCGAGTATGTACATGCAAAACTCCTTGAGTCTTTCGGGCATGACCAGCTGTCCTGGCGGGTGCTGTTGCGCTGAGTGCTTGCGGTAGCAGGCCATAATGTCAATTGCGCGTTCCGTCAGCCAGTTCCGTGTATCTTTGAGGCTGCTGGAAGTGGTGGACAATTTGGTGCTGGCCTCCTTGGCAAGCAAGGAGAAGACAGCGTCTTGGTCGACAAATTTCATGCAAGAGCGAATGCTCTGTTCGCGCGAGCCGGCTTCCTTTGACGTTTCGCTGACACTGGCAATGACGTTTGAGCACCGAACTCTTCTTTGGCCGGATGCGGTTGTGTAAAGCAAAGCAGACTGGAAGTGTGCGTCCAGCTTCGCGTCGAGTTTGCCATCGTACGAGAAGGAAACGCCGATACCCTTGTCAGCATCGATGGCTCCAATCTCCAAATCGGCACCAAACGTGTGCTGAACAAAATTACCGTGGTACGCTGAGACCTGAAGGCCATTGGAGCAGCGTACCTTCATCAGTGCTTGATATCCGGTATCGCGGGTGACACTATGCGCAATCTCAGCCGACAGCTTGGGGCTGTCACGCGGGGCGATAAAGTTGGGGTAATAAAAGGTTTCGCCTCCGGTCGTGGCAGAAACATGTCCTGATCATGCGTTAGCACGTGCTCGGCTGCTACAAATCTATTCCACACGTACCTATTGTGCCAATGTCGAGATAGCCTCCTGATGGGGCGGCTAAGAAAAAGTCTATACCGACACCAGCGCCAGCCATCTTCTCAGCAACCTTCTTCCAAGCAGGGTGTTCCGTAGTGTACAGCTTCTTGTCAGATTCACCCCCGGGGTGGTTGCCATCATCACGGAGGAACAAGCGGCCAGGACCCCAAGTAGGGAGTGCCGAGCAAGAGCACACAATCTTGCCCCCAGAGTTTTCAAGAGCGGCCAGGCCAGAGCTAAGCGCAGCTAGCAGAGCTGGCTCGGGGTTCTTGACAGTGGAAAACATTTCGGGGAGGCGGTTCAGAAGGGAAGTGATGGTAGCCTTGCACTCGTAAGGGTCGACAAACAAACCCTCTCCAAGAGGCAGGAAGGGATCCTCCAGGTCGGGCATGATCATCATGTGTGCTTGATCCAAACCGGGCTGTAGGGCGTTAGATACATTGTTCGCACTTGTTAAAAAATGAGGGTAGACGTACGTTGATGTTGTAAAAGTGAATGTCCTTGTCATACGTGACAAAGCCAACCTTGGCACCTTCAGGGATCTTTCTCCTTTGCTCGCCGTTCTCGTCCTCGGCTTCACCTCCATATAGTGCAGCGAGGATGCCGTCACAGAAGCTCTCGACAAAGCCCTTGTTATAAGATTCTTGGGTAACATCGATGAGGAACAGCCAACGCAGGCCGACCGGCTCTCTTGTCCAATACTCCTTGGGCACAATGAACTCGACCGTCCCACGGTGTAGCTCAGGTCGCTGATCACGATCCACTCTGACTCCCTGAGGACTAGTGGCACAGAAGTACTCCGGTGGCGTGTCGTTGGGGTAGGTACACAGATTACAGACAAACTTGTTTCCACCGCTTCTGAACATCATGAAAGGGTTGATATAGGCTCGGCATCGGCGGCAACGGGGTGGGCCGGCATCGCCAAAGTCGAGAACAGGAATCTCTGCCTCGCCTGGTTGCAGAGGCGCCAGAGGCTGCAGCAGCATACCGAGAGGAAGCCCGGTAGCCTGTAGGCCATCCGAAGTAGCTGGTAGGTTGTTCAGTGTAAGTCTGGCATATTTCGGCGACGAGTTGCCCTGGTCATAAGCAACATAGGAGACTGATGCCGGAGGAGGAACGTGCTTCTCAAACGTGGGATATACGTTCTTGAGGAAATATTGCTGGATGGCATCTCGTGCAGCAGGGACACTGGGCAGGTCTTCGGCAGACACCTTGCCCTGGCCAGCGGCAGCAATTGCAGCCGATCCGTCCGTCGAGTTTGCCCCGTCCATGGCAGGATTGATAGGACCGCTTGGTGGTCCGCCGAATTGGCTCTGAGGCTGGCCCATAGGCTGCGGCCCGGGAGCGCCAAACTGATTTTGATCACCAAAGGCAGGAATTCCCTGGCTTGCCGGGCTGTTCAGGAACTGAGGAGCCCCGCCGGCAGCAGCAGGCATGCCATTGAAGGCTTGTGAAGAGCCGCTGGCTTCGACTGTGTGATATGCGTGGCGATCCTTCTTCTTCTTGCGAATCGTGCCTTGGGCAGCAGCGGCATCACCACCACCAAGGCTCATACCGCCCATTTGGCCAGCCAAATCCTGAGGCGGGGGGCTGCCCATTTGGGGAGATTGTCCTCCTTGGTAAGGAGATGCACCTGGAGGTGCACCGTATCCATATTGCTGCTGCTGCTGGTGCTGTTGTTGTTGCTCGTATGGGTTCGCGGCGACGGGAGGATTGAACTGCTGAGGAGCAGGGGCGGTGTTTCGATTCGGATCGTTTGGATCATAGGCCTCGCCCTGGCCCAGAGTATGGAATTGTGTGTAATCCATGGTCTCGTCTATACGCTATTCGACGGCTTTTGTGCCCAAGGGGGTTTCGCCCAGGAGTCAGACAACGGCAAAGGAGGGGCGGACGCTCCGCGCAGGAGTCGGATCGAAAAGACGCAAGGAAAGATGAGGAAACTCGGGAACACGATGCAAAATTAGGCGTTCAACAATGCTTCCATGGTCTTTTTCAGCGGCGTCAAAGTAAGCTGATGGTCTAGCCACGCGGCTGTGGAGGAAGTGAGGACAGAGTTTCGAGTTCGCGTGGCTTCAAGCAGCGTCTTCCGGCTGTTCGTGTGCCTGCCGTTCTAGCCTACCCGTGGATCTTTAGACGTGGCCACGAAGTTGGACCCCACCGTAAAAACCTCCCAAGCACGGGCTCCCCCTACCAGGAGGGCCCGATGCTGGGCTTGCCCCGTTCATCTGGGCTGCTATAATCGTCGCGGCTTTTGATTGGTCGAGTTTCGATTAGCGCGGCCTCCTTTGGCTGCTGTGCCACATCTGTAGTGGCTGGAGACCTACATGAGCCACAGCACCCGTTCAAGCTATCCTCGGCACCACAAACATGGACCATCGTATTTGTATCCTTGGATATTTAGGAGAAGCATATGTTTGAAACCATCTCTTTATTCTCTGTTTCATTTTTTTTTCTAGAATAGAAATCATATAGCCGGGGTACAAGACATACGCCGCAACTCTAACACGATGAGAGTCCACGTGCCCAGTCACCTGACCCCAAACGTCGTGTAAGTGTTGGCAGCTTAGGCCTTGGGAGAGGCGACGAAATGTCGTAAAAGTGAATCGGCGTATAAGGTCTTTAGACGGTATAAAAATGATATCGATCGATTTATGCGATAATATTCAACGAAACTACAGCAAAAAAAATTACATTTTGAATGTAGTTGTTGCGTGTAATGACACGAAACGTTTCACCCACTCATCACACATGTCCGTCGAAGACGTGATGCCTGCACCGCTGCAGAGCCAAGCGTCCCACGCAAACAGTCTTGGGCTCTGAATAGGTATTTGACGATGTAGAAGTTTTTACGAAACATAGGGCGACTATTTTCATCCAAAGCCAAGAAGCGTTGGGAAGGAGAGCTGTGCGGTTGCTTTGCTGACGTGGTTGCGGTGTGCCGAGGCCCAAACACACTGCAAACATGATTGACGCCGGGCTGCGGCGCACCGCCCATTCTCGCTGTACTTTATCTATCAGAATATGTTTCAAACTTGATAGCTATCCAGACACTCCATTTACTTGGGCGAAATTCTCTTTGAATGCTGACGTATGCCCCGATATGTTTTGTCACCGCAAACAGGGGCCACAGTCGCGCGAAGCCGCGTAAAAACAAGAGGCACGACACAGCTCGGCGCAGCGACGTAATACCAAGTCAAAAAGTGTATGTGTGGATAATTTGAAGCTTTTTAAAATAGTTGACCAACTACTTTGGGTAAATTTGTAAAAGCATGGCCGCTTGGCGGTGATTAAAGCAATCGCGGTCGAGAAACAACTTTGATCGCGACCGACAAAATCGTGGCTCTGCACGTTTCCACGCCTAATAGGCCACCGGGGGGCTAAAATGATGCAAAAAATTCGCACAAGGTGTATTTTGCCAGCATATTCAATTTTAAACCCCCAAAGACACATTTTCTAGAAATGTGGTGGTGCTAGACGCGAACAAGTTATCAAAGCCAAGTTGTGCGGATAGCTTCAGGCATGTTTTCGAGAGAAGGCCGGTCGCTTTGCGAAAAAGTGACTTTGAGGTACATGGCCGATTTTGAGCGCATAATCCATGAAAGCATGGGCAAAAATTACATTAAACGTTAGCCAGCACTATATTTGACACATCTACGCAGCAAAACACCATTTGCGACTCTACAGCGTGGCACAATTCAGAATGCGACAACAAGAGTCGCAACAAAACGAAGGGGCGGGGGGGAAGCAGGTTACGACATCTGGGAGGGCAACGGCGTCGCTTTCAAACAGAGGGTGCGACTAGCGAAACCTTGGGCTAGAAACACGAGGACAGTATTGGCAACAAAAAAAATGACTCATTGAAATTGTAAAGGAGGGTCAGACTCGGACCAGCTCAGAGGGAAAAAGAGTCGAGAACGCGAGAGAATCGAGCAAAAGAATGAAGAGCAAAGAGGAGGGGGATAGCAAAGTAGCAACACCTCGAGGGGGGTCGACGGGCAGCGACCAAGCTCAGTAGATCAGAAGGTGACGAGGTGGTACAAGAGCGACGACATGATGTTGGCGCGGACCAATCAGAAAATTGGTCACGGGGCAGGTATTATTTTGCTGCTACGTGGCGCCCACATTTACCTGAAAGCATAACAGCAAGGTTCCTTTTGTTATTGTCGACGCGGGCAGAGGTACCTTGGCCGGGCTTGGATGTCGCCAACGCCAGGATGGGCAACAGGTGTGGCTGAAGCATCCCCCATTTCGCCTAGCGCGGACGAGCGAATCGGGCGTGCTCGCAGCTACACAATACGATACGTACCCGTACTCGCAGGGTGCATGGCACAAAAAGTGGGCGCATTTCTGAGAACAGGTGAAAAGCTCTGTGGGGCGGGCAGAGACTCCGTGTGGCTTGGTTGGTGGCGCCCGACTCGAGGTACCTCTGGAACAGTGGAGAGCTCCTGCCGTTCGCGGTATCCGATGTGGTTTGCGTCTGCCGATAGGGTACGTACCTTAGCTGCTAGCGCCAGCCCACACTCCAGTCCCTCCCTCTGGGCTGGCACTCGCTTCACTGCCCGGTGGTGTTAGTGGTGCTGCGAGCTAGGTAGCTCTCCAAAACCGGCACGCACCTCTTCAGTGTGCTTGTGCTCCTGCTACTGATTGCGGCCGTCGCCCCGCCCGATATATAAACAATCCCCCGTCCCTCCCACGCGCCCGACAGAGTCGCCTCCCTGATCTTTCTGTTTCGATTTGATCTTCAAGCTCGTCTATTTTTCCGTCTTCTCAAGCTTTTCGAACTCTCACCAAGTTCTCTTTCCATTCAACTCAATCTAATCCAACACCCTAAACCACCTTCAACATGCCTCCCAAAGCCGCTGCTCCCAAGGCCAAGGCCTCCCACGCCAGCTACCAGGTTCGTTTGCGCCCGCTTCAATTTTTTCTCACCGTCGCGCCCTTTTTTCTCATTGTGCGCGCGTCTATTTTGGAAACTCGAAGCTAACTGGATTTTTTCTCTTTTTACAGGACATGATCACTGATGCTATTGTCAACGTATGTTTAAGCTACTCGTCTTGCGCGTGTCGCAATCTCACCATCGCGCTCGCTCTCGGCGCGCCTCATTGTCGCCGCAACTCATGTGAACCACCTCGACTAACATTTCTTCTCCCACTATAGCTCAAGGACCGCAATGGCTCCAGCCGTCAGTCCCTCAAGAAGTACGTCAAGGCCAACAACTCCTTGAACGTCTCGGACAACATGTTCGACTCTCTCTTCAACAAGGCCCTCAAGGCTGGTGTTGAGAAGGGCGTCTTTGCTCAGCCCAAGGGCCCCTCTGGCGGCACCAAGCTGGCCAAGAAGGCTCCCGCTCCCAAGAAGGCCGCTCCCAAGAAGGCTGCCACTGGCACCAAGAAGGCCACCACCACCAAGAAGGCTACTACTACTACTACCAAGAAGGCCACCACCGGCGCTGCCACCAAGAAGGCTGCTCCTGCCAAGAAGGCCGCTGCTCCTAAGAAGACCGCCGCCGCTGCCCCCAAGAAGGCTTCTACTACCAAGGTGAGTTTATTTTTCAACACTGCATGAAAATCCTCGGCATGGATTCTAACTCTCTTTTCAGCCCGAGAAGCCTGAGACTGTCCTGACCAAGACCAAGTCTGGCCGCGTCGCCAAGACTCAGAAGCCCGCTGCTAAGAAGGCCGCAGCTCCCAAGAAGGCTGCTGCCCCCAAGAAGGCCAAGGCATAAACTGCCTTTGGTGTTGATCTTGAAGACTTGAGGATATAATGAATTTGTTTATGGCGTTTCGGTTTATAGCTTTTTATTGGGATGGGCTCAGGGCAAGGTGAAGCAAGGTACAATGGGATTTGCTTGGAAGGGCACGGAGCGTGGGAGGCGACGTTTTTTTTGTTTTTTTGGACGCGCTTCTGCGCACAAGGAAAAAGGGAACGACGACTCTCTTTGCATTTGCATATGTTATTTTTTTTTCACAAACGAAGCCGTGTTGAGCTGCTTGGACCTCGCGTTGCGCATGGACTGTCACCCGGATTATGATTTATTGATTTTTGTACGATAAAAAGGCATGAAAGGGGGAAAAACGACAGTGTTGGGAAGCTATTGACAGCTTCCCGTCGCGCGCCATGTTCAGAGTCGCTTCATCAAGGGCTTGGATCCGCAAATGCTTTGGTTCCGAATTTGTCCGCTTGTTGATTGGAGTCTAGTTGAATCTGTAATTATACCAGGAGGACGGAAGGGAACAGTGAAATGAAATTATTCGAACGACTTGCAAATTACCGTGTTTTTTTGTCCCCGTTTTGTTTTTCTTTTCAACGCGAAGCCCTAGCTGTGCAGGGGTGCGAGCGACGATAGGGCCCCCTTTGCACGCGGGTAAGATTGTGGGCGACGGGCGACGCGGTCTGCATGCCTGTTTGTTTACACAACGGGCTGGTAGGGAGCCGCTGACGCATTCTAGCGAAAGTGGTGTCTCATAAGATTTCGATTTTCTTCAGTCAAGGTTCTTGTCTCCGATTAGTTGTCACGTGGTGAATATTTGCATTCCCCCTACCGTTGACGAAATTTCGGTGGCTGCTGGGCGACATGCAACCTGCGCTGGCGAGTTGTCGCCAGTGCCGCAACTACGACACGAAGCCGTTTATAGATGCCACAGACGTTTTGCTCTACGAGTTGTTCTATATTTCTCTAGGTAGAAGTAATCGAGTAAAGGTTTTCAGACAAGCGTGTGTAGCTATGTCACAAGGGGAGCGGTGACGCGTTTGCTCGCCAGTTTCCAAGACAGATGAAGGGCGAGCGTAAGAGTTACCAAGTGAAGGATGCCTTGGCCGGAAGAGTGTGGTTCCGTTAAAGACAGATTTTGATATCTGAGCCCTTGCTCGCTTCGTGCGTTTCGGTAATCCCAACTTTAAGGTGTGCCAGTGCTGACAGTTGGGAGAGTGCCTCGTGATGTTGAGCGTGTAAGTCGAGCCAATGACGTTGAGAGTTAGTTCAGTACCTATATCCTCGGCGTAGGCTCCATAGAATACCAAGTATCTCTCTATAGCCCCATCTTGCGTCGCTGCCCCGCTACCCTGCCCGCCTAAGTTCCGACTGTGGCTTACTCCGGAGCTGTCCACTCCTCGCGCTATTCCCTCAAGCTGCGTAATGAGGGGGAGCAGCAGCTCAGGCAACACCAAAGCTAACCGATTCTTCCGAGCCCTCACCCAGAAACGCCCGTCACAACCCCCATCGGTAGATCCCTAGGCTATCGAATCTCGACGCTTCTGTACCTTGCCGTGCTCGCAGATTGATTTTTCACTTTTTGCAGCCAGGTAGTCGTTCAAGCTCCCGCAAGCCCGGCCTGTTGAAGATGCCATGCCGCTTGTAGGGTAGCTCGCCTTGCTGGGAGAAGCTGGCAAACCACACCACACCAAAGTTTCCATACTCCGCGGTTGAGCTCTTTTTGCCAATCAACGACGCCCACCGAATAGGGCTTTAGATTTATTATACTATATATTACCGAGGGTCCTAGCTCCTTGTGGAAAAGCTGACGCGCGCCATGGCTCCCTCGAATCCTTTTCGCAAGTCCGCCGTGCAGACGGAAGAGGCTCGCTTTCCTCCCCTCGATCCCATAGACACGACACAGACGCACACGGCGCCGCCGCGGACCAGCTTCCGCGAGTCAGAATCAACCGAATCCAAAAATGACGGCGAAACAAAAGAGGCAAAGCCCGTGAAAAAGGTGCGCGTCCTGACGCCGCCCCCTCTATCGCCAGACTCGCCCGAATGGCCAACCAATATGCCAAATTCACAACCTGCCGACCAAGAAGACGAGCCCGATAGCAGTGGCCCAGACCCATTTGATGGATCTGCTACAGACGAGAGCGATAGAGAAAGCAGCACGGCTACACCTCCGCCGCCATCGCACGGTGGTGAATCTGGAGCACGGGGACCCGGATCCGGCCCACCAGGCAACCCGTTTAGCAAAACGTTGCAAGACTTGGACACTTCTGACGAGCTCGAGAGTCAACGGAAAGGGGAAGGCGATGCCCTCAAGGCAGCCAACTCTGACCGCCAGACGCTGAATGTGGATGCATTCAGACGCCTGCTAATGACGGGCGACTCAGGCGTTGATGGCAGCCAGGCTTCTAGCGACGCGGCCGGACCAACCGCCCAAACATGGACGCCGTTGGATGCTCCCCAGACGCAAGAACATACAGCGACGCCTGAGGCTCGTGGATCAAGCTCCACGGGTCAAGCGAACAAGGATAAAAAGACTCCTCCGCCGCCCCCGAGCTCTCGACACGGAAAGACGATAAAGGCCGAGAATAACGCGAATGCAGGCGCAGAGGAGACGGAGAAAAAGAAGGAGGGCCACACGGGTGAAGCCAGCAAGCCCTTGCCAGAAGCACCTGTGCGTGGAGGCCTGGATACAGACTCACCATTTGATAACGAGTCGGCGGGCAGGGGTTCGGAACAGTCCACTCAAGATACTGCGACCAGCGGCAGCAAGAAGCCTGCCCCTGCGCCGCCCCCTCGACGGGGACATGGAAGAGGCGATACCAAGACGAATACTCCGGGCCAAGCGACAACGGGGCAACCGTCGTCGTCGAAACCTACTGATGAGGATCTTTCGGCCCGCTCATCAATAGACTCGACGAATGCTCGTCCAGATGTCACGCGTCATAACGCGCCTGCACCTCCTCCACCAAGACGCCCTCACGGCGCAACAAAGCAAACAGCGCCTGCACCATCATCCGCTGCTCCTGAACCGTCGGGATCCCAGGCCCGTTCAACATCAAACCCAACAGAGTCCACACAGTCCAACGAGATTTCAGCCACTTCACCTGCAAAGCAGACGAAATCCGCTGCGCCGCCTCTTCCTCCCGCGCGAAACTCCAACTCAGCAAGACGGCCACAGAGCTTGTATGGAGCTGAAAACGCAGGACGTCGAACATCGGGAGAAGGCAGACAAAGAGATAGCATGCCGCCACCGCCACCACCGCGACGGCAGACTGGCAATGCTCAGGGGTCGGGTAGTCGGAAAACGAGCAACGAGACAGAAGAGTCTGGTGATCCAGGTAAAGGAGCGGATATTCTCGCAGACTTGGATGCTTTACAGAGAGAAGTGGATGCTCTCAGAGGGCAGATGAAATAGTGGACTGTATACATGCATGTAGCGAAGAAAATATACGCCGTTTCAAGGTGCAACGGCGCTGTATATAGTACGAATTGACGTATACATGAGACCAGCATGCAACCCTGGAGAAGGAGAAAAAACACGGTATCCTACAATATACTGCAATTTACATTGCGGCAGCTGTGTGACACAAGGCATAATTGACATTTGCTAAATCTCATGAAGGTCATAAACCACAGCCATCCCACAACCAATCTACAGCCCAACAAACGATCGTACAAGCGTTGCAGCAGGCGGAATAGACGTAAACAAGACCGTCACCGTGCCAAACAGCGTCATGGACAAGCTCGACAGCGCAGCAGCTCGCGGATCCGTCCTGAGCAACAATGCCGTCGCAATAGCGCTCGAGTTGACACCCAGCGTGACGCCTCTCGTAACATAATCATCTACGATATAAAAAAAAATCACCACGTCAGCTATGTCTCTGGCCCATTCAAACATCAATCAAACTACAAAGAGGGAAAAAAAAAAGAAAACAGAGAAAACTCACCCTCTGGGATCCTCAACCACGCAAGTATCCTCTGCCCAACAAGCACACCCATGATGCCACTCACAATCGCCAGCGCAGCAACAGTATGCAAGTCGCCACCCAGATTCTTCGTCGCGGGCGTCGCAAGCGCAAGCGTCAGACTGCGCGACGCAAACGCCAAGCTGCGCTCCGCCGAGATGCCTATCCTGACGCACAGCGGCGGGTAGCTGAGCAGCGAGGCGAGCGAAATGGCCACGTTGGGGACGACAATGGATGTAAAGTGATCCCTCAGCTCGCGGCGGTACTGGAACATGGGCAGCGCGAGGGAGACGATGCTCGCGTCGAGGACGGTGCTGAGGACGTCTCCTGCGCCCGGGGAGGTGCTGGGCTGCTCGTCCGAGTCTTGCCAGGTTGCGTGGGCGGCGTGTGCCCAGATGCGAAGGTAGTTTGCGCCCGTCTTGTATTCGTGCAGTGTCTGCGGCAGGGAGTCGCCTTTGATGGCCGCGAGGGGCCAGATGAGGAGGACGGTTAGGAGGGATGATACCAGCACGGGATGGAGGTATTGTCGCCAGTGTGCCGGGATGGCCAGGGCGGCAAAGTAGCAGAGGATGTTTGCCGTTAGCTGTGCGGGCATTGCGTAGCCGGTGGTGTAGTATATGGGTAGTCCGATGAGGAGGAAGAGCACGGCGTAGGTGCATAGGTCGATGTTTGCCTTGGCTATGGCTGCCCAGACGTCGGATCTACATGGTGGAGGAGGGCTTTGTCGTCGAAGTGGTTGTGTTGTCGCGCCGCTTGGTTCCGACGCTGTAAGAGAAGCTGCAGGAGGACTTTGTCTAGAGGCGTTGTTATCGTAATGGTGCTGCTGGAGCCGGAGCTGTGGCGGGCTTTGAGGCGGCGAGCTGGCCTCGAGGTTAAAGTCTGAGGGTGATGAGAGGCTCGTATCGCGAGAATGGTCTCCTGGAGCTGTGGGCGCTGCAGCGAGCGGAATGTCCTCGTCACTGCGAGACAGTTCATCTGCGCGCTCGGCATAAGAGCGCTTGGAGGAGCCGATGAGGAGTTGTATGGCGCGGGTAAGGTATGCAGCCGATGCCATCATGACAAAGAAGCCAAATACTGTGTGTTTGCACTTGTTAGTTGCGGGCTCAGGAAGAGGTATTGCTCGGTAGGGTGAACAAACCAAAGACGGCAATGATTTTGAATACTTCAACAACGCCAATCGACGGACTCAGCGGAAGGAGCACAAATGCCGGCGTGAAAAAGACATTGATCCATCTAAGTGACCAACTTGCCTGCAAGATTTCACTCAGTCAGTTAATCAATCTGTCAACCTCGGGTCAACGGAGGCGTCCAACATACCGGGACATCAATGACGGCAACAATCTTCCTCGTCCGATGAGTACCCAGCACAAGCTCACAGCCCAAAAGCGCAAAAAAGAGCAACAATAGACACGCGACAGAGGCAGGAAATGCGACGTCAACGGCGCGAAAGAGCGTGTCTACCGCAAAGCACACGGCCAGCATCGCGCAGACGCCTATGGGCACGAGGATCCATGACGTCGCTAGGCTGGCTGCGCTTGAGCGAATCGTCTGTAAAGAACGGTTAGTCCAGGTATCTGACATGTGTTGGAAAAGGAATTGACGTACCAGGTTTGTCGCGACGAATATATCTTGGGCGACGGCGCGCCTGGTCATGGTTATGTGGTGATGGTAGTGGCAAGTTGGGTCGAGATACACACAAACGAGGGACCTTTTACTTCTGAGTAGTTCCTATCAAACAAATTTCCCGTAAATGAAGCCAAACTAGTACAAACCCATTCAAATAGGCTGTATAGTCATCACTGGCATGTAAGTATTTATACATATACCCATGCCGCGCATCTCCATCCACCCATCCCGGTCCCGGCCGCCGCCGATACGGTATCCGATGGAGCTCCGGCAGAGCCAACCGCTCCGGCAGCAAATATCCAGCAGTAGTCACTTTTCGCCATCCGCCTTGGCAAACAGCAGAAACTAATCACCATTGAATATTTGCTCCTCTACTAAACAATAATTTAAAACCTACAATTCCCGGCTTCTTCGTATTTACGCCTCTGCGTATGCCAGTCGGTACTATACCGACAAGCTTAGTCATCACCCACCACCCCCCGAAATCACATCTCCCATACTTTTCCCACCAAGTTAGTTCATCGTCCGTTTTCAACACCGTACCAAAGTCACCCGCGTAGCGCACACTGTCCTTTGCAATGGACATGGGGAGAAATATGAGCCCCAAAGGTGCAGGTACAGGTATACAAAATTTATACAAAAAACAGCTGCAAGTGCCGCTGAACTGACAGAGACCCCAGCCTCGACGGGCAAGGCACCCTCTCAAAGCAACATTTTCTTTGCTATATATCGTTGTCAAGTGAACTGCACCGGACTATAATTGGGCTGTTTCGACTGTTTCTTTCAATGTTATTCGGCTCTCATTCCATCCGGAGATGAAACCCCAGTGAACTGTCTGCTCCCTTTTCCTTTTTCGAGGAGGGATTTCTGAAGTTGCGGCTGCGATACTAAGCCCCCAACTTCGCCACGCAGATACTCATACATCTCTACAACAATCACCGAAATTGATACTGTGAACCGTAATCGGAAGAGGAAATAGTTGATTTACTAAAACTTTGCCAGATACTTCTGCCCTTCCTATAAGCTGCAACTTCCCAGACAAGGCTCAAACGGCCATTTTCCGAGACCAGCTTACCTCAAGCTGACAGAACCATCTTGTGTTCCTCCTCCTTTTATTTTTTTTGTATGTTTTTGGTTGGTTTTCATCCTCTTTCTCTCTTAACATCACCTTGGGTATATCTCCTTCTATTCCTCTGCCTCTCCGCGGCATCTCACCAAACATAAAACTGATCGGCCGGGGCATAACCATGCCACGCAGGCGTATCACATTCTAGTTTGCTCCTTCTCATACCCCCAACCCTTTGACACCTCATTGAACACCATCTAACGTCTGCAGAGACGTCCTATCCTTCACCCCCAAATGCCTATTCGTCAAACGTAGTGATATCATCAAAAAGGTATCATGCCCACATCTTCTCCCCAAATCCGCATTAAAAACCATTTGCGACATTGATGCACCCCAAATGTAGCCTCCCAGTTAATAGTTGTGGAATGAGCACAGCCATGCTGCGCATAAAAGTCAACGGCTCTGTCAAGAAATTATGTCGCAAGACTCTTGGTCAACCGCATAGCCACGCATGCAAGATCTCAGCAATAATAAAAAACGAGAAAATGCCAGCCATGACAGTGCCGGAGTTAGTCTTCAAGTAATAAGCCAGGGCGCAAACAAGGTGCTCAACATCTAAACAAACAGCGCCAACATCAGGCGCCAGCGCCACACAGCGCTCCCCTGTTGTTTTCCTCGCGCTGTTGAAAAGTCCCAATTGGGACGCAAAATGCGATGTATTCATAGGTTCATCAGCAATGCAGTCCAGTTCGCCATACCGCCCATTCGCCAAAAAAAGAGAAAAGGTAAAAGTGTGGATAATATACAATCCATCGGAAACAAAAATGAGTGTCCTCCAGGACTCCTAAAAGCAAAACTTCAAAAACGACAAAACCAAGGCTGGCCAACGCCAAGTGTCCAAGCCATAAACTCCCAATCCATTGCTCACTCCCTTGTCCGAGTAAGAATGGAAAGTTAGTTTTGGTCATCACGAGGCGGGCCGCGGCCTCGACCGCCATTGCCACGACCACGGTAACCACGGCCGCGTCCTCGTCCACGTCCGCCATAGTTATTGTTGTGGTGGCCAAAGTTTTGCTGCCAAGTGGCCTGGGGCTGCTGAGGGTTGCCAGCGCCGGGCTGCATGGGCTGGCCGGGAACCTTGGGAGGCAAGTTGGAAACGGGGCGAGGAATGCTCTCGGGGTTCTCGTAAACGTAGAGGCTCTTGTCGATGCTAGCGGGAATCGGCTGAATCTCAGTTCCAAGATCCCTCTCAATGTTGTAGAGGTTGAAGCGGTCTTCCCAGTTGATGAGGTTGATGGCAAGACCAAGGTGACCGTATCGGCCAGATCGGCCAATTCGGTGCAGGTAAGTTTCGGCATTCTTGGGGAAGTCAAAGTTGATGACAACGTTGACGGCCTGAATATCAATACCACGGGTGAGGAGATCGGAGCAGACTAGGTTTCGGCAGACGCCGTTGCGGAAGTCGTGGAAGACACGGTTGCGAGCTTGCTGCTGCATGCGGGCGTGACTGTAGAAGCAGGAGTAGCCAAGTTCGGTGATTTTCTTGGCAAGCAATTCAACACGGTTGGTGGAGTTGCAGAAGATGATGGACTGGTTAATCTGGAGTTTAGAGAAGAGCGTGTTCAGGCAGTGAACCTTTTGCTTCTCCTCGACAAAGGCATAGTACTGGGTGATACCGCGTAGAGTGAGCTCGTCCATGAGGTTGATCTCATAAGGGCTGGTCATGTTGCGGTCTGAGAATTCCTTGACGGAGAGGGGGAAGGTAGCAGAGAAGAGCATGACCTGGCGATCCTTGGGGTGGAACTGCAGCAGCTGCTCAATAGTAGGGGTGAACTCAACGGACAAGAGCTTATCGGCCTCGTCCATGATGAACATGGGACATTCGCTCAGATCGGCAACATTCTTTCCTGCCAAATCGAGAATTCGCCCGGGAGTTCCGACCACAATATGAACGGCGTCCTGCAGACGGAGAATATCATCTCTAAGGCCAGTACCACCAGTCGTAACCATGACGTTGATACCAAGGTGCTTGCCGAGCGTCTTGCAGACCTGGGAGGTTTGCATGGCAAGCTCTCGCGTGGGGACGAGAATCATGCACTGAATCTTGTTGACCTTGGGGTTGATGCGCTCGAGGGCGGGGATGACGAAGGCGGCGGTCTTTCCGGTGCCGTTCTTTGCTCTGGCGAGAACGTCGCGACCAGTAAGGGCGACGGGAATGGACTCCTCTTGAATGGGTGATGGTTTTTCGAAACCGGCTTCGAAGATTCCCATGAGCAAATCTCTCTTTAACGCAAAGTTTTCAAATTCGAGGCCCTTTGTTTTCGTAACATCCTATTTGGGTTGAAGAGGCCAATCGTTAGTCGTTTGCTCGCTCACAACGTCCCATTTCTGGCGGCAGACAGAAAAAAGACACCAACCTCTGTTTGTTGTCTGCCATCCTTGGCAGGAAGCTTCAAGCTCTTCTTCCAGTCGTCGCCTGCAGGGCTGGATGCGTCACTGTTGTATTGTTAGTCGATATTTGGCTCCCAGGCAAAGACTTGTTCATCCCAAGGTAGAACCGGACCTGCTGATCTGAGCGCTCCTCATCTGATCGACTAGTTGGTCTGTCATGATGGTATGGCTGCCAACGGGCAGTATGTGCTATATTTCAATTGGCGGATGGATTGTATTGCAACGCAGCAGGCCAGAGATGGATGCGGCCGTGATTATCCTCCCGAAATGTATGGGTGTTTGGGGAGGAAGGGAGGTTTGTCGAATCCCTTTGGAATTTTTTTCTTTCTTCTGTCTCGTGTCAAACGTCGGAGGAGAGCGTAAATCAAGGGAAGCCTCCAAGTCAAAAGGTGCTCCCTGTCTATTCTGTTGTGGGTTAAAAAGTGTCGTTGCGGTTGTTGATGCTCAGCTACGCGGTGCAGGGGCGAAACCCGAACTCGTGCGAGAGAAAATGTAGCGGGTGGTGAGGAAGAGGGTGGTTGTTGAATTGAGTGGTTGTCGGTTTGCAGGACTTGGAAGGTTCCAGCTGGTGTGTGGCCGGACAAGCTAGCAGAGGTGGTGGTGGTGCCAGAGTCACGTGAGCGCGGGGTTGGCTGAGGAGTTCAAGTTGGGCTGGCTTGAGGTTCCGATCGCCTTAGGTGCATCTTAGGTATCATCAGGGCTACAAGTGAGGAGGTAGAATGTTCGGTAGCCAGTTACTAGTTTACTCAAATCGAATTGGATGAACCCTGTTTGACCCAAAAGTAACGGGGATTGACGTACATGAGACGGGCTGGTGCAGCCAACCGCAGCCATCTCTCGGCCGAGACTTGCCGAAGCGGCCTGATCCATGTTACATGAAGCTCGCATTGATCTTGTAAAATGTCCATTTATTTCACCTTCTATCGCGGTAAAATGCCGTATACTAACATATAAAACAAAGCAAAAAAAGCAAAGGTGCCGGGGATATATAATCATACAAATACTAAAAAAAAAATGCATGCCACGGACAAGGGGCACGGCACAAAGACCCCCTGCCTTCTCCAGAGACCCAATCTATGTTCAATTTGCTCCTTTTTCGTCAGCCCAATCCCGTCCAACAAACTCCCCATAAAGCCTATACAACTTTACAACTTCATGCCCGTAGCCTTGGCAACTCTCATGCTCTGTCTCATGCTGAGATCCAGCATAATCTCCTCACTGCCACCAGGAATGGCATAGGCGCGCACATCACGGTACAGGCGCTCAACCTTGGCACCCTGTCCGCCACGAGAGTACGACAGGCCGCCAAAGATCTGACTAGCCTCGCGGGCACAGAACTCAAAAGTAACAGTAGCCTGGGCCTTGAGACTGGCAATGGGACCACCAAGGCGCAGCATGGCCTCGGTCTCGCCCATCTTCTCGCACTGGTAGACGAGGTTCTCGAGCCAGTTGTACGAGGCCTCAATCTGGCGAGCCATGTGGGCGAGCTTCATGCGGATGACGGGGTGCTCCATGAGCTTCTTGCCAAAGGTGCGGCGCTTGTTGGCATACTTGACCGACTCCTCGAAGCAGACGCGCGAGAAGCGCAGGCACTGGATGATGATGCCCATGCGCTCGTGGTTGAAGTTGGTCATGATGACGCGGAAGCCCTGGTTCTCCTTGCCCAGCAGGTTCTCAACGGGCACCTTGACGTCCTCAAAGGTGACGTAGGTGGTGCCAGAGGACCAGACACCCTGGCAGTCCATACGGCGGGTGCTGACGCCCTCTGTGCGCTCAATGAGCAGCAGACTGACGCCATTCATGCCAGAACCGCCGGTGCGGACAGCAGTGGTGAAGTAGTCAGACCAGACACCGTTGGTAATCCACTTCTTCTCACCGTTGACGATGAAGTGCTTGCCGTCGTCGCTGAGCTTAGCCTCGCAAGTCAAGTTGGCAACGTCAGAACCAGCATCAGGCTCGGTAATGGCCAAGCAGATGCGCTTGTCACCGCTGATGATGCCAGGCAGGATGCGGTCCTTGAGGGACTTCTGGCCAAACTTGACGACGGGCGGGCAGCCAATACCGAAACCACCAATCAAGTTCCAGACGAAACCACCAGAGCCGGTGCGCGACAGCTCGTCGGTCAACAGGAGCTCGTGGAAGAGATCCCACTTCTCGGGAGGAACCGACTTGACGCCGCTGGCGTACTCGGTAGGGTATTTGACGCCCAGAAGGCCGGCAAGGTAGCCACGGCGGCCCAGCTCCTTGTAAACCTCCTCAGGCACGCGCTTGGCCTCGTCCCACTCGGTGACGAAGGGCTCAATTTCGTTATCGACCCATTCGCGGACTTCGGCACGGAGAGCAGCGTGGGTTTCGTTGAAGTAGGGAGAGTGGTACTGTTTAACAGGGGCAGTCAGTCGTAATGGTTTTTTTGAAGCATTGTATAAATGGGGGAAGACAAAACACGTACATTTTGGTACCATGATGGGTCGGCAAAGGGAACCTGGTCGCCAAAGGCGTCTTGAGGCTCAGACTCGTCGTTGTTGTTGGAAACCTCCTTCTGAGTGGCGGCCACAGTCTTGGGAGAGGGCTCTGGCGCAGGCTCGGCCTTGGGCTCAGGCTTTGGCTTGGTATCGAGCGAGCCGACCTGCAGCTTTCCCTTGTACTTCTTGAGGATGCTCTCGTTGTGATATTTCCAGAACTGCTTGGAAGCGTCCTTGCCGGCAACACGCTGCAGAATCTTCTTGCCACCGGGGTGGTCATCCTGGAACTGCGTCACATCGTAGACGTCGCCATCCACGATGAGGTACAAGTTGTCAGGCTTGTTATGCGACGCAACGTCGCTGACTGTGAATGTCTTGGACATGGTTATGTATGTGTGAGTGGAAAGAGGAGGGTGGACCAAGAAGGTATAGAGATGATGGGAGGGGTGTAGCAGGAAGGAAAACGAAGTCGCGGAGGAAGCTGGGTTTGGGATTGCGGAAGACGGTTTATAAAAGAGACCCAGGAAGAAATCTGGGGTACGGGAGCCCGCGATGTCAATTAAATGGGGGCTCTTCTTCCACTACGGAGGACTCGGCACGCTGGTGGTCTGGAGTGCATTCTCGCTGGTGAAATTGTTACGCTTGTGGCTAATCACATGCAAGCTGACCGACGGGCGCGGTGGTCGAATGATGACACAAGGTGGGTGGTGCAAGGAATCCCTCCAACTGTCTCAGCGGCACCTCTACTGTAATACTGGTCGGTACATTCCCCACATGTACGAATTATGGTTTCTTAAATAATAATTACTGAAGAAGCCCGCTGGCGTCGGTTTACAGCGTTTTGCGGTCTACGGCCATTGGACGGACAGTATATTGACTTGCGGGTTACAGCATCATGTTGTCATAGGCCAGCTGCCAATCCGTGGCGTCGCTAGAGTCCGCAGTCATGTGCAATCTCGCCTCGCCTTACACCAAATGACAAGAAAAATAGCGGGATGTGTCCGTCCAGCATAAGCACAAGGACTGTCTTTGCATTGCTCCGACGCTGGTTGGCTGCTTGGTCGCATTCCTGGCACTGCTTTTCCCCAGGTCTGCTTCCCCTCCCCCCAAAAGTAAGTAAAAAGGAACGGATTTGGCATGTGAATCGGGCGGCGGTCCTGATGTCACGCTACCTACCGCTCCCCCGAAATGTCAAAAGGTGGGGGGCCCGCCGAGTGCGGATGCCGAGGTCCTCTCTAACAACCAATAGGCCCAAGTACATAGACAATAGCTCGTACGGGCCATGAAAAGGTGCACATGGCACGGTTCTAGTGTGTTGTTTTTTTGGCTGATTGCTTTATTTGTCTAAATTAGGAAGATTCTCCGACCTTTGGCCAGTCACATCACCCACATTGTCACGCCGGTGTGCGATAAGCCCCGGCGCATATGTACAGTAGCTATGCGACACGGTGGTCGGACTACTCGTATACAGCATGTCGCCCGAGGCTCGTAGTTTAGTGTATTGATGAATATCACAATATACAAACGTACAAGGTAATCATTTATCATCTGCTGCAGCCACGGAAATTGCATCGTTCCATACCGCCTTCTAGCGCAAGCCACGACTCCCCGTAAGCTGCATTGACAATGTTACAAGCATCACAACGTCACAAGTCTCGATTTTAGTCAAGTTTCAAGTTGTAGTTTGATTCACATGTGGGCAGAAACAATGCCCATCTCATTTAGTTGCCCAAAACCCATCTCCCATGCCATGCCTTATACGCCCAAATAAAGCAGAATAGTACATTACAGCCACAATTTTTATCCGTTTTCGCCCTGACAGGCCGTTATCCATTCATCCTCAAGCCCCGCCACGAGGCTTCGACTTGGCAGCAGCCTTGTCCTTCTTGTCCTGCTTCAGCTTCTTCTTCTTTTCTTCATTCTTCTCGTCGAGCTTGCGCTTATGCGCTGCCTTTTCCGCGTCCGTCTTAACCACAGGCTTGAAGAATCCTTCTAGACGAGCCTGTTGCGAGCTCTTGAGGTTCTTTTCCAGTCTCGCACCACCGCTGCGCACACGATCCTCTGAGAATCCCTTTTCCGTGACGAGGAACGTCACCAAGCCTTCAATGTCGGGCTTGTCCCACTTAAAGTCGCAGTCTGGGTGGTCAGCTGCACGAACGTCTGGCTCGAAAAAGAGGTCGCGCGCGTCCTTGTATGGCCAGTCTTCGGGAATGGTGTACTTTTGCTTGGAATCCTTTTCAATCGCTTCGACAACTTTTTCGAGAGTGCCATGCTCGCGGATAAGCTTCAGCGCCGTCGTAGGGCCGATCTTGGGAATCGGATCGAGGTAATCGCAGCCAAGAAGGATACAGAGATCCACAAACTGCACAACTCATCAGTAAGAACACCCTTTACCCAAAGTAAAGGACCTGCAGGCGCACCTGTTTTCTTTCCATATTCAAACCCTCCAATGCCTTGTCAAGACGAATTTCCTGAATAGGTTCTTTGCGCTGCTCACTATAGGTAAGATGACGCAGCAGAATCGGCGCATCGAAGCAAAGCGTATCCATATCCTCACTGGCAGCAGCATACACCTTGCCCGCCTTGGCCAAGACGGCACACTGCGCCTCAGCCTCGGTAGGAGCAATAATGTACGGAACGCCCATAAGAGTAAGTAAACGCTGGCACTCGGCATTATGCTCGCGCGTAACGCGGACTGTTCGTCGCGAAAACTTTTCGACGTCCTCGGCCGTACCCGTCTCTTTGGCCTCTTCGAGACCCTCGTGGGCTGTCTGCTTGCGCTGGAAACGCTTCGCCAGCTCACCAGACTTTAGCTTTGGCGGGGCGCCGTCAAAAACGTAGAGAGGTTTGATGCCGTTGTCAATCATGCGCAGCGTGCGGTAGAACATGCCCATTAGATGCGACGTCGTCTCGCCCGTGTCGTTCATCAGCATCTGTCCATCGGAGCGAACGGCGATGAGGAAGCTGTAAATGCTCATTGAGGCATCCTAGAATTCAGGCAAAAGAAAACATCTAATTAGCTCAAGTTTCGTATGAAATGCATCATCATGGCGTGGCAAAGAGATAGCACGCACAATGGCAACCTTGCGACCAAACTGGTTCTTGATTTCCCCCTCCTTGATGGCATCTGGAGCTTCCTCCTTGAGGATTTGGAAAAGCTGTTTAATACCCATGGCTGCAGCCTGTATATGAGAGAACCTGCACGCTTTTCCCCTCTCTTCTGCGGTAGTTTTAGGTCGACGAAACGGAAACGGGCGATATTAATCCAGCGCTGCAAAGAAGCAAACGGAGTGGTGGGAGTGAATGCGCAGGTTGCGTCACGCGTGTGTCGCACAAAGGCGCGTCGGCTGTGGAAGGTCTTTAAGTGGTTCCACTTTTTCGCGACAGCTTCGCACGGGTGCCTGCAAGCTTCAGCAGACTAACTGGTCACTTATAAAGCAACAATGTAAAAATACACTTATATTTACTTGTCCTACTGGCGTGGTGCTTTTAATTTTCTTTCAATGTCAATTTCTTCTTTATGCATATTTCCTTCAAGTTACTCACCTACGTCCTTGACATCCTCAGCCATCATCACATACAACGGATGCATCAGGCCAGTAGGCGCATAAAACTCATCCTCCAAATACACAAACCCCAACCTCTTCAACATGGCTCTCGAAGCATGATTCTCCGGGTTATGTCCCGCAAAGATCTTCTTCATCCCCAGCACACCAAACGCATATCCAATCACCGCCTTCCCAGCCTCCATCGCCAACCCCGTGCCCCAAAACTCGGGCCGCAAATGCACCCCGAAATGAACTTCTCCGGCCGGGATATCCTTGGGATGTAAGCCGCAGCAGCCAACGTGCTGGCCTGTCTCGAGCAGGAATATTGGCCAGTACTGTACTCTGTGCTCCTGCTGCGTAGATATCTCTGTGCATAGTCTCTGCTCGGCTTCTGCGGGTGTCAAGGCGTCGCGGGAATCGATGAAGCGCAGGACTTGACTGTCCCCCCAGAGGGCTGTTGCTAGAGCGGTGTCATCCTCGCCCCAGGGACGGAAGCCAAGACGTGAAGTTGTGAGAAAGTAGGCCATGGGAAATAGAACGGGAGCAGTGCTTTACAAGAGATGCAATATGAATTTGTCCAATTTGCATTGAGGCTGAGAATGCAAGGGTTCCACTTTGATTCGACCTACTTCTCAGCCTGTCTATGCTAATCAACAAGCTCGCCACCCTGACATTATTTGCACTTATTCCATGTAAATCTACTGGTCGTCTTGAAATGTCTCGATGGACCACCACCCAGCAAGAGTAAGCACGCAGCCCCCCAGCCTAACCTAGTCCATCGCAACTCCATACGAAGCACGACAGACAGGCAAAAGACAGGCAAGATAACAGAGCCACTCTCAAGCCAGGGGAGCAAATGGTCATAGCTAATAGAAAACATCCCGCCTCATCCCTTTCCCTGAGTTTGGCTGGTTCCATCGATCATACTTTAATCTACCGCTCGGAATACAGAGTCGTCAAGGATTGATCTCGCCTTGCGCTCCACCTTGCCGTGCGGATGGACATGCATACTTAATCACATTATATCAGTTGAACTTTGAATCTCTCTTTGCAGGGCTGGGTAGCTCTGCTCCCACCTGAAGCTTTCTTTTGTCTTTGGGGTATCGTACAATTTCTACCGCCTGTCAACATTATACATGGCCGACCTGTGTATGATCAGTTCATCTGTTATTTCCTTTTTGTCAATTTCTTATTCGAAAAAGACTTTCTTTCTCCCAGGTCCCCGCGAACCTTCCATTGTATCTAGCGCCTGGTCAATCTCCATGATTCCAAGCATTTCCGCCTCCACGTCTCTCGAAATATCCGCGCTCGTATCGGCAGCCGCGCTAAGTGTATTGGCAAAATCGAAGCCGCTCTGAGACCGTGTAGTACGCTGCGTATCCTGAGCATTGGCCGGCTCGGTTTCGTCAAGGTCCATTGAAAACGACTTTTGCCGCAGTGAGCCCGGCTTGGCTGTGCTGAGATTAAATGACGTGCGCGGGGGGCGTGATTTCTCGCCATGCACGATAATAGCATTCGGCCTCTCCTTGGAGAAAATTCTGCGCGGTCGGTTCGCGAGGGTCAGCTTCTTGCTAGTTCCATCTTCCGAATCACGCGCAATGACAAATCTCGACTCTCCACGAATGACAAGCTCGGCAGCCATGCCGCTCTCGGGCGCTTCCGCAGTCTTGGCGGGGCTAGAAATGAGACTCAGTCCGCAGCAGTGGTCGCCGAGAAGACCAGTGGCAATGTCGGCAAGCTTCACCATCCTCGTGGGCGGTGCACCGCTAAACAAATTGACTCCTCCACCAGATCCCTTGCGTAGTTGCGAGTCCCAGAACTTGGAGACTGCTGGAATAACACAGACGTGCTCAACACCGCCCACCCAGAGGGCCAACGCCTCGTCCTGGGGAGCCTTTCTTGATGAGAGGATGGGGGTGGCCTTGACACCTCCACGAACAGTCGACAGTCGATCCAGAGTGCCGGCTGCACTTAATGAGGCAGTGGCTTGGCGGCGCGTGTGTGGTGTCATGGGTGCAAACTCGCCCTGTTGCGGCTCCTTTGCTTGTGTGCCAATGCCGCGGAGCATGCTCGTTCCCTCGACGTAACCTGAAACACTAAAAGCAGTAAGAGCTGCTCCACGAACACCAGACTTTAGCCTGCTGGAAATGGCTGCGCCTGTCCCCGAAGGGCTCACGCCGTCAATATCCCAGATTCCCCACATTCCATCGGCCAAAATGACAAAAATGGCATGTCCTTTTGACACCCAAGTGGCATCCAATATGGGCTTTCTGCTGGATGTGGGTTTGGCAAAAGGTTGGTATAGAGAAAGCAACCAAGAACCCTGTGTTGGGAATGGGCCGGTAGCCTCGGGGTCGTTTGGTATAGCGGGCAACGCGTAGTCGTAGATTCGTGCGGCGTGTGTAGAAGAGACGGTAAGGAGTTGCGTAGCATGTGTCGGGTTGAACGAAATGGTCGTGAGAGGGTTTGGTAGGAACTCGGTCTGGAAAGGTTCGGTGGCTCGGTCTGGTTTAGATTTACCATCAAGTGGCACATCCCATAGCTGAAGCACACCAGATGCTTGCCGCGAGTGCGCAGCAACCACAGCTCTGGGAGGATTTACCGGCCTATCTGATGATGAAGGCCTGGCGAGCGTAATTGCCAATCCATCACTATATTTCGTTTGTCCTCCAAGGGGAATCAACGACTCTCCCCAAGCACCAGAGCCTGCCCTTCCGGCTAGCAGATCAGACTTGAGCTCCGGTCGAGCTTTGCTCTCTGGCGACGGTGGTGTCAGTGGTAGCGTAACGACATATGCATCATTCGTGACACACGACACTGCAAAGACCAACTTTTCCTGCAAGAGAGCAGCACCAGTGGAAGTTGGCGCATCCTCAGACGTCGTAGGCGCAACAGGCATAACCGCTACATTCAGCACAGGCGTACCAAACGTGAGTTCGAGTGTCTGAATTATCTCCGGATAGGGGCCCTGCTCAGTCGCCTCTTCAAATTCAGGCTTATCGACAAACGCAGCGGTGCCCTGTGACTTTGCAGCAGGTTCGTCATCGTCCGAATCGATAATCATGACGCTATCGTCTGCATTGGAACCATTCTGCGCAGCGGGCTTCTCCTTGGGCGGTTCCTCTTTCTTGGCCGGCTTGAAGCGGCGTCCGCCTCGCCAGACAACCGTTACACCGTTTTCGTGGCCGTAGAGGAGAATCGTCGCGCCTTGAGGCGATTGCACGGGATATGTTTGGAAATCATTGATGCGATGCGAGAGATTATACCTAGATTTTAGATAGTCAGTAACGCTTTCCCTTGGTTTTATCACGCATCCCAGCTCTGCCAACGTACGTGAGTAATGTGTTTTGCGCCGTGCGACGAACACGCGGCGTTGTTGCAGACGCCGTCATGGTTTGTCGAGACCTGAACGGGTTGGCGGCCCCGTGACAAGAAAGTATAGCGAGTCACTGGTCTTGATAAATATGTGCTCGTTATTGTTTTCGTCAGCTGCCGAAAATTGGTATTGTTGATGCCGCTGTGTGGGCAGGTGCAACTTTTTGGTCTGCAGATTGCCCGTGTTGGATAGCTCCAACTCGGCCCATCTATCACGTCCAGCTTTTTGCTGGGAACGCGCTCTCGTTTGGAGCTTCTTTGTCGTCACGTGATGGCGTATGCCAGGCTACCCTATGCTTCATCTTAATTTCGGTAATTTCATTCTTTATTTAACGTTTAAAAAGTAAAAAATAGCTTCATTTTGTCAGATTATGCCGGTTTTGGGCTATATACTCATTTGTACTAACTCGGCGTCAAATTATTGTCGTGCTGGTGACGTAAAGACGCTACACTCTGTCCTACATCGCCAGTCTCGAACTTACAACTCCCTACAGCCTCTCTAATGCTCCCCCGATTTCCACTCCTCCCACATCATCCCATTCACCCAGGCCGCTTTCCCCTCCTGCACCACGAAATCCTCCGTGTCGTGATTAAAATTCTTGCAGACTACCCGTCCAGCCACATCACGCCCATACCTAACACCTCCATACTTCATATAACCGGGCTTGCCCTTGCAACTCTGATCGAGCTCCTTCTCCAGCTTAAGGTAGGTCTCGGCGCTACAGTCGCGGAAGCCGCCCCTAGAACACGCGTACACAACGGCCTGGTCGACTACAGACGCGTAGAGGCTGCCTGTCCTAATGTCGTGGTTTCCGCAATACTCGACGAAATTCTCGACTGCCTTTGCGTAGTCGGTCTGGTTGATACTGGGACCGTCGCAGAGGGCGACTGGGTTTGGCGGCGGATCACCGCGCCAGCCTTCGTACGTATCTTGAACTGCCCTGCTGGCGAGGTCGTGAGATTCGTCTTCGTCTGTGATAGGTACAGGCGTGTTTTCATCCCTTTTAGTCAATGGCTTGCCTCGCACCGTACTAGTTGCCATGACATGCATCGCCACCGCGACCGAAGCAAAGGCAATAGAGGTCTTCATGATGATTCGACGTGACAAAACAAAGAAGCCGTGGTGATTTGTTGCACATGGAGAAAGAAACAACTAGCCGTAGAAAGGAAAGATTCTCAAATAAAGCAGAGCTTTATGTACAGTGGCGCCATGAAGCAAGCTTTCCCGGCCGCAATGTCTCTACGCTTATCTGCCGCCACAACAATAACCTTTCACTACTCGGGACGAACAGACTTACAAACGACGCAACTACAAGCATGCACATGTGTAGCAGATGTCAAGGATCACCATTAGCTGAATGTCGCTTCCATTTCTCTTGCGTTGCTAAATACATCCGAGGACTTCCAGTGCCCCCGTGCCCGGAAAGATAAGAGACCAACGACAGCAATGAAAACCGGCTGACAAAGAACAAAATGGCATGTAAAAATATCAAATTTCCGGGTGGCTGCGCACAGCCTTGCTGCAGTTCCACCCTCTAGCCTTCTTTTTATATCCCAACGCGTCAACATCGTTGACTGACTCCCACGCTGTCGTGGCGAGGAAAGCTTATACACAAGCGATCATATAAAGATCTAAAAGGTCGTAGATCCGCAGGCCGAGCAGGCGCAGCGGTGGCGCATCACTGCTCGAGTTTGGCTCTTCGAACCGTCGGTGCCAGGCTGCACCCTTGACTTTGCTGGTCGTAACAGAGACATGAGGGAAAGCGAATAGTCGCAGAGTCGGGCCACAGACAAATGGTTTTAGATCTATCGCAATTCTAAATCATTTGCAAACAGTCGAGACCCAACCCTGCGCCCAGAGCGGCAAAAAACAAACAAAAACACGCAAGGAGTGACAAATAACGCCGCCTGATCCTCGGCCATCGGTTAGACCAATGGGCATAAGCAGCAAAACCCAGTAACGCCATGAATGCCAGTGACAAGTGGTGAAATAGTGGACGGGGATGTATTAAATATCAAAGCATTTCATAAATCGAGGGAAATGCGAGCTTATGCGTTGGTAACCTGCAAACTAGTGTTAGAATGACTCATCCTGAGGCAACGAGAAAGATTACTTACCCTGAGGATCTTGCGAGAATAGTCTTGGTTATCTGCGATGCTACCGTCGCTGAGGCGGCGGTGAGCCATGACCGGGTCGAGGCGCGAGTCGGTGATAGAGACACCACCGCTGGTGCTTGGGGGCTTGGAGCCGCTGATGAAGGCGTTGACAGCAGCATTCCTGCGGTGCTCTTCCTCAATCTCGGCATTTCTCTTGCGACGCATGTAGAAAATGACACCTCCAATGATGGCGGCGGCGGCAACAACGCCAACAACTACACCGGCAGCAATGGCAGCAGTGTTGGGCCCTCCCTTGTCACCGTCGTCCTCGCTAGACCCGCTTGACTGCGCGGCCTCGGTTTCCGTGACGACAGCAGTATCTGAACCCGTGGCACTGGACTTGCTGCTGGTTGCTGATGCCGATGACGCGGCGGAGGAGCTGGAGCTCTCGCTGTAGTATTCGACGGATAGCTTTACGCCGGTGTTGAAGATGGAATAATCACCATTGATGCTCCCGCACGCCTCCTTATCGTAGTAAGGGCAAGGGTAGTTGCAGTCTGAAATGTCAGTGGAGGAGTCCTTGGGAGGATACACGTAACCGCAAAAGCAGCTACCTCCACTGAGGCCGGCTACATAGTAGTTTTCTTGTTGGCAGAGTTTGCCGCAAGCGCCAGTAGACAACTGCTGGATTACCGGATCGTCGGCGTCCATCTCAGTCATGTTTCCACGGGAAGAGTAGCATCCCTGTGAAGAAAGGGCGTCCTTTTTGGGAAATTCTGACGGCTTTGGTATAATATCGGCTCGGACTTTGTGTGCCTGGTGGTGTGAGGGAGAGGCGGCGTCGACAGCGGCCAACATGGAAGCCGCGAGGAAAAACGTTGACCTCATTTTGGTCGAGATATGGATGTGTTTTCTAATATGGATAGCGATGGCTTACGCCGCTGGTGGGCAGATGGCTGATGAAAGTCGATCGAATCCGGCGTCGATAACACTGAGCGGTTTGGCAGTGGGCGCTGAGTGAACTGTCGTCCCAAGGTTGGAGCGTTGGCAGTATTCTGCGAAGCGCTCGCGTCGAGTTTTTTTTTTCTCGCGTCGAAAAGTAGCAAAGTGCCTATTTTCCCAAGCGTTTTCGAGAGCCTCGTCGAAGGAGAAAGTTTGAGGCGTCAAACGGCGTCAAGATAGATCCCCCCCTATTCTTCGTCGGTTGGGCAGAGGGACAAGGTCCTTGATCGAAAGGGCGAAGGATGAGAAGGCAAAGGAAAGAAAGAACAACAATGACAAGCACGGCAGCATCTAACAATGACAAGAGTAGATGGCCCCGTTGAACAAAAAAAGATGGAAATAGAGATGAATGAAGGAGAGTAGTCGACCAGTGGGGTGAGCGAAGGTGAGAAGGGGGCGCTGGAACGGAAACGAGTGACCTGAGGGCGCAGCTTGTTTTGTTGAAAGGGGAGGAGACGCAGCACGAGCGAGGCGAGACGAAAGAGGATGGACAGGCTGTGCGCGGGCATGGGCTGGCAGGCTGCGGGTGAGGCAGAGCAGAGCGGGAAGGCCCTTGCTTGCAATTTTCGGGGGGTGGGTACCTGGTAACGCGGATACGCGGGACCTAAAGGTACCTAATCAGGGCTGGGCTGGCGTGTCGGCGCGCTGGAAGTGAGTTCTAGCGTCAGGTACAGGTAGGTATGGGGGCCCGCTAGGGTGCCAGTGTGCGCGAGAGATTTTCTTCTTTCAGCTACAGGCTTTGAACATGCACACTGTGCGGCTACTTGTGAAACGTGATGATCATGTTGTGTCAGAGCGCCCGGGCAGAGGGGGCAGACAAGGGGGAGAAACAGCCCACAATGGGTACTGGTCACAGTGTGGAGTGAGGTATCGAGACGGACCAATTTTAAGATTGGCAGGACAAACAGGCGCTAGAGATAGGTACCCCGTATGGTGAATGCGCTGGAAATACGAATCCAAGTTTGTGTGTGGCAGTTGGTGAGGACGCGCCATGCCTGCCTGCCAAATACCTTTAGATATATTGGATTTCTCGCACCATTTTCCGCCATGGTCGGCGCCACGACCCCTGACTACTGAGCACCCCCTGCCTCTTGTTCCTGGGGCTAATGCGGCGTCGTGCCATGCCCAATGGGTGCCTTGGAAAAACTGGTGCATGCCCCCTGGCAGAAGAGCCACTATATGGAGCCGCTACCGGGTGATGTGCTGGGTCCTGAGCCAGCAGTGCCAGCCAATGTCTGTGCCGGGCGCTGGAATGGAGCGTGTTCATTGGTGAGTGTCAGGAACCGGGGTCGGCGGTCGAGGCCTCGAGGCGCGCTGAGTCCAGACAGGTCGCGGTGGATAAAAACAACACCAAGCATTGTGCTCGCTGTGCTCTACTACTTGTATCGTACGACGTACGTGCGGTATGTATACGTATGTACGAGTACTGTACTCTACTGAACTGAAGGGCCCCGGATGCAAGTGATAATACCAGACCATCCTTCATTCGGGATAATATTAAGAACTAATTACTTCGTAGACCACTGTCGACCATCTTCTCCAGTACTTGAAACCCACTACAAGATGGGCGCAAATAGCACCTGGGAATTATGCTTTCGCTTACTCCTAGTACTCGTAACTGAAGGTACTCTGCAGCCACACACTCGTATCCGGGCATGTCGGACTTCCCTCCCTGTCCCCCCGCGTACCCGCTACTCCCTACATGCATCAGAGCAGCTAGTAGCACCCACCAAGGCTCCTCTATAACACGCCAAAAAGCTTAGCAAAAGCCGCCGATAGTGCATGTCGCCAGTACATCCATCTTTTACGAGTTGGATACCTAATGCAAAAGCGCAAATCAAAGTGTCAGAAATAGAGTCGGCGCACTTGCACCAAGCTCCACCATAATCACCATGGTGCAACACAAAGTAGGCAATGTGGCCCTCCTTTTTAATTCCATTTGAGTTTTTGGTGCATTTTGGTGAGAGAATGTCGTTTGTTTCTTGTTCCAGTTTTGGAATTGCATTTGCTACGAGCACTCTTCTAACAAAAGGTACCTCGTGTGGTTCTATAATAAGGCAGCAGCTTGCAAGTAAATACAGAATATTTCTAGAAATCTATATAGTACATGTAATCAACCCTGTCCTCATGCATCGCACTGTGTGCATATTGTATACATATGTATCTACAACTCGTATTTACAAGTGTCGGTTCCTACCAACCTTGCACTCGGCAAGCATGTGTTTCAAAGGGTGGTGTTGCGCCAGTGAGCAGGTCAACTGACGCCAGCGATTGTCGCTCCAATGAACAAATCGAGACAAGCTTGGGTTTTGTGATCTGCAGCCAGCGTACAAGTGCATAATATGCGTGCACTGTACAGTAATACGAAGTAGTGCTAGGTTGTGTCAAAACTGGTCCATAGCATACGAACACAAGTCTTGTGCAAATTCATGCATTACTGTACTAAGAGCCAGCATAATAATCTGAGTACGAGCACTAATTACGACGTAGGGAACCAATCTACCATACGAATGTATCTCTCGTTGGCATCATTATACTGAAGAATTGAATAAAAAATCAAGCGAAAAAAGACAACGAAAACCTCGATTTCTACTATAGCCAAGGTTGCATTGCAGCCGCAGCTTGAAGAGCTCATAACTGTAACGATAAGAGGGCTAATGAGCAAATGACATTGCTGCAAAGTAATGGCCGCGTCACCACCAAAAAATATGCATCATGCACAATTCTTTCGTCATAACTTTCCCCATTAGCAGCCCAAGCCGTCTTTATGCGAAATGTAACACTAATACTCTGACTGTTATCAAGAATCCAAAAGCTAGAATAAAGAAACACAGGCACCCGAAAAAGCAAAAGACGCTCATCGACTTTAGTGAATATGCCCTAAAAGGCGCGTTCACCCTCGACTGCCTTGAATCCTCCCTGCTCCACCGGCACGAAACTTGCTTCCAGGGACGCGATTGTCGCAGACTTTGAGACAATTTCGCCTGTCGCGACAAAGGGGGGATAAATTGTACAGACTGCACGGTGTACATACGAGTTACGACACCCGAGTAACTGCCTGCACAAATGCGTACGAGTATTGCATTCTCTCGAGCATGTGTAAGTTGCTAGACTAAACAACCTGGGAGCCGTCTATACGTAGTCTATCGTCGGCTGCGTCAAGTCTATTTGGCCACCATTCTCAAAGCTCAGTACCTTTTGTGATGCAAAATTCCATCACTGCTACTCAGTGGCGTCATGATACTACACGGTACAGTACCTGTCATGTACAAAACTGCCTTGTAACGGCGTGACCGATCTGCAATTGCTTTGCACAATGCAAACATGTGCCGAGAGAGGCAAGCGAGCAATGACGGCGCTGGATACGCCACACAATCCCTCCAATTTATTACAAGTTTTCTGTTACAGTTACGATTATAGTGTTCCAGACTGCGCCCGGTAATCTATTCGAATTGCAGCTGATATAATGCTTCTTCAAGTTGTACTCGTAAGCTGCAGGAACCCTCGCTTTGTTGTGGAGTGCACGTGTATTGTGCCACGGTGCAACATGAAAGAAAGGCTATTATTGCTAGGCTTATTTATTAGAGTGCCTTTCATTCATGCTCTAGTAAAGATCTCTTTGCTCTGCTACTCATACACAGTATTACGGCTTTACCCGGAGAGCCAACTTCTACTATCTGGGATTATTATGGCTCCAATATTCTGCCTTGGCAGAAAAGGAGTTGTACGAATCGGCACTGCCCTCTCCCGAAGACCGGCCCAATTTATAGGCGTGGTGACCAGTAGGGTAGTGAACAAGGCCGACAAAGAGAAACAAATGGGAAAATAGACTTATGAAAGAGAATGGTCCGATCTCAAATACACAGATGGTCGCTATGGGTTCCCTGGCGCTTGTTGGCTTGTTTGGCTTATGATGCAGGGAGCTTTTTGGTTGACGGCGGCCGGGCGATGCAGCGTAATGAGCCATTGTGATTTGTTTTGTAGGTGTACTTGTTATTATTTGTCAAAGTAGCTTGCACAGCCGCGTTTGCGCGTTTGTCGCGCACCGCTGAGTGCATATGATTTATTTTTGCCATGGCATCATGCCTCCCGTATAATCTCAACACAGCCTCCGTTCACCAGGGTTGTCTCGGCAAAATCCCTTTCTAGCAGCAGAGGCAGAAAGGTAAATGCGGTTATCAATCAAGGTTTTGTTCTTTGCTATGTATGACGGACAGTTTTCTCCATCGTATTTAGAGTTTTGTGTGAATATGTAGCGTTTTGGATTGTATGCAGCTACAAACAGGCTTTCACACCGGAACGCTCGGGCAGTGGACACAAGCCTCAAAGACACCGATTGGTCCAAGGACACAACAAATCTTTTCGAATATACAAGCTCAGATACGTTTTATCCTTGGAGCTTAGGTGGCTTGCCATATAGTCGGGTTGAGACCGTCAGGCAGACGCTTCATCTAACACCGGGCTTCCGTTGGTCGTGAAAACAATGCTGGAATGGGCGGAATCTAGGGATGTACTTAAACAAGAAATAGCGAAGGATATAATTGAGTATACCAAAAGAATAAAACCACGTGAATCTGGCAGTCAATATCAAGGGTATTCTTGCCTGTCCTACGGATTTTGTTGCAGCGGTTCCCATCACGGAGACATAAAGCCGCACCCTAGGGTTAAATCTTGCATCATACCCTCTACGCCCAGCGAAATGGACCCTGAGAAGCCTGACTATATACCGAATTCCAAGTTACTTACTCCATAACAAACTTTAGCATATTTCCTCTTGCCGGGTGACCGTGGAGTATTCCGCGAGATCCATCGTACCCTACAGTCAACCAGCGTCGCTATCCTGGAGCTAGTAAGGTAGGTTCTGGAAAAGAGGTTGAGGGACATGGCGGCCTGAAGTTTGAGGCGTGGGTAGTGATGTACGAGAAAATAACTGAAAGGCATAGACGTCTAGCGGAATCACGCCTTTCGTAATAATGTATTCGTGTTTCCGTGACAAAGAGTAAGCAAATGCTCCCGCTGTCGAAGCTCAATATGCTGTATGAAACTCGGCAAGGACATGGTAATTTGCCACTCCTTTTTACTTGTAAATGCGGACGTATAATTCATCGAATATGAGAAAAGTGTATTTTTTTTTCTTCTCATGTCCAACATCGATATCTCGTTGAAGCTGCGTTGCCAATGCTCTTTGCTTCTATTGTCCCTGTTGATCGTATAAGCAAGTGCCTGGAGTAGCAGACAAAGAGGTCCACTATATCAGTGGGCTTCTCGGCCGCCGTGGGCGATTGCCGAAGCCGGTAAAGCGTCGCAACTGGTATGTGACGAAAATAGTACTATTTTATCTTTGTAGGCAGGGCTATCTTTATCTTGTGCCTCTATTAGAACGGTCGCTGGATGAGGAGTGAGCATCTCGTATAAGACGACCAGGTTATCCAGTAGGTAGAGAATGCACGTGCCTGATTTTTTTTTGCTTCAAGGTTCTTTTGATCGCCCTGTGTGTGTGCACGCAGTACCTGCGTCTCCCCGCCGACGAATTGGTTGCGCCACCGCAGCGGACATCTTGGAGACGGACAACATTGCGTCCTTTATGGTGATACAGTCGCCTGGTTGCTATACGTACATAAGTACCCTGGCTAGTTGAGAAATGAGGTGATTCACCCTCTTCGTTCAAACCTGCTCACATAATCTCGGACAAGTATTTCTGACTCTACGCATATGTAAGGATATCTCCGGCTTTGTTCCGACCGGGATACTGTCCAACAGGACGTAGCCACATGACGAAAGGCACGGCAGCGTGAACGATGGAGGCGATCGAATGCAACTCTAGGTATAAGGAAACTCGTACTATTGTGTGACTGAATCAGAGGGCTCAACAAGTGTATGTTGTATGTTACTATTCATGGCTCGATACATATATGACTCGTTGCGAAAAGCATTGCTGTCTCACCTTTTTTTTTGGCTTTGGGACAACGGAATGTTTCATCAGGACTCCGTATAGCAGCGCCAATGTAATAATTCGAGGCCAACCTTTTAGAACGAACATGCTAGTCTGCTAGAAAACTTCGGGTAGCGCTGAAGAGTGTAGGATTTTTGAGCTCTGTGAATGTTTTTTTCATGATTTTAGTTTACTCGGATTACTTCATCGGCGTGAGTCTCACGATTGATACACGACCAAGATGGTGTGTCATCAACGCCTCACGCCTCGCTCGGGTGGCACCGACGTGCGTCTGCTGCCAACCCGAACATAGTTTACTACCTGTAAAATAGGTAAAATAGATAAAAACATTCGAGTATTTCTGTATGATAGCACATGTCTTTTTTGGAATCACTCCGTAATATTACCGCCATATTGCTCCGGTTTTCCCTTTGTTGGCGGGCAGCACCAACCATAATTACCTCGCAAGGTTACAGGCGGCAAGCCATGTATCGGGGGTACTTGCCTCTGAATGGGCGAGATCGCATTACGCAAGGTACCTTTGTCATCTCACCACAGCCAAGATTCATGTACCCTGGCCGGGGGTGGTGAGGGGAAACCGCCTTTTAGTGGTCGGCTGAGCACCACTAGCGCAGTGCGTGCGTCACTACCTCCTCCCAAAAACAGCCTGGAAAGGCAGAGAGGCTCCCCCGTCCGGGCCCTTTCCAGGCAGCTCCCGCAGAACGCAAGCTTCTCTGTCCGCCCACCCTGGCCACCCTCCTCTTCCCCCAGACCTGAGGCGGCACGAGACGCAACCAGCCTACCATCGCTGACGACCAGTCTCCACCCGGCCCAGCTGCGTCATTCGTCATTCTCCCTCCCAACAACCTTGACCTCCAGCACCGCAACCTATCAACATTGGCCACTGTCCATCATAACATCTCTTCTTCATCGACAAGCGACGCCGAACCACTGTCGCTGCATCCAGATCTTTGCTTAGATATCGTCCTTGACTCGACGCCGCGTCCTAGGACACCGCTCGCCCATCATGAAGTCCGCTATTGTTGCCGCGGCCGCCCTCGCTGGCTCCGCGCAGGCCGGCATGCACAAGATGAAGCTTCAGAAGATCCCTCTCGAGGAACAGCTGGTATGACCAACGAATGCTTCCCGCTGCTGATGCGGGCCATCACCAAGAGATGCGATGCTAACTCGACTTTTTTTCCTTTCTACAGAAGGGCTCCTCCATCGAGGCTCAGGTTCACCAGCTCGGTCAGAAGTACCTCGGCGCTCGTCCTCAGAGCCGCGCCGACGTCATGTTCAACGCCAAGGTTCCTCAGGCTGAGGGCGGTCACCCCGTTCCCGTCTCCAACTTTATGAACGCTCAGTGTAAGTTTAACTGCGATCGCGTCATGCTGTCATGCTGTTCCTACATTATTTGTATCGTGCTGACACGGCATCACCCAGACTTCTCCGAAATCGAGCTCGGATCTCCGCCCCAGAGCTTCAAGGTCGTCATGGACACTGGCTCTTCCAACCTTTGGGTCCCCTCGCAGTCTTGCAGCAGCATTGCTTGCTACCTCCACTCAACATATGACTCGTCTTCTTCCTCCACCTACAAGAAGAACGGCTCCGACTTTGAGATCCGCTACGGCAGCGGAAGCTTGTCCGGCTTTGTCTCCAACGACGTCCTCAAGATTGGCGACCTCAAGGTTGAGGACCAAGACTTTGCAGAGGCCACCAGCGAGCCCGGCCTGGCTTTTGCCTTTGGCCGCTTCGATGGCATCTTCGGCCTCGGCTATGACACCATTTCCGTCAACGGCATTGTCCCTCCCTTCTACAAGATGGTCAACAACAAGCTCCTGGACGAACCCGTCTTCTCCTTCTACATTGCCGATGAAAACGACCAGAGCGAAGTTGTCTTTGGCGGCATCGACAAGGATAAATACGAGGGCAAGATCAACTACATTCCCCTTCGCCGCAAGGCTTACTGGGAGGTCGACCTCGAGTCCATTGCCTTTGGCGACGAGGTTGCCGAGATGGAGAACACTGGTGTCATTCTCGACACCGGCACGTCTTTGAACGCTCTCCCCACCGACCTTGCTGAACTTCTCAACAAGGAGATTGGCGCTAAGAAGGGCTTCGGTGGCCAGTACACTGTCGAGTGCGAGAAGAAGGCTTCCCTGCCTGACGTCACCTTCAACCTTGCTGGTACCAACTATTCGCTCTCTGCCGATGACTACATCCTCGAAGTTAGCGGCAACTGCATCTCTACCTTTATGGGCATGGACATGCCTCCTCCTACTGGCCCCCTTGCCATTCTTGGTGATGCGTTCCTCCGCCGCTACTACACTGTCTACGACCTCGGCAAGAACGCCGTTGGTCTCGCCAAGGCCAAATAAAAGGGTAGTTAAATGCTGACTGGGGGAAGCAAACTAGGAGCATTGCGCTCAAGTTTCCCAGGCAGCCACTGGCATCAAGGTTCTGCAGTGGTCTCTCACGCACTAAGCATGGCATCATCAGCATAGCCTGATTGCTTCTGTTTCAGTGCGATTCTGAGTAGATTGGTTTCGTTTTGGTCTTTTTTTTTTGTACAGATACAGACAGAGTATACTCGAGTAAATCGGAACCTAGTTTGATGTTTCCCTTTTAGCATAGTAATATACGCCTTGCTTATGTATTACTGTTCTTATGACGTGACACAAGTAGACCCCAAGTTTGGCTGTCGCTGACCGGAGAAGGTGATGAGTATTCCGTATTTGAAGCTCTACAACGAGAGGAATGATTCAATTGAGCTGGTCCAGAAGGCCGAAATGCGCATTATCACATTCGAAAAATAAAACAATAAAATAAAAAAGGTTACAATTACATAGAGTGACGTTCTGCCGATCTAATCTCTCAGAGCTGCTGCAAAGGGAGCGGCAAGTCACGTGGGGCCAATTTTAGCCTTTGGCCTTGAGGGGGACCCAGTGGGCGCTAGCGTTGGCCGTGGGTGGCAGGCTTGGCTGTACTTTGGTGATCCAGACACATCCTTTACTCCCCAAGCGGCAGCACCTTGAGCCCTCCAAAAACGGTTGTCAAAAAAATTGCAAAATCGAATCGGATTCATCCCATTCCTGGTCCGAATCCTCGATTTAGCCGGCGCGCAATTTATTGGTAGGCGTCTAGAGCTGGCAAGGCGGACGGAATCGAACAGTCAAAGCCTCCCCCCCAGACGCGCGCCGCGCCCGTTGATGAAAAGGTTTGGCGTGGTACTACCAAATCCACCACCATTTCCCACGAACCGCGTATCGCGGGACAAAGTCGGGGCGTCGACGACCAACGACGGACGACGGACGACGGACGACGGACGACGACGACGACATAGCCGCAACAACCGCAACCGATAGGCACGCTCCCGACGACCATGGCGCAGCCAACTCCTGCCACGGCCAACGGCGTGTCTTCGCCTGATGCCAGCGACCATTCTTCGCAGCTGTCTGTCCCCGGAAAGCGGAAGCGCGACTCGATGGACCGCGACGACGTTGCGCCTGCTGAACAGCCTGCGAAGCCCGATACATCAAACACATGGGCTGCTAAGAATCCGCTGGAGCTGGTAAAGTGTTACTATGACGTTGTGCAAAGGTACGTGGTCTTGTTTTCTGAGTGGAATCCCGCCGACGATTGCTTGTGCTGCAAACTCTTTGCGGCGCTTAATCGTTGAATGATTCTTTCTCTCACGAGGACTGGAATTTAAAGCTAACAAGATGCAATGTACAGGCTTGATACCGACGCGTCGATTCTTAACCGTCCTCTGCCCGAGGCGCAAACGGAAGACGAACCGGAGATGAAGCGACAAAAATCTGCTGAACCTGCTGCAAGATCCAGCATATCCGACAAGTTCAACGCCGGGACGTATTCCACCATCGACGAGGTAGCGGCCGACATTGAAACGGCGGTTGGAGCCGCGCTGTCAGAGCTCGAAGCCGAAGGCGATAAAAAGGCCGCGGCCAACTTGCACGAGTTCAAGAGCAAGGCCTTGCACCTGTTTCGCGCGGAAAAGTCATATCCTGATGCAAAGCCTGAAGGAAGCGACGAGCAAGCCACTGCGTTTGGCAAAGGCTCAACAGTCCTCTCCCTTGTTGGATTCGCTCCTCAAGAACGCCGGTTGTTTTCTAGCTTGCCTGCTGACCATGCCGTCGATCTCTCCAATGTGGCTTTGCCGCCAGGCATTTCCATCGCCAGAGTCAATCGTTCCGATAATCAAGAACGGACAATGACGCTTGGTGAGCTGTTTGGGCCCCAACGCGCTCTGCCACCTTTGCATCCGCCTAAGCAGCCAAAGACGCAAGCCAAGGGAAACACACTGGACTTTTACCGACCAGAAATGTCGGACAAGTCCAAGTACCGCGCCAACAGCTATTTCAATACCAAGCTCACTTCTGGATATTACCTCGACTATAGCAATGCAACCCCATCCTCAGAAACCGTACCGAAGCAGCGAGAGCGCGCAGAGAGCTTGGCTGGCAAGAAACCGTCCATGAGCGAGTTGGAATTGTCCGAGGTGGAGTCTCTCTTCAGAGGCGCATTTTCTGCGTTTGCTCCTTGCAAAGATGACTCGGCGGCTGTAGTGCCGTCCAATGTCGCTGGCCGAATGTGGTGGCAACGGTCTGGTCAGCCCAACTTTGAGCGCATGATTGAGGTTGAATATTACGATGATAATGAGAGCGGTAATGCAAAGGATTCTGCCGAGTCTGGGCAGGTTGACGAAGCTGCCATTCAAGACGCCATTGATAACTGGGACTCGAATGTAGTGGATCCCTCACTTGAGGACGCGATGGGTTCGCGCAAGGAAGAGGACCGGGACTCGGACGATATTCTGGAAGAAGTTAGCGACATGATTGAGACGCTGGCCTCATACCAACGCATCCGCAACCTGACGCTACCAAACTCGCAGAATCGCCAATCTAGCGACCCTGTCAAGGCCGACATGCTAAACACTGCTGGCCCTCAGCCATCGGAAGAGGAGCAGGCGACCTACGAAATGCTCAAGGCGCAACTGTCACTCATCATCAAGACACTGCCCCCATATGCTGTTGCCAAGCTCAATGGTGACCAGCTTGATGAGCTGTTGATAAGCACCAAACTCCAGGTACAAACAGACGACTACCGTGGTGTCATGGAAGAGGACGACGCTGGGGTGCAGGCACGTATGCGAGCGCAACAGCAGCAGCAGCAGCAGCAGCAGCAGCAGCAGCAGCAGCAGCAACAACAACAACAACAGCAGCAGCAACACCACCAACAACAGCAGTACCACCAGCAGCCACAACACCATGCTGCGCAAGCGCATGCCAGACAGCAGCGCACACCGAGCATGTCTGGCCAGTTCCCTAGCCAGTACCAGGCCAACGCTCAGTATGGCACTCCTGGCCGAACACCTTCACAACAGCAATATTACCGCCCTGGCTCGGCGCAGAACTACCAGCAACCCCATGGGGCTCCTTCTCCTCAGCAACCTCGCCCGCCACAACCGAACCAATATACGCGGCAGAATGGCTTCAATAACCAATATGCCACGCAGCTCGCCAAGGCGCAAACGCCGTACGGACACCAGAACATGCCACAGCACGCGAGCCAACAGAGACCGCCATTTAACCAGATGCCTCAGCAACACACGCCACAACAAGGTACGCCTAATGCTAGGTACCAGTTCCAGCCAGGATACCAAGGCACGCCTACGCCAGCAAACTATGGTGGCTACCCGAATGGGGCACCAATGCCTCCTCAGCGCAACATGTCGCCACAGCAGCATATGCAGCAGCGTCAAATGTATAGCCAGTCGCCCAACATGCCTCAGAACCAGCAGTTTGCACCTCCGCCGCAGCAAGGAGCGCCCGCTCAAGGAAACAGGTACGGAAGCGGCAACCAAGCGGGCTACAGCCAATCACCAGGCCTCACCGGTTACCATACTGTCATTTCGGAGGCACAGCAGCAGCGCATTCTGGATCAGGCCAAGGCCCGGGTCGCGGCGCAGGGTGGTGCAACGCCGTCATATAACAGTGCCGGCCTTGCCCAAGCCCGCGCTGCGCTGGCACACCAACCTACGTCCCATACCCCAGGCACGAATGGAAGCCCGGCGCCGCCGTCAAAGGTGACACCGGTTCCCGTGCCAGCAGTTCCAGGAGGCCAGCAGGGACAACAGTCTCAGCAAGAGCAGCAGCAGCAGCAACAGCAATAAGGTCGCCAACTTCAAAAGGGGTCATTTACGCAAAGAACAAAGGGGCCCCTGCAGCTTGCTCAGAAATGCTATAATCAGCAACTTGTACGAGGCACTGAGGAATATGCCGAATAGCAACTGAAAAAACACATAAACAAAAAAACACAACTATGATTAATTTCTTGTTTTCACAAAGGCGTATACATTAGGGAGAATTACGGCAAAGGGGAACTTTTCATTTTCTTTAGTATTTTGAAGATGAGGAACGGGGCGTTTCTCTGGGCAGCAAAAGGAGACAGACACCATGAGCGCACAACATAGGCGGCGGAGCACTGAAATGTGAAGGGACTTAAACTCCTTTTTTCCTTTTTGGCTTTGGGGAGTCTTTTTTGTCTTGTTCTTTGTTTTATGGAGTGTAGTATTAGCAGTAGTAGCTAGAAGTAAAATATGTTGGACAAGCAAGATTTCTCGAGCTGTATCGCTGTCAAGGTGACTGACTACATGAATTATATTTCCATTCATATGTACCGAATAAAAAGAGAGAGTTGGGTATCATTATCCATCAAACAGGGCAAAAAGAGAAGATAGAATACAAAAACGCCCAACGCATCCGATGCAACACAAGAACCAAAAAACGCTTCAAATCATTTCCCACACCTCACATACTCTTCGCAGCAGCTTGCTCTTCCTTTCTCGCCTCCTTCTCCTGCCCCCATTCCAGCACAATGCGCCTCAGCTCAAACACCACCTCCACCGCAATGAGCAGAATAATAATCAACTCCAGCCTCGTCCCATGCTGCTCGCTGCTCATCTCGCGCAGCACGCTCGCAATCTCCTGCGCATAGTCCATCTTTTGATTCAGCGTGCGGATGCGCACGTTGACATCCAGCGCGCGCCCGACCTGCTCATAGTACCCCTCGAGCCCCAGCTCCGATCGCGAGTCCCAGAATATATCCGGCAGCGAGTCCGTCAGCTCCGAGTAGTGGTTCAGCCGCGCGCGCAGGCTCAGCAGCTCGCCCGTCTTTTGCAGGATGAAGCGCCTGCTGAGCGGCACGCCGGCGCCCTGGGAGAGCAGCGCGGGCACGTTGCGGGTGCTCTCAAAGTAGCCTGTCAGAGCGGTCTCCAGCACCGCCAGCTTGGTGCTGCGCGCGAGGCCGGAGGAAAAGGCAATCTTGGCGAGCGTGGTGTCGAGGCGGTCGCCTTCTTTGTGCTCCTTTCGCGTGCCGAGGACTACGAGGTCGCCCTTGAGGGTGCTTGCTTCGCGCGAGGTGTCGGTCGTAAAGTCTAGGTCTTCTAGCTCGCGCAGCTCGGGCGGGTGCAGGTCTTCTGCTGCGCGGATGATTTGCTTCGTTACGATGTCTGGTGGGAGCGACCATGTGACCAGCGTGCCGGAGGGGAAGACAAAGATGTCGCCGCCGTTGACGCCGCGGGCGTGGACGACTTCGTTTGCATCAAAGGCCGTGCCGTCTGGGTCGATTTCGAAGCCGTGCGACGAGAGAATCTCAACAACGGTTGGCATGTGGAAGCCCTCGGCTAGGCACGTGGCGCTGATTACCGTCGAAGGGTCTACCACTTCCTCATCGCCTGCGAGCGCCTTTCCCGTAGAGGGAACCTTGGGCCGCTGCGCAATAATGGCCACGCGGCGGAGCGAGTTTTTCGGCGTCGTGGAGCGTGCGGGCTTGCGCTTTGCTGCGTTGGACGAGGCAGATTCATTGCGGGATGATTCAGACCCGGACGCCCGTGAGTCGTCGCCAGACTGCGAGAGGTAGGGGTTCGAGGTGAAAAAGGTTCGTTTTCGCGGAAGGCTGGCGGCGGTGGTGCGGTGAAAGCACCTTGCTGGCCTGGGGCCGGAGACGTAGCTGTGTATTTGCCGCGAGACGCTTAATGTGATTCGTTGTGGAGAATTGCGCATTTTGACGTCGGTTTCGCCATGGATTGGCGGGCGAGTGAATGGGGAGGACGAGCTTGAGGTTGGACTGGGGAGAGTTGTAAGGGTAGCTTGTGAGAGTGAGTGGTGTTGATAGCGGGCCAATCGCCATGTGACGGGACGGACCCTGGTTGCGTGGGGGATTCTTGGGTAGCTGGAGGTGAAGGGAAATTGATTGAATTCATTTTTCAAAGAAGAAAATATGCAATGTTACAGGAGGAGATTTATAGTGCTACGTACTCGCGGCTATTTTGGTGCTACTACCGCATGCCCTGACACCGTTTATTCTGTATACGAGTTACTAGTGAGAGTGAAATTGCTGTGTACCAGAGACGTCATGTCGAGCCAGGCAATGCATCTGTTGAGCCCCCGGAGCAGGCTTGAATTTCCCCGAAAAATAACAATAACAGTTGAAATAAGACAAACCCAACCAGTAATTATTTTCTTAATTTTTATTGATATTCTTTTTTCCATGGAGTCATCCTATTGCACCCTGCGGCTGTTCGCGGCTATAAGGCTGATGCCGATAAGCGGCTTATCGCCACGCGCCGCATCACCTGACTCACCGCTTCCCCAACAACCGTCATGCCAATGTAACTGAGGTAGTAATCCCCCCCATTGGGGGAACGTGTCACCCAGTGGCGCTGCCACCAAGGCAAAGTCCCTGCTTGTCGTGGAGCCCCAAATAATACTTAGTACTAGTACTCTACAGAGTAAATTACGCCGCCGCAACTGTAGAATCGGCTCCGCCTCAGTTGTTTTTCAACACACGAGCGGAACTCCTTTTTCTGTCCCCTTTTTCCTTTTTTTCTTCTTCTCCTGACCCTAGACTGTTTACCATTTCTTTTGCTCCCCGAGCAAAAACAGCCTAGAAGCCGTTACGTCGCCCTTGTCTCTTTTCCCTGTTCATCCGGTCTCCCTCAAATTCCCTGTCCACAGCATCACCGTCCCCCACCATGGATACCGACGCCAAGTACGATAACTACGACTTCCCCTATACGGCGGCAGAGGCTCAGGATGGCCATCCCGGCCACCTGACCGAGATGCAGATTGCTCAGGTTCACCAACTGCGCATGATGCTGGAGAGCGAGGGATACACGGAGCGCCTGGATACCCTGACCATGGTACGCTGACTCTTTATGACGTCTTTAGTGCGTCGTGTTATTTTCTGGGCGTTTGGTGGCTAATTGGTATCGCAGCTGCGTTTCCTGAGAGCGCGAAAGTTTGACGTCAACTTGGCCAAGCAAATGTGAGTGCTAGCATCCCTTCCTTGGGCGTATTTTAGCCAAAATGCTGACTTGGCCAACCCCCTAGGTTCGTCGACTGTGAAGCCTGGCGCAAGGAAATCAACCTCGACGAGATTGTTCCCACCTGGGACTACCCCGAGAAGGCTGAAATCGCTCAATACTACAAGCAGTTTTACCACAAGATTGACAATGTATGTGGAAGAAATCTTGCTAATATTTACATGTCAACCGCCGCTAACGCTTCCGCGCCTCCAGGACGGCCGTCCCGTGTACATCGAGACCCTTGGTGGCATCGACCTCAACGCCATGTACAAAATCACGTCCGCCGAGCGCATGCTTACGAATCTTGCGGTCGAGTATGAACGTGTCGCCGATCCCCGTCTCCCCGCCTGCTCGCGCAAGAAGGACAACCTGCTCGAGACGTGCTGCACCATCATGGACCTCAAGGGCGTGACCCTGACCAAGGTGCCGTCTGTCTACTCGTACGTCAAGCAGGCCTCTGCCATTTCGCAAAACTACTACCCGGAGCGCCTGGGCAAGCTGTACCTGATCAACGCCCCCTGGGGCTTCTCAACCGTCTGGAGCGTCGTCAAGGGCTGGCTCGACCCTGTCACCGTCAAGAAGATTCACATCCTCGGCTACAGCTACCAAAAAGAGCTCCTCCAGCAGGTCCCCGCCGAGAACCTGCCCGTCGAGTTTGGCGGCACCTGCGAGTGCGAAGGCGGCTGCGAGAACAGCGACGCCGGCCCCTGGCGCGACCCTGAGTGGGCTCGCCCGTCCAAGTGGGACAAGAAGCGCGAGGAGAAGGCGCTCCAGAACAACGGCTCTGCCATTGAGACTGCCAAGGAGGACGAAAAGGCCGAGAAGGCCGCCGCTGTTGCGGAGAACAAGGAGGAGGCACCAGCCACCGCTGCCGCTTAGATCAAAGGCGACTCATTCGACATTGGGCGTTCAACGGACGTTGGCCGACCAAAAGAGAGCATAGCATGGCGGTGTTGAGGTGTTGTTGTTGTTTGAGACATGGGCCCCCTCGAAGAGTGGTGTTGTAATGAAGTAGTGGTAGACGAGGGCAATGGGCATGTTTTTTTTTTGTCGTGGTTTGAGTTCCTGTCCATGTGTGATTATACACTTTTTTCTTTCCTTTTTGACTCTCTTTACTCTCTCTGTTTGTGTTGCTTCTGCGAGCAAATTCTGACAGAAGCGGAATCAAGAAGACGATGGAAGATATACATTTGTTAAAAAAAAAGGATTTACGAAAAAAAGAACAAAAAAGACATGGCAATATACTTGGGCGCGAGGCTTAGACAAATCTTATGGAATACAGAAAAAACGCAGTTTCTCTAGTTTGGAAGTCCTTTAGTTCTTGTTCATCTTGAATAGTTTTTGTTCCGTGCATGCAGATGCTTGCCCCAAGCTAAAATGGTATCTTTGTTCCAAAATCACCCAACCACCAAAACACCAATACACCCAAGCAAACATAATCCCCAACCTCTTTATAAAAAACGCGCCATGCCTTGAAAAGACAAAAAACAAAAAGAAGCAAACACCACAATTCCCTCCCATCATTGCTGATCCGAAACAACATACTCCCCCGCAACCCTCGCCCTCTCCATCCTCGCCACGACAGAAGGCATCTCCCTCTTGAGCCTCGCCAGCCCATCCACAGCCCTTTTAAACCCACCCTCCACACTCTCCTGCCTCTCCAAGGCCTTTACGTCCAGCTTCACGCTCGACGCCGGATCCCGCTTCCCCGCCCGCTCCAGCGTAGCCTGCAACAGCTCCTCGTCGCGCCTCAGCGCGTCGGAAAGCGACCGCTCGTGCTCGGCTGCTACGGCTGCGGGGACGGAACGCTTCAGCGCGGCCACTTCCTCGAGGAGCTTTTCTTCCTGCGTTACCAGCTCGGCTAGTCTGCGTCGTTTGGCTGTGTCGAATGGCTCGTAGGCTTCTTCGTCTATTCCGCCGGCGGCGGAGACGGCGGATTGGCGCGTTGAGTGTGATGCTGCGGAGGCATCTTTTAGGAACGGCTCCGGGTGTACGGGGAGGCCGTTTATAGAGAGATTTGGGGCGGCGAGGGTGAATGTTTTGGCAACGTACTGTTTTTTTCGGGGTACCCTGTTAGCTGGAACATGTAATCGGAGAGGATGCAAATTGGAAAGAGGGGAGAGAGACGGGGGGAAAAGAAAATACCTCGTTGACGAGCTCTTCAACCTGATCTCGTAGCTCATCCTCGCCGCTTTGCCCTTCAATCTGCGGAAACGCCTCGGCGATGCGGTCAGCTGCGGCGCGGCGCACGTTGGCAATCAGATAGGCTAGGTCCTGGGGGCTGGAGAGCTCGATGCGGCGCTGGGATTGTTCGTCGTCTGCGTCTGTGTCCATGCTGAAGAAAAAAAAACACCTTTTTTTCTTGTTTTATCCTGTAAGATATCAGGCAACTGGTGGAGAGGTTGCCGCGACGTTGAGACTCTGCGAGAGGGTTGGAGTCGCGACGCAGGTGGTGGGTGGGTGGTGTTTACTTTTGGTGGGGGCGAGATTGGGGAGCGTTGGTGACGGGTGGTCAGGTGATTGGGTGTGTGTGAGTGGGTGAGAGGGTGAAGCAGGATGATAAGTGTAAGTAATTGCGTCAAAAATTGAATTAAAATACATGAATAAATTACATACTGTTATGAAACATTTATTGTGCCAGGAATCTATGAGGTAATGCTTAATTAGAACTTTACCGGTGTATTTGTATCTTGTAGGTAGTATACTTACTTGTCTCGGCACGACTATGGCAAACGTTGATAATGATGCAGCCCTGGACAGTTTTCAAGTGCTTATAGAAAAAAAAAAAACAAAAACAAAAAAAAATATAATTCTACACGCTTTAACCACCCTATAGAGCTCAAAACCCAACACAGTATTCTGTTAGGTTTACACTCCAAAACATCTCCATGGAGCTGCACTTGCTCTTCACATGCCGCAAACGGCACTCACCCAACAGCCACATATCCCACCTAACTAACCCCCGCAAAGGACAAACTCCAGGCTAAACAGGACCAAACTCAATCCCTGCACAACAATATCTCATCCAAGAATTTTTCACAAAATTTTTAATAAAAACCAGATCAATTCATCATACCAATACCACATCTCATTACATACCAGCAGCAAACATGCAACAAACGAAACTTGTCCACCAAGAAACTGGCCGCCGCCAACAATACAACAGCTAAGTACGACTAGCGGCGGCAGTGTGGGCAGGTGTGGGGTCACTACAATCGCTGGTGCTGCTGCCCGTGCGGGGCGCCCGATCGACTCTTCCTCTTCTGGGGGCGACCCATTGTCCAGTGCCGGTCGGAGGCTCTTACACATGGTGGTTGGGCTGCCATGACACGCCGAGTCAGACTGTTGTTTCAGGTGCCTATTCACTTCCAACACGGTGGTTAAACGGCTCCATCTCACGTGTAAAGAGATACGGCCCATCGTACGATTCCTTCCTTCTATGCATACATTTTTGCTTGGTCGCTGCATCTGAGTACGTTTGCAGGGATGGTGACTGCCCATGATAAGTCATCCTTGCAAACGACCTACGAGTATTAGCCGTCCCTCAACGCCGTCACCGCTCGTCAAAGCGACCTTGGCACTACAGCAAACGCACATGTTGCATGGATTGATAAAGAGACCAAAGGTATTATAGTATAGTAGCCTGCTACAAACAAGAAAACTCCATAGGCTCCGTCACCCGCCGCAGGTGATATTTCCGGGCTCCCAAGAGCCAGTCCTGTAACTGTAAAAATAGCACCACAAAACTCCCGTCAGCCGTCGGAAGCAATCTATATCCGTCAATTATAAAAAAGGAAGCACCTTTTCTCAAAAGACGCATCGTTTGCCGACGCTTGCTGTAAAAACACAAAAAAATATACCGTCGTTTCCGTCGTGTAAAAGAGCACCCTTCACCGTTGCACAAAGCCGAATGAGTAGAGAAAAGCAGACAACCGATACGCCAGATATGCCCTTATCTTGTAGAGGATCAAGGCATGGCGACAAAACATGTCGTAGATATAACATTCCAACACCGGGTTACACGTCTAATATGTGGTTTTCGACATAGCCCCCTGCCTCGGGACAGCGAGCTTATTGTGGCAGCATTTCTCGCAGTTCTTCGTCGCTAAGACGGATTTCGTGAACAGGCTCCTGCTTATTTTCGAGGGGAACGTAATCGCAGTCGAGGTAGGAGGGGAGGAAGATTTCTATGAGAGAAGGGAGTACAGTTAGCGGGGGATGACAGCTGATGTGTGATGTGAAACGAATGTCAAAGAGTACGAACCTGGATTCCAGTCAAAGCCCTGGCTCGACGAGAGGTAGGAAATCTAAAAAAATATTGTATTAGTGTCTGCATGCATTAATAATCCCAAGCAGACCTCAGGCTATTGTTTTGAAGCTGCGTAGACTTACTAGGCGTGGCGGACCATCCGGGTCGCCAATGTTAATCACGGTGGACTCCTCTTTGGACAGAGCGGAACCTATTTGGCCACCACGGCGTTAGAAGGTGATTACAGTAGACAAGAAAATGCAGAGGAAAATCAGGAAAGCAGAAAAATAATACAAGATTTTTGCGAGAATGACATGCAAAACAGGGGAGGTCATACTCAACAGGCTTGGTCGGCGGCTGTGGGAGCCCTTGGCAGCCGATGACGGCGAGCCAGCTGCTGATGACGGATAGTCTGAGTAAGAGCTGCCGGAAGAGCTCGAAATGGCCTTGGACGACCGGCGGAACGAAACGCCAGAAGCTCGACGGGTAGGAATCGTAATCGAAGACGACATGGTGAAGAGAATGCTAGAGGTGCTCTTTTTTCTCGTCTTTTTTATTGATGAAGGATGCTGGAGAGGCTGGATTGCCTGTGTAGTCGAAAGAGGGGATGGCCGCTGTAGTGTAGGCAAACGGGCAGTGGATGGGCAAGTCTCAGCTGACGCAGTACTGACACGGCCGAAACGATGGGCTAGCGCGGGGACTAATCAACTGAATGACGAGAATAGAAATCGTCGACAGCGGAGAACGGAAACACAGGCAGTTTTGTCGACTTTTGTAACAACAACGTGAAAAAACACGAGGGCAACAGAAGCAGGCAGACGTGGTTGCAAGAGGTACATTAAACGGTCAGGCAGGCAAGGCAGAAAAAGGTTGGGAAGACAGGTCCCGTCATGGATGCATGTGCCCAGACAGGTGACACTGAGGCGCATGGATTGCACTTGCACCCAACACGGTGATGGGAATGGTGACGAGGGTGGTACCTCAACCGTGGATGGGTCAGCCATCCTTGGGTGTCGTGTTATCTGTATCAGGATGCGGTACTGATCCCGTACCTTGCTCTAACCTCCATGCTGGCAAGAGTATCCGTACCTACAAACCTGATACTCGTACCTCTCCCAACCAGCCACTAATATCTAGCGCAAGCCGCAAAGTACATGGCTTGAACCTTGTTGGAGACGCGGCTTTGGCGTACCATTTGTCGACGGCAGCATAGCAAAGAGACATGGCCGGAGTCGGTGACGGCCAGATGACACTCCACTGGGTCCTTTCAGTGGGACCGGATCCCCTGCGGCGGTCGCTGTTAGGCGCTGAACGGGCTAGACAGCGCGGCCACCTGACCTGTAAAGACCCCGAAAATCAACAGGACATCAACAATAACCAGCCACTGATCGCTCCGGCATGCACACCCGTCACTTCCGATTCGGTGAGTGCGAGATGCGTTAGAATGTTGGGAGATGACTCAATTTGGCGCCCCAGGCCTGGGTCTCAGGCAGTGATAAATATGCCCCTGAACTATACGAAAGTTACAAAGGGTGTCTCTCGGAAAGCTACGGGCAGTTTATGGGATACGATCCGATCTTTGATTGAGTTACCACGACGTGCCGCATCTCCTACCATGCCAGAGGAATACTTCGTAGCTGGCTTATACACCGCCGTCTAAACACAGGCAACCAGCATACCACGGCATTTCTGAACCTGCCACATACATTATGATATAATGAACTCATTACCATAAACATACACCCAAATCAATCCATCAGCATTGTAAGGCGCTCACTTCATTCTCCCACCTCTCCGGCATCCTCGTTATCTCGCCGCGCCCTGTAAAGTAGCCGCCAGAACAGTCGGAATGGCTACGCTCACCATCATTAGCTCAATGAAATAGCACCGCCGCGAATCCACCACCCTGTAATAATATGTAATACTAACCGATAAAAATTGCACGCAAAGCCTCGAGTACTCAATGACCTGACTCTGTCGTTGAAGGTGCTGGGAACCTTCCCTGCACAAAGGCAAAGCACATGAATAGTTAGAAGTTGGTATAAACGGTCGCATCTCGTCGCTTTGCCTTTTACTTACAGCATCGTCCGACATCCATGACAAATGACTTGCAAGAGCGCAAATCAGGCTCAAAACACAAGTCGATAATGTCGTATCCACTGGCCGCCGACGCCATAGAGGCAATACCTGTGATGACAAGAGCAATCTTCATGACTGCTACGAGAACACTCGAAAGCTGTTCTATGAGCAACACCTTGCCGACTCCTTGATTGAGCAAAATTCTGGCTTATATACACACATACAGTCCTTTCTACAGTAGCAACATCACTTGAATAACAATTAGGGAAATTGTATTTGCCTGCGCAGTGATCAAAGTACGGCTCCTCCCTTCAAATAATAGGCATGAGGGAACAAAGAGATGCGCCGTGCAGGCCACCAACATGACCTGACCTCCCACCCCCTTCTCCAAGCTGGATTCGGGCTATGATTCTGTACAGAGAGTCAAAACAAGAATCATAGTCTTAAGTATATAGTTCCTGTTACTATGTAAAACGCGCTGTATTGTGCTTTCTGTGTATCCACGAGGCTATGACAGGTTGCCGTCACCCGTATTTCGGTGTTGGTCGGCGTCATATCAGTCTAGGTCGCCTTACTCAACACCACCTACAAGAATAGCACAAGAAACAAAATATTCTTAAATACCTAATGTCAATTCAATATGTCAATAACCAGCCAGTAACTCTTTTTTTTTAATTCATCATCTGCTGCATTTCCATGGGATACAGTCTTGCTTCAGCCATCCACGCCTCCCCGTACCAGTCACGTGCTCCTGACTAAGCTGCCATGCCGCGTGCGTAGCTCGTTGACGCCTGGCGTGCTTCACCAACGGTAGCTTCGCATTGACGACACATCGGTCTTTCGCCACGCTTTCCACGTCCTTCTCTCACAATAACCGACGCCGCAAAGTCACACGCGCGAAAAAGCACGCGAAAAAGTCTAAACTACCTGCGATTGCAATAAACTCGAGATACAGCATTAGCCTTTTCTGCCTCAGTCGCTCCCAGCTGCTCAGCCAAAATGGGCGACGTCGCTGTCGAGAACCCGGTGATGAACGTGGCAGCTCACAGGAAGGCCGCGCCATCAATAATTCCTACAATTGACAACTTTGAGGGTCTGCCTACCGATGGCGGTGATGACTATGCTACCCTCAAGAAGCTGCAGCGTCAATTAGAGTATGTACCACCGAGCTAGGCCAGCAGAGCTCCAGACCCGGGTTGCTAACGCCCTTGCCACAGATACATTCAACTACAGGAGGAATACATCAAGGATGAGCAAAGGTAAGTTGCAATTAGATGAACGCTCAAGAATACCTGGAAGCGCAAAAACTTACAACATTCTAGGAGCTTGAAGCGCGAGCTCGTCCGCGCCCAAGAGGAGATTAAGCGAATCCAGAGTGTCCCGCTGGTTATCGGCCAGTTTATGGAGGCCATCGATCAAAAGTAAGCACCCGTCGCTCGTTCCTGCAGCTCTACTCCATTCTAACGTCTACAGCACTGGAATCGTGCAATCGAGCACCGGCTCCAACTACGTCGTCCGCATCCTCTCGACGCTCGACCGCGAAAAGCTCAAGCCCTCGTCCTCGGTCGCCCTCCACAGACATTCCAATGCCCTCGTCGACATCCTACCGCCCGAAGCCGACTCTTCGATTGCTATGCTCGGATCCGACGAGAAGCCCGACATCACATACGCCGACGTTGGTGGTCTGGACATGCAGAAGCAAGAGATTCGCGAGGCTGTCGAGCTCCCGCTGACGCACTTTGACCTGTACCACCAGATTGGTATCGATCCTCCCCGTGGTGTACTCCTCTACGGACCTCCAGGTACCGGCAAGACCATGCTGGTCAAGGCCGTAGCCAACTCGACCACGGCCAGCTTCATCCGCGTTGTCGGCTCCGAGTTTGTGCAAAAGTACCTCGGTGAGGGTCCTCGCATGGTGCGCGACGTGTTCCGCATGGCCCGAGAGAACTCCCCGGCCATCATTTTCATTGACGAGATTGACGCCATTGCCACGAAGCGATTCGACGCCCAGACCGGTGCCGACCGAGAAGTCCAGCGTATCCTGCTCGAGCTGCTCAACCAGATGGACGGTTTCGACCAGACGGCGAACGTCAAGGTCATTATGGCCACCAACCGAGCCGACACGCTCGATCCCGCTCTGCTGCGTCCCGGTCGTCTGGATCGCAAGATTGAGTTCCCCTCGCTGCGTGACCGTCGCGAGCGCCGTCTCATCTTCACCACCATCGCCAGCAAGATGAGCCTCGCTCCAGAAGTCGACCTCGACAGCTTGATTGTCCGCAACGACCCGCTGTCTGGTGCTGTCATTTCCGCCATTATGCAGGAGGCCGGTCTGCGCGCCGTCCGCAAGAACAGGTACAACATTATCCAGAGCGACTTGGAAGACGCCTACTCTGCCCAGGTCAAGAACACCAGTGACGACAACAAGTTTGACTTTTACAAATAAATCTATTGGGTTGGAAGCGATTGTATGTTGTTGTTTGCTATGGTGGAGGAGAGGGTGCTTGATTTTGTAATGGTACACGCTGCTTTTGGAGATTGAAGAAGCTGAGAGAAAGGGGGGTGCAAAATCCATGGGGTGGAATTTTTTCTTCCAGGGTGCTGCTGCTGGAACTGTATCACATAGAGCCATTCATGTAAACATGACGGAATAGACGATATTTCTGTCCCCGATGTAACAAGGTTGCTAAGAAATAATCAATGAAGATGTGCATATCTGATTACTGTGTTGCTGATATTTGCCAAAACTACACTACAACTATTCAACTTGGTCCCTAAATTGTCGAATGGCAGTCATGTTTTTGCACTACATATGGCCCAAACAAGACAACTCTGCAATCATTAAAACGTATTCGTTCTCCAATGTTCCCTTTTCACAAACGACGGTGAAAAAAAGGAAAGGAAAAAAACACACACACACACACACACACACACACACACACACACATACAATTAGCCATCGCATCACTGGCATACTTCACAAAAACAAGCAAACAAACAGGAAAACTGGCAGCGTTGCATATTCACAAGGCTCCTTTAAAGAAACAAAGTAAGGTGAACCGAGTAAATCCTCAAAAAACAAGACAAGAAATGTCATTAATCCATTATCAGGTGTTGCCACCATCGCGGGAAGGAGTAAAATAAGAAATTCCACGCGTTTCAACTATATCAACGCCTTTGCTATGCCTCAAAAGAATATTTCGAAAAAAAAAAGCGGAAAAAAGCTGCTCAGCAGGTTGGAAAGAAGAGGGGTATAAGAAAGATGGATGTTATAACAGGCATCTCGTAGACTTTACGAGCTCAGAGTCACACCAACTTCAAAGAGAAGCTGTACAAAGCGTTTGTGCAGCTCAATAAAAAAGTCGGGCTGGCCAACTAGCTCGGCTAGGCCTCGTGCTTTTAGCGAGGAGGCACTGCCGCCAGTACCCATGCGCCTCATGAAGCTGCTGCCACCGGTGAGAAAGCTACTCCCGCTTCGGTCTGCAGCAGCGTGGACGTCGTTAACTGGCTGGGTTGGTTGTGTATAGTCTACAGGCCCACCGTTATGCATGACACCCTGCGAGGATTCGGCAGCACGCTCTGCTTCACTCTCGGCCAACTGCTGAATCCAGTTGGCTAGATCGCGAAAGGCGGTAGAAATGACAGAAAATGTCTTCATGGCTAGCCGCTCTTTGTGTGTACTGAGAGCCAGAAATGCATATACTCGTTTATGCCCACGCGCATGTACGTCCGGAATGCGAAAGATGTAAGCCGTCGTATAACCTGCAACAGCATCGCCGAAGAAGATGGGACCTCCAGTTGCAGCAGAACCAGCGCTCTGGGTCGTGATAAACGACGGATAGTTGGACATGAGTGGAGAGGAGGACGGTGTGGATGTAGACGGAGCGCGAGGAAGCGTTTCAAAGGACAGTGCTCTCAAGCACGAAGCTCGAATGAGAGAAAACGAGTTTGCCATGAGGGGCTCATGTGTTGACGTATAGTCGACATAGTGAATATGACAAGAGGCACGGTCCGAGGTTGTCGAAGTGCTCGAGCAAGATGTGTTGCGTGAGCTGCCAGACTGAGCGTTGTTTCGATGCCGAGAGCGTCGGGTGGCATCACGGTCTCCGTCATCGCTTGACGTTTGAGAGCGAGGCGAGCCCCCTTGCGAAGTTGGGCCATATACCCGTTCAGCAGGAGCGCGAGTTCGTAATGTCGGTGCGTTGCCATTTGCGTCTGGAGTAGGGTTTTGGCGACGCGGGAGTGTCATGGCGCAATTGTCACAGGGACCTTGCTTCTTAGTCACAGTCTCATCATATGTGCGCCGAAAGTTGTTTTCTAGCCGTGGCTGCTGATACGCCGCGCGAGGACTCTCCGGTGGCGTCTCCAAAACGGTCCCAGCAGGTGAGCTTGGTGTAGATGACTGTAGAGTTCCGCGTTGGGACTTGTTGTCATTATCGTTTGCGGTAACCGATGCGCTACGAGGAGCCTTGGATCTTTGTCCAGACGACGGTGAATCGTCGTCTACTGGAATGGAGCGTGGCGGTCCATCAGGTCGAGTGGGTTCTTCAAAACACGTGGTGCATGGTGTAGGTAGGCCCTCGGTGACCATGAGAGGCGTTGGCCCATGTAAGTCACAGTAGTGAGCCAAGCAGAGCTGCAAGGTTGACATTAGTATCTGCATGCTGTTTGTGGATGGTTTGTGGTGAGATGTGAGAATAAGTGAGCTCGAGGAGCAGAATAGAGAACATGGCGCGGGTTTTTGGAAAACAGTTTCAAGGCAGATGAAAGCTTTGCAACACTTGTTGAAGCCGAGGGGAAAGCAGAGCAAGGGACGAGCAATATAAGCCCCGATTCACTTATGCTTCGGAGAGGGCGGAGGACCAGGTAGCTGGTGCTTACTAGCAGACCAGGTAATTGGGAGGGACGGTAATATCTGAGAGGGTGTGAAACGGGCCGAGTCACAGGGAGTAGGGCTAATACCGAGTGAAGCAAGGCATGGGTCAGGCAGCCGGGGATGATGTGGCCAATGCTGAGTCTTGTCTTTGACGAAAATGGCCAGCGCGCAAGTCACCTGTAGTGGATGCTTCATCAACAGATTGCAGGAGGCGGTGTGTTGTACAGTCGGTAGCTGGAGTGACTGATTTTAACAGCGAGATGGAAGTTGAGTGGCCGAGGCGTCCCAGAAACGTGAGCCTAAGAATAGGCAAACTATGGGAGGGTGGCAAAAGCCTTCTCTCGTGTCGATACCAGAATGGACCACTGGGGACCGACGTGTGGCCCGCTACCTCGTGCTTGAACAGGGAATGGAGAGCCTGAACAGGGATTGTTTGGGCCAAGAAGCAAATAACGTCTTAAGGGAGTTGGAGATAGAGGGCTGAAGGACAGGAATCATGCGTCAAACGTGCATGAAGGGTGCATGAAGCCGCGCTGTAGTGCACTACCTGGGCGCTGGCAAGGATGGTGGTGGTGGTGGTGGTGGTGGTGTTAGTGCAGCACGACTGCACATGCCGGGCACGGCACGGCGCGGCACGATACGCAATGCTGTACGATTGCTGTGTGGGAGACATGTGCAACATAACAGAGATTCGACTTACAATGTATGTCATGATGCTGGTTTGGCAAGCCGCTAGGCGACCCGGGGTATTGCGACGGCAGGTTGCAGGATCACCAAACAGCTGTATATAATATGGAGTAATGCTCCGTACCGCTGGAGCCCTGAAGACGAGGCCGGGCCCGCGGGATGGATTTTTAATCGCTCGGCGAGGCAAGGCGAGGCAGGGCCACGCGAGACGAGACAGGGGCCGTGATGGTACGAGACCGCGTGGCCATCCACGGGCTGAATAGCACGACGAGGAGGCCTTGGAGCGGAGCGTCGCACGATAGACGAATTATGGTGTCGGACGGGATCGGGGTCGCAAATCGCAATGTCATTCGGCGTTGTGTTTACTAAGGCATGTGGCAGTGGCGAGACGTGTTAATGCTGTGTATGTATCGACGGGCAGCGTAAAATTGAAATTGAGAGTCGCTCGGAGGTTGGTCGGGGTGCGCGGGACTTGTCGCCGATGGGTGATTGCAAGTAGGATGAACACGTCGAGACGGTTGCCGAAGCAAACGAAGAAGAAGAGAAGGATTCTCTCGTGTACGAATGGCGGGCGCTCCAAGGTTGCCAGTTACGCTCGCGCCAGCTGGCACAATCCTGCTTGGTAATGCGTGCGCAGCTGTTGGCACCTGGTGGCGAGCGACAACAGAGGAAGGCAGCAAACGAAAACGCAGAGTGCGTGGCAACAGCCAAGGCGCACCAAACGGGGTAGGTACCTGCAACACCACTGCGCCTCCTTGGATACTTTGTACTCGTACTCGTACTCCGTACACAAACCAACAATTAGCCAGCCAGCCAGCAGTCAAGTCAGCGTGCACAGAAGTCGTCAGAGAACGTTTTTCTCGGCGTGCACTCCTCGGTGGGTGGAAAGTGGCGCGGGGTGAAGAACAAGGGAAAAAGGAAAAGGAAGGCTAGGTCTCTCGCCGAAGACAACCAAGGTCGCCGAAGCTTCCAAATCCGCACGCCCCCACGCTCCTACACACATGGGCCTTTGTATGGTGAGACAAGCCTTTGAAGCTAACGAGAACCTAAGCAAGGCCTAGTAAGGACCTAGCAGGGCCGGGGAAAGAGATCCGGGCAAGAACAACACAACAAACAAAAAAGCAAGCTTCACGGCTGGCCCAGTTCACGATGGAGAGAAGAGAAAAGTACGCCAGAGCGACAAGTTGCGGTCGCGTGCATCAGCTCCGCGCATCAGCATTTCGATACTACGGTTGAATCCTGGCAACTGCCAGCGTTGTTTTCTTTTGCCATCTTTCTGAGATCCCGCTTTCTGCCCCGAAACTTTAGTCATACGGAGGAATAACGACTTGTCAACCTGCCTAAAAGAGAGTCTACACCGAACATTGAGAATGCCATCTTCGAAAAGGGGCTAGTCTCAGAGGCTACCGCAGCCTAGAAGATCCTCACTCCGCGCTAAGGATGCTTGTTTTCGGCAGCAGTACGGAATATGCCTCCACGCTCTTCGTGCTGCTGCTAACAACCAGGGCCTCCTAGTAATTACACCCGTCCGGATGGGCACTGGAAATGCATTTCAATACATATTCAAATACCTTGGCTGCAGTTGGCTGCCGAGAAGAGTGGATTTCTCTACGGAGCACTCGTCCTAACAAAATACGAGTAAGCCCCTGGATGGAGTTGCCAGGGTCTTCACGGTCCATATTCTCGGTCCTCTTTCCGTTCCGCTCCGTATTAACTTACAAAAGGCCTCGCGTGGCTACTGGGGTCCTTTGCTGGGTCCTTCTGGGTGCGGGCCCATACCTCCCCGACTAATAACGGCTCAGCAATTGGCAAGCTACTTGTACACCGAAGAATACGGGTAATTAAGTACATGTGCCTTTTCGGTAGTATATACAATGTACATGGTACAGCTGTAGAATTGCAGGACTGCCTACTTGTCATTGCGCAGCGGAAAGCAGAAATTTCATTGACCGTAGTAGTAGTTGTTGTAGGGCTGTCACGAACCGAGTCTCTGTGCCTCGGTAATAGGACAAACATATTGGCCGCGGGCCGAAGACTCAAATCGTCTTCAAACAAAACGCCAGCACGAGACCGTACAAGGGTGCAAATATCCAAGATTTTTAGGGCATATGATATTAGTGTTTAACAAATAAAGAAAGTATATTGGAGTCCTGTGTTGTGTTTTTCTAGTAGTCTGTATTTAAGAAACGTAAAGAAATGCCAACAAGAGAAAACCCAAGTATAAAAAAAAAATTTGACGAAACAGAAATCTAGAAAAAAACCCAACTATATGAAAATTGACAAAACAGAAATCTAGAAATTCTTCGTGTCTTTAGTAAAGAGCGACCAAATCAACTGTCCCAGATCGCACCATATGCAGGGACGCCACGAGACTCAAGCCCGTAAACCACCTTTTTGGTAATCTTTTCATTTGCAATGATGATGACGGCCTCAGCCTGAAATGATTGAGCAAGGTTATAGCCCATCTTGGTCAAGTCTGGGCGACCAGAAACCTGAGTATCGTGAATAATTGCGTTTGGCAGCGTCTTATGGATAGTGTCAAGGAAACCCTGGCCAAATGTTTCTTGCGGCCTTGGGGTCGACCAGAGAAGCTGCGTCTCGCAGCTGGGTCTGCTAATATGGCCGAGGAGTGGTCCTATACCAGAGCCAGTTGCAATGACTACAACCCTGTTGAAAAGAGTTGCAATTCTCATCACGCCGCACGTAGGCAGACCCCGTACCCAGACTGAGGTGGGTGGGCTCCTGATGCAAGCCTTTGTCCAGTCGCCAGCACCAGAAACAATGAGAGAGTATCCTTTCTCGTCATATTTAGGAATGGTAGCGAATGAATGCCACTCCAAAAGCGGTCTGTTTGAGAGACGGGTAAAGCTTCCGTTGACTGGGAGCGTGTATCGGAAAGTAAGCATGATGGCGTGGTTGGACAGAGGAGTTGATTCCACTGGAACCTTCTTAAGGAAAAACCAGGACGATGCGACGCTGAGAGTTGCGAAAGCCAAGAGCCAAAATCCAGGCTCACGTACAAGCGTTGCAGCAAAATTCCTCTCTGCTGTAGTTGCATAATGGACGGAGACAAATGTTCGTGCCCAAAACAATAGCAGTGCTGTCCAACCGAGGAACCGATGCGCCAACTCAAACGTGTTATGGTATTGCTTCCTAAAAGTGGGATAGGCAACAGCACAAACAGAGCAACAGATAAAAGACAAGAGCCAAGAGAGAATGATTTCGGCAATTGACTCGGCCTTGCTGGGTTGGACGACATAGTTGAAGGTTGAAGTCGCCGCGTTACAGAGTAGCCACAAAGTTGCGCAAACACCAGCTGCGGAGTGAACACCGCCAAGGTGGTATATTTTTGCGCAGTGACGGCGAATCCACAGCGGTGCTTTCTTTGAAACAGAGCACAGTGAGGTGTAGAGGGCATTGATGACAAGGTCTTGCCGAATAGCAACGCAAAGGAGAAGGTTTGCCGCCGTCATGAGTGCAGCTGTAGATGGAACCATGGAATTGACAAGTAGGATAGCCAACACGGTTGTGTTTAGCAGTGTTGTAAATGTGAATAGTGTTCGGTATATAATAAACACCCTGAACAGTAGACCGCGGAAGGGTTGTGCGAGCGTCTTTTCAGGTAGTTCCTGGAGCAGGTCAGCGCCCTTAATAGATGCAGTACGTGAAGACGTAGAACTTAAGGACTGTGTGTCCATGAGAGCGTTGCCCTTAATTTCCGAGTAATCAGCCTGCTTTTCGCTGATACTATAGGCAGTGGCAGTCTCGCGAAGAGACTTTTTGTCAATTTTGCCATTTGGCGTCATGGGAAACTCGGAGATTGTGTGGACTTGGGATGGAATAGCATAGTAAGGTTGCAATTTGGCAAGATGCTCGAGGATAACGGCGGGATCAACCGTCGAGGGAGCCACGAAAGCGTGAATCTGTCCATCAATGAACAGACTAACTGCCTGTGTGACTCTGGGTGCAGAGATAAGAGACGAAGAGACCCCGTCCAGCTCAACGCGAAACCCCTAGTAGTTCAGAGTCAGTATAGCGAATATTTAGAGCTATTGGGTTTTTGAACATACCTTGACTTTAACCTGATCATCGCAGCGGCCTAGAATTGCAATGCTGCCATCACTATTCCAGCAGCCTAAATCACCGGTAAAGTACATGCGTGACCTAGAAACTGTTAGTTCTGAAATGTTTTCAGATTTGAGTAGGTAACTTACCCATTGTTGGCAAAGCGATCTGGCACGTAGCACTCTCTCGTCTTTGCGTCGAGGCCAACGTAACCGTTGGTGACGCCCCGGCCTCCCGCCCACAAGTAGCCTCCTTCTCCGTGTGGAGCTGGCCTCAAGTCTTCATCCAAGATATAGACCGAATTATTAGGCGTAGGCTTGCCGATGGATATTGGCGTGCCTGCGATGTGCTTTGACATGGTGTTTACAATTGTAACTTCTGTAGGTCCGCAGCAGTTCCAATATGTTGCGTGGGTGGCCCAAGCATCAGCAAGATGCTGCGTGGTAGGCTCTCCAGCGGTGGCGACGGTTTTAATATTCCGGTACTCCAAAGGGCTATACTTTGCAAGTATAGTAGGAGTGCAAATAAGGACATCGAGCTTTCAAGGTATTAGCATCGGCCTGAGAAAACGAACGTGTCAAGCAACCGTACCTCTCGGACTGTAGATGCCCAGTCTGAGCCACGGATCACAAGAGTCCCACCATTACAAAGACAGGAAAATATCTCCCAGGCAGCTTTCAAAGTTAGTAAGAAGAAAAAAGAGAGTATGCAAATACTTACCCATGTCAAAACCGACGTTTAGAACCTGGCCCACTCGTGTGCCGGGCCTAATTCCCAAGTTGCCGGGGGCCAGACAAACCAAGTTCGTCACATTGTCGTGGGAAACATCGACACCCTTTGGCTTCCCAGTCGTTCCTATTCGAAATGATTAGAAAACGTATTGAAGTACAAGGGAGGATGCTTACCAGATGTATAAATGACGTAGCATCCTGAAATTGGCGTAGCGAGATTGATGGGAATGTCGTACGTGACGCCACTGTTCAAGAGGTCGCTGTCGATAACAAGCGTTTTCACGCCCTGCACCAATGCGTCTACACGGTTTTTTGACGACGGAACACAGACAACAAGCGTGTTTCCGCACTCCTTCACAACATGCTGCAGAGTTGAATCTGCGACGACGGAGCCGTCAAGCGGCACGTACTGTGCACCGCAGGATAAAATGGCAAAAATGCCAATAATCATTTCCACACCCCGCTTCATGACCAGAGGCAGCCTCTGGTTTGGCTGTACACCGAGGGATTGGAGCTGTTTTGTGACATGTTGAACATGAGCTCCAAGCTCACGGTACGTGGACTGCCGAAGGGTGCCGTCTGATCGATCACGGACTGCGATGATGTCTGGATGCGCGAGGACGTGATGGTAGAAGGCAGATGTTGTGGTAGGAAACGGGCACGGGATTGAGTCCCCGTAAGAGTATTGGAGTCCAGTAGCCTTCATTGTGAAGCTGGGCAGACTGTCGTGATCATTGAGCCAAGTTGAATAACACGGCATGCTTGGTAGCGCCCTATTGCGACTTTTTATATGTAAAGACCCTTTAAATTTGTAGCTACATATTGATCTATAGCAATCTTCAAAGCTTCCATGCCGAGGCCTTTGGCGCGAAAAATGTGACATCGCGTCAGTGCGTGTAAGTTTCTGCGACAAACAGAGCTGAGCGATGGCCATTGACTTGTTGATTACGAATCGCGCGTCACATTCTAGTCAGAAGCCAAGGTTGAGTGGACGTCAGATGTGACAACTCTTGGTAAAGGAGCAAGAGAAAACATGATGATGTTAAAAATAATTCAAGGACCTCTCAAGATTTCATCGGCGGTGAGCGGCACAATGTATTGTTACATCCAGGGAGCCGGACGACCCATCACATTCCTACCTAGTGCGTGAGGGGTAAGTCGTCAACGATTACCAAATTGCCGCTTAGCTCCACCTGTGATGCATCCCGAGAGCTGAATGTGGAATATTCCATTTCATCGCGAGAGCTGAATGATGGAATAACTACATCCAACCCCAAAAAGATGACTGTGAAATATAACCATGCAATGCTTCCCGGATCCTGAACGTGAAATACATCCATGCAATGCATCCCAAGAGCTGACCGTGGAATACATCTAATGCACCTCAAATCCTGAATGCGGAATCCATCCATGCAGCGCATCCCGAAACCTGAATGTGAAATACATCCATGCAAGGACGGCCTTTTCCACAAAGGGAAGCCGGATGGCTTAAGTTCCCTTTTCTGTCCCGACACGTGTGAGGCGTCCACGTTGTGGGCTGTTCCGCCCAGATGAACGGAATGCAATCCACTTTAATCCGCCAGCCTGGTTCGGGGCAACTTGTCTTTCCCACCGGATCGGTAACGATATTGCTGAAACCATGTGGCATGTGCGTGGAATGTCCGAACCGTCGGCAAACCTAAAGTGCTCGACGTACCCCGAGATTTATCAAGGGCAACACTATGCATTGTACTGTGACATTGTACAGGACATGGGTCCCATCCCTGCCGTAAACAAAAATCGTGGTATGTGATACGCCAATCTCTCTCACGGTACATCCGAATCGCGGGAATACGATTTGGTGCATTCCAACCTTCACGGAATTTGCAGTGGCAGCAGGACAGGCTCGACAATTCATATGAGCCTCCCAGGAATGCTTGCGAAAATCAGTTTTCTCTTTTCTCATTTGATGGTATAGATCTCCGAGCGACGTCTAGTTGGCGTTCGGCAGGTTCTCAAGAGACACCAGGAGTACTAATAGGCGATGCATCCAGACTGTTCTCCAAAGTGTTGAGCCAAAACTTTACTTGCCTCAAGAATTATCCGCTGTCCAAACTCGCATGAAAATGGCAATTCATCCAACTGATCTTGTTACGGCGTCTTCCCCAGCCGAAGGAGTGAGGCTCATCGCCCTTAATCGGCCGCAGAAACGCAACGCGCTATCGCAAGAACTGATTAAGCAGCTCTTGAAAGCACTTTCAGATGCTTCTCACGATGCAGCCGTCCATGCAATAGTTATTACCGGCAACGGCGACTTTTTCTGCGGTATGTCTCGCACGCTGCTGCAGGTATTTGGGAGGCGACTAACAAATTGCAGCTGGTGCTGACCTCAATGACATTGCTGCTCTTGACGATATTTCAGCAAGGTCAACTCGGTACTTGGAAGACCTCTGTCTGGGATTAGCAGCCACGGAGAAGCCAATCATTGCGGCTGTAAATGGTCCAGCTGTGAGTGACTACTTGACCGGTCGCGTCTAGCACGAAACTAACAAGACGTCTTGCCCTGCAAGCTTGGAGGTGGCTTTGAGATTGCTCTTATGGTGAGTTTTCCAATGAGAGTTCTAGTAAGCATAACACTACTGACCAATACGCTGTTGAACATAGACCGACATTATTATTTCGGCAAAGTCCTCTTATTTTTGCTTTCCAGAGACAAAGATTGGTCTTATTCCCGGCGCAGGGGGGACACAAAGGTTGACATCAGCCGTCGGCAAGTTCAGAGTAAGTATGACGTGAGGATCTTTTGCTTTCTGCCTCATTCTAACTATTGGGTAATTTTATAGGCCATGCAAAGCATTCTTTTGGCGGCACCCATCTCGGCCGACGAGGCCAAGCAAATGGGCTTGGCGAGTGAAGTAGCAGAAGACGACGTAGTTGACTCTGCTCTCCGCATTGCGGCTAAGCTTGCTGGAAATAAAGAGGCAATTAAAACCGCAAAGAAGGCAATTTGCAAAGGTAAGAATGGAGCACTGTCACTTTCACTCTGAAGATCAGTTTTCTAATATTGCGAGATGCAGCGGATGACCTGTGTCGCGATGATGGGTTTGAGCGTGATCTCTACTATGATTGCTTCGGTACTGCAGAGAAGCAACAGTGTGTAAGTAAGTTTTTGAAGAAGAATTAGGCCAGATTAAAAGTCTTCAATGCCTTCAACTACGTCAATATCTTCAACTGCATCAACAACTCCAACTCCTACGATTCCTTCGTTTATAAAGAGCTTCAAATACCGTGAACATCAAGTTTTCTAGCCCTTCAAGTCCCGATGGCCGTGTCCCAAACCTTGTGCAAGTTTCTCCTCTTCTCTAGCCACGCATTCGTCAATAAACCTCACTGGAAGCTGCCGCAGCCCAAGGCATTGTTCATGAAGGACTTCGCCCGATTTCCGCAAGTACTCATCCCGGAAAATCGACCAAAGCTCTTTATCCAAATCCATCTCCATCAGAGGACGCGGATAGTATGGATCATTCTCAAAGAATGCAAGGACCAGCTGGCTAACAACTTCATCAGGGTGCTCAATCGCATCACTTGCTTTCCAGCGCGTGCATAGATTAAAGTCAATGAGCCACATTCGCGTCGTCCGTTTGGACATGTTTTTGTGTATGACTTTATCAAGATCTGTATCAGCAGGTACTTTCTCGAAATCCTCATCTTTCCAAGGAACAAGCTCGAAGAGGGGTTTCTTGTATTTTACTTCAGCCTCGCTACCCAAGACAAACTCGACGTCGTAAGCGTCAATGTGGGCAGACCAATGCATAAGCGCGAGCGCTTCAGCCATGGCAGAGGCGTATTCTCTAACAGGAAGGCCCAAGAATATCATTTGATCAAGGCAAAGATTGAAATTTCTGAGAGAAAAGTTTGGCGGCTTGGGGGCGCCTGGTGCCTGACGACGGCCCAAGTAGACGCGAACGAGACAATCTCGGTTTGCCGGGTCGGATTTGGCAGTCTCTTTAAGATTTGAAGGGCAAAATAGGTCAATGAGCGGACTTCGAACTGGCTGAGGCACCGGAAGAATCTTTTCAGAAATCAAAACAGATGCGGGAATCGGAAAGTCTCGAGGCATTGCTGGGAAGAAGGGATGATGTCCACTCCACCACTCGCCATTATCGTTTGCGACATAACTAAAGAGCATAGGGACACGACACTCTGAGGATGATTGCTTATTGAAGGCTTCGGACGCTCTCTTGTGGGATAAGCAGTCGTTCCAAAGCGCCTCTTCAAAATGACGTCGAGCAACTTTCAGCACATAGTCGTAACCCGGGCGTTCGAGGATGAGTCCACACTGGCCAAAGCCAATTTTCCTGTATCCTCCGGTCGTCGGGCGCCCATCTTGTGTCTGTCTTATTATTGAATCCGTAGATAGATATGTACGCAAAACTGCGGTGGATGAGAGGTTCTGTATTTGTACATGGCGGACTATCTCAGATCTCTGCTGATCTAGAAGCTCAGAAAAGCGATCTGTTTCGTCCATATTGGGTGTTTCCATCTTCGTGAACATGAACGGGCAAGAGAAGGAGGCGGATGAGAAGGGGTCAAGGGATGTTTCGGGGAAGTGCTCGTATTAGTAGTTGTCGTAAAACTTTCTTTCTCGCTTGAAATTAAAACAACTTGACAAACGAGGGCAACTATCTCAACGGCTACAATTAGTCAAATACATAACTATGAGCTGCACTGGACGAAGAATCATTTGCTTATTTCATTATTCATTGCTATATACGACTGATCAAGACATTCCAATGCTGTTATTGCCGAATAACAAGCAGCCGTTGTCTATACATGCTTCATAATTCATAACTGTTTGGTCCTGCCGCGTCATCTCCTCATCGTCGCCTCCGAAACTTGCTATTAAAGCCCGGTCTGCCCTTTGGTACTTTGCTCTTAAGCTTTAGCCTTCGGAAGTTTGCATGCGCCAGCTCATTGACCTTGCGGGTAGCCTTTTTCATCGTGCCATCCTTTTGAGGCGCAGTCTTTGGCTTTTCCGCGGCGTCCCCGTCTTCAAAGTCGCTGCCTGACGCCTCTGACATTTCAGCGTTGGTGACGTTGTCTGTTGACGAAGCAATTTGCGTCTCTGGAATAACTTCTTGGTCTTGTGCCTGTTGATCAGGTAACGAAGGGCGTTTTGATATAATCGGTTTCATCTTGACGAGTCTCGTTGTTCGCTTTTGGCCCTTTTTCTTGAATAGCGTCGTTGGAGCGCCTGGCTCTTCTACTGGGCTGTCGTACATGGCCTCGTCATCAAAGCCACCAAGAGGGAGTCTTTGAGTTTTGCTATCCTGGGCAAGTGTGTCGTCTTTGGGTGCTTCTGCCGGACGACTCGGGGGAGGTCCGCCCATTTCTTCGTTTTCCGCTTCACGCAAAGCCTCCAAATCGTCGTCGAGCTTATCTTCCTCCACCTTTCTCAAACTTGCAACAATCTCGCTCAGGCCTCGCCCCAGTGGTTTCCTCGGGAGCTTCAACGGCGCTGGGGCATCGAATGACGTATCTTCCTGCAGCGAGGGGAGAGTATGCCGCCGCAAGAAGGCTGGCGTCTCGAATTGTAGTTTTGATATTGAGCCTGGCGTAGGTGTTTTTCCACCAAAATTCTCGTCTCGTTTCTTTAACGGTGTCATAAAAGTGTTCAACATCTGGCGCTTGCTGCTAGACATTGGTGTCTTGCTCAGGCGCAACGAGGCATCTTCGCTTATAGAACCTCTTCGCTTACTTGGCGTCGATTGAACGTTGGGCTGTGCCTCTGAATTTTGAACCTGGTCCGTCTTCTTGGTTGGCGTGTTGAGTTCCTTGTCAACCAAAAGGTCGAACAAGCCGAGGACTCGACCATCTCGCTGTGGCGTCGGGCCGAGAGACGTAACTGGCGCAGGGCTAAACAGCTTCCTGGATATTGCAGGCGTGTTCATGTATTCTTCATCTTGTGGCCTGTTCTTTGATGGAGTCTCTGCAACTTTCGGCTTCTTGAGAGGCGTCTCTGACGGAGGAGGAGGATCCGGTTTGCGCTTCTTCGGTTTCGGGGCCTCTTTTGTCGGGACAGGAATCTTTCCTGAGAGGATATCGCGTGTTTTATTATAGTCTTTGTACTTTTGAGCTACAAGAATGTCAGCATTCCTCGCCAAAAGTCATATGCGTGAAGGTGTCCCGCCCGTACCAATCTCGGGGTTATTCTTTATATCTTGACGACCCGGCTTGCTGCCGTCGTGCGAAGACGCCCACTCGCTCTCCCATTTCTTTAACGAGGACCGTAACTCTTTTGACTTTGCTTCGTACTCTGTTTTCGTTTTGTCGTCCATTCTCACATGTCCGTCTTCATCTGATGGGTACAGACGTCATGCATTGAAGAAAGAAAGGACGAAATCCCAGAGCAAAGCCAGTCATGGTGGATATGCGAATCGCGTGGTGGAACGCGTCTAACAAGGCCCCGGTTGGTAGCCAGCGGCAGGGCTAAATTACTAAATTTAGTGGACGCGACAGGCGACAGCGGGCTTAATGGGCGGCAAGATGCCCCCACGTCATTGCCGTCACTTGCCACCACGGTCGGGCCCCACCACCTATCTGCAACTTTCTGCGATACCAACGTCTTCTCTTAATCAGTTCATCTTCCTGCTATGTGTTGACAAACGAGGTCTCAGCGCTTGGGATGGGGTCCGAAGCGGATATGCAAGGCGATGAACTACAGAGACATGTGCTTGAAAGTACACTGAAAGAGGTCGCTGCGCGCAACGAGCACGAGTCTGACTGCTGCGTCATCTGCCTCGATGCCATCAGCGATGTCTGCGAAGCCGTGCCGTGCGGCCACCACAACTTTGACTATCTTTGCGCCATAAGCTGGTTTCTCGAACATCCATCTTGCCCGCTATGCAAAACGGCGGTCACAAAGATTCTACATGGCGCACCAGGCACATCAAACCGTGCTGCCACCGCGATTGAGCAGAAGCCAAAGCAGACGCATAACCGAACTGCTCCCGAATCTCTCAACCATATCAGAGCGAGGACTTGCAGGCGCCCACCACGCCGTCGATACCCTGAACCAGAACGGAGACCAGATAGCGCTCAATCGGCCATATTGCAAAGACGAGCCATCTACCGCACCGGCCGATATTCAAAGCACGTCGGCTCAAACCGAGTATCGCGATACCGAGAGCTGACGCCACAGATGTTCTGCTCAGACGAAGAACTTGTCTCCCGCGCTCGGATGTGGCTACGGCGCGAGCTACAAGTGTTTTCGTTCCTGTCCCTCGACGACTCTGATACGGATTCTACAATTCAGCCAGATGGAAACACCGGTGACAGCAGCTCGTCTACGAGAACGCCAGTCGGGCGAAGACGCGCCAACAATGCCGAGTTTCTGCTTGAATACATTATTGCGATTCTCAAGTCGGTGGATATAATGGGAAGTGCAGGACAAGCAGAAGACATGCTGTCTGACTTTCTCGGCCGCGATAATACAAAGCTGTTTCTGCATGAGCTGCGTGCTTGGCTACGGAGCCCTTTTACAAAGTTGGAGGACTGGGATAGAGCGGTGCAATATGGAGAATCTCAGGCGCAAAGAGAGAATCGCGAGCAGGGCGCCACGCAAGATGTCGGCGTACGGCGGAAAGGTGACTTTTACCGGCCGAAGCGTGGAGATTCGCGCAATAGTAGTGCAAGACATGCTCCGTATGCAACGGAGAGAGCTCAAAGGACAAAAAGGGACTAGGATATGTTTGTTGTTGACTTACATCGGGTGGCGTTTAAAAGGGCATGTGGGCGGCGTCGGATATATATCGTGATACCCCAGACAGAAGCAAACCCAGTCTGCCGCAAAACATTACTATTAGTAGATTTATACAACACATACACAGATGATATATTCAAATAGTAACCCTCAGAAGTGCTCATGCAAAAAACAGGGTATCATTAAAACAAGGACATATATCTACATATTCATCAATCCTCCCAAATCCTTCTCCATGGTCCTTAGCCTATTCTGCAACTCCCTCTTCTTCGCTTCCATCTCTTTTGCCTCTGCCTCTTCCCTCTTCAAATCTTCTTCTGTCAGAATCTGCCCACTGCCCAACTGGGCCTCATCCTCTTCCCCATCCTCGTCATCATCATCGTCATCCTCCATCCACCCACGATTCATACTCGCCAACTGCTCCGTCTGCTCCGCAACCTTGGCCTCATAATACGCCGCCGTATTCTTGCCATTCTGGTACTTTGCACGCAGCGACGCAATCCTCTCCCGCGCGCCAGGCAAGTCATACACGCCACAAAGCTTCTCCGCGCCGCGCAGCAAAATCTCCACGTCAATGTCTCCCTTGCGGTCCAGCTCGCCCCGCCGCAGCTGCTCGTGCATCTCGCCGCCTAGCACCGCCGCGACGGCCGTGTGCTTGCGCGGGTGCGTGGAGCCGCGTGTTGGCGGGCCTGTGGTAACTTCGCCGGAGGAGACGTTGAAGACGGTTTGGCGCCGCTTAGACGCCTTGTTGCTGCCTTCGGCTTCTTCGGGGGCGGAGCGCTTGGAGTTTGTGGCTGCTGCCGCTGCCGCTGGCGGTGGTGGTGGGACGGAGAAGAGGGCGCGTTCGTGGGCTTCGGTGTCGCGGATGAGGGAGGTGATGTCGTGGTTGGAGAGGAGTGCGTTGGTGAAGATCTTGGGTGGTGGGAAGCTGTTTGCAGACTTGTTAGGCGCTTGATTATCAAAAGAAGTAGTTGGATACGCACGGGAGGGAGTCTATGCCCTGGCAGGAGTAATTGATCTGCTCGAGATGTGATGCGAGGAGTGACATTGTGGTGGTTTTTGGTCGCGTTGGGACGCGTCGCCAAATGCCTGTTAGGGGGTATGGATAGGTCTGATACTGGATACAAGTTGGATAAAGGGGAAGCCTCCCAGTTTGAACAAGGCGGCGCCTGCAAATCACGCCCCAAGCCCAAGAAAAGTTTATCGTAGCTTGTTAATGTGGTGTTGAGGAAGCCGAGTGAGGTTACCAGCGGGGAATCCAAAACAATATGGCCGGCGGCCCGTCGCGGGGTGGCAGAAACCCCACTTGGGCACTTACACGACTTGGGGTCATGCGTGGCTAATCTAGATGGTACTCTTCTCGAACAGCTTGTATAGTAGAAAAATGTACCCTATATATTGAAATCAAATCGACCAAATCTATGTCTATATCTATGTATGCGCGCCAAAAGTCCCAAATAGTCTCTTCCGCCTCAAGCATGTACCCTAAGCTCGTGAAAGCCATCGCCAAGGCACTCGAGGCTAACATGCCGTATGTCTAAAGTACTGTGCTCGAAGCCACTTTTAGGACTGTAAAATAAAAGAAAATCTGTGGCCAAACAAGGTCAATCAAATACAAAACAACGCTTGTAGCTTCCTCAAAAGAAAAAAAAAATCGCTTCCATGCCACCAATCATTGCATCCATGCTCCATTACGTACTTTTCATCATCATTCCGAGTCATTTCAATCATAACTTGCAAGACCAAACGGCTTCAAAGGCACCCAAATATTATCCTGAGTCCTCCATTTCCATTATTTCGAGTGTCCAATATGGTAGCTCCTGTGCCAGGGACTGGCCAGCCAAGAGCTCGTCTTCGCTAGAGTTGGGCTCCTCCAGCTCATCAATACGTGGCTCCGGCGGGTCCTGAAACAGCAAGCTGCCGCGATGCATCCTCTTCCTCATACGCCTGGCACTCGATCCAACCTCGTTGACATCGAGGCCAGCGCCGTCAGAGTCGTCGGAATCACTACTGCGCTCGCTAAAGGTGCGCTTTCCAATGCTGCTTGAAAGGCTGACCCTACGCGAACGGAGATATCGCTGCCACTTGTAAAATGTTTCTTCGGTGACATCTTCTTCTTCCTCGTCTGACGTTTCCGTATCACAATTGAGGTTTCTCATGTCTCGAATGATGCGACGAGGGAGTTCACTTTGCCTGGATCGTGATCTGCTCCTATTCGATTCGATTTCGGTAGGCTGTAAGACCTCTAAACCGTCGTTATCGCTATCCATGGGATCGACGTCCTCGATGATAAAGTCTCCAGTAACTCTGTTGCTTGTGAATTTGCTTTCGACGTAATCCGAGTCCTGGCTCGAGCTCGAGCTGCCCCGACTCGGGGGTCTTTGAGATCTGGAGCCGCCCGGTTTCTTGGCTTGAGCCTCAGTGCTCTCGTCAGACTCGTCATCTGAAGACGATACAATTTCGTCATCCACTTCTGATACTGATGGTTGAGGTGCGTCGGTCAGGTAATTTTTGACTGATGACTCATCTTCGTCTTCGTCATCAGAGGCAACGTTGGAAGAGGAAGAAGATGATGGCGAGGGACCAGGACTTGGCAGCTCAAACGGCTGGTAACTGAACTGGTGACCGTTCCCTACGGGCCTGATATTCGGGTCTGGAACTGGTGGTCTCCGGGTATGCAGGGAACGAGGCTGTCGTTGCACGCGGGATACCGCTGGCGTGTCGGGAGGAGATGTGTGACCAATGCGAGATGCAGGTTGATTGACGGGCTTTTGATCAAAGACGGGATCAGGCGCTTGCGGCTGCCGGCAACCGGTGCTGCTGCCAGACATGGTTACCTGGATGGTAACACAGTACCACCGTGCGTCGTATGAGACTAGATGGCAGTATAAACGTATATAATGTAGGTCGAGCAGCCCGAACCGTCTATGTGTTGGAAACTGCGCAACTCGTATGAACGAAACTCGAAAAAACAAGTGCGTTAGGATATTCGATTTCGGGTTCGAGGTGGTGTTGATGGCAATATCTGCCAGTGCAAAAAATACTGTGATGCGTGGGAAGCAAGAAGTCGGTGATGCGGTGCGGCTGCACACCCACCTCGGTGCAGGTAGGCTGGGGGTATGCAGTCGCCGTCGGCTCCTCCGAGGGAAGGAGAATAGTCGTGCAGCGAAAGAAAAAGTTACACTGATGTTTAAATAGGAATTGTATGAATTGCTCGGCAAATTAAATCAATATGGCTCCGTTATGAGATGATTCGCTGAATGCGCCTCAAGGCGCCAGTATTCGGGCTATGAACCGCCGGTGGTGCGGAGCGAAGGAAGACGTCTGACGGCCTGCAGCGTGGCACATGATAGTAGATCGATGAGAAAGTGATACAAAGGAAGGGCCCTGAACTCTTTTCTAGGCCGTCCGCCCAAACTAGCTCCCCTGGCTTAACTTGTTTGTGGTTTATAATGGCTTGGACAAGAGCGACAGGAATCAGCCTCGGGGCTTGGGAACCTGGCTTGCCTCTTCTTATCGGTCTGGTCAGCCTGTAGCTCTCGGGCTTGTCGTCGTCTGATGTAGGCGCCGAGTGTCTACTCGTATGCGTCTTTAGCCTGACAGACCTGTATATGACGCGTGCCAGAAAAAGGAGGCACTTGAAAGGAGGGATGGTACGTGATATGAGGAAGGCTGGGAGCTCCGAGAACAACAGCAACTTGATCCCAACGCTGTGTTTTTAATACCCGGTCGGGGGGCTGAGCGAGGTTTTATTCTTATGCATGTTCCGATGAGCTAAAAGAAAGTCGGGCGGGGGTGTGTGTCCTTTCCTAGATCCTGGTCAATGTCATCCTCGACCGGGGTGTTTGATAATCGATGCCGGCATCATCTGGGCATGGTCGCAAGCAGAGGAAAGCATTTGAGCAATCAGCTATGGTGTGCTTTTTGTCTTTACATAAGTGCAGTAGGGCATTTTATTAGACTTATTCCTTTTTCTTTTTATTCCATCTGGAATTTGGCATACCAACTTTTGAAATACACACTCACTCACACCCCGGCTGCATGTGAATCCTGCATGACGGGTGGGTGTATCAAGAGAGCTAGCCGTGACGCGCAGACCAGCAGGCTGCTCACCAAGGTACGTGTTTCAGGAGCAGGAAGAATTGCATAATCTTGGTGGCGCTGAACAGATTACAGGTCTATTATTGGAGGATCGCAGGAAAAAGAGAGCCTATTCTGTCTCACTAATACAATGACTGCATGCTGCTTCCCTTGCGTCTCATATGCCAGGTTGGGTATTGCTTCAACAAATATGGCGGAAATACACCTCTGGTTTTGGGCAAATTTGTTGTTTTCTCTCTTCTGAGTCTCTTTTAGCGTGGAGAGGAACAGACGGCCATACACTAGTTGATGCTACGTGTAACGCCGATATCCCGCACTCATCTGCATAAGTCGAATGTCACGCCCCCTTGAGGCCGCTGTCTTATATGGCTCGCCGACTTGTTCAGCCGGACTTCTGTACAACAGAAATATCTCACTTAAACAAATGCAGGCAAGTGGATTAGGGCCAGGGGAATTCAGTGCCCAACTTCCTTTTACGTGCCTGAGAATGAGGCATCGGGCTCCTGCGAATGGACCTTTGTGCAGGTACAGACACCGCAACGGAGCATTGATGCCCAACGGCCCCGTCCATTGCGACGCCATGACTAGCTGCTTACATGCGATAATAAACATGCTATATCTGAGAAGTCGTAGCTCGCCAGGTAAAGGCATGAGCCATGAAAACTTTGCCGCCCATTGCAAGGGTCTCCTGTCACGGTAACGGGTGCATCACACATTCTATTTTCCATTGTAGCGATGACGTCGAGTCTCCCGCAGGCATACACCCTCCTTTCATTTCGCCCGCAGTACGCAATAGCGCTGCTGCTTGAATCATTTCTCTATACCAAACTCGCGCAATAGCTATACTTTCCCTAGATAAAATGGTAAAAGTCTTTTATGAAAGCTTATTCAAAGGCTCCGAACCACGCAAAGTTAGTTGCGCCATGTGCAGTACCTAGGTAGGCTACTCGGTAGGTAGTACAGTGTTGTCCGCCCGGGCGGGCTGATTAAGCTGCTTGGCCCGTAGATTTTCCGCACCGTCCACCGCGCCAACACTGATCGCGACACTCGGTCAACCCACCGCAGGATCACATCCATCGACGCTGCGACACTGTCAGACTTTCCATCATTAGAAGGCAGGCATTGATATAACAACTCAGTGCCGACGTGTCTCAACTGTCGGATACTTTGCCCGCGACAAGCGCATCGCCTACCGAACGCCGCCTCGCACCACCAGTCAAGTCCTATCACCCCCGATCGCGACGACATTATGAATCCGGCTGCGGGCCAGGGCCAGCAAGGCCAGCAAGGCCAGCAGGCTGGCCAACCCGGCCAAGGGCGCGCTCCTCCGATGTATCAGGTCTCTCAGATTCGAAACCTTCCTCTTCTTAGCGATGACGAAAAGTCCAAATATGAGGCCGGCCTCAACGGCTTGTGGCAACGAATGAACAACTCGGCAGCCAACAGTCCTGAGCAAAGGGCCGCGCAGCAGAAAATTATGGATTTCTCCAGAATGCTGATTAGCAAAATTCAAGGCCGCCGTGCTCAGGCACAGCAGCAGCAGCAGCAGCAGCAGCAGCAGGGCCAAAGTCAAGGCCAAGGTCAAGGTCAACAGCGAGCTGGACAGGGACAAGGCCAGGCTCAGCAACAAGCGCAAGCGCCGCAACAACAGCAAGGACAGCAGCAACAAGGTCAACAAAATAATGCAGGCACCACCGGGGGCGACAGCAACGCTGCTGCTAATAGTGCAGCCGCCGGCGCTGCTCAGTCCGGCTCTTCGGCAGCCGCGGCGGCTGGGGCTGCGACAGCCCCGAAACCAAAGCTGCCCGATCATCTTGTCGCACATGTCAACAAAATGGCGTTTGTGCCTCCCCCTCAGATCGCGGAAAAGTCGCAGGCAGATGCCGCCAAATGGGTCGAAGAGATGAAGGAGCGATACGGCCGGGCGCTCTTGACCATGGAATCCGCTAAAGCAAAGGTTTCCGCAATGGAAAAGCTGATGGCGGACAGGAAGCAGAAAGGAAACCCATTTACTGAAACGGAACACCAACAGTACCTCCATACAAAGGAGCAACAAATGAAGAGTTATACCCAGGCCCAGAAATGGATTGAGAACATTCGCAACAAGCATCAAGAAATGCGTCAGGGAGCTTCCAATCAGAATGCGCAAAATGCCCAAGGCGCCGCAGCCGCGGGACAAAACCAAAATTCGCAGGCTACTAACCAGGCTCAACAACAAAATGCTCAGAATGCTGCAGCGTCTGTGAATGCCGCCGTCGAAGCTGCTAAGAACCAGCAGCAGATGGCTGGCAATCGCCCGTCGCCTTCAAACGGAACGCCAACACCACAGCAGCACCAACAACAGCAACAACAGCAGCAGCAGCAGCAGCAGCAGCAGGCACGCATGGCGCAAAACGCTGCGCAGCAAAATCAAGCCGCCAACCAAGGTCAGGTTCCTAAGCAAGAGCCTGCCCAGCCGCCGCCTGTCAACACCACAATGGCCGCGGCCCAGAACCAACCGCCCGCACAAGGTGTCGCTCGCGTACAGACTCCGCAGTCAGCGACGCCAGCAACGGCTGGAGGACAGACTAGGGCTCTCAGTCACTCTGCAGCCATGTCTCTGGCTAACCAACGGGCAGCTGCAACTCCGCCAAACGGAGGTATGGCCGCACCCCAGCAGGGCGCCGGCACTCCAACACCTGGTAGCGCTGGCAACAGTGGCGTGAATGCAGCACAACCACCGGCCGGCCACACGCACGCCCATCCTCCTCAGCAACCAGCGCCATTGCAGTCCAAAATGCCCATTCCCAAACAGCTACCTGAACGATCAACGTCTGTCCCGCAGGGAGTGACCGTTGGCGGCGGTGTAGCTAGTGGACGACCAACAATGTCGCAAGGCAGTGGCACGCTTGGCGGTGTATTGAACCAGCCTGCAATGCCCAAGATTCCAGCCTATAGCCATGATGCCGAAGGTGACCACGTTCTGAGCAAAAAGAAGCTCGATGAGCTTGTGAGGCAGGTTTGCGGCGCTCCACCGGAGAGCGAGGATGCGAATATGCTTACTCCGGAAGTTGAAGAGGTCAGTGACTATCAATTGTGCAAATGAATGTTCTTAACTAACTCGCGAGCAGAGCGTGCTTAACATGGCCGATTCCTTTATCGACAATGTGCTTCACGCGGCATGCCGAAATTCCAAGGAGCGCGGCTCCAAGGTTCTTGAAATTCGTGATATTCAGCTCGTGCTCGAAAGAACTTACAATATTCGTGTTCCTGGATACTCGTCTGACGAGCTTCGAACCGTCCGCAAGGTGCAGCCTTCGCCCGGCTGGATTGCCAAGATGAGTGCTGTACAGGCAGCAAAGGTTATGCCCGGCAAGGGAGAGTAAACATGGGAATATTTTGTGTGCTGTATTAATGGTTCTGGTTTCGGGATTGTGCGTTAGGGAGACAGCGGCGTGCAAACTTGGTTTATTATCTTTTTGGGGCTGCTTTTTGTTGACTTGCTTCTTTTAACAAGAATCGGCGTTTGGGGAATGCGGCGATACGGGCACCTGAAAAATACGTACTCCCTTATTATAGTCAAGGTGTCAATACAAAAGAACATATCAGTGATGCTTCCATTATCCCTTGTCAATGCAGATACATGATCCAACGCCCGAGGTGCCGCAGTCTAAAAGCTCTAACAACACATTGATTCTTTCAGCGATGGCTGGGGTGGTGACCGAACGCCGTCCGGCCCGGCTCTCGCAGTGGCCCAAAAGGGAAGTTGTTTGAAGTACACCGTCCACTTTTTCTGCATCACTCCATTCTCCGATTGTACGAAGTATGTATGTACAAGGTAATTCTTGATGAATGTTGACTATGTAATACCTTAACCAAACTGCTCTAAGTGCTCATAATTTTTAAGTCACGGTCAGTGTAGGCTTGTATGTAAGATGAATAAAATGAGGGTTTACTATTTAGAGATGATTCTGCCTAGGAATGTATTCATGAATGACACTGCAGTAATCTTCCAGCGCTATCATGAAGTCTCAGCCCATTCTAAGTCGTTGCTAAATTCTATTCCATATTTCTTCCCAAGTAGAAGTATAAGCCATGCCCGAATAGCGCATCTCTTTACTGGATACATCTCAAGTAGACGTGGCATGCATAATTGAAGCCGCAGAAGACACTGAACTGCTGGTAGGTCTTGTAGCACGAGAATCTGAAAACACCACCACCATTAGCAAGACCCATGATATAACCCTGGTATGTGCCGTCATCAGCACCCGTGTCGCACCCATCAACCGGGTGGAAGGTTCCGTCTCCAAAGGGAGTCTTGATTTGGCCGTCCGCGCTGCAGGCGTCGTTGAAGTAGGTAGGTGGAGTGTTGCAGTCGCCGTGACCGCCTTCGCCCTCCTTCTTGGTGTGGATGTACTGCGACTGATTGCAATTGAGGGTACTGGTGCATTGGTTGCAGTAGGAGATTTCCAAGACGGTCTTTTCCCCACGCTCAGTGACGGTGTTGACGTTTGCGGCTGGGAAAGCGACAGCCGCGGCGGCTAAAAGACTGGTGAGGAAGAAGGGGCGCATTTTGGTAGATTATGATGTGTTTGAGATGTTCGGGCTCTAGATGAAAGTGGTGAAAGTTGTGTTTTATGAGACTTACTGTACGAGTAGTAGGCACGGGACCAGGCCCTTTTTATAGTTTTATCTCGCCTTAACAAAGGAGTGGCATGAAAGACGCGTTCACAGGAAAGCACAATATGGTAACTTTTTCGGAATACATTGATGGATCTCGTAGCTTACATAGTGACGATGCCAAGACAGGAATGCGACGCCATCACCAGTGGTTGCGGTGGTAAGAGAGTCCTTGACTCAAAGTACGGGCCTACCGAAACTGCCGACACCGTCACGTCGGCACCTGCAGAAACGACTTACTTGGCTGACTAGACGGGACCGCTGTAATGATGGATTAGGTATGCTTCTGGAGAGTTGCGTGAGATTTTAGATCGCATTTTGGAGATCGGAGCGACGGATTATGATGCAATCGTCCCTTCCCCACAAAGACTTTTTGTGGGAAGGTGAGATTTTGGATTCAAAACCTGCGAGAATTTTAATGCGTTGCCAATTGAGAAAGTGACTCTCTGTGATATGGCGTTTAAATGGAGACTAAAAGCTCTTGGAAGAACGAAAAGAAGAAAACCCTGGCTCAGTCTAACACGGCACTTGGGCACAGGCTTACGTCAATGCCGAGATGTTACACCCGCAGAATGCGAGGGCTGCGTCACAAAACGTGAAGCGGACAGGTTGGCATTAAAACTTGTTAGACTAGAAAATAGAACCGGCAGAAGCAACTAGCCGCATATGGTCAACGTTATCGTAACACAATGTAAGCAAGCAGAGGGCGCTGCAGACGATTGGCTCCTTGCCGGGGAGTAACACAGCGTTTTCACACAGCCTTTTTCTGTGTTCCCGAAAATGCTCCATGGTTAGCTTGTAGCCGTAAAAACACATTGAAGCGGTCAAAGTTAGAGGCGACACAAAAAGATGGTGCCATTGTAGACGCCCAAATTATGTCCACATGCGGCTCTACACTGTTTGTTCAGCGGTGATGTGATGTGACCGCGGCTGACGACGACTGACCTCGTCCAGGTTAATTGCGGTTGACGTAGCACATGAATCTCAAACGGAAGACACAAGAGAACCATTTCACGGCCTCATCGGTGAATGATGACGCTGTTGAGGGCCCGGTAGGAGTATATATGAATTAAGGTGTTGCCGAGCTCATGAAGAAATCTAGAAAATGAGGCATTCAGTGTTACGACCGTATAGCAAAACAGTCCAGATATTACAACAAGTCGAAACCCGGAAATGTGTCATAAAATTGAATACCTTCGTGTCTGTGGACATGGCGATGCAGTGGTACAATACTGTGAGGACGCCGTTCTTAGCAGCGACGACAGCTACAAACCGTGCGACGAGCTGGGCGAGACAGTCTATGAAAGCACAGTCTCGCTCTGCGATGAGGAGGACTGTCTTTACACCTTTTTCAACGGTTCTTGGCGCTGTTGCCTGTGTACGGGCGGCCCCAATGTGTTTATGCGGTGTATTCTCGACGTAAAGGTTGGCGACGTGAGGTTTTTCTGTGCTCATGAGCTGTGCGACTCGTGTTCAGAGTATAGGTGTGTATCCTGCCAACGTTCAATTTTTGTAAGTTTTATTGCTTAACTGTATCTCAAAGAGAAGATGATGGCGAAGCACAAGATGTAGAGGAAGAAGAGGAGGAAAAAGGCACTGATGGAGAGTAATGTGACCAAGGTTCAGAAAAAGAGAAGAGCCAAGCATGTTGCGGTCATTAAGCACATTTACTATTATGAATCAGTGGAATAGAAGCTGCAATGTAACCTGTTTTGAAGGGAAAATCGAAATCAAAACGCTCCGAAAGGAGTCATCTAGAAAGAGCCTCTCAGGCACCGCTCTATTTGATATATGCATGTATGCCCGGCCAGAGGGCCGGGAAGAAGACGTCACCATTTCGAGATACACACGACACGCGACGTTATGTCCTTCCCCGGCGGGAAACGAAATACCTTGGCTCAAAATCATTTCAGCCAATTTATTAGGTGTATTTCTGCAGCAAAAAACACATTAAAAATTTTCCTGCAATTCTGGTCTCGTTCAATTCGTGCACGATACGTCGTCGTCGCAGCGCCGATAACCTAGGTACCTTAGCTCCGTTTCCCAGAGCTGGTACGTACCGCCAAGCAGAGCTGAGTCGGAGGTACGCTAAGACGCGTGCGCACTGCCGCCTAGCCGCAGGTACCTGGGCGAATGTCCCATGGCCCGTGCTCCGATGACCACCCTGGTAGCTCGAACCTTCTCCAGCATGGCCTAATGGCTCGGAACCAGCAATCTTCGCTTCATCATCCTTTTACTCAATAGCGACTGCTGCCTCTCCAGCAGCCCATCTCCGCGAACTGTCAAGAGATCAATCACAACCTGCCGCTTTTTTTTTCCACAACCGCCACGCCAGCACCAGCTTGTCGCACGGTCGCCACGTTTCTCCGTCCTCGTCACGGGCTACCTAGGTGATCCGTAAGCGCGCCACCCGGCATCACGAGCGTCGTTTTTCCATCACCGTTGGCCATCGCACACGCCGACACAGACGCCGTGACATCATCACCGCATCACAGTCCAGTTGACTAGCTGGAGAGCCATGCCTAGCAAGACTCCCCACAGCAACGGCGACAAGCCCGTTGAAAACGGTGTCCATAACGACGCCAACCGCAACGACAGCAAGACAAAGGGCAAGAAGGGCGCCAAGGACGGCGACGAGGAAATGACTGTTGTTGTTCCACCCTCAAAGGACTCCAAGAAGTCGCAAGGCGCCGACGCTGACGGCGATGTTTCGATGGGCGATGAGGCCACCGAAGCTCCTGTTGACCCGGCCGCTCAGGCTGTTGCCGGTAAGTGTTTTGTCCTTTATCGATCCAATGATGATCTAGCTCGCTTCATGGCAATGTCCACTTTCTTACCAAAATCCCTTTCTACGCAGATATCAAGAGCAACTTTGCACTGCTCGACCGCGCCGTTGCTCTCTTCGATGCCAGATTTTCCCTCCGCGCCCTGCGATCCATCTCCCTCACCCGCAAACGCTTAACGCCCGATGTCATTGGCCAGGCTATTGTCGATACCTTCCCTGCCACAGTAGCATCTGGAAATGTAGCCAAGGGTCTTTTGGTCGCCATTGGCCGCGAAAGCATGCCCCTTAAGGCAGCAAGCGAGATGGACATTGACAGTGACAACAAGCCTGCCAAGGCCGGCGCGAAAAAGGAGCCCAAGGAAATCATTCCCGAGATCGACATTTTCATGGGTATTCTGATCCAGGTCTATCTGCTTGATGCCAAGAAGTACCAGGAGGGTGCTGCCTTTTCTGAGAAGCTGGCTGCGCGCATTCAGTCCCTGAACCGCCGCACGCTCGACTCTCTCTCCGCCAAGGTCTACTTCTACTTTTCTCTCTTCTGCGAACACATGGCTCCTCAGCCTCCATCACCCGACTCTCCCATCGTCGCCATCCGCCCGACTCTTCTTGCAGCTCTCCGCACTGCGGTTCTGCGCAAGGATATCGACACACAGGCAGCCGTCATCGTCTTGTTGCTACGTAACTATCTCTCGACATCGCACATCAACCAGGCCGACTTGCTTGTCTCGCACACTCAATTCCCCGAGAATGCCGTCAACAACCAGGTCGCGAGATTTTTGTATTACCTCGGTCGCATCCGCGCCATCCAGCTGCGTTATACCGAGGCCCACGAGCACCTCACGGCCGCAACTCGCAAGGCACCATCAAGCAGCTGCGCTGTGGGATTCTCTCAGACAGCTACAAAGCTTCTTATGGTTGTTGAACTGCTGATGGGAGATATTCCCGACCGTGCCACCTTCCGCCAGCCAGCACTTGAAGACGCTCTGCACCCATACTTTTTGCTGGTGCAGGCTGTGCGAGTTGGAAACCTAGAGGATTTCGAGACGACGATTGCCGACCACGCCGATACTTTCCGCAGGGACGGAACATATTCTCTTATTCTGAGACTGCGACAGAATGTCATCAAGACTGGAATTCGCATGATGTCCTTGTCGTACTCTCGAATCTCGCTGCGAGACATCTGCATCCGCCTCCACCTCGGCAGCGAAGAGTCTGCCGAATACATTGTTGCAAAGGCCATCCGCGACGGAGTCATCGAAGCTACTCTCGACCGTGAGCATGGCTTCATGAAGAGCAAGGAAGTCGGCGATGTGTATGCGACCCGTGAGCCTGGTGAGGCGTTCCACGACCGTATCCGAGCCTGCCTTGCACTGCACGACGAGAGCGTAAAGGTAAGATGAGAAACGAGGCCATTGCTGCGGAATTTTACTAATCAATATGTGATGCAGGCAATGCGATTCCCCATGAATCAACACCGCCTGGAGCTCAAGAACGCCCAAGAAGCCCGCGAACGCGAACGTGAGATGGCCAAAGAGATACAAGAAGGCGATCTGGATGACGATGACCTTGGCGGTGACTTTGAGGGCATGTAAATTTCCTGTGTACTTCTTGCTTGTTTTACTACAAACGCGCGTGGAGCGGTCAGGTCACACTGGCGCATGTTTGGGCCACGAGGATATGATTACTCGGCATGGAACGGTGACGAACTGTCCGCTGGAGCTGATGGCCTGAGCTACATATGTCTAATAGAGTGCGGCCAGATGCTGGAGGCAGCGGAGCGAGAAACCTGGGAGAGGTGTCGACGGGCGGTATTGTAACGGATACCTGACCCGTGTGTACTAGATACTGGAAGTAGATGGAGGGAGAATGGGGCGGGGGCGAAGGAGTAGTACAATATAAGACGAGATGATTTTTCGACAGAATTTTACGCGTTTTCCCAAAGGCAACAAGTAGTGCTTCATGTGTTGGTAGACGAGCGACACCAAGACGGACTGGAGCTGCCTCCAATGTTAAGCTCTCAGCTGCTTCCGTCGACAGGCCGGCGCCACGTGACAGGCATTCTTGCAGACAAACACCTTCCTGGTTAGCAAATAAGAGCTGCGTTCCAACAAGCTGCCTTGGCCGAACGTCGTCCGCCAGACCGGCGCCGCCATTCTTCTATCAACGCCAGCCAATTCCCTCGACACATCACGCCCGACAACGCCGTGGGAGGAGAGAATCGCGCTCGTCCACCCAACTCGCCTGACTGCAAGCAAAGAACACGGCAAACAGCTGCGCGCTATCCTTGCGCTTTGCTTTGCGTTCACCCCCACCCGGCCACTCCTGTGTAACCCGAATACGGACCCAGGTCCCGTTTGTTTGGTGACACGCCCGCACAGTGCTCAATTCGCCTGTATCTGCGCAGGCACAGAGTCCACCGCCTGGCACATTTAGGGGAGTTTGGTGGTCTGGAGGCCCGATTTTGGTGCAGCTTGCCGCCTGAAATTATTTATTTTACGGCCTGAGCTCGCCGTGAAGCTCCCCCCGGCGCAGCGTACACGCCCCGGGGGTTCTAATTATATCCGCCGCCCCTCCCTTTGTTCTCTCGTTTTTACTGCTCTGGCCCCTGTCACGGCCTTCGCGAGACTATGCCCCAGAAGCGCAAACGTCCTCAAGCATCAAACGACACTGCCAATGCCCAGGTAGACAAGCAGCAACCACGTCCAGAATCGCGCCGTGCGACGCGTCAGACGCCCGTCTACCCACCGCCCATACCGACCGGAGCATCACCGCCCTCGACAAAAGCGACGACGGCTGACGTAGTGACTGCATCGGCGGCACCGACCGCGACCACGCCCAAGGCTTCGGCAGCTTCGCCGCCTGCAGCTGTTGCGACTCCTGTGCCGCTGCCCATCATCCCCGGCCAGGCACCCTCGCCTCCGAAGCTTGGGTCGGTGCGTCCAAGACACTCCATCACCGAGATTCCGCCACCGCCCATTCCTCCTATCCCTTCAGCTGCCGGCCCGTCGAGAAATAGCAATAGCACTGGCAACATGGGCGTGCATACAGGCAAGGAAAACGTGCGACCGTCCGATCTTGCCACGCCAGAGATGACGCACCAGGTACCCCTTCAGCATCAACCTAGCAGACCAACAGCGGTATCGGCATTTATGAGGCCGAATGGTACGCCATCTGGTGCACCACCTCGCATGGACATGATGCCAGGGACGGCTTCAATGGCGACACCTGTGCCTCCTCCCAAGCCGCCAGCACTTGCCGTAGCGGAAAAGTCGCCATTGAGCGCCGATCGTAACATCGATAAAGTCGTACTCGGCAATCTTTGCTTCAGGACATGGTACCCGAGCTACTACGGCAAGGAGGTATTGGTTGACACCTCTGGAAATGCCCGAAATGGCAGCAAGGAGGCTACAACAGACGGTGCCAAAATCACTGGAAAGCGGGACCGTGACAGCAGCGTGATGCTGGAGAGGCTATATGTGTGTCCAAGCTGCTTCAAATATGCCAGGGAACTTGTCGCTTGGTGGGGGCATGTCCGCTCTTGCGAGCTCAAAGGTTATGTACCAGGTAAAAAGGTGTATGTGCACCCAAGAGGTCGCCGCAAGATTCGAGTAGTGCACGACGGCAAAGGCCCTGGTCCTAAGAAGAGACGAGGTGACGGCGGAGTGCGCTACACTGAACAGATTGTGCAAGACGAGGGCGAATGGAGCATTTGGGAAGTGGACGGCGAAGCGGACGGTGTAAGTGTCAATCGTGCCATTTTAATCGAGTTCTTGCTAACGCTATATGCAGCTCTTTTGCCAAAATCTCTCGCTATTCGCCAAGCTCTTCCTCGACAATAAATCTGTATTCTTCGACGTCACAGGATTCAACTACTTTTTACTGGTATACACGCCACCGTTTCGACCGCCCCAAGGCAACGCTGCACCGCAAGCCCCAGTGCCGCAAGTCACCGGCTTCTTCTCGAAAGAGAAGCTGTCATGGGACAATAATAACCTTGCCTGCATCCTCGTCTTTCCACCATGGCAACGTAAAGGCTTGGGCGCCTTGTTAATGGGTCTGTCATACGAAATTTCAAGACGAGAAGGGATCCTCGGAGGACCTGAAAAGCCAATCTCCGACCTGGGAAAGAAAGGCTACAAGCGGTTCTGGGCTGGTGAGATTGCCCGTTGGCTGCTGAGCCTGGACGTTCCGCAGATTCAGCCGCCGGGACAGGAAGTAATGGTCGATGTAAATGATTGTAGCCTGGCTACATGGATTACGCCAGAAGACTGTCTGGGGGTCCTCCGCGACATGGGTGTCATTGAAGAGGCTGGCATCGGCCCAGGAAAGCCCATCAAAGTTGAACCTGCAGACGCCAGCGACGCAAACGACGAAGAAGCAGAAGAAGAAGAGGATGATGAGTCCAAGGAGCAAAGCGACGCGGGCGGCAGCAAGAAAAAGAAGGGCAAAAGGGACAAGGAGAAGGACATGAAGAAGAAGCCAGCGCCAAAGCCGGTCACAATGGAACCGTCAAAGCCAGTCCCCAGAGTCAGGGTCGACAAGGAGTTGATCCGACGGTACGTGGCCATGCATAGAATCAGTCTTGAGAAGACGTGTGACGAGAGCGGCTTTGTAGAGGGGTATGCCATCAAGGAGGAAAGCGATGCATCAAGTGAGACGAAATGAATCGATTGGGTTGGAATGGATGCAGTTGTGTTTGGGTTGGCTGCTGGCGTTATTTAGATACCCCCGTTTGATTTATAATGTACGTTACGATGCAATGCATAGTCCTCTAAACACGAAGTTATGTCTACGTTGATGCAATTTGATGATGAAATGCTGCCAAATGTGAAGGTACGTTGAGAAAAAGTAACGAATATATTTGATATGTTCTTGTACGTAAATGACAGTATGCTTGCTAAATAAATAAATGTAAATGTGTCTACCGCTTATGCCAATATGCACTGATGCTTTTAAAACGTAAACGTCGTGTTCTATAAAGTCATGATGAAAGTCGTTAAGATGCAGATTTGGTGAAGTCGAGAATATCACTGCTGTTGCAGTTGTATTTTGCAAGAATACCATGTTCGTTTAGTCTTGCTGGATGGTAATGGTCCTGTGCCGGACAGGCCGCGGCTCGTCGCCGTCCTCTAGATCAGCTTCCATCTCACGCCGTGTACCATCCGGCGTCGGGCTAAATGGCGGAAACTGCTTCGAGTCGCAATCGTTGCCTAGGCTGGGTGTGTAGCCGGCTGCGTCGAGCTCGTCGTCGGCTGAGGTGCCTTGGCGGTGATTGATGACGTTGTCGATGCGGAGCCGGGGAGGGCCGGAGTTGAGACCTTTGCCGTTCTTTGGGGGTCCAGCTTTGGCATTTTGGTTAGTTTTGTGAGTTGTTTTTTTAAGGGAATACTTACAGAGAATTAGATCAAAGAGCTTGACTATCACTGGACCCCAGACTGTCATGGCAATAATCTGCCCGTATGACCACCTTGTTGCCTCGAAGCCTAGTGGGGAAATGACATCTACCAGAGACACGAGGTATAGCATGTTGATGACCAAGTACGCAAACTCGAGGCCGCGCCAGAACCACCGGTTAAACTTGATCCAGTGCTGCTTCAAGCGGCCGTCTGGCCAGCGTCCAACTTTGTAGCTTCCGAATCTCAGGTGCTTTGTCTTGTGGTGCGTTCTTAGCGTCCAGGTAAGCTGGTCAGTGACTAGCACAATCATGGCCACGGTATCAAGAACGAGAAACACAAGCTTGTACATGAGTGGGTGCGGGAAGAAGGACAGTTGAGGTATTCCGTCGACGCCTGTGCGAGAGGCGCAGTAGGTGCGTGGGCTTGGATTTCCGCCACATGCTGTAATATTATTTTGGTCGCGAAAGAGCTCAAAGCTTGAATTGAAGCCGATGCGCTGTGTTGTGGCGACAATGGCGAGAAGGTACTCCATGCAGAAGCCCAGAAATGTGTGCCAGTTGCGGATGCCCTCGTTGTGCAGGCAAATCTGGATCAGAAACATGGGCAGGATGCCGTTTTGGGAAATGTGAAAGGCTACAGCGCCATTGACTATAATTTCGCCCCAGAATGTGCCCTCTTGTGAGTTGACGACAATGGCGAGGATCGAGGCAATCTGTACGGCAAAGACGAACCAGCACTGCGCCTCCTGGAATTCAACAAGTGTTGTGGCAATGGCTATGCTTGTTCGAGAGTATGCTGATGAGTCTTTCCATATCATTGACTCTATCCGAGTCAGACGTCGAGCAAGCCGCTTCTGCTTCTCCTCTTGCGGCTTCTGCGAGAAGCGGACCCATGCGTTGAACCCTTTGAGGAAGAGATAGAGGGATGCGGAAAAGACGACTTGCAGAACATATGATATTAAAACCTAGTAAAATGGTCACTGTTAGGATTGAGTCGGGGAATTTTATCGCGCAGTGACGACTTACACCAGGCCCAAATATATCCGGGTTGATTTCCGCCTTGATCTCTGGACAAAAATCGTCCATAGCCTCGAAAATCTCTTCCGTCGTCGAAGATAAGGACAGCTCGGTTACAACATCGGGACAAGATTCAGCCAGGCGGTCTTGATCGCATGACTCAACCGCACATTTGACAAAGGACTGCAGAACTGGCCTCCCGTCAAAGCTGGCAACAGTGCCGTCGCCCATGATGACACTAGCATTGCGCTCTGCCTCGGGGCCAACATAGTACGTGCCCTCCTCGTGCGTCCAGTAGGCAATGGAAGCCAGAGCAGCACAATTGTAAAATGTCTCCAGTGAGCCAAAGAAGTATGAAGTGTTGCTGCAGGCAATGTTGCAGTCCGAGGCGCCATTGACCTGGCAGCCGGTGCGGAAAAGGTCAATGTCCTGACTGCCGTCGATTCCCTCCTTTATCAGATCTTGGAAGCTAAACCTGTCTGATGTCTCGCCACCAAGCTTGGCAAGGTCATGGAAGGGGAAGAAGTCTGAGGTGCCGTCGATGCTGTCACGCATAAAGATGGACACGGGTCTGGCTGATGCGGTGGGCAAAGGTGTCGACAGAGTTGATGCCGCCTCATGGGAGAAATGAGGCCGGATTGTCGTCGACATGGCAATCTTTGAAGGGCCTGCTATTAGTTTGGCCAGTATTGTCGCCCCTTTAACCCATCAACAAGTCCACCTCGCCTTCGCTGCAGTCCCTGAAGCCGTCGAGAAATCTCCACTTGGTGCATGTCCCCGATGAGTCAAAGATTATAGGGTTAATAAAACAGCACTGCAAAAGGCCCGAAATAATCTAATGATACTTATCAAAAGACTGGCACTTTTATATGAGACCTTGGTGCCACTGGTGCACCGATTCAGAAACCAGCCGCCCAAGCTCCGACTTTCTCGATACGGGATGCCCGGCCTGGGAACGAATCCGCAGCTTATTGTGCGCTGGGCCCGTCCGGATGAGAGCTGGCTGTCAAATTTAAAAACCACCCTGAGCAGGTCTGTCTCACCAATGCGAATTCGACAAAAACCACAAGCTCCAAGGTTTAATTACTAGCTCCTGTTGAGCGGCTGAAATCCATCTAGAAGCATTCGGGCATGGCGTTTACCCCACGTGATGCACAGTGAGTTTAAACCCACAATCGGCCAGGAGGCTTAATAAAATAAAATAGCGCCTCGCTTACTCAACAATCGTCCAATTGGACCCATGGCGCAACGGTAGCGCGTCAGATTCCAGTTCCAGCACGATTCGTGCCACCTGGAGTGTCCTGAAGGTTCAGGTTAGTCAAATTCACCGCCCAAGTCCACCACGACTTGTCCTAACATCCGATTCCAGTGTTCGAATCACTGTGGGTTCAAATCCTACGTCCTCTGGACTACAATTTTTTTTTTTTCCTTTTTTTGTGTTTCTCTGGTCACTTTGCTCTTTTTTTTCTACCTTGGAGATTTGATGGTTGGAATTTTTCTTTTTTTTTTCTTTTTCTTTTTTCCCCGTCTTCTTCTTCTCTCTCTCTTGATAATTATACTTTGCCTATAGAGGCGTAGAGTGTGCTAGATTATTATTTAAGACCGGTTCTGTAGTCTTGGTGAGAGAGCTACTATGAGGTAATAGTCGGCTACTAATACTGGTAATTGATTAGTGATGGATAGATTAAAGAGATACTAAATTTAAAGCAGATAATAGGTGCCTATAATAGTATTATAGTATTGATATTATTATATAGATTTGAAATTTAAAGGCGTATAGTAGAGAAGGGTATTGGCGATTCTTGTAGACTTATTAATAGTAAATAACTCTACTGTTTCTCAACGGTTCACTATCCGGCATGGTGTAGTGGCTAACATCGTTCGCTCTCATTGGCTTCTGTCATAGACCCGAACAGCCCTGGGTTCGATTCCCAGTACCGGAGATGACTTTCTTTTTGCTCTTTATCGTTTTTTTTTTTTGGTAGTTTGCCTCCTTGATCTTTGTATTGAAGATTTATTACTCCACTCTTTTTGATAGGCCACTAATTAGCCCTGACTCACCACCCCTGTCAGATTTGGATTTCTATATAATTTCATGCTGAGTTTTATACCTGTGTATATTTTTTTGGAGACCTGTACCATACTGCAAAACCCTTTTTCAACCACATCAGCTCCTCCCTTTGATATCCACGAGACCCGCTTGGAGATGTGACATATCCGGTATGGTGTAGTGGCTAACATCGTTCGCTCTCATCGTCAAAGATTTGATCCGAACAGCCCTGGGTTCGATTCCCAGTACCGGAGATGGTTTCCTTTTTGCTCGTCTGGGCGTTTTCTTTTTGCTCTTGAGATGGTCTTCAATGGTTTGCGGTTAGGATTGTGATTGTGGCTTTGTTCAGTGCGCAGGTCTGTGAAAATGGGTCTGGCGTGTATTATTTTTGCCTGCTTTCTTGCCTCTTTGTTGAAAGTGTTCCGTGTTGTCAAAGAGACGCCTTCCCAGCCACCTGTAACTGTCTCATTTATTCCATGTAAATGCGTACTCATGCTAAAATAAACGCCTATGTAAATGCCTTTGTCCTGTATCGTTGCATCTCATCACACATTTCACCACATGTCTCACTGTCGGCCACGAACCTTGCCGCCCTTCCACCTCAGCTTGCCAGCCCAAGTAGCCCACCGCTGCACTTCTTCCTCGGCCAACAAGAGCTCAACGGTATAATAGTCTCTCGCCAGCTCCTCATGGTTCTTGAAATGGTGGACAAACCGATGACAGGCTCCGCAAAGCCAGGCGACGTTCTGCAAGTCTTCCTTTTTATGCCAGCCACGCTTCACAGCCTTTTCATGTACGAAGCGCGGTATCAGGTGGTGGTAAGAAAGCGGGATCCATGACCTTTCACATATTTCACACTCTTCTGCGCGGGTGACGCGTGAGGCGGGAGGTGGTGTCGTCTGTGTGCTGATGTAGGCTGACAGCGCTGGGACAATGAATGCCTCGACTGTCGGCGGATTCGGTGAGGGAAATGACGGGTCTGTCGCAATGAGATTATATGTCTGCAGTGTTTCTGACAGGGACGGCGACAGGTCTAGTGTTGATAGGTTGCTTTCGGTGAGTGGCAGGGCAAACTCAGCCTGGAGCTTGGGCGAGTCTCGCCATGAGCGGTAATCAAGCTCCTGCAGCTCTTCAGGAAGGCCTTCAAAAATCTCGCTTGCGAGGTAATCGATGAAGTCGGCCAGCTCCTCTACGTCTCTTGCGTAGTCGGGTGCCGGTGTGCCCGTTTTGGCTGCCGGTGTCTTGGACCGGCGCCGACGACGGGGTTGCTCCGGGGCGCTTCCGGTTCCTGCGCTTTCTGTCCGCAGGAGCGTGGTGGAGAGACAGTCGCGGAAGACGGCAAAGTTGGAGTCGTCCGCGTCAGACATTGAAGCCAGAAGGTAGTGTATAATAATAATGGATTAGTTGGTATCCTCGGTTAAAGTAGGCTTCTAGCAAGATCGGACTAGCGGAGGTGCCAAGGTGACTGGCCTAGCGTGGCTCTGAGGTCATAGAGAGGGGTTCTTGAGGCGTCCTTGCCATGCAGAGTGATGCACCCCCGGGAGTTTAAATCTTGCCTCTGCATCTTGCACATAGAATCTATACGAATCTCATCGATAAGATTCGCGATTTGGCCATTAAGGTGTGACGCTATTTCCTGTGGCCTATGCAGTCTCACGCATTCCCCGGCTGACTCACGACGCGCCTCATTAGCATACTCACTGTACATCGAATAAACCAAGCTACAAGCCAATCAGACAACCATGGCCAAGACAGTTGTTGCGTTTGACCTTTACGGCACTTTGCTGTCGACGGCTTCCATTGCACAGGAACTTTCCAAGGTTTACGGCGATGACAAGGCCAAGGCAATGGCCACGCAGGCCAGGACGTACCAGCTGGAGTATACGTGGCGCATCAACAGCATGAGTGAGTCAAAACCCTCAACTTTTTCTTCCCAATTGGCGGCGAAGATGCTCATTGTTCAATAGAAACATACCACACATTCAGTGATGTCACCCGCTGGTCGTTTCGACAGGCGGCTGCTGAGCAGGGCATCAAGATGACCCAAGAAGTGGAGGATCGCGTCATGAACGCGTACAACGGGCTGGATACCTTTCCAGACGCGGAGAAAGGACTCGACCTACTTGCCGACTCGCCATCTGTAGACCCCTTCATCTTTTCCAACGGCACAGCATCCATGCTGACGTCGTCAATGTCGACGTCGCCTACGCTCTCCAAGGCGTCGAGCTTGTTGCCGGCCGAGAAGATTATCAGCGTCGAGCCGCTCAAGGTGTTCAAGCCCGATCCCGCCGTGTACAACTACCTCGCCAAGGTTGCAGGCAAGGAAAACGATACTGGGAGCGTGTGGCTCGTGTCGTCTAACCCTTTTGACGCCTGTGGTGCCGTAATTGCTGGGTTGAAGTCTGTTTGGGTCGACAGAACTGGCCTTGGGTGGGTAGATGGTATTGGCTGCGGTACTGGCAACAACCCAACCATTGTTGCTCAGGGCGTAGATGAGGCGGTGCGCGAAATAGTTAAGCATGGTGGAGGCCAGTAAATATTATAAATACACTGTATTGTGGAATAGAAATAGAGGATTCATTTTATTCAATTTTCCGTAGATATAAAGAGGCGAGCGTTTGCATCAAAAACTGCCTTAGGGTAGGTCGTTGGTACTAACCATGCACATATCGACTGAGCCCCACTGTTGAGCATGGTGGCAGGAGCTCCGACATTTTTTTCTTTTCAATTTTTGAATGCTTCCAGCTCGACTCTAGACACAGCCATTTCCCAAAGAGACCATTCTCTTAAGCTGAAGGACGCATAAGCAAAGGTACTGTTCTCTTATAATTGGCATTGCATCAGACCTGGAGCTGACAGGCCCAATTCAAGATGGCGTCCGAAGAGCAACGCGACGGGGAAAGCCGAAGAAGGCACCGCGACTATGATGGCGACCATGACTCTCGCAGCCGCAGCGACCACAGATCATCACGCCGGAAGTCACCGAACGAAGACTCGGAAGGAGGCGATCGAAGTCGAAGGAGGTCCCGCGAAAGACGACGGTCTCGCACTCCAGACTCGTCCAGCAGACACAGACATGGGCGCGGGCGAGAACGAGAACGAGACCGAGACCGAGACCGCGATCACAAACGTCACCGCGACAGGAGCCGCGACCGAGAAGAGCGTCGTCGACGCACAGACCGAGACCGAGACCGTGACGGACGCAGACGTGGCGATAGGTCAGAAGAGGCGAGGGCGAGCCCCGTCAAGCGCAGCGGCCCGCTGCCATCCCAAGAGGACTCGTTTGCTGTTACGCGCACAGGCGAGGGAGGCGAGCCCGAAAAGCCAAAGGAGAAGCCTAATTATGGAAACACTGGTATCCTGGCGGCAGCGTCAAACTCGGTCGCGCAGGCGGATGGCACCAGCATCGCGCTAAAGTACCATGAGCCCGCCGAAGCGCGCAAGCCGTCTCCGCGCGACCAGTGGAAGCTCTTTGTGTTCAAGGGCCCCGAAATTGTAGACACTATCGACCTCAGCCTGCGCAGCTGCTGGCTGGTTGGCCGCGAGATGGCCGTGGTGGATTTGCCGGCAGAGCACCCGAGCATCAGCAAGCAGCACGCGGTGATTCAGTTTCGGTACACGGAGAAGAGGAACGAGTTTGGTGACAAGATTGGCCGCGTGAAGCCGTACTTGATTGACTTGGAGAGCGCCAACGGCACGGTGCTGAATGACAGCAAAGTGCCCGATAGTCGATACCTCGAGCTGCGCGACAAGGACATGATACAGTTTGGCCAGAGCACGAGGGAGTATGTCGTCATGTTGGCCCCCAGGGAGTAGCTACTGGCACACAAAGAGTAGCAACTCCGCTCTTGGCGATTTGAGCAGCTTTACGAGATTACACGATTTACGAATTTACATGCGAATGCCAGTGGTGACTGACCGTTGAGGCCTGGAGAAATGGCAGTTGCCGGAAAATCTAGATTCATTCATTTCCGTTCCTGGATTCACAGCCCCCATTACAGACGGAAATTCACTCAAAATATTTATTCATATTTTCTCTCTTTTTTTGCAGCCGGAAAATGCCGTTGACACACTCGCATTCGCCAGTTTGACTAGGCTGTGGTGGTGTGCACATGTCTGCCCTACTGCAGGCGCCAAGGCGGCGCCACCACAGCACCAGCCATGGGGTCGCTGGAAAGCGAAGAAAGGAAGAGTGTTCTACGCCTTACAGACACCAAAGCACGCGAAACCGAGAGGGTTTAATCCTTTCGCAGCGTGAAGAATTTAAGCTTTGCGCTGACATGGCCATGACCGTCACTAGACGCGGGCCAATGAGACGCTGCGGTCGGACTGACGCGGTGGTGGTTGCGCCCTCAGCCCAATTGGTCACGGGTGGGGGGTGGCCTTCAGACTTCACGGTGTAAGACGCGTGCGGCTCTGCGACTCCCTATGCTCTGCTCTACCTCTACCCCGTACACAAGTACTCTCTTGTCGCACTGCACCGTGAAACTACACGTCAGACGTCAGCCAATGACGACGCCGAGAGGCACGATACGCGACAACCAAGGATGCTACTTGGTGTTAGACGATGCCTAGTGCGACTCTGCGGGGCCTGCGTGACGGGGGATCGCGACACCTTCGGCCGGACTCGTCACTCGCCACACGTCACTTGTCATTAGCTGCCTGCAAGTTCGGACGGCTTCTCACGGATGGCGGAAATGAGAGCAATGTCCTTGCCTCTCCCTGGTCTGGTGCCTGAGCCTATGCCGTATTATCCTTGTCCCGGTGCAGACCTAGCCGTTCCAATCGGTTCCTTCGCCGTCGAGAATGCAAGCAACATTGCCGATCGATGGACATAAGCAGCAAATAAAAAGGTAGAACGACAGCCTCCGAAATAGTGTCTCGGCCATTAATCAGGCTTTAACGTAGTACCAGGCAAACATTCGAGTATCATATCTAAACATGTATAGATACCTTGACATGGTAATGAAGAATACTACCGAGTCTATAACTCGTCACAAACGAACCTGACCACAGTCCACACGGTGCCAGCGCCAATATACTTTCTCTCTGCTTTTCGTCTTGGTTGGCTCACACTATTCGCTCTATGAACTAAACCAATCCTGGGTAGCCTTACTGATCATGTTGCGAATCTTATCACCCAAGATGACGTACATTCTCACCAACACAGCTGAAAAATACACGGCCGTTTTCATTCCCGGGGAAATAGAGACAAGCCAAATCGTGCACGGGGCGTAGCGAATTCCGCCAGCTATCCGGCCGGCATCAAGACTAGACGGAGCTTTCGCTTCCGGCAACTGAAAAAAAAAAAAAATCTTGCTCGGTCTCGCGCACCCCCGGTGCTCTGAAGCTCTAGCCTCTGAGTCAATAGAAGCTATTACCACTGCCACTGCCACTGCCACCCACCCATCACAACGTTGCGTGGCCTGTGCCGCCTCCAGTTTGCGAAATGCGATCGCGCTAAACTTTGCTCCAGTGCCTGCATGTAGCGGGTTCGGTTAGCGATGGATGTTTAGAGGAGGATGACTAGGCGAAAGAGAGGTCATGCACGCCAATGTGGGATATAAAGAGACTGACTTGTCCCTTCGTATCACTGTGGTATCTCTGAATGCAACATAATAAAGTCATCATTCTAGATTTGTCTCTGCAAGACATATATAGAAAAAACACAGACAACTCTTGATCTGATTCACGCTCGTCATCTTCACGCTCGTCATCTTCACGCTTACAAGACTCATATCGTGAAGTTCGACTCAATCATTGTTTTTTTATTTTTATTTTTATTTTATTTTTCTTATTTTAGAAAACCACCACCAACTTTGCCATTCGTTTCCTTAGCTCTACCAAACACGGAGTCATGGTATGCACCTTTTCTTTCCGCTCTGCTTTCCGTAAGCCTCCACATACCAACTCACCACAGAAACAGCCCAAGCAAACCACCAAGCGCAACATTGCCCGCTACGAAACAACTGCCGTCTACACCCACCCGGAAGCCAAAGTCGACATCGTCCTCGTCCACGGCCTCAACGGCTCTCCAGAGGGAACCTGGACCTCTGCAGACGGCACCTACTGGCCAGCCGATCTCCTCCCGGCCTCCCTCCGCGGCCTCCAAGCCAACATCCTAGTCTACGGCTACAACGCAGACGTCTACTCGCGCCGCAACGACCGCAGCGCCAGCGACAACTTTATCCACCAGCACGCCCAGACCCTCGTTACCAGCCTGACTCTCTACCGCCGCAGCGAAGGCACCTACAAGAATCCCATCATCTGGGTGTGCCACAGCCTCGGCGGCATCCTCGTCAAGCGCGCGCTGCTGTACTCCAACGACCTCCGCACCGCGCACCATGAGCATTACCGCTCCATCTACGTGTCTACGTACGGGCTCATGTTCTTGGGCACGCCGCATACGGGTAGTGATGCCGCGACGTGGGGGCTTGTGCTGCAGGGCATGTCGGATGCGATTATGCCCAAGCGGTTCTTTGAGAGTGAGAGTATACTGCTCAAGACGCTGAAGAAGGATAACGAGACGCTGGCGAATATCAATAACCATTTTCTGGATATTTACCAGCGGTTCCGTATTCATATGGTTCACGAGAATCACAAGACGGACATCAAAGGCACAAAGTAAGTCATCTCGGTCTCCTCCACTCTCCTCTACCCATCGTTTTGTGATGTCCAGTACTTACGAGACATTACCCAGAATCCTCGTAGTCGACGCCAACTCGGCTAGTCCCCAGCTTCCAGGCGTGACATACTACGGAGTCGAAGCCACGCACTCGCAAATGTGCAAGTTTGACAACCCAAACGCCCCCGGCTTCCGCGCCCTCACAACCGACATGCGGCAATGGATCATTGACGCGCCCGCCCTCGTTGCCGGTCGCTGGGCGGTAGAAGAAGACGAGCTCTCTGCCCGAGTACGCCACGAAATTCATGAGCGCATCTCCCCTTTTGTCAGCAGTCAGCAGCAACACCACTCACAGCAGCAGCATCACTGCCATGGCTCCACGGCCGTGCCCCAAGCTGCGTTGGAACAGCAGCCTTCGTCACAACAGCAGCAGCAGCTGAGCCTGTCGCACCTCGCAGCGCTATCGTCGCAGCCCTCTTCTTCATCGCTGCAGTCGTGTCAGAACTTCATCGCGGCGTCGAATACCTCGCCGAGACGCAGTAGTGACATGTCCATTGCTGTGCCGCGATCTCTCTTTGCTGGTGCTGGAGGAGCTACGCCTGAGGGCATGTTTGTGCTGGAGGACGTAGAGGATGCAACGGAGCCCATGTTTCGACTGAGACGATCTATTTGAAGGGTTTAGTATACTTCTGGCGCCTTTTTTTTGTTAGTTGTCTTTGCTTTCGGTGAAATTTTTGTTGGTATTATGCACCGCCTTGTTGTGCTGGGTTGTTCAAAAGAGCTGCACTGGGTTGCAGTTAGATATGTGGTCCCCCCACGGGGAAAAAAAAGAAGAACGCGATGGGATTTCAGCTCTCTTGTTTTTCATGTTTTTTCTTTTCTGGTAAGCACTCAGTGTTTAGTGTTTCCTTGGGTTGCTTTCTTTGTAGCTGGTAGATTGGAACGGAACGCTTTGGCATTATTACTATTATTATACCCCCCTTATACAGAAAGAATATGATCAATTTTTGAATATTTTTGAGATGGCTTTGGTCGCGTGAGCTCATGTCTATAAAAGAAGTTAGGATATGCGAGTGGTCTCTTGTTATTAGTAGAAATCAGGGAGAATAGTATTCTCGTAGAACATCTGCTTAGAAAGCTGATTTAACCACAGCCATCAGCATTCCCTGACACTGAAACCTGACGAGTTTGCGTATTGTACCCATCTTTATCTTCAGACTCCCAGCACCTTCGCCTGAACTTGTTTCTAGCGAAGCCCTTTTCCATGTATAATGGTGAAATCATACTTCGTCACAGCCCCTTTGCTTGTCTGCGATGTTTAAACAGTAAAAGTGGGTGGTTGCTCATATGCAACACTGTAAAACCGCTCACCAAACATGTAAATACCTCGTTTTGGTAGCCGGAGATGCTATCCCGCCGTTTCGCTCCACGTATTCTTGTTACTTAAAAAACACAGCCTGTTGTCAGTATCCCTGCAAGGGCAGCTCTTTTGCAGCCTACTCGTAACATTTATTTTGCCCTTGGGAGAAAAGTGACATCAGCCTGTATCCCCAACCCCCCTAGCAAAGAAGCGCAGCCGCTTTGCCTGTAAACGGCATGCCGAGCCGGGTCTTGGCATCCTCCAATCCTGTGTATTCGTAAATAGCTTCGTTTCGCGGTATACGAGTAGTACGCCTAGCCTGCCCCTCCCCCGCTCCACGTACCAAGTGAACCAAAGTGCAGGACCCATTACAATGTTGTCCCTGCCTGCATGGTTGTACGACAGGAACATGTTCGGCCCCGAGTTACGTACAGGTCGTCCATCTTACATGTGCCTCACCCATTTGCTTGCTTGTGTAAGGAGGCCGCAGTGGATTTGGTGTGGAGTTGGCTGAACACTCAGGCTCCAGAAAAGCTGCTTAACTCCACCACGCGTTGCGCTGTCCAGCGGGATAGCATGTACGGAGTAGCGTTTTAGCGTTGCAGTGAATCACCATATTCTCTGAAAATGACTTCATTTCTATGCAGTTTTCCATACGCGAGGAATGAAAGGGTTGCGTATTCCCGGGCTGCGAGGTGGTATAACATCATATTCTAGAGTCGTTTGACTACGGCCTAAACCGACGACTTTATCGACCGCCACTTTTCTTTTGGCATCTTGGTGTTTATCGTTTTGTACCGAGAGACTCTCAAGGTCCACAAAATTGGCAAGGTACATTACTTTGTACGGAGTACACGGCCATTATTCGGTAGCGTCTCTATCATCACCGTCATCATTGTGGAGACTCAGCCGACAATTCGCGTACGGCGGCACGGAGGAGGCTTTTATGCTTTTCTAAAAGTGGTAAGAGAAAATTTTCTCAAGCCTCGGTACCCTCGGTATGCGTAGACCGACTCAGTTTTTATCGAGTTGGACAGATAATGTCTTTATTTTTGGTCGACTAAGTTGGCGACTTGAGTCGGGGCAGTCGATGACAGCATATGGAGACATTGGGGAAACCCCAGAGCTAAGATGGAACCGTCTGGTCGTTGACAAGTGTAGCTCCCCAGCGTTGACAGACGACGACTGGTAGACACGCGAAAAAAGAGCCTCACCGGCACGACATGTAATGCATCCGCGAAGAAAATGCATCCTCCCCAGCAATACAGACTGGCATACAATACAATCAGACAAACTGTCGTCTCGAGTAAAGCTCGTGAAACCGTTGCAGTGATCTGACTTTCCCATAGATCTGGTTAAACGGCCCATTTTTCCATCGTGGATTCACGATATCGTGACTTGCAGTCGCGTGGTGTCAGCTTTGACATGCTCGACTTGGAACAGGGAATCGATCCGCTGTAACTACTCTGGTATTCTGGATTTGACAAACAGTAGTCAATCGCTTTTCTGACGAGTGCAAATATCACTTGCAACAAACTTGTTGCCGCTCAGTGCACATTAACGTTTCCTGTGGTTCACGTTTTGTATAAGCCATGCTAATTGACGACGTCCCAGAATCTGCCTGGCGTTTTGGACAGACAGTCATGCTTCTCCCACCGCTCAAGTTTCAACTTTGCTCAAGAGGCGTCTGCGTCGTTATCGACTCAAGCACCCAACTTTTCGAGAGGTCATAAGGTCTAGCAGAGTCTAGTTTAATGAGTCTATCCACATGGCTTTCAAAGTGTTACATGTGGATGCATGTACATATCATTCGCGCGGCGGAGGCATGTCGCGGGGGGCCGGTGTGACGTAGGCCAGAGGGCTTGTCTCCATACGAATGCACACATGCATCGCAGTGTGGCTATTCGTTGTCGACGCATAATCCGTACTCGTAATTGAGTGGCAGATACGGAGGTAGCAATGCACGGCAAAACGGAAATGCTAATTTTGCCAATCTTAGAGATTGCGAATGCTGGCGACGAAGAAAAGACGGAATTGTGGCGTTGTATGTCCATCTTTCAGTAGCCATCTTTGGGAAAGATGTTCTGCATCATTCTAGACTTGGCTATCTTGTACCCCTAGTTGCAAAGGACTGCCGAGCAGCGAATCATAACCACCGACTTGGAACTCGGGCCTTATCGCTGGGCGGTGCGCAAGGGTGGCGGCCAGGCCCTTTGGACACGGTTATTGACGGCGAGATCTGCCATGAGAACGACCCTGATCGCCGCAAACCAGATCCGACCTGCCCTGTGAACTTAAAGCATATTTATCACAGTCGATATCATGTTGTTGAAGGACTGTTTTCCTTGACGGCCGTGATCGTGCGAGTCTTGTGATTTCAACCAATAGAACACATCATGAGTATCTGCCTTTAGGACATTGTTTGGACGTCTCCTTAACATGGAGTAGTGCAGTACTCCATACCTCCATACCGTTGCATCTTTTTCGACAGGGATAACTCATTGTACAGTGAAGGCGGGATGCTGTATGTACTATTACGCCGCAGGAAGGCGCCGTCCCAAACTGCAAAGTGCATCCATACGGCGTTTCGAGCAAGACTTGACGTCAGAAGAATCAGGCAATGCTCCATATCTGGATCCATGCAGAGACGCTCAGTGCTCCATCACGTATCATAGCGCGCAAGAAAAGGCGGCCAGCAAGACAAGTGGTGAACGTTGCAGCGAATGAGCTGCATGGGACCGCAAATGTGACGGTGCAGCGCAACTGCGCGAAGTGGACCACGAGAGTGCAGTAGTGGTCTGCCTCGACAGGGAGACGAGGACGTGGGACCCAGAATATGAACGGAAGCGACGCTGTTGAGCCTGCGATGGAACGGACGACGGGCGAAGTGGATGGAGGTTGAAACGGAGCGACACGTTGAAGGATAGCACTGTGTAAAGGTGCAGGGTTGAAGGGGACAAACACTGTGTGTATCTCGTCGCACAGTGCACTGTGTAGGAGTTATTTGTCGTGGAGGCTACGACTGCAACTCCAGTGGCCTGGTGAGCTGAGAAGGTACTTTCTTTACGTACATTGTACCTGCCGTCCGTTTGCTCACAATAACTAACGCAGACTAAACTATCTTGCCGAGAGACTTTTGGTCTCGCATTGATAGTGATGTGTACTCGGAGATGACAGGGATAGAGACGGCCGAGTGGGTGTATTGCATGAAACGTTGTCTAGGTAGTTACCTATCATATTACGATTATCATGGTTTACAAGCCCTGTTATAGCATGGTTACTAGATGGCTGTGGCTGGCGTATTTTTAGAGTAATTTTTTTTTCTTTGCCCACTCGTCACTTCCCTCACAGTTTCCTTGTCCCCGTATGAGTAGAGACTGCTTGGTGAAGATCATCCTGCTGCGTAGTCGTGGAAACGGAGAAACGGACTCTGCTTGCGTACAAATGTTACAGCTGGCCTCCGTTACAGAAACCGAGATCGTCATCCGCCATCCGCCATCCTCAAAGATTTTAAAAAGTTTGAAACGGAGCCCGCTGTTTTGTACTGATAGGGAACTCCGTCAAGATCAATGTACCTCTGGCGGTGGTGGCCGGCAAACATGTACAGGTGGTTGACCGCTCCACTCTGTTAAAAACTCTGAACGAAAAGAGTCGCGGTTTGTAATTGAAGACCGAGAAAAAGACCCGAGCGTGGGTTCATCCCGGCGAGTACCCGGCCGCCACACACCACCAGTGGCTTGCGTTGCGCCGCCTACCGGAAAGTCTGCCTCCCTTGGCGCCGGCATTGCTTGACTAGCCTCGGTGGCTCTTGCTGGCCTCTGACTGGCCGAGGACAGGCCGTTTGGGCATGCTCAGTGGCTGGACTGTCTGAACAGTGGGTATTTATGGATCGGAAATGGATCTCTGAGGGATCTGGCCGTGATGAAGCCACCGGCGTGCGTGAGGATCCGTAAGGCGCCAATGTGCCTGGTCTGCTCCCACCGTTTCTCACCGTGGCCACGACAAGGAGGGCGCCAGAAAAAAGCTTCTCCCGCAGAGCCTCCTGGTATTCTGGTACTTGGCTCTAGCCCCCACATACTGCGTCATTGTGCGGTCCTCCGCTCCACTACAATGTACCCCTCTACCCAGCACTCGCAGCCTCTCTGCGTCCTCCATGTGAAAATATTTACGGGCCGCCACAACACCATTCGACGAGCGCCGTGCCTAAAACACTGGATCCTCCTAGATAAAATGCCGCAGTTGCGTTATCGTGAACCTCTCCACCGACATTCCCACTCGGCTCCAGAAAAAATCATACAGTTCCATACAGTTCCCTTTTCGGCGCTCCGTTCGCCTACTATCTGAGGGTTTTCGCTCGTCTGTCGGCTCCACCGTCTGGCCGTGATAACGGGCTCCTGTTCCTCGGCGTTGCGCTAGGCTGTGCCGTAACTGGCAATGTACCTGCCATAGCGGCCATGTACCGCTGCGGAAACAAGCGGATCTGTTGGTATCCAACAATGACGCCGTCAACTGAAATGACGTCGCGCCGGTACATTGCGGGCTGGGCGGACGCCGCGGCAAGCAGTGCCACGTATCGACCGAAACAAACCCCTTGATTCCTCGACGCCTTTCACATATATAAGAGTCCAGTAGATCTCCTCCAGCTTCTTTTGGATCTTCTCTTATCTCCATCCCTAAACCATCAGCTGGTATCATCTATAAAACACAAACCACTTATACAACTTATATCCTCAACCTCTCTTCTACCACACACAACCAAAACTTCTCTCTTCAACTTATACCACACAAACCTTCACCATGGCCCCCACTGCTATCACCCCCGAGACCTCTCCTGAGCGTCAGGTCCTCGTCAAGAAGATTGTTGAGAACCGCACCAAGAGCAACTCCGTCTCTTCTGTCCAATCAGTCCACCTCAACGACGGCAACTCCATTCCCCAGGTTGCCCTTGGTGTCTACAAGGCTCCCAACGGCAAGGAGACTGAGGATGCTGTCACTGCTGCCCTCGATGCCGGCTACCGTCACATCGACTCTGCTGCTCGCTATGCCAACGAGGAGGCTTGCGGCAATGCCATCCGCGGCTGGTTGAAGAAGACTGGCACTCCCCGCGAGGAGGTCTTCGTCTGCTCCAAGCTCTGGGATGCCGACCACGGCTACGAAAACACCTTCAACGCTCTCTGCGACTCTCTCGACAAGTTTGGCCTTGACTACCTCGACCTCTACCTGATCCACTCTCCCGCTGATGATGAGGCCAAGCGTCTGGAGTCATGGCGCGCTCTTGAGACCGCCCAGAAGCTCGGCAAGGTCAAGTCTATTGGTGTTTCCAACTTCGGTGCCGCCCACCTCGAGAACCTTATTGACAACGCTACCGTTGTCCCCGCTGTCAACCAGGTTGAGGTCCACCCCTTCTGCCAGCGCCAGGCTCTCGTCGACCTGTGCAGCAAGTTCGGCATCAAAATCGAGGCTTACTCTCCCCTCGCTCGCGGCAACAAACTCGAGGACCCCACCATCGTCGGCATTGCCCAGAAGTACAACCGCACTCCCGCCCAGGTCCTCCTCAACTGGAGCGCTGCCCGTGGCAATGTTGTCCTGCCCAAGAGCTTGACTGCCACCCGCATCCAGAGCAACCTCGACAGCTTCGACTTCAAGCTCGATAATGAGGATGTTGAGAAGATTAACAACCTCGAGGATAACTACGTCACTGGCTCGATGCACAAGAGCGCCGACTAAAGTAGTCGCGCCCTGATAGATGCTTCTTTTGTTTCTTTTGTTCAGCCATACGAGAACCATTATGATAACCACGAAACATCAAACCGGTAGAGAGGATAATCCAGCGACTGGAATTCCTGGATATGATACCACCTCCTGCCAACACCCTTTGTCGCCATCAGACTCTACAATTCTGGACGCAGACACAGCCTGCTAGACCAGTACTGTCGACGTGACGAGTTCGGGGTGCTGAAAATCATAAAAAAACACCACTGGTATAGAAATTTGCATAGAATGGGAGCTGGCGTTTATGATATGCCTCGTCCGCATTATGGACCATATAGATAAGAGGCCAACTTTTTTTTTGATAGATCGATATATAGAAAATATATATTCTGACACAAACAAACCTTGCCTGTTGAAAATCGTAACTTATGCGTTATAATGTAGTTAAAATAGCACTTGAGTTAATATCATCTTTCTGATGTCACTTGGCTGTGTCCAAGCCTTGTGGTTTAGGATGCTAACGCAGCCCAAACATCATCTTTCCCCCGAACTTCCTTTACTACATAGTTGCGATGATTGCAGTGATCAAATAATCCTGTATTTTTTTTTTATACCGCTTTACGATTTTGACTTTGCAACTGTCATGCAGTCACTTCTTTTGTCGACTTACACCAAAAAAGTCTTAGCTTGGGCAAAGTTGTGGGTAAAACGACCGTCTGTAACGGAAAACCACCTCTGTTTTGCGGGGAAAGAGGATCGTGAGATCTGACTTTTGGTGGGCTTAGTTGTGGTGTCGTCTCGTGTCGCCTCCTCCCCCGCCTTGGGAAATCCGGGGTGAAGCGGCTGGAGAGCTGCATATGCGATGCATGCATGCAGCATGTCGCACATTATTTGGCAGCGCTGGTAAAAATATTCTCCGGCGCCGTTGAGCGAAAATGGAACGATCGCATCAGTAACACTGCGATTTCTATTTTTATTTTTGCCCCGCCCCTTTCCTGGTGGCCGCCGAGGAGCGTATTAATTACATGCCGAGTTGCATTGGGACCTCTCACGCTATAGAGTCATCGACACCCAAAATGTGGCGCGTGAGGAGCTGCCTCGTAGGTCGGATGATCGCGAGCGGTGGCCTCCAGCTGACCTATATTTCCTCGCTCAGCCCTGCTTCAGGTCAAAGCTAGTACATGTCACAAGAGGCATCATGGCACCAAGAGCCGCTGCTGCCCGCTGTGACTGGCGCCCATTGCAATGCTCAGGAATGCGCTAGCAGGGCGCGTGGCGTCGCAGCCCGGATAATGCGAGCTATGGACTCTGGACGTGATGGGTAGGCGCCGCCGCTGGATGCTTCCAAGGCAGCCGTAGCTGAGAAAACACCAAGAGCTGACCCGAGCTGTCGTGCTCATAACAGGCTTTGTTGCCTTTCCTCTTCTTGTCGCCGTGTTTGTCCCGCTTCGCCTTATCCTAAATGCCATTCATGATGCCGTTGCCGAATCCTTCGATAAGCATGAACGCCGCCACCGAGTTCTACCGCTCGCAAGTCGGTGGCGATGGCGTCATCAACTACTGCTATACAGACCTACCGCTACGCTTATTCCTCAAAGACGTGTATTACTTTTTCGCCTATTCCTGGGCGTTGCCATGGATTGTCCTTCCTTTGTCGCCCTGTGATTCGGAAGACTTGGACGAACTGTATCCGAGCTGGCGCAACATTTTCTGCCTCGTCGTACATTTCGTACTGGTTATTCTGCAGCTTGGATTCATCGGTGGCCTTTTCATATCTGTCCTTTTCCCTTTGTGGATGGGTGCTGTATTTGTTTTGAGCTTCCTCGCGGTCAACTGGCTTCTCTGCAAGCTGCTGAATGGCAAGGAAACCACGTTTCACTCGGACGAAAAATACGCCAAAGCGCTCCCGGAGCATGAGCACGAACAGTGGATTTTTCTTAATGGTGTCGCAGCTGGGTAAGTTTATTAAAAAAAAAAAAGAAAAAAAAAAGGAAGGCTATATCGTAAATGCTAATCTTGTGGATGTGCCAAATAGAGAGCACTGGATGAAGAATAATCTCAACCGCCTCGCCATCACCTTTGGCCGACCTATTCTGGGAATCCATAATCGGACCTCGGGAATAATATTTGACGTTGTCGAATGTCTGATCCAGCGAAATTTTTCCTATGCGACCTCGGACGTTCGAATTTGCTACAAGACTGTACGGGATGTGCTGTACGATCCGTCCAAGTCAAAAGTCATCTTTATTCTACATTCTCAGGGCGGGATTGAAGGAGGGCTCGTGTTAGATTGGCTTTTGCAGGAGATGCCGCAGGACCTGTTGGCGAAACTCGAAGTGTACACGTTTGGAAACGCGGCAAACCACTTCAACAACCCTCACCGACATGTGGTGTCCCAGTCGCTCTCTGTGTCCAACCCTCGAGAAGCACTCACCACCTTGATGACAATGATGGCAGAGACTAGCTTCACGACACCAGTCAGCAGTCAATCGTCCGCCAAAGATGGTCTGCCACCAACCCTGACTACACAATCATCGACCGTTTCTTCTACGACAGCGTCATCGGCAGCGCAGGATCGCGCCATCGGACACATTGAGCATTACGCGCACACTACTGATTTTGTCGCCATATGGGGCGTGCTTCACTTTGTAACAAACAGGATGGGATCGCCACAACTGCCAAGATTCATAGGGAGACTTTTTAGCAGATCAACCGGTCGCGGCGGGCACCAATTCAACCAGCACTACATGGACGGAATGTTTCCATTAAAACGGGACGAAGCGACTGGGGAGTTTGTTGGCGCAGATGAGAATAACGAGTTTATGGAGGAAGTCATCAAGGTTGGAAGAGAAGGTACGGCCATGGACAATACGCGTGAGGCGTTTGACATAACCTATGCCGGAACTACGGGGTTCGGCTCGGGAGAAGTGTTTACTCCAGTCGAGGTACACGGCGTGGCAAAACGACATAAGAGGCGTGATGTCAAGGTCAAGGAGGTGAGTCGGTTGTGGAAGTATGTCAATGGAGGCAGTCCTCCAGGAGGACCGCCGTTGCTGGTGGCGGAGGGAGGTATGGTTCGTAATGCGACCATGTAAGGAAGCTGGAGGCGGATACGTTGTGGTAATGGGAATAAGCCTCTTGTTGGCCCGAAATGAAAGAATAGGTCTTGTTATAAGTTTTTACATCATCGCAAGAGACGATTCTTGTCGTTGATGAAGAGGCGGCAACTGGGGCACTTCGTGAAGGCTTTCGTGCATATAGAGCACCGACTACGGACTCATATTCTATCAATACGCAGAAGCTGGTTTGCTGGCATGAACACTCGGGAGAATAATATGCACCATTCTCAATCAATTCATTTTTCCAAGCAGGGATATGCTGGCTTCATATTTTGGCAGGGCATCCAACAAGCCTTTTTTTTGTGTGAGGAATATTACTCGTACAACGTGTCCAAGAAAAGGGTGGCGTTTTTTGACCCCTGAAGGCGTGCAGGAACATGCATCTGCATATGCACGCTGCACCCCTGACATTTGCTTGTGGTAGCGCTTGTGTATGGGAACGGTGTAACCTGTTGCTTTTGATTGAAGCCGAAAAAAAGGATGCACATAAGCGCAAAGATGTATTGTACGGTTTTTTGTGCGATACTGGCAGACGTCTAGATACGCTTGGTGCTTGTCTGTCAGGCAGGGCGGGAATAGCCTCTTGTTGACTCGGTAGGTGGTTCTAAGAAAATGACGTGTAATGCTGGTGTCTGCAACTAGCTTGATACTCTCCAATCTGTATCCGGCAATAGACTGTTTCGAAATCTCGCCAATGCCTGTCCCTCAAACCCCCCGTCGTTGGGCGCAAGTAGAAACAAGCGGTGATGCGCCCTCGTTTGTGCCTAATCTTCGTATGCATCGCTGTAGGACAGACACCCATCCCGCAACACATCCAGGCCCCCGCGAATCGCCATTTCCCCTCCCCTGGCCCTTGTTTTAGCCTCAGGGCCTTGGCTGGAGTTTTTTTCTGCTCTTTTTCTTTGTAGCGGCTGCAATGGAGGGAATAGAGTGGCTCTTTCGTTACGGAACCCCTCGCTAGTGCATGCGCCCGAAGCCCACTGGTTCGCCCCGTTGCCGTTCCTGGGTAAAAGTACACTAGTAGCCAGCAGTTTGCGGGACATTCTGAGGGGACAGACGCGGCGACTCCATCCACCTGCATCGCCAGTCTTTTTTTGTCTTGTTTCGACTTGCATCTCTTTTCTATTGCTGCTCCTTATACAAGGTGCAGGTGCTCCTCTGTCACCGCTGCACTGCGCGCTCAATCTCGCTGTGCTGATTTGCGCAGTTCGACGCCTGGCTCCTTTTTATTTCGCTGCGCACTTGAATCAACCTGCGTGTCTCACCCCGTTTTCGTTCCTTTTTCTTCTACTTCTGCTTTGCCATCTGCTGTACGAGTACGCAGGCCTCTTCCCTGCCGCGCGCACGCGTACCAAGTCTCGAGAACGAAAAAAAAGCGCAAAAAAGAAGCAACGTTTCCGTCCTGCGCCTCGTGGCCCCCTTGCGTTGCGCCGGCGGCCCGTCTCCATTTTGCCTTTTACGCCCACGCCCGTGACAAGATTCACTGCTTGTTGGCTGTGACTGCTGGTAGCAGCGTCAGCAGATCCCATTGCGAGCGCAGAGAAACGAGCAGCGACTGATACAGAGTGGTGGTGTTGTGAGACACTTCAATTGCGTATGTGCCATATTACCTCGTACCTTATTTTCCCTTATTCCCTGCGCTGTCGATGGGGAAGCTAACCGCCATGCCAGCAGGGGAGAACCGACGCCACGCTACCGAATCGCATTCCAGCGATCCTCATCCCCCCTTATTGGTATTCCCCGAAAATTATATCGCCGCTCGGTGCTGCTGTGGAAATAATCATCTTGTTCTTTGGGGCTTGTAGCGTGCATGCTATCAGCTTTTAGCCAAATGACTCCCTGAGTCCGACGCCGACCCCCTGCCTAGATTGCAGCGCTACATCGCACGCACTCGTGCATTTGCCAGCGTAGCTGCTCCCTACACACACGCCCCCAGGGTTCGCCGTCTTGGAAAAGATCCTGGCCCAAAGACTGCTCAAACATGGCCAACCAACATTCCGCCAGGCCTCGCACGCCCACCAGGGATTCGCACGACCTGTCCCTGTCTCCGCGCGACGTCACCCGCGACTCCTTTGTCACCAACATGCTCCTGTCGCTCGACCAATACTCCCTCGGCCAATCCGCAAGTCCTGATCGCAGTAACAACCGCGACAACCGTGCTTACAACGACCTGGCTGACGACAATTCACCGCAATTGTTTGACTCGGCGCCGTGGCAGTCCCAGTCACACCACAGACCAAACGATCACGCCTACAGCTCCGACATTGAATCCGCGGATAATAGCTCGTCCAAGCTCTCCAGCCCACCGACCTCCCGAGGGAATCATCAAACGAAGACCGCGACGACACCGCCGTACCGCAACGGCAACCCCAGTGGCGCCCCCCCTGTCACGCCTACGAACCGAACTACCAATAAGACTACTACAACTCCTCTTGCTGCCGCCTGGCCCGGAAGTCCTACGCAAAACTTCTCCCGCCATCATCGTCACGGGCAAAAGGCCAGCAGTGGTAGCATTGAGACCTCGCGCTACGGAGGTGCCTATTCTGGGCACCGCTGGGACGAAGTTCCCGGAAATCGACCCGCGAGCTTCGACCACGCCAGTCCTGCAAAGACACAGTCACCCAACAAACCACACATGCCTTCAGAAGCAGACTATGACGTCGGCGCAGCGCCGAATCCCACCGTTCCCGGAGGGCCTCGCACTGTAACTTCCAAAACAAGCTTCCGCCGACCGCCTCCCGAACCCAAGACCCCCCCTTCAGCCGGCCGACAACGCAGCAATAGCCGGGCGCAATCTATCAAAAGCTCTTCGGGCAAAGCCAAGCAAACGCCCAACGGGCGTCAGCAGGCTGCAGCCATTCCTGCAGAGGAGTTTGATTCTGCACCGGCGCCGAGCGTCGGATATGGAAAGTCAAAAGATGACTTGGCGAGAAACACGGCGCCCAATGGCTTTCAACCTCAAGCCAAGGAGAAGCCCGGATTCTTTCGACGCGTCTTTGGAGGCTCTACCAAGAGTACGAACTCCTTGAACGACTCGACAGGCTCTGCCAACCGCTTGCCCCCGTCCACCAGTCACAATGGCCATGTGTCAAGTAGCAAGCTCCAGAACCAGTCCAAATCAACATCCGCGCCGCCATCAAGAGATACTTCTTCCTCTCACTCACACGCTCCTGCACTCCAAAAGAAGACATCCTCCTTCTTCCGTAGGCGAAAGAAGTCGGTTGCTGATGAAGCGCCGCCTTTGCCCACCGAGATACCGCCCGTTCCTCCAGTTTCTTCTGGGAATGCGGCAATAGATGGCAAGGCTGACCCCAAAGACCCTCCAAGCCCAGTCAGTAGTTTGCGCAAGGTTATGAACCCATATCTGAGGAACAGTGCCGATTCAGCCGCCAAAGTCAAGTCGACTTCATCGGCACTAGCAGACATTACAAATACGGCTGAGGACAAGGTAAACGACGGAACCTCAGATTCTGCTCAGTTTAAGCAAGAGTTCTCCTCGGATTATGAGCCGAGCGTGCAAGCTAAGATTCGAGCTGTGCCCACCGACCTTGAAACAACTCCATCCAAGGGAGGTACTGTAAAAGCATCACCACATTCTGGCAGAAAACCTCGCATCGACAAGAATGATTCGTTCCTTGACTTAGACGGTGGTAGTGATCAGGAAGACGAATCTACGCAGGATAAGAAGCGACGAGCCGGCAACGACACGCCCAGCAAAACTGGTAGGACCAACGCCCGTCCCGACTCCGCTCACGTTTCACAACGTACTGGCGACAATGATGACACAATCCGTGGCTCCAAAATGCATTCGCGCAACGTGGAGCAAGCAAACGCGGATGCTAGCGGCAGTCGATCAAACCTCCAGCTGCCTGCTGAGAGCAAGCGGAGTCAGAGCCCAGCGTCTGTCTCGACTGATGCCGACTACAAAACTGCCCCCAGTGCCCCTCCCAGTGTACGTGTGGAAGAGGTGGATGATCCCGGCAACCAGACTTTGGGAACCGTCGAGGCCATGCAGGTCAAAGGTCTTGATGAGCCCGTCTTCATCGTCGGCGAACCTACTCCGGACGACAGACACAAGGCTGGCAAGATTTATAATGGTTCCGAAGAGTTCATCCAAAAGGAAAAGGCTGCAGCATGGATGGGTGAAGAAGGACCCGTTCGAAAGCGGACGCTGCAGGCGTACATGGAGCTTTACAACTTTACCGATCAAAGTATTTTGTCGGCTCTGCGCTCAGTTTGTGAACGGCTCGTTTTGCGTGCTGAGACTCAGCAGGTCGATCGTATTCTGGTTGCCTTTTCTAAGAGATGGTGCGAATGCAACCCTTTGCATGGCTTCAAAGCGACCGACGTTATCCACACGATATGTTACTCGATAATGCTACTAAACACCGACTTGCATCTCGCGGATATCGAACAAAAGATGACTCGAAGTCAGTTTGTCAAGAATACCATTTCGACTATACGGCAGGCGGTTCTCGAATCAAAGCCGGATGCCTTTCAGCGCCCCAGTGTCCTGCCTGAGAAAAGCCCAACGTTAGGTGCTGACCAGAAGGAACATGCGGAACAAGATAGATCTTCTATCCGTAACTCGTTTCGTCCATCTCCACGCTTGGATATGTCCAATTCTGATGGAAGCGGTGATTGCGGCCCGCTAGTAAGGACAAACTTTAGCGGCTCGGCGAGAGCTTGGGAAGAGCAAGTTGAACAGGTCTTGAAGGGCATTTATGCCTCCATTCGTGATGACCGTTTGCCTCTTTTTGGTGCCGAAGGCGAGCGGGAGAGACAACTTGGAGCTGGCCCTTCGAATAATAACCTGTCCGTGGCGGGAGCGCTGAGGAGAACTCCTAGTGTCCTGAGCAAGGCTCCTTCAGAAGGGCAAATTTCATCCCGTGGTCGCATTGCTGATGGCGCACGTAGTGCGTCACGTTGGACATCCAAAAGCCGCTCAAGACCTGGCTTCGGCCGAAACGGCATGGCGTCTAGCCGCACAAGTTTTGACGACGACAATTCTCTCTTCAGTCCTGCCATGTCTTCTGCCACCTGGAGTCGGTACTCTCTTGGCCGTACACAAGCATCCATTTCGCAGGATTCCTTCGCGTCTGCGATGCCTCGCGGCGACTACCAGCAGTCTATTGGGTTCGCAAACGCCCTGAGCCAGTCAATCATTCGCGACGAAGAATTTTATGGCAACGAAACTGCGCCGTCCATTATAAGCACCGACTTGCCTGCAAGCCAGCTCCTGGAAGACGAGTCGCTTGAGCTTGCAGGCCCGCCGTGGGTCAAGGAAGGTATGGTTGTCCATAAGCATCACCTGGATAGTTTCGGTAAGAGGGCCAAGGATAGAAACTGGTCAGAGGTTTTTGCCGTCGTTCAGAAAGGTCAAATGAGCCTCTTTTCGTTCAACATGAACAAGTCGACGCGGGCGCGGCCGAGAACCGCAGGCAAGGTAACTACGCCTGTCGGTGGCGGCAATTGGCAAGATAATGCCGTCAATGTTGGCACGTTTAATCTGCGGCTAACTCTTGCCTCGGCACTTCCATCACCTGGCTATTCACGCACAAGACCGTACGTCTGGGCCCTCAGCCTGCCAACCGGAGCGGTCCATCTGTTCCAAGTTGGTACGCCAGAAATTATCAAGGAGTTTGTCAATACGGCAAACTACTGGAGTGCAAGGCTCAGCACACATCCCTTGGTCGGTGGTATAAGCAACATTGAGTACGGATGGAGTGGGGAAATTGTCAACAATGCTTTGGTCGCGGCCATCAACGAGACTACTGGTGACAGCGGAAAAGGCGCACGCTCGGAGAGTAGAAGCACGCATCATCGAAAGTCGAGTGCTCAAAGCGGTAGCTTCCGCTCATTGAGCTTTGACCAAGGGACCGGGTCATTCACGCACAGCAGCGGTCGAGGAAAATTGCCTGGCGATCGTGCACACATCACTCCATGGGCACCGCCAACGCAGAGCGCTCGACCGAGCTGTTTGGCGGAAGGGGACCAGCTTGAGGCGCTAACTACATACGTCAAGGGACTTGACGATGAGTTGCAAGCCCACAACCAGCTTCGCAGCCCCATGCTGCTGGCGTTCACTCCCCGGGGCCAGAATGCATCCAAAGCCATGGCGAATTGGGAGCAAAAAAGCTCGTATCTGCTTCGCGAAATTGTCAAGTTCCGTACCTATGTCGATTGTCTGCAGCAGGCTGAGGCGCGCAAACGTCAAGTGCTCGAGGAGCGAGATTTGGCGAGAAAGGCTGCTAGAGGCGACTTGAGTGACGAAGATGTCGTTGGAGAGGAAGAGGAGGGAGATGAGACTCTTCGGCCAGAATAGTTTTTCTGCTAGTTGTGCCCGAATCGGGCATACTTTTATTTTCTGTATTATTTTACTTTTCTTCTGTGTACAGATACCCCGGCTGAATGCCTTTGTGGCGGCTGTCGGTTTTTCACTTGCAAAAAAAAGAAAAGGAGGATACTCATGAAGCACATGTGCATAATTGGGCGAGGCAGTTATATTTTTCGTTAGCGGACATTTTTCCTGGGAGTTTTTTTTTTTTTTTTTATTCATGAATTGACAGAATATGATGATTATGATCTCTACAATCCAACATTTTCTCTGTGCATCGTCCTAAGTTATCGAATCCATTACGATTAATTTTTGTCGATAACGTCTCTACTTTGAAAGGCCAAGGCTCTGGATATTACATCGCGTCTGCATGCTACAAGACGGCAACCCACACAAGACCAACAGCGCAGGCCAACACCACAGACACGTGCATCGACATGTTTCCAGTGCCCTCCTCTTCCGGTGCATCGCCTCCTCCCGTTTCCTCAGGATTATCGTCATCAGTCTTTGTGCCCTTGGGCGGCTCAGGCGAAACCACACCCGGTGCACGCCTCTTCCTGCATCCAGCAACCTTGACGTCCGCCCACCCCTTTGTCTCGTCAGTATACTGATACTCTACCGGACCCGCAACGACCTCCTCGCACCAGCCCGTGTAGTCCTCAATCTCGACTTTTTGGAAATACGCCCGAAACGGCTCCTGGCGCCAGTCCGGCACGCCGCCAGCCCAGGCGATTTCGCCCGCGTCGTCGCCGTTTTCGACCGCCCAGAGGCCTAGCTTGAGCTGCATTGGCACCTGGGGCCATTTGTCGGTGGGGATGTCGCCGAGGTGCCAGGTTTTACGCTCGGTGCCGTCAATGGAGAATTTGAGAAAGGTGTCGGTCCATTCGACTGTGTAGGTGTGGAATTCGTCGTACGAGGAGCTGCTGGGGAGGGTGTAGGTTGTGTTGTAGGTGTTGAAGAGGGGTTCGGATTTGGAGTAGTAGTTTGATTGGGCTTGGTTTCGGAATGCACCAAGCATTTCCTGAATTGGTGTTGGTTTATATGTTAGTATTAGGTTGCTTGTGGCGATTGTTGTATATAGACGGATGGTGTGTGATGGCTTGACGTGTAGTTTGCTTACCCAGTCGATTTCGTCGCCAGAGTCGGATTTCAGGACAATCGTGGATACGAGACCTGGGCCCTTGGCGGCTTTCATTGTTACAGAGACTTTGCCAAAGAAGAGGTAGCGGGTGCTCGTTAGGGTGGGCGACTGGTTCATGTCTGTCATTTCCATGCCGAGGCCGCTGCCCTTGGTCACAAAGTCGAGACGCTGTCGGTCGTCACGGGTGGCTTTGTCGACGGACCAAAACGCTTCAAAAGGGTTGTTCCAGCCTGCATTGTCAAAGTCAAAAGATACTTTTCCTACAAAGGCTGGGTTGGGCGTGCAGTCTGGAAATTGTCTGGTGAGTTTGGCTTGTTTGGAAGGTAGAGAGGAGGGACAAACTGGAGTCTTTGTCGAGTGGGTTGCATGTTACTTCGTCGGAGAGGCCGCCGTAGGAGCTCCAGGCTGCGCAGATTGTAAAGAAGAGGAATTGGTAGCGGAACATGTTGGTTGCTATGGTAGAGAAGTCAATAGTTGTAGTCGGATGGGCCTGTTCGACTGGTTGGCTAGTGAGGCAGAGAAGGCCATTTATGACTTATACGGATTTAGGTATGGCAAATGCATGATCCACTGCGAAACTTGTAGATACACAAGTAGTGAGTTGTTCTGCTGCGCTGCCAAGAATGACTGCGTGGTTGGGACTCGGTGCCCTGCTTCTTGTTAAACTCTGCTGAAGTATTGGACTCATAGTCGACGTTGAACCTGTTGCACCTGTTTCATTGCTTGTTTGACATGTCGTGTAAGCCTACCAATAAGCCGTCATCATTACAGTAAAAGCAAACAAATTGTCAATACTTTTTTCAAAACGAGCAGACTTAAGTATTGAACTTATTTCGTGACCGCAGCTATGTACAAAAATATTGGCGCAAATATTTGACTCATAATCATAAAAGCATAGAGACCGTTTAGCAGCTGTCCAGCATGCCATCAAGAGCAGACTTCTCCGCAGACGTAATGGTCAGCTTATAGTGGCTCTTGACCCGAATCCAACTCTTGGCATAGGTGCAGTAGAAGCTGCGCAGAGGCGGCTTCCATGCATCAGGGCTCCTGTCGCCCTTGGACTGGTTGACGTTGTCCGTGACGGCCCAGAGCTGCGGGCGGGTAATGTCGTTGGCAAAGGCCTCGCGTTCAGATGTTTGCCACTTTGAGGCACCAGACTGTTTGTCTTTTGTGTAAGCGTTGTACGAGGTATTGGTTGAGAAGACACAGAGATGGGATGACACAGATATGGAATTGGGGTCGGGACAGGGCACTTACAATCCATGCATTCTTCAAGGGAATCATGTGGTCAATGTCAATGTCGCTGGATTGGGTCCAAGTAGCGCCGTCATAGGGACTAGTCCAGGAGCCAGACGTGGACTCGCAGGCTCTGTTGGTCTCGACATTTTGGCCATCGCGCTTCAGGACGTACTCGCTGATGGGAGAAACAGTTAGTGTGATGTGAGATTTGGTACGACAGTTGTAGAGACACACGCACCGAGCGTTGCAGTTTCCTGAGATGGCTTCCCAGTGAGGAAACTTTTCCCGCGAGTACCCGTCGCCGCTACCCGGTGAGGCCACAGTAAGGCCGGAAAGCTGGGAGCGTGCAGTAGACTCGCTGGGGATACCAGGCTAAGATGATTGGGCGTATTAGTCTTGTCTTTTGGCGCTTCATGTTACAGAACGGGGTAGACAAGGGAGGAATGCTTACAGGAATTGGCATGGGCACAGCCAGGACGGCCGTGGCGGCGACAAGGAGGCTGGAGACGAACATCTTGAACGGTGATGAATCTTTGTTGTTCTTCAGAACTCAAGACGAAGAAGCCATGGAAAGTCTTGTGGGCTCGACTGTCTTATAAACCAGACAATCCAGCCTATGCGCTGTCACTTGTCTTAGTGGGTTACAACTCCCGAAACCCCGTCTTACCCGTCTCCCGCACATGGTGGCATGTTCGTCTCCCGCAATCCCGGTCCCGAGCCCAGGGACGCTAGCACATATAGTAGTAAGATTCGGCCTTTATCCCCCGTGAACAAGCAGCAGAAAAGTGGGAGATCTACAGTAGGTTCGTCCACACCCACCCGAAGCTGTTCAGGTCCCCGATTCTTTCACCGAACGAAAGGAGGGGCTCTGGGGTTTCGGAGCGCCCATTGTAGTCGCACGTTGGCCTTCAATTGGTCCTGCTTTCTGGCATCAGGTGGTGTGGGCAGCTTTCCAAGTGCCGAGACGTGCATATTGGCAAACGCAAGCGTGACATTGGTTGGGTTTGATGCTTTTGATGCTTTTCGAGGCTTGGTATTTTCCACTTGGTTTCTTGGAGGCGCTTGCGCTTGTGAGTGTAAGGGAAATACTACGCTGTGAGAGGGGCTTTGGGACCAGACTTGTCCGAGGGCGGCTGATGCAGATCGCTTGTTTCGCGATGCTGAGTGGCCTTCCTGAATGGGCAGCTGAGCCGTCAGATGGGCGGGATCTTTGTACGAGGTAGGGAGTGTGTCGGTGGACTCCGATATTGGGTTTTGGCATGACCACAGAGGGTGATGTTATTCTTTGGCTTGATGACCCTGTTTAGTGTTTCGTGCTTGGTGCGGCGGCTAGTGCGACCGCGTGGGCGCCGTGTAAGTGGTCGTATCGACGTGGAGATCGACATCGTGTGATTGGCGTGGACAGCTAGATGTGCACATCACAAAGGCTCCTGAAGATGTAATTGGGTCTGTCCAGGTATCTTCAATATTGCATAGACCAAAGCGTCACTATCTCTGCTATCGACATTCTAGACGTCTAAATCTGCAATCTCGCGAACCAAGCCTTTAAATTCCAAAGTAGCGCAGCAAGGTGTTATAAAGCATCAATAACTTTCCGAAGTATCCAAACCAGTTCATACCAACGCCAATCAGGCATCCTACGGATTCGCCCCCGTTTCCATCAATCGCTGTCGATGTAATAGATTCTCCAGCTCGTTGTACTTCGTGGGCAGGCTCATTAGGCGGCCAAGAGCAGTTCTCCCGCCGTTGTCACGTTGAAGGACTGAGATGCCCGCCGTAATCAAGTTAGTCGCGTCCCATAGTGCCGACTTTTCTTTGTATTTGGCGCAATTTGCAAGGTTGAAGACAATCAAGTGTAGAAAACTACGGCCCTCGCCGTCGACCCAGTTCACGTCAAAAGGCAGTGCGGTCAATGCACCAGGTATCATCTTGGGACCAATCTTGAGAAATGCCTTTGCCACCGCTTCGCTTGAAACCGATGTAGGGATAAAATGATCTTGTATCCAATTAAACTTTGTGATTTGATCTTTAATGTCGCCTCGGAGGACGCGGTTAAAAGCCCAGTCAATCTTTTCTTGCGTCACATGGCTTTGACAACTCGCCATATCAAAGCTAGATGTCCAGGCACTGCGGTGCAAGATCCAGCTTTCAAGAGCTGTATTAGCTTCATCAGGACCTATGAATGCCCCGTGTTTCAAAAGAAGCTCGGTTATCGGCTTCATTCCTGTTTCCTGTTCCATTGTCTTAGCGAGCATGGACTTTCCACTCAAATATCGTTCCTGAATATTGGCTCCTTTCAAAATCAGCTTTTCCAGAATAGTTTCGAGAGATTTATTACCGCTTTTCTCCAGAATAACATCGCACAAAAACTGAGCTACTGTCAAACCATTGTCCAGGCGTACGTTCACTTCTGCTCCCGATTTAAGAAGAGCATCAATTACTATTGTCATTGATTTGCATTGGAACACCCAGTCATCCTTGGCAAACGATATGGCCAAAATCAAGGGACTTTGTGATCTCACTGCGTTTGCGTTGGCTCCATGTTCAAGCAGAGTCGGGACCAGTCTACCACACCATGCGCGCTTTGCTTGGTCCCCAGCAAACGCCAACGTGCCTCGCAATGCCTCGGTGAGCGGAGTGTTACCATAAAAGTCTGGTATGTTGGGATTTGCGTTGGCCTTAAGCAGTTCTGTACCTATCTTCTCGTTGCCGTATTGAATCGACATCATTAAAGCGGTGGTCCTGATACCTGGAAACCGTTTATCAATGCAATCATGATACTTGTTGATTATCTTCTGCGAGTGTTCGAGGAATATGCCAGTCTTTATGCAGAAGTGAATGATTGTCACTACATATGTCGAGGGAGAACTGTCAATTCTTCTCGTGGCAATATATCCGGGCGCATGATTCCTTATGAGCAGTCTAGCCAGTGGCCAATTTTTGGCAGCTATGGCCAGAATTAGAGGCAACCACTCTAGAGACGACACCTTTTGTTGGTTCAGAAGAATCTCCGATCCAGATGATTGCTTCATTCCGCTAAAATTTAATGGGCAAGGAACAAAATGATAAAACTTGTAGCACCGTGCCGACACATTAGCACCATGATGGATCAGTTGCTCGACGAAGTGCACGTTCCCTTGGTCCGTAGCGACGTGAAGCGCAGTTACATACGACCAGCTGTGGCGATGGACAGCATTGACATTTCCTTTGTATATGACGGCTTTTCGCAAAATTTCAAATGCGACGCTTCTATGTTTCTTGGAGCCGCTGGCGAAGGCTGCCAACAATATGGCGCTCGAGTTCTCGTATTTGGCGTTGTGCGTATAAAGAACTTCGGTTGCAAGAACAGATAATACCCTACACGTCGAAATGGTATTTCTGAGGCTGTTTGGGGAAAGAAACCCCAATATCATCAACATGAGCTCCGGTGAAAGGCATTTCAAAAGCCCCAAGGTGCTTATCTGGTTCTGACTACCTTCCATTTCGTTGAACGAAGATGTTGATGGAGGCGAGAAAAGGGCCCAGGTGAAAACCCTGCGAAGTTTAAATTCACTCTAATAGGTAGTTCAAGCCAGCTGACAAACAGCTGGCAGAACCTAACGCCAGCGAGAGCTTGGAAACGTAGACGGATGCAAACGCCGCTTTTCAGAATCAGCTTTCCCACAGGCGTCAAATCCATGCGACTAACAACATCATGCGAATCATGTCAATTTATGGATTTTAAGCTAAAATTATCGAGCGCAAAAGCCATACAGCAAATCGTGCTGCAAACAAATAAGCGTGCCCTGAGTTGCGACACTTGAGCCTGAAGTGAAGCAACCCGGCCCACACGAGTATCCAAGCTTATTCACTCACTCTCGTCATATTCGTCAATGACACTTGCTGGCTTGACAAACTTTCCTAAAGGTTGGTATATCAAGTGCTCAAACCCAAACGCCTTCGGTCCGCCAAGCTGAATTCCTCTCTGCTTCGTAGTCCATTTGTCGTTCGCCGCAAGGCCGAGAACAACAACCAGCAAACCGTATCTATATTCGGGTGTCCCGATCGCCTCGCCATTCTGAGCATCAATGACGGTAATCAGATCCGGAACAATGGCAATCACATCTTCTTGTTGCTCCTGTCCGCCGTCTTCTCTTACCTTGAGCGCTGCAATGTTCTCGTTCTTGAATGGGATCTTGATACGGCCTTTGAAGTTTGAGTCATGCTGACCTCCACCAGTCTTTTTCTCGTCGAGCCTCACATCGACACCTTCTATAATGCATTCGCCATATACATAACCTCCTCGAAGCATCCTTTCGACCCCAACAATCTTGCCCTTCCACAAGACCTGGCCGGCTTGCACCCCGCCACACTCCTCAATAATAGCCTCCGCCACGTTATCTACTCTATTTTCTTTCCTTGCTCTCGCGACACCTCTTCCAATACGCCAGGCTTGCGAGACCGTATTCTCGACAGCCCATTTTTTCGTTTCAGCTCCAGAAACAGGTGACTCGGCAGTCGCGCAATGAGAACCCATCGTGCTTAGGGCAGCCCGTAGCATCCTCTCCATATGAAAGTCGGACGCCGCTTTGGGAATCACAACGACGTTTCCATTGCCGTCAGACATTGCTGCGGGACACCAGACTGGGCGCCGTTCGTTAAAGACAACTGGTGTCGTTTGCCACATTGTTGGATACGCTCTTCCCATCCAATCGCCGTCAACTATTGGCACATTCATGTTCAAACTCGATCCTAAAATCATGCTTTGAAGTCCGTTACCACCTCCAATTTCCACCGATATCGTATGGGTAATTGGCTTGTTGAGTATTTTGGCCAGTTCCTCCTGCGCCTCAAGCAGCTCGTTTCCTGCGAGCTTTTCGATGCTCACAGTCGGACTGCCAATGCCACCTCCACAGCCAACGGTATCATCGTCTTGGAGATCCTCTGGACTGACAACTGTGACTACGGCTCCTTGGTGGAATTCTTCTCGCAGACGAATCATTGACGCATACGGCGAGCCGCCACCACCAGTGCCCAGAATATAGCAGCCTATCGTTATCCAGTCCAGATCGGTTTCGCTAATATACCAGACTCTGTTGCGAACTTGAGGCTTGTACCCCACGATATCAATCTCGCCGTTGCTTTTGTCCGTCGCATTTTCTTGCAGGCACCGTTCAATTTCAATAGCACTGACTTGCTCAAGCCAGTCTTCCTCAGACTCAATGTCATTGTTTGCATTAGCTGCCCGTGAAAAGTCAAAATCACCGGCGGCTCGTGCTATCAGACGAGTTTTATTATCAATATACTGTTCTCACGTTAGAAATGCGCTCGCATTGGCGCTGTATTTCAAGCATACCTGAAGAGGGAGCGTTTCCATTTCTACAACCTCGGCAGAGTCGGTTGACGCACCGGCCTCAATCACTTTTGCAAGCACCTCTTTGCTGAGGTCGTCTTGAAGCTGACTCTCTGTTTTGGACTCTGTAGATTTTACGATATCAATGACAGCACTTACTCTGGCCATGGCGGCACCAATGGCATTTGCAACTCCGGCCCATTCTGGCTTGATTACTTTACTCGCACCTTGCAGCTCATCTGGGGCTATTACTGAACCTCCACCGACCAGGAGCACAGGTATGTCTTCAGGTGACGTTTTCATTTTATCAATGACGTGTTCAAGTTTGGACTTTATGGCACCTTGGACGGATTCCAGGCTTTCCCGAGACACGGCATTGGCGGCAAGCGCTACGTCCCGGATTTGAACGTCCGGCTTGCTCAAAACCGCACAATCTGTGGCGGTCATAGTCTTGCCTCCAAATACAAGAGCCTCGTTGGTCAACCTGTATCCAACACTGTCGGGCCCAACACATGTAGCGTCATCGAGCCTAACAATGGAGCCACCGCCAAGACCTATGCTCTTTATATCCGGACAAGGAAAATTCATACGGACGCCAGCAAGCTCGCTGTATGCAGCTTGCTGCCGAGGGAAGCCGTTGGTTTGTAAAAGGCCTACGTCGGTCGTGGTACCACCGATGTCGACGACCATGACTGCTTCGGAAAGCTGCCCTTGGGCGAGCAAGGCGGCACCGCGCATGCTATTAGTTGGACCACTTGAAAAAGTCTTTATGGGCAGTCTCGCAGCCTCAGCACCGGTAAGGACTGTACCGTCGTTTTGCGTAACAAAGACCGGGCATCGTATGCCAAGTTGTCGGACTGGTTTGTGAAAAGAGTGAATCGTCCGCCTGGCAAAGCTGAGGATGGATGCATTCAGGATCGCAGCATTCTCGCGCTCAAGAAAACCAAGGTTTGCTACGTCTTTGGAACAAACGACATTGCACCCGTTGATTTCACGCTTGATTACGGCAGCGACCTTCTCTTCTTGCCTCTCCACAGTGTCTATTGGGCTGAATACCCCGTTGACCACGACTGCTCGGATTCCTTTTTCTCGTATGATGCGGCACTGGTTGAGGACTTCGCTTTCCACGATTTCATCAATAAGATTTCCGTCTACCTCGAGCCCGCCAGTTAATAACGCGTAGTGTCCAAGGACAAGGTTTCTTATATCTTCTGGCCAGTCGACACACGGCGGCGCAAACTTGGAGAACGGACCGCAAAGACGAATAACAGCAACCTTGGATAACCTCGAGGCGTCTCTCTCCACAACGGCGTTGACAAAGTGGGTGGTTCCAATAGTCACGGAAGCAACATCACTGGGTTGAATATCGGCCTCTTGGAACATTTGACTGATGGCATGACTGATGCCTTGGCCCGGATCCGGTGTGGTAGGAGCTTTGTGCCACGCCAGAATTCCTTTATTGGGTGAGGCAATCTTTTCTGGATTGATAATGACGCCGTCTGTGTTTGTGCCCCCAACGTCGACACCTATGCGCAAGTGAGCCTTGTCTTGTTGAATTGTCGCCATGTCTGCGTCTTGGTGGCTTGGATACTAGCGTGGGCGAAATGACGTGGTGACGATATCTTTATGAGTAAGTCTAAGGTAAGGACGAATTCCGGGGTAAGAATGTAGTAAATGGAACTTTTTACGACGGAAATAAACCACCTTTTTGAAAGGCGGCGGACCCGTCGGAATTATTTCAACTGTTGCATTAGTTGCGGGGAAGCTTGGAGTGCCGATTGAGCCGTTTAGAGTGGCGGTTTCGGGCGGATATCGTATCCGAGAATGGAGATAGGAACGGAAACTGTAAATGGAGCAATGAAATGGAATGACGCACAAGCTTGTGCAACAGAGTGAAAATAAAGTATTTGCTTAAATATCAAAAAAACTCACAAGCGATGTATTAGGGAAAAAGGACCGAGATGATTGTATATAAATGTACTGTTGTGGTTGCAAAGATGTTTGATCAAATGCCCTACATCGGCTTACTTGTAACTATTCCTGTAAAATTCTACAATATTATTGCATAAAGTCTGAATGCTATAAATTTAAGGAGAAAGCCAAAAATAAAATAATAATAACAAGGCATTTAGGAAACAATCAGTGTAATTTACCACCTCCGAGCGTTGTTGCAATGCACTGCACCTCACTGGCGTATTCCAGTCGCACTACTAGTAGCTTCGACCAGCCTACGCCTACCCGTTATTTTAGGCTGCGGCAGCACAAGTGGAGCATTCCCGCACCCGCCACGCATGCCTCCTGGAGCTTACGCCTCACCTAACGGGTTCACCTCGTCCTACGTCAGCTAAAACGAGTGCCAAATCGCCACGCGCCAGCCTGTTCGCCGCAACACAAAGGCATACGCAAGCACTTTACGCCGCCGAGCTTGGATGTCACACACCCTGCTCATCCTATAACTCGGCCTTTGTTGAGCTCTTTTCTTTCAGAGCCGCTGCCGAACAAGGAGCTGTTTTCTGGGAACTTTGTCTGTTTGCGACAACGGCCCTTCACCGTCGAACCGCTAGCTTTACAACGTTCCCGAATCAACGTCAGTTAACATTGCCGTTTGTTCCGGCGATTGATATAATCTCTACGACCCCCGTTTGAAGTTCCAGTCTTCTCTCCTCCGATGCGAACCCAATAGCTTACGCTTCCATTCTGCGACTCTGCCGTGGCGCCGTCCAGCCAGCAACTCCTGAGGTCACGCTCGTCCTCACGATAGCGAGCGCCTCTGTGCCGGACGATAACCGCCAATATGGCAAGCCACTTTGATCTCACGGGCCAAAATGACGCCAGCAGCACTTATGCTGCGTTGCCTGGCACCTCTGGCAATGGTTTCGTCGAGCAGAATATGACACCTAACAAAGCGACTCTTGCTTCAGGAAGAGAAGTCGCAGGTAAGCTTGCAGCACCACGGACGCATCGTTGAGGTCCAAGCTGACACACAGACATTCAAGGCTGCCACCCCAGTCGATGGATATACGAAGTCACAAATAACAACTTTACCGTGTGCGATCTCTTCGACCGAGCCCGACGAGCCAACCTTGACAGTCCATATGCCTGGGACCACCAGCACAAACTCGTAATAAACGGAAACCAGAGTAGCTCAGAGGCCTCGTCGGAGATCTTGTCCGCAGTGTGTCTCGACTGCCATTTTCACTTTGTCTTCAAAATGACCTGGCTGGAGGAGCATGCGGCGTCGCTGTGCCATCACAGCCAGTCTGGTTGGCCCCTAAGGGATAACGTGTTCCCGTGGCACCATCTCGTCTGGACTGGTTCGGACTCGGATGTCAACATTACGAGGGATAGCTGCAAATATTACCCGATCCAAGCCAGGGAGACTTTTGTCTGCTCGGCAGCACCTTGCACATTCGAGCTTACGCTCGAGATTTCCGAGCCGCGAATGCCCAAGTGGTGGGTTAAGCTCCTTCTGGACCACGAGGCTATCAGACAACAGCTTGATATGGCGAAGCAACAAGACGCTGCACGTTACGAGGGCGCAACCGATGAGTGGGCGTACCAAGCACCGTTGAACCTGAACACATACCTGAAAAACCAGTTGGAATCGACGCCAGAGACGTCAAGGAGTATATCAAAACGCAACAAGCGCTTTTGCGTCCTTTTTGGACCCCGCTGCTTTGCGATTTTCCGCCGACTAGAATTCGCTGAGAAGGAAGTCGACAATGAGGGTGTTGATGAAGGATCGTTCACTCCCGTGTCACCCGCTGCGGCTGCGGGTCCCCACGGCACAACCGAGATGAATACCTATCGAGCATACCTGGAGGATGTACGAGCAGAAGTACAGTGCCTGATTCATAAGGCCGGTCAGGCTGCCGAGCGGCCGACATACATTGCACCAGCTCTCCATGCTATTCTTCGCTGTACAGAGGTCAAGGATGTCGCCTCAAATTCGCACGTCAATGCGGAACGTTACCGTGTTCTCGGGGTCCTGCCCACACAGGGTAGAGAAATTATTGTTAACGCGTACAAGAGACAGTGGGAGCTGATGCCTTCTAAGAGAAAGGCTCTGGTAGAAGCACTGCTCGCTATTGCCAACGATAGCCAGGACGACCTGCTGATTGACTATGCTATCACACAGTCTTCAGTTTTTGACAGTCAGCCGCAACAACAAGCCCCCAGCAACGACAGCGAGACAATATCACAGTCTCTCACATTCTTGGGCCTAAACCCTCCAAATCACTACAGTGCCGAAGCCATCATCCAAGCTTTTCGCACAAAGATTGTACAAGAGCCAGCTGAAGCTGGCACGGCTCGCAATGTTTTAATGTGGATTGCTTCTGAATCGAGAGATGATATCTACCAGGCAAAGCTGTTGATGGAAGCTGATCAAAAAATGTCTCTGGAAACAGCGAAAGCCCTCTTGGGCTTAGATGAGGACGACGATTTGGTTCAAACAGCTCCAGGGGCGACTCGCAAAAAGGTATAACCCTTAAGAACCATTTTATTTCTTTGAAATTATGCTAATTGGTTTACAGTTGCTAGAGTGTAACAAACCCGATGCCAAAAAGGTCTATCTCGAAGCCCTGGATTCTATCGCTGAACACACCTCCTCACTTTCCTTGAAGCATGCTGCTGTCGAGCTCACGCACGAATCCTCCAGCGCTGGATCGGGTGCACTGTCAAGCAGCAACAATAATGCTCCCGTTGACTTTTCTTTACCCGTTGGACTGGACAATATCGGCAATACTTGCTATCTCAACAGCCTTCTTCAATATCTGTTTACAGTTCGCCCCATACGAGATGTCGTCTTCAATTATGATGAAATGAAGTTGGGGCTTGCTGACGAAGATATTGAAAATCGCCGAATTGGTGGAAACAAAATGCAGATGGATCGTGGTGAGGCTGTCGTAGCCGATGCTTGTAAGATTGATACTCCAAACGCTGTGCAACCGTTTGAGAAATTAACACGTTTTTTTAGTTGCTCGAGAACTCGCGACTTTGTTTGAGAACTTGCAGTCGTCGGAGAAGACGGCAACAAGGCCATCGCAACGACTGGCCAATGCTGTTCTTTTGTCGACGCGAACTCTGCTTAATAGCTCAAAGTCGCCGGCAGAATCACAAGCTGGTCCAAAGCCACCGCCTCTTCCGACCCGACCTTCACCCCAACCGCCCAGTCAAGCGAAAAATGAAGGCGAAGACGTTGAAATGGCCAACGTTGAGGGCAATAAAGTCCCGGAATCGGATACTCTGAGCATGTCAAGTACCAGAACACTTGTTGAACAAGATGAGGCTGGCTCAGATCCGTCATACGAAAAGGTGGAAAAGGTCCCAGCAGTCGATGGTCATCAAGATGTCGTGACAGCGGAAGTTCGACAAGTGGATGACACCGAAATGGCCGATGGTAATCAAACCACTGACGTTGCAGCACCAGTGGAATCAGTACAAGAGGTTAACGAAGAGCATCCGTCTGCCAATAAAGCGGCCGATGTGCCTATGACGGATGCGGAAGCACCTGAAAGTATTGACCAAACAGTTCTCAATGCCTTGGAGCACCAGAAACGGTCGTCTGGGACTGATCAGCAAGACGTCGAAGAAGTGATGGGCAGCATTATCAATCGCCTACAAGCGGCTATTCGTCCCAGCTCTGTTGACCAAAGCACAGGCATTCAGCTTGAAAAGCTCATGGAAACTTTTTTCGTTACCACAGTCAACTACACCAAGAAGTTCCACGAAACGAAATACCAGCATGAGATCAGCTTTGACCGAGCCCTTACCGCATATCCTGCTGAGGAAGGACAGTGCTCGCTATACGGCGCACTTGGCCGAAACTTTGATCAGCAAATCCTCGAGGATAGCAAACTCTCTCGTTATACTGCCATCAAAACATTACCGCCTATTCTGCATGTCCTCATTCAACGCACTACGTCAAAGGGAAGCAAAAATGGCAACCCTGTCGTCATCCCGGAGACACTGTACTTGGATCGCTACATGGATATGGAGCATGACTCGCCTGCTTTCCAGCGTCGCGTTGAAGATTGGATTACTGCGAACCGTATTGCTGATATCAAGACGCAACTCGACAAGGTTGAGCCCAATCCGACATATATGCGGTCTCTGGAGAGCTACAGCAGTGCCACACCCGAGTCGGCGGACCAACCAGGCTCTGTTGCCGAAGATGATGCGATAAATATCGAGGTGGAAACCTGGGATTTTGACGGGCCTGTTGAAGATGATTTCTTGCTAGTCTCTTCCAAGAAAACGCCCACGCAACAGACGAGGCAGCTGCCCAAGGTGGATGGCATATATGAGACTCATGTTCGCATCAAGGAAATGATGGAGCAAGAGCTCCAGGAACTTGAAAGAACAATTGAGGAGCATCACGAGACCCTCAAGCAGATTCCCTACCGATTGCATGCAGTCATCTGCCACCGCGGCCAGCTAATGTCCGGCCACTACTGGGTCTGGATCCATGATTTTGAGGAAAACGTCTGGCGATGGTACAATGATGCAGATGTCAAGGAAAATAAAGATACGGCAGAAGTGCTGCAAACTCTCAGTACGAGTGGCGAACCGTATTTTCTTTGCTATGTCCGAGACGACGACAAGGGCAAGTTTGTGGACGTGCCCAAGCGTCAACCGCCACCTGCACCAGAGCCTGAGCCTGAAGCTAAGCCAGCCACTACTCAGACCGCTGCAGAGCCAGCAACTGCTACTACAGAGGCGGCTCCAGAGCAAGACTCGACATCGAGCCAAAATGCTGGAGCCATGGATACCATCGAGGAAAGCACCAAAACCAAGAACGAGGATACAGAAGACATTTTGGAGCTCTAGAGGCAAGACTGTACACTAAAGTTTGAAAAATGATGATGCATTAGCTATGGACGTCAACTACTTGGTAACCAATACATATTGGTGTCAAGGGAGACTTGTATTTTACGCTAGGTGTTGAAGGACAATTTGGTATTTTCAAGCGATATACTTTTAGCTACGACGCATAGATATTTCGCATGAGCAATAACACACAAAACGTAATGGAATCCAAGAATAATGGAATAATGAACTCTTTTAATGCATATCCAAGTTTTGTTTCCCTTTTTTTTTCTCTTACACTTGATTCATCCACAGCTGGTGCCATTTATTTTACCTTCCCTTGAAAACGGGCTTCCTCTTCTCCTGGAAAGCCTTGAGCGCCTCATTCCTATCCTCCGTCGCAACAACCCTCTCATACATTTTATTCTCCATTTCCGGCCTAGCATACGCAACAGCCTGCAACCCAGCACGAATAGCAACCGGGCCACCCTCGCAAATCTCCTGCGCAAGCCGCACAGCCTCTGCAAGCGCCGTCTTGCGCGCCATGGGCAAAATGTCGGAGCCGTCGCGCTCGTCTTCGGGGACGACTTCGACCAGGCGGTCTGCGATGCCGAGGAAGTAGGCTTCGGGAGCGGCGACGCGGCGGCCCGTGAGGATGAGGTCGCGTGCGCGGCCCAGGCCAATGAGGCCTGTTAGGCGGTGCGTGCCGCCTGCGCCGGGGATGATGCCGAGTCTTGTCTCGGGGAGACCGACGGTTGCGTTGGAGGAGAGGACGCGAAAGTGCGTCGAGAGGGCGAGCTCGAGGCCGCCGCCCAGCGCGATGGAGGAGATGGCGGAGATTGTTGGGATGGGGAGGTCGGAGAGTGAGGTGAATGTTGCGCGGAGGTTGGTGAGGAACTCGTTGGTTCTGCGGGCGGAGGGTATCAGAGTTAGTAACAAATTTGGATAGACTTTGGGGGCATTCGCAGATGATTTGATCGTGATGACAAGAAACGTACTCTTCTTGGGTAAAGCCGCGGCGCTCCTTTAGGTCGGCGCCTGCGCAGAAGCAGCTATCTACAGCACTGGCAATGACGACAGCTCGGGTAGGTCCAGCCTCCGTCTTGGCCAGGCCGCCGTCGACTTCCTCGCCATTGGGGCCGTACTGGGCGTGGACGGCGTCAATCTCGGTGCGCAGCGAGGTGAGGAGGGCCTTGGAGATTGCGTTTCGGGCGGCGGAGCGGTTCAGCTCGAGCACGCGGATGTGGCCTGACGAAGCTGCCGGGACGTTGGACACGCGGATGAGCGGCTCGGTTGAGGCAGAGTAGAAGCGAGCTGTTGGGCGGGCGAGGAGGATGCGCACGGAGGGGCGGAGGAGACGGGGAGGCATGTTGGGCTGCTGTTGGCTTCTTTTTTTGGCTGGGTGGTATTATTTTGTGATGGGAAGCAAGAAAATGCGCGGACAGGAAGAGTTGATGGATTGTGGTGGGTGCGAGCTCCAGGACCGTCGGCTTTGGTGACGTTATGGTTCGGCGGCGCGGCTTACGTCGGTAAAGCCGGTACGCTGGTTTGGGTGTCTGTAGGAAGATGGGTCCACCTACGTCCACCTATTACCTGAATAGTCACACGCGATGATTCTCGGCGTCCAGATCTGTTTCTAGCCCTATGAAGCCTGACCTGTCGCTGGTGTTGACTTGAGTTAAAGGTGATCTAAGGTGATCGGAGATTGAGATGAGTGGTGACTGTGCTAATGTGAATCAATTCTGTGCTTTCTAATGCTGAAAGGCTGTTATTAAAGTACAATTGTCTTGACAAGTGCACAAAAGGCCCAACGCTCACACAAGCTTCAACCGGTCGTCAGGCTGATCATAAGCTTAACATGTTTTCATCTTCCGCCGCCAAACTCGCAATTTCAATATACAAAAGGCTGAGCTGCCGTTATATTAGTCGACCGCGCCAAAAGAGCTCTGATACTGTCACGTGAGCTGGTGACTGGTACTGTTACCGAGTTTGGCTTCATTTCTGTCTCCGATGGCTACTCTACAGGCTCATCGCTCACGCCACAAAGGCGCAACCGGGATGGTCTTGAATCGTTACGAGGAAAGGCTGGCCGAGCTTTTTGGGCACGTCAGTGGTTTTATGATGACGCAGAAGGGCCTACCCAGCACGTGTTAGGGAATAATTCTAGTAAGACTTGTTGACACAAAGCTTGATATGAACAACTGTGTCATTTATGAAACAATTAATATGCCCGTTGATATAATGGCTGACAAAATAGGAGCAAGTCTGCATGTCTCCCTTGCGGCCCCTGATTCATCAGATTCAGCTGTCACCGTCCCAGTGCCATACACAACGTTATCGGTGTCATGGGACGGACTCTCCTCTGAGGATGAGGGCACACAATTGCCTTGATCCTCATCGCACCTTCAAGGCTGCGTATTCGGGCTCTGAATGAACCCTTTGCTCTCAGCTTCCTTGACGCTCCTGTACCAAATATCGGCCATCTTCAAATACCCCCCGTCGTCAGGGTGTGTATCATCCGCCATGTCGCTGCGCTGCGGCCCATCATCCCCGTGCATCTCGGCCAGCACGATGCGTTTCTCCTCAGCAGCCTTGCGCTCTGCGAGTTGGCGGTACTGCTTGTTGACGCCGAGGACCCTCTTTTCCGTGTTTTCGTTCAAGTTGATGAGAAGCGTCGACAGGATGATGGTCGAGTTGGGCGATGCATCCCACAAGTACTCGAGCAACTCGTCCATGCGCTCGCCCGTGGTGTCGACGTGGTAGTTCTGCGCGCAGTCGTTTGTGCCGGCGTTGATGGTAAAGAGGTTTGGCTGTAGGCTTGGAACTGAGAGCTCGGCTTTGCCTTGGACTTGCCCGACGCGGTAGCCGGACCAGCCTTCGTTGTCGTTGTCCTTCATGTCACCGGACTTGCGGGAGCCGACCATGTTGACGGCGAAACCGTCTTGGACGAGCATGTCGCGCAAGTCTTTACGGTAGCCGTTGCCTGTGGAAGAGCGAAAGCCGTCGGTTATGGAGGCACCGAGGGGCATGAGGCGGAGGGGAACTTTGGGTGCATTCTCGGCGGGAGTAAATGCCTGCACTGGGCGCAGTGAGTATTGTGAGCTTATGGTGGTATTGAGTAATAGGAGCTGTTACCATTTGATGCTATTGCGAGAGCAGCGACTGCCCACTGTGTAGCGACTTGGAATAGAGGTGCCATAGTGAAGATTGTTGTATATATATCGTAGTCTGCTTTCGACCAAGATCTTGCAAGACGGCTTGAGAGCCGAGTATATATATGCAATGATACCAGCCTACTTACAACTTGAACCGGCCTTACTTTTGCTTCCCGGGTAAATGTAACATGCGGTCACGCACGAAAAGGCACAGGTTCATGTACTGTTACGCTATAAAGGAGGCTAGTGCATGTAAGCGGCGAAAAGCTTCCGAGACATCAAAAGCAATGCTGCTGCGGAGACTTGGATCAGGAAGCATAGCGCGGCTTATTGCCAGTGTTTTGATAACTACGTCAGCTTATGTATAGCCTGAAAATAGCCTTAAATTAGCTTCTTTTATTGTAGTGCTTCAGAGACTCACTCATTTTGTCCCATCGTACTTCCGGTAAGGCCGTCGTTGCCCTTCCTCCACCACTTTATCATAGAACGGGGGCAGTGCAGATGAGGGACTGGTTTTCTCCCATTCATGGATAATTTTCAGCCTTATTCGTGATATTGTCCCTTCTAAGGACTCTATTTATAGCCTCTATCCGGTAAAGAGCCTGTCAGCACCAAAGGCACTGCCCGCGCCGGCGTAGTGGGGCAACGCCGCAAACCGCATCGGGCACAAGGCGACAAAGCCAAGTTTCTTCCCGCGCTAGGCCTAAGCTTTCGATGCGCCTCACCTTCACCTTTGAATCAAGCCACTCGCGCGGCGACTTACTTTGCTCTCCCCTCAGACCTGTAGCAGGAGAATGTGCGGGATCCATGCCGCCATTTCCAAGGCTGCACTGGATCGGATTGATGCAAGGCTCGACAAATGCCTCCGTAACCGCGGCCCCGACCATCTCGGCACTGTCGACGTCGCGCTTGACAAGGATGGCTCATTGCTGCATGTCGCCCTGACTGCGACGGTTCTCGCGCTGCGTGGTGATCATGTAGCTGCTCAGCCTCTTGTCGATGATGTCTCTGGATCGGTCCTGTGCTGGAACGGCGAGGCGTGGAAGATTCAAGGAGAAATGGTTCAGGGCAACGATGGAGAGGCGGTGCTTGCGCTGCTTAGTGCTGCGAGCAAGTTGGACTCGACAGAGGCGATTCTGGATGTGATGCGCTCTATTGAAGGGCCGTTTGCATTTATTTATCTCGATAAGCCGTCCGGAGTTCTGTACTATGGGCGTGACCGCCTCGGTAGACGCTCGTTGTTGCTGCATTCTTCGGGTGACACGTTGCAGCTCTCCAGCATTGCGCAGTCATCGTCTACTGGCTGGGTAGAGGTGGAAGCCGATGGTTGCTATACACTGTCCCTTGATCCGAGTAGCTTTGAAATCGTAGGCCCACCAACTAGGCATGACTGGGCCAAGGACGACTCAATGGTGAGCAATGCCGTATGTGACGTTTCTGATCAAGCTGACATTGCAAAGGTATCTTCCATTGGGGTGTTCAATTCGTCCATCCCTGAAGCTCCACCTGCTCTGACAGAAACGGCTCAATCCGTCCAAGAACTTGGCCATCATTTAGTCGAATCTCTCCGACTGCGTGTGCTCGATGTGCCCCTGCCGCCCAGCGCAAGTCAGCCTGACGCTCGTGTAGCTGTGCTCTTTTCAGGGGGCTTAGACTGTACAGTGTTAGCCAGGATGGCCAGCGATCTCGTGCCAAAGGACCAGAGCATTGATTTACTAAACGTCGCCTTTGAGAATCCCAGAATCGCGGCGCAGCATAAAGGCCTTGGAAGAGAGGAACTTTACGAGCTGTGCCCGGACCGAATCACTGGTAGAAAGTCGTTTGCTGAGCTCATTACCACTGCCCCGGAGAGGAAGTGGAGATTCGTTACTGTGCGTCTAAGACTCAGATTCTGAAGTGAGTAAGTGTCTAGCTGCTGACTGCTGCAGGTCAATGTACCATACGCGGACACTCTTTCACACCGCGACACCCTAGTTGACTTGATTGCCCCGCACAACACGGAAATGGACCTATCCATTGCATACGCCCTCTATTTTGCAGCTCGTGGGTCAGGCTTAGAACAATGTGCGCCAGATTCCGAGCCCTGCGAATACACCACAACTGCAAGAGTCCTACTCTCTGGCCTAGGCGCCGATGAGCTCTTTGGTGGCTACCTCCGCCATGACACAGCCTTTCAAAGGCAAGGATACCAGGGGCTGATTGACGAGCTCAAGCTTGATGTCGGTCGTCTTGGCAAGAGAAATCTTGGTAGAGATGACCGAGTAATGTCCCATTGGAGCCGGGAAGTTCGGTTCCCGTACCTGGATGAGACTTTTGTCAGGTGGGCGATTCAGACCCCTGTCTGGCAAAAGTGTGACTTTGGGAATGAGACAGGAGGAAATGATCCAGAGCCGGGGAAGCGCATTCTCAGACTTTTGGCGCGAAGCATTGGGCTGGAAAAAGTTGCCATGGAAAAGAAGAGAGCGGTAGGTTGACAGCTTGCCAAGACTGTGATGGGCTTGGACAGAATTACTAATTGTGCGTGTATAGATCCAGTTCGGGGCTAGAACGGCAAAGATGGAGAGTGGCAGAACCAAGGGCACAACGCTAATATCACCGGCACCGGGATGAAAGAATTCCTGGTCAATAAAGAGGAAAGCAAAGAAACGGAAACGTATTTAACAAGCACGTGCAAGTGCCGTGCGCCGTGCACAAAAATCTTTGGCGGTGATGATTCAACAGATACTTCCGAGCTGAATGTGGCAGCGACAAGATGTGTGCTGTGAACAAAAAGTTGAAGGATTGCGCGTTTGCACATTGCTGCTAACCCTTTTCCTGAAAACTTGCCACAGCATCATTGCTGCGTGTTTTTTCTTTCTTTTTAAGAAAAAGTACAATCACACAGCGTTGACGACGTAAAGGCAAGTCTGAGCCAAGGATTGGCGGGTATATCGAATGGCAGTCAGGTACTACGGTAGATAAACATAATGCATTATACCCCCCCCCCCCCCCCCCCCCCCAATTCTTGAAAGTCCAAAGGTGACACCATGGCGTTCTGCAAGGCTGAAGTGAGATGTCTGTACGTTTTAATATTCTACGCCGGCCAATTGGGGCTGCTGCCGTGTTGGGATATGTCAGTGAGTGTGGCTGCATCTCTTTTGGAAACTGTGGCTTTTCTGGTTTTCGAACTGATTCTTTGCCTCTTCTACAGAACAAACGGCTGAGACAGTTGCTAGTTGCTTCTTACTTTTCACAAGGATGTACATCATTTTCGGCAAACTCCACGGGTTTCAGTATTGCTCCGACACTATTACCGCAGCATAAAGCTTTCTTTTTTACGAGCTACTATTATAAACTATACCCAATATAAGCAAACCTGTAGAATATTTAGAAAGAAATTAGGTTTTCAGAAAAAACAATTGCAGAACCAGCCAGTTCCGCCAGTTTGCACCGTAGAACCCTCTTGTTCCGGTACGAAACGGCCGTGCGCGAGAAGTGCCAGGGGCGTGAAACGTTCGGAGGTCAAGTGAATTACAGGGTCTCAGCCACCCTCTGGGCCTAACATTTGTAAGTGGAATATTCCTTAGCATTTATTATCAAACAATATTATCAAGACTCATACCAAAATTCAGATGCTTCCACAGCGTGTCATTCGAGTTCTGCTAACGGCAATTGCATCTACACCATCTAACATTTTCCTCGGCTCCTCACATATCTAGTATAGTATCCAATTCTTCGCAATATTTTAAAATAGCCTCGTCTATGTGATAAATACCTACTGTCAATTTTACTTGTAGCTCATTTTCTGCAACTGTCTCTCCTTACAACAGAACTGCTCCGAGCCCCTCATACCCGAAAGACTGGAACCACATGGATCCGAGACTCTGGGCAGCATTATTGTTGTATGCCTGTAGAAAAGAGTGACAATTAAGAACAAAGAGATTATTGAAAAGTCTCAGCCACCTGTATCTCTCGCGGTGACAAGGTCTCAATGTGATTGTGGAGTTGCGTTGTTGCGCCCGCCGATGCCCAATGGGGCACGCCACGCCACCGGCGAGGGACCGAGCGTCTAAGCGTAGGCGAAGGTGCTGCACACAGACGTTGGTTCATTTTATTTTTTGCGTTTGTTCTTCTTTTGTTTGTCTTACATTGCCGAGGTTTATGGTTCTGGTTGATGAGTCTTGTAGAGATCAACCTCAGCATATAATAGCCAGTTAAGAATGTGTGGCTGTTCTCTCAACAATGGTTGGCCATGTTCGCAACAAAGTCTCTCTTCAGTAGAACTTTGACGAGTAAAACAAGGCCATGTCAGTCACTAATAATCGGATCACTGTCACAGGCTTGGCAGCTCTCCTACTACGGATAAGGAGGGAACCCGAGCTCCATCTGCCGATTGTAATAGGATGGCCCTGGAGCGACTCCGAAGATCTCATATCAGTGGATTAAATAGATTGAAAGAACAAGTGACAACCCCGCCCCCTGCAATTGCCACCTACGAGGTATTGTTCGCCTTTTCTGCCTTGCAGACACACACACAGCCCTGTCGCTGTCATGTGTCAACTGACAAACCCGTCGAACCTACCACCACCAGCATGTGCCTGGACTGATGCCACTTTCCAGGTGGACCAGCCAATCGGGCAGGGATGCCGGCGGGTGTCCGTTCGCCGGCTTGGCCGGGATCCCGGATGGGCAAACATTTGCCGGGCAGACTTGTCAGAAACGATCATCACAGGTCCGGATGGAGAAAGAGACCCGGTTTGCCTTGGGTGACGGGCGCTCTGGGTTCTCCAATATTCAGGTCTCAGGTTGCTGCTCATGTTGTCGGGCTTTGTGCGGATAACCACGTTGGTATACGAGTAGTTGACGGTGGGATTCACTGGATCTTGAGCCTTGTCCGAGCTGTAGCTTTGATATTGCAGCTATGACTGTTTGTAAATTTCACCTATGCATTAGCGTTGTCGGTATAGATATTTCAAACCGTCGAACTGTAAATTACGGCCGCCGGCCTTCCAGTCAAATACAATCAATGATACGAGCTGCATGCATGTAAGTCTTGTACCAATAAACGTCCAAACGCAGCTCATCACCCACTCACCAATAAAACGCTCGCTGCCCAAGGCTTTAGATTCGAGTTTAGTCCCTACAGCGTCGTAGTATTGGCACTTCACCCCCACAGCACCAAGAACTAGGATCGAGCCTTGCTGGGACCAACAACAGCGGAGCCGCCGTCACTCGTGGCCCACGTCAAAGACCCTTGTTCATTACTTGGTCAGACCCTTGCTTTACGAGTATACTGAACACTCGTAAATACTGGAAATTGGGCCCTTTGAATCGTATCAGCACGGCAATTCGACCGCTTCCCACGCCTGCTCATCGGCCTCGTCCCGACCGGGCAGTGATGGACGGGCGCTTTCCAAGGAAATGAGCGGAAAGAATACGCAGGATTCCGAAAGAGAATAGGGGGTATCAGGGTGCAGACGCGTTCTAGTAATGTGAAAACCCCGCCTAGATATATAAACCTTTAGCCTGGCAGCCTTTCCGTCCGTTTGTCTCTCACTTCAGACAACACTCCGTCCAGCAACCCTGCGCAGCTCTCTAGTCGATCACCCTTTTGGGATCAGTCTTTCGTTAAATCATACACTCGCTTTCAAACACGGCTTACGCCATTTACATTCGCTTCAAACGATCCCTTCCGCTACCTCGAACATAATGCGCTTCTCCGTTGTCCTCGCTGGCTTGGCCGCCATGGCTGGCAGTGCTGCCGCCACTGCTGTTGACGCCGGTGTCAAGGCTGGTGCCGATGTTGATGTCGATGCTGGGGCCAAGGCTGGTGCTGGCGTTGGTGCTGGTGCTAGCGTTGGTGCTGGCGCTGATGTCGGTGCCCAGGTGGGCGCTGATGTTGATGTCGATGCCGGAGCCAAGGCTGGCGCCGGTGCTAATGCCGGTGCTGGTGTTGACCTTGACGCCGAGATCAAGGCTGGTGTCGATGCCGGTGTCGGTGCCAACGCCGGTGCCAATGCCGGTGCCGGAGCCGATGTCAATGCCGGCCTCAACGTCGACGTCGCCGTTGACACCGCCGCCAAGACCTTCAAGTGCCCCAGCTCCATGAGCTACTGCCCCTGGACCAAGTCTTGCAGCTGCTCGCCCGGCCAGAAGTGGGATGGCACGGCCAAGGTCTGTGTTGGTGACCTCATTGTCGGCGCCTGGCCCGAGCCCGAGCTCGAAGTCTTTGCCTCTGTCGATGTCAAGCTCACCAAGTTCTGCGCCGCTTCCCCCACCAAGATCTGCAAGTACGACACCAAGCACGAGTTCTGCCAGGCCGGTGTCAACACCATTACCTTTGTTGCTGGTGTCGAGATCGAGGCGGAGGTTGAGATGCTCGGTGGCGCTGACATTGACGTCGAAGCCGACATCTCTGCTGACCTCAAGGCCGTCGTCGCCGGTCTGCACGGTCTGTACATTGAGAATGCCACCGACGCTGCCCTGCTCTTCAACACCGACAAGTTTGGCCTCGCTTCCATTGCTGCTGATATGGACGCCACTCTCAACGTCGGCATCCTGACCAAGATTACCGCTCTGACTTGCAAGCTTGGCTTCGGCACCTGCAAGCGCGACTGCGTTTCCTTCTCGCAGAAGGGCTGCGCTAACCACATTGACGTCGGTGCCGAGATTGGTGCCCAGGTCACTGGCATGGTCGGCCTGTGCATCCTTCCCAGTGTCATCCTCTGCGTGAACACTGCCAAGGCCATTGTCTCGGTGGCTGTTGAGCACATGCTGTGCATGGTTGGCAACATTGTCAAGTTTGTTGTCCACACCTTTGACTGCCACTGCTCTTAAGTGGAAAGCATGGAATAACTTGGTGATGTCCGTCTTACTTTAATTCAAGATACGCACGTCATTTTTTTTTGGAAAACAGCCTTTTTTTGTTACTTTTTTTTGCTGGGTTAGCAGTCGGTCAGCGTTGTTGCTTCGCACGGGGGAGCATATATACCTTCTATGTTAATACACAATTTGAACCAATTCATTTTTAAGCCCAGCACCTGTGAATGATGAGTGAATAGCGTGTCAAAAGTCGCAAGTCGAGGTGACCTTGTAGGTGAAAGTAGCAAAAGGGTATCATTTGAAGCAGTCGCATCTATCGTACATATTAGTTCTCGGCCTGTCAATACACCTCAACGGCAGTGGGCCTGCCAAAGACATCAACCATAAAATGGCTAAATGCTTCCTCGTCCCCTTCATCAGCCAGAAACGAACTGTCCTCGACCTCAGGCGGTAACTTGGCGTACAGTCCCTTCCCGCCCTGCGGCCAAGTTTCTGGCAACACATAGACGTCGTCCTCCTCTTCTTCCTCCTCGTCTTCCTCGTCTTCTTCATTTTCAGCTGCTGCCTTCTCAGCCGGAGTCATATTAGCGCGCTTCGCCATCTTCTTCACGGCTGCTTTTCCCTTCTTGCGCATCCGAGGATTTAGCAGCGTATGTCCATGCCGTGGCCGTTGGTGTATTCGGGAAAGCTGCATAGCCGCTGCTTTGGAGGCTTCTTGTGCGAGGATTGCAGCTTCCCAATCCGGAGAGTCGAAAATTGGGAGGTCTGGATGCTTTCTAGCTACAGAGACAAGAAGATCAACGAGGAGTTGCGGCTCAAGCTGGTCGCAGAAGGAGAGGATATTCAGGAGGTCGGTTTTTTTCTTTCCGTAAAAGTATTCGGTAATAGATCGGGTGGATGCTTGCCCGCTAGTGAAGCCGACGAGTTCTGCTTTTGCCGGCGAGATGCCCTCAGGCAGAGAGGCCAGCCATTGTTGTCGCTGCTCCTCAAGTGGCCCAGAAAGAATTGTCGGCGCATCTTTCATGGTAACGTCTGGCGGCGTAGGTGGCCGGAAGAAAACGGTGGGTTGTGTAAAGTCTACAGCCTCAGTGTCGTTGTTGGTATTCGCGGCGAACGGAACGTCTTTGGTCTCGTGCGGTATCTCCCCCGGTAGTGGTACTGTGTGTGAATCTGTGTTTCTGGATGCGCCATAGTTGTCATCTTTGTTCTCAATCGACTTGCTGCTTCGCGACGGCTCAGTGGCCTTTAGCCGTCGTAGTATCAGGTCTCGTGTGGCAGTAAACTGTGGCTTGTACTGCGATGGATCTGTCGCCGTCTGTGTTACCGAAGGCACATGTGAGTCATCTCCCGCAATTTCCATCGGTGTATCCATGGCCAAAACTGAGCCTAGTGCTTTCTTAAATTCCACTCCCAATCGCTCTTTCAAGTGGTCTGTTATGCATGGGTCGTAGTATGAGCTAAGGACCGGCAAGAGTGACGTCTGCTGTACAGGAATTGACGCAGACCAATTAGGTCGTACGATTCTCTTCAAGGATAAATGATGTAAGTTACCCTATGAAAGGCATCACCTTCGGACAAAAGCGCTTCCTTCTCGATGAGAGAATACTAAGAAACGAGGATCGCCGGGGGTGAGGTGAGGTTGGCCCACGAGCCGCCAAAAGCAGCCGGTGCTGCACGTGACCCGATTATATGACGATATCTTGCGAATTATACGACGCGAGTCTGACACAACAGTTTGAAAAAACAATGCAAGGATAATCTATTTTATTTTATTAGTCTAGAAGATTTTGTTTTGTTTTTGTTTTTGTTTTTTCCCTTTAAAAAAATCTAGCTAATTACGCCCTGCTCTTTCAGTGATGCAATTTGCCCCTCACTCATATCCAGAAACTCGCCTAGCAATTCATTGGTGTGCTCACCAAGCGTGGGAGGAGGGGATCGCACGCCAGGCTGGCTATCCGAGTACTTGACTGGCGTGTTCACGAGCTTCATGGGACCACAGGCAGCGTGGTCGACCTCAACAACCATGTTGCGAGCTTTGGTGTGCGTGTGATTCAGGGTGTCTTGAACGTCGTTGACGGCAGCGTACGGCATGCCAGAGCCTTCAAAGGTTTCAAGCCACTCCTGTGTGGTCTTTTGAGTCGAAACGGCCTCGATTTTGCTCTCGAGTTCGTCGCGGTTGGCCACTCTGTCAGCGTTTGTCTTGAATTTGGCGTCGTCCTTCCACTGCGGTGCGCCAAGGCCGTCGCACAAGACGCCGAATAGGCGGTCGTTGCCACCGCCAAAGAGGATAGCGCCATCTTTTGTCTTGAATGATTTGTACGGCACAATAGATGCTAGTGTGAGCAGCTTAGGTTAGCTCAGAGCGGCTTTGGGATAATGCTTTGTAGTTTAACTTACGGTGAGCAGTTCCCCATCTGCCGGTATCTCTCTTACCACTGATTAGGCAGCTGCTGGCAATGTTGGCCAACGTGGCCGTCTGGCAGTCACTCAGAGCAACATCGATATGCTGACCCTTACCGGTCTTGGCTCGGCCCAAAAGCGCAGCCATGATGCTGTTGCTGGCGTACAGGCCCGTAGTCAGATCGGTCACGGCAACACCGACCTTTACAGGTGGGCCGTCGCGTTCGCCGGTAATGTGCATGAGACCAAATTCAGCCTCGACCATGACGTCGTATCCGGCGCGCTTGGAGTATGGCCCAGTCTGTCCGTAGCCTGTTATCGAAGTGTAGATGAGACTAGGGTTAATTTTGCTCAGCGTCTCGTAGTCCATGCCATACTTTTTGAGGCCACCGGGAAGGTAGTTTTCAACGAGAATATCGCATTTGGCGGCGAGCTTATATAAGATGTCGACGCCTTCTTTATGCTGGAAGGATAATCCAATTGATTTTTTGTTTCGGTTCACCTGTAACATGACGTGTCAGTGAACGCTGTTGAGTATATAGTGAGAGTAAGGGTAATACTTACGCCTAGAAAGTATGCGGCTTCACCAGGCCCTTGGTTGGATGATTCATCGGTATACTTTGCATAGGGAGGGCCCCAAGCTCTAGTGTCGTCTCCTCGAACTGGATGCTCGACCTTGATGACTTCGGCGCTGACTCATGACGTTAGAATCCATTTCAGTGAGAAGAGCCATGAGAGCTGCCTACCCCAAGTCGCCGAGTATCTGTGTGCAGTATGGCTACACGTGACAAAAAGTGTGAGGTTTACGCTTGAATATTTTTGAGACGGACTGGTGAATGACTTACACCGGCGAGGACACGGGTCATGTCCAGCACACGATAGCCTTGCAGTGGCAGCGAACCATCAGTGTTGTTGGCTGGTGTGGAATAGTAGCGGGCGGCATGTCGGCAACGAACGGCATTGGTCGAGCGCAAACAGCCGTTAAAGGCCGACATGGCCAGTCTTCTTGTGCTAGCCATACCCTTGACGTTTGACGGGGAAACTTTTTCGTAAAAGAAGCTGAAGTAAAATAAAACAAACCACGCAGACAAGCGAAAAAGAGTCAGGCCGTTACAGTATGCGCATCAGGTTGACGTTGCGATGTAAGAAGGAAAGAGGTGTGTTTAAAGAGCAGCATCGGTGGAGGTTGGAGAAGCGGCCCAATTGGCCCTCGTGAGTGGCCGGTCCAGCGTTCTCCGGCGGGCGGCTCGGGGCCCGTCGGCATAGTGAAGTCCACCCACTTTTGCAGCGCCGTGCCGGCTTTTTAACGAATAGCGGCGCCGTAATAACGCTGGACCTGCGCTGCAGCAGGACTCGTAGCGCGTGCTGCTCAGTGGAGGCGGGAGCTTCTCCGGCTTCTTGCTTGCTCGGTCACCCAGCGCTAAGAAGCCGGCTTGGTGCAAAATCTGGGGTCCCCGGCTTCATGCGCAAGTGACCGAGAGACATGTACAGGGTAAAGCAGCTCATGCGAGGCTTTATTATGCAAGTTTGTGCAGTGAAGAGACGTAAAATAGTAAATGGATACTCTAATTAATTTCCAATGCTTGTGAGAGAGGTGCAATACAATGCCTTTTAAGCCTTGGCCATCTCCCGTTGACCATTGGTCTGCGTTATCGAGCTCGGTCGCGTGACCGTCATTAAGCCCCGGCCGTCAACCAACAGTTGACAACACATCTAGAATATAAATGAGCCTCGATACAACCTTAAATCACAGAATCTTTGCTACAATTTCCCTCTTTCTCCATCAATGTCTGAAGCCACCCCTGCAAGCCACAAATCTAAATCTGTTTGCCCTCATGCACTGTCCTGCGCTCCTATTGTTGCAAATTCCAAGTTGCCCGCTACGCAGCGCCCGCAAGTCGGTCTGTGTTGCGGATAGCCACGCGAACCCAGGGCAGCCCAGCCAATAGGCTCGCTTCAACCAGTCTCCAAGCAAGGACGTTGATAGCTTATTCCCTTATGGAGAAAAGGTTGAGCTGAAAAAAATGACTTGTCGACAGACGTGCTTCTAGAAAGAATCTTGGCGTTTGTACTTGCGCACATGGCGATTACATGCTTTTGGTCCAGCCACTTGGTACCCGTCGCACTGATCACTTCTCTACCGCTGTGTAGGTAGGCAGGTCTTGTATGCTTAGAGTCTCTTAAGAGACATGCATCTCTTAAATAGCGATAGTTAGCCATTTCGCCCTACATTAGTAAACCTCTTGCTAAAAGTTCTACTTTGAAACGCTTTTATAACCACAAGGATTCTGATGCCGCTATCCCTACTTCCTTACCGTCCAGATCGACAAAATGGCAGTTGAGCTTCCACCACCACACGAGCAAGAAAAGGAGGATCTGGCTTCTACCGAACAGAAAATATGGCTCGTAGTAATCCCTATTGCCGTCGGCCTGCCCTGTCTAGTGGCAATTGGCGTATTCATCTACAAGCGTTATCGAAAACACAAAGCAGCAGCCGCACGAGACCAAGACATTGCCTTCGACACAAGACAAGGATGGTACAATGACAGTCAACGTACCGATCCCGGTCCGGCAAATGGAATTTTTTCAAACAGCATCTTTCAACATTCCACCGAAGAACGAAGCCGGAGTACGCCTACGATACAACTCTCGCGGCCGGCTCACAAAATGAGTTCGTCGACCCTTCGGAGTGATGGAAAGGGCAAGGACATTGAGACTGAGGCTGGCCGTAGGCCGCGGTCGTTATCTGTGGAACTGCATCGTGCTGTTAGTCCTAAGCAAATGGCATAACATGGTGTGGCTTTTGCAAAGGTGGTTGGCGTTTATTGTACTATTGGCATATCATCAATGCTCTCGGGAACATTGTTATTCTTTAATCACGAAATCATAAAACAGCTTGTAACAGGCGTTATTTTTGTTCTATATTCATCTATTTACACTTTTGTTTTTCAATAAAGTTACATCTCGTCTTGTCCCTAAGCTCCAATCTCGTTGGTGACCTGCACAAAGGCTTCCCACTGCTTCCAAGCCTCGCCGCTCTTGATTGCCCACTTGGCTCGCCGTACACCTTCCTTCCAGCGCTGACCTCCAGGGCCGCGTTCGGTAATAACCCTGCCATCATCGCCGTGACCCATGTCACTTGAGTCGGCTTCACAGATGCCCGATACAACAAATAGGGCCGCTGTGTTGATGAGAATAAACTCGATGAGAGGGTCGTTATCGGCACGTTTTCCGTGGAGAATATCGTTCAGAATGTCGGCATTCTCCTCGGGCTCTTTCCCTGATGACACGGTACTAAGGGGGTGAGCCTCGACGCCAAAATCATGCGGGTGAACCGTGAAATAGTCCACGTAGACCTCGCCGCCAGGGCTCTTCTCCTTGAGCATCCAGCAGTGGGATGTGCCGGCGCAGCTGAGCTCGTCGAGGTCTTCATCACCACAGATAATCATGGCTTTCCGGCACCCTGCTGATCGTAGAGCTTCAGCAAATTCTGGGCCTAGACCCTTTCGGCCAACACCAATGACACGGGCCTCTAGAACGTCCTCCACGGGGTTTGCAAGAGGCCCTAGGTTGTTGAAAATAGTTCTCCAGGGAAGCTGTTTGCGAATCGGCGCGACATAGCGCATGCCGGTGTGAAATAGAGGTGCAAACAGGAAGCTGTAGTTTGTGGCAGAATAAACCTCGGTCAGCGTCTCTGGTCGCACGGCAGCAATGACGGGAGCTTGCGGCTGCATCTTGGCCACCATATCCGCGCTGCCAGACTTGGAGGTGCTTGACTTGTTTCCGTGCTTGGAAACAAGGAGTAGTGCTGAACCGATGATGGATGCCGTCGTGCTAATGTTGAAGGTGTCGTGACCATCTCCTCCGGTTCCGACAATATCGCACTGAGATGATGCTTATCAGTTGCACAAGAACGGTATAACAATGGCATTTTTTTTTTTTAAAAAAAGCAACTTACGAGTCCACCGCGATAGTCACCTTCTTTCTTTCCACGTTTTTCAATGACGCCCTGGAGCTCCTTGACTGGGATTGGTGCCGCGGCCTTGAGCATGGCTGCGGCACATCTTGCCAGCACCTCTGCGCGAAAGTCGAGCTGTGTAAAGTGCAGGGCCATGAGGAGGGAGGCAGTCTGCGCCTCGGTTACCTGGTTTGTAAAGAAATGAGAAATTGCATCGGCAATCTCATCTGGAGTGACGGTATTCTTCACCGGCCACATTTTTGTGAGAAGCGGTTTGATATCCACGAGCGGCAAGCTTTCCGAGCCTGCGCCCGGCGTCGGACCCTGCGAGGCCATGGTCGTAATGGCTTTTGGGGAGTAAGGCAGAGTCTAGACCAAGGCAGGCTTTAATCCAATCTGAAACAGCTGATGTCCAATGGGTCTGAATATTTTGCCAGAGGTCGCCTTTATAAAAAGCAGTGTTCTCTGTGACTCAGCGCTGAACCTTAGACTATCGGCTTGATAATATTCTGTGTCACTTTTAGACTACAGTTTGCGCAATTGGACGCACGCAGGTACTAAGACCCACGTGGAGTGCAGATGCAGATGAGAGTTATAGAATACTTTAGCATTGGTATGATTATGGGCTGGAGTAAGGTATCTTCTATCAGCCACAGATCTGTGGTGGTGCATGGGTCGCCGGCGCCGGCTGCTTATTCAGCTGGCAGGCTGCCGCTGGTGCGAACCTAGAGACAAATTCCCCCCTCGAGTCTCCATTCCCTTCGCCTCACTTCTCCCTCCAACAAACCCCTTCACCAGTCCTTCTCTCGCCGCTAGAAGTCGGTCTCCTCTCGCTAGAGCATCGAAAACTGCTGCTGGTTACGATTTTGCATCGAGCGACCGCGCGACGACCACTTCAAGCCGACTATTCGTTGATCTGAGACCCTCAGACGCCTTCACTGGTTCAGAACGGTCGGTTGGCAGAGTACGACGCATTCACTCACTTCTCGTGCGCGCATCCGCCTCCCTAGAGAACTTTTCGTTCGCTGCTTCGAATTTGATAAAACTACCTCTCTTGACTTTTGGAACGAGAACATCCGGATTTCTTCCTTGCGTAGCGTTGACGACTTTGCCGTTGTCGACAAACCAATATCCTAAAATCTCCAGCCGCCGCGAACAAAGAAAGCGAGGCTTTACAGTCCTTTCCATCCTGCGCTAGCGTGATCCCTACATAGCAACACGGTCCCTACGATCTTGTTATCTCTGCAAAAGCGTCTTTGACAACGTACGCTTTATTCGCCATCCTTCCTCGGGCTTTACTGCCCAACCGTCAAGCTGCATTCGCCGCTCTTTGTGCAACTCACTCAGGATCAACTCTTTGTGAAGGTCTCCTGTATCAAGCAGGTTCCTCGAGCTCAGCATACGATACAGCAAAAGAGGCTAGCGGCTCGCAGGCGCCGGAAAGACGCTAAACGAGCACGAAAAGTCTTTGACGAAATCCACAACATCTATACGCCGAAACCTTACGAGCCCAAGATGATACCGCCGAACAGTGGCGATCCCAACGCCGGGGGGTTCCAAGAGGACCTGAACAATATTTTGTTCTGCCCCGACTGCAAGGAGATCCCGCCAAATCTGGTGGAGGAATTCTCTAGTGGCGACATGGTTTGCGAGAGCTGCGGTGTTGTCGTAGGCACGCGCATCATCGACACTAGATCCGAATGGCGAACATTTGCCAATGACGACCAGGGCGGTGATGATCCCAGTCGTGTTGGTGGCCCTCAGGACGAATTTGTCGAGGGCGAGCAGCTTGCCACCACGGTCGCGTTTTCCGAATCTAAACAGCACAAGGCGCTGTCGCGTACACAGACCAACGCCAACCAGGACAAGGCCCAGAAGGGCTTGATGCAGGCGTACAGGGAAATTGTTTCTCTGTGCGAAGCCATCAACCTGGGCCAAAACGTATCCAATGCCGCCAAACACATCTTCAAACTGGTCGACAAGTACAAATTCATGAAGGGCAAGCCACAAGAAGCCGTCATTGCCGGGTGCATCTTTATTGCTTGCCGCCAAAACAACGTGCCGAGAACCTTTCGCGACATCTTCAACCTCACTAGCGTGAGCAAAAAGGAAGTCGGTCGAGTGTTTAAGCAGCTGCAAAACTTTTTGCAAAAGCTACAAGATACTGAAGGCGAGGCCACTGGCCTGAATACAGTCACCAACTACGAGAACACATCTGTTGGCGCTGAAGATTTGTGTGGGCGCTATGTTTCGCAACTCGGCTTCAAGAGTCAGCAGAAGATTTCCAAGATTTCGCGCGACCTTGCTGAGCAAGCCAAGGATATTTCGGCGTTGGCAGGTAGATCACCTCTGTCTGTCGCAGCTGCGTGCATCTACATGGCATGCCATCTGATTGGTGAACCGCGTGCATCGATGCCCATTGCCAAGCAGGCCGGTGTCAGTGACGGGACCGTCAAGACGGCTTACAAGCACCTTTTTGCAGCGCGAGAGCAGCTGATAAGGAAGGAGTGGCTAGACGACGGCGGAAAAATGGAAAACGTCCCGCAAGTACAGGTATAGAGGGCTGTATATTGTGCAGATACGCGGCCTTATAAACCGGCACGGGGAGTGTCTTCTCAACCCCTTGAGAAATTGAGACGGGTTTGAGTAGCAAGAATAGTGTGTCATGAGGATATTTGGGAGATGGCTGCGGTTGGTTATGGCATAGAACCAAATTGTCTCGTTTTACGTGGGGTTTTTACTTTTTTTTTTGCCTTTTTCCCCATTCAATCTTTTATATATAACGGTGTCTTTAGAGACACTGAGAAGAAGTAGAGAGAGACAGGAAAGTCAAGTTGCCAGATTGCCAACAGATGCGTACTCAATTTGCATGGAATGGTTGGATTTTCCAAAAAAGTTTAATGCCCTCGACCAGATTGAATCAAAGCAAGATTGGGCACAAAAATTGGCAGGACATTGTGGCTCGTGAAACTCCTGTGACTGGCAAACTCATACACCGCAACACCAGATGTACATGACCATGATAAAATTCCCATGGCCCCGGGAAGGGCAATAGGCACAAGATAATGCCGCAGTGGATGGATATCGTGGAGAGCAACGCTCTAACTCGTACATACTCGTAGTACAGAGGCTAAATGCGGCATGTAGATCAAGACGAACACGGTGTGGCGTGAGGTGTTGGACGCAATGGTCTGGGTGGCGTTATAGTTGGCTCCAGCGGGCGACGAAACAGGTAACCACGGGATGGGGGAAACTGGCAGTAATGAAGAGGAAGAAGCATCTTCTTAACAACGGCTCGGGGCTTTCTCGCATATACTCATATGCCTCGCAAAGTTATCTCATTTTGTTGGAAGCGTTGATGGCGCGTCAGCAACCGAAGATCTCAAACGTTTCTGCGGAAGATACTTGCCTCTTCGAGGACGTGCTGGGATCAACAGGACTCTTGTCCTATTTTGGGCCAATTATTTATTACTCGCTTTTCCCAAGCAGAAAGCGAGTGACAAGGGGGTGGCGAAAAGAAGCAAAAGAATCATGGCAGTGCCCGAGTGCTAGCGCAACCTTGACACCTGTTTTGGGGGGGGGGGGGGGGGTGGGGGGGGCACCACTGAGAAGCGCTGCAACAGCCTCGTTTTCCAGTGGGTCTAGGCTTCATCTCCACCGCGGACATGCACTGTAACCCGGAGGTGACGCCCCGCAGGAACATGGAGGCTTGCATGTTTCCCCACGTGTAGTGGTGTTTGGGTGGTAGAGAGAGGTACAGGCTGGCGTGGGTTGGCAGCAGGACAGGATGTAATAGAAAGGGCAAATTTAACAGAGTTGTAAATGTGTGCACTTGGTGAAAGGTTCGAATCCTAGTGGCTAGCTGGTGAATAGGGGGGATGCGACTAATACCTACCGAGTACCTCTATCTATACTTTGTAGGTGGTTAGGTGGTGGATGGCTTTGACCAGTATTATCTCCGTAGTTTGGAGGATTTCGAGGCGCAAAACGACTAAATTAGCGCGTCCAACGTGCAGCATTGATGGGCCTATTGGGCGAGTTATAGGTACGTCCAGGGCCTTGACACAAGTACGGAGTACCTGACACGACAAAGCTGGCGATCTCTGGTGGCTGGCGAAGCTGACGGGAACCCATAGTTTTATTAGTGGGCAGCTTGCGCAGCTCGTACTCGCAGGTACCCCAGCCTAGCCGGTGGTCTCGCCTGGACCTGGTACGCTTGGCTGTCTCGATCTGGAATCTTTTTCTGGCCGAGACATTATTGACGGCAGGCACTGCAAACGATCGAGCGAGCTTCTATTTTCTTGCGTCTCTCGCTTCTTTGCTTCTCTTTTTTCCCCGGCTGCCCGACTTCTTTCGTTTTGTCCCTCGTTATCCTCTGCCTCTGTAGCAGACTAGCTATCGACGTAAGCATTACACTTTGTCGCTGGGCCCGGTATTCGTACACCACATATCACCAGCAGGCCAGACTAAGTCGTTGACGACATCCGCCGAGACACGACTACGACGCTCGCTTACGGGATATACGCAAAACGAGCTCTCAAGAAATGACCATCTAAAGGCACAATCGAGCCCCTGCCGACCTAGACGGGCCTCTCTCGCCGTCTCTTCTTTCGGCCTTGCGCGACGCTGCCGCTGCACCACCATGGCCAACACCAGCGAATCCGTCGCCGAAAAGGCAGAGCCACGGTTCGAAGCTGTGCCGGCCAACAATGGCCCTGCCATGACCAAGACGGAGCAAAACGCCGGCACAGCGCCCCAATCCAAGATCCCGCAGCTCCTCACTACTTCGTGGTCGCGCGTCCAGGACTCGGTCCGCACGATATACCGAAAGACGGTCGTCGAGCTGCTTCTGCGCAACAAACACATTGAAGCTTCCGGTGCCGGCCGTCGGGTGCCTCTGCGCACAGAACACCGAGAGCCGCTGGTTGATCCTCACCGCGGCCACTCGTACATTTCCAATGATATCCGAACCTCGCGCTACACTGTCTGGGACTTTATCCCCAAGCAATTCTTTTTCCAGTTTACTCGTGTTGGAAACTTTTATTTCCTATGCGTTGGTATTCCTCAGACGGTATGTCATTCCCGCCCCCCCGTATACACGGTTTGGTTTGGGTCCCTTTGCTGACACTCCATGCGCCACGCGTTGTAGATTCCCGGGCTGTCCACCACCGGTTCCTATACCACCATCCTACCGCTCATGTTCTTTGTGCTCTTGACGGTTGTCAAGGAAGGATATGACGATTTTCGAAGACACCGCCTTGACAAGGTGGAGAATGCCTGCTTTACGACTACCATTGGCCGCGAAGGCGACCACTACAACGCCAAAAAGGCACAGTCAAACAGTATTTGGTATAGATGGAACCCATTCGCCGTCAAATCCACCGCTGCGCCGTATCCTGCCCCCGACGAAGAGTACGAGGGCCTCCGGTGGGTGCCCAGGCGATGGAGCAACGTCAAGGTCGGTGACGTCGTGAGGCTCTGCCGTGACGAGCCCATCCCTGCCGACGTGGTATTGCTGTGGAGCAGTGACGAGAATAACCTGGCATACATTGACACCATGGCCCTCGATGGCGAGACGAACCTCAAGAGCAAGCAGCTGTCCCATGCAATTGAAGGCTGTGGCACGATTGAAGGCATCTCAAAATGCAATGCCGAATTTGTCGTCGAGGACCCGAACCCGGAGCTGTTCAACTTTGATGGCCGCGTTTCTCTCGGCGACAAGACTGCGCCTCTGACACTGAATGAAGTCATTTACCGCGGAAGTATCCTCCGCAACACTAAGTGCGCCGTTGGTCTCGTCATCAACACTGGCGAAGAGTGCAAGGTGCGCATGAACGCCAATCAGCATCCCCACGCCAAGAAGCCCGCCCTCGAAAGCGTTGTCAACCGTATTGTTGTCACGCTTGCTACGTACGTCGTCGTGCTTTCTGTTGGTGTCTCCATGGGCTATGTGAAATGGCGCGACGCATATGAAGCGCATGCTTGGTACTTGAGCAAAGCACGAGTTCCGTTTCACCAAATCATTATTGCTTTTATCATCATGTTCAACAACGTGGTGCCGCTTGCGCTCTACATTTCACTAGAAATCGTCAAGATTGGCCAGCTTTTGTTCTTGAATTCTGACGTCGACATGTATGACGAGGTGTCTGACACACCGGCGCGATGCAACACCAATACCATTCTGGAAAACCTTGGACAGGTTGGGTACATTTTTTCCGACAAGACGGGAACCTTGACGGACAATGTCATGAAGTTTCGCAAAATCAGCGTCGCCGGCACGGTTTGGCTGCACGAGATGGACCTCGAAGAGACGTCTCTCGAACAGGAATTCACAAGCACCGAGACAGACTCATCCAGCCGCGACCCGTCTCTATACAAGCCCGAGCCCATATCATTGGCTATTCATCAAAGCCCTCGCGTAACCAGCCCAATGTCACCTCGACCTTCCATGGGTGGCCGGCGATCTTCTTCGCATTGGAGATCCACAGGCCGCCCTGACCATACTCAGCCGGAGGTCAATACGTCTGACCTTCTCGAGTACATGCGCTTGAGACCTCATTCCGCGTTCACACGAAAAGCAAAGGAATATATATTGGCGCTTGCTTTGTGCCATACCTGTCTTCCAGAAAACAACGACGGTACAATCGAATTCCAGGCGGCTTCCCCGGATGAACTGGCTCTAGTACGGGCCGCGCAGGAAATGGGCTACCTGGTGGCCCATCGAACAGCAAAGATGATCACAGTTGAAATGCAGCAACCGAGTGGACAGACGGAAAGGATGCAGTTTGAAGTACTCGACATCATTGAGTTTAGCAGCGCAAGAAAACGCATGTCTATCATTGTGCGCCGCCCGGATGGCCGAATCACCGTCATCTGCAAAGGAGCCGACTCTGCCATTCTCCCACGCCTAAAGCAGTCATCTTTAGCTCTTCAAAAGGCGACCGAGGTGCGACAGAGCGCTGAAGTCGAGCACGAGATGCAGCGTCGAAGCGAGCAGTGCCAACCCCGTAACAGCTTCGGTGGACGTCCCAGCCTGACTGCTCGTCGCAACCCTCGAGTGTCTCGCGAGCTCAGCCCTCGCCCAGTCAACCACAGAAGCAAGTCTTTTGAAATCAACAAGTTGATGCGCAACTCGGATGACGGTTTTAGAGGTTCACCGTCCGGCCGCGGCGTGTCGTTGGATGTGAATCGTTCGCATTTACACCCCTCCCTCAACAACACCCCACTGCCAGACAACTTGCAGTTTCTAGACGATCCTAGCATCCATGACGAGTCAGAGGTGTTTACAAAGTGCTTCAAGCACCTGGAGGACTTTGCGACAGAGGGTCTTCGCACTCTACTGTATGCGCAAAAGGACATTTCCGAACAAGATTACCGAACTTGGAAAAAGGTGTTTGACGACGCCACCACGAGCCTTGTCAACAGACAGGAGCAAATTGAGGCTGCTGGTGAAATGATTGAGCAGTCCTTCTCCTTGGTTGGTGCAAGTGCCATTGAGGATAAGCTGCAAAAGGGCGTCCCGGAAACCATTGAAAAGCTGCGACGCGCCAACATCAAGATTTGGATGTTGACTGGCGATAAGAGAGAAACGGCCATCAACATTGCGCACTCTGCTCGCTTGGTTCGCCCCGGCTCTGACATCTTTATTCTCGACATTGAAAAGGGCGCGCTTGAGTTCCAGCTTATTGCACTCGCTGAAGATCTTCAGGCTGGCTCTGTCCACAGCGCAGTGGTCATCGATGGCCACACTCTCGGCGTCGTGGAAAAGTCAGAATCCCTCTCGAAACAGTTTTACGCCATCATGCTTCGCGTTGATTCAGTCATTTGCTGTCGTGCCTCTCCGGCGCAAAAGTCGCTCCTTGTCAGGACCGTTCGATCGCGATTGGGACGATGGGGCGTGCGAAAGAGACATGGTCTGACTCTTGCTATTGGTGACGGTGCCAACGACCTTGCCATGATTCAATCTAGTCATGTCGGCATTGGTATTTCCGGCAAAGAAGGCTTACAAGCAGCTCGCGTGGCGGATTATTCCATTGCGCAGTTTCGTTTCCTCCAGAGACTGCTACTCGTCCACGGCCGCTGGAATTATGTTCGCACTGCCAAGTTTATCATTGCTACCTTTTGGAAAGAAATGTTCTTTTACCTGCCAACTGCCCAATACCAGCGCTACAATGGCTATACTGGAACATCTCTGTACCAAGAAACGAGTTTGACTGTTTTCAACACTCTGTTCACCAGTCTGTGTACCATCTGCATGGGTATCTGGGAACAGGATCTAAGTGCCGAGACGCTGCTCGCTGTGCCGGAGCTATATGTCTATGGCCAACGCAATATGGGCTTGAACGTTTTGAGCTACGCTCAGTGGATGTTGCTTGCGGCTATTGAAGGTGTGATGGTGTGGTATGGTGTCTGGGCGGGTTATAGTTGGATGTCGACACAGGTGCGCGACCAAGGCTTGTATGCACTTGGTTCGCTGGTGTTTACGACTGGTGTCCTCTGGATCAATTGGAAACTATTGTAAGTTGCGAATATCGCCAGCTGCTGCATCGGGATCTAACTTCTATTTCTAGCATTTTCGAAACTCATTATAAATCGTCGGTCGTCATGGGCTCATTTTTCTTGACTACCATCGGCTGGTTTGCTTGGCTTTCGTTCCTAGACGGCGTATACGCTCCCACGCCCTCGGGGCCGTATAATATTCGCTACACATTTAGAACCCAATGGGGCAAAGACGCAGTCTGGTGGGCAACACTGTTTGTTGTCCTTGGTGCTTTAGGCCTTATGGAACTTGCCATGAAAACGGTTCGACGCAATCTGTTAGTGGCAGGTGTCTGGAAGTGGCCGCCGTGGCGTAACCGCGGCTTGAGCGATAATATCGAGGAGTGGGATTTAGAATTGTGGCAAGAGCTGGAGCAAGACCCCGTCATCAGGGCACGACTCAAGGTTTTGGCACAGGATGGAAATGCCGACGAAAACGTTATTAAAGACGAGCTCATGGAGGATGAACTCGGTATTGGCGGGGGAGTTCGGGAAGAGACGGTGGAAGTGTCGTCGAGCAAAGGGGGTGCGGCTCGAAATGATTCACGCAAATCGGTTGTTTTTTCTGCATGGCGTAAGATGATACCCTCTAGACGATGAGCTGGGCTATTTTTTTTTAAAGGTATATAGCGAGTAGTGTTTACAAGTCCTTTACATAACACAACATGGTCTATTTTGTTATATGAGCTGTATCCATTGTCAGGTTTTGAAGCCTTCTGTCTATTTAATTTACAATTTGCCGCTATGTATCATATTTAAATGTCAGGTGGAAAAAAAAAAAAAATCAGCCCATGCTTTCCTTATCAAGCCTCATTCTCTTGGTCATCTCTGCCATTCTACTTCAACCTCTCCCTCTTCTTTCTCTTCTTCTTCTCCGCTATACTGTTCCTGAATTTCCATCTCCTTATTCTTGTCTTCGTCCTCCGACTCTTCGAGCCCACCACTGTCATCTATCTGGCTTGTCGTCGTCTCTGACGTGCGCATAGAGGTTTCAAAGTCTTTGCCTATGTAGTTGAACAAGCTAGTTGCAGCCTTAGCAGGGCCCTCATTAGCAAAGCCATCTTGAAATATTCCAAGACACGAGTGAGCAGAAAGGTAGTACATACCTTTTCAAACCTTGATTCCCATGTCGACAAGTCAACGTTACCCTCATCTCCTCCACATCATCGACAATACATCCTCCGCCGTCTCATTAAGCAACATGATCGTATTCTCCCTCGCCTCTCTAAACGCCTCCAGCACATCCGCAGGCATTTCGCCCCCATCAGCAGCCGGGCTCTCCGCAGCCTTGAGCGTCGCGTCGCTCGTCTCGTTGAACTCGCTCAATTTCGCCCGCGTGTCGAACCAGTCTTCCCGCATGTGCTTCTTTGCAGACGCGTATTCTACCCAGTATCGCTTCTCTGCCGCTGGGTAGCTGGCCTTGTTGGGCGGGACGTTCCAGACTGTGCTGCGGCGCTCGGAGCGTTCTAGCCAGCGGCTCATTTTCTTCGTCGCGGTCGCCTTCGCCTGCAAAGTGGACTAGGAGGTTGCCGGGGTAGATGTTGTGCCCTTCTAGGGTTTTCTTGTCATGGTCTATGTAGGTGTTGAACCACTGAAGCGCTTGCGTTTCTGCCCAGAGGCGTCTTAGCTTACACTAGACTTGACGCGAAGCATCGAGCGACCTGACCTGAAGCCATCTGCTAAAAGCAAATTCTCTATCTGGTGCTTATGCGACAACAGCTAGAGTGCTGCCAAATGCTGGACCATAATAGTACACCGGTAAAGGAATATCATTATGAGGTGCTATCAATTTTGTGTGCTGTTACCACATTAACCAGTAAGCAAACCCCATTACCCGGAGACTCAAGGAAGAAAAACGCCAATTCTGCCATTCAAATACTTTTTCTTGGATCAGTACAATTTTCCCCCTGCCATAACAAAAAGAAGAAAAAAAAAGAAATCAAATGCTTTTCTCCCTCGTCCAATTACGTGCGTTCATGTTTTCCTTCCTTCACAATCCCTCCCTCGCTGTCTGAGCTTGACGTCGGACGAGCGGGCTTACCCAAAACTTCCATACTCCGAAACGCAAATATCACGAAAAGAAACGAAGTAAATGCAAACCCAAAGTTCAGCCAGTTGGCCGCTCGGATGCCTACCAGCGAGGCATGGTCCCCGTCCTCCACGGGACCGACATCTTCAACATGAATTCCCTTTTCGCTCGCTGTAACAGCAGTCTGCACAGCCGTAGCGATCGCAAGTCCAATAGCACGACCAATCTGGCCGACAGCATTGATTAGCGCGCCACCCGTCGCTTGGTCGTCTGGTGGAAGTGCCTGTGAGGTGAAGAGAGTCATGCAGGGCCACGTAATATCAGAACCAACAACGGAAAGCAACATGGACCACATGCCAAATGCAAAATACGAGGTTGTTGGCGAGATGGGGACGGCGAATAGTAGGCATGCTACCGACATGCAGAAATTGCCACAAGCGAGGAGAATAGTGGTAGGCACGCGCCCGAGCAGAAACGCTACGGCGAAGGAGACAAAGATGCCTCCTATACCAGTTGGTAGGAAGCGTAACATTGTCTGTAGCGGAGAGTACCCCTGAAAGTCTTGGTAGTAGTAGGTTGCGTAGACGAGATAGTTATTGAACGAGGCGAAGAAGAGCGTCATGATGACCATGGCGGCAGAGAAGCGTAGGTTACGGAAAATGCTGACTTTCATGAGCGGCGATTGCTTTATAGCCCTGATGTTATCCGCAGAATCCATACGTCGCTCGAGGCACCACTGCCATCCTACGAAGATGCCGATGATGAGGACAGAGATGACTATCAAAACAGGGATCCACGAGTTGCGCCAGCCGACGACATTGCCTTCGGTAAGAGCAAAGAGGAGAGCTAGCAGGCCGACAGTGATGAGGAATCCGCCGACCCAGTCGACAAGTGGGAGCTTGGCTGCAGCTGCAGACGCACGCTGGTGCATCGGGCGACTTGGTAAGATGGATAAAGGCGTTGATTGCGGAACTGGGATAACAAAGAAGCCGGCGACGGAGATGATGGCGGCGATAATAGCCGTGATGCCAAAGACCCATCTCCAGTCTGCGTATTCGGCGACAATGCCAGAGAGGATGTTGCCAAAGACGCTTCCCAAGGGAGCGCCAGCGCCTGAAGTAACACAGTTAGCATGCTGAAGCAGAATCGAAAGGGAGTCGAAGCTTGCCATAGGCTGCAAAGGCATAGTTTTTTGCTCTACCCGGAGGAAAAGTGACGCCTAAGATGCCAAGTGCCGTAGGAACATTGGCCGCAGCTCCCTGACGATGGAAGTAAATATATTGATCACGGACATGCTGGGCAATTTTACATACCAGGCCGTGTAAGCCGCGCACTAAATCAAACGAAATTTCATCCGGCATAAATGGGTTGAGGGCATTGGCAATAGCTACCCAGATGGAGCCGAAGATAAAAAGAAGCCTCCTGCCATAGATGTCCGCAATGCGTCCCCAAAGAAGAAGGAAACAGCCAAAGGTTAGCGAGTATGCAGAGACGACCCATTGCAAGCGACTGTCGGGGATCCCGACATCCTCTCCAATCGCAGGAAGGATGATGACGACACTTTGAAGCGACAGGGTCTCGAGGCGGCCATTTTTAGTACCTACACAGCTATAGATGTGGGAACAAGTAAGCTTACATTGAGGAAAGCGGCTCCAGTCACAGTTGAAACGAGAGCTATAGCTCTAGTCGTGGATAGCGGTGCGTCCGGGGGCACCTTGTCGTCGCCTGAAGAGATGGTGCTCGAATCAGCCGTCCCAAGAGTATCCGGAACACTATCTGAGTCGCCTGTGGATAGATGATGTGTCGAAACAGAGTTTTGGCCAAGATAGACATGGTCACTGCGACGACCACGAGACGACTCCGCCTCGAGCGTAGGTGTAGCAGACGCCATACTACTTTTGGCGTGCTGTTACTGTTTGTTCCCCTCCTTCTTTTCTTGGGTATAACCCGTGTAACAGGAGCAAGGAGGCTCGTCAATTGTAAACTGATACTATGTCAAAATTGGACAGTTTTGTTTTTGATCTGGTGATCTTATAACATGGGAAAAGCAAAGACGACGTGGCAAGTTTTGGAAAAAGGGTGCACCAACTTAAAACAGCAAAGAGAAGAGCTAGTTAAACCTGACAAGAAGCTTCTTTGTCAAGCCTCATAACAAAAAGAAGAATAAGGGCGACTCGGCCATGTGAAGACTCAAGATTTGTTTGCTCCGTCTCGTCTATTTCTGCATCCTGTCCAGTCTCGTTTCGTCTTGTCTTGCGGGACGGGGAACGGGTGTGAGTGGGCTGGCCACGTTGTGCTTCTGTGACACAAGAGGATCGCCGAGTTTGGGGTTCGGTCCGCGATTGGGCTCTTATTCGTGTGGAATTGCCAGATTTGCGGGTTCGGTGCGATCTGGACTGCGGAGTTTGGTGTGACGACGACCTCGCGGTGTCTTACAAGGGCCTGTCGAGGTTGTTGTGATACGAGATGTAACGGGAACGCAGCTGGCTGGATGCCGCTTAGAAATGACAGGTGCAGAATCTCGCAAAAGACGGGAAGAGGGTTATAAACAAGTAAAGGTCCCGAGCCAAAGGAGGCTTGACGGGAATGGCTGATACATGCTACTCTATTTATTTTCTCTTTATGAGTCGGATCGGAACTCGGAGGCTTGCGACTGGCGGGTTGGGGCACACCCCGGTCTGTGATTATACCGTTTACTGGTTTGGTAGAGGTGATTACAGCCTCATCTATTCGGTAATGTAAACGGTAGTTGCAGGCCATATGCGTAGGTTGGGGCGCATGAACCTCGGTGTGTGTGCACACGGCGAGAGCTGCGATGGGACATCTCGGCAGCATGAATTCACCACTTGTCGCAGAAATCTGACTGGGGCTTATATCCAACTTCACAGCTTTTGAATACGTATCATTACCTCGTTTGACTGTTTAATGAAACTCGCAAACGCAGCAGGGTGATATGTTGCGCTAGGACTAGATACCGGATGGTGAGGTGGCAAGTCGCTTTTTGGTTTGGCGTGCGTTGATGCGTAGCTAGTGTAAGCGTCCGCTCCACGCAATTTGTGCTCTTTTTTTTTTTTTTACCCAAACGGAACTTAAGAGTTTCTTTCAGCTTCTAACTTCTAATAGCGTTTGAGTGAGTGGTCAATGAGTCCGGACAAGGTTGGCGGGTATCGCTGTTTGAGATGTCCTTGGCTCGGGACACCCCTGCAAGTCACACGAGCCGAGACATGCGCAGACCACATCTTCTAGTGTTCTGTCTGAATGATTTAGCCAAGCATTCCATTGCTCATGTTGATGCTATTATCTCATCGCTTTGTTGGTCGTGGAGCTATGTATTGTTATCACGGCGGCACCGAATATCAGCTGGCAATCGGCCTCACATCTGCTTGTGAATATGCGTGGTAGATTGCATTTACCGTCAATCAAACGCATTCTCTAGCAAACAAAAACCCTTTACAAACTAATAAGCGCCTTCCCGGCGTCTCAAACGCCTCTTGGGCTTGACTACCCTGGGCACTCTCCCGATGGCTGTGACTAACACTCTCCACAGTGCCCGGAAAACGGCTCAATGCAACCCCGCATGGACTCAAAACGCCGACCTCATCACATCACATCACATACACCTCTTGACAAGCAAAACTCCGTTTGCCGTAGGGTATTTCGCTTGATGACCGCATGACAATGGACACCGCACCAACTCACGCCGACCGCTCATCCATTGACGATGCAGCTCAAGACGTAGAGCTCCAGCGCCTCGTCTCCGAAGACGGCCGATCATCAGAAGATTCTGACGGGAAGCACCGTGACAATCACGACCCCCAGCAGCCGGCCATTCAAGCCCCTGATGAAGAGACATGGCGACCTCCTCCCGGATTCATGTGGATGCAAGTCGCCATCATGACCAACGTCTTCCTCAACGGCTTCGACGGCACCATCACGGCGGCAACCTACGCCGTCATCAGCTCGGAATTCGACGCCGCAAACACGGCCTCATGGCTAACGACGTCGTATCTCATCACTGCTGCGGCATTTCAGCCGCTCTACGGCCGCGTGTCTGACATCTTTGGTCGTCGCGTTTGCTTCTTTGTGTCTACCATTACCTTTGCCGTGGGATGTCTCGGGTGTGGCGTGGCGCCTACTTCTCTCCTGCTCAACATTATGCGAGCACTCGCCGGCGTTGGAGGAGCAGGGTTAATGACTATGGGTGAGCAAAAGCGGCAGTTTCTTGAATTGACGTAGAGCGGCTACTAACATTTGTCCAGCGACCATTATCAATTCAGACATGATCCCCTTTCGCCGCCGCGGCATGTACCAAGCCATGCAAAACGGCGTCTTTGGCTTCGGCGCCATCTGCGGTGCTGCTTTTGGCGGTACCATAGCCGATACCATCGGGTGGCGCTGGTGCTTCCTCGCCCAAGTTCCGCTTTCGAGCATGGCGCTGTACTTTGGCCATCGCGTCCTGCGCAATCCGCCTGGTAGCATGTCCATTGACGACGGGCTCGGAGTCGCATGGCGCCGCATTGATTTCTCCGGCGCGATGCTTCTTGTTATTGCCATCTCCGTGCAGCTTCTAGGGCTTAGCCTTGGTGGTAATGAGCTTCCTTGGTCCAGTCCCTGGGTCATTGGCTTGATTCTTGGGAGCCTGGTCTTGTTTGCGCTGTTTCTGCGAGTAGAGGCCACTACCAAGTCCATGCCAGTTATTCCGCTGCGTATGCTCAAGGGGAGACTGCCTATTTTCACGCAGACTGCCAACGTTTTAGCCGGTGTATCCGCGTATGCTGTAAGATATCCCAAGGTGCAGGTAAACTGAATGAAGCTAACAATCCATCAAGTACCTCTTTATGCTCCCGCTCTTCTTCCAAGTAGTCCTTCTCGAATCAGCCTCCAAAGCCGGCGCACGCCTCGCCATCCCATCTCTCGCCACGCCTCTCGGCGGCTTAGTAGCCGGCATCGTCATGTCCAAATGGGGCTTCCTGATTCCGCTTGTACGAGCCGGCGCAGTCTTCATGACGCTCGGCAACGCCCTAACAGCCACACTGGGCTTTTCCGACCCGTGGTGGAAGTACTTTGTCTACATTTTCCCGGCCAACCTCGGTCAAGGCATCATCTTCCCGGGCATTCTCTTCACGTCGCTCGCCACCTTTGAACACGCCGACCACGCCGTCAGCGCCTCGACCGTCTATCTCGTCCGATCTCTAGGTACAGTGTGGGGGGTATCAATAACGTCAGCCATCCTGCAGACGACGCTCAGCGTTCGTTTGCCGGAGGCTTTGGGTGATGTTCCTGATAAATGGAGAGTACGCCCCTTTTCATTGCAGTCGTGCTCACACGGTAACGTGAAACATATGAGATTGAAACTAGGCCGCTGACTTTTTTGTTTTGCCTTTTTGGTTTAGCTTATCGACGATATTCGACACTCGGTTGACTCGCTGCGGACTCTTGAGCCGGAAATTCAGAAAAAGGTACAAGTCGTCTACTATGACGGCATTCGGTACTCGTTTACGGCATCGGCCATTGCGGCGGGACTCATGATTTGCGCAGCTATGCTGGCGAATCCGAAGAATTTGCGCAAGACGCACTGAGCTAACCCATAGATTCCTAATATGCTGCTTTGTTGCAAGCCGTATCACCGCAGAGCACTCGGATCATATCTGCATATCAACGACGGATCGCCATAGACAAGCCAGTTTTCTTTGGAATAGCAGACAGCGAATAAATACCAAGCCAGGTCAAGTTTCACAACTGATCAGCTCATTTATTATATTCACCCAATGTTTGCACCCCCGTCATTCTCCTACCTCTGTGACATCATATCTTCACTATATATAATCCATCCTCTAAAAGTCGCGCATCACGATAACGGCCCCACACCAAACCACAAAACTAGCTCAACCTCACCTGCACCCCAAACCTCACCAAACAACACAAACCAAGAGCATATCACCCAGCACATTTTGCGCAACAAAATGGCGTCTCCAGGCCTAGAATCCCACCTCGTCACCTCTCTAAGCTCATCCACCCAACCCCGTCCAGGCCTTACAACCTCCCTCCTCCCCAAACTCCTCACCTCGTGCGCCTCCATTGCACGCACCCTCCGAGCCTCACACGCCGTCTCAGCCGTCGGCAACACCAACGCCTTTGGAGACGAGCAGCTCAATGTCGATGTAGCATCCGAGGACATCATCCGCTCCGCATTGTCAGAATGCCCCTGTGCCGTCACCGCCAGCAGCGAAGAAGACCCCGTTGAGAAACCCATCCAGCACAGCAATGCACCCCCCTCTGAAGAAAAGTACACAGTCGCGTTCGATCCGCTAGACGGAAGCTCCATCATCGCACCGGGCTGGGCAGTCGGCACCATAATAGGCATCTGGGAGGGCGACTCGGCGCTGGGCCAAGACCCTCGCACGCGGCAAGTCGCCGCCATTCTCGCAAGCTACGGCTCGCGCAACACGGCGGTTGTAGCGGTACGTGTGCCCGGCGCAACGACGTGCTTCGAGGTGGCGCTGGGTGACGACGGGAGCGTAGCGGTGACAAATAACACGGCAGTGGCGTATACGGCGTCGAGTAAGACGCGGTACTTTGCGCCGGCGAATCTGCGCGCGGCGGCGGAGAGTGCGCAGTATATGGAACTTGTGCAGCATTATATACGGGGAAAGTACACGCTGCGGTATAGTGGTGGGCTTGTGCCGGATGTGATGCATGCGCTGAACAAGGGGCATGGGATATACATCTCGCCCGTCACGGGCGCGAGCAAAGCCAAGTTGAGGAGGCTGTATGAGCTGTGTCCGGTTGCGCTTCTGGTGGAATGTGCGGGAGGAAAGGCGGTGGATGCGGTGGATGGAAAGGATGTTTTGGCGCGGGGTGTGGAAGATACGGATGAGAAGGGAGGCCTGGTCTGTGGAAATATAGACGAGGTTGACTTTGTTGTGCAGAGGTTGATTGCATAAGACAGATTGTTCATATTACATGGCCCTAACTTGAATCGTATATATATACTATGCTAGATGAATGCCGCGTAGGGACCACAAATAAACACGTCGTTTCATTATTTTGCGCTCATTCGTAACTAGTCTAGACGACCATTTTGAATTCAGGGTCGCGGTCATCGCCGCAGCCGGCATATTTGTCGTATTTGCCGGACATCTTGCCCTGGTTAATCCTGCGGCACCACAGGACGTTTAGCAAAATGCTGCGCATCGGTTAGTAAAAATGTCAGAAGCGAGAAGCACGTATGGGGAGGTGGAACTTACGCTACCCATGCGTAGCACAAGAGGCCAAGTACAATGGTATGGCTCTTGTAGTAGTATGGTGCCTCGGTATCAGGGTATGTAAAAGCTGTTACGGACGTTAGCGATACTCTAATGGGGGATTTTGAGCTTTCGTACTAGAAATAAAACCTCCTGCGTTGGCAACAGCCAACTGCACGGCAGAGGTGGTTGCACGTTTATAGTGGCCGGCGGAATTGTTCGAGTTCCAAACCAGGATGGGTGGTACGGCACAGTACATGCCAACAGCCATGAGGCAGGTCATGGCAAAGCGAGCTTCGGCTGCTTTGACGTTGGCAATGACGGCATAGCCGACAATGGCAATCGGTAGGACACAGAGCATGGCTACACCACGCAATTTGAGGCGGTCCGATATATAGGCGACGAGGACTAGCACACCGGTGTGAGCAAACTTGCATCTCGCATTCAGGGGAGGGTAACGCTTACCAGTTATTGGCGTTGCAACAGCAAATGGAATGACGGACCAAAGCTGCACCTGGTTCGTGCTAGATGCAATGCCTAATTCTTTGATGATTGTTGGTAGCTATCAAGGTCAGTTAGCTTCATCATCACAGTGATGCAAATTGCTCAACGACGTACGAATAAGCCGAAAGAGTATAGACCGGCCAAAATGGCAAGATAAGCCGTCGAAGTAAGCCACAGCTGTACATTAAGCACGCCGCGTCGTACTTCAGACCATCTGAATTTTTCTGCCCGCTCCCGGGCACGGCTATAAAGGAGGTCAGTACTTGCGGCACTCGTATAGCTTGCTTGGACGAATCCTACCTGAAGCGGCCGCCTTCGTCGTTTTCAAGGCGTTGAACAGCCCAGACACGCTCTTCTTTTGTCAAGTAGTGTGCGGTCTCTACGCTATTGGGAAGGGCCACATAGGCAATGAGGCCGACAATGATGGTCTAGGCTAGTTAGCATTGAGTTGTGTGACGAATTGGTTGCAACATACAAACAATCCCTCCATGATAAAGATCCAGCGCCAGCCCACGAGGCCGCCTGCTGGGCCAATGGCGGATAGACCACGGGCTAAGAGGCCGCCGAAAGCACCAGACAACGAAGCGGCAGTGTAGAAGATGCCGATACGGAGAGCCAGCTCGCCGCGCGTGTACATGCTGGACAGATACAGAACCATGCCAGGGAGGAGGCCACCTTCAAAGAGACCGAGAATGGCTCGCAGAGCCATGTATGTATTGTAGTTTTTCATGAATCCGATGCCAATGGTGACGATTCCCCATGCAATGGTGAGGAAAGGAAGCCATATTCTAGGCGTAACCTTTTTGACGAGAAGATTACTGGGGAGCTCGCTGTGACGGGTTAGTATCGCGAGAGAAAAGAGAGAGGCAATGCGTAGACAAATTTTTCGAAACGTACCTGAAAATATAAAACGCATAATAGATGGCGAGACCATGCTGGTACTCTTTGTTGCTCAGGCCAACATCATCTTCGAGCCCTATGATTTTGGCATTGCCAATGTTGGTTCTGTCGAGAAAGGAGACGAGGAAGAGCAGCGAGAGAATGGAAAGGATGCTAGGAATGAAAGGTTAGCTTGTGGAGGGGATGCAGTCTATTCGAGAGCTCTGGGCATAAGCTTACCGAAGATCTGTCTTGAGCAAGACGCTCCTGGTGAGCGCGTTGTGATGCATGGGGACTTGAACGCTCTCGCAATCGCCGCGGGTCAAGCAGCCTTCATGATGCTCGGCCTTGTCAGACATGTGCAAGTCGTCTTTGGAAGACATTTGACACGCTCTGGTGAGAGAGAGGTGAGAGGGTACCGGGGCGGCAATGTAGCTTGATAAGGCGAAGTTGGGCCAAAGCACACTGTCGTACGTAAAATATGTGACTCTGGACAACAACGAAGAGCAGTATGGAGAGCAGCAGCCGTAGAAGGAAGCCGATAGACGCCTAGGCTCGTGTTATATGCAAAGAACGACTAGTAGCTGATGACGATAGAGGCCTGAGCCATTTTAAAGTCTCCCACGACGCGGCCAAAACGCCAAACGGACCCCAGAAACCGATAATCAGCGGGCGGGCACGACGGACGAGGCGCAAACGTGGCTTGCCACTGTCTCGGCTGCGCAGATGATGGCGTCCCCCCAAGTCAGGACGCTAAAATGTAGGCTAAAATGGCGGCGATTGTCAACTGCGACGAGTCCGTCTGCTGTCATGGATGACGGGGACAAGGCCAAGGTGGTATAACGTGGTGTGGTGTGCTGTGGTGTGCTGTGGTGTGCTGTGATGGAACTGTGCATGCGAGATGCAGATGCGGCTGGGTTGCCCCAGGGTGGGTGATGAATGGAGACCCCAGCCCTGGGGCGGGGGAAGGCCGAGCAATCAGAAGGCGACAAAATATCTCCGACCTGGGCGAGTCAGCCACCAAGACGCCTATTCCATGGCGCCTAGAAATGCCCTGCCGATGCCAATTCAAGGCCCCCAAGGGCACTTGTTACGAATACTCGCCTACAAGAGCCGCAAAAAATGCCCCAGAAAATGCGCCCCATCTGCTTGTTCATCCCACGAGTTCGTCGCTGCGACACAAGGTACTCCGTACTACCGTATGTGTCCAATCCACTCCCATCGTGCCGGTACTTGCGTTGCACCCAATGCGGAGTGCGTGCTCAGGTCCCTTGTTCCTCCTCTTCCACCCCCGCCCTAAGCTCCACTGAAGCTGTCGACGAAAACTCCCCTACAGACCTACAATGCGCTGCAAAACACTCGCTGCATCTCTGGCCCGTTGGTGACGGCCCCGCTGCGTGCCTGTGCTGTAACCCTGTCTCGGCAACGTGGTGCCGGGGGCCTTCCTGTTCTTGTCAGCGGGCGTCTTGGCCGTCTCCCCATATAACGGCCGGAGGCTACTTTTCAGTTCCGATGCATCCTTTTTTTAATTACAACACCATACAGCCATTCCCCCCCTGCCGCCATCTGCATCGCAAATCGACGCCACAAACGCCAGCATAGCGCTTCTATGCCCTTATCTTGGGCTTTCCCCAGACTTTTTTTCATCGCCGGGCGCCAAATCAAGCTCCGTCCATTGACATCACTGCTCTTACAAATCCCAAGTCGTACGCGACAACGACTGCAGACAACAACAAGCACCGTCATCTGCCGGCTTCAATCGTCTGTTCCTTGCCCAAACTATGCAATCCCCGATGTCGCTTCGAGTACTTGTCTAGCCTTAGCTGACCCTCTTGGGTCCTCTTGCGATTCCACACTTTCCACTTCGGACGACGCATTTCACGCATTCCCCAGGTGTCACCCCCGCGGTTCCTTTCTCCGCCTCGTTCCTTGTCATCCACTTGTCAGTCTCATCTCCGGTCCGCGCAGCACGATTCTCTCAATTATTACGAGCAATAGGCACTCAGGCAGGCCTCATCCATCATTCGCTATTGCTTCTATCACGCTACCCAGTATGACCCATCACATATGTCTCCTCCGCTCACTAGTATCAGCCAAGGCATCGCACCCGGTAGTTGCCTTTGGACACGTTGGAATCCAACGGAGCCCAGATATAGCCCGTCTCACCGCCGGGCTGGAAAGTGCCTCTGTAATAATCAAACAGCGGGAACCAGGCTATGACTCCAGCTATGACTCCAGAAGGGCTATTGCCACAGTCAATCTTGACGCTGATGCCCGTAGAGCTCGTCACCAAATACGAAGATGAAATGCCGATGCCGATGCCTGCCGTCATGACACCAAAGAGGTAGCCTCCGAGGCTGACGAACGCCGTAACGCCTTCAGTGTTGCCGTGGCTTCTCGACACTGAACTCGAATCCATTCTTCGATACGCCGGAGATATCCTGCTGGCTAGCTGGCCGTTTAGGGTTGAGGCAACGGTTATCAGCTGGGAAAGAGTCGGCCTATTGTACTGTTTACCGGTCAGCATGTAATGCCTGTAGCTATGACGGTGCTCTTCTCCCGGTTATGAAACGTACTCTCGCTGAAAGTTGACTCGTCTGTGCCGACAGCTCCCCAGCCAGCGATCCCATTCGCTCAGCCTCAGCCTCATTCTCCTCAACAGTAAGTTCCTCGTATTCGACTTTCCGGCCTCAGTCAACTGTATCCGAACCACCGCCTGCAGCCATGAACCAGTCCGCGCGTACCGCGACCTCTGTCCACTTCTCCGGCTCCGGAGCAGACTCGTAGCCGCTTTCATTCGGCCCCAAAAGCCAAAGATTGCATTGATGCGCCGTCCTTACCCCTGTTCAAGTCGCACAAAACTGATGTGGCGGCAGCAGACTTAGCCACAAAACCAAGAGTCACTAAAAAAATTATCTTGTGAAGCATAGTGGCCGTTCATAGTCAAAGGGAATATCAGTTGCATTTTGGTCGAGGCTGTTGATATTGATCCATCGCATCTTCGGCCGGGCAAAGTCATTCTTTTATAATATCTTACTCCTTCTCCAAAACAGTATTTCAAGTTTCCTCCCTTCTATTTTACAGCTTGTCAATCTTTCACCAAGAAACCGCGACAAGCCTTGTCCAGTGGAGCGGCATGCATCATGACGACAAAACTTTACGCCAATCCTTTACCTTGGACCAATGCGAGAAGTGAGGGTATGTAGCACCTCAAATAAATTGATGCATTAGTTTTCAATAGGTGATAGCTTGATGCCTGGCAGCGTGGTCAAACCTTGATTCTGACAGTGGGAATTTCTCATTAGTTGGTACCTTTTTGCCGGGAATCCTACCGTCAAGAGGCTATGCCAAGGGTTTTTACCACAAGTTACTTCGGATTTTACCTAAAATGCATTATCCATGGTGACTTCCATGGAAATATTGCATCAAGTTTATAGCCGGGTATCATTCAAGACTGTGATGGGTTGAACTTTGATGGCAACTATACACCCTTAGGGTAGCCATGGAAATCGAAAACAGTTTCGCTCTAGAGCTGAGAAATGAGCCTGAAGTAAACTGACTGTGCTAAACTAAAGGTATTTTAGCTATTGGTGAGTTGGTATTCACACTTTATTTTGTACAGGTCACAGCTGTAATCGCTGGCTACAGATCATTAACCTTGTTACCAAGCATCATTTAGTGCTACCAATTGTCGGCGACGCTGCCGAGCTGCCGCGCTTCCGATGTGACGAGTTATTCCCGCAGCGATTATACTCCGACTCCAATTCAATTTCGACTCTTTTTTCTTTTTTCTTTTTGGCTCTTCTTAGCAATTTCTTTCGTCAGCCAAGGATTACTGTACATTTTATGTGCACCTTGACGGGTCTTTTTTTTCTTATCACATTGAAGCATCATCCCTGCTACCCGGCTTTCTCGCCGGCGTTAGAAACATGCAAAGCTGCCCACCATAATCCCCTCATTGTACGCATCAGGCTGTGAAATCGAACTCTGTTCCCTGTCTATTTCGTAGGCCAAGACTTGTCCTGCCTCTTTGCGAACCCTGATGGCTGCCTGGCTTTCGAATATCGCCGCCGGCAAGGCTTGGCAGTCCCGCACATAACCTAGCTGTATTGTCCCATGTTGCTGGATATTGGTCCTCTTTGATGCATATTGAGCGCGTCCAATACTTCCAACTCCGCCCGACCAAAGTGCGTATTCCCGAGAAAACAGATAACGCCCTCACTAATGACGTTGCATCGTGCATCTTGTGGATTTTGCTTATTTCTGGCGAGATCCGTCCGTATGACAGGCCAAGCCGCTAGCTGTGACAATCAGTAGGCTTTCGGTCGGCGCCAGAGATGCCAAGCTTAGAGTGACGACAAAGCGGATTACTTGGGGTTACACTTGGTTGGATTAATATTCCCAAGTCAGCGCAGCGGCAGAGAATTACAAGAATAGCAAGTAACCCGTGCGCCTACCTTCTTCCCTTTCAGTTTCTTTCTCCCTTTCCTTGCTACCTCTCATTTCTATTCTCAAAAAGCTCAGAGCCTAGTAAAACTACAGGTATGGGATTTCCACGTCGCCTCTTTTCTGGAGGACTGCTGGCCTATCACTCAATTCAGCCAGTGACGGCACAAAATGGCACGTTACCTGAGTATTGCGATGGATCTATACAACGAGTAGCCAACAACGGCTATTTCAACGCAACCGGCACAGCTGAGTTCCAACTCGCCAGCGACAATGACCAAGATCCTCTACAGCCGTGGTATCTGACGCAGACCCTTCGTGATGTTCCGCTAAACGATAATGGAACACGGGGCACTCAAGCATTGACCATTTTCCTCAGCGCGCCAGAGTCCTTTGTCGGGAGTGAACAGGGAAACAGTACCAAGTTTTGCACATATCGCATGATTGGTCAGAATGCGACTGCAGACGATGACGGCTCTTGCGACAAGATACTGAGCGACGAGTGTCTCAAGGCTATAGAAGACATTCGTCCTATAGGGGACAATGACGATGACTGTCCACAACCAGACATTCGAGATGCATGTGGTCATGTCTTTACCCTCTCATCAGGCAAGCACCGCTCCCAGTCTATCGAATACTAGCGCCGATTTACTAACACCTAGCAGCTTCCCCTACCAACTTCTCAAGCTCGGCATGCTCCGTTACGAATTTACCTGGAACGGATATACCAGATGATTACAGGACATTCACAGCTATCGGAACAGAGACGCTCATACTTCACTCAGAGCCGGACGAAGAATCATACGAAATGTACAATTTACGCGTCCGCCAGCCGGTTCCGATCCTAGTCAAAGCCCGTTTGGGAACCTCGGGCTCGATTACCTACCAAAGACAAAAAATGCTCTGTGTTGCTCCAAGCAGAATCACGCAAGGGAGCAGGGAGCCAGAAGGTGAATTTCCGCCTTCTGATGGCGTTGGGACGAGTAGTGGGAGGTCTGTGGCGGTTGCGCTGGCGGTGTCGCTGGCTGTGGCAGGGTATATTTGGTAGCATTGTGCACGGTGAAGGACTGTGACTGAGCCTTTTTCATGTGTTGTAGATTACATAGTGCTATTCTAGCCTACTATTCTTTCTTAATTGTAGTGTTTAGAACACTGTGCCATCAACCCAACTAACAACATGTGTGTGATGGATCAGATATCGCGGTTACTTTTCAGCAAACTGCGAGGTAGCATTGTTTGGGGTGATACAAAGGCCCTGCTGCCCAAATAATACCATATCTGGAAGCCGAATATCTCAAGGCTATTTTCTGCCCCTGACCATAGGAGCTGGTAGAGCTGTAATGCCCTGTTACTTGTTGTTTCATTTACATAGTTCAAGTCGGCTTCCTTCAGGAATTTGCTGTGCCTCTTGTTTCTTTCTACCCTAAGAGCACCCGAAAACACTTCCCGCCAGAAACAACGGGCCACTCGCTTCGCTACACAGTCTCACGGATGTTACGGTCCCGGCCTACACCGGGGTCCCACCCGGCAGACGGCGACAGCGGAGCCACTCACGCGATTCGCGGGACCAAAGTTGCCGAAGCTTTTCAGGCACAACACGCGTATACGAGACGAGGAGGAAAAAGGCGAGCTAATTACAGCCTGACGGACCAAATAGGCAATTATGGATTCACCCTGGTGGATTCGCAACGTCCACGGGAAGAGTGGGAAAGGGTAGCTTTCACAGCTTAGCCGAACCGAGCTGAGTGACCGGGCTCCGGGTGGTTTGGTCGGCCTCTACTTTTGGACGCCGTCGGCCGGGTCCCTCCCAAGACGTCATTCCGGCGACCGCAACCCAAATGCGGCCGCCGCAACGCTCTATTCCCGGAAGCAGATCAATACGCCGACTCACGACGCATGGCGCGGTTAATATGGAGGTACCCGATGTCGCCGTAAAGTTAACTCTTTCCTTGTGATTATTTGCCGAAGCATCAATATATCTTTCTCATGATATGATTCCATTATCGCTGGCCATTGCACGACAGTAAAGTGACAAGACTCTCATCATGGCCGCTGCTGTATTCACTCCCATCAGATCACGCTCGATTCCGTCGCGGGCCTCGCCGGTCGTCTGCGGCATCGCGGCGTACATTTCAAAGCCTCAGTCTGGTGGCGCGCACCGCTCATTCGTCACATCTGCAGTTCTCTTCTCTGCTCCGAAGAAGCGCTCGAGCTCGAAGCTGTTTGACAGCGCCGACTCGGCGGTCGCAGACGTCAAGAGCGGCTCGACGCTGCTCAGCTCTGGTTTTGGCCTTTGTGGCGTAGCAGGTGCGTGTTGCGCCCATTCCCAAGCGTTGCATTCATCTTGAAAGCTTACATTTCTACGCCTTTAGAGACTCTCATCGAGGCTCTGCATCGCAGAGGCAAAGACTCTCTAAACTCCCTCAAGGCAGTTTCCAACAATGCCGGCATTGAAGGCCTCGGAGGCCTGTCGCTGCTCGTTGGCGCCGGTCAGGTCGACCGTCTAGTCTTGTCATATCTTGGAAACAACAAGTCTCTTGAGAAGAAATACCTCACCGGCGAGATTGCTGTCGAGCTGTGCCCGCAAGGGTCGCTAGCTGAGCGAATCCGCGCGGCCGGTGCTGGCATCCCAGCATTCTACACCCCAACCGGTGTTCGTAAGTGGTGGCTGAATCATTTCAGATAGCAGTCTGTGATACTCACCTATTTCAGGTACGCTTGTGCAAGATGGTCAGATTCCTGTACGCCTGGACTCGTCAGGCAAGGTCCTCGAGTCTGGTAAGAAGCGGGAAGTGAAGGAGTTTGACGGCAAGCAGTTTCTCATGGAGACTTCGCTCCCTGGTGACGTTGCCATTCTAAGAGCTTGGAAGGCTGACAAAGCCGGCAACTGTGTATTCCGGTGAGCAACTGAAACTATCATGCCACGGCCGGATCCTTGCCGTTGACACATTGCAGCTACACAACCAAAGCCTACGGTGTTCTCATGGCCAAGGCCGCCAAGACTACAATTGTCGAAGCCGAAAACATTGTCGAAGTCGGCGATATCCACCCGGACGCCGTTGACCTGCCTGGCATCTTCGTTGACCGAATCGTCCCCGCTACCGCCGACAAGAAGATTGAGATCCTCAAAGTCCGCGAACCTGAAAACGCAGAGGCCAAGAAAGGCGGAGCCTCAAATGAACATCAGGTCAAGCGTGACCGCATCGGAAAGCGCGCGTCGCAGGAGCTCGAAGAAGGTTACTACGTTAACCTGGGAGTTGGTACGCTTTTATACTTGATAAATAACCCCGCGAAAATTTAAGCTCACTGGTGACGATAGGTATCCCTACTTTGGCTGCCAACCACATTCCCCCAGGCAGAACTGTCTGGCTCCAATCCGAGAACGGTATGCTCGGCATGGGCCCGTATCCCACCAAAGATGAGGTTGATGCGTAAGTTTGTCTTTCTCACCACTATCCACGCATCTGCTAACTTGGTCCAGCGATGTTGTCAACGCTGGCAAGGAGACCGTCACCATGGTTCCCGGCGCCTCATGCTTTGATTCTGCAGAGTCTTTTGGCATGATTAGAGGCGGCCACGTCGATGTTTCCATTCTCGGAGTATGTATACCTCTAACCCTTTCGATAAGACACCTTAACTAACCCAGCTCACAGGCTCTTCAAGTCAGTGCTACCGGCGACTTGGCCAATTACATGATTCCCGGCAAGGTCTTCAAGGGCATGGGCGGAGCCATGGATCTGGTCGCCAATCCAGACAACACCAAGATTGTCGTTGCCACAGAGCATGTTGCCAAGGACGGCAAGCCCAAGATTGTTCAGGACTGCAGCTTGCCACTGACTGGTTCCCGCGTTGTCAGCACAATCATTACTGACCTGGTATGTCCCAACTCACTCATTCCGACTCTGACCAAATTGCTTACTCCTGTCTAGTGTGTCTTCCAGGTTGACCGCATCAACGGCGGCCTGACGCTGACGGAACTTGCTCCTGGCGTCTCGGTGGATGAGATTAAGAGCAAGACGGCCGCAGACTTTGCTATTGCAAAGGGTCTCAAGGAAATGGAGTAATTGACGAATAGAATGAGATAAAACATGCATTTATGGCGCACATATAATACAATATTTTTTAATTGGATTTGATCAATTGCTATTAGTGATGGAATAAACAACAAACTTCGCAAAATAACTCCTCTATATGTAATAACCAAGTTGCTATTCAATTTCTACAGCTTGGAATCCCTCGTAGCAAAATTGCTTCCGCCCAACGCCTCAGCAATATCATCAACCGTCTTCAAAATCCACTCGCTTCCCTCGTCGCTCGCAAGCCACTTGGCAGCAGCAAGCTCCTCCGCACCCATCCCGTCAGCCTCATACGAGCCATCCTCCAGCGCCTTTCGCAGCCCAAAAACATGCGACAGCACCTGCGGCCCAACGCCCGTCTGCGCACGCAAGCACGTAATCGCCACAACGCTCGTCATCACACGGCCGAGGCTCGCCAGCGACGACTCTGGCCGCGGCGGATCAGAAAGCAGGCCAGCATAGTGGCTGTTGAGAATATGAACCGGCAGATCCGGGTGCGCAAGAGCCAGCTTTTCGTACAGCTTATCTTCAAACGGCGCGTATACCGAGTCCCAGAGGGCACGGCCGCGGGCCGTCGTGGCCAGGAGGCCAGACTCTGTGGGTGTGCGTGTTGGCTGCGTGCTCAGCTGGCTTGTTACCGACTCGGGAAGCGATGCGTGGAAGGCGTTGAGGCTATTTATCGTGCGTGGGATGCCGTTGAAAGATATACACTTGAGACCGACTTCGCGGATGAGTTCGGCTGCCCTGACGGGCTGGGTTGACGATGATGCGACATTGTGGAGGACAGAGAGCGAGTCGGGCGAGTTGAGGGTAAAGGTAGCAGCGGCCTGTATTTCCAACACTATTAGCTACTGGGCTTTTGAAGTCTTACGCAATCTGTCAAACACAACATACCGAGATAGCCACCCACGGGCGAGGCCCGAGCTTGTGCTTTGCCGCATCCCGCGCAATGCCCTGGTAGACATCGCGAATCTTGGCGGGCGCCGCGCAAGGGCCCGGTCGCGCAAACGGCGCGTTAATCAGCGCCTTGAGGGATGGCGATAGTTTAGCCATGTCTGCTTTAGAGTCGTCTCGTCGCTTCAGGTCCGAGGCAGATGATGATGATTGACGTGGCGGCATTGCCCCCCAAGGCCTCTTCGGTTTTATTTTCCTCGTCCTTCTTCTTCGGCGCCGAAAGTACCACCGACGTCTCCAATTCCCCGATACCGATATCGATACCCCAATTCTCGTTTTTCCTTTTCTTTGCAGACGGAGCCAGATCAGTCTCCGGACGTGGCAAGGTGAATTGTCAGGATGCTATTGGAGACAATGTTGCGTCATGTCGGGTGGGAAAAAGTACGCTGGGCATTGCCGAGGGTGTGCCGCCGGCGGGCCGGTGCGGAACCAAATGGGGTAGTCGCTGGCGGTGCTCAATTTTGGCATCCGGCCCCTCTTGAGCTTGATCCTTGTCCTCAAACCCCCCGGATTCCGGAGCTCGGGAGGAATTGACCTTTGGACAAGGTTGGCCGGTAGGCACTTTTAGCGACCGGTGAATTTGGCTTACACGGTTGAATTGGGGTGCTTTGCTGTACTGTCTCTGCTTTAGCCTTCTTTCCTGTTAAACTTATGGAAGCCTGCTCTCTACCAAGAGACATTGCAACTTGGAATATAACGAGATAAATTATTCGAAAAGCAATGCCTCGAGATAAGCCGAAGGAGCCATTTTGGCTTGGGTAAGATCTTTCTGTTTGAATAACATACAGAGCTATACTGATGCAGAGACAGTGGTGCTGCTGCATCCATGGCAGTATGCTTCAGTAAGAACAGCTTTCACGACGAGGCCACATACATATCACTAACACAGCAAAAGCTCACCCATTAGACCAAACAAAATAGTATGTTGTTTATAGCAGCTCGAAAAGCTCTGGATTCGATTCTCTAACACACTCAAGCCGCATGCAAGTTCTGCGCTCCAAAAACTCTATGCTCAGCACCCTATATCGCTTCGGCGCCCGTGACGGCAAGTCCCCGATTCGCAAACACGCCCCTCCATTCTTCATTCTAACAAGTAATAGGAATTCCATCTCTATGGGCCGGACTATCAGCATCGATCCTGCGTCAGGGCACATATTCAACGGCACGTTTCGGTCTTCACAGCTATCTCTCTTCCGCTGCGGCGAAATGGACAGGGCAAGAAAAGATATCCGTATCATGGAACATTGCCTGTGCCGGCGTGACAGGTGGCATTGCTGGTCTAATTGGAAATCCGACCGAAGTGGTCCTCGTCCGCATGTGTGCTGACGGCGCAAAGGCTCCTGGGGAGCGGTTCGCATACGGCAATGCTCTGCAGGGCCTGTATCGCGTTTGTCGCGAGGAGGGCTTTACGGCATTTAGCAACGGGCTTGGACCTAATGTGGCAAGGAGTGTCTTAATGAGTAAGTCTCTTGTTTTTATGCGGAAATACTATCTGTACATATTTTGTTTGGTAGCTAACATGGATCTCAGATGTGTCCCAAATTGCAACGTGAGTTGCCACAACGGTTTCGTGTAGAAACGATAACAAAATCCTAACATATTTAGATACGCCTCCGCCAAACAATATATTCTCGCGTCTATTCGTCAAAAAGACGATGTATCAACGCACACTATGGCGTCGTTTGCGGCTGGCACCGTGGCCACAACCATATGTGCGCCAGCCGATGTATTAAAGAGCCGGATGCAGTCCAGCTCAGGAAAACAGGTACTTCTCAAATCCGCTGACGCTGCCCAGATAAATAGACTGACAGAGCACAGGGACTGTTGCAAGTCATCCGCCAAGGACTCCAAGAAGAAGGTCCACGTTTCTTGATGAAGGGCTGGATGCCAGCTTGGTTACGCTTGACGTAGGTGTAGTAGTTCCGAGCCATTCAGAGCCTAGCTAACAGATAGCAGGCCACATACCGTCCTCACTTTTGTATTTATGGAGCAGCTCAGGAAAGTGACGACTCTGTTTCAGGTGGGCGAGCAACAAGTGGCATTAAAGCTTTAGAATGCAAGCGTTTTCGGCCTATCATTGTACGCCGAATTCAGGCCAAGGTAGCCAATCAAAGTTATTCATATCCTGCCACGACAGGCCCCCAAATGAGGGCTCAAACCCGTTACCAGGTTGGTTAAGCACATCAGTAATCTGGTCGCCAGACATGGACGAGAACTGTAAAGTTTCTGGCCACAGCATAGGTTGTCCAACCATGCCTCCTGGCTGTTGCTGAGGCGCCAAAGGCGTCTGCGGTTGAGGCTGATGAGGCTGCTGCGGCTGCTGCGGCTGCTGCGGCTGTTGCGGTTGTTGTGGCTGTGGGTGGTGAGCAGCGACGGGTGTAGTCACAGGCGCCGGTGTCAGGCGAGCCGGAGTCGCCTCATTAGGATGCGTCGGGCCTGTTCTATTGCCGTTGATTGCTTTTCGCACAATCTGTCGCAAGTACTTGCCATACAGCACCGATAAACCGTTGCGGTGCTTCGTGACGGTTCCAATACGTTCCAGCACCCCAGCTGCTTCCAGAATAAGTTTCCTGACGCTGGGTGCCAACGCTGATCCGCCGGTCGCGTAAGCGCTTAGAGTCAATGCGAAGCAGGCGGCAAAGGAAATCATAATGGCAGTGTTGTTCGGCATGGATCTCAGCTGCGCCTCGCCTTGGATAGCAGCACGCATGACGTTCAGAGCTGAAGAGAGGCCAGCAGTGCGGAAGAAGCGGCGTACCTCGACAGGTGCGGTCGGATGGTTGATGACTCCGCCATAAGTCGAGAGACGTGTATGTGAGACAAGGATTTCGACATATGGGGGGAGACGGATGTCTGGTCCTGTTCCAATGGACGGATCCCATTTGGAATGCCATTGGTCAAAGAAGTGTTCTATAGAGTTTTGTATACTGGTGCATGTTAGCGTCTGGCGCCTGTCATGGCATAATAACTTGACGGGCACATACCGCTGGGCAATTAGAGATCCGTCGCTTCCTGCATTCTGTGAGCCGTCACATAGATTTCGGACCGTATAAAACAGTCCATCCTATGAGCTCGTCAGTAATTAATCCGTATAAAAAGCAAATTCGTTTATCATACCAAATCCCGTCGCATTACTGCCATTGAAACGACATGGCCGTCGTGAGGGTTTGCAAGCTTTCCTCTATGCCAGTTATCGCAATCCTTTATTAGGCGCGTGACGGGTACAATAAATGGCCGTCCTCGCGCAAGGCCCATTCTGTGACAGGTCAGTTGAGCGTCATTTTCGCCAATATCTAGAGTAACGTACCCTCGTTCTACAACATAGAGCGATATCCAGCACCGCTCCCTACTGCGGAGAAGCAACATGCCCTTTTCTGACCACGGCTCAACGTCAGGGTATCCGTCAATATCCAGCGCAGTCCTGGTATCCAGACATTCGCCCCTCGCCAAAGTCATGCCTGCTCCGCCATCAAGCATATTCCTCGGGATAAGGGTTTTGTGCAACAGCAGATCAATCGCAATCGTTGTGGCCATGGCAATATACGTGCATGTTTCGTCGTCGGTGCTTCGGTCACCAGGGAACATCCAAGGGACATTCACCATAAAGGCCAGGACAATCTCGACGGAGCGGTGGCGGCGTGCAATGACACGCTCTGCGAGGAAGCGAACGTGGTTTGAGAGACGCTTTGAAAGAGCACCATCGGTGGGTAAGAATAGAGCTGACGATGCCATGACGGACGTTGTGAGAAAGGCAGACCGGCTGCGCGTAAAGGGAAAGCTGTATACTTGGGGATCCATGCCCCATCTCGTGTGCGCCAAGTTTTTGTGAAAGCTGGTTGCAGGCAATGTTAGCAAATTTTACCAATACGTAGAAAACTGTGAGATCCATACTATGAAAATAATGACTCGGCTTCGTCTTCGGAAACAAGACCTAGCGCAATGGGATCGAGATCATCGCCGACGTCTAGGTCTGATCGGGTCAGGGAAAAGAACTCGTTTAGGTTCCTCTGTTGAGCAGGTGCAGCATCGCCGGGTGAAGCATCCTGCCTCGTCTTTTGCGGCGAATGTCGCTTGACTTCTTCAGACGACGGTCGAAAGTACGACGCCCTTGCCAGCAGCTGCAATGGATTCTCGGCATCGTCCACGGCCAGCGGATCCTGCGAGCGTTGCTGCGCAAAGTCACTCATCGAGTTATCGCCGCCCGCAGCAGCAGATTCATCGTCATCTTCGCTCATCGGCGTCTCGCCCTCGTCATAGTTTCCCGGATGCCGCGAGTCGCTCGGCGAGACGTCGTTGCTCGCCACGCCGTCCATCTCGCCCATAATGTCCCGCAGCCGCGCAAGCACCTTCTCATCCTCGGCGGAAGCCTGCGCGCCGGATCCAGACACTGCGGAGCGCGCGCGACGCACCGCTTGATGAACCTGGTACAGCGCCTTGTCGATGCCGACACGCTTGTTCTTGATGCCGCGCTGGCGGCCTGCGTGGTAGTCGGGGCGGACGCACTCGCAGTCGAGCTGGATGCAGCGGCGGCATCGGCCTTGCTGCGCAATCCAATCGCACTTTATCTTGCCCCTTCGACAGACCAGGCACGCGGCCTGCTTGAGCGTCTGCTTGTGTGACGGGCTGTCCATCTTGCCGGGGGCCAGTTACGGCGCATAGCCCCCCCGTAGGTCGTTGGTTCGTTTGCGCCGGCTACGCTCGGTATCTCGTCGTTGTCGGCACAGGTGCAGCTCCTCCCGTGTTGCGTGTCGCGCTCTGCGCTTCGACTCTTAGCGAGGGTTAGTCGGCTTGCGACGGGCTTCTGTGTCTCTGCGGCGTCGTGATGAGGAGATTTGCTGGGGTTTGTTGGTTGGTTGGCAACCGCGGCCATGCTAGCCAGCTTTTCGTTTGCGGTTGAATTTCCCATGGCAGTGACCGGATCGGCGAGCTGTAGTACGACACTTGCGGCTACTTTCCGCGCTAGGGCTGACTATAGTGGTAGATTAGCGCTCGTTCGCTGTCAGGCCGCGAAGATGATTCCATTTGGTAGAGAAAAGTAATGAAAGTAAATCGATCAACTATTTACATTGCTATATTGGCCTGTAACAGATGCATTTGACTTGATGATATTCCTACAGCCGGGGTTGTCTGCGGGCGGGTGTACTACCAGGAATCGCACGTGTAGCTATAGGGTAGGCTCTATGAACCCAACGCAACGCATTTTATGATGTACATGTGCTTTGACCGCTCAAAACTTGCTCGCTGCTGAAATGCGCAATCAAGTGGTGCCATGCTAATCAAAACAAAAAATAGCTCATCGATTTTGCTTCCGCATGGGCGCTCGGGTGACCTGATCTGTTGTTGAGTCTACAATGCAGGCCAGTCTCATTGGCTAGAAGCATCACAGATCCCCGAGGCTCATCATAGGCCAGCACTGTCCACCATTACACGGACATTTCGCGAGAACGGATGACCCTGGTTTGGACGTAAAAGAGCATCAACCAAAACAGTCATTGCACACACCCCAAAGAGCACTTTGTACCAGGGCCAACAGCGTGTGCACGAAACTCGCCGGCAGCGCCGGGCGGACATAACCTTGGTCCACGGAGCTGTCACTAGCCCGGCTACACGCCGCCCCCGCCCGTCCAACGGCCCGCCCACCGCAGTTCTCGCGGCTGCCTTCCATGCTTGTAAGTCAGCAAAGTCTACATGGCTAATTAGAGTTGACAGCCGTCTCTGTACGTTATGTACGGAGTACATGCGAGCGCATAGCTAGTGCATTTTCTACAGTATACAACTGAAGCTTGAAGCAGCTCATCTAAGCAACGCCGTGTCCCCATCGACGCTTCCGGTGCCGTCTTGTGGAGACGGCCGCGGGAGTCCCGGGGGCTGGTGGCGCGAGCTTTGTAAGTCGAGCCTCTTCGCGGGCCCAAGTTAAGCTTTTGGCTGCGTCTTGAAGGGGAATCCCGCTTTTCAAAGCATTTTTATGTTTTTGATTCAGCTTGTAGCAGATTGTACTTTAGGTGTACCAATTGGTACTGAATGGGGGTCGAGTCAAGTAGAATCTATCCTGCCTGGAATTTACTTTTTGTCGTAACGCTGGTGTAAGACCTCCGTCGCACGGGGTAGCCAGAAACCATAAACAGGACAAAAAAAAAAAAAAAAAAAAACCTTTACAAAAAGCCCTGGACCCTTGAAAAAAAATAACGCATATCAGCTGGAGCAAAAATTTCCTTCACTAAAATTAATGTTTGATAATGATATGTAGCTGGGCCTGTAGTCGGTGAGCTTCCATATGCCGACGAATCCACCGTAGCAGTCAATGTTGATGCTGTACACAGACACAAATCGTATCATTCATAGATCAAAAAACAGCGACGGGGATATTTGACCGGTAGTTTCCGCCTTTGCTTTGAAGCTAAGTTGCGGTAGTTGGAGATGAAAAGACTACGGCGAATACCGTGCGCAGCTGCCAAGATGTCACGATACCGGGAAATACAGTCGCCGCAAGGAATATCCATGCATAAACAGAGTAATAGAGACAGCCAAGAGCCAAACTTTATGCTGGCGATTATGGAATTTATTACCACATACATATTCAAGCTTCGTTATCAGCAAGTTTCAGCCAAAACCCTCGGGTCCCAAAACGTCTTTACACCCCGCCCCGCATGTCAACGGCAATTACATGCGTTTGGTGGCGTGCCTGTCCATATAGGCAATGCTCTGTTATCATATCAATGCAATCTTTCACAAACATTCCAGGATATGTCACTGGTGCAGCCGCCACCGTCTGGAATTGAGCCTGGTGGCGGCTTCCAAACATATTACCTTTGCCTATTCAGCCACGTTTGAACCGGCTCTTCTGGAAGACCGACGATCTGCAAACCGCTCCGCGCCAAGGGGGGGTGTAGAACGCTGAAAGGACAAAACCTTAAAAATTGTCTCCAACAGGCTGTGACACGGACGCGTGTGTGGGGAGTCAGACCATTTTGTACGAGTTACGAGTACCAGTCCCTTATTATCTTGCAAGAAGAATCCAGACTTGATGATTTTCATGCCCAAGTCATGTACGTATCCGGTGCTGCGTATACGCAGGGTCCCGAACTGCACGAAATACTTTAACTTGTGAAACAAGCCTTGTCATCTTTCTGCGCAGCCCCGGGGGCCGGGGACTAAGGCGGCCCGGTAGGAGGACGGGTTCTTTACTTCTAGACCACACCTGGGACGCAGGCGTAATCGACCACAGCGCACGGCATGACTGTAAGCAGCGACGGCTTTCCCGTCAAAATCACCTTATTTCTTTTTGATCCGCTTCCCGCTTCGAGCGGGCCGCGGGAATTAAACTCGCTAGCCTTTCCCAACGGCAATTGCTATGATAGTGGCACTTTTTACTGCCATTGGGCAATTAGCAACACCCCCCTTCAAGAGCCGGGCACCAAGGTTTGGGAGGCAAATTACAACGCAGCTAGAGGCTGCTAGTGGCATTTCTGGTGTGTGAGTGACCAGCGGGTGGTAGTTGGGCGTGGATGGTCTAGAACCACTGTAGCTGCTCCGTGATCGCTCTGCCCGCCTAGGCGCAGTGGCGAAAAGTGGCGAGCCTACCTGCAAGCACTAACGGGATTTTGCTGGGCTTGAAGTTTTTGATTGTACAGGAGTTGCCAGTAACGCCTGAAGGAGCTGTTTTGTGCCACGCCAATTATTGTGGATGGGAGAACGAGTTCTAGATGCCAGCGTGTGAGCCAACGGCCAAGGCCACCCATCGGTTCTGGAATAACCGTCCAGGTTATCAATGTACACACTCGTAGCTGTGAAAACATCCACATCAGCATGTCGCTGATGGATTTAATCAGGGGATTGTAATATCCGGTTCGCTGGCCAAAGGGAGCTTGGTGTAGTATTTTATTGCTCATTAATTACCTGCACAGTCCTGCAGCAAATGTGACGAGTGACTTGCAGCGTCCATCGAGCGTTTCGGTGCTGCATCTGCCATGTGCAAGCGAAAATCTCGATGCGCAGGAGGACGGGGGGGCCGAAAAGCGACACAAGCCATGCCACAGCCAGCGTATTACGAATATTGCACCTGGGAGGAGAGCAGAGGGAGGGGCGGGACGAGCAGCGTTCGCAAGCCAGTCAAGACAGCCATGCACATAGTGTTTGTGATAGCCCGACCTGCGAGGGCGGGATCGGTATCCGTGTTGCCGTCTGGTTGTGCGATAGGAGGAGCCGAGTTAGGAGCAAGAACCCATATCAGACTTTGAGACTAGACGAGGCACACGGCTCTCTAGTGCACACGCATTGGCTGGGTGTGTATGCATCGCCGTTTTGTTACCCGTCCTAGCCTAGATCATAGACTAATAGAGGTACAAAGGATCAGTGTACAGATAGATGCATACCCCATGAGAATGACAGATATCCTCAAGGTAAGGAATACAAGCAATGTGATAACTCCTTATTGCTGTACGCGTAGAGCGTCTTGCTTCGAATTTCGGCATCTGCTGCACAGCATGGACTGCTGTGACTCTGCTACGAATCGGACGGGATCATCGCCCGAAGTACGTGTAATCGCCCAGGACCAGATGAGACCCACCGAGTGCCTCATTGAAAGTCCTGCATTGTTGTGTTCTGCTGGCAACATGTTGTACGAGTAGAGCACGTCCAGTCCTTCCAGGATGAAACGGATGCCACGCGTCTCTCTCCGTTGCAGACGAGACTGCCGTTACTCAGGGTGCCAAACCAGCTATACTATGACTTTTCGAGTAGACGTCTGCCCCGCCTGGCATAGCATATTGCCTTGGTTCAATAAGTGCAATGCCAAGGTCCTGTCATTATGGAGGCGTCATTGATATATTTGTAACCTCGCCAACCAAGAAATTCATCATTAACGCTCCCTCAATTGAGTAATCATGCCGATTTGCACCCTTGCTGTTTATGTAGTTATTATCTGAATTTTTGCACGATGCAGCAGGGGCCATTTTGGGGCTACTCTGGAGGGTGTTTTGATCGGACACGGGCATGGTAAGGCGACGATCCCATGTGGAGAAGGCCGCATATCATCAGGTCCCCCAGCTGCGCAGGCATCTTAAAAAGGGAGGGTACGAAGCATTGTGTGAAACTTTTGGTAACAATCTGAACCAGAAGCAGCTGAACTGTGGAGTATCTTGGCAGCAGTGAAAGCTCGTAGGGCTTTTTCATTTATGCAATTGTCTTTTGGTGTTACGGGTAGACGCCGTGTTGAGACTTGTGGCTTGTTGGGCCGAGGATGTGCAAGTTGCCAGTTTTTTTTTATTGTGTGGTGGACTAGTCATGTACTTTGTAGAGGAGGCTTGGTATATGGTATAGTAGCAGTAGCGAGCGTCGTTTGTTGTGCAAGCACTCGTAGAATAGCATTGGTGTTTGTATTGACTGGCTGCAGAGTGTAGGAAGCGCAAAACAGGGGTCAGGTGGCATCACGTGAGGTGCCTGGGAGGCAAATTACGGTTGCTCAAGACGAAACAAACCCCTGACAAGACGATGGGATAGAAGAAAAAGAGTGGAGAGGGATGGAGATGGTAACATTATTGGAGGATGCCATTTCGGGACATGTCGTTTGTTTCATTCTTATTCCGGGTGTACGAGTATGCTTCATCGTACGGGCTTATACGAGTAGGAAGTAAGAGACGGGGTCTATATTTACAGACCAATTGGGGCTGGCACGTTTAATACGGAGCACGGCGAGGAGAGGCGTGATATTAACGGGGGAGCCGGGTATGCACATTTGTGCGCGAAACAGACTCGTCAACTTTTGCATAAACAGCAGAGACAAAAGAGTGAGAGTGAGCTAATTAACTCGAAAATTCCGTTTCAAACTGAGCAATCTCCCGCAAGGGCTGTGGGCGCCCATTCCACCAAGACCGGCATTTGGTTGTATTGCCGGCCAGAGTGCTGAGCGTGCACACCGCACCGTAACAAATGGAATTGCATCGGTTGTAATAATAATTACTCCGTAGAGCAAATATGTAAGTGGTGACTGGTGCCCCATTGCCAGGCCCCTCTCATAAAATCCAACGTAGTGGGAACGCCCCCCCAGTGGACTACGAGCACCAAAACACAGCAAGGACGCAGAAAAATGGTGTGACAATTGTGGGCAGACTTTTTACCTGGGAGCTGGGCAAGCAAGGCAGGGCAAAGAGGGGACGACGGGGTTTCGCGTGGAGATCGGGCGTTTGTATGGGCCATCTCAAGGAGTCGCCGATGGCGCTAAGACCAAATTGGTCGACAGGCGAGCTTTCCGTTTTTTACCTTTTGGTAGGTAGGCAGGGGTGGGGGGTTATGGACATGTTGATGTAGGTATCCTTTTGGTAGGCTTGCTGCGAGGATGTACAAAGGAGCAGCTCACAGAATAAGCTCCAGAAGCACCAGGACTCGCCAAAGATTTTAGGTGCCGTCCTTTTCCTGTCTGTCAGTCTCTGCTTTAACTTGTACGGTTTCCCGTTTATTACTGAATTCGTCCGTTTGGAGATGCGACGTCCTGATTGGCTTGCGCTTGTGTCGTGGATGCCGTTTGCTTGGACAGTCCAGACCAGACAAAGACCATGCATCTAACGGGGTGACGCCTCCACGCAGGTACCTGGTTAGGTAGGGCCCTTGGAAGTCATTCCTCGGCACGACGACTACAAGCATGGTCTCTCAAATGCGCATTGATGGCAAGCTTGGGGTGCACGTTGTTTGCTATGTTGTGCTCTCAATGGACTTTGGTGTATATCAAGCCGTCATTGATACCTGCAAGTCCACTGTATTCGTAGCTGCCTGCCTACTCGGCGATTGCCGTGCGAGGCCAGTTCCAACGGTTAGACCGTCATGCAGCCCTACTGTTCCGCAGCTAAACAGCATCAAGAAACGCGTAACTTTCCTCTCTCTTCTGATGAGGCAATACGTATCAAACCAACGCACGGCGTACCTGTCACGTAGCACATGCCTTTTTTTTATTGATTGTGAAACAGAAACAGGCCACTCTTCTACAGTATTCCTTTCGCACTACTGCTACCGTAGCATGCATCAGCATTGGCTTGGCATACTACTGCCGTAGTACGTCTGTATACGGACTGTGACTGTTTACAGCAATAGCCTTGCAATGCACGGCAGAGACCACTACCGGCCATGAAACAGCGGCATTCGGGTGCCGATTACCGCGCCCGGCTTCTCTACTAATAACTCCATGCCCGTGGCTTTGCTGCCACCCCCGCCCAAACAGGCTCCTGTCAGTCCAGACCTTCAGCCGCGTTGGGGCGTCGTCCCAGTCCCTGGTATTGAACCGACCGACAATCAAAGTGAGTCAGCAGAGCGAACCAGAGAGAGTTTGGGAAAAATGGATGCCCGATTTGTGCCAGTTCTGGATGGGTAGAAAAACGGGACTTGATCGTCTCTCGTTCAACCGTCCTGCCTCGAACGTCGTCGCCAAGAACGGGCGACTTGCAGCCTCGGAGATGCACGACAGTACAGACTGCGCCAGCGTCGTTGCGTGGCTACCCAGCCTTAGGGGAGGGGGTTTCATAACCGACTTACACGGCAGGAGAACTCGTCCGTTGTACGAAGTACGAGTAGGACTAACAAGCAGAGCCCACCCCCGTGTGAATAGCGAGACATGAGTTCCATTCTAGGCAATGCAAAGTCGCGGAAGAACAGTGAGACACAGTCGCGGCCACGCCCGTCTGCCATGGACAAGTCGTAAGTTACAGCACCTCTTTGTGCTGCAGAAGTAGCAGGGTTTGTACACATCTACACTGTCGCAGGTCCCAGCGGGGAGCAACGTTGCTCTATTTTCCTGTACAGACATTCCAGCTGCTGACAACCGTACTCTCGGCCAGTGTTTCACCAAAACACAGCAGTTGACTTCGTATCAAACCAGAAAAGCTGTCATCTAGGACTCATTCTTTCGAAACCAGTTCACCAGGCCATCATCTCCTTGGCAGATTTGACTTTATTTCTCGGAACGGCTGGAAGGCGTAGAGGGTCTTTGTCAGTGGGCGGCGCAGGGCCAGGCAGGCACAGCCATGATAATATATTTGGTCTGAGCCTCGTTTTTCGTCGCAATCACGCATCTCCGGCAGCCTCCGGGGGGGCCGATGCTTCCGTAGAGCCGGCCCATTGAGCCCCAGAATGTGCACTTATTACCGAAATTGGGTAGAAACTCGTGCGAGACCACGGCGTCAATTCTCACAGTATGTTCATTACACGAGTACACATTCGTCGACGACAGTTGTCATTGTCAGGTCCCGTGTATGATCCTCCCCAGGGCTTCCGGGGGTGGGTACTACGATGGTTCCGAAATCCGCAGCACAAGCAAGGCTGCTGGAGGATAAACAGTAAGTAGTGTACTCGTATGGAGGGACACCCGTAGCAAATGGTAGACGGAGGAAGATTGTTTCCAAAAAGGGCAACACGGCTGAATTAGCTGCTCTAGATTGAAAAAAAAAAGGCTAAAAATATGGGAAAAAGGTACATGGACGTTTTTGCTTTTTGCTTTTTTAAATCGAAAATGCCTCGTTGTGAGTATACTTTGTAGCGCGAGCTTTACGTATCCGTTTGCGGTGGTCTCGAAGCTTCAAAACAGGTACAACAGATGCAGAGTTTCAGGGATAGAGCGTCTGGGGTTTGCGCTTCGACTAGCTAGCCAGAGTTAAAATACTTCCTTTTTTATTTTTATTTTTTATTAATATCTTTTCTTAAATTTTCTCCATTTTAGCAAGAAAGTCCAGTCCCGTTAGAGCGCCCTCATCGCTGGTGTTGTGCTCATTTTACACTACATTAGCTTCCTTGGTAGCGTTGCAATGCTAGCTGCTGCAGACAAAAAAGAAAAACAAGCAGGGCTCTGTTCTCAGCGCTAGTCGCACTGGCGCCATTCCGCTAGCGTTAGATTCACAAATATATTTTTTTGCCTTCTCCTATTTCTCCGGTCCAGCGGCAGGTTGATGGCTGTAGGACTCCCTGTAAACAAACTTGGCGCAGAGAATGGCCAGACTGGGCAACCCGGCTGCGAAAAAGGCTGCGCCGCCAGCAACCCTCTGAAAGAATCAAACATGGAGCAGAGAACCAACCCCCCACTAACGCTGCACATCCATTTCTGCCCAGAGGTTCGCTTCGAAATGGCCCAAAACTCTAAATCACCTCTCCCAGCTCGCGGAGAAGGCTGTCAGCTACCCGGGTCGCCCGCCAACCGAAAGCAAAAGGAATTGGAGCTGTGCCAGAGTCCACTTGGTGCTGAACTTCGTAGTCTCATTGTGGGTGTGGCACGGCTCGACTCGGATAGTTGCATACGTGGCTCATGCTCCAAAAGTTTGTGCCTGCAGTAGGCAGATGGTATCCCCCCGTTTGCTGCAACTATCACCTGTGCCTGCATAAACCAAGGGGTACAGTGGCTGCAGTGGAAACGGCTTGGCAGCAACACTGGAACTCAAAGTTGGAAGTCGGTGCTGCGGAGTGACTCCGGTCGCCGTGGCTGGTAAGTCCGGCAGGCGGGCTTTGCGAGCCTGGGCCATGCTGGGGACGGACCGCGCGTCCGGCTCCTGGGCTGGGCAAGGCCATTTTGGGGGGGGACACGCAACCTACTGTACAAGCCGCCTGTGGACCACTGTACAGAGGTATCTGCGCACAGTAAAGCGCTGGAACCACCGGCAAAGGCCGCGCTTGGAGCCCCGAAAACAGGTTTGGTAGCGGTCTCGAGTCCAGTATTCATACAGGCGTTTAGTGGTGAGACCGTGTCTTCATCGCCGATTACGCTGACAGTCATCGGAATGGATCCATGCGACGTTGTTTTCCTCCCTTGGCCTCTCCTCGCCCTAGCTGTCGTCCTCGATTCCCATCCATAGGCGCATACGAGTAACTCGTTTGTACGGATTTACCATTACATACGAAGTAGTACACAGTAGGCCTGCGTTTCAACATAACAAACGTGTTTGTCGACGACCAAAACGCTGGCTCGAGTCGGCCCGCCCACTTTGCTGTTTTTATGCACTCGTACTCCTTTCATATTCTGGCACAACAGCCAAGGCAGTGCCAGGCCCCAAGATTACAGGGCCGGCCGCACTCCCAAGGTCCCGAAAGGTACTCGTAGTTCTCGTAGGCACTGAGGAGCCCTGAGCCCAAACCCGAGCCCGAGCCTTTTTGGCTGCGCCCAAATCCACTGGCCTCTGCCCACTGCCCACTGGCCTGTCCACTGGCCATGCCCACCATCCATCATGATCCATCATCCATTCCAACTCACACTCCCCCCCAAGCAACCCACCACACGCCCTACTCTCCGTCCACCCCCTTCTTTTTCCTTGGTGGGCGTGCGGCTTGGGCTTGTGCTGGTGCTTGTGCTTTTGCTTGGGGCTTCTGCTCCTTCTCCTCCTCGTCCTCCCTTGCTCTGGGCTCTTTCGCCCAGTCATCCACTGTACCAGGCAACTTCAAAAAAGCTCCTCCCCCCCGTCCATTCCGCAGCCTTGCAGACCATCCTCTGACACACAGTCTCTCCCTGTCAACAAGTCAACACAGCGCGGGATAATACTCGGTACGCCCAAAAACACGCAATCGACTACGAAGTTCGCATTCGCTTCGCTCGCAAAGAAGACGAGGCTACATCTCATAGCCTTCTCATCCCCCATCCCCCATACCGCATACCGCACACCCCCCTGTCCCCCTTGCTGCCTGCTTTCTTGCGTGCGCCCCGTCCTCGACCCTTGCTATATATCTCTTACACGCCCTGGTCTGGACGTGTTTCTGCACCTCAACTCTCCTCTTCTTCCACCAGTTTCGTTTCGGCTGGTCTTGGACACCCTTCGAGTCAGACCGTGGCCGACTCGGAAACGTCTTTTCTATTTTTTTCACGCGCCGCCTTGAGATTGTCAACAGGTCTCATCTGGAATCATCACCAGAGGGCTCGTGCCGCGGCTAGTCGAACTCGCACCACCACCGCCTTCCCACAGCGGCGTCTCTCAATATATTGCAGGATCGAAAAGACAGGGAGCCAAGCACCCCCGGTCGTCCCGTCTCGCCGAGTTTCGTGATTCGAAGCCACTTTCACACTTTGGCCGCATCTACCGACTACACGGGCCTCATCCGCTGCCCACGAGTAGAAAGTACACAAGCTCGTACAAAAGAAGCACACATGTCCGACTTCGCCCATCCACGACTTTCCCTCATCATGCCTTCGGGAGACAGCACATCCTACGGATCCGCTTCTTCAACAACATCAGACTCCGACTCGTCATCCGCCGCTTCCGCAACGGGCTTCACCATGGACAGCTCGGCGCCCCCCAGTGCCTCGGTGCAGGTCCTGCGCTGCATGCGATGCGCTCGCGCCGTCGAAACAACAACCACCGACGACCTCAGCTCGGCCGGCATGGTGCGCATCTCTCACAACCTCTACTACTGTGAGCGGTGCGCCAAGATTGTGGGCTACAAATAAATGTACATTGCACACTACCTTTGCCATCACTGCGGGTAGCTCTCAGCAACCTGGACAACGACAAACCTCTATAGACTGGAACATTTGATGATATCCAACGACGACCAAACGCTTTTGCATACTCGGCACAAGATACCCACCCCCTTTCCCCCCCCCACGATTTGCGCTGCTGCGCCAGCCGCATCCGTGTCGCCACAGATTGCATCGCCATGTGTGCAGCGCCAAACGCGACGTCCGTCCTGGCGACGAGCGACAGGCCCGGCTTGGAACCTGGTTATGGTCGCCAACGCATACGCGCGCCACTCGAACAATTTATTAGCCGCGCGCTCGTCGGAACAGTTGTGTCACCGTAACACTACAAGCGTCTCTTGCAAATGTGTAATACGGCGCAAAACTGTGACGAACGTGGCTTTGCATATACAGGACTTTCAAAGTGCGAACCGCTACCTATACTTTCTTTTCCCTTTTTTGGGCGACGGCTAGACCGACGCGCAGCTCGGCAGAATTTCCGATTGACTACTGTTGCGCGACGTTACACAGCATTGTCTCGCCTCGTTGCAACGTCGACATGTGACATGGAATGAAGGGGTTGCACGGTGCGATTCTGTCAGTTTTATTTTGTTTGGCGTGTCGCATCTCAGCTACGCAGTCAGGTGGTCAGCGACTGCCGATGCAGGCATTCTGCGCGACGAACCAATGAGCAGCCGCAGATGCGAGTTTGGCGCACGCGCGAAGCCGAGCCAATAAGGGCACGACACGGCGACGACAGTGCAAGGTGACGCACTCGAAGCACTTGAGCGATTTGCCTTGATTTTCTCGATTGGCGCGGGACGTCACATGGTAAATGAGCGTTTTTTTTCTTGTTTTCTTCTTCTTTTTCTTTTGCATGGTTTATTTTAGCTTAGCGATAGACGGAAAGATACCACGGGTACAAGGCCCTGCATGACACTCGCTTTTAGCATGTCTGTATATGACAATCAATACGACAATATCAAGACTACTCTACCGATACTTTTGACTGATTACTGCTATGACCATGTGACTTGAGACTAGATGCGTTGGAGAATACGTACGTACGTTTGTGATGAGTGGCTATGATGGGGCGGCGCGGGTGTGCAATGGCATGGTACCTTGGCAGCTGTGCCATTTTCGGCCAATTGGTGTAGGCGCCTTTGTAATGATGCTATGAATAGCCAACTCGTATGGACTTTTCCGTGAGTACCGAAACGTGGCTTGGTCTGGCAGCGGGTATCGCCTTTTTTTTTTTCTTTTTTTTCTTTTTTTTTTTTTCTCTTGGGTTAAAATTGCGGCAAAGCGGGACCCCGTGACTGGTCTAGGCCTTTTTGAGGCCTCGAATGCGCAAGAGGAGATGACTCTTCAGTTTTTTTTTTCTTGGTCCTGGCTGCCCAGTCTACTTTGTCCTCTTTTCTTGGCGGGCTTGTTAATTTCGTACCTCGGTTTCGCTTTTGTTTTGGGATCTTGCTGTCTGTGAGGCTATTATGAGCTGTTGGCATGTCATTATGATACGTGGTGATGCTAGTACGACCTAAGTGTTGCTGCTGTTGGATGTGTACGTAGTAATAGGTTTTAATACCTTTTATCCTTCCAGACTGATGTGAATTGATTATTTGACGAATAATAAAGAGCAATTGAAACGACGAGTGCTCTTGTCCCGTTTACCGGGTTTTGATTATTTGTTTAACACGGCGTAGGAGTTTCTTCACATGAAAACTGGGACGCATAAAGACGGCTGATGAGCAACGTGTTGTTTCTCTTCGTTTTCTTTTTTATTCTTTCTTGAATGCATAATTCTGTCATGGGGTATACTACGTTTCTACTATACCTTTCCTTTCTAGACCTGACTATACACACTTAAGAGTGTTTTATTCTCACCCTTGTAAATGCCACACCGCAGAACCCTTTTTTTGCTTGAATTAGGTACTGAGATTTATGCCGCGGCAGGCAAAGGCCAAGCCAAGCCAAGGTTCCCACGCTTGTGACAATGGGCCCCTATCTGGAGAAGAAGACTTTCTAGAAACGACTGATGATGGGGCACTTGAACCCGCAGAGTCGGGACGAGGGGGCGGGCGGGCGGGCCACTTGAAAGAGCTCTGAAACAGCCGCACCATGTGTTGCTGTTACTGTACATAGTAGAGTTGCTCTTTGTCTTTGTTGTAAAGACAAGAATCAATGGGGAAATTCTACACTTTCATTAGCACTATTTTCAGGAAGCCAACATTGTACAGGTTTTTTTTTTTTTTTTTTTATTTAGCAATAATTGTATATATATTTTTTTATGTTTTTCCATAATGCCGACGATCCTCAAACGGCGTCCCGTCTCGCCGGATCGACAGCAAGAGAACCAAAAAGAGGGGCCGGATACGAGTTTTGGAGTACGTGTGCATATATGATGAAATTGAGGGGAGTAATAGAATAAGCTGGTATCGAATAGTTGATGCAAAGTAAGCCCAAACGATTGAGCTAGTGGATCATGTCCCTTATTCTGACACCTAATTGAAGAAAACCCTACTGTAGCAAGGATATGTTGCTAATTTGATAGTAGTACCTGGTAACCAACCCCCTCCAGCAAGGGAAAATCGGCCGATGAGAACAACACAACATGGCCGCGTTTTTTTTTTTCTTCTATTTTTGGCGCATCAGAGTACACTAACTCTACAGTAAGGCCAGCTCTGTTCTTATTTAGTAATCGGCCGTTTTGGCCCTGCAAGGTGCACGAGACGGCTTTACTCCGTACGAGGACCGGGCACTAATAAACTGGCAGGGTTCCGGGCTGAACTAGGCAATGAGGATGAAGGATTATGGTGTAGCTGATTACGATGATGCTTTTGCTTTAATCCGTGTGTGCGTGTGTGCTTACGTAGTTGTACTGCGGCTGATGATTTAACAAGGACTTGTAGCCTTGTTCATGCGCCTGTTTCCTTATTGGGGCCGCGCGGCGCTGCAGGAATGTCTCTATGCATATGCATGTAAGAGGGCGTGCCTTTTCCCCCCATGTCATTGTGCATTTTGAGCTATTTCTAGAAAAGAGTTGCGAGCGAGAGTGTAAGCATAGTAAGAAGTAAGCCTTGTTGCCAGCCTTGCATGAAACGGAGGGGAGTCTTACGGCCGATGCGCTCCATGCAGTTTTACGTACGGAACCAAGCATAATTGTACACGCCCCTCATACTCGTAGACCGCTGACGAGTATTAGTCGTAGTTGTGTATGTAGCACTTGGTTGCTCATATCATCATCATCGCCGTCGTCGTCTACCTGTGCAGATTCTCCAGCTTTTCAACGGTTAGAACAATACCGCTGACACTTTACTCCATACTCAACTCGTACTGCTTCCGTCCCAAATATCCACGCCCCCCCCCCCCCTTCTCCGAATTTATCCACCACTATTTTTTTCCGTGCAAGTCCCGCTCGAGCGCGCCCCGTTCCCAGCCTCGCCCAGCACCAAGCGGCTCTTGGCGCTTTCTTTACTCTGTGCCGGTGAGCCGGTTGCCAAGCAAAGTATTTGCTTTTCAATAAACTCCTGCTACAGTACGAATAGCCTGGTTTCGGTTTCGGCGGTTGCCAGCTCCGAGGACAGAGTTTTGGTTATTTGCCCCCTTTAACTGCATATGCTCTGTACATCATGCCGTTATAATGGTTTATTAACCCGAGAAAGGCAAATGTTGCGCCCGGCCCGAACTGGAATGGAATCATTTCGAGAAGGTTTTATCAAAGCCTTAAAGAATCGAGATTATAACCACTTCTTTAAAAAAATTAAATTGTATGGTGGAAGACGTCTTGGCAGGTTACGGATGTAATCCACAATACAGACATCGCGATGCACCTTGGGAAGTAACCCGCCAAGCCCCTCCCGTCAGTCTGGTGAATGGTACAGTGACGGTACATGCCATGGACATTTCATTGGATGTAACCTTGTTGTCTCCCTTTTTGTAAAAAAAATCAAATTGTGCCCGTCAAAGCCAAGATGCGCCAAGACAATAAAATGAAATACACTATAGCAAAAGACGACCATAAAAAAAAAAAAGGGCAAAGCCTAACAATGAATCCTGGTAAAGATACCAGACAAGGGTGATTTCGTATTCCAAAAAAACGGCAAAGACACCACATTGGGCTTCTAGTTTCTATTTTCAGCCCAGTCTGGCGTCATTATGCATTCAAAGCTCGTGGCTTTCTCGACGGAGCAACTCCACTTTCGGTTCGTTTTTTTTTTCCTTACCTTCCGGGACACTCCCGCTGTCGTCCCAGGTGCATGTACGAGTCTGTGCCTGGTTTCCGCTGCGGAGATATAACGGAGCGGAATCAAACGTGTCCCCGGGTGGGCAAAAACGCGGTTCAAGGTGTCGCGAATAGGCAAGAGTGCTCGTATTGCTTGTTGTATACTGTATACTTGACTAAAGCGCATGGGTAGGTGTTGTGTGGGTGTCAAGCCATTATCGAATATACTGCTTGCTCAAACCTTGGTGGCTGTGTCATTCATAGATCAACTGACCTGCAGTGATTATCCAGAACCGTCATCATGATAATAAGCGTGGCTATCCAGATATTGTCAGTCGCAAGAATACTTGTACCACCGTGCATGTGGCCCGCACTGCATACACAGCTTTGTACACCAAGAAAGCTGCTCATTGCATTCACATGTCTATACACGACTACCAAGAAGTGCGTCTGAATTCAGAAGAATAGTTGGTACTCGTTTCCACTGCATTGCCAAATCCATCTTTGACATCGCACAATCTGCTGGACCAAAACCACTCCTCTCCACCCCCGAACCACAAATAGCAGACTTTCACCAAAACAAAAAAGCCACGCTCCAAGAAAACTCCACAGGAATTCATTCATTCGGCTCTACCGCTGCCCTACAGTAGTCTTTTCTGCAATGATACGAGTAAAAGATTGACACCAACTGATGTTGTTAATGAGACGCCCCTCTTCAATTCATCTGAGGAAAACCTCCGGCCAACATGGCTTAACGGAACATCGGGCATCATCGAATCCTTGACGCCGCAACAACGTGGCGTATATCCGACTTTATAAACCAGGGCACGACTTTTTCAAGGTCGTCTTTTTACAATTTTTACGTCGGCCCCTTCTGCACCTTTGTCATTGACATTGTGTACCCTTAGACCAGCTTCGAGTATCGGCCAACTCTCCAAGACAAGGAGGAGCATACTCCTGACATCGACCACTACGTCTGTGTGCTCGTAATGAAGAGCTTTCAAACTTGTTTATATCCAATTCCATGAAATTCACAGACACCCAGAATTACGTCAAAATATTTCTGATAATTGCAAGCTCGTAATGCATATATATTCCCACAATGTAGACCATCCTCCAAGCCCAACAAAGACAAAACTCCAGACACCAGAACAAATGCCACACCCCAATTGCATTACTGTGACGCCATGGTAGTATCTGATTCCTTGCCGAGGTTCTTGAGCAGGTAGCTTCGCTTGAAATACTCGTTGGGGTGCACAATCGTCTCAAGCTGGTTTGCCGTCATGATGCTCTCATCCTTGGCCTTTTTAATCTCGGTCTTGTGAAGGTGTTCGAATACACTGCCTCTGGGTTAGCCTGCCTTACTCTGCCTGTCGTTCCATTTTTATCAAGCTTACCGGTTGCATGCCATATGATACTTTTGGTTATCCTTGTCTTCTTTGATACCCTGTAGCACTGACCGATCGCTAACACCCATCGCCTGTACCAACGCCGTGAGATTTTCCATATTAAAGTGTCGGTACGGGCAACCGTGCGCTTCGCCTGGCCCAGGCGGGTGCTCAGTGAGAATCTTTTGGCAGCTAAATGAGCTGTACCCGCCGCCGCGCCTGTTTGAATCACCGCCAACGTCGCCGTACGCGTGGCGCACATTGTATCGGTACTCCTTGTTGAACTGGTCGTCGGTAATCTTGTTGAAGCTGCCTCGCCAAAACATGAGCGCCTCCTCGAGACTCAAGCCGATGCCCTTGAGGAAGAGCGAGTATTGGAGACGGCCGTAGTGCTTCAAGTGCGAGTCGCGACGCAGTGAGCGGTGCAGGTGCGACATGCATGCCGGGAAGTGCTGCGAGAGATTGTCAATGTTGGCGGCAGAAATGACTGCGCCGGAGATTTCAGACGAGTTGGACATGTAAGACGAGTCGGGTGTGATGAAATTCTTGGAAAGGTGGTTGAGAATAGGAGTGAGACGGTCGTCTTCGTCTAGTCGAGGGAGAGCACGGGCAGTAAGCTGCACATGTTAGTCATGAAGTCGAGTTAATGGCGTGTGGTCAGGTTCATACCTCGAGCTGCTTCTCTAGACGCGACGAGAACTCTGCAACAACCATGCTAGATTGCTCTCGACCAGGTACAAATGCTTTGCCGGCCTTGAGGAAGACGCGCCGGCCTTCGACGAGATCAGGAACACGGTCCCAGTCTACCTTGAACCAGTTTTCGTCCTCGGAACTAGCCTTCTTTCCGCTAGCCATGGCCGCAAGATCGGCAGCATACATGCGCTTCTCGTCTTCTGTAACGGGCTCCCACCAATCCAGGTCCAGACCAGAAATAAATTCGGTGCGTTCAGAGAGGTCGTCGCTGTTGAAGCGCATGCGGAAGAGCATGGTCTCGACTCGCGTGAATCGACGTCGCAGGTCCTCGGTGGACGAAAATGCCAGGCGCAGGATAAAGTGGCTATAGTGATCCTTTTGGCGCTGAGCAAACAGCCTCGTGGATGCGGAGCTGGTAGAGTCGAGAGGCAGATATTTGTCGAGAATAGGCTTCATGTATGTGGCCGTCTCAGCGGGCGTCTTGTTTCGAAAGGAGCAGGCTTCCAACTCGGCGAGGACTATGAGAAGTTAGAAACACAGGTCCATTATGAGTTGGTCGGGGATTAGAAAAACTCACCTCTGAGTCTGTCAATGGCCCATTGCTCAAACTGCTCGAGCGTTATGTCTGCAGTCGGCGGCTCCGAGTAAAAGTTGAGGCGCGCCTTGTACTCGGCATCGCGGTATTGAGGCGTCGCAAACTGTTTCTTGCGATGGTCGACGGCATTGCGCCGTTTTGGGTCGATTCGATTATAGTCTTGCCGCAACATTTTGGCCAATTTGGGGGTGATTGTTGCCCGATGAACGGTCTGGCGACGGGTGTGACAGAGGACGAGGCAGTCGTGTGAATGGGAGACGCGACAGGACGCGTTGATGGATTAGACGTGGGGTGCGGGCCAGTTTGCGGACCACCAATCAGCGTCGTGGCATATCCACCTGGTTGAGGATTGTCTTTGAAGCACAGTTAAAACTCAGGTTTCAGAAAATGTTTTTTTTTTTTGCTGTAAATTTCCGTATAAGAAAGTAATACAAACAGTTTGTTCAAATACTTGAAATCTACTACAAGAGTCTTTAAAAAATAATAATAAAATTACTTGGACGACAATTTGGCGTGCTCCCTTTACAACGTGGTACGTCGTCTCTTGGGCTAAAACGAAAAGACGAATCAAGGCCAAGCAGGCTCTTCAAAAAGATGCCCCTAGATTGCTGACAAAATATCTTCATTTTTCTCCGGAAGCTGTAAATCAAATCCAAAGAAAAGAACAGGATCGGCAACGCAAAAACACCAACCTTCTTTAGCGGGTAGTGTCCCGCGTAATTCGATACTAAGGATTGAATTGCATGCATAACAATAGCGATAAGCGCGTAATTACTCGTATGTCCAGTCCCATAACCAATGAAAGCCGCGCCTAGAGCTCACCTCACTTGCGACGACCGCATCGACTCACTCCATCACGGTGCAAGAAGCTGATCTCGGGTTGGTCGACAGAAGCTGCTATTCTTAGCCACATTGTCGTGATTGGCCCATGCAGCGACGGCACTGCGATGCACTCTGCCGTGAGCGCACGAGGGTAAAAGATTGAGCACGAGAGATAATATTTCTTTGTACTGGACTGACCTAGATTTTTGATTCAGGCTAGAAGCAGCCTGAAGTTTGTCCATTGCATTCTTTGTAATTATATGGCAGTTTGCAAGCCATACTCCGTATACTATGCCGAGTGCCATATGAGCTTATTGCTGGCTCCCTGCCGCGGGCGCAGCAATTGGAACGTGACATTGGGCGGCCGTACGAGTGACTCGTAGCACCAATCCAGCGAATTGCCGCCCGCCAGAGGCCGCTAAGCAGCATGCTCTGTAGGCGGCTGGCAGTGGACCTTTCCCCACACATATAATGGAGATACCTGTCACCGAGGTACTCTCCACGACCACACCACGGCGGACCTAGCAGCCAATAGCGCCATTCCCAGCCAAGGCATGGTAGTGTTTTGCTCTGCCCTACGGACAGTGGGTACGAGCTGCCTTGGTACTCCCTCCGATGCTACCACCAGCCGACTCCCCCACTGTACTCGGAGTAAGCTTTCAATAGTTCCAAGTTTCGACACCCCAAACTCGACGCTTTTGCTCGACTTGACATCACGACTCCCTCTTCTTCGTCCTGCTCTCCTCTCCATGGACAAACGCTTCTTTTCGAATGTGACCGCCAGCCCCCTGGACCTTTTATGAAGCGCAACTCTCCTAAAACGCCAGTCTTTTGTGCGCCTCCCTCATTGTCTGTTGCTGTTTGCCTATTCGTGAACCCCCGGCCGTTTGGCGTCCACGCGCGGACACACAACTGCTGCTTGCCCGGTACGACCATTGCCGTGTTGTGACTGAGAGAATGCGCAGGCTCTCAGCTCAAGGCCAATCAAACAGTGCTTTGTTTACTGACTGTTCCCTTTGTATTCGCAGACCTCACTGCGCCCTTTTGACAACAGGAAACTGAGCGCCGACCTGTTCCGCCTCGGCGCAAAGCCATGAGCCGATCTCCAGATCAAGCATCGGCTCTGCATGGCTCCTCAGGTTTCCGCGGCCGTGACGATGGCCAAGACGACCAGAACCTCGCCAGGGCTTCTCCGGACCAAGTTTCCTCCCATTCGAGTCCGTTTACGACCTTCCATGCAAACACAACTGCTCCGTCTCCGCCGGCGCAAATGGCATCATCCGACGATGGACACAGTCACTCGCACCAGTCGCCCGTTGGCGATCTAAACGATCCGCAAAATGCTTTGCGCATATCCACCGGCTTGGCTTCGTCACAGTCCGCATTGCCTTCCCTTCCGCCGCATCGTGATCGTCTCAATGGCAGCGAGCGCAACCTGTCGCCATCTCGCATGCCCCTCAACAGAACAACATCCGCAAACTCAATACCCCTTTCGCGAACACCGAGCCTCAAAGCCGCTTTGACGAACAATTACAATACCATGAACAGTTCTGGAAGTCATCTTCCCAGCCCTATAATAACTGCCATGGGCGACGTAACGCCTCTTCCCAGCCCGCTAATGTCTGGTGATTCTCCCGGTCCATGGAAACGATTGAGTGGTAGTTCTTCCTCGCCAACACAACGATCCGGCCAGCTGGAAAGCGTCGAGGAAGGTGTGCAAAGTAGCCCGAGCCGCGACGACCAACAATCTCAAATACAGGGAGGCTCGCCGAAGCGAAAGCTCTTCATTACTGATCAATCTGACAACATACCGCCGCCATTGACGTCCCCTGCAAGCCAACAGCAAAGTGCTCAACACGGAAGGAACCGCAGCGTAAGCGACTACGTGCCAGACTCATTGACAATACCAAAGCGGCCTGTTACGGTCTCAAGTTCACATGCGAGAATAGAAGCAAGACAGCCATTGGAACCTAGCATGAAACGGGAGGCACATCTAGCCGCATCTCGCGGACTGACCCAGAGCGTTACCAAACCGCCAACGCCTCCGCCTAGCGAGTCTTCAAGAGACTCATCAGATGGATCACTCAAACAGAAAGACGAGGGCTACGAATACTTTAAGGCGTGCAGTCGATCTGACCACAAGAAACGGCGATGGAGATGCCTCGGTCTTTTAGGTCGCGGCACGTTTAGTCGGGTGATGCTGGCTACGAGCCAGATAGTCCCTAGCGTTGATGCGCCCGAAATACCATCAGGATCTCTAGCAGACTGTCGCCTTGACCGCAAAACTCTCGTAGCAGTCAAGGTTTGCGAGCATGGCCCTCGCGGCGGTGCCAGTGAGGACAGAGTCGAAATGAGCCTGAAACGGGAACTGGAAATTATGCAAGGAATTCACCATCCTTCACTTGTTGATCTTAAAGCATGGAGTATTGAACCCACGCGGGCCATTCTCGTCATGAGCTATTGTCCGGGAGGCGACCTGTTTGATGTCGCAACGACATACCGGTCACTTTTGAAACCCTCCCTCATGGCACGTATGTTTGCGGAGCTTGTGGCAGCGGTGAATTACCTGCACGAAAGGAACATAGTCCACCGTGATATCAAACTAGAAAGTACGCACCCCTTCCAAGCCCTTTACCATTAGAACGCATTTCATGCTAACATTCGATCTAGACGTCCTCGTCAACCTGCGCACAGCAGAACTTGCAAACCAAGCAACTGACTGGTCGACATATCCCTACTCAGTCATTACCCTAGCCGATCTGGGCCTCTCGCGCCGCGTCGCCGACGGCGAACAGCTTGAGACCCGTTGTGGCTCAGACGATTACGCTGCGCCAGAAGTCATCATGGGCCAGCAGTACGACGGCCGGGCCATAGATGCGTGGTCGCTCGGCGTATTGCTTTATGCGCTTCTGGAGGCTCGTTTGCCATTTGATCCGCACCCGGGCATGAGCGATGCCCACCGCATGCGCAGCCGGACGAGCCATCGCATCGCTCGTGTCGAGTGGCGATGGGTCGAGCACGCTGGCGACGATGGCGACCACGAGGGCGATGAGGCAAAGTTCCAGCAGCGGGGCTTGTTGGGCGCTATGGAGATTGTCGAGGGCCTGCTGAAGCGTGCGCGCAGCCGCTGGACACTGGAGAAAGTTGCAACTGAAGCTTGGGTTGCCGAAGCTATCTGCGTTGACGGAGGCGTTCGCTTCCGTGAGGAAGATGCCGGCGAAGAAGTATCATGACACGACTGATTCTACAACATGCGTGCAAGTGCAAAAGAAACAGGAGACGTGGACGTAAATTTGCTCGGCTCTGGCCCAACATGGCGTTTGCGTGTGGGCGATTCAGCTTCTTTTTCTACGAGGTGTCTTTTGTGTGCTATTGCGACCCTTTTCACATTACCTTTTGGATCCGCGACGTTTTAGATTCATGTCACCCATCTGTACCACCACCTTTTTTCCATTCTCTTCTTTCAGCTTTTTTATACCTTGGCCAGGTTCTGGTCCTCCGCAAGCCCCAATACAACTCACAGGCGGAAACGGAGCCTGCTGCATTCTTTTTTCTTCTTTTCCTAGGGACGGATAGGGTTTGTAACCATGAACAAATGAAACAGAAATACGTCGGGAAAACAGCAACGAAAGAAAGACAGGCGTTAGACACTTTTTTTTTTTCCAGTTATTTTCACAGAGCAGTTTAGGATAGACCTATTAGACCGGACCAGATCAGTTGAAACGGCGGGATGTCCATTTCTTCTGAATATAATCTCATCAAGAAGTGCCCAGTCTATAGCGTGCCGTATTGCTCAAGGTATCAGGAAGACTGAGTCTTGCTTCTAGATGCATGTAGTTTATTATACGTTTTGTTCGGCCGAAACGGATCGTATCGTTATCGGGTAGCATGAAGGAAAACGCCAAACGTCGGAGTGATTCGGCCTTTAAAGGAGGGTTTTGTGACGCTTGTTGGTCTCTCCCGGTCATATGTATCGTCTTTTTGGCATTGTTCTCATCCTGGCATAATGCACTTATCCCACCATTATGGTGCAGTAAATGGCTCAAGAGTTGTGAGCGAACAAGATTAGCAGCTCGACAGGTACCGACTTTTTGGGGTCACTGTTGTCCGCGACAAAGACAAAAGCGGCCCTTCGTAGATTGAAATCATTCATGCAAGCCGCAGGAAGAAAACGGGCAAAGATGAAATTAAAGCCTGCATTTGCAGAAAAGAGTGCAGAGTGGCTTCCAGGCTAGTATCAGTCGAGAACCAACCCGGACGACACTCAAACTACACAAACGGCAGCAGACACACACACACACACCTTTTCGTGTAGTAGGGTATCTTGGACAGACAGCGCCCAATCACCCGGTATTTGTTTACGAGTATTTTTCCAATTTTAGCTTGGTGGCGCAGAAAGGTCGCGTTCAACTATTTCCGCCTGCCCAAGTGCCCCTAATTCCGCCCTTGGCCGCCCTCCATCGCGGTTCTTCGCGGGTTTAGGTGGATTCGAGCGGTTTTCATTACATACGAGGCGACAAATGCAACACGTAATGGGAGCCCCCCCCGCGCTACTTTTCGTTTTTTTCCCGGCCGCCCAGCTGCTTGACTAGGATAGCCTGTCTTCAAGCCGCCCAGGTCAACGGGGTGACTTGGTTTTCCCCCATGGGGATGGGCTGTCATAGCCAACGCGGGGAAGGGCGGAGAGACAGGCAAGACAGAAGGGGAAGGCGAGTAAGTTTCAACTGTGTCGCTGTCGGCTGCAGCGCTATTGATTGGGATTTGCAGCCCGTTTTTGCATTCTGCAGTTAATAAGTGGCGGCTCGTAGTGTCATGGGTTAGTTTACACATCCCCTGAGTTACCGGGTTTGGCTGTTGGGTTATGCGTAAGTTGTTGTCTCGTCTCTTGTCGGCTTGGCGGTAGCCGCAGCTTGCCGCGATGTACAGAAGGGTCAACCAGGTACATTGGCCTGATGGTTGTCAAAAGTAATTAATTTGGTTTGCTCTTCTGGGGGTACGTTCTCCAGCCAAAGTTGTCTGGTCGTCATGTATTACGCTTCCCGGGCCGGAATCTCCACGAGGAACCACTTCGGTAGGATCATCCCTCTCCACCAAATGCCTCTCGCTACGACTATTCCGAAGGGTAGCTGGAAGTCAAGGCTGACGAAACGCATTGTGTGGAGTTTCAGAAGGTTGAGTAAAATGGAGTGGTGAGGGGAAAGGTGTTGTGGTTCTTCTCGGTGTACTAGTAGTACGAGTAGTATACACGTCTGCGGATGCGAGTTTTGTAGACGACTTGTGCCCATCAAAAGGCACCTGTTTAGTCATAGATCAGCCGTTATGGTATTCTTTGAAAACGCTCCATGCAGGTATTGTCGTTCGGAAGAGTTATCGTACCTGCCAGCTTGCCATTCCGACATTGGCATTTCTCAAACTCGCGGGGACCGAAGCTGTTGTCCCCGTTGTGATGGCAAACCAGCCATCCCATGCTCCGCCGGTGGCCCGTAGAAAACTCTGGGGCAATAGTTTGTGTCAAGGAACAGCTACTAGTCCATTTGGGAAAAGATGGTGCAATTTCTTGCTTGTAAGAGTCGTATAGACATGCATTACGTTGGTTCCTGATGTGCATCCCAACCATCTAAATAGGCAGCTGCGTCTTTTGGTTGACAAGGGACGTTTTCAAACCCCTGTCTTTACGGCGCAAAACGGTCCAGTGCATCAAAGATGCTACGGCTATTACCGGTGTGCATGAGTCTGTACGGAGTCACAAGCGAGAAACCTGCAACCAAGTTCCTCCCCCCTTATTACATACTTTGCCTACTGTGCTTGGACAGTTTTTCGAGCCAGCTCAGAATATGAGCGAATAATGGCTCCGCATTTTGAAAGCTCTGATCCAGCGCCTTAGCTGAAAGATCCAACAGGAATAGTTACTCGTGTGTACCCACAGGATGATCACCCCTGCGTGCCTCACTTGACCTGCGATTCTTGCGTAGTCTCCTGAGAGGAAGATGCATGAAATCACACCTGAAATACCAGTAATTGTGAGGCAAAAGCACCCAAAGGAGCGGGCTAACCTTCTGGCGTTTAAGCTTGGCCGGCTAGGCCTTCGGCGACCCTCACCGTTGGTGGTCCCACATCTCGGCAGCGTCTTGCACAAGATGAGCAGTCTGCATTATGCAGACAATCAGAGCCTCGTTTGTAGTCGTTTTAGCTCTCGCTTACTGCTTGACTGGCGTAGGTGTGATATGCTGTACGCATAAACAAGGGTAATTAGATAATGGACTTTTTCGTCGACCCCAGATGAATCTGGCTGCCTTCCGTCCAAATGCGGGCATTATTCTGCTGTTGGAATAGCCAGGACCTGGCCAGTGAGACAGGGGTATGATGCCTCTGGGAAGACGGCCACACGCTGAAGAAATGCTAGCACGCACAGAGTGCTGCATATGGTCTTATCACAGGTATCAGGGCATATAAGTACCGTATGTACATATTGCCTTAGATTGCAAAATGCCCCCGGCTGCTCAGCACGGGTCGCACAAAGCACAGATCACGGCCTGAGAACGGCGACAAGTGACATAAGCGAAGAATTCTCATTGCGCCTGAAATTGCCCAGGAGAGCACGGCGTGCATGCACACACTCAACAGCGTTTAATGCTTGATTTTTGCGGTTATTCACAGCAGTGCCTTGACCTTGGCCGCTCCGGCATCTGTTCCTGTATTGGCGCTTCAAATGCTCTCTCAGGGTCTACCCATCAGCTGCCGAACTCTCCATTCCCCACAGTCCAATATCCGCCGTGCTGTGGGTAATATTCCTGTTATCAGACATCAGACATTCATGGTCGCAGTTCTGGGTGGCGCATTAGATAAAACAAGCTATGACGAGCTTGGTGCGAAAATGTCACTTTAACGTAATGACATGCCTTAGAATGCGTGATCAAATACCTCGTGCATCTCATTAACAAGCGGTCCCGGTGTGCCAAAAGTGGTACAGAGATATTACGTGACACCTCTTGTTCAGAAGCATGACACCATCGGCCACATCTAGCCAATGCTGAGGACCCTGTCCCGGCTCGTCACTAATGGCGTGGGGACAATGCCCCAGCCAAGAGCACCCTCCACTGCCAACGGTGGACGAGGCACCAGGCAAGAATTTGTACGTAGCACATCAGCACAGCCTGCACATGTTGTTTTATCTGGCGCAGTAAGATATGGTTGCGGGAAAGGCTCTCTGGGCAGTGGCGGCGCTTTGGTGAGATGGCGACCACTAGACTGCCTATACTCCTGATGTGCCGACCTTCTGGAAGGCTTCATGTGGCGGCCAAATGTCGATCGCGGTTGAAACAGTCTCAACTCAGCTCGAGACATTGGCACACAGCGTGCTATTCATAGAGCCAAAGGTGGTCTCGCCTTGTCCGTTGTCGACTTCCTGTTGACGCTGTTTGGCTCTGCTCTGCTATAGTATGGCAGCCTGAATTGTCCGTGCAAATCGCCGCATCTTTCTGCGAAGCCCTAGGCCCTGTCAGCACTGGCAGACTTCTCGTTACCACTGGCGCTGACGATGGGTGCAGAAGGCGCAACTAAGATGGGGCTGCGGCACACTGCCCAGGCGCCGTGGCTCTCCCTCGCAGCCACGGCAATGCCCGACCAGCCTCATCAGTCAGGACAAATGCAATCCGCCTTCTCGTACCCGTACTCCGTACAGTGTGGCCCGTTGGCGGTCTGAGTCGCGCGCCGCGGGACAGACTATCCCCACATCGCTGACAGTGAGAAAATAAGGCATTTGTCTGTTGTCTGTCACTGTTCATCATTAGTTTTGCTGCTACTGGCTACCGTTTAATTTGGCTTCTCGTGACGCTGCAAAACTTCACTGAATAGTTGGTAGACAGTCGACGACCAGTTGACGTATCGTTCTGTACCCAAGAAGCAGGACAGACGGACTTCATCGACCGTGGAGGGCTTCTGCTTCGGCCCAGTGGAATCACTCCGTCGCCTGCCCGCGCACTGATTGGACGGCGCTAGCCACCAAGTTGTCGCAACGGTCCAGCTTCTGTTCCAGCTCTTGAGCGGAACCCCTCCACAGTGCCCTCTCGGCCATGGGGTTATTGCAATGCCCCCAAGATCCACGATCTCGGTGGGCAGGAAAACGAAAGCCTGGCGGGAAATGTCTGTTACTCCAAATGACGGCTATTGGACAGCTTTCTAAACAAAGAATTTTCACCTGTGTCAGCGGCGAAACTGACGAGCGCTGATGACGAGCGAGGCGTCTGGTCGGTCTCGCCGGCCACTGAGAGGCGTTCCAACCGGCCCTGTTTTGGTTGTGGCTTGCGCTGGGTACTTGCACCAAGTTTCTCCGCGTACTTGTGCTGGTGCAGATAATGCGCGCCCGCTAATAAACAGCCAAGGACGACATGGTGCTTCTGGAAGAGCTAATGAGCGAGCCCTCTGGTGCTCCATCCCCGACGGGTAATGCGCCCCAGCTGTGCCCTCCCCGGAGCACAGTATGCGGGATCGAACCAGGGGGCGGTATCATCGCCATGTGATTGGCGTTGGCTCCTCGTTGTGTGGTGACTCGGGTCATATCACCTTCTTCTTCGGGTCGATGGTCGCATTTTCTCACAGCCCGCCTCCTCCCCCCCAGCAGAGCTCTTACAATGGCTGAACAGCCCTACCCCCAGCGAAATAGTGCTCTCGTAGCCCGTCCGCCAGCTGGAATAGTTAGCCCCAGGTAGTTAGGTTACATCCCCCTCTTCAGGACTCCTGTCTATTGCCTTCTTTCTCTCCACTCTTCAACCGTTTGGTTGTTATCTCTCACACAGGGAAGCGGGCATCTGGCGAGGTATAACGGCTGCATCTTTTCAGTCTCGCCTCTCTGTATTTGGCTTGTCTGCCTCTGTTCGCTATCCACGAACCCGCCTTGCCCGCCACAATCTCACCTACCAAGACCTGAAAGGGCTGCGATAGCACACCATCCCTCTCAACCGCCTGGCCTGGGACGACTTCGCCTTCAACGTTCTGCAAAAGCAGCCCACCAGCTCTATCAACGCTTCCGCCTTATCAAGCGTTCTTCCCGTATCAGCAAGCCTCGTGGGATGATATGATTCCCGAAGTTGCCTTCTTGAACCGAATGAGCCTTGATTTGACGTTCGCTACTACTCTTTTGTTACCGGAAAAGACTCCGACGACTATGGGCACCGTCGTCCACCCCAGTCTCGTATCCCGCGTTTCTTCAAACTGAACTTTTTTGGCCACCCAAGTAATGAATTCTCGCCTCGAAAACTGACTGCAGCAGCCGAGGCCCTCACGTTGCCCCGAGCATTAACACTAACGGGACTTCAAAGCCAGCTGGTCATCCGCATCTGCTGTATAGCAGAGACCAGCTGAACATCATGTTCAACCTCAGTCCAGACAAGTCTCGTACACCTGGCCACATCACCAACAGCGCAAACTCTTATTTTTCATTCGGCACCTCGGATCCTCTTGGTACGCAGACTGATTTTCCGGATGACCGCCACCACAATACGGCGACGCCATCTGCCTCAAATCACATGGAATGGACTCCAACGCCGACTGGCACCCAGTCACACTATCACAATACGGATACCACCGGCTATGACGCCAACCAAAATGCTCTTGACTATGAAGCTTTGAGCCCATTGCAGAGTGTAGGGGGTGTCGGACGCTTAGTCGCTCATTTTGAGAGCAAAGACTTTGTCCCGCCATTACCGCCGCGACCCATCAACAATGCTTCTAGCTCAGTTGGAACGACGTCAACAATGTCATCACACTTTGGTAGCCTCAATGCGGCCACCAACTCCCATATAAACCGAGCCCCAAGCCCCGTTGCTAGTCCTATTGACTCGCATTACGGCTCCTTCAGCGCCCTCTCAAGGCTAGAGAGCCCGAGTGAGACGAGTAACCTGGCGGCGAGCCCGTCACTGATATCGTTTGGCAGCTTTACAGACACACGCGTACAAAGCCCTGGTGTCAGCACTATAGCTAGCCCATTCCCTGGCATGGGGAGCTTCGTTCCAATGGACCGTGTATCCAGCCCGATGGGGACGGGTCAACTGTCAACACCAGTACATGAGCAGACATTCGCGGGCGTCGGAACTCCGGGATTCGAAATATGGCGGGCCCCTGATCCCGCTGAAATCAAACAGGAAGCATTTCCAGCTAGCCCACCGGCGGTAAATAGCCAGGGCTTTGTCAAGCCGCCCGTACCACCCAAGCCGAAGCCGATGATGAGCGACCAATCTGGCAACCAATCTGGCAATCAATCTGGCAACCAATTCATTCTGGACTTCAACGCCAACGCTGGCACTAGCAACAGTGCAGATATCACCGGTAACACCAGTGTTAGTGCGAAAGCAAAAGGCAAGGCACCCGTGAAGCCGCCGGCAAAACCCCCTAGGCCTCGCGTACAACCGCCGCCGCCGCCGCCTCCGCCACGTCCCAACCAGGCAGAGCAATCTGCTTCTAGTCCCATGATAAAGCAAGAACCAACAACTCCACAACCATTCGACATACTTTCTCCCTTTCCAGCAGTACGTTATCCGCCCATTTTGTAATACGATTATGCGGGTACTAATTCAGTGTAGAAAACGCACCGTCAGTCCTCAGTCAGCAGCCGCGGCCATCTTGGCAGCCGTTCATCAAGAGAACAAGTTCCTGCCGAAGCATGGGAACAGTATAAAGGCATAATAAAGTCTTTATACCTTGAAGACCGTAAGCCTCTCAAAGAGGTTATGTCTATAATGGCCGAAAAATATGGCTTTCAAGCAACGTAAGTACACTATCGGCCCATAGAGCTCAGAGAATGGTTTTTAACCGAGCGAGTTTAGACCAAAAATGTATAAGACTCGATTTTCGCAATGGGGTTTTGTAAAGAACAACACGGAGGATGAAGTCAAGCGCCTGCTGTCCATGAAGTTTCAGAGGGATGCGGAAGGAAAGGTGTCGGAATTTGTGCGAAATGGGCGAATCGTGAATATCGGAACATACTTGAAGCGCAAGGGTGTGACTGAGTATGATTTGGTGGATTTTGAATTGTCATCCAACGATTTGCCAGACTATGTTCGATGCCGGACACCAACACCGCCCCCAGCGCCCGGCTACATCCGATCACCCGACTTGCTGAGGGCACAGGAGCTTGTCATTGGGAATATGAGGAAAGCGTTTCTCCAGTGTCGGCAAGTTGAAGTGGATACAGGCGCGGAAATCGGGTGGTCGGTCATCCAAGTTTGGGGCGCATGGTCAAGCGACCTCTTACTGGAGGCCAATTTCTATTTTGAAGCACAAGACACGGACAGTGGCGGTCAGATTCTTATGAAGGCTTTCAAACAGCTCGAGGAAGACCTCAAAACGTTATCTCCGCAAGGTATTAACGAGCTTCTGCTGGGAATGGTCCGCCGGGATTTCGGACTTGTCACTGCATTGTGCAAGTACCTCGCAGCCCATTCAACGACTAACCTGGAGCGCTCTCACCCTCTGCGGCAGATATTCAGCTGCTTGTATGATGTTCAACAAAAGCACGGCTCTGCAACATTATCTGAGCTACTGTGGAGCAGTGTACCAACCATTGCAGAGGAGCTTGAGGCAATTTATGGCCGACGACACCCATACGTAACGCGCATGTGGCTCGACTTGGCCTATTTTTATGACCACATTAATCCGGATAGGTTCGACAAGCTCATTGCAGAGCTGCGAAGTGTCCAGCAGCAGTTAGAGCAGCGCAGCGGGCTTACTGACCCCGATGTGATTGTGTTGCGATATGCCGCTTTGCAGCTTATGTATGCGGCTGCACCACAGGCACCTGCCACCAAACAAGCATGCTCGGACTTGTGGCATACACTCAAAGGAATGGAAGTTGTGTTTCCAATGCGCGACCCTCGTCCCAATGCGTACTGCTACCACAGCCCTGTCAGGCTAGACCCGTGGACCAAGCGATGCCGACGTCGGTATGACTGCGGCTTGCCCATGTTTGAAGAGCATGTCGGAGTAAAACTCCATCCGTATTTCGAGGAAGAGTTCCACACAACGCAGCACGCATTAGACGCTGGCGACTCATGGGCCAGCGCGTTGGAACAAATGCAGCAGACCAGCCGCTGGAACTATATCTAGATTGGCTCTCAAAAACAGTGTCTTCTGATAAGAATCCGGAAACTATACCCTTTCTGCGGACCAAAACAAAAGCGAACTGACGAGGCCATGGCTCTATCTGTTGCACTTTGTTTTCATAATATTTTTTTTTACTCCACATAGCGGAAGAGCAATCTGCATCGATGTGCCGGATATTCTTGTGTCTGGCATACATTGAAGTTTCCTTTCGCGACAAAGCGAGCTTCAACTGACGGCTCTCGCTCGCATACTTGGCGAGAACCGGCCTTTTTCTCTTTTTCGAATTATATCCCCTGGAGCTTGGTATGTGCAGTTCAAGCGATTCATCTTTGATTTTCATTACCGGCGTTTTTGGGTGCCCTCATGGGCTAATGGACGAGGTGCAAAACGGCGATGGTTGTTTTGTTTCTCTCTCCAGATGTAAAATTAGCGATAGTGTTTGTGCAGGAGGCGTTGGAACGAATGACGATACCAGCTTTAGCAGCGTTTTATGAGCGAATGCATAGGAGGCAAGGACTAAAAAAAGAGCGTTTTGAACCGAAAAAAAAAAGAGCATGTTTGATGCGCAGGTGACGCGTGATGAGAACAAAAATGCGTTTGCTTCGGCTGCGGCCTACAGCTGCTGCCAGCTGCAGGCTCACGTGGTGCTTGGTGTTGGACCCTTCCAAGTTTTCAATGCCGGCTTTATTCTATACATGTATTTTTTTCTCTGATAGCGCAGTAACTCATATATATACTTCGACCTCAATGATACCTCTGTTTTCCCTAGGACGATAATGGAAATAGATGCCGTAAGGCCAGTGAGGCAGAATCTGGGGCGACGTCGTGGGGCATCGTGCCCAAACCGAAAGAATAAGATCCGAAGCATAGCCGGCGTAAAGACAGACCCAGCACCGAATTATGTGGCTCCCTGAGCAAGAAGCTGCAAACATCTGCATAGAAGCGGCCAAATTTTATAATAATGCTTCAAAAAGGGCGTACTGGGATATTGTTTTCAAAATTGATCCCCACAAACTCACGACTGTATTCATCTCAGCGCACAGTGAAAGGTATGCTTGATTGGCCTTCGCCACTGGTGCTCTCGAGACTCAATTACTGACTCGCCCTCAGAATACGACGTCCTTTTTCTACGGCAACAAGGCACAAAATACGCCAAATGGCATGTCACTCCACCAGTTAGACCGGATTCTCGTGTGAGGCTCACATACGGCGCATCCGTGGCGGCGGCGGACCTCATTGGCCGCAACATTCTTGACAGAGTAGCCGATAACAGGGGTAGGGTCGTGACAATACACGAGCCTAGTTTGGCAAGCTACATTACCAATAGCGAGCGTCTCGCTACTCCTGTATGCCGTTGCCGATTTTTCTATTAACAGAACAAAGCAATTAACGGTATGGCGCTAGATATATCCCCACGATGCACACACAATTGTCTCTCTTCTAGACCTCAATCCTGTTCGCGCAGGAGAAGAGGAAGAAGATCCTGACGCACCGCCATTCGAAATCTTCGAAGCAGGAACAGGCATGGGAAGCCTTACGCTCCATATTGCGCGCGCTATACACGCTGCTAATCCACCTCTGTCGCCGCAGCTGCGCCGGGCATTATGCAGCAGCCCCATGACGCGCGACTTGGATCCAAACACCACTGTCCCGAGCATTCAACTGGACGAGGAGCTCAACGAAGAATTCTTAGTCTACAGCCAGTCGCGACGTGCCATTCTTCATACACTGGATGCGAACCACAAGCGCGTCCGCGCAGCGTACAAGCTAGTCCGCAACTTTCGCCGCGCTCAGTACCTTTCCGATGTAGACTTTCATCTCTGCTCGATTGACGAGTACATAGGTTCACGCCTTGAAGCCTCAAACGGCGAACCAGTCTTTTCGCGCGCAATTTTGGATCTGCCATCCCCTCAGGACCACGCAGACAAGCTGATAGAAGCGCTCCATCCAAACGCAATCCTGATAGTGTTTAACCCTTCCATCAGCCAGATTGCCGAGTTTCACGCCTGGTCTACGCTGAACAAGAAGCCCCTCCACTTGGAAAAAGTGCTGGAGTTACCAACCACGACAATAAATGATGGTGTACATGATGGAAGCTCTGGTGGGCGTCACTGGGCTATCAAGAATGTCAAGCCCAAGGCGGAAACAGATCCCAGTGAGTCACCGGGGCGAATGGTTCAAGTTATGAGGCCCAAAGTTGGTGATCGTGTGGGTGGCGGTGGCTTTTTGGGTGTGTTTCGCCGTTGGCCGGCTGGCTCGACTGCGTCAGAAGAGTCGCAACCCGAAGAAGAAGAGAGTGATTGATGAAGAGAAAGGGGGACATGCACGAAGTATAGTTGCGAGAGAGATGATACCCTTAGATATAGCGACTTGTAAAATTTCAAATGTAAATCAGTACCGCTTGCTAGAGTAAACAGAAAGCAAAAACCAACCACGGGTATCTATATGCTAAATGTCGCTAACCCAACAGAATGGCCGTCATCTTCTTACCCCTTCATAATCTCGTAATCTTTCCACCAATTCATACCCATGGAGTGATTCATAACACACTGCCACAGGGCAACCCGTTATACTTCCAACCATCTGCACATGACTTCAAAACTACAAAACATCCCAATATTCATTATCCCAAACTGCAATGTCCAGCATCGCTTCTGGTGCGCCCCGGATTCTCCTAAAAGAACCAAAGGAACAGTGAAACTGGACCAAGCAGCCTCAAAAGATTCTTCAAAGAAAAACAACAAAACAATATATGAAAAGAAAAAAAAACCCAAATAATTCTCGGCGTGAGCCGTGATGATATACTGGAGATGCAGAAATTCATTCTCCTGCTCTCATCGAGGTATATTCGTAGACTTCCTTGCGGAACCGTCTTCACTGTCAAAGAAAGAAAGAAAGGCTCGCGCCTTTGCTTTAGAAGAAAAGCATCTTCTAATAGAAACACCCCAAAAAGATAGGAAAGAGCCTAGATGAATAGAAGAGAAATTTTCAAGGCATCAATAGCTGGTAGTATGATCGGGAGCTCGAGCACAGCACACCGTCAACTTCAAGCTAGTTCCTTGCTCCTGACATTCGCGAAGAAGCGCCTTGTCGGCCCAAATGTCCTTATCCTCGCGGGGAATAGCTGCTTTCTCGTAGCAGCGGGTGTACCACCATCGGCCAACACGTGTTACCATCTTAGTAATGTTGGCATCTGCAGCCGGGCTGCTATCCTTCATCATTTCAGAGAGACTTGGCGGGTCTTTGTTGCGGTTGATACTATCTTTGCTCTTGCTCTTATCGTCAGGTTGTGTTATGGAGCTTGCAACTGGAACTCCGACTTTGGCGGCCTTTATACCCGAAAAACCGCCTACACCGAGAAACCGGACAATCAGGTCAGCTGCGGATCCAAGTGTGTTGTCAGGAGACGCCTCGTGAATATTCTCCTTGAGTTGTCTGATAGCACGCCGGCCTCTGTTACCCATGTTATTCAAGTCGAGATCTAGTATCGCAAGTTCAATGTAGCCGCCAGGCCGGAGTACCCTTCGAGACTCGGAAATAATGTTGCGGTAGTGTGACTCCGGAGAAGCAACTGGGAAACGATATACCACTGCGTCGAAGCTCTCTGCTGCAAAGGGAAATTTGTCCAGGTGTGAAAAATACTGGATTTGGTGATGGTTTGGTGGGCTTAGCAGTGCCGTCGACCCCGGCTTTTTCAGTTCCTTTGGTACTGGCGCACGCGGGGACAAGTTAAAAAACTGTGCTTCCGGATATGTTTCTGCGGCATAAAAAGACCAGTCGTCATTGCCCAATCCATCCACAACAAGTATAGAGTGCCTGCTCGTGTCTTGGAGACTTTGCTTCGCGGCAAACAGCTCATGTCGTAGGTCACTGAACAAAACGTGGCCAAAAGTGAGCCACTTGCTCACAGACATGGATCCAACGCGAAGGTTGACTTGTGCCAACGGCGAGCTGTAGTCAAACGACGTTGAGCTGTCGTTTGAGTACCTGGACTTTTGCGACCCTGAACTCCTTCTCTTTGACTCAGCAAGGTCATTCCTTGATAACATTGGCGTAGGTGTCGAGTGTTCAGTCGTGATCGGTGCAGCGGCAGATGGGCTCGGATGAGGCTTAAAGGCGGCTTTGATCCTTTCAGTCATATCCTCGCTACAATAACTTGAGTGAGAAATTTTCGTCGAGCATGTAGAGACCTTTCGAGCGTCGTTGACTACAGGAGACTCCAAGTCTTTGCTCTTGACAAGTTTTTGGTTGTACGTTTCCAAATGAAACGGTGTCCCTTTTGAGGATGTTGCTGATTGAGGGACTCTTAGAGTTTCATCACCTAAAAGGTCATCATATTCGTCCCATACTTCATCTTCAGCGGGAGGGTCATCAGGCTTAGGAATTATGGCCGGGGCAGTTGCCGTTGCAAATGGTCCATACGCTGATGAGCTGGAACTTGTGCCCGTCGTACCACTCGAATACTTTCGAGGAGAAAACGAAAGGAACTCTTTCGTACCAGACTGGTTATCGGCAGTTTCTTGGAGGAGCGAGCCTCTATTGGTTGAAGGCATGGTACTATTGTCTAGGGTCGATTCTTCCACGACTAGATCTGGCAGCGGAGTAGATGGACGGGGAGGACTAGGCCCCTTTGCAATTGATTCAGGGTCGTAAAAGTCAGAAACAGTAACGGGTTGTTGAAAGCTGCCTCTAAACGGCCGCGAGAAACTTTTGCGTGATGACCTATCGTGGTCGCGGCTTTCAACTTTAGGTATTCTTCCAACTTGCTGTAATCGACTTGGCTTTCGAGAGACTTGACCTGACACAGACGACGGCTCGTGTTTTTCACCTTGTGGAAGGTTTGGAGGCATGTTTGTGTTCAGGCTTGTATCCAAGGATAGCTTTGGCGGGCCGTGTGAGTATAATCCTGCGTGCCGCAGCACAGATTGGACGTCCAAATCTTCATCTTCATCTTGCTCTCCTGAATCCATCATGGCATAAAACGGAACAGGGCGCTTTTCTACAGCAGTAACGGTTGCAGAAACAGCAGCTTTTTCCTTCTTAGACTCATTGTGTCGCGAACGTCCAAAAAGATTCCATTTGTGTGGAGATTTGGACCTCTTTTTCAATTTTCGAGGCGCAGGGTGCACATTCTGAAGGTCTTCCGCTGCTGGCCTGTCACTGTCTAACTGTGAGTCCGTAGAGGCGACACTAGTGTCTAAACTCGTTATAAGAGGAGCCGAAACGCCGGTTGTTTTAATTGGCTCTGGGAGCCGAAGTGGACTATCCGGCGCCGTTTTAAGCCTTTGCAGAGAACGCCTCAGTGCCAAGTTCGGGGCCATAATATCGTCGGGGTCGCTAGTGCTAGCCAGTTGGTCGAGACTTGAAGCTCCATTGAGCAAACGTGGCATTGCTGAGGGCTGGAGAGAGGTAGCTGAATTGTTTGAAGTTGTGGTCGCCCCCTGTTCCGAACGAGAGTCCGTACTGCTTCTCAGTATAGCTTGACTATCGTTGCTTGTGGTTCGGTTTAGATCGATACTGGTATTGCGGCCTCCGATCACCTCACCACCAACAATAACAACGGGATCCATTCGGTCAGCGAAAAAGGAGTCACCACTTGCAATGCTCTCTTGTGACGCTTGTGGCGCTGAATAACTAAACGTGAGGTTTTGGCTGCCACTGCGACGCCGTACTGAGCCGCGGCGTCCATAGCCTTCGTGTCCAGTTCCTGCTGCTGGGCCTTTACGTGAAAGCTTCCGGGGTTCCTTTTTCTCGGCCTGGCTGGTGGAAGGCTTTTTTCTGCCAAAGAAGTTAAATCGACTGGGTGAAGAAGCTGGTTTAGGGCTTGAGTGCAGATTTGTTTCCGAATTCTTGCCTTCCTCGGATTTTCTGGACTGCAAGCTGTGTTCGCTGCCTGCGGCAGAAGGAAGGTTTGAGGTAGAGGCGCTCTTTTTAGACTTTGATGGAGAAATTGGAGCAGATGGTATTGTCGTATCGCTTTCACGTCTGCCACCAACACTGGGCCTGGGACGAATATTACTGTGTATGACCGGAACTGGCTCAAAGAGTTGTGACTTCATACTAGGAGTCCCATGCCTACTAGGCCTGATTGGGCGCGTTGAAGTGGTATCCGACTTTAGTGATAATGGCGTTTCTTCTTCAGCATGGCTAGTAGTAGACAGCGTCGTCGATTGCTCAGTAGTCGTGTCTTTGTTTCTGTTGCTTTGGAACTTTTGCGATGATTTCCGCGGAGGCGGGCTTGGAGGCGGGGGAGGCATTTTGCCAGGCTTCTTCTTGGCAGTAGCTCCTCTATCCCCATCACGCACTGTTGAATTTGAAGAAGACGAGGTCAATGACTCTCGCACAGACGCTAAACCTTGGGGGTCTATATATGCCGTCTCCGAATCTTTAGAGGCGCTTCCCGCACGACGTCGTGTTACTGGTGGTCGAGTTCCGGCGGGGCTCAGCTGCTTTGCCTTGACCAGATTGTTCGGTCGGCTAGGTATCGTTAGACCAGGTGACTGCGAAGACATTGAGGTAGGTGTTGTGTCGCGGCTGTACGGGCCCGGCCCGGGAGACTCGGAGAATTTGGTTGACGGAGAGGCACTAACGGCGCTGATTTGACTACTGCTGCTCGAAATGAAGAAGTTTGGAGATGAAGGTTGCGGAAGATCTTGCGTAGAAAGTTTGTATAGGGCGTCCGCGCCATATCGTGATGTTGGCAGTGCTGGGTGGTCATGGTTGCGGTATCGGTCTAGCTCAGGATATATCTTGGGTGCAGGAGACTGGTCAACGGCCCATGACTCTGGTGAGGACATATCATTGGAAGCCTTTGATGCCGCGTTTTGGTCCATATATGCGCCAATAGCCGCATCTAAAGAAGCCATAGACTGCTGACCCGGAGACATCGATGGCCGTCTCTCGCGATCAACCGTATAAGTTGGTGCACCTCGAGCTGTTGAGGCTCTTTTCTTCCCATTCTGCTCATCACCGCTCTTTGTACCACTCTCGCTAGACCGGACAGAGGATGACCCGGAATTTGACTGACAGTGGGAAGTCGACGAGCCAACACTGGCGGTCGGCACCGTCCTGGGTTGCTGGTTTTGGCGAAGTCTGGAAGAAGAGGTGGCGAGCCCTGCTTTCGCTTTAGGAGGAGACTGAGGCAGCCGACTCGGTATTTTGGAGTCAGACCGTTTTGTTCTTTCCGAGCTGGCAGGCTGCGCATTGCGGGATGCGGTTGGGTTTACTGGTCGGGGCAGTGACCCCGCAGCAGAGCCGGCCTGCGCACGCCTCGTCCGGACACCGTCCGACGGTTTTGATGGAAGGCCATAGCCTGCAAATTCTCTGAGTGATGACATATTCGGGCCAACTTGCTGACGGACTCTTGTTGACCAAGCATGCCCTGCCTATTGCGGACCCCTCATGCCGTTCGATAGGTCACTCAGTGAGACACTGGCGCCGCCTGTATAAGTGCCGTAACCAAAGTGCCGAGACAGATTCACACCGATAAAATTGAGTGTCAGTTTTTTTTTTGGGTTTCCCGTAGAATTGGCGTCTTGGTTTCCAATCGTACAGCTGTTTTTTGAATATATAGTCCGCTGGTTGTCGCTGAGTTTTACCTGAAGTGTGGGTTGGATGAAGCAACGTTTCTGCAAGCCAAGAACCAAGCGTCGACCAGGACGAAGGAGAATATAAGTGTTAATATCAGGCTGTACTTCCAGCGAGCCACAAGCTCTCTAGTACTTGTGAGGAAATAAAAGAAGAGAGAATGGGGTTGCAAGGCGACACACTACGACTCTGTGAGCGGCACTTCGAAATGGGGGGCTCTAACTCGTAGATGGTGGGGAGCAAAATCGGATATGGTGATGGTACGCCAACTGGGGGAGGGGGGCAAGTCAATCGCGGAAGAAGCTGCCTAGCGCTGGTGGCACACCGAACCAATTTTCTTGCACTGGTAGGGGAAACTCGCCATATATAACTTTGACAGCACAAGGCGTCTATTGTATATATGGCTCAGTCTCAGGCCGTCGTGTTTCGCAGACCCAGCAACAACCTTCAAAAGAGAGGCGGCAAGAGGATGGATAGATATGAACAGGTAGTAATATAGGAAGCCGGAAACTGAAGTAGCCAGCGGGTTCCTGAAAGTATTTACGCGGTTGTTTCCAAGTGCGACGGGAGGCCCTCCCTGAGAGGCGGCAACTAGCTGTCCAAGGACACGACTACATGCCAACGTATTGGCGGTACTTGCTGCGCATTCTCTATTTTGAGTGTGGCAACTTGATGGCCAGGCGTGATATCACCCTGGTGTACCCACTGTTGCTGGAGTCGCCGAGTGAAGCCCATCGAGGCGCTTGAACTAAGTTGGAAGTAAACCCCTGTCCCAAGGACAAGAGCCCCGAAGCCATGCGCACACTCGTAGCCATTGTCGCCTCCGTAACTCGCAGTAAGGGACTCCGTGTGTGTCGACAACGGAATGCGCTAGGAGTATGTGGGCGAAATGCGCCTTTTGCCATGCAGGTTTGGCCGTCCTATAGGAACACAAAGCAAAGAGGTTACGGCTGCCATTGGGCATCAAGACCCTAGATAGATGCAGCGGGATATCCACCAGGCGAGAATCGTCTGGAGAATAAAAGCCAGCTCAGTGGGTCTGTTTAGCTGGGCTGTTCACAGCCATTGTCAAGGCTGGATGAAGTGTCCTCGAAGAAGTGCTACAATGGCCCGGGGGCCCAGACGGCAACGAAGGAATGGCCCGCTGCGTCCGGCTTTAGAACAGGTCCTAGGCCAGCCTCTTTTTCAGTGTGCAACCACACACTGCGTGTCCTGAGTTGGAGGGGAGGGGCGGAGCAGGCTACCAGAGAAGAATCCATGCAGGGGTTTGAGGGTTCTCTTCATGGGCTGCCGTCCTTGGGCGTCGCGTCACCAAACTTTCGCTAATTCTACTGCAGCTTCTGCAAAATCGACGATAGGGGTTTTCGGCGAGTCCGATACCAGCGTCGGGGAGATTTATGCCGTAATGAGCCAACTAGCTGCCATTGACACATCCAAGGCGCTATTATCACGCATATTAGCATAGATTTCGCGAAAGGCTGAGGACAAAGAGTATGTAAACCCTGGCTTGCTCCTTTGCTGCATGTCTCGGACATGCATTCTCCATGTCTCACTGAGTGGGCTCCGAGAGGACGATCTGGGTGGCTTGTCTCTGCCACTGGAAGCGCCATGGATGGGTCAAATTTGATGGTAGAGCCTATTGATATAATTCGCAGGCCTGCTGCCACGCTTATGCACAATGAGCTCTGCCCGTGGTTGTGACCAAACTGGATGACTGCAGCAAAGAAAGCCTCCAAATGCGACGCTGCGTTCGTATAGCCAGCCACGATCGCTTGCGATTGAGACTCAGGCAACAGGTCAACCAGGGCCGTCAATGTCATGCTTTTCCTCTGAGTGTTACAATCCGCATCTTTCTAAATAATGCACATCCTCTCGATGCGATCCGCAAGTTTGCTCTTTACTTGGCATATATACCAAGGAGTGTAGCGATCACACTTAGCCAATCCTCATGCCCCAATGAGATTACTGCTACAGATCAAATCCAAGTGGTGTCTTCGTTCAGTCAAAAATGATGAAGAAAGCGTCGTCAGATATCACGCGGCAGCTACAGGCGCCTCTCATGGAGCGGATGAATGCCGCGTGAGCTGGGTGGTGGGAAGAGAATTCGGCTTCCAAGCCATTCACACCGTTAGCCAACCTACCTCCAGAAGCGGAAGTTAATATGCAAAGTCGCAGTCATTGGTCCAAAAGAGCTGCCCAAGGCTCGACACGCGGCATAATTGGCTGCATCTTGGTCAATATCTACCAATCGTGTTTCTCCTGGACGATTCCTTGTTAAACGCCCAATTCTATCATAGGCATCGAAATTGTGTTTCGAGACTGACACATGAATTGTGAAAACGACTATGGGTTGATAACGCTCGTGTGGCGCAAGTCAAATGTGGCTAGCTCGCTTCTTGCGCTTTGCTCAGCCTGAGCTCATGCTGCTTCTTTAACGTGTAGTCGTCTGGATCCCAAGCCAATTCCCTCGGCTCTGCAATTTCCTTGTCCACAAATGATTCCATGTCCGCTCGCGTCTGTTGATCAAGCAGCCCAAGTCTCGTCATCCAAATATCCTCAGGAGGAGTATTCCGCTCATTTGCTCCAAAGAACCGTAGATCGAGCTTCTTCCAATATATGTAGTCAAAGGCAAAGTTCTTCCTCGCTGCGTAGACGGTCCAAAAGTCGCCCGTTGCCCAGCTCTCACGCATTTTGCCGGACAGTCGTTGATCCTCCTGTAACTTTCCAGAGGCCATTTCGGCGTCCTCGCAATCGACCATAGCTTTGAGAAATACCGTCAAACGGTGCTCGTAGTTTTCGACCCAGTTATCAAAGCCTTCCTTCCAGTGTTCAGGTTGCTCAAAAAGCAGCCACCAAGGAGGAGCAAATGTAAATTCGTTTGGAGTAGCGTAGCTGAATTCCTAGTCAATGACGCCAACGATTTGTAAATTAGCATCGAGTAAAATATTCGATGGACACAAATCGTTATACCAGAGTTTGAAGGGCCCTTTATTGTACTTATTAGAAAGGAGCCTCTTTTCAATAGCGAGCTTCTGGAATCTTGTAGTCGACCGCGTCATTCCGCTGGTCGGCTAGGTGATCGACATGGAGCGTTGCTAAGCTTTAGAGGTATTCAGATGAGCTATTAAAGGTGGTGACAGGCAACTTCTCTCGAGATAACGTCCCAATCCTAACCAGTTCATTCATGCCTAGCGATAAAGGGCGGCTGGTAACCTCCCATGACCATTGTGCAGTCTCCTCAAGAGCACCAATGCGTGGAAGCTTTAATTTAGAAAGCTGAAGCAGTATTTTTGCGATCTGGCTATATACAATCTCAAGCACAGCCTCAGTCACGTTTGGATTTAGAATAGGCCGGTCATTATCAGAGAGACCAGGAGTATTAAGCGCATCAATCATGTCCATTTTATAATTAATATACTCCATGATAATGAACGAGCCAATATCGAGAGGGCTCTCATCCTGGGTACCCCAGTAGAGAACAAAGGGAACCGGTATGGCGGTGTGATCCTGAATGTATCTCATCGTTGCTACCTCGCTTTTTATCTTTTCGTCTGGAAACATGGTAGAGCCTGGTTTAGTAAAGCGTATTACGGCTGAACCGCCGTCCAAAAAATTCATTCTAAATAGGGCGTTAAAACCGCCAGCCCTCGGGTCGCATAGCTCGGTGGGAACCCCTTTCCGGTGCTGGGCAATGAATTTACCGATTGCCCTCAAAGTTGGCTCTTCGAAAAGAGAATGGCACCAAAAGCGCTCAATGTGCTCGCTCTCTTCCCAAGCGACATCGTCGCCTTTCATCGCCATATTGCTGAGTCGGCAGTTTATCCCGCCGTACGCTACAGTTCACAGGAGAGGGCTTTGCAGGTAATGTTCAACGGCAATGAAAGTGGCGTTCTGTCGCCTCTTGCTTCCGGAGAACAAAGCTTTGGGTGATGGTGAGACTTTGCTGCGTTGCTAATCGGGGAGGTTACACAGCGCCTACAAGGATCAAAGTGATGCGACCATGCCCACAGTTGGCGGTAGTGGACAGCTTTCCACCTCTGTAGAGCCCCAATGGCTATGATTCTATTCGCATGCCTTTGATTTTGATGGCAACAGTGTCATTGTACTAGCCTTCTGGACAGTAATTTAGTCTCAGTGCTGCCAAGTTTCGTGCATTGGAGTCCTCAAGACTGCGCATGTTTCTATTATTGGACCTCTTGTCTGATGCGGGGCAATTCTTATTCGTGGCACAATTTCTTCGAGATGTAGAGGCACGGTGCGAGGGTCATGCATAGTGTACGTCCGTGACTGCCTGCGAAGCTGAAAGCTTGCGCCGGAACAACGCATCGACGTGGCGATGACAGGGCGCGGCTGACGCAATATGAAGCGCGAGTTCGTCCCAGAAGCTGCACGGCGTGCATGAGTCGGGACAGGGTACGCGATGGAATCGATCCATACTTGATACCCAAAGAGGCATCCAAATTCCTGGGATTGTTGTCCCGGCTCCAGGTAAGCTTGGATGCAGAATATGTGCTTCGCCACAGGGTGGCGCGGAGTACAGGACGAGGTTAGAAAAAGTTGAGGCTAGTGACGTGGCACGACCCGTTGCTGGCCGTTGCGGACGGGAGGCGGGCGGGCGGGTTGGTCCGTGGCTAGACTCAATCGGCTCCCCCCACTGGCAGCCCTGGACGGTTGCCATTTTCAGGGCAAGTCGTAATTAATTACTGGGCGGGATTAAAGTCAGGCCACTGTACGGACGTACCTGGTGCAGGCCTGGCAGCTGGCAACATTCGCTTGCCAGCTGGCTGTCGCTCTGTGGGCATTTTCTCTTTGCTAACCATCGCAGATCTTCCCCGCGCCTCATTTGCGCCGTCCATATCTATTCTGAACTTTTTTAAACTACACAACGCATTAACAATGGGGCGCTCCCTTGGTAAGTCACTCGTCGAGGCCGTCAAGTACCAAATACCTACCGTTTTGTGCTGGCCTTACGACCCAGATGGGACATGCACAGTCGCCACGCGGCCGAGATGCATGACTCTTCCTTAGAAATAGGACGCACATCAAAGACCGACGCAATTGTCAGCTAACCAGCCGTTCCAAAATGCGAGCCGAGCGGGATTCCCAACCGGCGGGATCTGAGGGGACAAATGATATGTTGCAAAGCTGTCGCCGTCGAGTACGTCCGTAGTTTAGCGCCAATCGATGCCGCTGCCTTGAAGCGACCCAGGGTCTTCTGTACCGCGATTGGCTCACGTAGCATCCGACTACTAGCCTATGGGCTTTCGACTAAGACGACTGGCTCATATCCCACGAAATCTTTACGCATCTGAGCACATCAGACAGAGTTCACGTGTCCAAAAGGTGTCGTTTTGTGGAGAATCGACACCAGAGAAATTACTGAACAAAGCACGCTCCCATTCTAACGATGCACATTGGCTGGTGCTGGATGACTAGGGCTGCCGTCTTGGCAGGATTTGCAAGGCCGGCATTTACACCAGTTCAGACAGCCGCGACGCGCGCTTATTGTTGGCTTAGCCCATGACGAGCAAGACAGTCGCAATGCTGCCGCAGGTTCGTCGTGACCTGGTCAGCTGCCTCTTCTACGTTACAAGGCTATGCTCGTTGAGGAACGGCCCGCGTTGCCAAGCTCGGGCTTCTGTTTTCTACGAGGTTCTTTCCGGTACGGTTGCATCATCGCAGTCTGGCGGTATGTTTGGACAGAATTTCAAATTGCCGTTTCCACATTGTCACAAAACGGGAAGCTTGAATAGGCTCCGTGTAGTCGCAACGATCCTTTGGCGGACCTGTAAGCCTTGCCAAGTCGGCATAGTGTCATGTGGCCTGACAATTGCAGGTTTGTGCACTTGCTGAAGGCGCTTTATTTCAACCTTACGTACGTTGCTTGGGTCCAATTGCTTTGTTGGGCGTTGCTCTCCTGGCTCAAGGATATTAAGAAACTCGGCGGCAAGGGGCTCCGGCTTCTCTTACTATCGCGAAATGCCAGTCTCACGGCGCTTGCGGACGTCGCTCATTCGTTACACAAGTTCTGCAAAAGTGCGGATCCGTACACTACTGGGTACGTATGTGATTAGAATCGCACCTCTTCTCTGGTGCTCCGGAGAACGACCGGGCACGAACAAGGCCTCATTACGAGGTAGTCTTGCGTGTACTTTGTAATGCCAGACACAGCATCGGCTCCAGCGGTGCAAACAAATGTGGCTCTCATAATACACTCACGAAAAGTCGACGCCAACACCGAGCACACTTTTTCACAAAGCAGAGACACAGCAAAATCCAACGAAACGCCAGTTTATTTATTACCGCCTATTGAGCCTTCTGTTCCCTGTAAAAGTAGTGTACAAATTCACCCGTCGCTCCTCTGAAATCCCTATCGAATCGAACCCAGTCAGACCCGTCAAGAACGGCCCAGCTAATAAGAGGAGCTAAACAACCAAGGTGTTCCTGCTTTTGTGCGTCTTGCGGTACAGCGGTAATTTCTTACTGTTCTTAGTTTCCTTCCTTCAAATTTGACTTCTCCCCTTAAGCGGCAGCAAACCTAGCTGCACGTTTCTCCGCCTTGGACTTCTCTGCAGGGTCGTCTAGAATGCCAGTAGTCTTCTTCGTCGCCGCATCACCTCCGCCGCCGCCGCCGCCGCCGTTGCGACGGTCTCTACGGTCGTGGTTGTGACGTTTGCCAGGTCGGTTACCATCTTGGTGGCCACGGCCACGCTTCAGAGGTCGCGATGGTAGCGCTGAATCCAGACCCTTGGCCAGGTCCTTTTCGTCGATACCGAAGCGCTTGGCGCGCTCAGCACGCTTCTTTGAGTCGTCGTCCTCTTCGATGCCGAAGCGCTTCGCACGTTCTGCGCGCTTTCGAGTTTCTTCATCTACGGCGCTTGAGTCGAGACCCATGGCAAACGAGGGAGCAGGCTGGGCAGGGGTAGCTTCGGTAGCAGGTGCATCATCACCTTTAGCTGGCTCGGCGGTCGGGGCGGCGGCGTCTGTCGAGGCAGCGGGAGCGGGCTCAGCAACGGCGGGCTTCGCGGCTTCGTCGTCACTGTAGTTGATTTCATCTTCCTTTGTTTCAGCTGTTTCAGCGTTAGCTCGGCCTCGTTGTAGGTCCTCTGCGACAAACGTACCAGGTTTGGCGTCGTCGGGGGTCGCATCGGCCTTGTTGTCCTCCTCCTGCAAGCGCGCAATGAGATCGGCCTTGTTTCCGGTCTGGGCCAGCTTCTTCTCAGCCAGAAGCTTCTTCAGCTCCGGCACTTTCATGGATGTGTAGTCGGTCATTTTGGCGGTCGTTTGTCGCGCACAAGCTTAATGTCGCAACAGTAAGCAGTAGACAGGATACACAAGAGATAGCCCGTGTAGCGGAAATACTCGATGGAGGCGGGCGTGGTGGCTGCGCTCGGAAGCGCAAACTGTGGGAGTGGGTGTTCCAAGAGCTTCTTCAGCTTGAGGGAACCGTGTAAATCAGGATGTAAGTTTGTTGTCGGCGGTTGCGATTAGAAGAATGAAGTCGTCGCGATTTTGGGACTGCGGCGCTGTCGCTCTGCCTGGGCCTGGGAAAGGCTGGGGCAAAAGGCCCACCTTGTCGTGGTGCGTTGCCAGGCACAGGTACGTACTTCAGCGCACGGGCCACATTCGCTACGGTGAAGAGACGATTCGCGGTGGGATAATCGAGGGCCAGGTATTATATTATATATTAGCAGCGCGCAAAGCACGTATAAAACATCATGTAAAATTTTTAAAAATCGTATATGAAGATACGAAAAATATGATGAGTTTTAAGTCATAATAGCTATGAACAGCGTATGGGAATAATTCCGAGTGAACCACGCGTCCGATGAGGAGAAGCGTTGCCGCTGCCTTTACCGCTTCAATGTGTCAGTTTGGCTGTAGAATGGAAAGATCGATATAAAGAAACAAGCAGCATCTATATGTTGGCACTGTTCCTGCCCAAGCCTCCAGCGTCTCCGACATCTAACCGGAGAAGACTCTCTCTCTCGCCATACATTGCCTGCAGTGGCTGCAAACCACCCCCGGCCATTCTGGTAGACCCCACCATGTGGCCAGATCAGTCTGCCGTCCCGCGCTAGCCCAGCTTTTTTCCAGACAGAGTCTAGCATCAAAGCTTGTGACCTTAATTTAGCTCCCTACTTGCCGTCCAAATTCGCCCCTATCGAAACGATTTGCAACGTCGCCTCTCCATCCTTTACGTCCATCAAGGCTATTGCTGCGGACCATCAAATAGGCGACATTTTGGCTTGTCGACGTCTTTATTGGACTGTGACCTCACGGCAACGCAGACTTGGCTCCGGACAAGGGACATCTACAAATATGCGATAGGGGCCAGTGACAGCGCAGATCACTCACGCCGCCCCGTACGAACCACTGCGCCTCGGCGCCCTTTGGTTACCATCATTTGGCTCTGGGTACGAATCAGGAGCCATAGACGCTAGATTTTGGTCTCTTTCCCGGCGCGATTCAGCAGTTCAAAATGACACGGCGCATTGTAAGTCTCGTCCACAACGCGACCGGCCCCTATTCCTCGTTGCGGCCCGACCTCTAACTCCCCATCGCGTAACCAGGTTCGCACGCTTATACAAGTATCCGCCGCGGCGGTCTTTACTCTGGTAGTCGTACTCTTCCTCGATCGCAGTTACAGAGTGCTTCCGACGGCGCTGCACAACTACCTGCCCTCGCATCACGCTGGGCACGTGGTTACCGACGTTACAATAGTAACTTGCTCCACGCTCAACCTGCTATCATCATGCGACCTCGACCCCAATACCTGGCATCGCGTGGAAAAAGAGCTGTTTCTCAACAGAGCATGGACGCAAAAGGCTTATCTCTACGTCAGCCGCAAGCATGAGGAGGAGCTGACGGAGAGCGATAGTGTCGTCATGGATCTCAAAGTCGGTAGACTGAAGCCCGAAGACGACGAAGGTGCTGAGACGATGTGGGAATCTCGTCCAAACGGCGTCTGGATTAAGCGATCAACGAAACGTGTTGCAAGCGACTCGGAAGAGGCTATTACAGACGTCGATGTCCTCTTTGGCGACGATGCTGTCGAGGCTCGCGACGGGTGGGCGATTCGGGGCACGCCGCTCGAGATCGGATCCGGCGGCAGCATCCACACAGCGCACCTGACGATTCGCCGAGGCGCTCCCGTCGAACACAAGAAGCCTCAGCCAAGAATTCAGGAAAACGGGCGCTTCAAGATCTTGCAAGTCGCCGATCTCCACCTCAGCACTGGCGTTGGTGTGTGTCGCGACGCTGTACCGCCACCCCCCGACGGTACGAAATGCGAGGCCGACCTCAGGACGTTGAACTTTGTCACGAAAATGATTGAGGAGGAAAAGCCCGACTTTGTTGTTTTGAGCGGCGACCAGGTCAATGGCGAAACGGCACCAGACGTGCAGTCGGCCGTTTTCAAAATCGCGCTGCTGCTCAAGGAACGCAAGCTCCCATATGCTGCCATCTTTGGCAACCACGATGACGCACAGTCAATGACCCGCGAGGCACAAATGATGCTCATGGAATCGCTCCCATACTCTCTGTCCAAGGCCGGCCCGGCGGACATTGACGGCGTTGGCAACTACTATGTCGAAGTCTTCGGCCGCGGTAGCTCACAGCACTCTGCCGTCACGATATACTTCCTCGACACACACTCATACTCTCCCAACGAGCGCAAGTATCCAGGCTACGACTGGATCAAGCAGAGCCAGATCGACTGGTTCAACAACACGGCGGAGAGCCTTAAGAAGAAGCACGCCGAGTATACCCATCACCACATGGACATTGCCTTTATCCACATTCCACTTACCGAATACGCCGACTACAATAACACATGGGTCGGACAGTGGCGTGAGGGTGTCACAGCCCCCGTCTATAACACTGGCTTCCGCGATGCACTCGTAGAACAGGGCGTCGCCATGGTCAGCGCAGGGCAGTAAGTTTACAATATCTCTTCTTTCGCGCCACGTCGCTTCCCAAAGCATTCGACTAATATATTCCCTAGCGACCATTGCAATGACTACTGTATCCTCTCTACCGAAGGCGAGGAGGACCAGAAAACCCCCGCTTTATGGATGTGCTACGCCGGCGGCGTCGGCTTTGGCGGGTACGCCGGCTACGGTGACTTCATCCGCCGCGTGCGCCTGTACGAGCTAGACATGAATGAGGCTCGCATTACAACGTGGAAGCGTCTCGAGTCTGGCGAGACATCCGAGCGCATTGACCAGCAGATTATCGTCGACAGCGGGAAAGCCTATCCTGCGCCGTCGCCACCCCCTCCTCCGCCTCCCGCGGCATCAGAGCGGCCAGGTTAATATATGCATCAAAATTGAAAAGTGCAATGCTAGAAAGGAAAACAAAGGAGATAAAGCACAATAAAAAAATTAATTGTACTTATGCGGCGTTTGGCAGGGATTTAAAGCAGCCTCGTTTGGATTATTGGCTCCTTGGAACGGGTGAATCGCATCGTCAGATAGTGTGTGTAGTTGGTTTTTTTTTCCCGCTTGTCTTTGCACAGCAGAAGAAGTAAAGCCAGAGATATATTTGTACATTATAATCATTCCTTCACATATGCTCATTGACTAGTCGCTACTGGCTTATTTAAACAAACATGCTTGACGATATGTTTCAGAGTGGGTATCCCAGATTCAAACAAGCCCACAAGTTATCGCACACTCGGCCATCACTACACCGTTCCTCGTCGCCTCCCCTCTCGCAACAGTTTCTTCAGGGTACTCACCTTGGCCTCCTTTTCCGCGGCAAAGAAGCTACTCGTCTCGTACATTTCGCACAGCTTCGAGGCAGTTTCGAGCAAGTCATTGTCCGAGTACATGTCCCGCGCGGCCTTTTGAGTCTCTATAACTTCAATGTAGATCCGCTCTGCGTCCTCGAATGCTCGTCTGCGTGCCGCGTCGTGCATCACCGCGTCTCTTGTTTGTGCATGCAAGGATGATTCCGCATCTCTGCTAAGCTGCCCTTTTTTCCTCCTCTGCTGCGAGTCTGCGCGGGCTGTTTCCTCTTCGTCGTCGAGGACTTGCCCGTGGCAGCGGAGGCTGTGCGCTAGGTTCTTCATTGTCATCGTGTAGTGTGGATGTGCGCGGCCGAGGGTGGGCAGCATTGCATCCAGGGCCTTTTCATACTTTGCGCGGGCGGCTGTGTATCTGCCGCGCAAGTCGTCTATTGATGCGAGGTTTTGGAGTGCGAGTGCTGTGCGTGGATGTGTTGCGCCCAGACTACGGGATTTGATATCAACGGATTTCTGGTACAGAGATTCCGCGTCGTCAATGGCGAAAATGGCTTTGGAGATGTGTGCTAAGTCATCTAGCGAACCTAGTGTCATGGGATGGTCTTGGCCAAATGTCGTCTGGTAGGAAAGGTGGACGCGGCGGTAGAGCGTTTGGGCGTCTTGTAGTTTACCCAGACGTTTAAGGGTCGACGCCAGCATTTGCACCGTGCCGACTGTTTCGGCGTGTGCTGGGCCTAGTGCTTGCTCTTGCTCGTGTTCTAGTGTTTCGTATCGGTACTCGGCGTCAGATAGTTCACCACGAGCTGCTACTGCACTGGCTTTGGCGAATGCGACCTGAAATCCGAGTGCTTTGTCAATCGACTCTATGTTTATAGAGTTCAAAACTTGAGAGCTTTCGTCGTAGCTTCCGCGCTGTTCTAGGAGCTGAGCCAGCGACAACGACGTTTGTATTCCGTCTAGTGGCTCCATGGGAGGTTCTTGTCGCAAAGCCAGCTCAAAGCATCCGATTGCTTGGTCCACGGCCCCTTGCGTCATGCAGACGTTTCCCAATACATGCCATGCTACATTACTAGAGTCCGGAATAGACTCTAAAGCAGGCGCCCAGTCATCGTAACAAGTTTTTGCGTGCGGAGCCATAATCTTACCAAAGCTGTGTACCTCCCGTAAAGTCGTGGAATCTGCACTGTTTTGGCGGATGCTACCCACGCACATTTGGCATGCAAGCCAGGCGTTTTCAAGCCTCTCTCCTTCTGACAAGCTTTTCCGCACTTGTGCGCGTGCTTCGTTGTCCACAATGAAATACCCCGTAGATGTGGAGCTTTTTGAAGAGGGTGAAGATGCCGGCGTCGACGAGGTGTATGTGCTTGCGTCACTTGGAGTGGTCGTCTGTATAAAGTTCATATCTAGAAGGTGTTGGAGGACATCCTCAAGGTTCCCTTGCTCTTGTAAAGCTGAAAGTAAGTATTAGCATCGGTCTTTTTCTTTTCGAGTAATGCAGAAAGGGAGAGCCTCTAACCTCTCATATCTGAAATGGCTTCGGCAAATCGATCCGGAACCTGGCTTTCTGCAGACTGAATGTTAAAGAGAGAAGTGGGAATTGCCGAGGATGAAAGCATGGCGCTGATGCGGAGAATAGTCCTCGTTAGTGGAAACTGGTCAATAGTAGACCCGAATATATGCGGCTGGGATTTTTCGCCAAACTTTTTATGGTAGTCTGAAAGAAGAATCTGTTGAGAGCGTATCGTGGACGCTGCTTGAGCGATGCTCAGAGGACGGTAGTTTAGTCGCCGTACGACTGCCTTTGCAGTTTCCACTTTCGTAATGTCAGTAAATTTCTTATCTGTATACATCATGCAACTTACACTCAGTCGGTCTCTGTGTGACAGAGAGTTCAGTGCCGGCATTCAGCATTTCCACCGCTTCTGCTTCGCTCATGGCGCCCACCTGGATCTTTGTCCCCCATTTACACGCATTTCCTTCCTGTGAAATCAGAATTACCTTCCCAGAAAGAGTAAGCGGGACGAAGTCGCAAACGTCGTAAGAAGCAGGAGCATTGTCCATAACAAGCAACCACCCGTCATTTCCAGGCCGCATCAACCAATCTTTGACGGCGCTTACAACGGACATGACTCTTGTTTTATCCAGATGCATGATACTTTTAGCCTTTGCCATGTCATCAATACCAACAAGCCCCAATTCACTTTCTACTTCTTCCCTTGGTGATTTTTTCGAGTACCAGTCAATCAGCGTCGTAGCAAATTCGATGTAGCTCGCCACGGCTGTCTCCCACGACTCCGCCGATATCCAAAACACAAAAGAGAGTTCGTGCATATGAAGCTCAGCATATTGGATAGCTAAGGAAGTTTTGCCAGTGCCCTCTGCTCCCCAAAGGTGTATTATGCGAAAGTTGAGGGTCTTGCTAGCAGAAGCTGGTGGGCCAAAGACGGCATTTATCTGCTCCGCGAGGCTTGGCCGTAGAACAAGTGTTTCTGACACCTCCGGGATATGATATGGAATAGCATAGTTCTTACTTCCAAAGTCAAGATGCCGTACTACTGCTCGTCAGTGAAATGCAAGTTGTATATCCATTGCTGCTCTTACCAGCTGCTACTTTGTGAATTTTGCGCCGAGCCTCCATTAGTCCCCCCGCGATGCCCTGCTCGACCATGTCCCGAAAGCTGGTAATGAAAGCTTTGTAGTTTGCGTCACGGCCGCGAAACTTGATCAAGTCGGAGTGATTCGAGGTCAGTCCTATTTGGGTGCCATCGGAAGAGGTCATGGAATGCTTCCGTTCAGCCACAAATTCGTCATTAGTCTTTTTTGTCTCGTAAAATGAAAGCTTGGGTAGGTTGGACGTGATGCCCTTGAAAGCTGCCATCTGTCTCTCAAGCCACTCGATATCACTCGCTTGCAACTGCATGGAAGGTGCATGTAGTTCAGACACGTCCATTCGACCAGACGTGCGGCGAATGACGTGCGCAAGTGGTGACGGCGACGACGGTCGTCCTGGAGAGATGGTCCCGAAAAACGCAACGCCACAGGTTGAGAGCTCAATGCCTCTCAGTTCTGGATCGAGAGCCTCGCTCGATAGGATCAGTGCTCGCTTGACAATCCAGCCTCCAAGGCTATGGGCAATGAAGAAAAGAGGGCGACGGTTGGTGTCATCTTGCTGACGCAGGGCTACAAGATTCTCGGTCAAGCCAAGGGCCCTTCCATATAGAACATTGAGGACAATGTATCGGTAGCCAACGTCATTGCACACGTAGTTATAAGTCATGATGCGAGCATTGGGAATATCGGCACTCAGGAACTCTTCCAGCCAAGGCTTCGTGGAGCCCGAGCTGGGGTCTCGCGTAATCCATGATTTGAAGCCATGCTCGCCAAGCCCATGAACCGCGACGATGCTAAAGCAGTTAGCGGGTAGCTCTGCAGTACCGGACGATAAAAACGTACTCGATGTCTGCGTCTGGTGGATCGCGAATTATTTGGAGTCCCACGCCATCACCATGGCGATGTCGCGTAACAGCATCTCTGACGCGGTGTACGAGTCCCTTGAACGGCTGAAGAACATCCGACATTATTCGCTGCGCTTCTCCCTCATGAGAAGCCGACAGCAGTTACAGGGACGTGACTTCCGCGTGCGGCCTGAACCGGAACATGGTTGTTGAAGGACTCAGCCTAGGAGGTCGAGAGTCTGCGGGGTCGAGGCGGTTAAATAATATAGGTAATGAAGCGGCACCGGATTTTCGACGCCACTGCCTGGGCACGTATTACTTGTTAGACAGCCAAAGAGAACACCTGTTCAAGTATTCTCAAAAGAGCATATCAGGATACAATTTATAGAGTATCCAAAGTGTTTATGAATTCGTTTTGTCCCAGAAGATCACCCTTGGTATACTGATATCATCTCAGATTGTGTACACATTGAGCAACGCAACAAAAAATAACCCTTTGCCATCACTTTATTATTGAATACTACACAAGAAAATTAATGGAAGTAAAAGTAGAGGCTCATTTCTATAATCCAAAGAGCGTCTTTATCGCGACTCCCAAACGGTTCTTTGTGATTGCAAGCTAATGCAGGGTAGCCCAGTCACTCACCTAGAGTAACAGCTCGTGGGTCAGTGAGATCTGCGGGTGGCGCTTCCCGGCTGATTTTAGGTGGCGCAGCTAGGCAACGACAAGGGTCGCTGCCGGTGGCTGAGGACCTCCTCCTGGCATAAGAGCAGCCGCCCGCAATACTCGACATCTCTTAACATTTTACGATGAATTCTCTTTTGTAACCAATCAAAATACTTAAGCAGCACAAAAAACGGCGTCAACTGAGGCAATAGCACATCATCAGCATCACCAACAACATCACCAACGGGGCCAATGTCGCACGACACCAAACCACTATGGCTCGTCCAACCACGCCTAGACGCCTCAGAATACCGCGACAAGCTCATCGGCAGCGTGGTCAAGTACCCAAACCTGCCAACAGAGCGACACATTCCCTACCGCACAGACAAGCTACCCCTTGAGATGGTGACCGACCTGGACCCCAAACCCGTCCGCGTCCGAAACGTGGCCTTTTGGAAACGGCGCATCAAAGATGCCGGCGTCGAGGCGTCAGTCAACGACATACTCAACATCTTTGCCGAGCGCGCCAAAGCAGACAATAGCGAAAAGGTCGCCACTGTGGCTCGCGTGTGGCACATGGACGCGCCGGGGGAAAAGTTCAAGGACCTGCTGAAGCATCAGCAGTATTTTGAAGAGCTTTTTGACTTGCTGCGCAGCAACCACGACCAGGGCTACTTTGTCACGGATGTCATCACACTCGCGAACCTGGAAATGAGCGACTGGACGGAACGCTCTGGTGGCGCTGGCGCCTCTGCCCAGGTGCCCATCGACCCTAGCTTTGGCGTTGATGTGGGAGGCGGCGCTAATTTCAACGTCTTGCGCGAACAGGGCCACTCTGTTACGTATGAGGAGGAGACGATTGTGTTTCTTGGATATAGGCTCGTTCGGCTGGAAAAAGTATCGGGCATGAGAGCAAAGATGGGCCGCGTGTTTCTCGGCAAGAAGCACGGGTTTGCCGTGCACGATGGCTTTGACTACTGGCCGGAGATGGTGGAGAAGCCGGTCCCCGGGAATGCGGAGAACTTTATGGCTGCAATGACCCCGGCGACGGAGGAGCCGCCGGAGCCGGAGCTGATGGCGTGTGATGATATTGCTGACGAATTGGGATTTGATGTTGAGATTGTTGGTTAGCTTTGGCGGCCTTTATGAACCTTTATGCTTGATGATACCTACGAATAGACTATAATTTCCACCTAGATCCATTTGATGCTTTCAAAACACGTAGAAATCAGCATATACCCATGAGGATAATGCGAAGCTGGGTACGTTGGCGTTGCGCTGGTTGGCCGTATCAATCAATTTTGGGAAAGAGCGTCAGCTCGTCACGATGAGGAAGTTGGAGCGCATGCAAAATGTTCAAATCGTGCCGATAAGGCGCTGCTGAAATTTGGTCTATAAAAAGGAACAGGTCTCCATCAAGTTTCAAAGGCCCAGCGCAATCAGTAAGCAGCGACATCCGAGTTCATACTCACGACAGAGTGTGCACTCATAGATTCAGCCTCCTCCATAGGATCTTGAAACTCTACCCACGTTCCCATCTTATCCAGTACAAACTCTTCATAGCGCATCTCTCGGCCCTTTTCCCCAACCATTGCCTCGACACCAGGCTCGCAGAAGAACGGAACACTAAAGCGCTCGGTGCCTGAGCTGCGGACACGGTGCTGTGTTGCAATAAAGCGGCCACCACTCATCTGTGCCATCAAGTCACCGACATTGACGACGAGGCTGCCGGGAACATACGGAGCCGGGATCCATTGGCCCTCGGCGTTGAGAACTTCCAGGCCGCCCGTGTTGTCTTGGTGGAGCAGCGTCAGAAGGCCTGAGTCGGTGTGAGGCGTACAGCTCAGCTCTTGTGTCGCCGGCGCAGGAGTATTCTCATCAGCAGCGCCGGGGTAGTGGAGAAGACGCAGCGTGGAAACGCTGTTGCGCATAATTGAAGTAAACGAGGCAGGGTTCTTGCCAAGTGACGAAGCTAGGAGAGCCAAAACTGTATTTGAAAGGGACGAGAGCTCTGCATAGAGCGTCTCGAGCTTCTCTCGGGACTTGAACTGGGACTCATCGGGGAAGCAGTTTGGTTCTGTGAGAACAAACGGCGAACTCGATGGCTTGGATGATTTCGGCACCCTATGCGAAGGGCCGAGTTCAAAACCAGCCTTTAGATTCTGAACATCTGCCCCGGGCTGAGCGGGAAAGTACCTAAAGTCGCATTGTTAGCACGTACTGTGGTCGAGTATGTCATAAGTGAAACATTAAAAAACGTGCCCTCTATATGTGTTCTTATTGGATCTACGAAACGTCTTCTTAGCAACGCCCATCTTGACTTCCTCTGGCAGGTAAAACAAGTCTTTGGCCATGCCAAAAACTTCTTCATGGTTGAAAGAAAGAGGAACATTTGTCAAGTAAGCGAAGCCAACCGTCGCAAAGACATCGTGAAGCTTTTCCGAGAGCTGCCGGAGTTCCTCCTCACTCGCACACTCTGATGAGAGTGGCGTGAGGTCGACAATAGGAAGCGACGTAAATGAGGTAGTCATGACGAGTGTACTTGGTCAAACTGCCGGTAATGGCCAAAAACAAAAAAAAGAGTTGAAGAAAATAAGCAAAGATGCCGCGAGAGCTTCAATGACGAAAGGTGCTGCTATATAATATTTTCACCCTGCGCATCTTGGCAGTGATGGGGGTGTTTCGGCCCTACAGTACGGGAAACCTTCCCGCACGATCCTTCGTCGGAGTCCGTCATCGCTTTAGGCCAAGGCGAAAGGAAGGAGCTCGCGTGACCCTAAATCTGACATGCCCCCCAACTTTGGCGTATAAAACTATCCGTGGCGGTGACCTAGAACGGAATCTGTGGAGAAGTAAGTCTTTTCACACTCCGAGGAATCGTGCTTTCTCTGGGTCGGGCACGTCAGTGGCATGGGAGGGTAATACTGTGTGCATGACGCATGAGTTGTGTCTTTTTTTTCCTATGCGAGGCTTTGGTCCACAATTGCGACTCTTGTCATTTTCCATCAATTAGCATGCTTACTCGTCGTATCTCTCTTGGGCTCTTCATATTGCTCGTTGTGGTTCAAATGGTCGTGATTATTTAAACTCAGCTGGTTGCCGGACGCTGAGGATCTTGGAGCCTCGCCAGCTCCAGGAGTAGTCTATATACGTATATCGTCATGTCAACTTCTCGAAATGCTTTTGAGAACCACTCATGGCCTTCTAGTGCCATCTCCTTGGCTCGCTTACGCCCAGCTTCTGTTGAAGTGAGATATAATACAATTTCTGGCAACTCTTCCAGGCTTTGACTAACAGGAACGTAATGCACCCACGGAATCAACCGCTCATCGTGCCATTCCCTCATGAGCGTCTGCTTCAAAGGCAAAGACTTGGACGCCAGTAGTTTATAGTAACGGCCACTGATGCCGTTTCCATCCACGTCGAAGACCAGTCGTGATCGCAAGGCTGCATCTTGATCAGCCCAAGCACCCGGTCTGAAATAGGCCTTTTGATCCCTGCATTGCTTGTTGCCGCACTGAAATATTCGCGTAAAGGCGACATCAAACAGCCTGCCGTTAAGAAACGACGACGTTACTCGCTCCACGACGCCATCCCTCTCTTCGAGGTAGTAGTATTGCTGCCGGTCAAGATTCTGGGCAAACTTGACAAACCTCTGTCTGTGATAGTTGTGCCATTGGTCATCTGTCGCATATCCGCCAGAAGTAGAGCCAGCCCAATAAATATTGTTGAGCTTATCTTCCCAGTCAACGTCATGCGCGCCATCATAGATAAACTCTGACTCGATATAGGCTGGACTTGGAAATATAACATCGCTCATAGTAGAAGGCGCACCAGTTGAGAGGACGGGTACTAAGCCCTGAATGAGGCGAAGGGACGTGGGGCTCATAAAGAGGCCGTGTAAGTCGGCATACTCGGGATGGCGACATAAGTCCATAGCAGATGACGAGTCTTTAATGAATGGAAGAGAATAAGATTCTCTTTCATCCTTGAGTGAGGCAGTTTTATCACGCTTGGATCCGCATGATGCTGTTATTGTCTCCCAGGTACGTTGCTTGGAAAAGTCTGTCACGTTTATAAGGCCGCTGTCTTGCATATTCCCTTCTAAAATCGAAGGCGGAATAACAACTGCCGGCTCATCCAAGTGATTGACAAGAAATCTGACATCTGGTAACTGTCCACTGAGGTTTTTTGATAGCGTGTCAAACAGTAGTGCAATATGCCTGTCATACGATCGGAAACGATGAGCACATTGCGTTGTGGCCTGCGCCCCGTAAAATTGGCAGAGCCAGAGTTCGCTTATTGACGCGCCATGAGCTGCGTCCATCAGTTCCAGAATGTCTTTTCCGCTGACCTTTAGGAACGGCGCTATCTGTTCGTGAATCATATCAAACTCGTCGATGATTGGCGATTGATTGGCGACAGCAAAATTGTACCACGCTTCGAACCCAGGCGGAGGTTCGATGCCATATCTCCGACGGTATTCGTCGTACGCGGCGCTGAATGTTTTCGATTGTCGATGCAAGAGACTTTCATAATTGGCCCTGGCTCCACGGATCAAAATTTCGACGGGATGCTCTCGTGTCCCCCCAAAAGTGTGGTAGATCATTTTTTCTGCGTGTTGAATCGATGAAATATTTGCCAAGTATGGTACCAATGCGACAAGAAAAAGCGCCCATATGAGGGACCTCCCTTTGGCTTGGCTGGGGAGAATACAGATTACTTGGCTCAGCGACAAAAGTGCCAAAACAAGATGCGAAAAGGCTTTCACTCCTGATGTCTGTACATGCGGGATTTGGGTGGCCATCAAGCTGAATACACCCATGGATGGTATTATGGACCAACTGGAATTACGTGCCTAGACCACTGTGAGAAGGGGGCGAAAGAGTTTGTGGTATTTGCTAAACGTACTGTTTGTATAGAGAAGTACCACATTGCACCTTTCAATAGGCCCAATAGAGCTATAGAGATCAATGATGTAGTAGTGAGCCCTAGAAACAAGGCTTGGCTAAGAAATAACACGCCAATGGCAGCCGCCACAGTTTGAGACACCTTATCGATGCTGCTCTCAATGTTGACATGATAAAAGAGCCTTGATTTCTTCATAGATTGCGGCAAAACTGTCACATAAGCAGCTAAAAGAGCTCCAACAGCAAGTGTGGAGATGATGGTTGTCTTGAGCTCCCATATCGAAAGATCAAAGGCACAAAGGGCAGCAAGACTCGATGATCCCCATATGGAGTTGAGTATAAAAGGGATGAGCCCTGCTTGCGATGACTCTGGCGGTAGTGGCTCAGATTGTAGCACCCTCCGGGCCAATACAAGCAAGGGGGCGAGGAGCGGCTAATCAAAAAAGTCAGCGCTGATCGGATACGTTTGCAAGGCCGTGCTTACATAGAGACCAGGAACCCCATTTTCGGCAGTGCAGAATGAATAGAATGCGATGCCCGCTGCAAAGATCAAAATACCGTGAAATGACGACGCTGACTTGTCATGCGTACTTGGACCAGGGATTTCGTCGGCCTTGGACCTCTGGCTCGCCTTGAGAAGAAATGGGAGCATCAGCCATGCAAGCGCTTCAGAGAGCAGCTCAGCTTGCCTGGTAAATAGGCGCTGCATCAGCACGGTGCAAAGGACGGCTGCAGCCGCTGAGCCAGCGACATGATTGGCATCGCCGAACCGTAATTGCACCATCCTCAGGCATTGGCTGCGGCAAATGGTGAGGTTGACCCTTAATGAATGAAATTGACAGGAAGCCATCAGCTCCCCCTGCGACACGTCTTGTCATGTGACTGAGCCTGGCTAGGTACCTGCCTTAGTGCTTAGTGCACAGCACCGGTCATTTGCGGGGAGGAGGACCAGCCAAAGAAGCTTAATTCGCACGATAATATTCCATGCGACAAAAAGTAGTAAGATCATTTATTTTTTCTATTGAGGTTTACATAATTATGCGTCCCAAAGTAGGCCAACTACCAAACTCGCCATCTGCAACAATGGCTTTCATAACGCCGCTATAGTTTGCGCCCGGCGTAACAACTCCAAGAGTAGCTGGATTTGTGGCTTCCGCGTCGGCAGCTAGCGGAACTTGTCGTCCACAAACGGCCAGGTAACCAAGCAGAGCAAAGAGCACGGCTTCTTTTGCGCTTGGGTCTAGCTTAAATGGTGCTTGGTCAAGCTTCTTGACGCGGCTTTGCGGAAATCGGCACTTTATATGATTGAAAATGTTTGGATTATGTGCGCCGCCTCCACAGATATATATCTCGTCGATTGTGCTGCCTTCTTGCAGGAGCGGAACGACAAAGTGTTCGTATGCTCGGGCGATAGACTCAGCTGTGATGCGGGTAATTGTCGCGATGATTGCTTCGGTGGACAGTTTTCGCTGCTGCAGTTCTGAAACTAATCTTTTAGCGACATCATCTGAAAACAGTTCCCGACCAGTTGTTTTCGGGAGCTCCATGTCAAAGTAGGGCTCGGAAGCTAAATACTCATTGACAAAGGTCTCGTCAATACCTGCTCCTCCTTTGGCGCCCAGCTCTCCATCTTTGTCAAAGTGTTTTGTGCCATCAGACAGTAAACGCATTGCCGCATCAATGAAGACGTTTCCCGGACCCGTGTCAAATGCGAGGTATGATCCGCCAGTCTTAAATCTTGCTTTGTTCGCAGCCGGTACAACTGAAGCGTTTCCTATATTCCGCGATTAAATCATGTTTTCCTCGTCTCGCCTGGGCGTCTTACCTATACCGCCAATATTTTGGCTAATACGAGTAATATCTGGATGAGCAAGAAGACCGGCCTCAAAGAAGCCCGACAGCGGCGCTCCCTGTCTGCCAGCAGCAAGCTCCGCAACTCTAAAACCGCTTACAACAGTCCTGCTCTTTGGTAAGCAAAAATGCTATTTTTGTAGAATAGAGTTGCCTCACTTTTGGGTGCCATGAGCAATGACTGCTGGCTCTGCCATTTGCAATGTTGACCTATCATTGCCCGTTGGCTTGTGCCACAGTGTCTGGCCATGACTGGCAATGATGTCAACCTGGTCCAAGTCCACGCCAGACTTTAAAACCGCCTCTGTAAACTGCTTTCCGAGCTTGAAGTTAAGATCACACACTTCTGCAAGCGTGGTAGAGGCGCCTTCACGGCAAAGCTTTAGTACATGCGAACGCAGCTCTGGATTAACCGGGATCTCTATGTAAGAGAGGAGCTCAATTTTGACATTGCTAGACTTTTCGACGGATGATATCCTGCAGTGAGCAACATCGATGGCTAGTTTGATAAGAATTAAATCTTTTATAGGATCTTAGAGAACTCACCATCAACACTAGTGCCACAGTTTAAGCCCACGACGTTTAGACAAACCATTATGGTAGCTTAGCCCTCTGATACTGCAAGCACTCGGCCAATCTACCTTGTGAAGATATTGAGGGTTTAGAATCGGTAACAGCTGTGTAGTTTGTAACAGAACGGCGACGTCCGGCATTGGCCAGCGATGTTCGGCGTGACGGGGGAGCTACCCGCGCTACGAATAGCCTATTCTGGCAAGTTTGCGGGGGCTACTGTCCCGGAACCGACCCCGGATGCGGGGTCCGTGGGGGGTTTGGTGTAAGTCTTTTCTCCGAAGTAAGAATATTCTCCGAGAGGCGGAATGAATAAGAAACAGGGAGACCCTGTTTTGCTGTTGCAGGGTGTAAGCTTTCCAAGTTCAATTTAGTGACAAAACTTTGGTTTTGAAAATGGGTGCTCGCTTGCACAATCTTCGCGTGGCCGTATGGGGGGAAGCGGCTGAGACGCCAGAGGAGCGAAAGGTAAGTCGATTGTACTGTTAAATAATTGGACGTAGGCTAATATTAGGCAAGTTGTTGAGAAAGATTGATTTCTTCATTCTGGTATAGATCTGACACACCACCCTTATTGAACAAAACTGATCTTACTCGAGGAGTAGACTTATTGCTGCGTGGCATTCTTCTTCAACTACCTTGGTATGGCTTTGTAAAGCGACACACCGCGAAATACTAACAGTTGACAGATCGCGCCGTTCTTTCAAATGCGTATGCGTCCGGAATAGACCAAGATGTTAATCTTAAAGGAAACGAGTACAATCTACTTGTAACATGCCTAGCGAGTGAGCTAATCCCGCATTTTTTTTTCAAAACCATTGGCTAATGACGACATAGTTGGATGTAAGTGGACTATGGAATGTTTGTCAGAATTATCAATCTTATATCTTGTAGATATTATTGGCCAAGTCCCTCATGCTTTAATTATCCAGAAAGTAGCACCTAGGATCTGGTTCCCGCTCATGACGTTGGTCTGGGCTGCTCTAACCATGCTTTGCGGCGCTTGTAATACCTTTTCCCAGCTAGCCGCCGTCCGTTTCTTCCAAGGTGTCGCAGAAGCATCAACTTATAGTGGGACGCAATACATTATTGGAAGCTGGTATAAAGGGCCCGAGGTTGGCAAGAGAGTCGGCCTATTCCAAGCGTCCGGCATGGTCGGTACTATGTTTGCAGGTAATGTTCTCATACCATGTCTCTTAAACCAACCTCTAACTTGCTAGGCATTCTAATGACTGCAATTTGGGAAACCATGAACGGTGTCGCTGGACTTCCTGGATGGCGATGGGTAAGGAAGCCGGATAACCTGCAATTCATCGCAATCGCTAACACCACGGTAGTCGTTTATCATTGATGGCATCATCACTATTCCCGTCGCTGTTTTCGGCTTCGCATTCTTCCCAGATTTGCCAGAGACAACAAAGGCGTTTTACCTACAGCCGCATGAGCGCCAGCTTGCCTTGAGCCGCCTGCCTCCAAAGAACCCTGAGGGTCACAAAATTGGCATTGCGCTGGTCAAGAAAGTGCTTCTCACGCCCAACTTGTAAGTAATCTTGGCTTAGAGAAAATAAATGCGGCTACTAAAATGAAATGAAAGCTGGATCTTTACTGGTTTCTGGATGATTGGTGGCGCACTTGAGGCCTATTCCACTCAAACATGCATGATCCTGTGGATGAAGGAGTCTGGTCTCTTTAGCGTTCCGCAAAGAAATACATATCCGCTTGGAATTACGGCAATTGGTACGTTTTATTTACTAATACCGAGCACGGCAATGGATCACTAAAAAAGCTGCTCAGGTATTACTTTGACTCTTTGCACGTCTGTCGCCATCGATGCCACGGGCTTCCATGGCCCTTATGGGCTGTTTGCCTGTGGAGTGCAAGTGATGGCATGCGTTATACTTTTGTGCTGGAAGTTTATCTCGGTCGACGCTAAAATGGCTGCGTTTTGTAAGTAGGAACGGGACATCGATGAGAACAGAGTTTGGTGCGCTGACAGCTACACTTTGTCACAGACCTGGCTGGAACGGCGTACATGATTCAACCTGTTGTATTCACATGGGCCAACAAGATCTTGTCGCGAGATGGCGACGATGCTGCGAGAGCATTCATTCTCTACGCTATGAATGGTACGTGCGGGCCAACAACAACGGGCGGGCGGCGTGGCCGTGTCTCGGTGGCCCCGGGAGGCGGGACCGTATGAGACAAGCTCAGTTCTAACAATTCGCTATCTTTAGGCGCATCGTCGGTTCTCTATGCTTTCTGGGGAGTTGCATTGTATCCGGTTACAGACGCCGCGACGGTTAGTATCCATCCACGTCCGGCCGCGGATTTCAACGGGCAAGTCAGCGTAGTAGCGGCTGCTAATGACCAAATTTCAGGGCTTTCAAAAGGGTACAATTGCCATGGTGGTTGTCTCCGCTTCGCTCGCCGGGTGGATCGGCATCGTCTGGTGGCAGGACCGCAGGACAGGGCATCTGGAAATTGCTCGGCACTCTGCCGGTGGTGATGGTAAGCTACAAGAGGATGTGGAGATGCAATGACAGTGGTAGGAATAGTGGTCTCTATAGCGGCTGTGCTGCTAGTCCCGCGGACATGATGAAATGGCCGTATATGTAATAGAACTTATCCGGCGTTAAGCGTCTTTTGCACGCGCAATCTGGGCAGACATCGGTTACGGTACCAAGAGGACGGCGGATCAAAATGTCCTTGAGATTTACTATATGACGCGTCTGAAAAGACGGTGATGTCAGGTTGCATGAGGATTTAACCGTCGCTAACGGAAAGTGTGTCCGCTGTTTATCGGATTCATTGCAGCCTTACCTATATCTGCCCGCCAATGCTAAGAATGCTTTCGGCATATTGCAAGTCTGTGGAGCTGGAAGACCCTCTGGTAGAAATGGCTAACCGGCTAATTATTCCACAGACCTGGTTTAAACTGTAATTATGCAGTGGGCTGGCTGGCTCGTGAGCGGATTCTGGCGCCCTTGCAGGGAAGAACATACTCGTACATACGTCGTAGCTGCTGCCGCCCGAGCCGGACGCCGAAAGAGGCAAGTCGGCATGACTCTTGGGCGTCGAGTCCCGTCGACTACGTCGCCGTCAATGTTCTAAATGGCTGCCAATGGGGCCTAGATAGCGCCCCCCCCCTTCCAAAGAGCGGCGCCAAAAGTCCTTGACCCAGTACACTTTCAGGGGGTGCCCTAGGAGCCCGGATCCGCTAGCACGCCTACTAGGCTGGGCGATGCTGGGGCCACGCTCCGTGGATCTTTTGCAGTTGGCTCACCCAACTATTGTCCAACAAGGAAGCTTTCCACAGAGTCATGTCGGCAATACGCTGTTTGTGGCCCCAATTGTTTTCTCCATGAGCAAAATACCCGGCCGATCATGCCCTACTTGTATGGTACTATTGTGTTTACACTAATATAGTGGCTCTGGTACTGGATCCGTGGGGATGCATGTAGACTAGCTACTCGACTACGCATGGAAGCACGAGGACCATTTGCTCGTAGATATATAACCCGCCGCAGAGTGCCTCACCCTCCTTTTGTGACGATTTTCTTGTGTTTATCCATCCACTGTATAATTATCGAGCAGTTTCCTCGTCTTGGAGACTGTTTCAAAGATGAAGAGCCAAATCTTCTTCGGCCTGCTTGGCCTAGGCGGACTCTCCGCTGCACGCAGGACTCAATTGAATGATCCTCTTGTGAACCGCCTGCACGGCCACCAGCTTGCCAACATGCATCTTGAGCGCCGTGAGACTGCCCATCAGAGCCACTTCGAAACTCGAGATGATGCTCCTGCCGAGCCGCGATTCCTCAGCGACATGACCAAAAGTGAGTCTTGTTGGACAACCAAGTAAATCAAGCCCGAAGAGATCATGCTGACCAGGGTTTGCAACTCTTTACAGAGTTTGTTGTTGATGGCAATGGTCTGCCCGAGGTTGACTTTGATGTCGGCGAGTCGTATGCCGGCCAGCTTCCCATCACTGACAAGGAAGACGAGATGAACAAGCTCTTTTTCTGGTTCTTTCCTACTCCCACCAAGGAATTCATGGATAAGAAGGAAATTGTCATCTGGCTCAACGGTGGTGTAAGTTTCCATAGCCTAGTTGTTGGCCGCAGCCTTTAGCATCACTAACATGATCCAAATTAGCCCGGCTGCTCTTCGCTGCTCGGTTTCCTCGCGGAAAACGGGCCGATCTCATGGGCTCCGGGCATGCCCAAGCCCAAGCCTAATCCCTTTAGCTGGCATCTTCTGACCAACGTTGTCTGGGTCGAGCAGCCCGTGGGCGCCGGCTTCTCTACCGGCAACGTCACGCTAACCAACGAGGACGAACTCGCTGAACAGTTCCTCGGGTTCTGGAAAAACTTTATGAAGACGTTTGCCATGCAAGGCTGGAAGGTGTACATCACTGGCGAGTCGTATGGCGGCATCTACGAGCCGTTTATTGCCAACCACATGATTTCCGCAGACGACAAGGACTACTACGACATGTCGGGCATGCTCATCTATGACGGCATCATGTTTGACAACGAGGTCCAGGGCAACATCCCCAGCTACGAATACGTCAAGCACCACCGCGACCTGCTCCCTTACGCGGATCCTGCGCGCGAAAAGATGAAGCACACCGCCGACAAGTGCGGCTTCACAGACTTTATCGAAAAGTACTGGCAGTACCCTCCATCCGGTCCCATGCCTCACCTGACGCCCGGACTCAAGATGTTTCCCAACGGCTCGCGCCAGTACGAAGACCAGGACTGCGCCAGCTTCTTCTACGACGTCTGGATGGAGTCGCTCAAGGTGAACCCGTGCTTCAACATTTACAACATCATGGACCGCTGCCCAGAGCGCGACGACGTCTTGTCCGGCGACGACCGCTACTTTGACCGCACCGACGTGAAGAAGGCCATCAACGCCCCCGTCGACCGCGTGTGGAAGCAGTGCCGAACCGTGTTTGTCGAGCCGGGCGACCAGTCCGGCCCAACGGGTCCCAAGGTGCTGCCGCGCGTCATTAACAAGACCAAGAACGTCATCCTCGCCCACGGCAGCTTCGACTACATCCTCACTGCCGACGGCATGTTGATGGGCCTGCAGAACATGACCTGGGGCTGCAGTCTCGGGCTGCAGAAGCGTCCCAGTGCGCCGTTTTACGTTCCTTACTACGGCTACAACCCGGTTGAGAACTACTTTGACGACCCTCTCTACGCAAAGGAGCTGCCCGCCGGCTGGGGCGTCCTGGGCACGACGCACGAGGAGCGAGGCCTTACTGTTGTGCTGACGCAGCTTGCGGGCCATGAGGGTCCCGAGTATCTGCCTGCTGCTGCTTGGAGGATTCTGGAGAAGCTGCTGGGCCGTGTTGACAACCTGAGTGAGAAGAGCTCGTTTTCCTATCCTCCGATTGCCAACTTTACTCAGCCTGCTGGCGAGTTGGGCAACGGCACTTTTGTGATTCCGTGCTACGGGCCCAACTGTTAGATGCGGGTTGTTGACATTGGGAAGGGTGTTGGGGGGGAGGATGAAATGTGTTTCATAAAGGCATCAGCTTTGGCTGCGAAGCAAAGTATATAACACCAATAGGTAGTAGAGCTGTGGCTCTGCGTACATATATTGAAGTATAGTTAGATGTGAACATAAATAAGGCACTTACCCTACACTGGATCTAGGTTGGCAAGAAAACTGTACTCATATGACGACCGCACACCAAACGTGTGGGTGGCTAAACCAAGCCTCGGGTGAAAACACTTATTAAGGGATCCAGGAATAGTAAAATGGTTTGCGAAGCAGAGAGGGTAGTATTGTCTGTAGTGGTGTCTTTGAAAGTGTGGTGGCTTGGGGTCTCGTGTCTCTGGTCATCTGTTAATAAGCTGCATAAATAGTCTCACAGTATGACAAAGGTGTACATGCCGAAAGCAATGCGACCCATGTCTCAGGGTGGCCTTGTCTGGCGTATCCGTACATACGCAAGAATAACAGCACGCACATACAGCTTTATGCACGCCATCATGCTTGCTTGTCCGATAGGCTAGGCTGGGAGAGATGGAAAGGATCAGCCGAGCGTGGCAGGGAGATGAGAGGGCTGCCATTGGGGGACTTGATACGAGCCCATTGACAGCGATTTCCGATTGGTACAAGAGTACATGCTGTATGTATGTACGAGTAGACATATTATGCGTAGACTATTGTGATGCTAAAGTGATGATATAGCTGGTATCAAGACTGTTCATCATCGCTCAACACAGTTCCTCACTTTCTGCTGCTCGTATACGACGTAAGTACAGCAAAGCCATCATCACAACAAAGCGTCGCCTCGACTGAGGTCGACTGGGATCAAAACAAGGCCGACGAAGCTCAGGTCAGTGGGACCGCCGTCGACGGACCGCCCGGCCATAGCGCCATAGCGAGCCTCCAGTGCGCCACCATGAGGGATGAATGCGCTGTCATTGGCCCCTCCCGCCCACGACTCGCCCAAATCAGCGGGCAGCTCGCAGCGCAATCTAGGCGGGGGGGGGGGGCTGGTTCTGAAGCTACAGCGGAACTTAAAGTGGCGCTATGCCTATTCCAGCGCTAGCCCCAGTGGCTTGTCTTTGTTTACCTGACCTCGAGCAGCGCTGCCCCACCTGCAAGCCCCGTTGGTTACTGCGGCATCCAGAGCTTCCTTTGCCAATCCAAGGCGGGACACCATCCGAGTACGACGGCCGAGTACGAGTACTCGTAAGTGCGTGGTGTATCAAGGGCAGCTTGCTTTGGGAGGGGAGATGTCCGACTTCATACACTAATTACTGCATCTACCATTAGCGTCTCGCTCGCTTGGAAGCTGACGCAAGACTTTTGCTTTCCCCTATTTTTCTTTTTATGGTTCTTTTTTTTTTTGGTCGTCTTTTCCAGAGGCTGCTAATACTGTACATATTCAGCCGTTCGACCAGGTACATACAGCCGTGTAAACATCTCCAAAGCTTGTTTACCCTTTGGCTATTCCTACAAAGCTTACACGCCCTTGCATCACCGACCTCGAAACCTGCCGCAACGGCCCAGACATCTCAGCCACCCTCGTCTCTGCACGGGTAGCCGTTGCTCGCTCTCATCCGACTCCCTCGAGACCTTGTACAACAACAATCGATCGTGCGCTTCATCCTCGCAAACATCCTGCTGCGCTTTCAGGTCTTGGTCGTCCTTGGTCATGTCCAGCTAGCACGGCTCACCACCACAACACCCTTTGTTACGAAGATTCTTCCCAGAGCACCACCAGGCATGCTGCTCTGTCGTCGCTCGAGTATGTTGAAGCTCGCCCAGAAAAACAATATGGAAATGGGACATTTGAACCAAACACTGCTCCCATCCCATCCCATCCCATCCCGGCTCCTCCGACTAACGTCCTCCAGAGTAGGGTACTATGACTCCCGCGAGCGACGATGACAGGCCATCAAAGCCAACGACGCCGCGCAAGCAGGCCAACCGATCCAACCATGCCGACACTCCAAAGACGCCCGTCGCAAAGACGTCCCCAAGTCCCGGCGATGCCCCCAACACAGCGCCAGCCGCCACCGGACATGGCAATCGCATGCGCTCCAACTCCAAGAAACCGGAGCCCACGCTGCTGTCCGACTTCTTCCTCGGCCGCCAGTCAGCTGCACGAGTAGCTGCAGACCGCAAGCGCAGACAAAGCATGGAGGCTGCCCGAGCAGAGATGCGCCATGAGATGCGACAAGGAGCTGTCCGCAAGCTGCAGCAACCTGGTGGTGTAAAGGATCGGGTCCAGCTATGGCAGCGCACCCACGCCGTTGCTACGGACCAAGGCAACCCGCAATACGCTGCAACGGAGCCTAGTGATGTCGCCTTTGACGGCGAGGACCTGGAAAGTGTCACCGAAGAAGACCGCGTGCGGATAAAGATGCGCCAAAAACGAAAAAGCACCAAACCACCCTCTGCGGAGCCTGACAAGACCGAAACCAAATCATCTGCAAAGAGTGACGAAACTCAAGACGATGGCCAATCATTGTTACCCCCTAAAAAGCGTGTCATTAGTGATAGCAACTGGATGCGCCAAAAGAATCGATCCTCGACTTCGCGCAAAGTGTCACCTACTCTATCAAAGGGGTCAAGCTCGCAAAGATCGGCGGGCAGCTTTGTCATGAAGCCGACTCCAAACCCTCCCGTTTCCTCCAAAATCAAGGCCTGGGCATCCAAAATTGAAATCCCAGACGAATATGAGAGTGGCTCACAAGTCGGGAGTGCCGCCTCACGGTCAAGACAACGGCCAAAATCGTACGCTGAAGGCGCCAGCCATTCCACAACTATCCGGGATGATGGCATTAGAGTCCGCCCAACGAGTACAGCCTCCGAAGCCACTTTTCCAGGGCAGACATACCAGCCGCCGCGTCGTCGTAGCAAGAGCAACGTGGGCTCGGGTATCTCATCTCTTAGTGGAAGTCGCAGTGACCTCTCTGCTCCAAGCTCCGAAGGCTCGAAGAAGGCACCCGAGCGACGAAACACCGGAAAAGGTGTTGGGGACCGCCTCAATGACTATATCTCGCATCTTGACACGCCTACTAAGCGCAGTGAGCCCAGACCTATACCTAATGGCATGGCCAGGCCGCCAAAACCGAAATTCAATAAAACAACATCCGCCGCCGACGCTTCGTCGAGTCTCAGTGACAATAATTCAAATCTCAGCACCATGAAGCAAGGGTCCGACCTTTCTTCGAATGTTACTGCCAAGACGCTTGCAGATATCCCGGGCGAGATCCCCTTTGGCCATTCCGCCTTTAGTGAGCTTGACCTTTCCCAGGGTGGTACCGGCAAGAGCCGACCGAAGCGAGTCAATGTCGACCGCAGTTCCAGCTTCAAAGGCGTCCCCAACGTCTTCAAAAAGGTCATGGAGGAAGGAAAGAAGATAATGAAAGATATGAACGAGCCGCCTCGCGAACCCGCTACAAATAAGCCCCCTAGCATCGAGAAATGGCTCAATACCACGCAAGACCCGTTTGTGGAAGCTTCAGCACCTGTCAAAAAGGAGAAGAAAGAACCGGCAAAGGAAACAAAGTCAGACGATATTGAGGACGCTGACAGTACTAAGCCGGTTAAGCCAGCCGCAAAGGAAGAGGTTACGCCTACGCTGCAAAGACGGAGGGGACACACCGAGGGCTCGCACAAGCGGCCTTCTAAAGAAGAAGAAGAGCCTACTACACCAACCCAAACGTCCAAGGAGACCGCAACGCCCACTGAGAGCGATAAAACATCGCCTTCAAATGCTGAGACTAGCACTCAGCCAACCACTCCCACTTCTTCCGGGTTGAAGCGAAGTAAAGCTAGGAGGTCAGCTTCTTCCCCGCTCAAAGGAGGCAAAAAGGAGTTCTTAGGCATGTTCAAGAATGCCTTTCAAGGCGAGTCTGGGGCTTTCAGTGGCCCGCCAAAATCTTATCAGAGCCAAGAGCATCGCAAATTCGACCCCCATGATGATGGGCCGTTTGATGAGTCGGTAGTAAGCTCCGCGGTGACAGGTTCTACCGAGAGTTCGACGCAGAGCAGAGAGAACGCTGAAGACCCAGGAGCACCCCAGATTGCTGGGCCTCGTTTCCGCCCGCCGACAAATGGACACCATGAGCTGTCGACAATTGTTTCGGACGATGGATCCAGTGCAGTGAGCTCCGGCCTGACGAATTCTGACCTGGCGTCTCGTGCTACACAGTCAACTCTCACCCAGTCGACCACTCTATCCAAAGACAGCCAAGAACCTGTTTCGAAAAATACAGAATGCACCCTGAAGAGGCAACTTACACGCCATTCTGATCTTATGTCCGTATTGTCGCTACCGGATAACAATTCTCTTCCTGAAGGCATCAAAAGCAACAGATCTCGACCCAGTCTTCGCAAAAACAAGGGCTTCAGTGGCAATGTCACAGACGAAGAGCTACTGAAAGAGTTCATCGAGGACGAGAATCTTTACGGCCGAGAGCTTAAAACCATGGTCGATGGTGTCCTTCCCGTGTTGTTGTCCGACGTTGTCAGTAAAACCAATGCGACAAATCTCTTCGGCGGCGTCGCTACCGAGAAGCAGGCAGACAAGGTCTCAAAATCCGTTGTTGGTATGGGGGTGGCATTAGAGAAACTTAAGAACGCCCACAAGAAAGCAACTGTTTCGGACATCCGACGTCTGGCGCACTGGGCACATGGAGTCGTACCCATCTACAACAGCTATTTGAATGCTTGGAGACTTGGCTTTCAAGATCTGGTTGTCAATCTTGCGCCGCTCGCCAACAGACCTGAAGATGAAGATTCACTACTGGATGCGCTCCCACGCAACGAGAATGGCGATGTTGTCAACTCTAATGGCGAACGAGTCGCCGTGGCTCATCTTCTGAAGCGCCCTTTGATTCGCATCAAACAGATGACCAAACTCATCAAATGCCTCGACGACATTATTGCTACACAAGATACAAATCAGCTCTTGCGAGACTTTGAGCAACTTCAGGACAAGGCACGCCGTCGCAATCGTGAGGAGATTGCTCGTATTACCGACGAAGATGCATCCAACACGGATACTACTAGGTCTCGGGATCTCCGGACCCTTGAAGCATCCGAGTCTACGACAATCGATCCAAACCTGCAGGTCAATGCAAAGGACACTTTCTGCCTGGACTTGATGCATTCTAATGGCCAGCGACTGGAGTGCCAGGTTGAGCTTGTACAACGAGACAGCCAGAAATCCGGCGTCGAAGGCGACCTACTGGTTCGAGAAGTGGGCGAGGGTCGGCGTCCTTATCTGCTATTCCCGCCAATGCCAATAAACTTGTGCTCAGCAAGAACGGGAGACGGAAATTTCGAAATGGTCATCATGGTACGAGGCACACACAAGAGCATGCAATGGCATGAGCTGCTCACGTTATCTACGGACAATGAAGATCAGATTCTCGACTGGCTTGATCTTCTGCCGCTAAACCCCGTCCCTCCTCGCGAGCCAGAACCGAGTGTGGTCGGAGAAGACGACGTGCATCATGCTCGCGACATTCCTGTTGGCGCTTCGACTTCTCGCAACGTGCGGCCATCGTCGCCACTGGTACAGTCACCTCCGGGCCCTGCTACACCCAAGCACCGGGATGGAACGCTTGTTGAAGACACCCAGTCAACCTCAGCAGACTTTGATTTGGACAAGACACCAACACAAGACTCTTGTGCAGTTGCGGAGTGGGACGATGGCGCATACCAGGACAAGGATATTCTGCCGGAGCCTCTTAATATTGTTAAGAGTCCTCCGGCTTCGACCTATCGCGAAGATGGAGCTCCTCCGCCCCCAGCTCATCGGACTCTTCCCTCAACTCCACAGCCTGAACAAAACGATCCAACACTTCTGGCGCCGCCTCCAGATACTCAAGAAAGCAGTGACGGTATCAAAAGGAGGCGGTCATCCCCTCTCAAGCACGAGTACCTTCCTTCAGATCGCTCGTCAGCAGACAGTAGCTCTTCTGCCGATGAGGAATCTGATGCGGATTCTTCAGATGACGACATCGAGAGCATGGACATTCCAGAAACCGAACTCGGCATGAGCATTTCTAAGAACGTGCCACCGCCCCCGGTCATTGAGTCTGTCCTCTCTCAGTCGGATTGCAGCTTGACGCCTTCCAACTCTGCGTCGCAAGCTGGACTCTTTGGTCCCAAGGTCGAATCGCAGGAGAACACCACGAGATTCCTTGCTTCTCTTTCAAGATGGTCCGATCGGGGTATTTGGAAAGATCTTACTCAACAACCTTGCTCTATCATTGTGTCTGGTGGGCTTATTGAAGCATATGCCTTCCGTCCCACAGGTGACCGTCACAAGTCTGCAAAACTCGATGAGAGTCCACTCATTGCTCTCGATCTTACTCCTGTCGTCTTGATCCGACAGAGCACGGCACTTGATTTGGAAATCAGATCCTCAGTACAAACCCACTCCCGCCTGTACGATACCTATAGTGGTGGCAACTTCCGCTTCCGCTGTCACAACGCACCAGAATGCTTCGGCTTGTACATGGCTGTACATCATGCTCGTCTCAACAATCAAAAATTCATTCAACTTGAGAACGAAGCGCGCTTTAGGGGTTTCGGCGAGCGGAACGGTCCGGAAGACGGCGACGGCAAATCAAGCGGCAACCGACGTAGCTGGTTCGGTAGGAAGAACAGCTACCGCGGCTCCGTACGAGCGCCCGCACAGTCAGCCGAAGGCGCAAGCACATCGCACTCATCGACGCCATCAGCTTCCAGCTTCCTCAAGAGACTCACGGCGGCCGGAAACAATTCGTTCAATCTCGCGCGGTCCACTGTAGACAGGCAATCTCAACACGGCAGCGCTCGCCACAGTCTTTATACATCGGGCTCATCATCAGCCAGCGGCACGCCTCCCCGCTCTCCCTCCGCGAGCCTCCAAAACAGCGGAAACGTCCCCGTCGCCATGGACAGCGAAAATATCCGCATCAGGTTACATCTGCTCGTTTCTGCAGCCAAGTGGGAAGACTATGGCAATTGCATTTTGCAAATTCGCCGCCCACCGCCGGGATGGCGCCAAGCCCTTCGCGCTGATCACGGTCTCGAGAAACGCGTCACAGTCATTGCATTGCCCAAGAAAGAACCCGAGGAACCCAAGGTTGTTCTTGATGCTGTACTGGGCAGCGGCTGCTTCTCAGGCATGGGCAGTCGTGGTATCGTCTGCGGTGTCTGGGAAGAATCGAAAAGTGCTGATGGTGTCGTTGGCGTTGCTCCTCATAAGGGTGGCACTGGCGGTATCATCAAGAAGTGGTGTTTCCAACTGGCTACTGTTGGTGAGGCAAGTTGGGTGCTGCGGCTGGTCCACCAAGAAGTACTTCGCGCTTAAGGCCTCATAAGTGCAACAACTCTTCCCAATTTTTGTTTATCCCGTATTATATCGTTTTCTATTTTTTTTTCTCTATACCATTCCTTTCATGTATGTATACCGGTATCCGTCGTCACACGGTCGCTGGCGCGGCTTTGCTCCTTTACACATGATATCCCATACGCAGAAACGGTGTGAGCGCCCAAACTTCTGCACGTTACTATTTTTCAGCATTAGCGTTTTTGTTTTTTTCTACTTTCTTGTTTCTATAATCGCTCTTATCTATATACATCTCTATATACTCTGGCAGGAAGGGGATGGCGGATGATAGTACATGGTAAAAGGCTGGGGTGTGGTTTACAGGTTTTGGTGGGGAGTTACATAGAGCCGGATCAGGTGGTTGCTGAATAAAGATTTTTTTTATACCGCAGTTGTTAATTCTGAGAGTATGCCTTGTGTGTCTTGTGTACCTTGTGAAATAAAATCAACCGCTGGAGCCGCGGGAGGCGCAGCCCCGTGCTCCTGCATACGGAGTGGAAGGATCCCTTGTCGGTTGCTGCAAGTTTATAGCTGTTCCACATTGTAATATTAACTCGGCTGCACGATTCAGAACGTCTGCTGTATGTGTTTTAGAGCGAAAAAAGTTGATAATGAACGGAGTGTGCCAGTCCGGCCGCTTTCAATATTCTAGTACATTATGAAGAACACTTGTATGCCAGAAATTGCCTGTGATTTTTTTTTTTAAATTACTCCGTCAAGTGTCTGGGGCACTACAACATGGCTGCATAAATTATCAACTAGAATAGACCTGCCGGCGTCGGACCTTTCCATTTTGGGTCGAGCACCACAACCAACATGCATATGCAAGCCAGCCGCAGTTGGCGTCCCGAGGAAACGGTTCAGGTCAACCCCGAATAGTTTTCTCGGGGAGAGAGAAACCCCCATATGCAGACAGGACGAGCTGGACCCGCGGAAATTTGTGAGTGCCATGTTGCTACTTAAATAGCTAAGCCGCCCTCAGCTTTGGGGTGAGAACTTGAAATGGTTCAGTACCGCTTCAAAATGAATACTTGCTTTTCTGTGGCCCTTTTCTGGTTCCTGAGCCTTGTTCAGGCAACCGCAGCAAATAAAGTTGCTTTACAGCCTCTCTCGCGTACGTCCTCCAGCAACACTGCGTTGGAGATTGCTCGTCGCCTACATCTTGCCTCTCGATCCGACAATGTGGTATTCGACAAGGCTGTGACAATTGATTCCGGCATTGAAGACTTTCCGTTGTTTACTTAGTATGTTATGCAGGCCTCTTTAACGTTTTCTTTTCTGATCAACCTCCACCCGCCAGCACGCACTTAAATAACGCTGTTGAGAGCACTGTCCAAATCGTGTGCACGAAGTGCTACATCAAAGGCGAAACAAGTGCCAAGCTTACTTCTAACGGGGACCTTAAAATTTCTTCAATCGCTAGTGAGCTCGGGGATGCTTTCAATGATACTTTTCATGAAATCACCGACTATGCTGCCCTGGTCTTTGACGAACTAAAGGATTATATCGACGAGGAAGGGGTGGATGATTTAGAGGACTTTGACCTTCCAGCACCAGATATCGACTTTAATATTGGCATCGACGAATTCCCTGATACGGTTCTCGATGTTGCATTCAAGGATATAGACATTTTTGTCCAGCTGAGCATCGTTCTCTCTGCTGGACTCACTTACGAACTGAACCTCTACTCGTCGAAGCAACTTGGCATTGAAATCGACAGCATTTTTGTTGGCATTGTGGCTAGCATTGATCTAATCTTAAGTGTCGAGGCAGAGATTGTCATTGACAGTGGCTTTCACATCAAGTTGGACGATACCGTGGGTATGAAACTTGCTCTCTTCGCAGACGAAGCGACACAACTCACATTGTGAGCATTCCACGAGGCCTTTTGTCACCTAGAGTTTTAGTTGCTAACCAAACCTGTTTTCAGCAATGGCGGCAACTTTGAGTTTCTACCTGTCCAAGTCGCAACAGCTGGTGTCGTTCTTCGCGCCATCCTTCGCGTCGGTGTTCGAACGGGCTTCAGCATCGAAGCCGACTTTGATGCAGCCGTGAAGGCGGCCAACAGGGCTGACTGGCTTAGCCTCGGCACAGGTATTGAAGCAAGTGCATACGCAAACGTTGCCGAGTTTATAACCAACATCACTGCCACTGATGTAGAAGCGTTGGTTGAGGATGGCGAGTGTAATTTGCGTCTTGAGCAAGGCTACCAGTTTGCCATTGGTGCCGCCGCCGGTGCTACTGTGCAGCTGCTAAACCATACATGGGGCCCTGCTCCGGAGACTGAGATCCCCATCTTTTATACTGCGCTTTCCACGGGCTGTGCGGCGAGTAAACCCGCTGAAGCGAGCGCTTCCGTTACCCCTCCTGTTCGTCCCAGGGCCGAAGAGGGTGACAGCGAGTCTGTGACAGAGACTACGGTTACAAAAGTCACCTTTTCTGCGTTTGGATGTGCGTCGCCTGGCTTGGTAAACTGCCCTGCTTCGCTGAAGTCCCTTTCTACCAATGTTGTGACGTCGACGCTGACTACAGTCGTTCCGACTGGCGCCGACGTCATCTGGCCTGCTTCTATCGGACAAAACACTCTCGTCGATCCTGAGATGTTTGGGACAAATGCAATGAGCATGACGGGATCTTCTGGAAAGCCGTCGTCGTATGTACCGCCACCGCCGACTGCAGCGTCGACTAGTCTTGATGCCGAAGCAAGCGATGGGTCTGTGTCTGAGGTCGTCAACGGCGAGACTGGTGGTGTTAACAATAAAGTCATCATTGGTGTTAGTGTGGGACTGGGTGTTCCGGTAATCGCAGCAGTTATTGCCGGGCTATTGTACGTGCTTTGAAACTCCGTTGTCTGATGCGCTTTACTGACTATTGAACTTGTAGGATTTGGAGGAGGCGAAGAATGTACAAACTGGTCGACAGCGCAGCCCCAAACACGGAAGAGTTGCCAGGTCAAAACTCCAACAAACACGCAACTGTTAATGTTCGGTCGGCGCCGGACTCAGATGAATGATTGCGTTTTACGGAATCATGAAGCTTTAAGAAATGGTCGATAAAGAGCACAGTTCACGGAATTTGGCATATGCGACATGTGATTGTAAGATAGTTATTCGTCTTTCAAGCTAGCTTACATAGCACCTAAGCTAAAGCAAGGCAACCAGCGCCAAAAGCAGATCCAAACCCAAATATTGCGCCCTAGAGTAAAAGCAAAGAAGAGAAGAGCAAGATATTAGTTGCGATCCAGATCACCAACATATCCGCAAAAAGGAGAGCCTGCCTCAAAGCAAACAAACATAACTTAGAGACTCATAAACGCCACCCATGCAAGTTGAACCTGTAAGTCGGAGTATAGCAAAATAACAAAAGAATAAAGTCCTAAAACACCAAACGCCTATTCCATGCAAAAGTGTCTTCCCCATCAAGGCACCTCCTCAACCTCCAAAGCAAAGCGAACTTGCTTCTTTGGCTTGGCAGACGGGATAGTAATTGCTTTCCTGGCTGTGTTCAGCCCACTGTCGCTCTTGACAGTAAGGCTATTCTCCATCTCACTTAGAAGGTCCTCTTCCGTCTCCTCTTCGATGGACCACACATCTGGGCTCGGCTCACGCCAAAGGCGACCGGGTCTAGCACGGCCTGGGATAGCACGAGGCATGCTGCGTCTTGGCGGTGAGAACGTGGAGCGGCCGCGCGTAGAAGGGCCAGGATAGGATGCCGGAGACAAGAAGCCGTTGGAAGTCGTGCCAAATACTGGGCTCCCTGACCTGAAGCCGAACGCCTCTACTGGATTTTCCGGGCGAGAGAAGAGGGATGAGCGCCGCGGTGGTGGTGAGAAGCGGATAAAGTCTTCGACATCGTCGTCGTCGGAAGTCAGGCCGTCAGAGTCGAATTCGGGAGACGGTGATCGAACAGCGGGCTTGCGAAGACCCTCTAGGCTAGATGGGCTAACGCTGCGAGTAATCTCGCGTGGGCTGCTGGTGTTTTCGATGCCCGCGTCGTAGTCCATGTCGTCGTCGTCGTCTTCCGAATCAGAGATGAAGTCGTCGTCTTCGTCTCCAGGTTCGGGAGTGAGGAAATATGTAAGAGGGTCTTGGTCAATGTTGTCAAGCAGAGGCCGAGGTTCGCCCTTATTGGAGCCTGTACGGACAAGGCGCACCTGAGTAGGCGGCCATGAGTCTCGTCGAGATGCCATGGAAGTAGAGTGCACGGGCATGTTGACGAGTTTGTGTTGAACGGGGAAGGAAACACGGGGACGGCATATATAAGAAGGGGGAGTAAGGCTTATCAAGGCAAACCAGGGATAGGCAGGCAGCAGGGTATAACAGTGAGGCGCGAGAAGAAGGAAATGCCGGCTGCGCCGGCTCGAGTATTGCTCAGTCTCAAGGCACACTAGAGACTGGAACAGAAGCCTTCTTATGCTTGTCTTGAGCTGAACAAAGGGAAAGCTCGTTTGTGGCTCAGAAACAAGTCTCATATGCACGAGAATGGCGGGAGAACGTGAACATATATAGCCAACGGCGGCTTCTATTGGGTCCACGGGCTGATGAGAGAGATGTGGCACATGCAGGTCTCTCGCACCGAAGAAAACGACCGATTGCGTACATTGATTGCGACGTGAGGCTCCACCCATCCAAACCAGCCTGACTAGTTGGTGGGCTGTGGGAGGTCGTGATGGAGGGTACTGGCGGTTTATTGCCGTTTGGTCACAGTCACCTGCAGGCCCGCACCAAGGCGAATGAGAGGAGGCCTTGTGAGGCGCCAATAGGATGGTCAGTGGTGGGCTATTTGAGGAGCTGCGCCATTGTCAAGAGACCTATGCGGAGTCACAATCTTGCAGGGCGATATGACGCCACTAGTAGTGCTTTGGTGAAGGAGAGCCAGCCGCGAATAAGTGTGTTGGGAGCGAGGGAGTTGAGGCTGGGACGGTCGTAAAAAGCCCGTAAAATGAAGAGGCGAAACCGCCTCAGAGTCAACAGGAGTCATGGGGATTGTCGCCTATAGATGACGACGTCGCAAAAGGCAACAAAACTGTAGCCTAGCTGAGACAGATGAGCCATACCGATAGGCCTTTTCCTTGGCCAGGAGCGGGAATCAATGAGAGTATCTCTGCTGCTGGATAATGGCAAGGTTACCAGCCAACCAAGGCAAGGCGATTCTCGTCTGCAGCGTACGAGGAGCGGCCCGATGGTGGGTAAAGTGGAAACTCGGCGAGAAGCAGTGACGCTATATGCTAGAGCAGCCAAGCCCGTGAACTATTCGTTAGCGGTCCGCAGACTTGCCGAAGCTACTGTGCGTCGGAGATCCACGGCGGACCTTGGGCTTGACTAGCGTGTGTGGGGGATGAACCAGAGGCAACGACTGGTGGTGATGTTACGAGGCCGGCCTGCGAGATGGTGTGTGGATGGCGTGCAGATGGTGGGTAGATTGTGTGCATGTGCAGAGGGAATCATTCCCATTTGGCTATTTCCATCGCCTCTGGTGAGACCTTGGCAGCTCCAAGAGAGCTGATAGGCAAAGCTCCGGATTGACCGAGCAGATGCTGCGTCTCGGTAGTCTCGTACGCTAAGACACGGCCCTCCATCACCAAGGCCATCTGACTCGTTTGGCGATGGGGGCGGCCATCCACCAAACGGTGAGCCAAGAAATCACAGAAAAGCTGGATGAACGATGTGCCGTGTCTGCATGCATGGGATTGTACCAGGGCACCAGCCAACTTTCCATGGTCACGATGGGCATCTGCGCATGGGCGGGCAGCAGACTCGTATGGCGACTTGTGCCAAACTTGGACGGCTGCATGATGCGAATCTTCAATCGGGAGAATTCCTGCTGGATCGGAAATTTCGGGTCGGACACGACTCTCACAAGACACGGCTTTTTCTCCTGTTCATGCACGATGTGATGAGCAGCATGTCGCACGGTTCCTTGCAGCAAGCCTGCGTCTCGGCCGACTCTTGGTGGCGGACTGAGAAAGAGGTTACGAATCTTGCATGTACGTCTTACTTGTTTCTGCTTACAAGGATGGTATAGGAAAAAGTAAATGACGTATTCTTTTGGAAGTGTAGCGATTTTATTTATTTATTTATTTTATTTTTTTTTGCAGAAACCGCCACTATTGGATTTCTCACGTCGTACCACAGTGGGAACTCGAGTCAAACCCGTTCCAAATGCCGATATCAGCTCACAAATGCCTTTCAACACCATCTTGCATATCTTCCCACCACTCTAACAAGTGCAATGTGACGCTTTGTCACCTTTGTAAACTGCACGCACAGGAAATGCGCAATCATACCGGACCTACCGGGACCCATTGTTGCGATCTATACCAGCTTACCATCACCATGTGGCAGGCTAGTCGCAAGCCATTCGTGTAGTACGACCGACGATACGACAGCTCACGCCGCAAGAGTTACATTTCGTTTATAGAAGATGATAGAGAGGATGTCTTGAAAACGGACTGGTGACCTTGCACGGCCATGGATCCTTCAACCTGTAGCCTCTGTTCCCACTCTGCTATCTCGCGCGACGACCGCTGCCGACTTGACGCAAGGAACGGTGCAGCCAGGCCACGTTCTTTCGTTACTCAGCCAATGTGGCTCATCTGTAGGCGAAGTGGTGTGATTGTATGGGCGTATGACCAGGATGACGCCACTGTGCAGCTGGGATGTGACTATATTTGGTGATATGTAGCCTGAGGTTGCATACGAGATGCAAATAAACAGAAATTGGAAATCATGGGCCCATGCGCGAGGAGAAATGTCGGCTTTTGGTATTTCCGGCTGTGCTTCACAAACCAAACTACTGGGAATCGTTCAAAGTATGTGATGAATGCCCTGTTCACGGCTTGCCATCTTTATTACGTAAAGGTGGTCTGGTAGCAGCCGCCGACGAGCAGGTTCATCATATCGTCCATATTGTAGAGAAGGTATTCAAAAGACCCCTAAACTTCTGTACGTCTTGAAAATGCCATTACACAAACAAATCCCGTTGCAGAGAGCATTTTAGCTATTCAACGGCTCTAACCGTTGGCCTCTCAACTCCAGTGTAAACCATCGTCAGATCCGCCACTTACACACTTTCATGTTGCTCCCAATCAAGCAACACCTTAGAAACGGGAAAGTAAATTTTTGAATTCATCAGCGGCCCGTTCCGCTCATGACTCCTCACTCTGATAGCCCCAATAGCTCACCCTAGACTCGTTGCATCGCGCTATTCCTCCCAAACTCTAATATCCCTCAAGGTGCATCGCGGAAACGGCCGATTCGGGCAGGTGGCGGTGGTGGGACTTGCTACAATAGATGCAACAGACACACGTGACGGTACCCAATATTCATTCCCAAAGGGCTTCAACGCCATCGACCGATTTTCGCTCTTCTCCTTTATTCTCTGTATTTCTCCCATGTCTGCTGCTTCTCTTGCTGCGCGGAGGAGGGTAAATCGTTCGTCTCAATCGTTTCGCTTGACTTTGTTGTGCTTTTGCATCTTCCTCTTTACTCTCGCCTGGTACTCGTCCAGCCCGGCCCAAGACACAATGACGCAACCACATCTCGACGGTAGCAAGGGCCACCTTCACAACCAGGCCAATCCCGCCGATATTGCGGCAGACGCATACCTTTCAATGGATATCGGCTCTTCCAGTAAGCGCCGTCACATGCCGCTCAGGCTCATCTCGTACAATGTGAGACATGAAACTCGCTGGACGGTCGCTGGTGAGCAGCACTGGCGCATCAGAGGGCCGAAGCTGTGTACACAGCTGGACTTTATCACCTCTGGCCGCGAGAATGCCTTTATTTGTCTGCAAGAGTGTCACTACAGTCAGATCAAGGACATTGAATCTCAGCTTGGCCAGGCGTGGGACTACGTTGGCAGAGGCCGTGACACCAAGGAGACGGACGGCGAGTTCTCGCCCATCTTTTACCGTCCCGATGTATGGAAATGTACCCACACCGAAACACGCTGGCTGTCTCCGACCCCAGAGAAACCTTCTCGCGGATGGGATGCCGCTCTAAACAGAATTGTCACAATTGGCGAGTTCACCCACAGGGAAACTGGCACCAAAGTGGTCGTCATGAGCACTCACTTTGACCACGTTGGCGTCGAGGCCAGGACAAACAGTGCCAAGCTATTGATTAAATTTGCAAAAGAGTGGGAGAGCAAGCATGATGTTTCGGCAGTCCTCATCGGCGGTGACTTCAACAGCGCGCCTGATGATGGCGCCTACAAGCTCATGGTCGCAGAAGGTTCCGGCATGTCCGACATTTCCGATCTGGTACCAACGGAGCGTCATTACGGCAACCACTTGACCTATACCAGCTTTGGCGAGCCTGAGGAGTGGCCGCAGCGTATTGACTTTTTGTTTATCCAGGAGCCGCGAACTGCACGCATCAACACATTTGGTGTGCTGGCCAATAGCTTTGACGATAATATTCGACTCTCGGATCACCGTGCTGTGGTGGCTGACATGGATATTCGCGTTTAACCTGACGCGGGCACGAATGCTAGCCGGTGCTGCGGTCGCGATAAAAGGTGTAAGCCGGCACTGAGCCACGTTTGAGGCGGGCAGTTGTGACATGTATCACTTTTGCCAGTGGTACACCAATTTGAACTACGAGGTATGCGATTGTAGTGGCTTGCTGTAGGAAGCAGTGCCGCGCCAATTACGCAGCGAGTGTCTCTGGACAAGCGTGAATACCATCGTGCGCTTGACAGGCTCATTTCACGCAACCTACACCGCTAGACACGTCACTTTCTTGCAGCAGGTCTGTTAGGATGTGGTGGCGAGGTGCATAGAGTCACTACAGAAACTTGTCCGGACTGTAATGGCAAACTCTATTCATCACAAATGGAATAGCGGGGTTATCGGTACTTGGGTCCTGTAAAGGTTGCCGAGCAATTCGAGAATGAACTGCGACTGGAGCGGCGACTCGGCCCGTGGTTACACAACAGCTGCAGTTGTAGGTTACACAATCCCCGGGGCGATAACCTGTTGGTGGTGGGGTAGGAATAACGATTTGAGAAGCTATCCAGTTTGCAGGGCTACTGAGTAAGCTCCGCAATCGACGGCATTGGCTGTCAGAAATGAGCACCGAATGACTTTAGCTACTGAATCATTGACGAGACCATGAGGATAGATTATAGAGAGATCTTGCTCGAATAGGAAAGCAATGACTTTGAATGCCTGAATGGCGCTCTTTACATGGTAGCGTGTACTGATGCAATAGTGAAGAGACGAATGGTGCCCCAGACACTCTTTGCTGTTTTAAAGTCTAGGTATTCCCCCCGTCCCTCGCAATGGCTGCTCTTACAACGCGGCGCAAGCAGGGTCACCAATATTGGCTGCTATTAGTTCATCTATTCGCAACACTAGCGAGACATCTTGGACGAGGCTCCGCTAGCTTCCTCATTCGTCCAGATTTCGCGCGAAGGAATATTTATGGCGGGGTCGCCGAAGGAGTTTACTCACCAAGCGCCGCACCGGCGCAGCCTGATGAGCGTGCCTGCTTTTTAAAGCCAACTTTCCCCATCCTCAACTACTGGTAAATACCGAAGCTGTTTAATAATTTACCTCTTGTGGTATGCATTCAAGCTACTAATTGTCCGTATTCGTCACCATGTCAATCACCAACAGTCCAAGCAAGGCAATCCCTGCTTTTGACAAGGAGCTATCCCAGGCTCTCTGCGATATTGAGATACCAAGGCACATGAAATTCTCTCCCGATGGCCAGCAAGTCCTTTACAATGCGAGTACGGACCCTGAGAAGGGGGAGCAGAGCGTTTCTGCGCTTTGGCTTGCGTCTTCTTCAGAGCCCGGCTCATCGCGCCAACTCACGTCTGGTCTAACTGACGATGTAGCCGCAAAATGGCATCCGGATGGTAAACAGATTGCATTTATTTCTGACCGGGCCAAAAGAGGAAACATGTCGGTGATCTGGAGCTTGCGGCTTGATGGCGGTGACGCGATGCCTGTTTCACCAAAGGACAATGTCAAGGGTATCAGCGTCTTTGAGTATTCTCCGGATGGCGAAACAATTGCATACATTTCTGCAGACGAAGAGAGCAAAGAGCGCAAAGAAAAGAAAGAAAAAGAAGAATCTGAGCCTAACGTCTGGGGCGAACAATGGGAGTATAGCCGACTGCGACTGATTAATGTCAAGTCCAAGGAGGTTTCCGTTGCCGTTGGCGACAACAGGCACATCATGGGCCTTGATTGGGCGCATGATGGGAAGCAGATTGTATTTTTGAGCTCTGAAACCCCGGACCTTGAGGAGGGCATCTTGACTGGGGTAACAATTTCCATTTTCAACGTCGACAGCGGCAAGGTTAGAGACTTGTGCACCGTGCCCAACCTCTTCATGAGCGTGTCATGGGGGCCAGACGACAGGATCTACTTTCAAGCTGCAACCCCTCTGACTTCAAACCTCTCTTCGCATGCCGTGTACTATGTTGATTCTACAAAGCCCGCCTCGGAACCTGTTAAAGCCGCTTTTGGTGACGACGACGCCGTTTCTAGCGTGCTTGTTGTCGATGGGCAGGTGCTTGTGAATCGCGAGGTGCGATCTGGCACTGAAATTAGTGACATGAAGGGACGGATGATTTTCAAAACCAACCTCAGTCTTGGACTGTGGCATGCGTTTAAGAATCCCGCAACGGGCAAGTTTACTGTTGCGGCACGGCTTTCTGACATTAATACGCCATCAGAGGTGTATATCATTGAGGAAGGGAAAGACAAGATTAAGCTGTCAAATCACGGGAAGGGGTTTGAGAGCCGCTTTTTTGGGTCTTGTAGTGCACTCACATGTACGTCTACAGACGGCGAAGTTGAACTTGACGCTCTGTATTTTGTCCCAAGCATGCATGCCCGGGAAGATGGGGCACCAAAGGAGCCACTACCTACCTTTGTATGGATTCACGGCGGACCAGGAGACCGAGCGTGTGAGTCGTTTAACTTTACTGGTAACTACCTTGCGCCATACCTTTTATCCAAAGGATACGGCGTGCTGTGCCCCAATTACCGCGGCTCAACAGGGCGCGGCGCGAAATTCGCATCCTATAGTATTGGCGGAGTGGGCAAATACGGCTACGCTGACATTATAACCATTACGGACAATGCCATCAACAAGGGCTTTGCGGACAAGAAGAGACTACTGGTCGGCGGCTGGAGTGCAGGCGGTGTGTATACGTACCTCTGCAGCGTGCGCAACGGCTTACACGGTCTCGGGTGGTGCTTCAAGGCCGGTATAGCGTCTGCTGGAATAACCGACATGGACAGCCTTGCATGGACTTCTGACGTGGGAGCTACGTTTCAAGCCGAGCTCAACGGTGGGTTCTTGGCATGGACTGCTGATCAAGATGACACGCGCGGCCGACAAAGCAGCGCGATTTGGCAAGTTGCGAATGCGGTGGAGGAATCGCGGCGACGAGGCGAAATGGTGATTCCGCCACTGCTTAGCAGGATAGGCGCTGCCCAATTTCGCACGCAGAGGGGTTCCGGCGTGCTCTGCGAACGCATGGCTTGCCGTGCGAGTTTGTGGTATACCCTGGCCAGGGCCATAACCCGACGCCAGAGAGGTTTTGGATGGATATACTGGAGAGGACTGCACGATGGTGTCATACGTACATTGGGCCTGGAATGGAGGGACAGTGAGGTTTTATCATGATGAGACGGTGTAACGGGATCTCAGGTCACTGCCAGATGGCAATTCAAATGCATTGGTACAGACAAATGCAGCAGAATAGCCTAGTTTTCTCCCATACAGGATGCTGCACAACACATTGTAGAATGATGCATAGCCAAGCAACCGTGAAGGGAGATGCGGGCAACATGAGGTCACTTGCGTCGAGACTCACCCCACAGAAGACACCGTCACTGTACTCGTACGTATCAATATACTACTCGTAGGTACTGATCAATCTCGCTTGTTCTTTGTGATAAACATCCCACGGCAGCCACGCATCAAGATGAAACAAGGCAAGCAAGCAGTGTTGCCAGCCACGACACGCTGTCAGGGCGGGCTGGCCAAATGGTGTATACGTATACGTAACCGGGTGCCACTGGACAACAAAGCGGTGCATGACGAAGCAAAGCAAAGAGGTGACTGCGAGTGGTACGGGTCCTGCATTGTGTGGGGAGTAAAGGGCTGACTTGTAGAGTTACGAGTAGTGATACTCGTGCTTTTGGAGGAAAGTGGTGCGCGAACCAGGCAGACAAGATAAAAAATGGGAGAAGGGGGTCATTTTGCGGTGTTGTAATTGGGCCGAAGACGGGTCGGTCGGTCGTTGATGAAGGATGATGCTGCTGCGAAGAGAAGTCGATGGAGGCGGCATCGGCGACCATCTCCACTCGCAAAGGACGTCTCCACGGCGGACGCTAGGTACTTTGGTTAATTGAAGTTAGTGAGTGAGAGGTGGGCGCGGGAAGAGGCGAGCCGTTCTTTTCGGCCATTTCGCTGGGATCGAGTACTGTACAGAGGAGCCAAGTAATGTATGTACTGTACCAACTTTGTCTCATAAAGTCAGTACCAAGGCAGTGAAAAGCTTATGCTCATGATAACTGGTACATACGGTTGGGGCGGATGAGATGGCAAGCTCCACAGTTGGGTGTCAATGGCAGCGTGCACAGATGGACTTGGAGCCCAAATATATCACTGCAGGAGCAAATTATGAACAATGACGGATTTATGCAAGCAGAGGGTAAAGCAAGTAGCTTCCGGCCGAGTAAGTAGAAGAATCTACAAGGAGACATTTCATGCTCTGGCATAGGTGGGCATGGAGCAAGTGGGGGATGGGACGAGCCCAAGTCGAGATGTACCATGCATGATGGAGTGCAGGATTTTTATTTTTATTTTTTTTTATTTTTTTGGTCTTTTGTATTTGGCTCTTTGACAGTATAATCTACTTTGCCCATCGAATTGGCCGCCGTCGGCTGCACGTAATTCAACTCCAAATCAGCGAGCCTGGAGGACATCCATGTCTGCTTTACATCAAGATGTACCAGTCCACCCGCACGCATACGAGGATATTAGTACCTAGGTAAGAGATAGGTACTCCGACGTACGAGTACATGCAACCACGTAACAAGAGATGGGCTGCGAGGTGTGTGAAGTACATAGACAAGTCAGTCCTTCCACAAACCTGCGGGCCGGGGTTTACTCAAGGCTTGTTTATTTTTTCCCGATAGTATTAGAGGCGAGAATCTAGAATCCATGTGCTGGCCGGTACAGTAGAGCAGGGTCCAGAACTAGGATTCTTTGGCCCGCCTGGAGCTTTTATTATTCACTCGTTGTCCCCAATATAGGGTTTGTCAGGTTGGTCATTCCAGACCGTGGTTGTGAAGGCTCACATCTTTTGTCGGGTCGACACCAGCAACAGCACGCCGTGCATGATGAATATCTGCACACGCCCCCCTTCCAGGTGTCGCCGGATGGGGATTGGCGATTCATGCATACATCATGTACCGGTCCTCAACAATGGCAAATTACCGTGATTTTTATTTTATTTTTTATTACATTTTATTTGCGAGTAGCGGAATGACGAGCTGGTGCAACCGGACATGTAAGCCTTTTGTTTGATCTGAGTCAAGACAGTTCGTGCTTCCCGGTTGCCGTCACTACCGTCACACACGTCTTGCCATGTACACAAGCCCATGAATTGCATCATGGTGGTTTTGTCTCGGGGGCATATAAATACCCCGACTTCTGATGGACACTTTTGAGATGAAACCCAAAAAATAGAAATAAAGCAAAAATATACAATAAAAATAGAAGTAAGGTTCAAGAGAAACTGCCCAACACTATTTGCTCTACATCGCCACCCTCTGGAGCTTGTGCAGTAAGCAACCTTTTCCCTTCTTTTTGTTCTTGCTGCCTGCTTGCTCATCAACATCAATTCCGCCCACCACCCCTCCCCCTCCTCCCTTTACTCCCATTATCAACAACCCCAGTCACTTTGCTGGCCACAGGTGCATCGCTCGTCAGCAGCCATGCACCTTGCTACGTCGCCGTTGTCTCTGATGCGGCCACTGTGAGTGGTTGCTTGCTCAAGTGGCCTGTGTGGGATTGGACAGCACTGCGTCGTCGAGGGGGGTGGAAGCTAATGCCGGAGCCTGCGCCATCGTGGCCACCAAAAGCCGATGTTTTTTTTTTCCTGTTGTGACTCTGTCTGTCGATGCTGGTCCTGCTGACTGATGTCGTTCATCTCATGGCACCAGCGCGCACTGCAATCCATTGTACCAGTACATGATGAGGTATCATGTAATGCAAAGGCAGTGGCTGGCTACCTACCAAACTGTGCCTACCATGTCCACGGACAACTCGTACGAATGGGCTAGGCTCGTCGCATACAGTCACTCTACAATGCATAACTTCACCCGACAATCATGATAGACAGACAGACAGACAGACACAGAACATTGAAGACACAGGCTCAACCAGCGCTCCGTCTGCCTACACGTAGATGCACGTGTATGTATGGCGCATTCCTCGCTCCCCTCGTCTGCCTTAGTAGCCTTCTGCCTCCCGCACCAAGCACGCTCTTTTTAATAAGCAGCGCAGTCGGATGGTTGCTATGACTCTTCCCCAGGCCCTACAGCTCTCCGCAGCCCAGTCTGGTCCTCTGACCTGGTTGCCGTCTTAGTTGGTACCAGTTTTGTTTATCAACAGGCATCCAGCGCCCCATTCAGATCGTCGTCTGCTATTCTTGTCCTACTCGTATCTGCTTGTTACGCAGCACTTTGTCATTCTCCTTCCCCAATTCTCTCTGCGGCTCTTGCTTTCTTATCCAAAGTCGTTTCGCCTCAGGCCAGACCTCACTCTGTTCCCGTGGGGGCGAGACGCGCTGTTGTCCAAAAACTCTCTTTTGGATTGCACTGCTTTGGGTCATCGTTATTCCTGACACATTCCAGGAACCCTGGTATTATTGTGTCGCACCCGCTGTGCTAAGATCCGACTAGCGTCTGCTGCCAAAGCACTAACAGACACGCCAACTGACACACCCGCGCCGCCCAGCAAACAGCCTAATAAACGGCCCTGAGCCCACTGCCCAGTGCGCCATCTACCGGGCCAATCTGCTGGCTTCAGGCTAGTTAAAGGGACGGCCCACGCCCCGGATTCTCGCGAAAGCTGCCCTTCCGACTCCACTCCTCTCCCACTCGTCGCACCCGCCCTGTGTCTGCCCAAGCCCAACAAGCCCACTCTGGCCGTCCACCTGCCGCGCCCAACTGGGGTCCTCCCGCCTGCTGCAGTACCTCAACGCCGGGCCAATTTTTTTTCTTTTTATTTTCTACATTTTTTTTTTTGCTCACCTTGCTGGTTGCGACTCGGGACCATTGGGATCTCGTCTGCGCATCCTCGAGCGCTTCATTGTACCACTATAGCAGCGCCGTTCAACGTCAATTTGACCGCCATCGCCCTACACCAGAGCTGTCCCTCGGCGCAATTCCCTACTATAGCTCTCCACTCCTTTGGGAGACCGCCTCTTTGGCGCCCCGCGAGCGTCGTCTCGTCTCGACCCAACCTCGACTCGATTCGTCTTGTCCGCCCCTTTGAACATGGCCACCGCCCGAGATGACAAGCATGTAGCCTACCTGGAGGATGCCGACGACGGCACAGGTAGCTGCATTGAAGGAACCAGGAAATATGCCACCTTCGAAGCCGAGGCCCCCGCCGCGGCTCCCAGACCGCCTAGACAGAGGCCCAACGTCGGCCGCCTCATCACCGATCCGCCGCCTTCTACTCAAAGGTCGCCGCCGTCTGCCACGCGTGCACACCTTGCAGACTCAGACTCGACCAATTCATCTTCCAGGAGCTCCGACAGAAGGAGTGCGTCCGACGGCCACAGAGAGCGTCGCCGCCCTTGCAAGACCAGCAGACAGTCTCACCAGAGTGACCCAGACCGCGAGAAGCAACGGAAGCCCGACCAGAGAACCAAAGAGCACGGGGAGCGGCCTATCAAACAAGAACGGCCTACTCAGGTCTCCAAGGAGGCTTCGAATTCCAAGAAAACAAGACCTGCCGCACCCGGACACGCGGCTAGCCAACCCGCTGTTCCCCAAGTCAAACAGCGGAGAGCTGCGGCTGATGCTACTGCTGACGACGCTCAGCGATACCCTCAGCAGCATCCCGGCGCCATGCCTCCCCGTCCAACACCACAGGCGAGGCCGAATACCTATTATGGTGGCCAGCCACCTTACCCTGCTCCCATGGGCTGGCATCCCTCTCCTTACCCGCCTCATGCCTACGTTGGCCCGTCTGGAGGCTCGCCGCTTGGCCCTCATCCTGCTCATCCGATGCGTTACCCCGGGCCTGGCATGCAACTGGGCCCGATGCCTCCTCCATCACCGGCCGATGCGCCAGGATACTACGGTGCTCCTCAAAGCCCCATGTATCCCGACCCTTCGAGGCAGCGTTTCGACATGAGGGCGCCTTCCGTGCCTCCTCCTCAACGTCCTGAACCATCTCCTGCTAGCTACGGCCCAGGCGATTTTGGCGATGATGAGGACCCGAGAATTTCACGGCGCGGCTCCCGCTCCAAGAGGCACGAGGAGGACAAGAGAAGAATGCCACCTCCCCAAAGACCAATGTCAGCCATGCCACAGTCTACCCAGCCGTTTTATCCGCCGAATGCCCCACGCCCGCAAGTTCGCCAGTCGGCATCAAGGGCCCCCACTGCTCACCGTCGCTCTGTGGGATTTGCGGATGAGTATGACTATCACGACTACGACGCAAGCCATGCCAGGTTTCAAGACATTTCGCCAGAGCCCGCATATGACCGACGTCGCTACGTAGAAGTCCCGAGGCAAAGGCGAGGCTCACAGGTATACGGCGAAAAATGCGATGTTATACCTGCGAGCAGCCGCGGACGGCGAGCTTCCATGTATGGCACTGGGGCACTCGGGCCCAGTGGTGTCAGTTTTGAGCAGGAATACAACCAAGCTAAATACAGTGATGCCATGGCTTACCAGAACGCCATAAACGGGGGGCCGACCACTCCTCTTACGGCCGAGTCGTTGCGCAAGGCCACTCGTGTTCCGAGCAGCCGGTCCACACGGAGTAGTGGTAGCCGCGACGAAAGTGAGCACCGCAGAAGCTATACGACCGGCATTACGCGCTCTTCGTCGGGCAACGGCAAAGACGTGACTATCAAAGTTGATGGTGCTATCCTCACAGTGCCAGCGGGAGCAGAGATTACCCTCAGCTCTCGCCCCTCGGGCTCTCGCAACGGCAGTGATAGAGCCAGCACTGTGTATCAGCTCGAGGATGGCCGTGGACGTTCAGAGCGAATGGCTTTGCCTCATAGGAGTCGCGCACCGAGCCAGAGTGACTCTCACGGCCGTGGTTACATGCCAAATGCCTATTCTCCGTATGAACAGGGTTACCCCGACGGCAACTACATCTAATGGCACTTGACGGGTGTCATATACAAAACTATTACGAAATACAAAAATAAAATTACGACGATTACGACGACACGACATGACATGACATGCTTAATTGCCCCACCTCACCACTCATCTCAGTCATTGAAGGAAACGATGGCGTGCGACATGATTACCACTTGACACGATTGCATTTCTTCGCATATCTGGCCCGTCATTTCTTTTTTTTTTTTTCGCAATTATATCTCATTTCGTTTTATCGCTCACATGTTTGGGCTTTTGGAATTTGTTAGCGTTGTTTTGTTCCTTCATGTACTCCCTGCTATTCTACGCTTCACCATGCCGACATGCTGGTCGATGCCGTGCTTGGCGAAGCAAGCATTGATACCCCCAAAATTGTTTTTCTCAGCGTAATGGGAATATTACTGCGGATGTAGCGTTGGAGTATGAGATTGGTTCATGTAGCCTCCTGGTCAGAGGCCGAGTCTGATTCATCTGGTGCGGACCATTGTTTTTACTTTTTTTTCTTTTTTTCTTTGGGCATGAGCTTTGCCGTACGAACATGCTTTGTTAACATCTGTGAGAAGATAATGTGTATTGATTTTGTTGAATGGAATCGCTGTCTGGTTGCGTATGCCAAGTTGATTGTTCTCTTTGCCTTGTTTTATACTGTATTATGGGATGTACTTGTTGAGCTTTGGCGCAGCGCTTGGCCTTGAAAGCGGGCTCACAGAAGAGATGGCGGATTTCAGTGCTGACAGTGAGCTTTATGTGTGCTCATAATAACTCGCCATGCTATAGAAATTTTGAGGAAAATGGGGTTCGCGCCTCTCCTTTGTTACGTGCAGTACCTGAGCCGTATGGGTGTCGAAAGACAGATAAGGCACCCATGAGGTTACAGTGTTTGAAAACTATTAGTTACCCGCTGAGATTGGATACGATAAACTATTTGACAGAATTTATTTGAATTTAAATGATTACAGTGCCTTGAAACCTTCTACTTGCTTCGCTCTTCTTTTTTTTTCCTTCCTGTTAAGATTCCTCTTCCGCCTATCTTTAGACCGCATTGCCAATTCAGTCTCTGTCAATCGTGTAAGTGAAGTCGGCGGATGTGGAGCACCAACCATGACGCGGTTGCCTGGTCAGCGCTCAGTCGCCGCCACTCTTGTTTACTTGACTCGCCCAACCCTGTCTGGAGGGGGCGAGGACGAAAAGGCTGCTGTAGGCAAACGCAAGATGCAATACGCCATCCAAAATAAACTGGTTAGACAAAAGTATACCAGTTCCTTAGTTAATTAAAAAATTTGAACGTACATTACTGCTTGTCTACATAATTCCTGCATCGCCTGTCCAGGTACACAGCCCTCTCTGGCTGCCCAACCTCGTAGTTTCGTCATCCTGCCTGCCGCCCCCAGCCACCCAGCCCAGGAATATACCCTGGCAAACGGTTTCTGTAGGAACAGCCAACGCACGTCACCTTGGCCCTTTGCACTGTTTCCATTTCCTCCTTTTCCGACACATACGAAGAGGCTCATTTGAAGCCCGAAAATTCATTGCCACAGTTTGAAACATATCAACTTCACGGGGACCCGTGTTTTTGGAGCCTCGCACCTGGATATTTTGTTTTCTCGTTATCCCCATTCCTCACCTTTCTGCACCGTCTTTTTTGGGTACGCGACATTCCACGACGCTGAAACCGAAAAAAGGCAGCACCCGCATTCCAAGTAGCTCAACTTTATTCTCCGAATAGCAAGCATCAGCGACCGCTTATCGATCCACCACACAGAGCGAGCACAATGGCGCCGGCGTTGGTGCCGCTTCTTCGCCGGGCAGTAGCCGCCTCATCAACAGCATCATCATCATCATCATCATCAGTCAGCCTCCCCAACAGCAACGACGGCCTTGGCGCAGTAGACGGACCACTAGGCGAAGCCGTCCGTCTATACGCAAGAGACGAGAATCCAACACAAACCAACGACGTCGACCCATCCAAGGGCGTGCTAGACCCGCACGACATCTCCAACGTGGGCTTCTTTGTGCTCTTTGCGCTAATCGGGTTCGGCTTCGTGGTTGCGGCCATTTGGTTCTTCTTTTGGGCACGCAACGGCGGCTTTCACTTTAAGCAGAATGACTGGGACGACTACAAGACGGCTGTGCTGCGACGCCGCGGCCCGAACGGGACGCTCATCTCGGGTGCTACGCCGTCGACGAATCTGGGCGGTGGAAGCGTCTACAAGGATGTGGATGATGATGGCAAGACAGAGGTTACCGAGAGTACGGGCCTGAGTGGCATCACGGCTGGTGCGAGTGATGTTGCGGCGAGGGAGAAGCGGGAGGAGAAGAGAGAGTCGAGACGCAAGGAGAGAGACCAGCGTCGGAAAGAGAGGGAAAAGGCTGGTGGTGGCGGGGCGAGACGACTTGGCCAGGATGGTGAGGTGCTGGATGAAGAGGCGCAACAGTATGCTCAGGCTGAGCTGCGCAGCTACAGGCATGAAAAGTCGGCTCGCGTGGGAGGCATAAACAAGCAAAGCGAGGGTTCATCGTGGGATGGCTCCAACCCGTCTGCGTCCAGCCACGGCGCAGACTCGGAGCTGCTTTCCAACCGACAGACCACGCCGACCAACACGCCTACCAAGAAGAGCGGTGGCGGCGGTATTCGCAAGGTGTACTCGACTGCAGACCGCAACGCCGAGAGCGAGGCGGATCGGATCCGCGCCGAGGCCCGGCGTCTGCGTGACGAGGGCCGCACGGCTAGGCGCGACTTTTCGTACCAGCGTGCTTCGGCGGCGGCTACGGACAGCTTGCTGGATGGGAGTAATGCGGATAGTGGCGATTTGGGGACCAAGAGCTATAGGCATGAGCGGCCTGAGCTATCTTCGGGGGGCAGGGATAGGGATAGGGACAGGGAGAGGCGGGAGAGAAGAGAGAGGAGGGAGAGGAGGGGTGGGTATAGGCGTGGGAGGGATGATGATGAGCTGTAGATGAAGATTGGGCAGCTTGATGAGATTTGTCCCTTTTTATTAACTGGCTTGGACGTTTGGGATGAAGCTGAAGTTGGCTTTGGAATTGGAATTTGATACTGAATTTGTAGCGATGGCCATGGCAGGTAGCATACATCTAAATTGTGAAATGATAAACTACGATATAACATAGTACCATAATATTTTTTTTTTTTTTTGAATTGGTACGTGATGGCAGTGAAAGTATATGTAACATTTACTTTGGAGATCCGACGCGTTAACTCGACTCTGTAATTAATAGATGCCCCTGATGATTCGGATAGCGGTTGTTAAGCTTAGATACAAGTTAGGGCGGCCGAACAAGGGGACCCATCCCTGCGTTGCAAAAGCACGCCTGAGACAAGTCTGCAACGCAACAGGGTTCGCGTCGTGTTTAATTGCAGATGCACAAGGTAGACGAAGCCGCGACATGTGTGAAGAGCGCAGCTTGGTGCAAGATGAGCAACAAATAGTAATATAAATTAATACTAGAAAATATGAGAGATTGCTGCCAAAAAAAACTTGAATTCCAGTAGCCCAGCCTACTCGTAGCCCTTGGAGCTCTTCTCATTGGCTGGCTCGACGCCACATCGAAGCCTCCTCTGACGGTTGCAAGGCAAGGCAAGAGTACAGCAAGACGGAGCGATTTAGAGCCCCGCAGCGGACTTATGCTAATGGGGCAGTACATACTAGTACGAGAGTCCTAAGGCTATTAAGGCTTTTTGCAGGGCAGAACCAATATGAGCTTTTTCATTCCATTGTTTAGGATTGTTGATGCGTGGCATGTGTGGTGGGAACGAGTCTTAGCATGTTATTATCTTGTTTTATTTACTTGTTGAATATGCGAGATACTGCTCCGTACTGTATACCACGTTGGCTGTATAATCTACTCGTAGGTACTGTACGAGTATTCTTCCGTTGGTTAACTACCTAGTACTCGTAGACAACTTGGAACTTACTGGGTTAGTATTAGTTGCTCGAACTCGTACGCCTGACCTGTATCAGGTACTCCGCACTTGGTGCCTACTGACGTATATTGCAAGGTTACTCCTCGCGTCGCCCTGGTCATGTGGCTGGTGGCGCTACTCTCTTGTGTGTGAGCAGGCCCTTGTAATAATCAGGCAACTTTTTCCTTGTTACGGAGTACTAGGTATTCTGCTGCAGATGGCCTCCCTTTTTTTCATGCTCTTTTGATACAAACAATGCCATGCATAGATTCCGCATCAAACCATGTCAAACCCTAGGCTCAAAAGGCTCAAACTTTCACCACTGCTTTATACTTTCATGGTAGTTGCGCGCTGCATCCAGTCCGCGCCCAACACCACCTTTTTGCTGCGGCCCACCAGTACCTACTAGTACTGTTTGTACTGTAATCCTGCGCCAACTAGTACTCCGTACCTAGCACCACTCACGCCCGCTTCGCTGCCCTCTTTGGCCTCCTTCCCGGCCACCCGCTCGCCCACTACAGTGCCCACTGTCCGCTGCCCACTGCCCACCTCCCACCGCCAACCGCCCCATCTCCACCTTTTGGGTGACGATAGCAAATCCTCTCTCGTCGTCCTTCGTCATCATCGCCATCCGCCTCTCCCGCCATCGTCCCCCCCCATCTCTGTCCTACCATCACCAACCAACCTTGCCATCACCCCCCGCACATCTCTCTCACATCGCCGTACTCATTCTCCCCGCGACGGCATCCGACGGCGCTCTTGCTTCACTCTGTCTTTCTCTCCTCCTCCGCGGCGCTCGTCGTCTTTTCTCGCTGATTTCCCATACGTCAACCACGTCGTCGATCCGGCCAACGGCCTCTTTCGAAACGAGCTTGCATCCATCGATTTCGCCCGTTTCCCGCTGCGGCGGTGACGCCGTCTCGTCCCGTCGTTTTACATAAATCGCCATTATATAAATCTCTTCTCTAGACGGCCTTTTGCATTTACGCCCTAGACTCGCATCAACACGTTTATCCGTTTTCCTTTGGCGATCTCCTTCCCTCTAGTGGCTAGCCCACCATGCCTCTAGGATCGGATCCGTCATCCGCCCTGACCGGCATCATCATTGGCCTCGTCTCCTCCTTTGGCTCGATAATCCTCATAGGCCTCGTCGTCTTCGTATTCTGGGCGTCAGGATGTGCTGGATCAGGCCGTATCCTGCTCGACCGTCTTGGTCGTCCCGGCGACTTTGATGACGAGCAGGCGTTTCAGCGCGAAGAGGAGGAGGCGCTCGAGACAATGGATGAAATGGCCCGGGCTGACTATCTGCGGGCAAAAGGTAAGTGTGATTTACAGACGACCGCTCTATACTGGACTGCATACTGACGACCCCAGCATTTGTTACCGCAAACCCTCCCGAGTCTGTCCAGACAGACATTTCCCTATCACAATATCTCGCTATACAAGAAAAGGGTGTTTCGGCGTGGGAGTTTGAGCCCGAGTTGGAAGTCGCCAATTGCTTTGTCGAGGCCCGAACCGAAATCGAATTCTACGACTCGGAATGCACCGTCATGTGCAACCTGCCCGTTCCTAAACAAAATGACGTCTACTACTGGGAGGCCAAGATTTACGACAAACCTGAACATACCCATCTCGGCATCGGCATGGCTACCAAGCCCTACCCTCTCTTCCGCCTGCCCGGCTATCACAAATACTCTGTCGCATATCATTCCGATGGCTCCCGCCACTACAACCAGCCATTTAGCAGCACTCCCTATGGCCCGCGTCTGGTCCAAGGTGATGTTGTCGGTGTTGGCTATCGCCCTCGCACGGGTGCAATCTTCTTCACTCGCAACGGCAAGAGGCTGGAAGAAGTTGTCCATGGTCTCAAGGCGCAAAACTTCTTCCCTGCTATAGGCGCCAATGGCCCTGCTACTGTTCACGTAAACCTTGGCCAGTCTGGCTTTGTCTTTATCGAGGCAAACGTCAAGAAATGGGGTCTCGCACCAGTCACCGGCAGCCTTGCTCCCCCGCCACCCTACGGCTCTGAGCAGGGTAGCATTCTGCTGGAGAGCGGCACCAAGGACGGCTACACGCCCAGCCAGGGACAGCGTCAAGGTCCTTCGTACAGCAGCTCGCCCTACAATGTTCGCTCTGGTCAGACAAACTCGAATGCCCAGCATGGCCGCTCCCGAAGCGGCAACTATAGAGTGCTTCACCCCACCAGCCCCGGGCCCGTCCGAAGTCCAACTGACATTTCGCTCGCCCAGCTGGTCCCGAATGACGAAGTCGGCGAAACGAGCGGCCAACAGCAGCAGCAGCAGCAGCAGCAGCAGCAGCCGTCGCAGCAACAGCCACAATCGCAGTCGCAGTCACAGCCGCAGTCGTACCCGCACCCGCAACAGCAGCAGCCGCCGCGACAGACGCAACACCAGCAGAATGGCCAAGAGCAACAGCAACAGCAGACGCATCATGACGAAAACCCGCTGCATCTACATCTTCTGGATGCGACTAACCCTCCTCCAGACTACACCAGCCCACCACAGTCTGATAGCGGAAGGAGGGACAGCACCGACGAGAGCGACGACGATGACAATACCCCGCTGATACGCGTCATGAATCGCAGTCGCGGAAACTCGGGAGCCGTAGGTCCGTCAAATGCGAATGCTCAACAGCATCCGCCCCATCCACCGGTTCCCAGTTACAGTGATGCTATTGAGCAGGGAGCTGGTCAGGAAAGACGGGCCAGCTCAGGCCCAGAAGATGCCTCTCCGATCGAGCAATCCAGTGCCGATGCAGATGCGTCCTCGGATGTGTCTGAAGAGTCTGCAGCTGAGGGCTCAGAGTCGGACGAGTCTACTCATACTGTGACCCCCGCACCCGTACAAGAATAGTCGAAACATAAAAGCACGGCTCGAACTCGAACATTGAAAAACAAACGACCCTTTTTAACGAACATATTTAGCATAGCCTGGGTGGTGTGGGTATCCAAGTCCGCGGTCTTGAATACGGACGAATTTGCACAGCATGGAGTTTATTATTATTTTTAGGGGAACGTGGATTTTAAAACGTCTGTGTATGGAATAGCACACGAGCAGAACATGGACTAGGCATGCTGGGACTTTACTCTCTTTTCTCTTTCCTATGCACAGGCGCCTTGGGAGTTTTGTTGTTTTGCTTTTGTATAGCATTGGGGGCTTCCCTCCATCCTACGTCACTCGCTGGGACCATTGTTTTCTTGTTTTTAATGAGAGGTGTGGAAGGGTTATAGGATACCCCGTGTAGACGGGTGAAAGATACCATACTAGGCAAATGCACTCGTTTCCCCCTTTTGTTGACTAAAGTCGTGTCTGGTTTCACCACATGTTGTGTATGGCCATAAAATCGGCATGTGCTACATTAACATATGCGTTGCAGCTATCCAACAGGAGCAATGTCAGCACCCGTCCGAAAGTGGAAAACTATCGTTTTTACCTCGTGCAATCTATTTATATCTCGCTCCCTCAAAACGAGTACATACAAACGCGAAAGTCTCAGCCTCAGCTTACAACCAACCACCCAACCAACCCAGCCCCGTTCCGCACTAAGTCGGGTCTCTCGGGGTAGCGAGCGAGCGAGCGATCTACATCGCGCAGGAGTTTAAAAAGAGCTAGACACACGCCTCCCCCCCAAAAGAAGGCGCATATCCTTTCTCTTTTCCTTCACTTGGGTTTGGTTCTTTTGCTGTGAGACCACCCCCTGGCTCTACATCGGCAGGGAGTGGTTTTTTCTCTCTTGCTCCAAAAAAGGTTGGAATGGCCCGTTGCAGGGAAAGTGCATTGGCTTTTAACCCCCGTACGAGTAGTTGGGTGAATACGAGGTTTCGTGTTTGTATGTTGTTCTTCTCCACTGGGAACTCGATCAGATAAACAAAACAAACGTAACAGTCAAAAAGATGAACATGGCGATATTATATGCGACATCACAGGAGACAAGTTAAATCACGTCGTATGTAAATGACAAGGACGGTAAATCTTTAAAAGCAAAATTTCGCACAGGCGAGGGTTGGCATTTCAATTTTCCTGGCAGCTCCATAACAAAGCTGCAATCCTTCATCCTCCAACGTCTCTCGTCCTATAGAAAGTACTGGAAATGACAGAAGAATCAGAAAAATTTTCATCAAATCATAACAGAGCGTTTTCTCCTTCTTGCTCTTGTAACCCCCATTAATGCCCATTTTGGTTCCTCGCGGCTGTAACAAGTCTCTCAAAACAATCAAACAGCAAAATTTTCCCCAAAAAAATCAAATTCCCATTTCCCAGAAATCATTTTTAGATTTCTCTCAGTATTACAAGTATCCTGCCGCACTGGCCGTTTTGCACGGCTTCAGCGGGCTCCAATTTCAAATCAATCGACTCCAATAAAACGCCGTGCTTGTTCCAGTGTCAAAAATGCAGTTGTCAAAATCAATTCGCTTCCAAAGACCCATGTATGCTTGTTGTCCGTAAGGAGTGTGTTCTATGCCGATTATGTCGTCATATCATCGTAAAAAGGAGTGTCTATATGTCGTCGGGTATCATATTGGTGAATTAAGGAGGGGCGGATTAAATATATCGCTTGGGTATCGTCGCAAGGAATGTCGCGTATTAAAAATAATACAGTGTTGAGCTTCGTGGCTCGAAGGGAGTGTCGTCGAGATCAACTCGAAAAGGAAGGTGAAAAAGCATCAAGCATCCAAGAGAGCCTGAGCTAGTCGGTGGTAGCGAGCGTAAAGGAGTGTGTTGTACATGGTGTCTCTTTTCAAAATAAAAAGAATCAATGCAATTGGGACGGGGAGAAAACAAGTCCCAGGAAAAAGTCAAACGAAGCGACCTAGCAGTCGCATAGTCAAGGGTTCTGCGTCAAGCTTGCAGCAAAACTCCGCGCAGCGCATCACACAAGTTTGCTCTTGCCTTTGACGTCCGTGTCGGGGACCAACGGAGCCTGGGCAAGGGGGGATGGAGGATGCGGCCCGGATGAGACGGAAGCAGTCTGGCGATGGCGATGGTGAAAAGGTACCGGGGAGCTGGAGGACGGCACTGGCGACTCTGGGCGTGGAAGCATGCCCAAAAGATCCGAGTTGCTCTGGTAAGATGGCATCGTGTTCATCGTAGACGCATACATGAGCGGATCCTGTGTATACGTGTACGGAACACTGCTGGCTGAAGCGGGGCTCGAGTTCCTGGGGGCTATTGTCAATCCGATGTGGTCTTGTCGAGCGTTTCATAGAGGGCTCCGGTGTGGTCGAGAGTACCTTAGATCCACACCGGCTGGTTGGGAGTGACGAACCCGACGCCAAAATTGTGATGCGCTTCGCCGAGCATGGTCGACTGGCCAGCATGAAAGCCACGCAGATCAAAGGATCCATATTCCTCGGGGTCGCTGTAAGCAACAGATCCCTCGAAGGTCGATGAGGCCGGCGAATAGGCCACAAACGACGGAGAGGGCACGTTCAAGTAATGTTGGCCAAGGAATGGAGACGATGCCACCAGAGGGCTACCCTCTGCCTGGGGACCCGATGCGGCATTGTTGAGTGTGGGCATCTCTTCGGCGCTGTAGTTGAAAGCAGGGCTGGCAAAGGGCATGTACGACTCGTTCCCAGCAGCCAAGCCCATGTCCTCGGAGCCGGGAAAGTTTGGGGGATCAAACTGAGGAAAGGACGCAGTCCTCTCCGGATGCACCCAGCCCATGCGGGAGCGGAACTCGCTGACAGTGTCAATGGGGAACTCCATAAGCGTCAGAGGAGTATGTGCACTCTTGGGCGAGCTGGAGACACTAATAGACATGAGACGGCGAGCAATCTCCTCGACGGGGAGAATAGAGAGACTGCCAAAGTATGCAGCGCCAATCTCAGGAAAGAGGCGTTCCATCAACAGTGCAACCGTGTAGAGATGTGCAATGACAACGAGAGAGTTGGGAGATCCGCTATAGTTCTGAAGGTAGCCAACAGGCATCCAAAAGAGCCACGTGCGCAGTGGCTGCAGGCGTTCATACTGCTGTGCAATAGAAAGCGACGGGCTAATCTTGCGGGCGCCCTTGAGGAATCCAATGAGGTGCTGCACCTGGGTAGTCTCTTCCTTGTGGTGACGGAGATGTGCCTCGACCTTTTGGACCTGGTCGAGAGTGCGCTGGAAGGCATCCAGATCGTCCTTGCGGGGCTGGGCAGGGCGATGCTCCGGGTCAGGCGACGGAGGCGCCGTCGGGAAAGTGCTGCTCTCGGCGATGAAGTCGGTGAAGAGCGATTCATGCTTCCAGGACTCCATTGCTTCGATTACCTGCATTCGATAGTCAGTATCAGGTGAAATGACAGGAGGCTGCGGTGGAACCACATACCGTAGATGTTCCCTGCATCAGCTGAGTCCAGCTGCGCCTGTACAACAATTGTTAGGTATTCGTCATCCATTGCGGCTGGGTGCATTAGCGCTGCTTACCAGTCAGCAGCTTGCCATGAGAGGACAAGAGAAGCCGCCAGAATAGCATCCGACGTCTCCCGGGAAAAGGAGCCAATAGCGGCATGCAACCCGCTCAGACCAATTCCACGATGCTCAAATGCCATGTTGCCGACAAGACGGCAGTCGGTGAGGAAGGCAATGTGCATCGCAGAAAAGGCGAGTAGGGCGTGCATGACGTAGGGGGTGGTGGCACCAATGCTGAGGAGACTATAACAAGACAATGGTTAGCACAAGCGAACGCGTGCTGTGACACAAGGAATGGGACATACGTTGGGATATGGCGAGTCCACAGAGTAAAGTTGTTGGCGTCGATCGTGGCCAACTGGTGGTACAGAGCAGCAAGGTGGTAGATGAGGCGAAGGTCCTCAAGCGAGTACAAGTGAGCCATGGGAGCCGGGTAGACGCCGAGAGATGGAAACGGGAAGACGCCAGTTCTCTGCCACTCAGCAATTTCCGCCTCAATCTGCGGAGTCCACATGAGATCAGCCTTGTCAGGAGTGGCAGGGCACTCTGGCTCCGGAGTCACCTGCACATCGTTGTAAGGGCAGCGGATTTTGTGCTTAGTGCAGTTGCGGCTAAGAGGGGGAAGACGTTAGCAAAACGAAACACCCCAACAATGGCTTTCACAGGGGTGGTGCATCTTACCACTGAGGAAAGTTTTCATCGCAACGAATGTGGCGACGCTTGCAAGTTTCACAGCCCTTACGAGACTTGGTATGGCTACATCCGGAGAGTTAGCATTAATGATGAGGCTGTCAAGGCCTGAGAATGAAGTATACCTGCGGCGAGGAGGACCACCACCGGGACCGGCCATTGTTTCGAGGCAAAAGTGGCTCAAAATAAGCGAATGACCTGTATATTGCTGTCAGTCATGGTGGGAGAAACTAGGGTGTCACGTCCAATATTAGAGAACATACGAAGTGAAACAAACTGCCACAAGCACAGAAGCTCTAGTGGCTAGAGAATAGCAAAAAGCAAAGTAAGCTGAGAAGCCGAAACAGATTCAGAGAAGCTGTCTTAGACCAGAAGAAACCGGAAGCAGTGCAGAGTTGCTAACGGCTACTGATTTGCAAGAGAAGCTGAGTAGTCTGCTGGAGAATAACCAACTGACAAACACAGGAATATCGAAAGAATTTGAATACTTCTTTTGCAGGCTGGTTGGTTCTCAAAAAGGGGTAGCGATCGTGTGTGCCTTGAAAATGTCTTTGCAAGTTGTTTGCCTTCCAACAAAACGAAATTGTAGAAGACTCAGGGAGGAGTGCTCTTTGGGGGGGGGGATTATAGCCGTTGGGAGACTGTTTTACGGAAGCAGTTTCGATGCAAGCATGAATATCAAGAGCGTCAATTTGAGGGTAGAGTATCACGTTCAACGAAAAGCTGCGAGTTGCAATCGAGCAAGGCGGCTGTGCTCTTGGCGGCTCCTTGGGTGATTATGACGGCTTGCGGAGAGTGAGATTTTAGGCTACGTCGTCGGAGCCGGGGGCTGCAATGTCGTCTTGGATGGTGGGAACGAGTATATCGGACGACAGATGGTTGGAAGGGTTTGGCAACGAGACGTTTGGCGGAGGAGTCGAGAGCGAGGGTGAGAGCGAGAGGATGCAAAGGCGCAGGAAACAAGACAGCAATAAAGCGAATGACAGGAGTCAACGAGGACTTCCTAGAAGAGCGAGAGGCAGGGGAGAGCGAAGAGCGGCTAAGCGAATGTAAGAGCCAAAGCTGATGACAGCATATGATTGTAGATGGGGGGAGGAGAGAGATAGGGCGAAGGTGGGAGGTGGGAGGATGGGGATAGTTAAATAATAGATGCCGGATGCTGATGGTGGTGGTGCTGTGGTGCAGAAAGCGGATGCAAGTACATACAAGTGCAGCGGCCGGATGGGCGGCTTGGTACCGGCGCTGGACCCAGAGCAGGGTGGGTGCTGGGGCGCTGCCACAGGACCGGGGGGTGTGTGAGATGCCGTAGATGGGGGCCACATGGACACGCCCCTCTCTCCCCGCTGCGCTGCGCTGCGCTGCCAGCCGCCAGACGTGAGTGAGGTCAGGCCAGGCTGGGGGGGCGTGACAGCTGGCGGACAGCTGGCAGGCAAGAAAAAAAAAAGATGGGCGGTGTCCAACAGTCAGTCGGGCACGGGCACGGGCACTTGCCGTGCAGGGTGCTGGAGTACCCTGTCGTATGCCAAGACGTGTCGTTTGGTGCATGTATTCTGCTCTTACATCACTGCAAAAAGAGGCTCCAAAGTTAAGAATGAACGGCAATTGCAGCCGTTGACTAGAAATTTGCCGGATGCCACTCGCACGAATGCTTCCTGATCCAGAGTCAATCCGACACCGTGTAAGGCATCATGAGGAAAAATTACTGCTACACGTCTAAAAATGGCACGTACCAAAACCGTGTAAGAGCAAGGTGCCAAAGTTAAAAGCAGATGATGGTCCATCCGCAGCTCGCTAGCCTGTTATCTGCTTGGTACATACATACAACATGGTACATGCTATAGTATAAGATGGCGTCTTATTGATCCGAGTAATGGTCATAATTAGCAACAAGCTGCAAGGCAAGATGAGGCTCGGGTCATGTGGATCATGTCTTCAAGGGCATGTCTCTGATGTTGCCGTCACACCTATACAAGCAGGCGGGCACGCACACGGAGCATCATGGAATGTATTAGAGTACGAGGCAATCCCATAGTGTGCTAGGCAAGCTACTCGTAGGGCAGGTAGATAGTTAGGCCGAAGACCGAGGACAGCTCAGGTCTCAAGTAACAGATGTCTTGGGGTGGTCTTGGCCTCCCCGCCACTTGGATCATGACACTGCGGCTGATTCTCAGGGCTTCGGGGAGGGAGGGGGACGAGGTAGCAAAATGAAGGTCAACATGGGGCTAGTAGGCCGGAATAGAAAAAAAGGGTTCGGCCAAGAACTAGTCCTGCGGCTCTTTGGAGACGAATGCAAAAAATAGCACATCTCATAAGGCGTTGCCTTGTAATTAACAGGCTCCAGTCTCGTACTCGGCGCCAATATGGTGCAGCAAAGGCAAGACGAGGCGAGGCGACGCAAGGCTGGGGGCATCAATCAGCCAGTATAAAGGACCCTCCAAAAAAAAAAAAAAAAAAAAAAAAGTCCGCGACAGAGACCGGCCGACGTGCCCCGGCAGGCGACTTGAGTGAGCAATGACGCACATGGTCGGAGCGGGTCCGTTTCTGCAGTGAAAAGGAAGAAGAAAAAAGTGCACGAAAAGCCCATTTCTTCCATTGCACCCGACGGGCGATGGTGGCAAGGATGGGACTTTGGCCCGACAAGGGTGGGGTCTGACTGACCGGGATCAGAAGGGAGCCACAAGGTGAGAGAGAAGGCGAGCGAGTGGACGGAACAACGAGGCAAAGATAAAAATAACAACTGGGGCCGAGCCACCAGCTTGGGTGCGTGCCATGCATGCATGCCGCGATGGTGCCCTTGGTTCCCTGGTGGTTGTTCCCCTTGGCCACTCCGTTGGTGCGCTTACGGTGCCATCTTTCTAGTTGGCGATGTCTCTTGCTGCGCTGCCGTGATGGCATCCGGCTGATGACCATCAAAGACACAGAAATGACTGTCTATTCTTTCCGTACCACGTCTCCACATTACGTCTTCCAGCTACCTACTCCGTAGGCTTTGTCTCGCACCTCGCATCGGCTCCTACGTAAAAGGGAAATCCTGAGCTCGCGTACATAGCCGAGCCTACTGGCGTCACAATACTGTACCTAAACGGCTGCATCTTGGTAGGTACTTATACAGCTACTTGTACTACTTGGACTACTGCTGTATTCCTACATTCTGTGTTTTACATGGCCGCACAAACAAATTTGTAATTGTTGCAACACACATGGTATTGGTTCACCAGGCTCCTTTGGAAGATGGTGCCTACTAGGTACTTTCCGCGTGGTGCCATGCGTATACATGCAGTTACACAGACACGCACACGTGTAAATACATCAAACAGGGAGTTTGTGTAATTCACCCGCTTTTCATTACGTACTTGGCTACATGTCTTCCCATGTATAGCATCTGCATCATGATGCTACTTGGTGAGACTCTGACAAGACAATATTTCACCCAAATCCGCGTCCTAGTCTCCATACAACCCCAAGGCTACGAGTACATGCACACACGGGGCAATGGTGCACACTTCGGCAGATGGCCGGCCTCGCTGTGTAAGCGCCAGCCGACCGCCAGCTGGCCGTCAGCAACCGGCCCCACTTATTACCATCTCACGAGTTCCCTACCAGGCAGGTTCGAGCTGGTGGCCCTTCCTTCCCCAGTCTTGGTAAACACCAGCAGCCTTATACCATCAACGCCTAACAAACGCGCACCGCGCTTCTCGCCCTGTGTGACTACCTATCCTCATCTCATCATCAAGTGTCTTTCGTCTATTGAGCACTCGGTTTCTCATTCTTGTTCGCCATCGGCGGAGAACAAATAGTATCCGACGACTGCTGTGGTCCGAAATCAAGTCCTGTCCGGCAAACCAAAGCAGATTAATAAACCCCCACCCCCATGCTCTCCTCTCGCTGCAACATAGCCTAAGCAATCTATGCACCTAATATGTCTGATCAGACACATCCCTTCAGTTGTCACTTACCTGCACTAGCTGCTGCCACAGACCGCTAAAGCCCCTCATCGCCGATTGGTGCAAGGCTCTACACATGCGCCTCATGCTCAAAGCCGACAAACCAAGACTGATGAACGACAAACGCGCACATGATTTGCCTAGTTTGCGAGTCCTACCTGGCTAAAGACACATCAACCACACTCGGGATAAAGCGCAAGCATCGCTCCAACTCCTTGCCCTACTGGCCTTGACCCTGCTGCGTCTCGTATCTCTCAAAGTTTTGGAATGCGACTTGTTCCGCCAAACACAGACAGTCTCACGTAAAAGGAAGTGATACGGCGGAGAGATGATGATTTTCTTCTGGCTTGATGTCCTAGCCATTATTAGCAAGGCTACGATACGAATAGAACAAATACGACTCTGCGAAAGCGACGGGCTGGAACGGCTTGCACTCAGTCGTGGATAGGCTGTCAGCGCTGTAATCCCACCTGTTCCACAGTGCCGGCACACGCACTGCGGCCAGGTCGTTTTAACAAGCGTGGGGCCCTGGTCAAGGCGCGTTTCTACTACCTTGCTCAGAAACACTTGAAGCACAGTAATACAACAGTATGACAGGGCTATCCAGGCAATGGAGAATACAGCCAATATACCACTTGTAGCAGAATCTGCGAGCTGTTGCCGCGTTTAAGGTGACTCGACTCGAGATAGATTCAAATGCACCGCCAGTATGGTTTGCCGTCAAGCCCATGAAGAGCGGTAGGCGACATCAATTTCTAGAAGCCTTTGAATGAAATTTGCCGACCCGTTGGCTGCTCCCCGCGGGAGATATATACTACATCACTTTTTTGAAGCTACTTACTTGTAATGCACATATTGCCTTGGTTTGGTCTTACTACAGCCTGGAGTCTGTGCCTTAGCTCCTCCATCATCACCGATTGTGATTCGCCCATCGTCCTCGCAAGGTGCCGTCCAACCCAGCAGGGATAAAAATAGAGCAACACGCATCGGACTTATCCTCGTTCATCGCTTCTCCTAATAAAAGACGGACTATTACTGGTGCAAGGCACCTGCAGGGGGAGACGTCGTCGGGAAACAAATAACACGGCGGGGAACAGAACGGAGATGCCTTGGTCCGTTTTGTCATCTGGTCTTGGCAGACGAGTGATGGATCAGGAGTGCATCCTTCCGACACACATGCCTCTGCTTGCCTTCCGAACACAACTCTGGAGGAGCGGAGCGGAGCGCGCATGGCACTCCTCCGGAGCCACGGGCGTCCCTACAAAACGGTGCTTCCACAGAATAGTGGTGCGCCAAGCCCTTCCTATCTGCATACGAGAAGCAGTTTCGGCGGGGAGCTCTTGGCTTGCCGTTTCTCAACCCTCGTGGCACAAGTTGCTTCTCTTCGTCTCCAACGAGTACTTCATGCATGACGCACCTATTAAAACTGCATAGTACGGGCATGTCAAGCCAGCTTCGGTACCAACAATGTACTCCATATGCGACTGGCGATTGACTGCTACAGCCGCGGAGTTGCTGCATGGCGGAAACGAGAGTGGAAACGCCGCTTCGTATTGCGCTAAGCAAACGCAGAAGCGCTGGATTGCCGGCCTGCCAACACAGCAAGCCCGCCTCAGCTGCGCTGTTCTATTTCTAGCTTACCTCAAGCTTGATTGAATTATAGCACAACCGTTGTCACAGAACCCGTCTTCTGTAATAGTGCACGCAATGCCGAATTCCACGCAAAACACATCGCAGTTTGGATATTGGGGGATGTCTACGCCTGACCTCACCAGCTGCTAATACTCTCTGCTTTACATTACAAATAGAGGCCAGTTTAGCCTTGAGCATAGTTATGGGTCTATCAACTACACGTCGAAATTTCCCTTCATGCCAGCTTCTTGTCGAGAAACCCCTTGTCAGCTTGAAGCGCAGAGGTGTCTGAGCAGCGCGTGAAGGACCCTGGGCCATACGCTCGCGCTAAGGCTGCTAGTCACAGCACTAGTGCCTTGACTGGCGGAGACCTGACGAAGTTGGTGCCATGATATCATTTCCGTCCTTGTCTTTATGAACACATGCTGGGCTATAAGTTGTGGATCGCTAAAAGTCAGGCACGAGCAATTTCACCAGGAGCATTTTAAAATAAACGTACTTACATCGCAACAGTCAGATGATGCCTATTAAATGCATGACGAGAGAGGAGAGTCCAATCAGGTCAGGTTCTGTGGCTTTTTGCCAGACCTGGTTCGACAAAAGAGGCTTATAGGGCCGTTCCGCCAAGCAGCACAAGACCAGCCACATTGTGATATTAGTGTACTTGCTCGTAATTCACATTCCAACCCCTGCGACACATCGGCCACCCCATACTCTTGGAACAAGGGCATGCCATGCAACTGGGAAGAAATGGTTCAGCAACTGGGGACGAATCTCGTGTCCGAAAATGGTATCTTTTTTCGTCGACCTGCTTTTGGTAAGGTGCGAGGAACGCAGCTCTCTACCTGAGACAGAGAAGCGATTTTGACGGCTATTTTTATCTCACCCTGCAGCAGCTTTCTTCGTGCGGAACATGCAAGCACTGCGGTTGTTCGCCGGCTATAGCGACCTGGTCGGAAATTGACGCTGGCACCAAATCCTTCTCGAAGGAAAAACAGGGGACGTTGTTGGGTCCATACACGGCTCCTCGTGGCCCACGAAAATGCGGGATCCAAACCGAGCATACTTTGTACGAAGTACTCGTAGAGAGGTGCAAGGCGTGAAGAATCAAGAACTGGCAGTGGAACAAGGGCGGCGCTCGACCACCTCCTGCACCACTGTCTACAGCAAAAGAATGGCTTTCTCTGACCCTCGTTGGTGTTATTGGCGGCGTCTTGATTCTCCCGACGGCATTTTAAGTTTGGTCCTTGACCTCACCTAGTCAGCGTTGAAGGTAAAACTACTTTCTTAGAAGCTTGGGAGCAGTGATGATGGTTTACATAATCAATTTGAGACGACAATTTGACGAACCCCGAACGAAGACGCGGTGTACGGGGAGTAAAGAGAAACTCCGGCGGGCGGCAGGTAGGGTCAAAGGAGTTCTGTAGCCCGTTTATTAGCGGCCCAGCTGAGTACACCCAGGCTGGTCTCCAACCGGCACGCGGCGCTTCGGGACCACCTTTTCCAAAGGACCACATGCTGCGTCACAGTTATGCTCAGGCGTCCAAAGTGATTCGGAAAGAAGACATGGTTACTCGTCTTCGGTACGCCGAAGAGTCTTATCTGCACGACAGCAACTAGTGCCGGAGTAGCGGCTCAGAACACTTTGCACAAACTTTTGGGGGGCACAGGTCGGCCGACCGTTGTCGATGCAGAGCCTGCATAAATTCATAAAGGATCTACACCGGCAGACGAGGCTCCGTAGTACCGCCGGAGGCTTAAGCGTCAGATCGCAACCGGCTTGTTGTTATGGCGCTCCTTCCGCCAACGTCGCGCATTCTGCCGCCGCAGCCAATATGGTAGTATTCAGTACTTTCTCTTCACATCTACTTTGCAGCCATCTCTTGACACTGAGGCCAGCAGAGCTCGGCAGACCCGCCAAGATGAGCGCCAATAGCGTCCTTTTTACATGGTACAATTACCAGTTTGGCAAGGTTGCATTCCATTACCAAAAAAGGCAATTGTGGAATCGGGATAGAGGCTCCATGTGCGCGAACTCTGCGAGCTGACATAAAACCACACACGAAACAGCCAAGTTGCTGGAAATCAAAACCACGTCTGGAATTATTACTGTGCTATACATCTTCGTACATTTGCCAGAGGCCGCCATGCTAGATGCGGCGAATGGAACGTTTCATACTAAACATGTGGTACCGTCTTGGCATCAACAAAAGGGCTTCCGTACTCGTAGTCCACTGCCAAGTTTTGGATGATCTACGGCAAGTTGTGTGCGGATCGGCCGATACGACCCCTGAAAAGAGCGCTTTGTGGTAACTTCCTGGTTGCGATGATCAAGGTGCTACTGTTAGGCGTTGATGGGCTGTGATGAGACGTGATACGATATTGCACAGCCTGTCGCTGTCCCCGTCAAAGCCAGTCTCCAAGACGTGAGAGATGGCGATGAGCTAAGCCTTGCGACTGTCGGCCAGATGTCGGCCATGTAGCCTTGTCTAATATAAGCAGCTGAGTGTCCAATCACATCCAGTGTTTGCGCTACAGACACATCTCGTGGCTCTCCGCATCTCGCAGGAAGACAGTGTCCTGTACGACGAGGGCGCTTCTTCCACTATAAAGCCCCGTCTTTCAGAAACAGTAACTCGTACGCACCCTGCACTGCGGTCGCAGATCAGTCAATGTGGACGAGGCGGTTACTCACTTGAACGAACACCGATGCCTGTGTCCAATCGGGTGCTGTTCCAAAAGCTCCAAGGGGTGCACAACGGCGAAGGAGTGGCATAATAATAGCGGGGGGAAACCCTCCCTCGGCCGGCACTATTCCGCCCTTGGACTGTCGCGCGAGCTCGAAACCCACTCTCCGTGGTGGTGCCAGGATTCTAAACCCGTTCATCCGTGTCCAACGGAGTGGGAGCCGGTCCACTGAGCAACTGGGTATACTGAGGCTCTTTCGGCCAACAAGGTGGTTTCCGCCGGAGCCTGCGATTAGCGCCCCGGGCGGTACCAGGTTGATCGTGTTGGCGATTCATTTAATTTATCTTGCGTACGGAATAGATGCCGTAAACTACTACAATGAATGGTCCGGCAAACTGCGAATTGTTCTCATCGACAGCCGAGGGACTTATAGTAGGACGTTGGGATCGAGTCAGGTCCGCTGCGGCCCGCTCGAGTGACACGTCTGGCTTATCATGTATGACCAACAATGCAAAAGTAGGAGAGTCAAGATGGTGCTGTAGCAACACCCTATGGCATATTCTTCACCGTATGAGTTTGCATCGAATCTCGGAATTGCCGCCTTTGTGGGCTGTCATGTTCCGTGAAAGCCGGTTTGAGTCCAGCACAGACTTATCTCAAGCTCCGTCCCTATGGGGCATCTATTCGTCGAGTCCTTCATCAGCCTACATTACAACTGTGGCACATTTCACGACGCGTTTGCTAACACTTTGCTCTCGTCGAAAAAAAAAAATCTTGCTGGCCCGTGGCCCCCACCGCTATGCCCACTGTGCCTGTTTATAGAACCAACGGTTTTTGCCGTACGACCGAGCCAAAGAGATACGGAGCGGATAGTCTTGCATAGTGAATCCCGCGCTTGGGCTCCAGATTTTTGGATTTTAAGGACAAATTGTACAGACATGGCTTTCGGAGCCAATGTGATGTGATGTCACTGTCCGCACAACAATGGGTTGGCTGTGTCGTTGGTCCTATCGTACCTGGCCGGGGAGGGGTGTGTCTCTGTACGACGCTATGCGGGTCAATGAATCCGGTGCAGATCTATTGCCCTTTGAAGATTTAAAAAAGAATGTTGAAAAACACCATTGCAAAAGTCCTGCAAATTGTCCTTTTGAAGGTTTCCGGTTGCAGAGCAGAGGCGTGGGGGCAGGACCCTTCCGAAGCCATGACTGGCCCGTACCAGGGCTAGAAGTCGCGTGGCGATGCACCGAGGGAATTTCGCCCTCAAGAAGAAAAATGTCACTTGCTGTTAGCAGATCTTTGCGGAAGAAACCTTAATATACCCCTGGCTCTTTCTTCCCTTGGTAACTGGGGGAGACAGCAAAATGATGACCATTTGTTGAGCGATAGCCGGCGACGTTGAAGACAGAGAACTAATTACCCGAAACTTGTCTCAGATGACAGTTTTGAGCTCTGCAGTTTAATAAAGATCTTCTTTGACTGACAACTACAGCTGAACCTCGGGTGTATAGTAGGCGACAACAAAGGTGCAATTGCATGTCAGTCCTCTGATGAAGTAGGTTTCGGATGAGCAGCACTTTCAGCTGTGTTGCCCACTTGAGCGAACCATTTACTTTGCTAATATCTCCTTTTCTTTCTTATTGTGAGAATGTGTTTAATTGCCAGGACTGTCAATATTTCACACTGCATGTCGCAAACCGTATCACAGCATAATATCGCACTCTGTTGCATATGCACTTACATGGTGCGCCAGGTCACCAAGGAGGAAATTTTAGCTTGCGACACGGTTCGTGAGTCAGGCACACGCACCGTTCAGAAGATGACCATCGCGTGTAGTCCGTACAGGCCCATGATCGCCTGTGGAAACATGAGGCTGTTGGCCAGGGAAACGGTGGTCGCGCAACGCTTCTTGGTCAATGTGGGGAGTGGTGCCACGAAAGGCTAAAGACAAAAGCAGGGCTGAAGAAACGGCAGCTGTGGGCGTCGACCACTCCCAGCCACGGCCTTTAAGCGAGCCATACAGAGTTGAAGGTTTAGTTTCAGCTTGCTGGCGAGGTAAGAGGGCAAAGAAATAAACTGGACCAGTGGGGGATACAATGCGCAAAGCCGCTGCACGACTAGGCCTGAAGCTGGACGACAATGCAGGCCCGACACCCGACATTGCGTGTCTAGTTGAACTCTGTGAGGCAAACGACAACCAAATTGGCGTGAGGCTGACAAAAGATGAGGCGGTTTTTATCAAGTTCCGGCAGATTGAGTTGGTGAGGAGCGAGTGTGCGCGATAAGCAGAGCAACCGGACATGAGATCTGCGACAATGGAATGGAGCCACAAGGTGTGTGCCGAGAAGATACAATAGGCTCTTGGTGCTTGGCTCATCGTCAACAAGGGAACAGTGGATTTCCATCTATATTGTGCGTACACCTGGTATACTATTCCATGATTCCTCGTAACCAGAGGACAAGAGCTTATAGGGAAAATGACCCCATCCGAGTTCCGCGGACCCGTCGGTATAATTATTTTTAGGTCCCCAACTTCATATTCTTTTCTGCACCGACCACGCGGAGCAGCCTGCTGTGGCGCGACACAATGCGCATACGATGTGACGGAGAATTACAGAGGGTAGCATCATAACACGATCCTGTCCCTTTCTCGTTGTCCCCACGACAGACCGGGGGAGCGCAGACAGGAGGCGTGCGGTTGTGCAGGCAAAGCCGCATTTGCCGGTGCCAAGGCGCCATCCCACACAAAGAGCACACCAAAAAAAAGTAGGACCAAAAGGGGCCTCGCGGATGGTTTGTCGGGGAGGTGGATGAAAGAGGCAAAAAGTGCGCCGACGCGACAGCTACGTCATTATCTCTGGGGGAACTACCGAGTAGGCCGAGATGTGCCGGCTGAACTAGTATGTGAGGGTTGGGCCGTTGACGACTATCTGCACGAGAAGTTACTGGTAGAGGCTTCAAGTCTCTCGGCGACGGCTATAGCAGCTCGCCACTTTTCCATTTGGCAGTAGGTCCCTTTGGACTTTTTTTTTTTTTACTTCTTGTCTCCCCCTTCCTCTTCCCAGCCCATCGAATCGGCCTGCCGCGCGTGCGGGTGGTGTGTAAGTGAGGGGCGGTGGAATGGGTGGGAGGGTTGCTGCAGGTGCGTATGCCAAGAGCAAGGGTTTTCTAATAATAGAAGCACGACAAAAGCCCCGAAACCTAGCCTTTTACTTGTCGCACTTTTCCTCCCACTTTCCCACCACTGGCTTGGTCGCAGTCTACAAGTACGGTCCTTGTGCGAATTCTTCTTGGCATGGCCACTAGCCCGGGGCCATGCACAAATCTTGTGGGACCATGTGATGGGTGTGCTGTTTTTTGTGCTCAAGAACGGGGAAAAGAAGGATGGAACATGGTGATTTACCCATGGCACTTTTTTGGCATCTTGCCCGTCCTCTGGGCACGGGGGGAAATGGTAGTTGGAAAGCGCCGTCTCTTGGGAAGCGTGGAGGGCTGTGCCAGACCATCATCACTCACACACTCCCGCACACCGAGCTCTCTCGGTCAGACGGTTTTTATTCGTCGGCTCGCGGGGGCTGACTATGGCTTTTCGTTCAGTCACCAACTCACTCGCTCGCTCGCTCGCTCACTGGCTTGCATACATACACACCTACTCTTGTGCAGCATGCATCTTGGCAAGTGGTGGGTGCTGTCATCAGCGCCTTCTGCCCTGTGGACTTTTGACCCAACAAAAGTTCAGCGAGCCCACTCCGACGAAGAAGAGGTCGGCTTCGTCGCTACGTTGTCTCCCCGGGACTTCTGTAACCATGCAAACGTATAATTAGTTTCCGTAGCATTCGTTTGGATAGTATGCAAAGCGCCGTAAGACCACAAGTCCACAGTCAACCAAAAAAAAAAAAAAAAAAAAAGTTATGTATAGTCTGTGTATGATTCCTCTGCTCCACGTACAAGCTTGTAGGATTCAACATGGTTTTGCCTCCCAGGCTTGGCTAGTCTTGGGCTCGGCCAAACGCGGGACGGTTGTCCGGGGTTTCGCGTGATGGGTTGGGCTCGGCATACTATGCAACGGAAATGAATTATAACCAGAGGCAGAGCGTTTACCTCGTAGAGGCATTCTAAATAGCATGTATAAACTCAAATTAAACAAGGTTTTGTCTCGAAATGCATATCAGCTGTGAAATTAGCAAGAATTTCGTACATTCTATGGTATCAAGGGTTTCAGTTGGTTGACATTTTGGACAAGAGGCTTTTTTTCATATAGGGTAAGCTGGGGCCAACACCACAAACCTGTTGGGTACATCTATCGCAACGGATATCTACGCAAAAATCGCTCAAAAAAAAAAAAGTTCCGTAGATCCTTTTTCTTGCTATCTGAAAGTTAATTCATGTAGTATCATGTCATGTCAATATTGTATGGTCGGCCTGTGATCGATTTCATACCTGGGCTCAGCTTAACTCGCACTCCGGCTGTCGTGGCTTCTCGCCAATCATATATGTAGATATCTACGCACTCGCGGTGTCAATGAACATGCTAGACACGGAGGCCAGCCAGCCAGCCAGCCAGTCAGTAAGTTTTTCTTTTCCCTTTAATTTTGTTGGGGCTGATTGTGTTTTCTTCCCTGTCGTACCGAAAAGTTGGCAATGTTTCTTAAACTCTAAATTTGCATTGAAGTTAAGATCCACCTGTGCCGTTGGTTACAGCGGTTGATTGCTCTTCGGGGAAGTCGGGAGGAATATTCCGGCTGGGATGGGATAAGGAAAGCAAACAGTCTATTTGATAGACTTGAATGCTTGCCCCTCTCGGTATTATTGTTAGTAGACATTGTTAGGTACGGTCTTGTCAGAGGCCAAAACTCTACTGCTAGCCGGTGGTGATCACGAAGCAAGAGTGATATCCACCTGTTTGTTAGCTAATGATCGACAATTCCACCCCCTTCCCCCGGGTCCAGGAAACTGGGAATACGTAACGGTTTTTGGGGCTGGTCAGGCTGCGTTGCGGAACTTTCCAGCTCATAGGACCTTTTGAAAGAGATCGCTGGTTGGACCTTTTGTTTCTGGCTTGGTGGTGAGTGGATATAGTTACGTATGCACGAAAAAGAAGAAGTAGAGGAGTTGTGTTGGATAGTTGCGTCCGCCGTGACTGTTGGGTAAATCGGCAGCACCGACGTGGCAATGTATCATTCTCATCTCATCTCATCTCGGCGGTTTTGTATTCTACACCAACAATAACGGGAGTTCCTTCGACAATCTCGTAAAACGTAGCCATTGAATTTCGGTAATGAATCTCGACATTCTCAATCGCAGGTATATCCTCAACTCTTCTTCCATCATCGTCATTCATTCGCGGCTCTATATGGTGCTAAACTATCTTCACACCCTGCCTGCCACTTCCCGGCGCGGGTGTTGCGTTTTATTCTAAGAAACGTGTGACAGATGTCAAAGAAAAAAATGCCTAACTAATAAACTAATAACTATGTAAAACCAAACAAACTAATCTACGCCGTTCAGAATGCTTCAGAATTCCCCAATTCCTCTATGTATCCCGTTAATCTTCTCGACTTGGACTTTTTTTTTACCCTTCGTTTTGTAGCTCCCAGCATGGTTTTTGTGTTCCTCCCATTATGCCCATATCTTCCTTTCCCGCTCGTGTTATCCCATTGTCATTCCGTCATTTTTGCTCACGCCTGCACTGGACCTGCCTTACCACGTTCATAATGAAGTCGAGAAGATTGGCTGGCTGCAGCGGACCTTACCATGTGCATTTCCTGTTCCTGTTTCCTCCTTGCCGTCATAGACCGTTCAATTCAATACCGTATAGCCAGTTTGCTACCCGTGCAATTACAGCGAGTAATTCTTCTTCAGTCTCTGCTGGTCCCGTTCTGGCAGCTGAGAGATGAACTCGTTGAACTGGGGAATGATGGACTTGTAGACATTCAAAATCTAAATTTAAATTAGCAACGCAATTATGCAAGCAAAACATTACAGGACTTACATGTTGGAAAACGCTGTGAAGCTCCTGCTTGATTGGGCTACGCAGGTTCATCTCCTCATAACCAGCAATGGTGACGAAAAAGTCAAGCAACACATTTTCAATAGCTTGAGGAGATTGCGTGACAATCATACCAAAGCCCTTCAGAGCAGATGCCTTTTCTTCCGTAGGCTCAATGTCTTGCATGGCAATCAAAAACTGCTCAGCATACGTCGTCAGAGACGGTGCCATCTGTTCCGAGTTCTCCTGGCCAAGCCTTCCCAGGGCAATGGCAGCATTCTCAACAAGGCCGCCCGGAAGACGAGGATTGCTCATAATCTCAACAAATCGCTCCAGCAGCTGCGGCACAAAAGGCTCAAGGCCCTTTCCATACTGCAAGGCAACTTCTCCTGATGACCAGCAAGCATTGTTGACAACGCCGAAACCACCGTCAATCTTCTCATCAAGAATGCCGTCCATGTCCAGCTGCTTAACAAGCTTGGGCAGCAGTGATGGCAGGCTGGGCGCCAGCAAAGGAAATACATACTTGGCGCAATCTCCGAGCAGTGCATAAGCAGACTGGCGGACCTCGTCCGTGGGATCCTCCATGCAGAAACCAAGAAGCTCAAAGAACGGCTGCTGAGACGCCTGGACTAGCTCAGAAGACTTGCCGTCTTCCAGTGCCTGGATAATGGCGCTCAAAAGGTCTAGGCTGGTGATCGAAAAGTCCTTGTCGGGGACGTCCAGACCAGGATTTGAGTTAACAGCTAGCGCTTGTTCGAGATTCTTGTGGATGAGGTTGACACATCGCATAAAGATGGGGGCTGCATAAGGTGCGAAAGCGTCACCTAAAGCCAAGGCAACGTATGAGAAACATTCGAGCAAGGGGAATACCTCACGAGACTCATCCGTAACTGCATTATAACGTCCGATTAACGCCGGCATCAGCTGGTTGACCAGCTCAGGCTGAGCAAGTGACGGTCCAAGCTGCTCGGCAAGTGTCTGCACACAGTCATAAAGGATATACATGTTGCGATCCTTGAACTTTCCAAAACACTGGACAAATTGCTGGATAATGCCAGAGGCGTACGGCTCAAGTACTTTGCCAGCCTCCTCTTCTAGGTTAGCAAACGCAGAAGTACCGGCTTCCTGGACCTTCTTGTTCTTGTCAAGCATCTTGCCCAAGATTCCAGCCATGATTGGCACGAAAAACTGCTCTCGCTCGGCGGGAGGAAGTTTGGCAGCCCAGCCAGAGTAGCGACCGAGCGTCCAGCACGTAATGGTACGAACAACAGGCTCCTTGTCCTCAAGCAAAGAGATGAGGTAGGGAACAAGCTCTGGCAAGTGTGGAGTGACGGTATTGGTGCAACCCTCTGACACGGCACCAAGAGCAAGAACAGCCGCTTCACGTTGGGGCCAATCTTCAGCCTTGAGGTTCTGCGACAGGTAGGGGAGGATGGCCTCAAACACAGGCCCTCCGAAGTCTCTTGCAAACACATCAAGAGCTGCGGCAGAGCACTTGCGGACTGTCCACCGCTCATCCGGGTTTTCATCACCATCCTCATCGTCGTCATCGTCGATTTCACCATCCTCCAGTTCATCATCCATGCCAGCAATCTTGTCGTAGCCTGCGTTGGCGGCATTGGCAGACATGTTGCCTTCACCATTGACGGTTCTAGTCAGGTTCTTGGTGGCAAATGCAGGCCGGATATCCTCAGCTCTGTCTTCCTCGTCCTCGTCATCCGACTGGCCACCAAGAAGAGCAATATCCTCGCCGCTGTATACCATGTATTCGAGGAGGAGAGGGATGATCTTGTTGAGGTAAGGCTCCAAGGACTGCCACAGGGTATCATGCTCACCAACGGTAAGCCAAAATTCGGCAGCCTCACATGAAAGCTCCTCGTTGTCGCTCCTGTGCTGAGTGATGATGTAGTCTACAAGACCAGACATGTGGGGGATCAACTTGTCAGGTCGGCGGTCAACCATGGACACAAACGCACGGCAGACCTGCCTGCGAACTTCATCACTCTCATCACTGGCAAGAACAAAGAGGTGTTGCAAAAGATCGTCCACAGAGTTGAGCATGGCTTGTGATTCTCTTGGCGTAAAGACATTAATGGCGGTCAAGGCTCCAATGCGGACCTTGGTGATTGGGCTCTTGGTCGCAGCAATCAGCTGAGGAAGCACAAAGTTGAGGGGGCGCTGGCCGTTGACCTCGCGCATGAGCATGCGGAAGTTATCCTCGCAGATCTTCACCATGGCAGACATGGCACCCTCTTGAGCTTCGTTTGAGACTTGGCCAGAAGTGTTGCCAAAAGTTTCAAGGAGCTGAGGCAGTAGCTGCGGCCAGCCAAGAAGGCCACCTTTCTGGATAATTTCGGTTGCAACATTTCCTGCGTAACTGCGAATCTGAGAGTTTTTATCCTGGAGAGCGACGGGGACGGCGAGCTTGACAAGCTCGAGGCTATCGGCAGGGATAGTCTTCCAATCGCTTCGCAAATTGTTCTTGAGCATGATTCCAGCGGCGGATCGTACGAGGTGGTAGTCCTGTTGAGAAAACTGTACACCATCGGGAGGCTGAGGGCTAGAGAGAATGTAGGCGAGATAGTTGTTGATATCGGGGGAGCTTTTGGCCTGATGTAGCATCTGCGAGTACATGTCCTTGTCAGCAACGGGTATTTATGCAGATTTAACTTGTAGCATTGTAACTTTTGTTCACAACACATAAATCCAGATGATATAACTCACCAGCTCGGCCTGCTTTTGGGCATTCTTGTCGAAACCACTAAGCGAGTCCTTGAGGCAAGCAGCTAGCTGCCCCAACGACTCGGGCGCGGGCTGCCACGACGACATGGTGGTGGTAGCGCGCGAAGCACACAGTATGGACAGGTTCGAATTTGAGGGCGCTATCGGACGTAGAGATCTGTCAAGGCCTATATCATTGGCTGCGGCTCGACTGGAAGACTGGTTGCACGCATTCATTAGCATATTGCAGATATCGATAGCAGGTTTGACGAGTATAGAACGTGGACAAGCAACAGCGATGCAGGACCATAGAAGCCTTGCCACTAGGCAGACCCAAAGACGAGAGTCAAAGACAGGCCTTGTGGCACATGATACTTATAGATGTTCAACGAGCTGGGTTGCGGTATTGCTGTGCTGTCGTGGGGTTATGTCTCTCGGGTTCGTACCTCGTCGCAGGGGTCCGCAGGTTCTTTGCGGGAAGTTGAGTGAAGGGACACGGAAGACGAAGGCCTGGCTTCACTTACGGGTAGAACAAAGCAGATGCAGTCGGCGACACAAACTCCGGCGTCGTAAGAGACAACGGCAACAATTGATTGGAGTTGCTGAAGCCAAAGGATGAGGGTTGACGCTGGCAAAAAGCTGGGGCCCCTCTCTGAGTACAGTGAGCTGGGCAGGGTGCTTGTCCAGTGCGGCGGGCGGGAGTTGGATAGTGCGGTGCATTGTCGTCCCCCTCGTTCCCCCGCCGAAGGGCGAAAAAATGGCAGAGGGCGGCAGAAAAAAAATCTGGCAGTGACAGGCGGCCAACGTACGGAGCCCTCCAGGGCAGCGAATCAGCGGGTGAACCCAATTGGGGCTGGCGGCGGGGTGCGATAACGATAACCCGTTGGTGGCACTGCACCTACCTCGCTAGTGGAGCTGGTCCCTGCGCCACGCTAGCCAGTGAGTGCTGTAGGTCTGTACCATTTGGGGCAAGTTTCCCATGTTGATATATCGCAGCAGCAAACATGAGAAAACAAGCAGAAGTACACGATGTAAAGTTGCTGATTTATATATTTATTTGAACTGTATGTTTCGTTTCTGATTATTCGCTTTGATAGCACCCAATAATCAAATGGCATGTTTACGGTACCCCCGTCTCCCAACAGCGAGCATTTACATCCCATGTTGCCTAGCTCACAACCCGGCTCAATGATTGCAACACGTATAAGAGAGGCCGCGTCACATACAGTATATGCTACAATGAAACATGCCATGTTTGCCGCTCCAGCCAATCCGCCTCGGATATTAAAACTGCCTTGACACCATAGCCTTGGCTTCTCCATGGATGTGACCAGCTCGCATCATGACGGTCGCGGACCATCTGCCGGCGGCTTTCTAGATCGGGCTGCCTGCATCCTGCCGAGCCCTCTACTCCTCTCGGACGCATTGAAGTAGCCTGTTTTCTCACCATGTCGACTTGGGACTGTTTTTAGCCCAGTTTTGTTTATTTGGTTGCGGGCATGTTGGTACTTGCGTTACCCCAGCTATCCGTTTCCCAGTGCCACGTATCTGCAACCTGTGAATGGTGGGTTTGCGTCCTCCACGCAATGGCCAACACACGGTTTCGACGCGCGCCCCGGCAGCAATTGTGAGCTCTCGCTATTGCTTTGTCCCTATAGCTCTGGTTCCTGATTGCAGCTTTAGCCACCATGTCGTTTGCTGCAGTCGTGGCAATGATAATCAATAAAGATGGGCAGTCGCTCGTCCAAGACTGAATGACGGCAGACGAGGGCCAAGAGGCTTCTCATGCAGGAGCCCGTGCTCAGATATCAACAGAGCAGCTGATGTAGCTTCTCTACAGTTTGCTCGTGCCACTCTTCTTCTACGACGAAGCCGCCGGCACCACGCCGTCCTTCCGTAGCTGTCCCAGAATCACTTCCACAATGTTCCTTAGCGCCTCCATCTCTTCCTCCACTGTACCACCCATACCGGCGTCCACAAAGCTCATAGAGTTTGTCACGTAGATGGGTAGACTTGCTTTCCGGGCTAGCAGCTTGGCCAGGCGTGTGGTAAACTCTAGAGTGGGCTCAACAGAAAAGAGCGTCGTGGCAAGTGGCTGCTGAGGGTTGAATCTCTGCCACGTAGCGTTAGTATTTTTCATTCTCACTGATCGATCGCAGTATAGAAATAGGCACGGTGTGTCTTACATCTGGCAGTGCATACACCAATGAGCCCATTGGCGTTGCAGATGCGTCATCAGGCGTAGCTGTCGTGAGATATACCATGACTGCTTTGTCCAGCGTGGCCGATCGAATATAGATCCGTGTATCCAGCGCCCGAGGCAGTGGTATCGAAACCTCCGTGGATTTGGTCTCTTTAAACGACATTTTGACGTTTAATCGTATATCACCCGTCTAATACAAATCGTCCCTCTCTCTCCGAGGTCTTCTAGTCGGTGAAACGAAAGTGTGCCTCTCACTGTGGTAGAGGTAGTTGCAAGTCACATGATTGGCTGCAACAGAGTTTCAACGGGACTTTGATTGGGCCACCACAACGCCGCAGTCCCGCCAATCTCAAATTCGCCGAAAAGAAAAAAGAAACTGGACGCCTCTATAATAACTTTAGCTTTTCCAAATCACTTTAAAAAAAAAATCTGAAGATTATTGCAGCTTTGGAAGAACGAATTGTACTGCTCAATGCAAAGGAACCTGAGGCAGTGATTTTACTTTCTTAAAACAACCCAGGTAACTACTCTCAGCCGGGGAGCGTTGGAGTTGCAATTCGGAGCGAAGTGTTATTCCTGTGGGCATGGATGAACACGCCCAATCGCAGGCACCAGTACCTGATGAAGGTACCTGGGCAGGCCTTGAAGATAACATGGACGATCCGGAAGAAGTGCGAGTTATCTTTTGCGCAATAGATTCCTTCTCGTGAGTCAAATCTATATAGCCAACCTGAACCGGTCGTGAATACCTTAGTAACCACACGCAAACCAGACAATATGCCAAAGTCGCCCACTTCAACGTCACACATCTCCGAAGGCGGTCCTTTTACGCTCTACCGCAAGCACATTGGACCATGCTGGCGGCCCCGCCTTTCAACTTTCTGGAGACTTTGGAAAGGACTGACGACGCAATCGACTCAAACGCAGAGCTCGCCCGCGCCATTGTCAAGTCTGGTCTCAACTCTTTTCAAGCCATGCTCACTTCTACAGACGGCATTGATGTCGGTATGCCTCATGAGTGGGCTGGTGTTGCCAAACATGGCGACATTGACAAAGCCAGAAGTACCATCCGCCAGTTCTACCGCGACTGGACTGAAGACGGCGCTGCGGAGCGCGAAGCATCTTATGAGCCGATAATGAAAGTCTTGGCCGAGGAAAAGGAGAAGTCTTCCAGCAGCTCACCTCTCAAAGTCCTCGTACCAGGTGCGGGACTCGGAAGGCTCGTCTTTGACCTCTGCTGCAACGGCCATGACGCAGAGGGCAACGAGATTTCATACCACCAGCTTCTCGGCTCATCATTCATCCTCAACGAGTGCCCGACTGCCGAAGTATTTACCGTATACCCGTGGGTACACACCTTTTCCAACCACCTCTCTCGCGAAAACCACCTCCGTGGGTACAAAGTGCCCGATATACACCCCGCAACCGTCCTAGCCAACTCGCCCAATGCCGGATCCATGTCCATGTGCGCAGCGGATTTCCTGTGCTTATACGGCGACGATTCGCATGGCGATGAATACGACGCTGTAGCGTGCTCATTCTTTCTCGATACTGCGCCGAATTTGATTCGCTACCTTGAAGTCATTTGGCATTGTCTAAAGCCGGGTGGCGTATTGATCAATATCGGCCCCTTGCTCTGGCATTTTGAGAACAACGCACCCGGCAACCATGGTCATGATGACGATGGCGACGGTGAGCACGATTTGAAGAACTCGTCGGGGATTGCAGACCCCGGCAGCTTTGAACTTACAAATGATGAGGTTATGGCGTTATTGCAGAAGCTGGGGTTCGTGGTTGAATGGCTTCAGAGGGATATTGAAGCGCCGTACATACAAGACCGGAATAGCATGCTGCAGACGGTTTATAAAGCGAATGCATGGGTGGCACGCAAGCCACTAAACGGCGAAAATGTATAATCAGCTTGACGACTTGGTTGATTTTGATATGACAAAAAAAAGTTGGCGTTTGCATTATAGAAGTTATAGAGCGGTTAGCATATAGATTAGAGTCACATATAACGGCACGATAATGTTTGGCCATGTACACAATAAACTGGAGCTGAAGAAGCATGGCCTAAGCGATGAGTTGACGAATCCAATTTTGGAGTGTTTCCTAATTTTTTTTTTTTTTTTTACATCTCGGTATCCAATTTACAGCTTAGAGTCACCGGCAGAAGCCAGCTCTCCACGAGCCCACATGGCACCGCCATCAATGGCAATAAACTCACCATTAACATGCGATCCAGCTCGGCTGGCCAGGTACACAACCGCACCGGCAATATCCTCAGGGCGACCCAGGCGCTTCATTGGGTTGGACGCAGCCATCTTATCGGCACCACCAGCAATCTCCAACAGGCCGTTGGACATCTTGCTAGGGAAGAAGCCGGGGCAGATGGAGTTTACGGTAATGTGTCGCGGGCCAAGCTCGACGGCAAGGTTGCGTCCAAGATGCAGCACCGCAGCCTTTGATGCCGAGTAGCCATAGGTACCGTTGGCGCCAATAGTGCCAATGCCCAGACCAGCAACAGACGAGGTGATAATCACACGGCTAGGGTCCTCCTTGGAAGCGCTCTTCTCCAGCAGCGGCGCAAACTCGCGGATAGTGTTGAAGACGGCGCGGACATTGAGGTCCATGACCTTGGCAAACGCCTCGTCCGGGTGCTTGTCAAAGCCCTCGCCCCAAGTGGCGCCGGCATTGGCAAAGAGGATATCCACGTGGTCGGTGTGTTTGCGGACCTGCTCCAGGAGGTTCCTAATGCCGGCGATGTTGGACGAGTCGGCGGGCGCGGAAATGGCCTTTGCGCCCGAGGCGAGGTTGGGCTGGGCGTTGAGGGCCTTGACGGCTTCGTCGCAGACCTTGGCCTTGCGGGAAGAGATGAAGACTTTGCTTGCACCGGCTTGGAGGAAACTGAGAGAGGGCATTATTGATTAGCTTTTTTTTGCGGCGTGCGTTGCGTGTGAGGCATAATCCATGTGCCTCGGCTTTTCGGGGGGGGGGGGGGGGGGGGGGCGGGGAGGGGGGAAACAAACAAAAAAAAATTCGGGCGGGCAACCCATCCCCCCCCCCCCCCCAGGCACTGTGATGCAGGACACAAACTTACGCTGATGCGGCATGCAATCCCAGGCCGCGCGAGCCGCCAGTGACGACAATGACCTTGCCCTTCAGCGAGAAGAGCGAAGGAAAGTCATTGAGAACTGCTTCGGACATTTTGGAAGGTGAAGATGAAGATGTGAGGTTGTTGGAGAGGTGTTAGGCTTGGGAAGACGAATGACGTTTTCGATATATAGCCGAAAGCGGGACCGGGGCCTCTGGAGGTTTCTTGGGCTACCGTTGGGTGAATTGACTTGAACCGAGCAAGAAAATAGCAGCAATTGAAAGTCTGGGTAAACGACAAGGTGGCGGTGATGAGTGTATGAAGAACAGAGAAATCAGAGCTAGCTGTTTGGACGGGATACTACAAACATAAATGGTTCCATCCCCATCCTCGGCTGTCTGAGAGCTCCCAGCGAAGAACGGCGATTTCTCGCCCCAAGAGTCTGCAAATGGTCGGGAGGACAGGGGTCGGGAACGGAGAATACGCCTAATTTTGCGGGGGAAATCTTGCCGAGGTCTAGGTGGGCCACGCTCCCTGTAGTGGCGCTGGAGACCAGTTATTGTAGTCACTACTCGTACATCGTCGATGCTAGTTGGCGGAATAAAAACGCCGCTGGAGAAACGCCATCTTCTCCTGTTCAATATTGTCTAAACGAGGAAGTCAGTACCGTTTCGCTTCGACTTGGCGACATGTCGCATAATGATTTCAATGCTCATGCGAGTAAATGGTTCTTGTATGTCGCAGAGAATTGAAACTTAAAATATCAAGTTCCTCCATCGCCCCTGACACTGGCCGCGCTAAACGCACCACGAGTATGATATTCGCCACCAAGCAGCTTTTCATAGCAGTCCAGCTTGATGAGTGCGACGCCATGCAATGCCAGTGGGCAGTTCGAAATCAGCCCATATTGTCGGTAACTGGATACTCTGCTAATCCGAATATTAAGATAGCCTCTCACTTGCCGTGTGTGCTGTAATCCACACGCCGCTCCAAACGCCTCTTAAAGTGCCGCCCAGGTCTCCCACTATGCATTGAATCCGGTTGCGAACGTACCCCTAGACATACCGTCGTTGGGCATTAGACAACGCCAAATATACAAAAATGTAAACATTTCAAGTGGCCGATATCTTCTGAGCCCAGCTAAAGGGCCGGGTCGACGCACGCTGTTGCCGCTCGAAAGTGGGCAAAGAGTCTTGTCCGTTTGCATAAGACATGCAGACGCAATAGCTTTCTCCCCGTCTTAAACGTATTTATAAAGGTCAGCCGACATCACTCTGTTTCAACAAAGCCCATCGACGGCCACTCTGGTCCGAATGGCGGCTGGTGTCTGTGTGAACAAGGTGAATATATGTAGAGGAGCCACGCGCCTTCCTGGGCCAAATTGCATCTCACCTGCGCCTTTGCAACTGACGAATCTTTTGGTTCCAGCAGCAGTCGACGGCGTCGAGGACAATTTGCCAGTCGCTTAGGTAGACACGGCCAATGAAAAAGACTGGAAAGTTGTGCTCTACAGTAACGAGCTTGGAGTAGTTGACCCGCGACTCCCGAGTCAGCTTTTCACCTTCCTCAGTCATTTCAGCCCTCACCGGGTGAAATCCCATAGAGGGTTCGCCTTCAAGCTTCTTTGCTTTCTGGCTACGTTCGTGAATGATTCCATGCTTTTCCGGCTTTACCCCGTTCTTCTTGCAGCCTTTGCCGCCGTATGTGAGGATGGGGCTGTTGCCGCAAGTAAGCGCTGCTATCCCAGGCACTTCAAAATCGCTGAAAGAGAGACTTACACGCAAGTGGCATGTCCTTGATCATTAGCCACAATGATGAAACGTCGAAAACCAACAAAAAAGTTGGTTCCATACTTATTTGGGGTTTCCGTATTCTTCGATGATGACGCCTTGGCTTGGTCGCCCGTAGAACCATGGGGCTCAGGCCAACACGCTTTAAAAATCTATTATATTTAGCCTCTTGTAGCTGAAGATGAAGCCGTTTCAATACTCACTTCTCCTGGTTGGAATTTCGTCGAGTGCTCAACTCTGTACCCTGTGAGATTGTTAGCTCTTGGTACGTGTGCAAAAGTATTTGGCACCGCACGTACTAGGATCGATATCTGACGCATGAGCAACTGCTGCAGGGGAAAGATGGTAATCGTCCTGCGCATCATCTAGTTGCGAAATTGGATATCCTCCTTCATTACTTGCATCAGTAAAACTTGTCACTTTTTTTTTTCAGGCGCCGAAACTTACCTGTGGCGGCAGCTGACGATGACTCCGCATAAGAATAGGCGGCACCATGACTTGATACTATTCACCGAGTCAGCCTGTCTATAGTCCCCAAAACATACGTTATATTGGTCTGAAAAACTAACCATTTGTGTAGTTAACGCCACTCCCTGTAGTTTTTGCGTACAGAACGTTCGATTGATAGGCTAGTCAATGTCAGCTGGCATCTCGTCATTAAGAGCTCCATAAAGATGTCATACCAAGATTTTGCGGTTGCTGATAGCCACTTGTGCGTAGAGGTTGTGCATCTAGGGTCGGTTAGGAACCACTGTTGATCCGCGGCTCTTTGGGCGCGCAGCGGCGACTTACAGTGGACGTCTTGTAGATATGGCTCTTGTTGCTCCTGTTCGGCGTCGTCCCGGGACGAATAGGATTCTTTATCGTCGGAGTCTGCGCGACGGTGTTGTGATGGATCTCGTTCCCGCTCCTTCTCTTTCCCTTTTCCTTTACCCTTGTCCCGTCCTCTATCCCGATCCTTTTCTTTTTCTTTGGCTTTTTCCTTGCTCTTTTCCTTTTCTTTGGAGGTTTCCTTTTCCTTTGCCTTTTTCTTCTCCTTTTCCTTATCCTTATCTTTGCTCTTATCCTTTTCCCTCTCTTTCTCTTTGGATTTACCGTGCTTGGTCGACTTTTGTCTCTCGGAGGATCCGCCTACGCATGCGTACTCGTCTGCTATTCGGGCACAGCTGTCAGCAATGGTATTCAGAGCTTCACGATCCCTAGGCAAGAGGAGGGCTTCTTCCAAAAGTAAAGGAGGAATATTTGCCCCACGTGAGGATGTTGGCATCATATCAGCTCGTACAGTGTGCATCGTGAGTGCCTGGGGACAGGCTTCCGAGTCGTTCTGCAATGTCTTCGATTGCCGAGTCGCGCGGGGTCTGGTTTACGTTCAAGCTTGGCTCGTCCCATTCGTAATCTCGAACACCTGTGCCTGATTAGCATGTAGGAAATGCTGTTTGGTTTCATGTCTCGTAGTGAGAGGGCTAGAAATATCCTGGTATCACCTGCTCGGATATTCTTTGCAAAATCTACCATACCTTCGGTATCCTGCCGAACCCGGACGTAGGCTTGCTCTGTGACATCCCACGTCCATTCCGACCACGGACCCCATCGGTGGGATTTAGACTTCGACTTGTGCTTATGCATGGTCGCATCTTGGAGTAACAAAGACAGCACGAGGCTAGGAAGTAAGCACTTTGCAGAATCGGCCACGCAAGCAGCCTTTCAAAAAGATGCAACAACGCCCGTCACCCAACGAATCAGCCGGGGATGGGAGGGGCCTTCCTGTATTATCTATTCAAGACCGCAGCCGGAGCTGCAGCTACGAGTACAAGCGTATGCGGCTCCAGTGAGGAGCGAGAGTTATAGTACAAGCATGCGCGCGTACGCAACAGGGCCGTGGGCTGGTAGCAGAGAAAGAGGGGGACTTTTGGGGCCGATTCTCACGACGGCCCATCTACAGGCACCCTACTAGTGCTCAAGCAGCAGGTCGCGCGGCGGGCCGGGACGTGCTAGGAAGCGTGGGTCAAGTCAGTCCAGGCAAGCTTCTCGTCGGAGCTGATCCGTTAAAAGGGCATTGATTGGATGCAGGCTCTGGAAGAGGTGTGGGTTGAAGCAACCAACAAACCAGCGTCGCATGAGCTAAAGTAAGGGAGTGTCCCGGGGAACGCAGGCAATGAGGAGCCTGCAGCCCCTCGCTTCCTGAAAACCTGGGCTGATGACAGCGGCTAGCAGAAAAGGACCCCCGGATGGCTGCTCGTTGGTGGGGTTTTGTGAGCTTGGTAAATGTGACAGATTGGCCAGCAGGTTCCATACTTGTCAGAGCAGCTCTGTGGCGGATGGGTAACGTCGTCTAATGTGTGTACTCGTGCAGACGTACGAGTACCCATACAAGAAACTTTGACTAGTGCCTCTCGAACTTACACAATCTTGCTTTTCGGTACTGAGGAACAGCTTACCTCGTCCATCATGGATACTTTCCCTTATGATAGTTTCAAAGAGCTCACGTCTCCCCTGGTTTTCGTAGTCCATCGGCAGCGAGAATTGAACAGCATTGCTGGCGGCAAAAGTACATTCAGCTTCCATGACATGTGGGAATGGCGTGACACAGCCCCCATCCTCTGGCATCCAGGCCCAGCGCCAGTGTAACACAGCGTTGGCGCGAAAGACACCAAATGAAGGGCTTTATTAGTGTGGGTGCACCTCCCGATACTCATACTTTGCTCGCTCATGGGAACCCCAAGCTTTAAAACTCAGCGCAGCCACAATGCCCAACAGCGGCGGGCCGAACAGTCCAGTCGCCCAGTGGTGTTGTATCGCCCTGATAAGGAACGTGGTAGCGGTATGTATCTTGCGGATATTCTCTAACTTTGGACGATAAGGCTGCGAGAGTAGTTTTCCAATCATTGTTCCAACAACTGATGGGCAGGACGACGCCCAACAAGCTCGCCTTGGGGCACTGGAGACGCTTACCACCCACCCTAGTCATGCTCTGAAGAGAACCGTTGGAGATGATGGGCGGCATGCCCCACAACCCGTGCATCGCCGAGTTTAGCCTCGACGTCTTCTCCAGCCCAGAAGTTGCGAGGCTTGCAGGTCATGTAGCAGCCAAGTGGCAGTGGAGAAGGATATTAGGGCTTTGCTGTGCATGCTCTCGCGGAACCTGTGCGAACCAAATATTCACAGTGAAATATTCAATAGGGAAAGTCGCTGTCGCTGTCGTTGTTCTACGCTGTCTAGGTTGATTGTCCCCGGCTTGTTCCAATGCTAAACTATGCCTTTTGGCAGACTGGGTGCCGTAGTATAATCACTGCGATGCAATGCAACTCACAAGCGAATAAGATCGGCGGTTCGCATTGTAGTCCGCATTTCATTATCCCTCTATAAGCGCTGTCATAGCTTCTTCCGTTTTGTCTCAGGCGACGGCCACGTGAGTAACAATGCCTGTGCAGTCTTGTCTCAGTGGTTTCAAAGATCAGTTTATAGATAACCTGGTGCAAGTTCAGATGATCGTCATTCCTCCCACGGCTTTCATTGGCCCGTCTTAAATGCCTTGGCGCGATGTCGGCTTGTTTCTTTGCAAAGGGGCGTTTCGCTCCGCAGGATCGGCGCCCTCAACCCCTCGTTTTCGTTGACGTCTCCTTGCTCGTAGTGCTCGCAAGCCCAACTCTTCATGAGTATGACGGATCGGCTAGGCTGGTGAATGTCTTGTCTGGCTAGCATGTATACTCGGACTGAACTTTCATGGTGCCGCTGGCTCGGGACCCTGGGGTAGAATGATATTCGAAAAGAATACTGGATGAGTGAGTAGATGCTGTTGGCAGCAATAGACATTGTATTGACTAACTCTGTACGCCTAGCACTATAACATTCCCAAACAAGCATTTCCTGTTACTCAGCCCCACGTCAAGGCTTGCAGGAGGCTTCCCGGCGGGCTGTCGTTCAATGAATCCAGCCAAGCTTGTTTTAATGATCCCGGGTGGCAGAAACTGTCATTTCATTAACCAAAGCAACTCCACATCCCATAGCTGGGCTTCTTCTTTTTCTTCTTTTCCTTGTCCTTGCGAGATGACAACGACTTTTTAGATGAGAGCGACGCAATGGAAGTTCGTGATGCCATACTGCTAAAACTGAAGCGCGCTGGCGTCGTTTTCTGCGCTCCCGACTTCTTGCTCATGCTTTGTTTCCGAGTTTCGCTGCCTCTGTACTTGGACGGCTCTGGGCGTGACCCAGTCGAGCGCCGACGACTTGAGCGTTGTACGGGTTTCTTTGAAGAGTCAACCGTAGTTTTTATATCCGCAGAAGACTTGCTGAACACGCTACGGGGCAACGTCAGCCCAGATTGAAATGCTGAATACAGTGTCGACGACGGTCCCGTCTCAGCCCTGTGACGCGAACCCGTTTGGGCTGGGGGCGAATAACGTCTGTCCACTTTTGGTCGTCCATTTGTTAGAACTGAGTACCCTCGAGAAAAGCGTGATACAGTATGACTTCGGCATGTTCTGCCCTCTGGTTCCCCTGTGTCGATGGACGATGAAAGCGTTGCATAGCCGTAGCCCTGTCCTGAACCTCCTGTTCCACTAGTACCGCCGCTCCCGCCTCCTCCGCCAAAGCTGTAGGCCATGGCTTGTAAAATTCGTAAAGCCTTAATCCTTTGCAGGCTATAGGTGAAAAAAAGTCCTGGGTCAATCGGCTCGGTTGCCGTTGCATTTAGGAACTTTCGTGATTCGCTTGAACCGCAGTCGACGCGCTTCTGGGAGGAACAGAAACAGGTTCGAGAGAAGTAAACCTATAGAGCCAAGCACTGTTGTGTCTGGGTGTGTCAGCAATAAATAAAGGCTTCAAAGCACAAATTTTGATTCAGGTACCAATGATTGAAGGCTGGGGCTTTCATCAGACAGAGAGCATGTTGTGTGCTGGCGTGCACTGTTCCTCCCACCACAGTCGAGAGGCCTGCAGCCCGTCCTCACGCATGTAAAGCTGCCATATGGGAGGATTGGGACTCGACCGCCGTGGAAGAAACGGGCTGTTTCACTGCTCAGGCAAAATAGTGGCTCTCAGTTCGGGTTTACCTGAGGAAGGTAAGGTAGGGAATGTTTCGAGTGGCTGCGCCTTCCTCGACGGAAGATGGCCGGCGGGATCTGATGAGCAAACGCCATGACACGGGTCTCATCAGCTCTGGCCGCGGACATAACATTCTTTTTAACCCCTTAATGGTAGTTGCATTCTTACATGTATCTCTTCTCGTGTCTCTATCCGTACTTGTCGGTCCAAACGTTCGATGCAATGGGATATCAAGAACATCTAGCGAAGCGAAGACGTGTCCGAACAGGTACTTACCCAAGTATGCTGCGTTCAACGCAGCTTCTCATTTCTTCGCAACATATCGAGAACGATCGTTGACTTCCCCAGAGTGAAAAGAATTATCTTCGCTTTGGGGAGTCGATGCGTTTGATGCGGAGCTCAAGTTAACTGGCAATGGAACTCAGTTTTTCTTTCGTATGATCTTTCTTTCGGTATAATTTCTTGAGGCTCTGTCAAAGTTTGGGAAACTATGAGCTTAGCAGACCTTTCTGTAATTCCAGCTACTGGTATGTGTCCCATTCTCAGCTACTCGATCCTGTTCGTTCAATGTATATAAGTAGGTTCTAATGTCTCTCACAGATTTCGCCCACTATTTTCGTATGCCAAAATCAACGCTACTGTCGGTGAAAGCTATCATGCCGGTTGCGACCTCGGTGAAAATTACTCACTGAAACAAGCATCTCAAGTAGCGACGCCCACAATAATATACTCACGTTTGAAGCGGCAATACAACACCTAAACATTCTTCCTCGTTTGCCCGGAACCAGTTCAGAACATGCAAAGTCTGACCTTCCTTTTACGCTTATTAGTGGGAAGAGCAAACACTGTCGAGTGTGGTCGTTCGCTTACAGAGTGTAAGACAACACCATGTTAGCCAAGAAAGGAGAAACGACCGCCCTCAACTGGTTCCTTGCTCGCCCCGGAATCAAGTCAGTTTTCTTGCGCAGCATATGAATATTGCGTCCCGAAGAAGAGGAATACAAGGGTCTTACTATCATCAGAACACTTGCAAGCGGATCCTCAGAGAGAGTAATCAAGCAGACGTTCGGATGCACTGGCGGGAGGTCAAGCAGCCGAGTAAATTACAAACTGGGGCAGCAATTCTGGTATCCACAAGAAATCAAGAATCGCAACGGTCTGCGGAAGATTATGGGGCACCGGAGCGCAACCGTTGGGCTTATAATTCCGTTGGCAGTCAAAGGCTCCTAGTTGGCGTTGATCTCATGTGCAAAAGCGCACAGACTGCGAGTGCAGTTCAGACCGGCCACGCCAGCGTAAAATACTGTGGTACACCCTGAACAGTTTTGCCCGGGTTCGCTCTTTCATTTTCTTTGCCTTGCAGGGACTGAGGAACTGCCGTTTTACCGTGAGTGAGGGGGCAAGGTCCCGCACTCAGGGTCCTGCAGCTTCAAGAATCGGAAAGGCGATATACCGAAACCGTTTGAGACACGACTACGAGAAGAGGAAATGACTCCGTGCTATCAGAGCGCGGCTCGGACTGAAAACTGCTAAAGTGCTATCGTCTTGTCTGCTCCAACGCAATGATTCTCGGCCCAGTTTCTCGTGGGCCTCAATGGGTACCCAAGAGATCAGCCTTGGCCTACAGCCTGTCAAAGCGATCGGTATATGGATGGATCGATGGGATTATGTGAGAAGCAAAGCACCTCAGAATTTACTCGAGCAAACAATTTGGTTTCGTATTCAACTTTTTTATTCTTTTGAGCTTGTCGTCGTGAAGTTCGTTATGCGGCAAATCTTGTCCATGCGACGAAACACGTATCAAAACCGTTGGTAGACGAACTGCTTTGACTCGAGTACTCTAGAAACACTCACATGTCCAGCCTTGGGTCTTGCGCCACTCGGTTAGCACAAGGCGAGAACTGCTCCATTGCCGACCACAAAACGTCTCGGCAGTCGCTCCCCCTTTCTCTCTTTGCATTTGAAGCATAGCAAATTCCTTGTTGGTAGCGTGGGGTCCCCTGAAGAAGTGGCTTGTAAACCATGTACAGATGCGCATTGCAACGACTCGCTGTCTGCATATCGGTAACTAACCCACATCCCAGAGAACATTCGGCACCGTGTACCTGCAGCCCCTACCGTCTATAATTTCTAGTTGGGCACATGAGCTTTTGAGCCCAGCAATCTCTCGACTGAACCTTTTAGACTTTGTTTCTTTCTCTTAACTCGACAGACTGGAAAATGTTGCTCTTGCGTGAAAGTGACTGATAAGTCATGGCGGGAATCCGACATGCCTCTTTAACCCCTTGTCCACTGTCCGGGCTTCGATGTGAGCCTTGACCATTATACACCTTTTAGTGGCTGAAGCAGACCAAGTGGGATCTGTAGTTTTGTTTCTGCGGCATTTGCGTCTACTCGTACAGCATGGGCTAGTCTTCCCTGTTGACCACCTGTGGTCCGGGTATCCTCAATTGCCGGAGAAGAACATGATCGACGAACAGGCTGCCACGGACCTCTTTGTCCAATTTTTATTTAATTAGTGTTCTTTCAATTGTTTGAACCATTCTTATATTTCGAGTCCTTACAAATTACACGCGAGAATCCGCTTCCTACATCGGGCGTTTCATACATAAGTAGTGCGGCCGTTGCACTCCGAGCTCCATACTTGACTTGCTGCTGACGTCCATCTGAGCGCACTGGCTGTAGCGGCAACTTTGATTCTGCATAGATATCCTTTTACCACCAGAAAGCGTTTGCTTTTCCGCACATGAATAATGCCAGAGGCGCTAACACACGAACAGCTTGCGGCCATCAGTGCCATTGAGCGTGGCTGCTCCGTCTTGTCTCTTCTTGGATGTATCTTTACCATTTTGACATTTTGCTTCTCTGCTGCTTTCCACAAGCCGATTAATCGGCTTGTGTTTTATGCATCCTTTGGCAACATGATGACCAATGTTGGCACCCTCATGTCTCGAGCCTATCTTAGCGATCTAAATTCTGCTGGCTGTCAGATGCAAGCATTCCTTATCCAAATGTGAGTTCGTTTACAAACGGCAAATATTGCAGTAATCTAATAAGACTTTCCTCAGGTTTATGCCCGCTGATGCGTACTGGACTTTGGCAATGGCCGTCAATGTTTACCTCACATTCTACCGGAAATATGACGCCGCCGGGCTAAGAAAGATGGAAATTCCCTATCTTTGCCTTTGCTATGGCGTTCCATGTGTGCCAGCTCTTGTATTTATATTTGTTAAGGACCATGAAGGCAACAGAGCATACGGCAATGCGACACTGTGGTGCTGGATCAGCACAGAATGGGATATTTGGCGAATTGCTTCCTTCTACGCACCTGTCTGGTCAGTAGTTGCGTACCCTCTGGGATAGTCGACTTACTGACTGTAACTATAGGATATCAATAGTTGCCACTTTCTTTATCTACATCCGAGCCGGTCGTACCATCTATGAAAAGCGCAAACAGCTACGGAACTTCCACTCTTCTGACCCTGATCCCTTGTCAGTCAATGGAGACGCTGGTTTTACGGTTAGAACAACAGAGATTACCGTCACTTCAGAAGCCGCTGGCAACAACGCGAGCTATCCCATGCAGCCGATAGGTCGCCATACGTCTATTTCTGCTCATGGCACAGAGTCTAGAGCCCAACAAGGAGCATACTCTGTGCACATTACGTCCAACTCTGCCGACAGTGCTCACGATGTTAACCTGCCAATCCAAGGACTACCACCACCCGTCAACACACCACCAGTCAGAGCAAGCCGGCCTCCAAGACCAGTAAACCAAGCACGCCGGCATAATCACGAGCTCAACAACGCAGCATGGTCATATACAAAGTGTGCCATTCTATTCTTCACAGCTCTGTTGATCACCTGGATTCCGTCGTCTGCGAACCGCGTCTATTCTGTCGTTCATAAAGACGACACCAGTGCCCCACTCGAATTCATGAGTGCATTTGTGCTGCCGCTACAAGGCTTCTGGAACGCTGTCATTTACGCCGTTACATCTTGGACAGCGTGTAAGAGTCTGTTTGCCGGCATGTGGCCCGGTCACCGTGACAAGGATGCCGAGCTTAATAGGTGCTCCCAGCGAAATGACGCCCAAGATACCGGCCATACCAAAACAAGGTCCCAACGATTTAGCCAGATAAAGCTGCAAGTCCCGCCCAAAGCATCGAAAAAGCTTTTTGATTCGGAGAGTACGACCGAATTAGCCGCAAGTCGGTCTACATCAGCCGATGGACACCACTCTGGCTGAGAAAGAGTTTTCAGAATCCACGCAGCTTGACATTGTTCTATTTTCAACTCTCCGTTTCTATTGTACTTTACTTTTTTCTTTACGTCGAAATACTATTTGCTTGGATTTGGAAGGGAAGGCTATTGTCGTTTAATCTTTGGTGTCTTTAGCGCGCTCTATACCCAAATGGTAAAAATTGTTCAATTATTTACAATAAAATAGCATAATACTTAAATATGAAGAACAGTAGTTTGCCAAAGAGAGACCCAAATCTTATCTCGTTCATGGTACTGCTGAGAGTACATGCGAGTAGTGCAGTGGCTCAGTAATCTTCCCCGGAGGTACACGAGACAACCAAATTTCGAGAACAAAAATGAATGGCGCGCTTATTTCCCCCTTGCAAAGTTTTGCGAAAAGAACTTCCGCCATATCTTTACTAATCCGAGTACGATGAGCACATACTGTACTCTTCCAGCGCCTTAGAATGGCTCGTGTGCGGTGTCAATGCGCCGAACCGCGCTCCGGTTGTCATTAGACAGGGATTGTGATTCATGCACCCGCATCTTCTTGACGCAAGCAGCCCCTGGTTCCCCGCTGGGAACGTTGTGCCTGAGGATAGATTCGGACTTGTGACAGGTAAAATGGGGAAAAGCAATGCCTGATTCTAGAACTCCTAGTTGGCTTTCCATCGTTGGTGCAGATGTCTCCATGTATGCACATGTACAGTAATAACTACTCGGTAGGTTTGTGTTGATTTTGGCGGTGCATGTTAACAAAGGACGACAGCGACAGGAGTGATAAAGTAAACTATCTGTTCATAATTCTGTCATATCGTTTCTCGTTTCTATGTTTCTGTATATCATAATGTAGCAAATAGCTCCGGTTATCCGTCCATCTGTCACATGCATCCATATGTACCTTGCAATGCCACCCTTTTGTTCTGATCACGCCCATACAAGAGTTGCAATCTGGAATAGGCCCTTGCCCCTTTGCATCACCGTTCTTTCTCACAAAATACGTATCCCACAACAGTTTTGACCCTCAATCAGATCTGACAGCTTCAATGACATGGTATTCCCAAAAGGTTCCCAGGCGAAGGCACTCTTCCAAACAGTCTCGATCGTCCCACCACCAGGTCGTGGGACTGGTAATATACTTCCCCCACACTTCCAACCACAGCATTCGGCCGACTGCACTTCGCAATTCCGCCTTGGCTTCCTTCTCCACTCGGAGTCTCTCAATGAATGGGTCGGGATCGTGATATTCTAACCCGATTGCGCTTTCGCGGAGAGCATAAAACTTGACCTTTGTCCGTCTGCTACCTTTGCCGCGGAGACCAGCATCACCAAGGAGCTTTGGAAACAAGCGACTCGGCTCAACACACCGTGAATTTTGTTCAAGGTTTTGTAAGAGGTTCAACTCCAACCAAGCTCGCATCTTCTCTCCCAGAGACTCTGCGCACGGGAGCGGGTCAATGATTGTAACCTTGAACGATCCGTTTTCCTTTAAGCTGGACCGTATATTACTCAGGAGCAGAGGCAGGTCATTGTAACGACACAATGACGGCACGGTGATCGAGAAAACGGTTTCAAACATTTCAGGGGGGGTTGGAAAGGGGTCAGCAGCCGATAAGGAGACTTGTAGCGACTGGACATTGGCATGCTTGTCATGATCCAATCGATCTGGCGTAAAATGGTAGATATGAGTGCCTTCAAACAAAGCACCAAAATATTTGGCAGTCACTAATTCACATTAGTTCAAGCTTTTGCAGGCTTTCATTGTTGGTTGCGTACCTTGTGGCTCATATAAAACCAACATCGCCTGCTGCTTACAGGATGACTGTGGTCCAGAGCACACGCTCCCACAGGAACGTGGGGTGCGAGAATCCAAGTGTTGTAAAACGGAAAGCATCCATTGTTTCTTTTCGTACTCAGCATTCATTTTTACTGATAAGTTAACCGCGTCTTCTGCAAGTCCATCTAGCCTAGATAGGATAGTACTTGGAGAGGTGCATGCCATAGCCAAGACTTCGTGCTTTTCGTTAAGATCAATAGTTGACACGTCTGGCGAGGCGACTGACAGTGCCTGAAACGGTATTGCAACTACAGCATCCAAGCTGTCCTCGGGTGACTGCTCATGGGCCCAATGGTCGGGCTTTCTCCACGCACTCGGATTGTTAAACCCTAAAGTTGTGGCGGCAGGTCTCAACGGTGACTTCGGTGGTGGCACAAGAGTTACTGGAGATTCTGGTGAATCTAGTTTGTGTGTATTTCCCCTGGCTCAAATGTTCAGCGTCTGTATGGAGGGTGGTGTGATGGAGTTGACTTACCTCTGTGGTGAAGCGGAAGACGCAGTTGACACGTTGGCTTTGCCTTCAAGAGATTTACCCTTAGACAATGCGTCAAGAATATCCGGCAGCTCGATATTATTCGCTGCCTCTCCCAGCAGCTGCATTAATCGAGTGGTTTCATCAATCCTGCGGCAGGTTTTATCATTGGCTAATTTTGAAGACTGTGTTCCGTGGGGATGCTGTTCTGCTGCATGAAAGTGCGCTTCCGCTATTCACCTGTTAGCTTTGATATAATGAGTTTCTGCTCTGGGTTAAATTACCTCCTGATCTGCTCGAGGAGAGCGATATGTGGGCGGCGTGATTGTCCGTCTGCTCTGTACTATATCGGCCCTCTTCAACAGTGTCCTTGTTTGGAGATGTCGGCGCAGTGGTAATGATACCTGAACTGCGACGACTTATTCCATCAAACGTTTGCGAGAAGGGCGACAGCGATGACAGCAGGCTGGGGGATGCCAACCCAGAAAGTGACGGTGGGCGGCCAGAGTTGCTATTCTTCGGCGTATCAGCACGTTTCGATGCTTTGGAACGGAAGAAGCCAAAGGGAGACTCTGATGATGAGCTCGAATGAGACGTGGCAGTCGAGTTGCGGCCGGACTGCAACCCATGCTTCTCTTTGTCCTCCTGCGATCGACCCTTTTTAGCCCGATGTTCTCCAACAAGTTCCCGGTCCGGGTCGGTCCAGATAACATCCCACATGGCAAAATGGCGACTTGCAGCTGGACTTGACGGAAATGATAGAACTCCAGAGTAGTCCACGCACAGGTGGTTGGGCTTGGGCAGAGAGTGTTTCCTTGTAGGGCGACCGGCCGCGAGGCGGGGGTTATTGGTGTCACAGCAGGATGTATATCCGTATCTTGTGACCGATGGGTTATCACAATCGTCACAGTTGTTTTGTCTTTGATTTGTTTTTGCGACTTCAAATCAGGCCTTTGCTCTCGTGGTTTTTGTACCCGAGGCAGCCAGTAACTCGCAATAAGGTTCTTATCGAACACGGAGATGGTAGATGTCGCTTTAGAGTCGTGGCATCTATGACCTCAGTAGACGGCACAAATGTGGCATTGGAAGCAATAGAACTATGCAATGCAGCATTGACGAGACTTACAAAACTCGTTCTTTGCAATTAGGCTGGTTGCAGGAAACGTGGCATCACAGCAGATGCACCGGCCCGTGTGACGAAAAGGCAGAAGGTACAGAATGCAGAGCCGAAGAAGGTGACGGGCAGCGGCTCTGAGATGCATCTGAAGTGCTGCTGAGTAGGTTGGGGCATGTTTTTGATGCTCATGTTTGGAAAATAACACCTTAACTGCCAGCTGTCGGGATTCTGAGCTGCTACGGTTAATCGGACCGTCGAAGTTCTCTCACTTCCAGCCACAAACAAAGCGATTCCAAGCTGCCATGTGGTTGGGTGCCTCGCAAAAACTATGCTTATTGTCACTCGTCATTCAGTTTGCCACTTTGACTAGTTTTTACTAGGCAGCGGAACTATTTTAAGTAGGGTTTCATATGTGATCAGGCCGTTTGTCCCAGCCTGGCGTTGCGGGCTGAGAATACGCCTGGACCACCATCACAGCCAACGTCAAAATTCAGCCTCTTGCAAGCCATCGAACAATTTCTACAAAGTTTTTTACGGTTTTTTCTCTCTCCTTTTTTATTAGTAGAGATCCGCTTCTCTTGATTTTCCTCGCACCGCATGGCAATAGCTGAGTTCTTACTTTGGTCAAAACGGCCAGACCGACTCGTCGGATTGACACGCTTCAGCAAAATGGGAAGAAAGGCGAATTCACCGCCTTTGGGCTCACATTCTACTCGCTCTGAGTCTTCCAAATGTCTTTCCATTTTCAGAATTCTCATAGTGGTTTTTTTGGCCGCATTCAAACGCCCGCAACCCACACAAATGCCCATGCTTTGTGCTTTGTTCACTTGGCGGTGTTATGCAAACTAATTGTCGAAGAACAACGTGTTTTACAGTACTGTACAGTAAAAGACCATTTACATCTTCTAAATATTGTTTTGAAACTCTCCAAAAAAAAATGTGTCTGCAAGAACAGCACAATGTGGCAAAGGTAAAGCCCGGACATGCAAGACTGCCAGCGGCGTACCTGCAATTCGCCTCCCGTCGCAGATTGGCTAATTTCACCACCCTTCCAATTGGTATTGTACAAATCACATATGCGGTGACACAAATCATCTTCATCGACTCAAAGGGCGAAAGGTGAGTGGTGCGCTCCGTCGTAGGATGCGGCTAGCCGCCGGCTGCCATGCATCACAAGTCTCGTACTCGAAGACATGCATCGTGCGCAACGCGTTCCTGGACGGATCGATGGCTTTCTGTTTCCATCGCATGCCAAGGTATCACCAATAAAATTCGCCTTTGCCAATGAGAAGCTAAGGGTATCTGCGCCCGCTGGCCGTCGTCACCGACAGTGTGACGCCCGCTGTGACGGGGTATTGTAGATTGCGATTTTCCTTTGGCACGAGCTCAGCCTCGCGGGTATGTGATGGCGACAAGTGCTTTATAATATGTACATATTAAGCGCTGCCCGTAATTTTCCATTTTCAAGAGGCCAAGAAGCTTCGACACTGTCCAACAGCTGGCCTGGGCGTTTCACACGAACCACAACCGGAGGAATCAACACGACGAGCAGCAGGATCGGCGCAACAAAGAAGCGCATTGTCGTGCATCGTAAACCGCGCTACAGGACACATGTAAAACCGAGCACAACAGAAGCGAGCCTAACGGGAGAGAATCGGCTTTCTCACATAACTGTGCTTTCCTTACTTGCAGAGGTTCCAGGCTGACAATTGGGCGTTTTGATTGTTCCAAGCTCGCTTGTCCAGACACGCCACGGGACCCCGACTCCTCTAGGGCATTCTGAAAACTAATCAGCCTGATTGTCTGTTTGTTCTAAGCTTGGGAGGCTCCTGCCAGCTGGCCGCCAGCTGTAAGTCCGCCTCGAAACACCAACACATCCTTGGTCGCCGGGTCATCTGCCTCACTTGTCCAATCAACTCCGCCTTTGCAACTTGGCACAAACATCTTTTCAGTCCTTGCTTCTTTGCAAATACGCCTTGCACATCTCATCAGTATCCATACACTTGCAAGTCAATACACAAGATTCTCGTCGTCCTTGCAAATACGAGACCAGTGACCCGCAGCTTGTTGTAAGTTGATGAGTCTGGCAACTGGCGGACCCGAGTCTGTTACAAGCCGTTTCAACATCAATTTCCTCGTGTTACCAATCCTTCGTTCCTCTAAAAGCCTCTATTAAAGCTCTTCTCAGCCTACCACCAGTCATCTCTTCGCCTGGCCCGTCATCATGCCACGGTCTGAGCAGAATGAGTTCGTGGTGGAATCACAAGAGCCGGCAGCTAGACGCTCCAAGTTCTGCGGATTCCGGGACTTCACCGACTTAGCAGATGAGTGGATTTCTGCCTCTCGTTTTGGTTATTTTTTCCACCTTTCAGGCAGTGGCCATGTAAGTATGCTGTCCCTGGGGATTTGCACGAGCGTCGCTTACGCCTATTAGCCCAATGAGGTGCCTGGCTCGTCCGTATTCAAGGAAGTACGAGCAGGGTTGACGACGTTTGCCACGATGGCCTACATTATTGCTGTGAATGTAAGTGGCTAATCCCTATTCATATTTACTCTTTGCCGTCTAACACATCATGCAGGCTTCGATGCTGTCACAGACTGGTGGTACCTGTGAATGTAGCTTAGCCGACAAACGGCAATGCGATACTTTGCCCGAATTCTCAGCGTGCAAAGAAGGTATTGACGGATTATCCCATCACAATATTACATGCTAATTGACATATTCAGATGTTCGACGAGACTTGATTACGTCGACTGCAGCAATTGCAGGCATGGCATCCTTTGCTTTTGGTGCATTGACAAACCTTCCAGTCGCCATTGCGTAGGTCCCTCAATAATGAGACAATGTCCACTCCAAATTTACTAACAACCATACTCACAAAGTCCTGGCATGGGTCTCAATGCGTATTTTGCATTTCAGGTACGTCCCAGAACAAGATCAGAACTCAACTTGATGCTAATCGCTGTAGGTTGTTGGCGTCAATGGCAGTGGTTCCGTTCCCTACCGCACTGCTCTCACTGCTATTTTTATCGAAGGGTTTATCTTTATTTTCCTCGCCTTGACAGGAATGCGCCAGTGGCTTGTGAAGCTCATTCCTGCTACTCTCAAGACCGCAACAGGTGTGGGCATTGGCTTCTTACTCACCGAGATTGGCCTGTCATACTCTGCTGGTATTGGAGCTATTACTGGCGGCGGTCCTTCCACTCCATTGACATTGGCTGGCTGTCCTGCTGAACTTCTTGACCCGGATAGTGGTCTATGCACAAGCGGTCAGATGTCAAATCCCAAGGTAACATCTCATCCCCGGTTTTGTTTGGCTTCATGTCTGACCTTGTACAGTTGTGGCTTGCAGTATTTTGTGGTGGAATTTTTACAGCTCTTCTCATGGCGTATCGCATCAAATACGCACTTGTAATCGGCATTGCTCTCGTCTCTGTGGTCTCTTGGCCGTAAGTCTCATCATATCAGGATTAGAATAAGTAATAACCAAGTGAAAATAGCCGCAATACTACTGTTACGTACTTCCCCGATACAGACGAAGGCAACTCACGCTTCGAGTTCTTCAAGCAGGTCGTCGCCTGGCATCCACTTACAAAAGTACTCAACCAACTCGATTGGGAGATACAGGCTGGAGGGTCTCATTTTGCCCTTGCTCTCTTCACCTTCCTCTATGTCGACATTATTGACGCTACTGCAACTTTGTATTCAATGGTACGATTTTGCGGTGTCGTTGACCCCACGGACGGTGATTTTCCTCGGTCTACCATTGCATATTGCACTGACGCAGCATTTATTTCTGTCGCGGCATTGTTTGGCTCTTCTCCCGTTACAGCGTTTATCGAAAGCGGTGCAGGTATTGCTGAAGGCGGCCGGACTGGTTTAACTGCCATCGTCACTGGACTGTGTTTTATCATTGCAGTCTTTTTCGCGCCAATTTTTGCATCCATTCCGCCATGGGCTACAGGCTGCACACTTATTCTCGTAAGTGGTTTAGTTACTTTATAGTCTGTATTATACTAACAGTCTCCAGGTTGGCTGCATGATGATAAGACAAATTACGCAGATCAATTGGCGCTACATAGGCGATGTTCTCCCGTCGTTCATTGTCATGACGTTTATCCCATTTAGTTACAGTGCTGCATACGGCCTTATTGCGTAAGAGCCACTTTCTAGAAACTCTGCCTTCTCAGATACTAACACAAGCTCAGAGGTATTTTTATTTACACGGTTCTCAATGGTATAATTGGCCTGCTAGTGTTTGTGTCTGGCGGCCGCTGGGAGCCGCGCGAGTACGACCTAAAAGAATACTGGACCTGGAAAGGAGTCGGACAGCCTCCTTGGTACGTTCGAGCTATTCGTAGACATCGGGATGGTGGAAAAACGGCTCTCACCTCGCAAGAGCACGATTTCGGCCCGCAGATAGCTCGACCAGGTTCGTTCCCAGATTCCCACGCAGACTCCTCCACAAAGGAAGGATCTACCGGTATTACGGAGCAGCCTATTCTCTCTCGGCCAACTCCGGAGCAGATGAGTCGACTTTCACGCTGAGGGGGTTATTTTAAAGAGAATCTTGTCTATTCTCGTGTCGTTTCAGGATCGGGTGTATGGAGATTGACGGTTGCTTTCATGACTTCATGATGATTATTATGAACATTTCAAGAAAATGATTGCTAGGAAAGAGTCACAGTTGTTCAACAAATGGATTTAGGGGCTATAGAAAGTTCTATATAACGTGTGGAAATGGTGTAGACAGATTGCTACTTTTGCCAAATGATTAGAATATTTTTGCTCAGCGTTCCGGCTCTTGTCGCTCAAAGCTTTAGTCACTAATCCCATTAAAGTCCAAGTAGTTCATGCATACATACATTTAAAGAAAATGTGGTATTCATTATTCCCTTTCCACGCCTGCAAATTGCGAGCAACGCGAGTAGAATGACAAGTCTAATCCATCTCAACATCACCATCCCCTCGTCTAAGGGCCTTTTCCGCAACCTTGCGTCTCTCCAAACTCTCATCGACCCATTTCGAAACCGCCTCATCGCCTCCTTCGTCCAGTTTCGTCTGCACAACACCCTTGAGCACCTCACCGGCAAAGCTAACAAAGTTATGCCTCCTCAGGGCATTCTCAAACTGCCAATCCTGCCGCTTGCGCTCCTCCCGCTCCAGCAGCTCATCGTCGCCAAACTCGCGCGCACGTACCCGCAAGTCGCGACACATGGCAAGCAAATTGAAGCGGATCTCGGACGTCTCGTACCGCGCCACACGCCGCTGCAAAACCTCCACCACCTTGGCCGGAAAGTTCTCCTGCGTGCAGTCGCCGTGCGAGATGGGCGCCGGCTGCAGGCCGTCGAGCTCGTACAGCGTGCCGTTGACGGGCGTGTAGGCGATGAAGTGGAATGCGTCTTCTGTCTCGGCACCTGTGCGCTGTGTTTCGTCAACAAAGGGGTTGCTGCGCGCAAAGCTGTTGTGCACCTCGCGGATCAGGTCCGAGTTGCTGAGGGCCTCGCCGCGAAACTCGGCCGGGAGCACCATTGTGAATTCGCGAAACTCGCCCATCTTGGAGCCAATATCCACTTCGTCTGTCTTGTTCATCAGCACGCTTAGCAGAGCCTGCGTCGCGCAAGCATTCTGTATTGTCTGTGCAGCAAAGAACATGTTTTCCGAGGCCGCATGGTCGAAGTTCCCGTCGAGGGGTCCGTCCGGGGTTGCGTATGGTTTGTCGGTTGGGTATTTGAAGAGGAATATGACGCCGTAAACGGGCTGCAGGGCGAGCAGCTCTGATGGGTCGAGTGTGAGGAGCTCTTCGAATTGGACGTCCTTGACACCAAGGTTCTCGATGAGAGACGTAAAGACGCCCTGTGGCATGGCTGGTTAGTCTCTTGCGTAGCATCATGGCGTCATTTTGTATAAGCATACAGCATCGGACTCAACTGTAAAGAAAGCAAAATGGTTAGCCCTGGCATATCTTTGAAGCTCCGGATTGCAGATGCCTACTTGTATTCCAACCCCCGCTCATGATTGCTACTCTGCCTGCCGACGCGCAACTGCTTTGATATTATGGTACTGTGACTCGGCCTGTACCACCTTTGATAGATTATTATAACTGCTAAAAGGCGGTAAACAAGCCTCTAGCTATTCAATACGTCTCGGTAGGTTACTGGAAAGGTGGCGACATTGGTTTACGTAGCTCTGCAGCCTCCCAGCTTGGGTGCATGGATTCTGCATGTGCTTTAGCTAGCTGATAAGATAAGATTTATCAGGCGCAAACTCCCAACAGAAGCTCCAACCGTCATAGTGTCAGCCTTTAAGTTCGAGACTGCGGTACAAAGTAAAATTGGGTTTCTTTATTCTGATCTTTTTTTCCTTTTCGGTGTAGCGAGTTAGAAATTTTTGCTCTTTATTTTTGTCTAATGAAGCCACAAATGGCCAGTTGCTATCTAAACAGGACTCAAAGCAGTAGTTTAAGCGTCCAAGTTTCCTTTTTGCAGTGCCATCGCTTGCATAAATAAGTTAAATAACAGTATGCGCCTAAGGGCTCTTCAACAACAATATTTACAGCTCCACGAGCGGCTCTTGTGCGGGCGGTTGGTCGTTATTTCTGGTTGTTGATCCGGAGCCATCTTCGCCAGCCCGTGCGAAGCTTGGAGTGGGTGAAGTACGGTTCTCTTCGCGCGTCGCTCCATCACCCGCGGAAGGATCAGTATTTGCACCTTGCTCAGTCTCTTCCGTGTTTCCCTCGCCTTCTGTATTTGCAGCTTCAGCTGCCGTGGCCTGTTCCCTAGCCCGTGCCTCTGCTTCTTGCTGGCGCCGCTCTTCCAATCTCGCCTCCATTTCAAGAAGAGCAATCTGCCGCTCGGCCACTCCAGGTGCAATACTGGCAACGAATAATATTCCAACCCTCTTTACCATCCTGTAGTATCGGCCTAGCGTGGTCTGCCTCCTTTCCTGCTCAGCAGTCAGCCTAGCTGCCATATCCGCAGGATCAGGCTCAGCGCCAGTCGGACGGCGGCGACGCCGTCGCTGACCATCTGGATGCTCCAACCCAGCAAAAATGTGTTCCATGCGGCGATTGACTGGCCTCCCAAGAAATTCAGCAATTGGGGCGAGGTAGCCGGCTCCGGCAGCAAGGATAGCTACGGCAACAGACAAGACAACAATCCACCTGCCCCAGCTGACGTCTGCGCTTGTAAACATCCATACAAAGAACCCGATACGTATCACTTGCCAAATGTAAGACATAATGGCAATAAGTAGAGGCTGAACGCCAAGTGCAGCACCATTGTTGGGGTGCAGTCCCTGAGGCACCGGTGCCGGTCCTTGTGGCTCGTTTGCCGGTGCCTGTGGCTGCCCCAGCTGTGGCTCTTCCATCTGATTCTGCTGTCGATGATTCGGCGGCTCATTCCTGCCTTCTAGCTCGGGTCTGTCAAAAAAGCGCAAGCCAGGAACACGTGGGGGGCTGTATGATCTTGCCTCGACTGGGTTGGCTCTCGGGGTGTAGAATGTCTCCAAAGTGGCATTGTTGATCAAAACACCTCGGGGGCCCTCGGGCGAGGAAAGTAAATAAAGCTCGACTGCCTGCGAAGATGAGGCAGTCTGTGGAGCGGATGTAAACATGTTGAGAATGCCTGGTACTGATCTTGAGATGCTTGCGGGATCTGGCGTTGCTCGGCCGCTCCCTGGCCTTGAGCCTCCGCTATATGGCATTGGTAGGGTGACACCTGGCTGCGCAAAAGATCTACCATGCATAGAAGCCCCAGAAGCGCTTCTCTGCATTGCGGCTCCAATAGGCCCCTGAGGTGGCCTGGAACTAGCTCGAAAACCATGTTGCGCACCAGGTGCATTTTCGCCTCCCTGAGAGGGAGCGGCTGTTTGGGTCGACGGCCGAATCATGGTTTCAACATGGTAGCTTTGGCCATTATGACCGTGCACTTCTCGGTAAACTGTGTGGGTTGGCGCTGGACTTGCTCGGCCGCTGCTCGGGTCACGGGTACCGTTGCCCTCCGCCGCGTTGTCGCCGATTCCGCGCATGCCCCCTTGTGCCCGGCCTCTTTGATTCTGGTTGACAATTGCTCTAGCCATTGCATCACGCTGGATTTGGCTCAACCAAGCAGTCAGCTGCTGGTGTTGCTGCTGGAAAACCGTTGCTGCCGGCTCAGGCAGCTGCTGTGCTATCGGAATCGTAGCAGGGATTTGGGGTTGCGTCGGGGGTTGTGCTGGGGGTTGTTGATGCGCGACTGGCGGCGCACTTTGAGGAGGTGCCGGTCGTCGTAGAAATCCATGTTGTTCGGGCAATGCATACGGGCCATGAGCTGGTTGCTGCCTCTGGGGAATAGTAGGGGTCGGCGTCGGGTTCTGGTGCGAAGTCGGAGGAGCAGCCGGGGTGGACGAAGGGCGGTTGTCGGAGAGATCTCTGAGCACTAAATGGATCGTATGCTGGTCGGGCTTTTGAAGCTGGAGACAGGAAGGTCAGTAAACAAGCGAGGCTCAAACAGGACCGTGTAGGTTGGACTTACAGCTTCGGCGCCAAATATGTCAATTAATTTGTCATTCTCGCGCATCAACGCTCTGCCACGATGTATCAAGCGCTGATGTTCGTCTGCAGGTCGTAAAGGAAGAGCCTCGCGTATCTTCTCCTTCAGCTGCTTAATCGTCGTGGATGCAGAAGTGCTGGGAAACAGGAGCGGCCGGGTTACCCCAACAGACGGAGACACCACCTGGAGGTTGACAACCAGCTCATCTGGAGAATGAGAATCAGCATCCGTGGCGCTGCATTCGTTCGATGAATCGGCGGCCATTGTGAAGGATTGCAGGCGATTCTGTGCTGGCTTAGGTTATGCAAGGTAGAAGTTGCGTCTTGTCGTGCAGTCGAGCGGCGGAAACGGAGAGATTACCGCCACCGTCTCACAAGGTGACGTGGTGACAAGTCATGTCAGACAATGCGGGTGCAGTCGAGAGCGGTCCAGGGAGACTATGGGGAGGTTATATGGCCCTCCTAGATGAAAAAATTAGCAGAAAAGAGGGAGAAAGAAGGTCGCTGTCTCTGATGTAAGAAAGTATGAAGTGGCCAGCAATCGGGACCCCAGCGAGGTACGCCTTTGATTCCACCGTGGCTTCCACAGCAGACCGGGGAAACGCAAGGCTGGGGGTACGTAACTCCGTCGCAACCTCTCTAGGTACTAAGGTACCTAGGTAGCTGTTGACAATTGGAACTTCGCGGTCGGGACTTCGAGACGCGATGGTATATCAGACTGCAGCTAATAGAAGTTTCATTACGCCCTTTTGTCTGAGATATCGGGCTAAAAGATCTTGTGGTTTCTTTTAATATTATTGACGGCTTCTAAATTGCCTGTTATTACTACCGTTATCTGTTCGACCCATCCATCCACACTGGATGTCAGCCTACTTCGAAACTACGCCACACCTGTCGGAGCGACGCCACACCTGGCGTAAACCGGCTAAGGGCATTCGACGACGACCACCGCAAAGCATCGACACAGCATCTCGACATTTCATGGACCATAGTAACCCGATCTAAGCTCGCGTGCAGTCGACTATGGCGTTTATAGGCCTTGGGGCCGCACGATTGTCAAGCGGTCAAGCGCTGGCCACTCTGCAGCGACGCTGCGCCAGCTGCTCTTCGCGGCCGACCAGCTCGAGCGGTCCGACTTCGAAACGACTGCAGTGTCACACGTTTGGCTCTTCGCGCACCTTCTCGTCTAATTCCGGTCGGCGGCCGCGATTTTCCCAGAGGCTTGGCGATGCGCTTCGCAATACCAAGATCCAATGGTATCAGATTCCCGTCGGCCTCGGCATAGGCTTCCTGGGCTTGGTGCAGTTCTACAAAGTCGCCTCGCGTGAGCGCGAGAAGCAAGAAGGCAGTGATGGCGAGAAGCCTAAGCCGCGTCCTCGCATTCGCCCAGATGGGCCATGGTAAGCTACCTGTTTTGGCTAGTTTCCAAATTCTCAGCGCTAACGATACAAAGGCAAGTTCAGGTCATGTCCACCTTGCCGCTCAAGGCCATATCACGACTTTGGGGACGATTCAACGAATTGACGATCCCATACTACCTGCGTGTACCTGGCTTCAAGCTTTACTCTTTCATTTTCGGTGTCAAGTAGGTTCCTGGATCTTAAATAACAAGGATCACTGACGCTGACTTTCGCGACAGCCTCGACGAAGTTGCCGAACCCGATCTGCACGTCTTCCCAAACCTTGCAGCTTTCTTCTACCGTACATTGAAGCCCGGTGTCCGACCACTTGATCCCAATCCGCACGCATTGGTCTCCCCCGCGGACGGCAAGGTGCTTCAATATGGACAGATTGAGGGTGGTCATATCGAGCAGGTCAAGGGAATGACCTATAGCATTGACGCGCTTCTTGGCCAACACACTCCAAGCCCCAGCATCTCAAGTGCATCGGCGAATTCCAGTAGTACCAACCCTACAGGAACACCTCGACAGCATGTCGGAGAGGAAGATAACTTGAGTCAGGAGCAAGAGTTTGCCAGAGTAAACGGCATATCCTATACTCTCCCGGACCTACTCTCGGGGCAAGAACACACAAGGCACCAGCATCCTATCGAAGATCAGTCTACACTTGCTTCACAGCGAGCCGTGTCAGAAGTTCGCGCTGACTTGGCACTGGGCGAGAGGCCGTGGTATGACATTCTGTCCTCCGACAAGTCAACCTCGCTGTACTACGCCGTCGTCTATCTCGCGCCAGGTGACTATCACCGCTTTCACTCCCCGACAAACTGGGTGGTGGAACGCAGACGCCACTTTGCTGGCGAGCTCTACAGCGTCTCCCCGTATCTACAAAGGACACTGCCTGGCTTGTTTACCCTCAACGAGCGAGTTGTACTGCTTGGGCGCTGGCGCTGGGGCTTCTTCAGCTATGTTCCGGTTGGTGCGACAAACGTCGGATCGATCAAGGTCAACTTTGACAGAGAATTACGCACGAATAGCTTGACGACGGATACGGCAGCTGATCATGCCGCAGACGAGGCTGCTAAGCGGGGAGAGCCTTACCTTGGCTTCGCTGAGGCAACATATGAAGGTGCCAGCGCCGTTCTGCATGGCCATGCCCTGCGACGTGGAGATGAGATGGGTGGATTCCAGCTGGGTAGCACCATAGTCTTGGTGTTTGAAGCTCCGGGGACTAAGACGGTGGAGGGCGAAGAGAAGCAGGGATTCGAATGGGCGGTAGAAAAGGGACAAACCGTCAAGATGGGACAAGCATTGGGACGGGTGAATGTGGATTAGGTGTTTGGTTTCCCTTTTTCTCGGTCCCGCTCCATTGTATTCTTCTCGTTTAACCACATACCCAATACACGCCTTACACACGCACATTGTAAATGAGTTATTCTTTATTATGTATAATGACTTAACCCTTTTAGAAATCCTCTTAAAGCTAATTGACTAAAATATCATAAACCTCCATTGATATATAGCTATTTATAACAGTTAGTAGCCGACTTCAGGCTTTTACTTGTAATGCAGATGTCTCCTAAATATAACTCACTATATAGAGCTTCCAGCGTGCCTACCTCCTGGACAGGAGGGCTATAAGACGGCACATAAGCGAAGTATAGAGTCTCCAGATGTTTAGCCGACACAACGAACGCGGTACGTGGACTGAGAGGCAGCGCCGCTTTGTGGGATCCAAATATAACCGCTACGGCCACTTGGCTGGAAAGTTCCTTCGTAATAATCAAACGACGGGAACCAGACAATAACACCCCGCTGACCGGGCTGGCAGTCGATGGTCTTTGTAATGCCGACGGTGCTTGTAACCGTGTAGGAAGAAGAGACGTCAAGACCAAGGCTTGCTGTGAATACATTAAACAGATCGCTTGAAAGGCTGAATGAGGCTGTTATGCCCTCGGTCTGTGCTTCAGACTCCTCCATTGTCCACTGATCTCCATTGTCCAAAGGTTTGGACATATCTTTCTGTGCTCCAGGTTTGGTAGTGCCTATACGACGGTTGCCGACTTCAAAGGTCTCGTCCTATGTCCCACAGGCTTAGTTTCTCTCAAGAAAACTGTTTCATCACATGATCTTACCCTAGCAAGCAAGGTTTTTGGATGGCCTTTTGCGTTTAGGAAGGCATTCAGACGCGCAACCTCAGCGGCGTTCTCCATAGTAGATATCTCCTCATAAGTGACCTCGCTTGGATGGTGCAGCGATGCCGACGCACCAGCAGAGTACGCTGACATGAGCCAATCGATATTGGCGCGAAGTGCGACTTCTGTCCACGGTGCTGGCTCGCCCGCCGATTCGAAACCCCCTTCACCTTTCGATACACAGAAGTCCATGAGGTCATCTGTACGCTGACCCCATTGAGTGTTCTTGCTACATGCCTCGTAATCTTCATTGTTACACAACGAAATGCGGCAGTTGCCGGAGCGAAAGACGCGGCACGCGCGCGGATTGACGCAAACGTCCATTTCGTCTCCGCTACCAAAATACCGATTGTCCCGGATAATTTCTTTGCCTGAGGTGTATACGTTAGCCATCAATTCATGTCAATGTCCAGCTGCTTCAAGGTATCTCACAGTCGGCCTCATTTGGTTGAATGTTGACACAGCATTCCATACCGGGGGCTGGCCGGTTTCCATCCCATGGCGTCTCCGAACAAGGGTTCGCGAAGACAACACTTCCAAGAGCCGCAAGAGCTGCAACAAGGATGATAGTAGGTGGAGCCATTCTTGTGGTGAGGGCTTTGAATTTTGAATCTTGAAAATTGATGAAGCTTGTGAGCCTTGTTCTGGCAGGGCAAAGGCTTACTTTGCTAGATCTCGTAGGTCCTTTTATACCTAAAGGGAATTTGAACTATTACGCTTCAAGTTTGTGCGTACTACTGACGAGATTCATGCTTTCGGATATCAGCGGCAGGGCTATGCAGTAAATGATCCCTAATGGCACTTGTGTGCAGCCAATGACAAAGTCGAGGGGCTACGAGGCAAAATGTACTATTGAATATGCATGTGCATTGACGTAGGTCGACAATCAATAACGAAAGCAAGGAGACAACTGTTGGTCAAGATTGGGCTATTGGATATGCATATGTAACTCTTGCTTTAAAGTTACCCTTTAGGATTATGTGGCTTTCTACCTTGAGGGCGCCTTATGCTGGTAGCCTTACTTACCTTACTCTCGACTGCTGACGGTGAAGTTGGAGCATGAGCATAGGGATAATGTTTGGCTTCAAAGAATCCAGCTTAGTCCAAATAGGGAAACTATTTATCTTACTGATATAACTCTCCTACTTGAACTTGCTTAATTTTACAACTACCGCAATGCGAGATAATTTAGAAGTAGTGATTACAAGCCACCAGTGCTTTATCTTATTGAGCGTTGCGTTTATGTAGGATGTCTGTGTTGACCTCATACGTTACCTAATCGAAGATGAGCTTATATAGCTGAAATAGGCTAAGAGCAGTTTCTGGGGCATCAAATTTGAGCTGTAATTTACGGCAAAGTTGACGAATATACGTATTGCCGCCTATGGTTGAAATTGTTTACTGCATACGATGCCAAACCCATGTCCAATGATAGCATTCTGCCAAGCTTTGTGGGAACCGTGATGGCTGCATAGAATGGCGCAGACGAGTACTCGTGCTACACACACCGCCTCCAATTATATGCTGTGACGACAAATCTGCCTTTTCAAACGAGGCCAATGTAACAATGACAGTAGTGTCGGTAAACAGTGGGGTTGTAATCATCGTTGTTTCCGTAACATCCTCTCGGCCCAACCTGTTTCTAGCTTTGTCGGAAATCGCCAAGACGCTAACTAGCGCCCGGCCATGCCTACCGACCGGTCTGATAACCGGCCAACTGGTACGTATATAATACGCAGAGTAGCTATTCGGGGCACAGGACGCGCCGGGCCAGAAGCTGTATCTCAATGAACTGCTTCCGTTCACCAGGTTTTCCAGGCTGTGATTCTTTTCTGTTCAGCAGCATTTACAGCTTCGTACGACAAATAAGGTCCAAAGTAAAAGATGAAGATGTTGCGGCTTACGTCCACCTTCGCCTTGGTGGTGATGGTGTTTTCGGTGCAGCAAGCTGCAACAGAGCCAAGCCAGCATTCGGCACACAAATGCTTGGATAACCCAGCTGCAGGCGATACAGACGCCGTTTTCAATGCTACAGGAACCGTCAAGTTCACATTTGAGCCAATCGGTATCGAACCTCAGACATGGTATTTGACAGCGTCCCTGAGAGACAGGCGCTTTATTGGAGCAACGTATCCAGGGTCACAGTCGTTGTCTATGCATCTCAGTGTGCCAGAGGCCATTGTCGGAAGCAGACAGGGCATTGCCACGAGGATATGCCCGTACCGACTAAGTGCCCTGAACGCAACCCGTGAAGACGGCGAGCCGCCAGGCTCGTGCAAGGGGATTTTGAGCGAGGAGTGCCTCGATGCTCTCAAAGCCATTCAATCACCTGGTGATGTGGATTGCCCTACTGCTGGGTTAGATCATGCCTGTAGCACGTCCTTTGTTCAATCAAAATGTAAGTCATTTCTTCACTACATGGAACACGAATACTCGAGGCTAACTTTTTGTCACTATTTATAGCAAAACCTTATAACCTCTCCGCCACGATGTGCTCAAGCTCAGACATGCCAGAGGCTGGGATACCTGATAATTACGGCATCTTGAATATTGGAAGATATGGAGAGCGAGGCGGAGACGAAAATATTGATGCCTTTGACATGTACGACTTACGCGTGCGCCAGCCGGTCCCTATTGTCGTCAAGGCTCGCTTTGATGTTGAAGAAGACACCAAGCAAACACTTTACCAGATCATATGTATTGCTCCGGAGAATGTAACTAAAGGCAGCCGCAAGCCAGAAGGCAGCTTTCCACCATCTGCTGCCTGCACTATAAACTCTGGTTTGACGTTTGCTGTTGCGGCTGCGTTGTTCTCCCTGGTGCTTTGAGCGTTGTCCGAGCTTAGACCTCTATAAATAAGAAGTTATTTTAGCTTAGACATAATATGGTCAAGATGTTTGAGTTCTTTTTTTTTTTTTTTGGCTATAATAAAAGACTACAGAATGTAAGATGTAGCCTGTGTTAATGTTGCCTAGTGAAGACCCTCATCTTGCAGGGAAGGTTTAAGGTACTTCAAATATCATAAATGACATAGAGGTCTATCTAGCAGCGCACTGTCAGTCAAAAAGTAACATAGCAATCATGGTAAGTTTTCGATCGTAAACATAGATTTTGGATCGGGCACGGGCAGCAGAATGTATAGTAGCCCCAACGTTTTTCACATATTCTCTTCTGAAGTAACCGAAGTCGCCGTTTAAGAATGGTCTTTAATTGGTAAGCCCTGGTTGGTTTAAAGAGCTACTTAACTATCATCTTGTGCGTCTAAGGAAACGTCTAACTGGCATGGTTACTGCAGAGTGACATAATTACTGCCGAATTGTCTAAATGGGGCAAGTGACGAGAGTCCCCTCCTTTGTTACAAAGACCAACTATTGGGCACGTTATCATAACATGTGCAAGTTGAACATCCGAGATGCCTCAGTCCTAATACACATTGTTATTAGCCGAGATGGGGCTATCTACGTTTAGCATAGAGTCTGTCTTGCAGCTTTCGACGTCTGCACAAAACTCAAGAATGCATAGAACGAATCATTTCGAGGTTTTGTCAGCCTCCTTGGCCCGCCGCTCTGCTCTCTCGCTAAAACGGTCGCCAAATAGATCAAAATGTGGCCGCATCACAATAGTGTACTTGACCAGCTCCTCCATGCAGTCAACAAGGCGGTCGCGATTCGATCCTTGCATCAGGCGACTCCCACTTTCTTCATCTGTAAACAGCGTATATGCCTTGGGTACCGAGCTCTGGTTGGGTATAGTGAACATTCTCATCCACCGACCAAGAAGACGCAGTGAATTCACGGCGTTGAATGACTGTGATCCGCCACTGACTTGAGCGAGCGCTAGTGTTCTGCCCTGAGTCGGACGTACTGAGCCAGTTGACAGGGGGATCCAGTCAATTTGTTGCTTGAAAATACCAGTCTATATGGGCGCGGGCGGCGAGTTAGACTTGGAGCAACACCGTCGTACGAAAAAATGCCTCTTCACTTACCAAGTTCCCGTGCTGCTCGGGGCTGACCCATACGTGGCCGTCGCTCCACTTGCTCAGTTCACGTAGCTCTTGCACCTTGGGATGCGTGTGTTGCGTATCGTCCTTCTGCGGCAAGCCAGCCGGGTTATATACGCGGACATCACAGCCAAGTCTGAAGAGGATCCTGGCTGTTTCGTACGCTAGCAAGCGGGAGTAGGATCTATTGGATAGTAATGGTCAATGCTGTACCTGTAGGCGCAGAGCGGACGGTGCTGCGGACAACGTCTTGTCTTGTTGTGCGTACCTATTTCGAAGACTTCCATACAGGACGAGGATCCGCAGTCGGTCAAGTTTCTTGTCGAGAATCTCTGATTGGACCATCTGCAGTGTGGTACTCAATTCCAGTTGCGCAACCCAATCGTCAGCCGCGAAACGGTCAGGAAGCAAAAAGGGGCGATACTGATCGCGGACTACAGCATCATCCTCGTGTGGTTGCAGGGCAAACGATTTGTAGCTATAGGCCGGGTTGATAGTCGTCTCCGTTACCGGTCTAGCGGCGGCAGTGTTGTTCAAATCTCCCTGGCCGTTGGATGCCACGACGGGTCTCGAAGCATGTGCAGTCATTTTGTTGTGAGCCAACGTCTGTGACTGACGCTGGGTTGAATAATGCGCCCGAAGAGATACAATTCGCCAGTGTCGAGATAGGCGTGATATCCAATACATTGGTCGGTTTGAGCCTAGGACACGCAAAACAGTGGAATAGTTTGGTTAAATAACACGCAGACTCGTATACTGCTTTATAGAAGTCAAGTCCCGGCTTGACGACCCAAATGTGGCCACCAAACGGGAGTGTGTCACTCCCCGGCCATGATTGGTTGTCGCATCTGCAAAGTCTGTCGGGAGTACCCGTATTTTGTAAAGGGTGGGCTATTTGCCAAAGTCCCCACGCACGCTCTAAAACTCTAGCTTATTGCCGTTGAAGATACTCTACCGGGTACTCGGTATAAGTAATCTTGCTTCTTTTGGCCTCCCTCCGCCGCAAGGACTGAAAAATTAATGGATTCAACGGATATTCCTCTGCGGTTCCTTTCTTAATAGCAGGCTCGGTTGCGCTGGCGCACATCAACGGTGAAATGCATCATGGCCGTGATGCAGTTGACGGAGCGCCCCGGGCGGATCTGGCTCTCAACCCATGCTTGTTAATTGGACTGTAGCCTTTGAAACCCTTTAAGACGATTTCAGTCTCTATATGGCGTCGCTTCCTGATTAGTGATTAGCACTGGTTTAGACTTTCAAGGCTGCCACTTTTAAGTCAATAGTTTAGTTTAAACCTAGTTGTCTAACGGGGGTAATCTAAATTCTCCAGATTAGGGTGCATTTCTCCACGACTTCGAGACGACGTCGGGCCGGACAGCAGATTACGTATCCCGGTAAGGAAAGTAGCATAATAGGCAGATGTGCCGCTTTTCTATGTTCACAACGCCCTGGCGGGCAGAAACATTCTGACGCCGAAAGGAGCATACCGTTTTCCAGCACATCAACGCAAGATGCAGTCCGCTCAATACCTCCCCGGCCGTCTTGAAGCTTTTTATACAAAGTGACCTTTTGGGCCTCTGCACTACAGCAAATAAACTCGAGAAACCACGAAGATGCAGTGAGTATAAAACGGATTCTCATATCTCATATATTTCACGATATAAACATTCTTTTCAGAGAGATACTATCGACGACTTCGACATACCGAGTTATTCGTTGGTGAGAGAAGGTAATCGATTAAACAGGCCGCTTGAACAGGCCGCATGACAGACCCTGGCTAAGGCGCAGCGCCACCTACGACGTAGCAAAAAAATAAAGATAAAAGAACAGGAAAACGAGCTCCAAAGAGAGAAAGAAAAAAAACGCAAAAAAAAACAAAAAAAAACATACAACAGCCGGTGTTCGCTGGTCGTCACCGACCCAACTACTAATCTGCCGGTCGGTAGCTTGTCTATGGGAGAGCGGACGGGATCCCGAATTTTCTACCGCCTATGGTCGTATGTACTAGCAAATCATTCAAATTACCTTATATAGGGTCTACCTTTTGGTATACTACCTTACGAAGACAGTGATCTATTAATTATCCCTAATGCTAGGCGCGCTATAGTTCTTCCACGTATACAACACAACATACAATAAGCCATTAAGAAAGGTAGATATAGAAGTTTACTATATATATCGATATATATCGTAGTTCCGCACTATAAACAACGGGTAGATATTGCCGATTATCGTTTAGTACGGTATGACTTGCCATTAAACTACACGAGAGAACTTGACAAGATAGCGAACTTTCTACCGCCTATGGTCGTATATACTAGTAATTATTGAAACACATTATGTAGGATTTAACTTATGGTATACTACCTTTACAAAGATCCATTACTGTTCATATCACCCCCAACCCACCAATTTATTTACAAAGAAGCACCAAATGTTCGCACACGATCTTCAATCGGCAACGCCGACTTTTCACCCGCCTCATTCGTCTTGCCGCCGAAAACAAGCTGAGCATCCAGCGTCCAGTCTGCGGGAAGGCCCCAAGTCTCGAGCACACCCTTGGAGATGACGGGGTTATAATGCTGCAGATTCGCGCCCAGGCCCTCCGCCTCGAGCGCCGTCCAGAGCAGATACTGCGCCATGGCCCCCGACTGCGTGGCAAAGTGCGGCATCTTGTCCTTGTACAGCGGGAACTTTTCCTGCATGCGCTGCGTGGTGGCCGCGTCGTCAAAGAAGAGCACTGTGCCGGCGGCACCGCGGAACATGGCCATGCGGTCCGCTGTCGGCTGCCACTTGTCGTCGGGCACAATCTTCTTGAGCGAGTCGCGCGTCATGTCCCAGAGGCGGTCGTGCTCGGCGCCAAAGAGCACCACTGCACGGGTGGGCTGTGAGTTGAACGAGGATGGGGCGTGGAGGATGGTGTTGTTTACGATTTCGGCGATGCGGCTCTGGGTGAGCCCTGAGGGAATGTCCTTTGTGAGGGCGTAGTATGTGCGCCTGTTTTTGGCGAATTGGAAGAGCGCTTCTGAAGAGAGCTTGACTGTCATTGTTGCGGGTACTGGCGACGTTGCGGGTTTAGGCGTCTAGCGTTTGGAAGGAGAAGTTGATATTCGGCAAGTAGATGCGACCGCTGTGTCAAATCAGAGGGGTACTGGTATAAGCTGCAAGTAAAATGATCATTTTCAATCAACTAGAAGAGCAGTCTTAAAAGATCGCGGCGGGCCGAGGTCGATTTTATAGTATCGGTCAATTGCGCCATCTGTGCCATGGCCCACCATGTATCGGCGGACTTTGAGATGAGTTTTATCTCAATAATTACTAAACTAGTATAATACAATGGCTTTACATTACCAAGCGAGAAATGCCACAATTTGGTCACTAGTCAGGTTATTTGATCCGCCATTGCTGGGGAACATCTGCACCCGTGTAAGCGCAAGCGCAAGCGCTGAGTGGCACGCATTTCGGAACCATTCCATTTTGCACTAATGCCCGCGTTGTGGCCGCCTTTGTCATGCACAGGGTTCCATTATAAATCAGAGTGCCCCATAGCGGCTCCTCGCGAGTGTGAGCAACGGAGAAAAGGTTGTACGGTAAAATAGACCTCCGCTTCGATTAAGTCAGTACCTGCAAACTCCGCGGCCACCGGAACACGAGTCGGCAAAGATTGCATGTTGTGGCTTCCTGTTGGCTTTGCCAGACACGCTGACAGGTGGGATTCGAATATTCAAACTCTTAGCTCTTTCCCCGTGCCTCTTTACACAGAGCTCCCAAACGTAAAATACGCAGAAAAGGACAACTTAAAAGGGGTAATCGCGACGATCATTTCGGGAAAAGATTGCGATCAAAATCCCGCTTAGTAAAGGGTCTCTAGCCTTTTTTTTCAATTTCCTCACGTCTAATAAATTGCACCATGTCGCCCGAGTGTATTTCGGGATCCCACCATGTGGCAACCCGTATCGGTGCCGTTCCGACCTCGTCTTCCGAGTCTTGCTCCGCTTGTTCCGTATTGTTCCGTGCCAATGAGCCGAATAGTACAAAACTGGCGTGTTCTTCAACAAGGAAAGTGTTAATAGTTGATGCATTTAATCACGATACAATGCAACTTGGGTCTAGTTTGTTTTCATGTGGTATATTATCTATCTCATCTTCGGTTCGCTAACCAGTGATTCAAAATCATGGCCCAACAATGTGAGCAAAATTCTCTTCACTCCTGGCTCTTGCGAGGAGATAATCTTTCTTCACCTGAGTTGTATCTTCCTCCACCGACATGAATAAAATTACACCTTGCATAAATGTAACAAGACGCATCATGATGTTGTAAAATCGTGAAAAATGAAGAAGAACCAAAAACGCCTTGTCCCATGATGATGATATCCCCGTCTTGCTAATTTTGGTTCCGTTGCCAAGCCAATGCTTGCGCATAATCCGTATTCTAGAATGCACTGGCCTGTCCGTATTACGCGAGATGATATTCCCGTCAACAAAGAAACTAAAACCAACTCTAGGATGTCGTAGAGTTGCAGAGTAGATACGTGTTTTGAGAAGAAAAATATGTAAGGGGACAAAGTCCGGCCGCAGTTACCAGGTCTCGGCAATGTATTGGCCAGCCTCCTTCTTCAGTTGCCAAAAGTTGCTGGCTTCATCGTGCTCCAGATTGCCCTTGGACATGGCAACCTCAATGAGGGCCTCCTCGACACCTTCGCCCATGCCCTTGGAGCTGCCACAGACAAAGACGCGTCCGTCGACAGAGTTGATAATGTACCATACCAGATCAGCCTGGTGGCGCACTTCCTCCTGAACATATTTGTTCTCACCGCGTCGGCTCTGCACAACGCGCTTGACCTCTTCTTCATGAACTCCCCACTCACCACTGTAAATTTCATCAACAAGCGAGTCACGGATGCCCTGCAGAACCCACACCTTGTTGGCGCAGTTGGCTGCCTTAAGTCGGCGCTGAACGAATCCTCGGAACGGAGCGATACCCACGCCAGCTCCGATCAGAAGCATCGGGCCATCCGAGTTAAACTCCTTTGCCAGTGGATTGGCCATCAAGCCCTTAAACATTGGGATATAAACCTCTGGGTTAGCCTCGCCGGCTTCTTTTGCAGCAAGGAAACGACGGGCTTGGCGCTCAAAGAATCCAGAGCCAAGACCTGTGCGCGAGCCTGTTTGCCAATCATCCGCCTCATGAACGGTTACTGCAATCTCAATCAGGCGGTGCTGCTGGAGGTCGCGCATCTGGAAGGACTCGTGAGGGTCATTTGAAAGGGAGTAAAAGCGCGGCATGAGCTGCTGAAGCGCTGAGAGAAGCTCGTCCAGTGGTGGTTGGGTGCTGGGGAAAGCATGCAAGAGCTGTGAGACGGTAATATGAGGACCAGTGCGGATATCGCAGAATGTTCCTTGGCCCTCTGCGGAGCACAGGAACATGAGAATCTTTTTCTCCTCTTCGTCGTTCGCATGTTCTGCCAAAACTCGGAGCAGGGTCTTGGTAGGTGGGTATGACTGAAGATCAGTGCACCAGGTAAGAACATCGCGGCGGGTAGTAACGAGCTCACGGGGCTTGTCATCACCCCAGACTGTTGGCCAGCGGCCTGTAGTCGTCTTCATGAGAGTGGGCTTACTGCGCTGGAAGCGAGGAACAAGAAGTCGGTCGAGAATCTCTTCGACAACCGCCTCGCTATTAGGGGCAACCACACCAATGGCACCGCCGACCTTGAAGTCGTTGGACTCTTCGTCCGGGTAATTGGTGACATCCAGGTCAAAGTGATAGGTGCGCTTCTCGGCGCCGACCTTGGTCAGCTCACGAGCAGAGTGGATCTTGGCGGCATAAACATTGTATGGCGGATGAGGCTGCACAAATTTCGGGGGTTGAATAGCGGTGTCGATGTTATCGAGGCTGAGAGATCGGGCGGCCTTCTCAAGCGGCGCAGTAGAAGAATTGGAGCTCTCGCCATCAGGACCCATGGAGATGCCCGAATCTGAGGGGGACAGAGCAGGGCCACTGATGGGGCGGGGAATAGGTTTAAAGGAGACGGTCTTTTCAGGCAATTCGGTAATGTTGGTCAAGTTGACGGGAAGCTCATCTTCTATCTTCAGACCAAGAGATTTGAAGGCATCATTGTCTGGAAGAGTGACATATTGATATTCGACGCCCTCACGTCGCTTTCCGCCAACCAAGCAGCAGCCACCACCGCAACAGCGACCTACAAACTCGGCAGTCGTTTCACCGGTGATGCGCTGAATATCTTGGGCATTCTGCGCAATGAGCCTGGTTGATGCGCGGCGCTGGCGTTGTTGCACCTGGCGTATGGGCTCTTCTTGGTCATCCGACTCGTCAGAGTAGGTCAATGAGGGCGCGGCAGACGGACCACCCGAGGGCTCGGTGGGGATGGAGTCGCCCGCAGAGGCGACCAGCTGCCGCGTTGTGATTGTCTGCAGCAACGACTCAACCATTGTGGGCGTCGCTAATGTAGTTTTCGCGGGAGCGTCTGTGGTGGTGAAAGAGGTGTGTTGTTGCGCGTTTTGGGGTGTCGCTGGGAGGTGTTGGCGTAAAGTGGTTGTGACTGGTCGGAAGCGCGTGCCAGCGTTTGTTGGGTGCTTGCAAGGATTCGCCGTCAGAGAAATGCCGGCATGTCTATACGGCGTGCGAAGCGGTAGCAAAACGATGATGTCACGTTTGGATATAAAGTGGTGATTGTCAGGTTTAAATTGACTGCTGTGTAGCAAGAGAATTATCTGATTGATTGCAGGAATCGGGTAGAGAGTTGTCGAGTTGGGGGTGAGGACGAGAAAGAGTCGTGGGGGAGGGCCGATGGGTAGAAAAGGCAAATCCTTTGCCGCAGTACGGAGCACTACAGTGCGCGGAACCGGTGCCCGCCGAGGCCTGGGCGAGTGCGAGTTGTAGCGGGACGTCTAGTACCGGGCGGCGCTGGAACGGCGGTGATGTGGTGTGGGCCATCACCCGACCAAGTGGTGCGAGGGGACTCCGGTCGGGAATGGGCACCGCCAACCGGGTCGCACTGTGTATTCTATTCGCACGGTGGCCTGCTGCAGGTACCGTCTTCTGATTATGCGGTGCTTGGGCCAGGATTGATAAGTGGCCATTAGTGGCTTTTACCGGGCCTGCGCCCCAAACCAGAGCTGACAGGCCGGGGGATTGGTGGGTCTTTGACACTGTGGGCCACTCTAAATGGCCTGGAGACAGTGCTGACGATTCGATTACTGGATGATTACTGGCACCATGACTATGCATGACTTCATGATTAGTGAGGCGCAACGCCGTGTGTACGAGTACGAAGTAAATACTCTGCGAGTTCGCGCTAGGGCTGGCATTCAGTACTATTGACAATCCACGACACGGTCTCCTCCTTGATTCATAGCCGAATGGAACCACTAGTTGTTCGCGTTGATCGTTGTGGGATAGGTCGCGTTGTTTGTTTCTTATCAATCAGTAGTACAGCGCGGGTGCACACACCAGCCCCGTGGGTGGCGCTCCTTTAAATTTGGTGTCCCTCGTACACGGGATGAGACCTCGGTATGTACATCAGGTAATTGGAAGCCCCCTTCTCTAGTTAGTATGTTACACTTACGACTACACAACGTACTACTCTCGAGCCCGGGGGCGGTTTCAGCAATTAGAAAGTCGGGAGGGGAGGCATACGGTTACGGTGCTAGTACAGTGTCAAGGGCAGCAGGATGCTGCTAGCTGGATTGGACCACAATCCAGAGCCTGCAAAGCTGTACCCTGCCTCCATCAAAATGGCGTGACTCGTTTATCACCATAGAGCCAGAAAGAGCACATGCCCGGGGCTTTGTTGAATAATTTATGACTGCCTCTGCATCATTATTCACGGTAAGCAAGATTGTCTTACCGTGTACGAGTATTAAGAGCACGAGCACCAGCTCCGAAGCTCGCCGCATCATGTCTCAGGTCGCGTTTGCCAGTCGCATCTGATAAAAATTCTTTGCGTGGCCAGTGCGACAGGGAGGGCCGGTGCGGTGTCACAGTGCGAACACGACCCAGCGGCGACGTCGCCGGAAGCGGGCTTGCCGGCGACACAGTGGTGCACGTTTGGCGGGCGCGTGGGCATGTATCGGTTTTTCTGGCGGCTTCGGAACTTTCTGGCTGTGCTCCCACCCACTTCTAGATGGCCCGGGATCCCCAACTTGTGTCCGATCATGTGCAGCCGTTCAACGGGACTTTGTTTGCCAGACCGTGTCAAACATTCTACTCTCTCTTTATGCTAGTATGCTTCATGACACTCTGCTTTTGTTCATCGAGGAGGAATCAGCTTTATGATGCTCTGTCCCTGGAGTCTGCAATCCGTGCACCCTCGGTCGGGCGGGTAATTCAACACATTGGCATCATGCAGGGCATTCCGAGTTGTTTTCGATATGCCTGATGCCAGGGTGTTGAACATGGAAACCACACTCGTACATATATTACGCAAGGTCGCTTTTCAGCTCGCAAATTGCCTGTCTCGTCCGAGTACGATAATGTTGCGCCGTTATCTCTTCACTGAATCGGAGCCACATGCAGCCTCATGGAGTACCCGAGAACCGATGCCTCGGGTCCAACGCTGGGTAGTTCATCATTCCGGCACGCGATGCGAATTAAAGGCAAAGCGATAAACCTTGGAGCCGGGATATTGCACTGCATTCGCCATTGGATGCCAGCTCACTGTATGGAGCAGGTACCAAATTAACAATCGTCATGGAAACCATAGCCACTTGAGACCCCAACGAAAAGTACCCCTGGCCAATTAAAGCCCCTTGTCCTGCCATGAGTCTGCTGGGAAGCTTTAACTTTTTTTAATCTGATCATCTTATCAATCGCACACTGTACTGTATGTACGGCATCCTCCCTCGCCACCAGCCAAGTCGAGCCTCTCTCCTCGTCGGACGACTCTATAAACATTTCACGTATTTGTGACAATGTTCCTAGTTTCCATTCATTCATAGACAATTAATATTTGCTGCCCCTAACTGGATCAGGCGTTCGGCACGTATGTCCCCGTACCCGACACACCAGCGGCCTTGCCGACGTCGGCCATCCACCAGCCTCACACTCACCACTCTGCGTCCGGATCTGATAACTTTGGTTCCCGCCCAGTTCTAGACCCGTTCGCCACAACGATCCTCGCTCGGTAGGGATGGGCCTCCTAACCTGATCTACTGCTGTTTCACCCGAGTGGCCTTTTTATTGTCAGTAACAAGGCTGGCTCTTAGTCCACAGTGGCCGATGGATGGCCTTTTTGCTGCCGATCCGCTCGGTTTGTACTCATGCAGTCGTTGCCGGTACGCAGGACGCAACATTGATTGATAAGATGCGCTCCTCTCGTGCTCACGCGCCAGCTGCAGTACTTACCCTTGGCCATGGTCCTCCTATCACGCCCTTGTCTACAGCCTGAAACGGGTGCGACTCATTTCTACCCCCGGTACCTTACTGTGGTGCTTTGTTTGGGTCAATACCGGCGCTCATCAGTTTCCAGCTGCCAGCATCTTGCGCACTGTCATAGGCTCTGGCCACTGTACACGAAACCCCTGCCATTACATAGCCACTTTGCAGAGGTGATCAAAATTGGGATGCGTAAAGTCATACGATAATTTTAATTAGTGGCCGGTATTGGATGGTGCTTCGCATTCGAGTATGAGCCCGTCGTAGGTAGAAATGTGCGACAACCACGTACAATTCCACTCTAAGATTTTCGTTGGCTTAGATATGATCAATGTGAAAGGGAATTAACTATTTTGCCGTGTCACTCTCCCGTCGGGGATAGTTGTTGCACTAGTCTTATAAATATAGAAGAGTCAATTTCATTCCGCGGCGGAATAGGGCTTCTTCTCACGTGTCGCGTACACTGTTCACGGGGTCAACCTGTCGTTCCACAACAGAACTACATCGTTTTTAGTATATCTTCTTTGTAATTTAGAGGAACATACACGTTTTAAACTAGCAATTCTCTCGAAATTCACGGCATAGCTGCAATGGACACCGTTTTCGTAGTGGCAATTAGTGTAGGGTAGGCGCCATACCAAAGCCAGCCGACTCCGTTCCGTTACACTCCGCTAGGGATACCAACAAAACGCTCCCAAAGAAAAGAGAAAAAAAAAAAAAAATAAAATAAAAAGTAGAAACAAAAGCGAATATGACAGAGAGAGAAATACCCCTAAGGGAAACACACAAAAACGATTAGCATTGTTTCAAACAGAGCGGCGCATGCTGAATGACTGCCACATAGCACCTTGGAACTTCATTGCAGTAAAGTGACTGTACATATGCCCGAATATCGTAGAACCAGAACATGTGTAATATGCTTCTAGATTTTATTGGCTTAAACACCGAATACTACAGAGCCATGTACAAAGAAAAGATCCCCCCAAAAATCCCGGAACGCCTCTCGCCTTAAAAAAGGAGCCATTAACAGAAAACCAAAATGACCAATCATCGCGAAAACCAACTATGGATTAAATGCCTTGCGAGGGGGAATCAAACAAGATCCAACAGCAGGCTACAAATGCTTTTGAATTTGCTTACGCCTTGTTGCGGGCATATTCACCGGCAACCAGGCAGTGATCACGCTCGAAGGGTTCTAGAGAATGAATGTTAGCATCGTTATGCACACTGCAAGACCGAATAAAGGCAAAAACATACCAAGAGTCAACTGGAATTTGGGCTTGATGGCCTCCGCGCGCATCTTCTGGACCTCGTTGGCAAACACCTCTGCAGGAGGAGCAGTGCTGTCAATGCAGTTGGCCTTGATGGAGATGAGGACACCGCCGCCAACCTTGAGGAACCAGTTGGCGTTCATGGCAACAATACGGGCCTGGTCGGGTTGGGCAACGTCGGCAAAGATGACATCGACCATGGGGACAATCATGCGGTAGCGAGCAGGCTGACGGGCGTCCTCGACAATGGGAACGACGTTGGTGCGCTTCGAAGCCATGGCAATCAGATCACGGCCAGAGCGAGAGGAGAACTCGACGGCGTAGACATAGCCGGTAGGACCGACCAGGTCAGCAACGTGAGAAACGGAGGTACCAGAGGCACCACCGAGGTATAGCACACGCGCGCCAGGCTTCATGTAGATGTTGTCGGCACCACCAGCGATGGCGGCGCACAGCTTGCTTCGGAAAGGGTTCCACATGCGGTACTCGACCTTGGTGGTTGTTGTGGTACCGTCGTCGTTCTGGACCGACTCGTCGACAGAGATGCGCTTTTCACCATAGACAGACTCGCCAGGGGTCAAGTTGCGGGTTGCAATGCCGTCTTCCTTGCCGCCACGTACGACGAAGACACCGGGGTGACGGTGAGGTTCCTAAAGAGACCAAATTAGCATCTTGGGACATGCGACATCACATCACCAACATATCCAGGAATTCAACTTACAATGACGACCTTGGAACCACCCTTTTGACCACCGGCGGCACCACCACGGCCACCTCGGCCACCGCGACCAGCGCCTCCACGGCCGCCACGGGCACCACCGCGGGCACCACCTTTGAAGCAAGACAAGTCAGTATATTGCGCTGTCAGGAACCATCGTCGCACGATGATTGAATGAAAAGCATACCTCTAGCACCACCACCACCGCGAGCGCCGAAACCTCCACGGCCTCCGCGAGCGCCGCCACGACCCCCGCGGTCACCAAAACCGCCTCGACCGCCGCGCGAGCCTCCACGTCCTGCAAAAGGTGCCATTTGGAGATTTGGAGAAAGTTTTGCTGACTATCCCAGAGGAATTGAAAAAAATAGAGACAACAGAGAGTTGTCTTTCGGTTTCACGCCAACAGGAAGCAAATCCTAGACGTTTGTTGGCAGTCGTGGACTAAGTAGATGCTCGTCCTGTATAGGCTTGCCGGGGCACAATTCACTTTGTCGCTGGCTGGGAAAGAAATTTTTGAAGCTTTTCTGCCAGAAGCTCAAAAGCGGTCCCGCCAATTGCCAATGGCGGTTAGCGCCATGCAGATTTCGAGAAGGTCGGCGTTTCCATTTTTCCGATGCTAAAGCCGACCCAAAGGGTGTATTGATCACGTGCGGTATTAGAGCCCATCAAGTCAGGTGATGCGAGGAACATCGGTAGTGTTGTGTGGTAAAATTTTGCTTCAGCTGTTATGAGAGGGCATAGTATTTGTTTTCTCTAGAACAAGAAAATAATAGTTCTTTTTGGATATTTTTCGTAATTTTAATTTTTTTGTTGCGCCTTTAAACATCACTTCATCTCATTGTTTGTTGGTGGTGCGCTTTCACACACAACGCATTGCAGGGCAGCCAAACCCTAAGCATTGCCCAAACGGGTAAGCGAAGTTCAAGCCCCCCCGAGTGCCTTTAGGGCAAAAGTTCAGAAATTCTCTACTCCAGACAGCGAACGCACCGGTAGTCGAACCCAGTCATCACCAAACCAAGTCGTCGAGATGGTGAGTTACGATACCCCAGGACAACGCGAGTACATGCAATCAAGACACGAAATTTCGATGATGGAAGAATTTGCCGTACATTCTGCGATATTCTCTACCGCACCGCTGCACTTTCGTTCTCCCCCGCCGAACTCGCGATGTTCTTCGATGCCCGCCGATTGGAATGTTCACCGACAAGCCAACACCGGGGGGCATAAATTTTGAGATTCAAGATGGGCTGACCGTTGGATTTGTTGTGTTAATTAGGTCCGATACGCTGCGACCGAGATTCTGCCCGCCAAGTCGGCCCGCGCTCGCGGTGCCTACCTCCGTGTCTCCTTCAAGAACACCCGTGAGACCGCCCAGGCCATCAACGGCTGGAAACTCGAGCGTGCTGTTCAATTCCTTGAGAACGTCAAGGGCCACAAGGAGGCTGTTCCCATGCGCCGCTACGCTGGCGGTACCGGCCGCACTGCTCAAGGTACGACGAGATCAAACACCACCAAACACTCAAATATATCGAAAAGTTTTAGAATCGGTTACACAATGTGATGGATGACGAAACGAAAATGGCTCGAGAAATTTGACGGTTACGAAACATATGATTTGCTGACTTTGTTGTTGAATAGGCAAGCAGTTCGGTGTCACCAGAGCCCGCTGGCCCATCAAGTCCGCCGAGCACATCCTCAACCTCCTCAAGAACGCTGAGGCCAACGCCGATGCCAAGGGTCTCGACACTGGTGCTCTGGTTGTCAAGCACATCCAGGTCAACCAGGCCCCCAAGCAGCGCAGAAGGACATACCGTGCCCACGGTCGTGTACGTTTTCACCCCGGCACCGAGACGCGTCAATATCCTCGATGTCCCGTATTGCAACAGGACTTGAGGATACTGCACATGAACTAGGGCAATGTCTCCATTGTTTCCAGTCTCAACTAACACACTATCGCAGATTAACCCCTACATGTCGTGCCCTTGCCACATCGAGCTCATCCTGACTGAGGGTGAGGAGGTTGTCCAGAAGTCCGAGCAAGTTGTAGGCCGCGAGCACCTCAACACCCGCCAGCGTGGTGCCCGCCTTCGCAAGGCCCTCACCGCCGCATAAATGTTCCAATAATAGTTTATGTGGATGGGAGAAGGGAAGTGGAGAGAGAGGGCAAAAATAACACAAGGGAGGAGTAAGCATGGGCATTGTTTGTTGCGGCGATGCAGAGAAATTTTGTTTCTAGAAGGCGTAACGAAATGAAAAAGGAAAAAAACTCTTGAAACCCAAAAAATCCTGGCTCACGGTCCTCTTGTGTGTGTGTGGTTTGTTCTACTTTTTCTTTTGTATCACCGCCTTTGACCGTGACCGGCTCTTTTTTCGACTTTCAACATTGGCCTTTTTGTCCTGGTGTACGGCTGGCATTCGGTGGAGGCATGGCTTTTATAGGGAAACGCATGCAACGTCATATCTAAGAATATTTTATTCTCCAGGGCCCCTTTTCGTCCTGATGAAATAAAAGAACCAAGTTACAAAAACTGATCAGGCTATTCCCTGTGACTAAAGTGTTTACAACCAGGACAACTCCGATATGACTTTGCCTGTTTACATCGCTGATAATCACGAAGATGTACGATATCACTCTTCCCCTTCCCCGCTCCTAGACACAAGGTGCACCAAACTCTTGCTTGTTGTTGAAGTCCCCCACCCCAGGAAAAAGAATATAGGGCCCTTTTACAGGCGGAGAATAACACTAAAACAGCCGTTTTGCTACTATACACAGACACGAACCTCGCTTGCGAAACTAAATGCCCAGTCTTAGTGTCCTCTGCCCTAGAACGGAATGCTCTTCAAACCCTGCAAGCCACCATCGTCGTTAACCGAGAAATTATCCAGCTGACACTGCAATAAGCATTGTGAAGTTGTCGTAAAATGGGGCGCTGAAGATGCGAGAGAATTGATACTCGTGGACCCTCCCGGAGAAACACTAATGAGGAATGCAAATTGGTGTTTTTTTTTTTGTTGCCTCACGTAATAAGTCCTTTTATCACGGACAAGTCGTACCTTTGAACCTGTAAGAGAGCAAAGCTGCAGCGGGCCGGAAGCGCCGGCAAAGCTGCCTGTTTGGGTAGGCACCGTTTTCACACTCTCTGCGTGATGTTGATGAGCCGAGACAACGGTGCGGGGTCAACACTGCCACTGGTTAGTCAGGTCAGCTTACAGTTGGAACATATTTATTGCTGGGAGTAGATAATGGTGCACACATCATTTTCTTTAAGGCTTCTGTTGCTCATGGCTGCGATTTTCAGTAAAAGTCCTCCATTCGAAGCATCGGGCAAGACGGCCGTAATCACCGGTGCCGGCTCTGGTATATCATCTACATATTTGACATCGTTTATTGCTAATGATGGGAATTAGGAATTTGTCTCTCATTTGCTCAGCTCCTGTTATCAAGAAACTGCAATGTATTGATTGCTGACCTCAGTCTTCGCGCTGAGGCGGAGGCTCTCATCTCCAAGTACAGCACATCCAATCCCCGTGCCGTCTTTCTCAAGACAGACGTTACGATATGGTCTGAACTCAGTCGAATGTTTGAGGTCGCAGTACGTGAATTTGGCTCTTTTGATATCGTCTGTCCTGGGGCCGGTGTCTACGAGCCACATTGGTCGAGCTTTTGGCATCCACCAGGATCGGCGGAGAGCAAAGACGACGTCGACAAGAACCACTATGCCTCCCTTGACATTAACCTAACGCACCCTATTCGAGCTACGCAGTTGGCTATCCAGTATTGGCTTCATCCTCCCGATTCAGTAAAATCGGCAGTCGCTTCTTCTTCTAAGGCCTCTGGTGAGAACCCGAAGAGGGTGGTGCTAGTGTCCTCAGTCGCGGTACAAATCCCAGTATTTCGTGCTCCAATCTATGGTGCTTCCAAGTTTGCCATCAGCGGTTTTGCTCGCAGCCTTGCCCCGCTTGAGCATTCTCTGGGTATTCGTGTCAATGCAATAGCACCTGGCCTGGTCCGCACGCCCTTGTGGATGGAGCATCCAGAGAAACTAGTGAATGTCAATGAGGAAACTGATGGATGGATCACGCCAGAAGAAGTTGCAATGGTTATGCTTTCCTGCCTAGAGAGCGACTCCCTGGTGGGCGGCTCCATCGTTGAGGTGGACAAAGGCACTGCAAGAACGGTGGCAATATATAATGACCCTGGTCCGGACTTTACTATTGGAGCGGGCATTGTTTCCAGCAAGTCTTCGGAGGGAGATCGGATGGTATGGGACTGGCTAGCAGATAGCAAAGTCTGGAGAGTATAGAGAGCTGATGCCGCAATCCAGTTGGGTGCTTTATACAGCAAGTACTCATGTATCGACGCTGGCATGGGACAGGATAGACGCAGTAATGAACTTACCTGGCTACTTGGAAATATTACTAACAATTTAATCTCTGGTGATGCCCTTTAGCTAGAAGAACTTGCTAGAAGAACTTTCTAGCCCGCAAGGTCAACGATGCTTGGCGAAAGTAGACGGTGATTGCGGGCTTATAAAAGTTTGGTAAGAGATACATCTCTGTGCAGACACTTTGCATGACTACCATGTGGTGTGGATTTTGGTACTTATTATCAGGTCAAAGAGCCTGCTGCTGTCCAATCGATGGTTTCTGCACGGCCTAGGTCATGTCGTCAGAGCATTGATCAGTCTCTGTATCACAGCCGGCAATATGTGGCATCAGCCTTTGCAGAGGCTGCGATTCGCATACACCTTGTACAGCCCCGTTTCGTAGCAGTGCTTAATTTCGCACGAAAAGGAAGAAAAGCAGACAAAGAGATACTTTTGTAGCTATTCTCAAGTATAGAATCGGATTTGGGTTTGTCGACAGGCTATTGTATAAGAAAACCGAAGCAAGAATGGCGTACGTGGGATGAAATGTCAGCACACAAAATATTCCTGCATTTTTCCTGGGCTAAATATCATACACGTGATTATATGCACTGCTGCCACAGAAACAAAACAGACTCAGCTTCGTGTCACAAATCAGGAATCACCATTCTCACCTGTAACCATGTCCCGTACGACGCAAGTTCTCTCCCTGGGGTTGCCCCGGACAGGCTCGGCTTCGCTGGCACAAGCGTTCGCCATCCTGGGATACGAAGGCATATTTCATGGAATAAATGAAATAGATAACGACCAAGCTTACCGAAAGATGGGCCGCGCAGCCGATGGGACGTTCCCTTCGCTTCCCAGCTATACGGGACAGCCCTTCACCATGGAGGATTGGGATGACTTATACGGCAACTACGAGGTTACGACAGATATGGCTTCATTCTTCGGCCCGCAGCTGATCAAAGTGTATCCGGATGCCAAAGTGGTCCTTGTGCAGCGCGATTACGATGCTTGGTACAAGAGTCTCGACGAGGGACTCCTTCAGACTGGAGAGTCCTGGCTTGTTCGCTTCCATCTAAAGTACACAGAACCACCTGGACTGGCCACGGCAGCATCGGCCCAGAAAATTATGCAGGGATATTTCGAAGCCAAAGACATCGACGAAATTCGCAAGAATGCAAGACGTATCTATGATGCTCACTATCACACTATCGAGGCTCTTGTTCCACCCGAGAAGCTACTCAAGTACAACTTCAAAGACGGCTGGGTTCCATTGTGTGAATTTCTTGGTAAACCTATTCCCAACGTACCGTTTCCACGAGTTAATGAAACGGCGGCGGTTCGGGCCAAAATCCGTGAAAAGGTGTTTAGGGATGTGAAAAGCCTTGTGAAAGGGATGGTGAAGTGGACTGTCGCTGCGATGGTAGCAGGGGCGCTATCATGGGCTTGGATGAACAGGGGTTAAGATTATTCCTATTTTACAGTTCTGTGGCTAGAAAACTTTGACCATTTCATTTGCTTTCAACAGACACAGTAGCACCTTGGTATTGAATTTGTTATTAGCTATGGGTAGCGATCCACGTAGTAGGACTTATGAAATGCAATTTCTTTTCATCGTGACTACTTTGCAACGAACCCTCCGTCAATTGATAGACAAGTACCAGTTATCCACCTTGCCTCTTCGCTCGCAAGGAAAATGGCACCACCTGCAATATCTTCCGGTTTCCCAACCCCTCGTAGCGGGTGCAGCGCAGCAATCGCCTCAGGGTCAACGTTCTTGGTCGTATTTTTAAAAATCGCAGTGTCGGTAACTATGATAAAGTTTGTAAAAATCAGTACTTCTTCTTCAAACTATCCAGAGGAGCTGTACTTACATCCTGGACAAATGGCATTACAGTGTATACGCGAATCCGCATAGTCTAACGCAACTTGCCTGGTCAAGTTCGACACAGCTCCTTTTGAAGCTGCATAGCATGCTTCTTCGACGTTAGCTTGAGCTACAAAGTGTGTTTCTTAGTCACTCACGTATCCTGGAGCCTCCTACAAGACCATATATAGACGACATATTAATTATCCAGCCTCTGTCACCTGTTGGGAGTAAATCCTGCTTGAGCATTTGCGCAGCTGCATACTTGCAGCCGAGAAACACTGACTTGGCATTGACAGACATGGTAGTGTCCCAGTCACTTTCCGACGTCTCATGTATCATGGCAGGTCCTCGGTTGGACTCGATCGATATTCCAGCATTGTTCACCATTCTGGTAGTTAGACGTTAGCATGTGCAGACGGCGAAAGGGATTGGGCACTCACACGTCGAGACGGCCGTACTCTTCTACAGCGCGCTGCACCAGCGTCTCGACCTGTATAGGTTCCGTAACATCCGTTTGCACAAAGATTGCTGAGCCGCCATTTTCGCGGATCAAGTCATGGGTGTTGGCTCTTAGTTCGGATTCAACATCCGCACGAGCTTCCGGCTTGAGGTCCGCACAAACAACACGGCCGCCTTCTTTTGCATATGCAAGAGAGATTGCTCGGCCTAAGCCAGACGATGATCCCGTGACGATGCAGACTTTGTCCTGCATTCGCTGCATTCTGCGGGTTTCAAAGGTGGAACGACACGGACGATGCGGGGTTTGGGGAGACGTGCTGAAACAAGAGGTTGGCTGTGAAAGCTAATTAGCTAGGATTGCAGAGAATATCTCAATAATAGCTCATGTAAAAAGTCACTATAATGTGATTCTCTGATACAAGAATGAGAGGTCTGAAGTGCCCTACGCCGCATACAATGTGTGAGCACTTTGCTTTGGTGTAAGTCAGCGAGGAGCATGCGGGGTATGCATGCATTATTGGAGCCGCACCCCCGTGCTTCGTATTGGAGCGCTGGGCAACTCGATCTACAGTACAACCCAAACAGTAAAAACAAAACGAATCCAACACTATATTCGAAATATTAAATAACAAAAATAAATAAATAAATAAAGATTTCTCGACCATACGCACGTCGGCAATAAAGGCGGCCATAATGGCACAGCGGATACATGGAGCCGAAATCTCCACCCCCGGGTTCCGACACAGGAGAGTCTGTGTGCAAAGCCCGGGGATCGGCGACACAATGTCTCTCTTCCCCCGATCTCGCCCAATTTCCCGTAGACGTGTTCCCGTGAATCCTCTTGGGCAAAGAGTGTTTTTTCGACTGTAAGCCCGTATTTGAGCTGCTGTCGAATAACTATAGAAATATACATCTCGCGCAGCATCATTTGTAAAGACGGCTTTACAAGTATGTCGATGCCAGTGGATCGCGACCCTGTCGCCAAGGATCGCCTAGAAGACGGCGTCGATGAGTGCGGCGCCACATCAGTCCTGGCCGAGGAGATGGCTCGCAGTCCAGTCCTCGAGGCACGAGTGCGCAGGAAAACTGACAGAAACTTTCTCATGCTTCTGTGCTTCTTGTGTGAGTAATCTTCTATTCCCTGCTGCCTCTGCTGCGCGGTTGACTGACAGAGGACTGTCTCATGCTCACTCTCACAGTCCTACTCTCGTTCCTCGATCGATCCAACATTGGGTGAGTATGCTTTCGATACATAGGCCTCCATGTCTACTGTCATTAACTTGTGCAACTTTAGCAATGCCCGTATCGCTGGCATGTCAGACGATCTGGATCTCGACAGCAACAAATATGATTGGCTGCTCACAATCTTCTACATTGCCTACATCCTCTTTGAGCCGCTCATATTGATGTTCAAGGTTGTGTCGCCCAAGAAATGGGTTCCCTTCATAGTCCTAGGTTGGGGTATTGCATCCACAGCCCAGGCCGGTGCCACAAACTGGGCAGGCATGATGGTATGTCGATTCTTCCTTGCCGTGTTTGAGGCTGGCTACGGACCTGGCGCAATCTATCTACTCTCCTTCTTCTACCTCCGTAAGGAAATTGGTCTGCGCATAGGAATTTTCTTCTCTGGTGCTCCCCTGGCTACTTGTTTTGCTGGCGCTCTGGCATACGGGATCACGGCCGGTCACTCCAGCCTAGCCAACTGGCGTCTTCTCTTCCTTGTGGAGGGCTGTCCGGTTCTCATCATGTCCGTCGTCACGTATTTTGCCATGCCAAAGTCTCCACATGAGGCGTGGTATCTCACCGGTGAAGAGAAACAAATTGCCTATGCGCGCGGTGTCAGGCAGGCAGGCAAGGCAGCGCGAGTCGGTAGTATCAGCTGGAAGGAGACGTTTTCGACGCTGCTCGATTTGAAAGCCTGGGTAACAGCCATGATCTACTTTTCCTGCAATGTTTCCTATTCGTCGCTGCCGGTGTTCCTACCGACTATTCTGCATGACATGGGTGAGTGGGTGGTTAGCGTCTGCCTTTTCTTTTCCTGATGCTAATTGAATACCAGGATACTCTGGTTTGAATGCACAAGGTCTATCGGCCCCTCCATACTTTGCGGCTTTCATCGTTACTTTGGCCACCACTTACATCGCCGACCGAACACAGCAACGCGGTTTCACCGTCATCATCTTGTCCCTCATTGCCGGCGTCGGCTACATCATGCTCGGCACGGCTCCGTCCAATTCTGTCCGGTATGTGGGTGTCTTCCTCGCTGCTGCCGGAGTATTCCCTACCATCGCAAACGTTCTGCCCTGGGTGGTGAATAACCAGGGAAGCGATGAGCGCCGTGGAGCAGGCATAGTTATGCTCAACTTGGTTGGACAATGCGGACCGCTATTGGGCACGAGAGTATACCCCGGCAAGGATAAGCCCGACTACGTCAAAGGCCATAGCATTTGCGCCGCCTTCATGTTCTTTGTAACGCTGCTTGCCCTCTTTTTGAGATTTTGGCTAGTCAGGGAGAACAAGAAACTTGACGAAAAGTACGGAAGCCGTCAAGATGCTGTCACTCAAGATGAAATAGTACAAGAGGAAGGTGTTGAGAACTATGGGCGCAACTTTCGCTATGTTCTTTGACGTAGCTTTCAGTCAGGACTGGAGAGGCGATAGTCTTTGGACTTTGCAACACGGAAAATGCAACTCCCAAAACCGAGAGCGCTTTCCTCAATCGACTCCTTTTTGTGAATAGGCACTACCTGTGTCAACCGCCAAGAGACGTCTCGTAAACTGCTCGAGAAACCTAGCCGGGAAGTGACCGCACCATGTTTGAGGCTAAACCCAAAACCTCGACCAGTGTATGTCTCTGATTTGCTGACAGCAGTCGAATGGCCTGCCTTGTGAATCAAGGATGCGGGGTTGGCGCTGAAGCAAAAACTGATAAACACCAGCGTGGCTTGCCATTTAGCGTCGTGGATCACCGTGACCACTTGTTAGTGATTCGCGGCATAAAGCGTTGCAGCCTTAGCGAACTTGGCACAACTACATTTGTCCCGAATAATAATACCTTGTTATGGTGTTTAAGCTACATCTGTATATCTGTACACTTCAAAAGTCTGCGTGAGCGTGAAAAGCAACACTCGCCAGCGGTATAATTGCGAACTTCGTGAACTCGGCCCCTTCTCAGTCATTCAAACACCACCACTGCAATTAATCATAAATACAAACTTTATTTTCCACAACAAATTCAAAGGCATAAATCTTACCGTCAAGTTGAAACCAACACCCATGGCCAACAAAGACGACGCAGTTATAGAGTGGCTCCTGTCTTCAGATCCCAGCATCCGATGGCAAGTTATGCGCGATTTGCTCGACGAGCCAGAGCCAGTCTGGTCCGCAGAGAGGAACAAAATAGAAACCGATGGCTGGGGTAAAGAGTTGTTTTCCCACCAAGACGCCGACGGGCAATGGGCCGGAGGCTCGTTTGCGCCCAGCGACGCAACGAGGGAAGAGTTTGAAAAGGCGCAGCCATTTAACTCGACTGCATGGGTACTGAGTGAGCTAAGAGAGGTGGACTTGAATCCAAATTGCCCTTCGGCTCAGAGGACCGTCAAACTGGTCGGCGAAAACTGTCGCTGGGATCATGATGGCCAGCGATTCTGGGATGGCGAGGTGGAAGAGTGCATCAACGGACGGGCGGCTGCTGACGGGGCGTATTTGGGCGTCGACATGTCGCCTCTTGTTAAGATTCTTCTTGAAACGCGCCTTGAGGATGGTGGCTGGAATTGTGAGCGCGAGAGGGGCTCTCTGCGATCCTCGTTTGATTCGACCATTAGCGTTCTTGAAGGACTGTTGGAGTTTGAAAAGGCAACAGGTGGTGGAACTCCTGAGTCCAGAGAGGGTCGGAAATCGGGTCAAGAGTATCTCTTGAAGCGAGATATGCTTCGGCGTCTGACCACTGGGAAAGTCGTGAAAGAAAAGTACACTAAGCTCTTGTTCCCAAGTAGGTGGCATTACAATATTCTTTGGGGCCTCGATTACATGCGAGCTGCGTCTTTATATGATGGCAAGAAGCCCGATCCACGAATGAAGGAGGCAATTGAGATTCTTCGGTCTAAGAAGACAGAGGACGGCAAGTGGTTGCTTGAATGGGATCACCCGGGTCGCCGGTGGGTAAACATGAATGATGGGGTTGGAAAGCCTTCAAAGTGGTTGACATTGAAGGCGCTCCGGGTTTTAAATTGGTGGGATGAGTCACACGGAGGCAATTAATGGCTGTGATTCCTTTGCAAATGCTCACAAAATTGGTATTCATGATGGATAGTTAATCTCTATTTCTAACCAGTGGTTTTCTATATGCGCTTCTCATCTATCGTTCTCCCGTCCTCTGCTTGCTCTGTTAGTATTACCGTCATCAGGGCTCGTATCGTCCGTAGTCTCATAAGTGTGCATCTTTATGCCGATAAAAAGGTAAAACAGGCCCAGATCATAACCAATGCGCAACGCTCCAGCAATGACATACGCAATCCAAAACCTGTCCGTATCCGCCAGGAAGCCAGTCAAACTCGGCCCAATCGTCGCCGCCAACGTGCGCAGGGTGCTGGTGATTCCCATGACGGCGGTTCGCTCCTCCGGTCTTACTACAGCAGCAATGAATGCTGCTCTAGGGCCTTGGTCCATGTTGTTCAGCCCCGTTCGTATGAATAGCAATACTATGCTGACAGCCAAGCTCTGCGGTGCAGGGAATAGCAGTACTGCAGCAGAAGAAGGCAAATGTGTAAAGACCATGGTGTTGATGAGACCCAGGTATCTAGCCAGCGGGCCAGAAAAGACGGTAGATATGGCCATGAGAATATACGACACTGACATTATGTCGCCAAGATACGACTCGGCGAGGTCAAACTTTTTGGCCAGGTAGTAGTTTGTAAGTCCGTACGAGACCATGCCGTCAGCAAGCGAGTCGATGGTGAGGAGTACCCAGAGCTTGATAACGACGGAGTGCGACTCCCAGTCCCCAGCTGACAGCCCGGTAAGGCTTCTCAACTTACGCAGCCATGGTTGGCTGGTTGACTTGGTTTTCGCCATGGGCGGCGGAGGGCTCTCTGATCGACTATTATTGTCGTCATCATCATGCGCCTGGTTGGTGCTCACTCCGGGCTGCATTTCCAGCAACGGCTCAGCAGCTTGAGTCGCATCCTGTGGCTCTTTCAACGGTTTCTCAATCTCGCATCTCCGACTCATAAGTAAAGTAAGCGCAATAGATATAGCCCCCGTGACGACATATAGCCAAAATATAGCATGGTACAAGTCCTTGATTGACGCCTCTCCTCGACTCTTCTTCAAAACTTGCAAAATCCTACCAGAAGCCTCTGTTCCAATAGCGGACCCCAGCGACGACGAAGTCACATACCAAGAAAGTACATCAGCTCTCGTCGCAGGCCTCGTGAGATGCGACAGCGTTGACTCCTCAATCGACCGAAACGGACCAAAGTCAGTACCAGTAGTGCTCACAACCCCCACAACCGCAGCAAAGAGTAAAATCCAATAATTCTCAAAAAACACAAACACAAGCCCCGACAGAACCATGAGCACAGCTCCAGCAAAGAGCACACGGCGCCGCCCAACTCGATCAGCCACCAGCGTTACCAGCAGGCTCAGCACGACATCTCCAGCGAGCGTCGCAGTCATAAACAGACCAATCTTTGAGTCAGAGTAGTTCAAAGCAGACATGAAGAGGGCAAAGATGAGCGACACGGCGCCAAAGGCGAGCATGCGGCACGTCCGCATCAGTATGACTAGCCATGTGTCGCGGCCCGAGTTGACAACGGCCGCTACGCCGAATTCATTGTACAGCCATTTTGCGGGCTTTGCAACTATGGACATTGTTGCCTAGAGGTGTTGGATTAGATGTGTATGCGGTATAATTACTGTGAGAGATTGGTGATGCGCAGTTCGCCTAGCGTGAAGTAAAGACATCGGTCTTCATTCCGGTTTTCGCGGCCGGTTCGGCTCCGGGGCGGGGATAATCGGCGTCGCGGTGTGTGTAAGCGAATTGAAAGAGCAAGTCGCTGCGGATATGCTAAAGTACTGCGTTGAACAAAAGAAATGGCAATGTATTGAGAAGACTATTTTGGTGGCATTTTTGGGGTGTTTTTTGAGATGAGTTCTGCGCAGAAGGTGGCAATATCTTTGAATGCACCTGTTACCGGCAATGTATGTCTGTCGTGAGGAGGCAGTAGCCAGCCGGCCTACCCTGGAGACATTTCGTAACGATGCTCTTCGCCGACAACAACTGGAACGTTTGATACCCCATTCAAAAGGACATGGCGCAATTGTGTATGCTCATAGCAAGGATTACGATACGGAAGAAATCTGGAGCTTACGGTTCCTCAAGATTATAGTGCACGGCCCTTCTCATAGGAACCCACCCGTGCAATGCATCAATGTAAGTGAGGGGAAAACTGTCACTAGACTGTTACGATACCCGGCGACACTCGCAAGCACCATGCCGGCTTGTCGTCACGAGTGATTCGACCTTGCCAAAACCTATAACATCACTTCAAACCATATATTAATACACACGGGTGCTTCACAGACACAAATACTGCAGTTCTGCGCAATGCCTCGGGCCGGCTATGCTGCTCTGTGAAACTTCAATGTAAGTGCCCCGAAAGATGAGGGGCAGTTACTCTCCGCCGGACTGCCTCGTTTGGCTAGTACTATAGGTAATTGGGCAGGTGAACGAAACAAGGTTTTTTTCGTCGGCTCTACGACTGGGATGTACGCGAGCAACAGCATGGCAAGTCTGAGCTACCCCTCACTGGCAAACAAACCGTATGCTTTAGCCGAAAGGTAGCCTCCCAAGCTCATCGCAATTCTTGGCAAAGGCCGCTCTTCAAAAGGCTCTCCTTCACCAACGTGTGATCGCCGCACAAGCCTCAGGGTCCAGACATGAGTCGACTCTAGCCACGCCGCAGAGCTGAAAGACAATATAAGTCGTCGCCACAAAGAAGCGTTGAATGGAGGCAAAACCCCGCACAGCCACCGCAAATCACCAAACTGATCAGCCTCGTTGTTCTGGCTCTGTAGTCAAGGTCCGCTTCTCTCTCTCGGCTTTCCCCATTCACCGTTGTCGGGGACTGAAGATCACAGTTCATTCAGCACCCAGGTAGTTCCTTTGTCAGTTGACCTATCGTAAACCAACAAAACGCCACCGACAAGCGTGAGGGGAAGCTTTACGCTAGCCTTGTAAGCTTGGGTTTCATCGCCTTTGATAGCCCCGTCAGCTTCTACTGCGCCCCGCCTTAGCCGTCCTATACTGTACGAGAAGTAATTAGTCCTTCTCGTCATCCTGCTCAATTGAGAGCGTAGGATCGACGAGGACGCCATGTTAGGCCAGCTATTGTAGGCGTGGTCCGGCCAAAACCTCGCCTAGCAAACACCGGCTAGCTCATGACCTCTGCCGTCCGTCTTCAACTCCGCATCTTCGCAAAGCCATGATGAGCGGGTTGGCATGCACATTGTGGCTGGATTGGCAACACTGATTGGCAGCAAACACGCTTGATAGTGGGTTGCTTGGGTGCATCGGGTTGTGGAAATGCCGACAACAACGGACATGCGGGAATATGTATACTACGCTACACAGTAGGCTCGCCACTGCATTGCCTTACTCGCAGCAGCAAACAAACGTGCAGATAAAAGAAGCCACTTAAGTGGCTTTCCCCATGAACGCAGCTTTCACACCGTACTCGTAAGTAGACATGGGGATAGTTTGCAGTAGTAACTCCAAAAACCCGCTTATAATGTAGCACTTGTAGGTGCGTGTGAGTGGGAAATGTGGGCGTTTTGGCTGCTCGTCTGCATCTGCTCAAGTACACCGCCAATAGACGTGCGCCAGGGCAACATGCAAGGTACAGGCAAACAGGCGGGTTAGCCGCATGACACTGATGCAGGTGCAGTCCAGGTACGACACGATACAACTCTGCGGCTTGCGGCTGGGATCCAGGCACAGGTACAGCTGAACAGGTACGAGTACAACCTTGTTGACGTGGTCTGGATGACAAGATGCAACGCCAGGTTTGCATTTTGCATGTCCAATTGTGCCCGGCTGTAGTTAATGCAGGGTCGTATAACTGTAGTTGACAGTCACAATTAGATAGGAGTCTGGTATTGTTGCAGTTGACGCAGTATGAGAATCGGCCTATGTGAGTCAATTGCCGGGCAGAGGACGAGGGCGCGGGAATTGTGCTGAGCCGTCTTGAGCAATATTATCGGCAATCAATTACACCGATGAGAAATCGATCCATTGAAAGTCCCGCGTTCTGATTTCAAAGCGGAAAGCGCGCAAAACTGCTGCGGGACGATATCAGAATCGATTCCGTTTGTTTGCGGGGAAGTATCACACACAATACAACGGTGTGGCGCTGGTCAGAAGAGCACCTGATGGCCTTGCAGCTCCGCCGAGGTGCATCCATTTCGGCGGTGTCATTTGCATTGAAAGCTCCGATAGACAGACACTGGGGTCCCGAATGCATTCGACCAAGACTTTTTGGCGGATTTACCGCAACAACCGAAAAAGCAAAAGTAAAGCCACCGACTTTTCTTGGCTTAGAAATCTTAGGGGAAGGAAAATAATGGGCTTGCCGCCCGTTGAAGAGTAGAATTAGCACACGGGTGAGACCGCTGAATACAGGCCTAATAAAAAGCAAAGAGCGTCAACAGCTTTACATACGAGTAGTCGGTTGAGACTCACCTCACCGACGGCCGGTGAAGGCGGGTATGGCGGCATCGGCTTCCATGGCACCATATCCCTTGCTGCGAGTTGGCCCTGAGGTGGTTTTACAAACAGGGCTTGATACAAGTCACGCACGCATTTGCCTTGCCAAAATGGCCTTGACCGAGACTCTTAACCAGGCGCTATTCTGTCGGCTGGCGTCCACATGAAGCTCAGAGTTAGTTGCAGGGTCTCCCGCAGTGTGGAGGATTGACTCAGCGGCCGAAACATGTCGCTCTTCCGGCTATATCCATTGGCGCATGATCGTCACGCGGAGGGACAAACCAATTAACGCGCAAGAAAATCAGCTATGTGTGCTCAGGACGGCTCTCGTTTGTCGATTCACGGGCCCAGCATGTACTGTGGGAAACGAGTATTAGAGGGCACCGAGGCCATTCGGAGCGGTCGGCATGGCAAGATTTGTCTCTGGTGTTCTCTACAGGCTAGCCTATTACTCGTAGTCATGCTGTGCGATCGAAGCCGCACTTACACCACCAAAAAGTGGTGAAATACCGAGTCTGCTACACCATCTCAGCCAAGCCAAGCGGGCGCACCTCTGCAGGGGATGACAGTGGTCGTGGTCACAGCGAGCGGCTACTCAAACCTAAATTGGAAAAAAAAAAAAGGCATACTGACGTGAGAAGACGACCGTGACGGATCGCCCTAATTGACGAGGCAAGCAGGAGGCGGAACTCGCTACGTCTTTGTAGATCATGGCTTCAATTCGAAACATCGGTGTTTGCACCAAGTTGCAAGCAAGACGTCATGATAGTCGGGCGCCTGTTGCCATGTGAGTCGACTGGGATGAGTGAGAGGAGCAGGGTTGGCCAGGACCTGCCAAGACCACACGACAGAGCATCCATCTCGATGGATCCTCGCCCAAAAAAAGAAACCAATCGAGCAAAAGGCGGGCTGGGGTACAAAGCCGACGGGCGGTGTGTTGCAGTGCTTGTTTGTATTGAAACCCCCAGGGCCATGACAGGTTCCAGACTCGAGCTTTTTTGTCGCAGCCAGATTCTGCACGCATCGCGATGCGTAGTAGTACCTGCCTGAGAATCCTCGCTACGAATACTCGTGTCCGTGAGGCTACAGCGCGAGATTCAAAGAAAAAAAAAAAAAGTCTGTCCCAGCACCTTGGCAGCTCGTACCTCTCATCACACCAGAACATCCCTGCGAAGCTGGGCTCCATTGTGCCTCGTACTTCACGCTAGTCTGGCGCTAGTTCCTGTGATGGTGGGTTGGGTGCGTCACTCTTGTTGCTGGCGCTGCCAGCAGGCTGTCTAGGTCCGTAACTCGCTGTGTGAGAGCATCGCCGGGCCAGATTGGTCAGCGGGCTATATTCGTAACGACGTGTACAGAGTACTCGTACGAGGTGTGACTCTGAGTTGCCTATTCTGGCTGCTTGGGCGTCATCATGGCCGCCCTGCGATTGCAAAGCGAATGCGCCCAGAGAGCCATCGAGATGCGACGCATATTTTCGACATTATGGCCAATTGCATCACTGCGAATGGTGTCTCCCTTGATGTGCAGCGCACGGAGGAGGATTCTGCATTTCCTGTTTGATTTGGATGATGGGATCGGGTGTACATAGGCTCATCGATCGTACGGCCGAGTTTTTGGCTTTGATGGTTCTATGTTTCGAATTGACAAAAGCGGTAGCTTGATTGCCGGTTGATGTTCCAAAACGCCTCGTCAGCAGGTGGAACTGCTCGTGTAGTAGTACTACTAGGTACTGTAGTAACTCGTAGTAATACTTGGAGGCGAGCGCAGTTGGGGATTCCATTGTGGCTGACGACAGCTTGACGCCAGCCATGATACTTGCGAATATTATTACTCCGTACTTTGTAGTACGAGCGCTCGTAACAGGGCAAAAAAGGATGGAGACAGACGGCTAATCGGACAACTTTATGCGGGCAGTGCGTAATCGGGTGCCGTTCGGGCTGTGATAATCAGTCGTTCCGTTTGCTGGTGCTGCACACATCGTAATGCTACTGATCACGTCTCGTATGCATGTACACACCGCTTCATGCAGTTTCTGAGCCATGGCCCATCGTCGATTGCATCGAAACCTAAGCTGCAGGCACTTTGGCAGCATGTCTTGGAGTTCTGCGGAATCGTCAGGCACAGGCTCGGACTGGGGTCGATCCGAATCCAAATCAGAGTCAAGCAGTCAGGCACCGGAACGGCGAGGAAGTGAAGGCTTGAACTGTGTGGCAGCCTGCAGCGGGCGGAGCAGCGTGCGCATACGAAGGCGACGTGGAGGCAGAATGCCAAGAACCAAGACTTGGTGCGGTGAGGACCGGAAAAGAGTGAGTCTAGGTGCTCGCAATTACCTACGGAGAGGTGCCGCAGGTGCTCACTTGGCCACCCAAAAAAGCCCACAGGCCAGCTGTACCAGGCTTGAACCCCCCCTGTCGCTCAACTGTGGCGCCACTCGCCCGTCGCCATCGTCATCCATCCGTGGTTCCTCCCACCCTCCACGAGCTGCGAGGTGGGGTGCACACTCTTGCACATCTTCGTACCTGCTCGTACACTGAACTCGTACCCACACTGCCACGCCCGGCAGATCCGCCATGCCCAGCCAGAGCATCCAAGGTATATACATATATGTAAGCCGACGCTCCTCCTCCGCCTCATCCAGCCTAGATCTCCGTCTTGCCATATATTCGCTCGTCAGCTGTTATACGCAATCCTATATATTCCATGCTCATCCAGGCATTTGGCTTCGTTCAGATCAAAGATATCGCATCTTGATTCACGGTAGTCCCTCTTGTTAACAGCTTCATACTACGACACACACTCTCTCACTCACAATCAGGTCTCGCTCGCTGTAGACGAGACGGCCTATTGACACTTGCCAATTTGCAATCCATTGTCTCGTCATAGAAACGTGACGACACAAGGAAACCACCATGCACGTTCTAAGCGGCTTCAGCCAAAGGCGCAAGTCGCCCAACAAGCCTCGCGATCTTCACATCCGCAAGGTTTCCTTCTCCGGATGCTCACTCTCCTCAGGATGCTCCTGGGCCACCGAATCCTCCGAGTCTTCCACATCAACAGCCCGAATCTGCCACAGCCGTTCAGGCAGCGGAGCCAGCGGCGCCAGCTTCGACCCTCTCCGACTCCATCCCGTATCACAACCACCACCTCGCCTGCATGAGCGACAATTCATTGGTTCGCCCACAAGGCACTACGGTCATGGCAGCAAGACGTTTTACGACGAGGCAGACGAGGACGATGGATACCAGGGCTACAGCATGAGCGTCTTTGACTACGACAGCGACACCGAGGTGGAGGAGGAAGACGCCGAGGAGCAGCAATTCGACATGGAGCTGCCTCCTCTGGCAAGCGCCATGGACCACAACACCAACGACAAGGAAGAGCCTCAAGACTACTTTTTCCTTCAGCTCGCCAAGCGTCCACCGATGCCACGCTCGCACTGGTCCGAGTCCACCATTCAGACGCTCGGCCAGCTTACACCGGCAGCCAGCAACGCCGGCACTCCTCGCGGACCGGCCGGAGACGAGGCTGCCGTCGAGCAAGCCCGTCGGATGCTGCCCAACTTTAGCTACAAGCGCGCTACAGTTCCCAAGCGACCACAGATCAAGCCTATGGACAGCGTCGAGCAGCTTGTCAAGCGAGGCGGCTGGAAGCGTCGCGGACTGTTGCTAGACAGCGAAGAGGCCGATGGCGCTGATGCCGCAAACTAAACCTCCATCCATCTCTGTCTCTTACCATTCTACTCAACTCTTTTTATGATTTTTCTTTCTTCTCCCTTCTTCGGATCTAGTTTTCTTGTCTTGTCGGATGCATGGCGCAATTAGGAACCTGGGATATACCACTTTTATTTTATTTTTCTTTGTCATCTTTGGGAAGGAATGTGTTTACGACTCTGCAACATATATAATCACGGCACCAGTGTTGATCTGGAAAGTTGGATGAAAGTATTTCTTTTTTTAATCCGGAATTATTTCATTTTGCATATAGTTTTATATCTCTCACTCTTATTCTCTCTTCAATACCCAAGCAAGCGCCGGCTGAGCGCACAGAATTTTTCATCTGTCAACTAATTACATTTGTCTCTACAATTACCAAGTGTGAAGTAAAGTTGACTTACGTGGCTCGCGCCAGAAGAGGTCTAGACCTTTTTTTGGCGCCATGCGTCAGAATGAAACCAAACCAGACCAAACCAAACGAAACACATTCTTTTTTAGCCATTTCCACTTCATGCCAAAAATAGCACTTGCTCGTTGCTCGTAAGGCTCACTTCCAGAAAAAAAGGAAAATCAATTCTCGTCAAGTTTTTCTTTGCAGCGGATTTTCGAGTGGATCAGCTAATCTCACCCGGCCTCCACGTCTCTCGTGTCTGATGGATCTCTCACCAAAACAGACCCTGACTTTTCTCGTCCGCCGTTTACTTTTCACAAAAAACACGTCCGCCCAGAGCCTTGCAGCGGGTACCTGGTGGCCCTGCCTCGCTTGGCCCTATGGAGCAGCCGGGGGGAGCCGTCGCGTCATAGGCACGCTACAAAGTGGATTTTTTCAGGCGAGCTGACAGGGCCAAAGGCGACCGCTACAGCCGCGATTTTTACGAGCGCCGGAGCTTATTGCACGAGTAATAAGACGCTGGGCCAGCCATTCGCGCGACGCTTCTCTTTTAGGCAACATGGCTTCTTCAACTTCGTATTCTAATTACCCCATGGCTCTTTTTAGTTACGAAAAGATCCAATAATTGGCGTAGTTGTTTCTTGGCCATGACAGACCTATGATGCTCCAATTCTGGAGCGGATTTCGTTGCAGTGCCTGCCGTCATTCATTGACTGCTCCATAACAGTCGGCGAATCATGACTGGGACTACGACGTAGCAACTTACTCGGAGCAGCCTCTCTGTCTGGATGACAATCTTGTTTAGACTCGTCAAATTCTCACCGCAACTGCAATAAACCCTTTCCCCTGCAGATTTAAAATTGTACTTGCTAAACACATGACCGCCTCGACTCCATTAGCGTGCTTTCACAGCTGCAGGAACCAGCAGGGGTAAGCGAGTTATCTCCATGTGGTCGTTGTGGGTTGCAACCCAATACCAGCTTTGGCTTGCCAAATTATGAGAGAACAAAAAAAAAAAAAGCAAGCAAACGCGGCTGCTGCGGGAGAGGGTCACGGGATCCTCACGGCAAAGGCGCAATTTTTTTCTTGTTGGGCACACTTGTTTCAAAACAAGACACCACCTTCAGCCAGGCCAAAAAAAAAAAAAGCAATATCCCCGTTGTAGCTCATCACGCGAAACTCACCGCTTCAGGTCTAGACGCAGTACATATCTTGCCATCGAGATGCCAACTGAACACCCAACCCAGACGCACTACTCCGTACAGAAAAAAAAAAAAAAAGAAAACTAGAGAGGGCCGCCTGGAAAGCGAACGTTCACCGCTTCCCGCGCGAGACTACGAAACTGCGAGCGATCACAGCGCCCTGATGGCTCCCATGTTGTCAACTTTTGATCAAGATAATCCCCTTGATTCCAACCAGAAGCAAAAGTCAAAGATGAAAGGAGATTTTTTGCCACCCCCTGGATATCCTGTTCTTTCCACGTGGTAAAATCTTGGCAGGCAGAAAAAAAAAAGGGCTCTACTCGTAGTTGAAACGTCATCCTGTGACCTTGTGCTTGGAATGCTTCACGGTGGGGATCGCGAGACAAGATGATGTTGGAATGCGTAACGAACCCTTCCCTTTTTCTTTGTGTAGGTGTGAGTCGTGTCAGGACTGAGTAACGCGTGCCGTGAATCCGTGACCGAGACGCGTAAATTAATTTTTTCTTACAAACTGTGCCGCTTCACGCAGCCACACGGCCGTCCATCTCATGACGTAGAGTCTTGGAGTCTTTGCCGAGTTTCGGAGTCTTGATCACTTTGAAACGGGCTGTAGGCTTCAAGTACCAAAGTAGCTGTCAGTGAGATGCGTCATACCCGGAAACTGCTGCGTCAAACATTGTTGTATAATCGGAAGGGGCGAAAATATTACGAATACTACGTATACTGCCAATAATACTGCGAATGCCCCCAACTCCCATAATACTACCAACAAGGCAGCTATCGAGATCGGCTACAACAGAACAAACAGGCGGAGTCAAGAAATAAAGTTCCTGTACTTGAACTTGGCTTGAAGAAGCTTTAAGCTTCCATTCTTTCCTACTTAGTGTATCTAGCTTTGACCTATGTCCACAGGTGTTGAATTTGGGATAATAGGCAGCAACATTAGGAAACTATGAGATGAGGCGTCAGCAAATTCTCAAGACGCTCACAACTTTGCCACTGCCGGCGTTTGTTTTCTCTCTATTGTCTAACTCGTCCCAACCTCTAATTTAAACACCTTGTGTTGCTGGATTCGTTTAAAGGCCAAATTTTGCGTCTTTTCATCGTCTCCCAGCGGCGTTTCAACTTCATGGATAAGTCAGAATACCACCGCCATCTTTTCCAGGCTACAGACCTTGAGCCTCTGCCTGATTCTGTAGTGCTGTCTCAAACTCTTGCGGTCACTTCCGTAGTCTCTACAACATCGTCCTTTGCTAGGCGATCCGAAGCCGCCGCGTCAGCACTTCAGCCCCTGGTACAGATTGGAAAAGGCTTACAAGGAATCATCTTTGAGCAAGTGGGAAAGTCTTTGGCAATGAAGAAAGAACTTCCCGGAAATTCTCAACTACCGACAAACCTGAAGCATGAGTATCATATTCACGCGGCCGTATTGGCAGCTTTCGATAAATACGAAGCATCTATCGAAAGCAAAGTTCGGGTTCCACGTCTTTACAACTTTATTCATGGCAGGGACAAGTTCTGGGCCAATAACGCTGACACTTTTCCCAATGACTATCGAACACCGAGTGCATTGGTAGAAATGGAACGAGTTCTCCCCGTGCCAAAAGTAACCAGAAAGGCACTTATCAAGCAATTTTACCCACATAATGATGGCACTCCCGACTTTGACGCCACAGTCAATCGTCTTCTCAACGAAACAGCAAATAAACACTGCCTCGTGCGTACGTACCTAGGCCGTGATCAAGCAGAGTACACAAGAGACAAGTTTTCTTTGCGAAACTTTCCACTATACTTACGATCTATGATGGACCTCAGCTTGGATATTCACGGATTGGCAGGCTCCATGGGTAAAGCCTTTGCATTGATGCACTGGGGAGCTGGCGTAAATGGCGACGATGTAGAGTTTGTCCTTGGAACGGAAGCTGTGGACGGCCAAGGGGGTACTGTCGACTTGCAACATCGCGCCATTGGGTTTTACCTACTCGATTTCGGACAATGCGACGCTGTGGAACTAGAAAAGTCCGATCCGGAGAGTGTTTATCAGGCTTTCAAAGGCGCCATGGTCACTGGAGATAATCAGTTGTTTATACCCAACTGTCTTTGTCAACCCGGTCTCTATTCCTCATTCAGAGATGCATATATTACCGCAGCTCGGGTAATATTACAAGAAAAGGGGCTGCAGCAAAAATTCATTGCTGAAGAATTCATGATTGGGTATGAGGAATATGCGGAAGACTTTCTATAGTTTGTAGGTGGGTATTCAGCAATCAGATGAAGTCTCCGGATACTCCAGTGCCCAGGCCGTTAAGCTTGCTTAGGTTCAAAAATCACACGATGCCTAATATAATACTAGAAAGTGCCCAACTACCTCGGTATCTTATTTTTTCTTTTCTTGTATATATTTGGTGTTACCCTGCGCCCTGCCGCTTTGTATCCCGCCTGTATCCCAATTCGCTCACAGCAATCCGGAACTTTGCACCTTACAGCCCCGGCGCTTAAATAGTAAATGCATCACTGGGTCGGTGACGCCAAGTCCCATGTCGTACAAGACATATCCCTGTATTATAAAGATCGTTGGGCAACAATTCGCCGAGTTTCGAGTTACTTCCCCTCCCATCTTCAAAGCTCCTGGGCAGAAGGATATCAACCATCATGCCGACGCGCGCCCAGACAAAAGCAGCCGCCGACGAAGCTGCTATCAAAGAAGACCCAAGATACGACCTAAACCGCTTTCCCCATACCTTCCCGGTCTTCGATACCACCATTATGGAGCCCATGCACACTTTTGCCTGCTTCAACAAGAACACACCGGGGAACAAGTGGCGCATCAAGACGAAATACGTTTACTACAAGCCTTTTAAGCCATGCAACTACGAACGCATGCTGGCTACGATTGAAAAATTCGAAAAGATTAAGAAGCTGGGTAACCGTAACCAGCTGCAAATGGTCAAGTTGTATGGCGTCGTCAATGGCGGATACGATTCCAAGGGAGGGTATTTGGAAAAAGGCCTCGTGTACCATTGGATCACTCTTAAAGATGGCTGGAAGGGACTCGGAGATATGCTGGTGCACGACAATCCTTCCGTAGAGCATCGCAATATGTGGATGATTCAGCTTCAGCGGACCGTTGCTGAGCTACATCGGATCGGTGTCATTTGGGGCGATGCTAGGGCGGACTGCGTCATGATTGACCGCTATAACAACGCCATTATCCTGGATTTGGAGGGGGGCTTTACGCCAAGCTGGATCGATCAAGATCTTGAGGGCACGATGCAAGGAGATATGTTGGCTCTGGCAAGGCTCATGGACTTTATATACAACGATAAATGCCCTCGTCGTGTCCAGCTCCTAGAAGATGCCAGGGCAGGCAAACGAAACTGGGCACCATAGGAAATACAATTTGGTTATGTAAATGGTTAAATGAAAAATACATGACGTGTGGCAGAAGATAAATTGGGCTCTATTGTGTAGGTCTTTTATTCTGTCGGTGCATTCTAAGGGCTAGATTGTAGCGAGTGGACACCGTGGTTCATGCAGCCTGATTGATGGCGTCAAAAGTCGGCTTCGTAGCGCCGGCGCTTTTTGCATTTGCCTGAGTCACGCCGGTACATGCTTTAATTTTCTCGACTTGAGCTTCAAGCGTTGAACTTGGCACCAACACATTTTTACAATCGTTGTCCACGTTTCTTCTCACGACGTTCCTCAAGATGCAGCTCCGACTTCGAGAAGTCGATTTCGCCGACGGCGACGAGTTGGCTTTAGTCCAAACACGCGCGCAAGCTGACGATATGCTTATCAAATCACTACATCCTGGCCTGGGATTTGACGATGTGCTGGCTGCTACGAAAGAGCGATGGCCAAGTGTCTATGGGTTTGGCCCGTGGCATTATAAAATGGTCGTTGATGTCGATACCGGCAAAGCTGTTGGTTTCTCTAGGTGGATCGTTGCTGAAAAATACCGCGCTTCGGTGCCTGGAATTACAGGTAGACCTCCTATTTTGTACTTTGGAAAAAAATGTGTGCTAAAGATTAATTAGGCGTTCCAGAAGGAATGGAAATTCCCCCCAGGAAAAAGCCAGCGTCCTTAAACTTTGAACTTGCTGGCCAGCTCGGGCAGCAGTCGAGGGAAATTTCCGAGCGATGCCTAAAAGATCGCCCGTCACTAGGTGAGAATTATACGACAAGATAGAAGTGCTAAATATTGACAGCCGATTAGTTCTGGAGTTGATGGCGACGCTTCCTGAGTACCGTGAATACGGAGTGGCCAGCTTGATGTTAGATTGGGCCACAAAGTTTGCAGATGAACATGGATTGATATGTTATTCCGAGGCTCTCCCAGAGGATGTTCAATTGCATGCAAAGTACGGATTTGAAAAGTTTGATACCATTACTCTCACTGTCAATCATGACGAGACCTTGAAGCTGGAGGCTTTGAAGCGGGAGCCAAAGCCTAAAGCGAATAGGTAGCACTACCGAAGAAAAATTCGTCGTTAAAATACATCAATTGGCTTGTGGCCTATATAGCCGCTTCTATCCTCATTCCTTACTTAAAATGACAACCTGATACAAGCTGCAAGGTACCGTCGTATCATTCCACGGCGCTTATTGATCATTCGCCCCAATATCGTTACTATAACAAATTTTTCCCAGCTCCATAAACTGGACCTGTGGAATAGAATTCCATTCACCAAAGCCTCCTTTGGTAGAGAACAGGCTCCTTGTTATGTGACAGCCGCTTCAACTCATCCTTAATCATTCGCCGTCGCTCAGCCGCTGAAATAGGAACCTTATTCTTAGACAGCGGGTCGGGGTTCTCGACTGTCCACGTATTATCCGCCACTGAGTTCTGTATATGGCGCAAAATTTGCAGTTGTTTCCTAGTAGCTTTGCTCTGCGCCTCGCGCCTCGCGGCCTCGTCTTCGTTGGTCATCACCTCGGTTTTGTCCGATGTGGATTCGCGGACATCGATGTATTTTTTCATTTCCCTCTTCTCCTCTTCAGCTTCACTTTCAAGGTACTCAAGTGATCCGTCCTCCAGCTCGTTGACGCGAGGGCGAAAGTGCTTTGGTAGATGCGGCTTCACAACCACTCTATTCTCCGGCCGAATCGCTTCTCGGAGATCTCGTAGGGTTCGCTGTTGGATGACGTATCCGCTAAGAAAGAGTGCCACGGTGCACAATATTACTATATTTTTTGGCGTAGTCAGCGTGCTATTCTAGCTGTTTGGTCGGTATGCGGCCGGTCGCCGGCAAGAATGCGGACTAAATACGGCTCGTAGTTAACTTACTCGTTATACCTGTCACAAGTAATGAGACTTGCGACGAGGTCAAAAGTATGCGCCGCATCCTTTTCAGTATACCTTTTAGGCTCAACAATAGAATTAAATAAGCTGTACAATTTTGCCAGTCACAGTCGTCCTTTACAGGCTCAAGCAAGTTGCATGACATTTTGCGATAGCCATGACGCCGCGGTGCGTTGGCCCAGCAACAATCTTATCGTTTGTGGCGCAACTTTTCCTAAGCCGCATCAACCGAGCGCAAACCGTCCTCGACGACAGCAAGACGAATTCTCGACAGCCCACATACAGCCAAAATCTAGGCTTATCGCCATCATGTCGAACTTCAAGTCTGAGACGGTCCAAGTCGACGCGCGGCGTTTCCTCGACGAGCGAGGCAGCAATGTCGGGCTCGCGCCGAATGGGCTTAACCCCGCCAACATTATGGAAAAGGCCGTCAAGGACCGTATAGTCGACAGTTACTTTTACAAAGAGCAATGTTTCGCAGTCAACGAAGCAGATATAGTAGACCGCGTTGTCGAGCACGTGCGTTTCATCGGCGGTACGCACGGCATGACGCAGAAGCCGAGCCCGTTTCTCTGCTTGGTGTTCAAGTTGCTGGAGCTGTCGCCCTCGGATGCGATCCTGCAGGAATACCTCTCCTACGGCGGCGAGCATTTCAAATACCTTCGCGCACTTGCGTGCTTTTACCTGCGGCTGACCCGGCAGGCCAAGGATGTATACGAGACACTAGAACCGTTCTTAGAGGATAGGCGCAAACTGAGACGGAAGAATCGCAACGGCACGCTGCTGACGTATATGGATGAATTCGTGGACGACTTGTTGAATAAAGAACGTGTTTGCGCGACAAGTCTGTGGAAGATGCCAAAGAGGGAGACGCTCGAGGATCTGGAGGTCTTGGAGCCTAGAGTAAGCCCGTTAGGCGATCTGGAGGACCTTCTGGAGGAGGAGGATGAAGATAAAGAGGATGAGAGGAATGGCAGGGAGGAGTCTGGCGAGATATCACAGTATGATGACGACATGGAAGTTGATCGAGAAGAGCGATCCAGGAGTTGGAGCAGGAGCAGGAGCAGGAGCAAGAGCAGAAGCCGCAGTCGAAGCCGCTCTCCTTGACAAATTAAAGCGGCAACGGCTGAAACACTCAAAACTTTTCACGACGCCTCGGTGGCCGCCACCCCGGCCCTAAAAGCATGATTCTCAAGTCGTATAAGAGGTCAAAATGACCAGAATCACGATAGACCCTAGCTTTTGGGATGGAGATTTAAAATTTGTGCCCAAATCGCATATATTGCAGATCCAGCATAGCATAAATCACGCCCAGGTGTCTGATACACTTGAAATGACAAGATACCAAGCGCCGATTCCAGGCGGTTAATGTCTAGCTCAGCTTTGTACGCTGTTCCTACGGATACTGTTCGAACTTCGGTTTCAAACATTGTACGGCAGATATGACATGAATGCTTTCCCATACTTAAGCAATGTCATTTATTGATTGAATAAAAAGCTATTTCAAAGTACTGAACGATAAATGTACCAACCAAGCGCCTCTGAAAAATCAACTCCATTATTGAAGCCAGGATATCATTTGCTGGTCATAACCGGGTACCAGCACCGCCCTCGAAAAGGAGACTGTAACTTTTACAACAAAGAAAGAAATTGCAATAGCAAGCACATTCATGTTGATAACAGACGTTGGAATTGAGAATCAGGCATGGGAGTATCTCGTTTCTGGCTTGATTCGACTGTACCATAAAACCTCCCGGAGCCAGGATACTCAATCCCGTCAGCCACAGCATGTTCGATTATCTTGGGATCGTAAAGGCTCTTCCATCCCATACCAAAATTAAAAACTTGCTCGAGAACGACATCTTCTCCTATTGTGATGTAAGGCGCTATGCGGCCAAGGAGTCTATCCTTGCACTGCTGCATTAGCCTAGATAGCTCTGCACGTGGCTGAACACCGCTGACAATAAAATTCGGAAAGCCATTGGCAGGAGACATGTTACGCATCGTGAACAATGGATGATCCAGCATGATGTAGCCACATGTTTTGAAGGTGAGACGTTTAAGCTTGTAAGATCTCTCCTCCGAACGAAGACGACCAGCGTCTGGAATGGCGTTTGTAATAGAATGAGAGCTGTCTTCGTCATTTTGCGGCGACTCGACATTACCGTCTGACACAAGCACATGTCGCACTTTTACCGATGGAGAAAACTGGTCAATTATACCAGCCCAGGAGAACCACTTCGGCTGTAACAGGCCATGAGACGTTCCGGAGACTGAATTGGCTGCTGCACCGAGGTTAAGGTTTAGGGCATTCATATTAGGCGAATTTGGACCCCACGGCGCGCCTGCAGTCCAAGCTTCGGCTACACCCCCTGCTGGGGCATTGGCTTGTTGAATTCCTTGCGGAGGCTGTGCATCTAGCGCAGAAAGGACAGGCGGCCCAGAAAGCGAAACAGATTCGAGTTCCAGTGTCTCAAGCGCCCCCAGTGCAAAATCGCGGAGTTCCTGAATTAAGATCTGTGGAGCAAACCAACAATTCTTCAAAGAAAGATGCTTGATATGGGGAAGTCGAAGCAGCCTGCTGTCTTTGCCAACGTCTTTGGTGGCAGCGGTTGCCATCATCTCTGGGAACTCCACAACAGGCGCGGGTAAGACGTATTGATTACGCTGATAACAGCTTGGGGCAAATTCACCGCCGCAAATCCACTCAAAATGAAGTCTTTCAATGTTTTTTTGGGTACCGATAAACTCGCTGAGCAGCTGAAACACCTTACCACTGGCTGTAAGGGGCGAAACTTTTGTGTCTTCGACGGAATTGCTGACAGTCTTTGATACACGGCGCCAGTCGGCAATGACACCAAGTGATATACTGTTTAGGTTCGGCAAGGCAGACCAAAAGTTCTTTCGACAAAAAATGGATGTGTGGCTGCTTGGAATCTTGGCAATCTTCAGGGTTGTAACATTGTCGAAGTGGCCTCCAGCTGCATTATCAATGATTCCAAGAACGTATGACTGAATCATGGCGCGGTGTGCCCACTCCATTTCAAGAAGCATCTCCTTTTGAGGACGGCTGAGTGATGCAGGGGCGAGAGCAAAACTCTTTGTCTCAACGCTAGTCAGTTGGGCGACGGAAAAGATCCCAATCCCATTCATTGAAGTCGACTCCTCCTGGGTTAAGGGTCGCTCAAGTTGATGGAAGGAGACACTGGACAACTTCTCATCAAATACCATGCTGCTCAGAGTCGCACCCTCCGTGTCAAGGAGCAGGTCAACGGCCTCGTCAATCTGCGCCCCTGTATAACCAGTGTCGGCCACCATTCGTTCGAGGATTTTAAGTCGCCCCTTTTCAAGAGCTCGGTACGGGCGACCCTTGAAGTTTATCGGGGACTCACTTATTTCACCGATGGTGATTATGGGGTATGATTTCGCTTTCGCACGGCTTCTGTGCCAGTCGCTGCTCTGAAAAACGGGATGTATGATCGTGTTGTTCCGCGCAGTTTGATCCGGACCACAGAGGAAACCGAGGCCCGCATCACAACACAACCCTAACGTTGACACCCGCGTCAAACAGCGTAAAGCAGCTTTCATGTCTTCAGTTTCATCAGCCGTATTTTCCAAACCCTCCAAATCGGTGTATCGATGGTAGTTCTCGTGGGGCCAGCGATAGACGCCCCAAAAGGCGGAAACAGCCTCCTGAGCGGGCTTTATGGGTGGAAACGCGAGGGCTTCTTCCTCGAGCTCGAGAGAAAGAGCAAACCGACGAACATGGGGGCCAAAATCCTCAAAAATTCGGGTGTTGTTGCTGAATAGCTTTGAAGTAGGGTTGATTAATTCGCCATTTTCGCCACGAGCCAACTTGCTATACATCTCTGAGCGAAAAGGCACCACGACATTTTTAAAGTATTGTGACGAGACCTTTGTTTCGAATTCCCTGCATACTAGTCGAAGGGCCTTAACCTCTGTCCTGGACAAGTATGAAATGATGAGCTCAAACACCTCGACCGGAATGGCTGTAGCTGGCCAGTGAACTATGGACGAGTTAGCCAGGCCGAGACACGAGTAGTGGCATGAATATAGGGAGAATGTACCAGGCTTTAACTGAATAAACTGTCGAGCCTTGGTCTTCGGGACATCCACGGATGGTCTCGAGTCCTTGATAGACGTGGACAGGTCCATCACGGTTGAGATACTCATCGTATCGCCAAAAAGTGACCACCTCAAAGCCTTGGCTAGGAAGGAAAAAAACTGAATCGGCCAGCGCATTTGAACCAAGGATAGCTGGAAAACTCTGGTTGTGGCTGATGGCTAAAGTTTATGAGCGCAGCCACGCGGGACTGGGCCGCCGAGACGAAGGTTGCTCCGTCCTGGTTCGAACGGTACGAGAAACTATTGCGCACTGCGGCGCACAATCCAATCCCAGCAGGCCAGCGGAAGCGACGCACAACCTTTAACACTAGCGATTGCAATGCGAGCTATAACAGCCTCGAAAGAGTGTAGACCCCGCAGGTGTAGGACGTAAACGTTTCGACTCTCTCAGCTGTGCTGATAAAAAGAGATCTGGATAATACGCTGTCGCCTTCAATCAGAATTGGCCTGTTAGGAATGAGCAGCGTCAAAGATGATTGATGAAGATATCGAGAAGCATGTTAAGCTCGTAGCTGGCGAATTTAGGGGGTGTGAAAGCACTGGGAGGTTGGAACGCAAAAGGTACAGAGATGGCAGCGGACGAGGCGGTCAGGGTGCACGGCTCATCGAGGCAGTGTGCCCGTTTATATGGCGATACGGAGCATCATGAGCCTTCCGATATTTCTAGTGATGAGCGACGAGAAGCAGTCGATGGGGTTTGTGCTGTGATGGTTGACGAAGCCGTCAGCGGCCTGTTGTTGTACGTGCTGTACGAGTACGTATGCACCAACAACTAAGACAAGTGACGATTTGGCACGCACAGCGGGGCATGGGGACTGAGGTGGGGGATGTGTGGGCACGTGTCGCCCACTGTAACCCCGTAAATCGCTATCGAAGTAAGATTCCGTAGTTTGGTGGGGCATGAGATTGATATATTCGTACTTTGGTGATGTTACGCAGGATCCGTATCTTAAGGGCGATAACAGTGCCTTGAAGCTTTAAAACCAGAGGTTACTAAGAATGAAATATATATATATTATATATATATATATATATGTTTGAGGCATTTAGTTTGCAATTTGGTCCTTGTAAGAGTGGCTTCAGTTCGCGACCATCTGCTTGGCCATTCATGCCTATCCCGGTCAAAATGAAGGTAGGTTTGATTTAAATTATTCAAATTGGAAACAGTACAAGATAAGCTTAAAAGACGATTAAGAATGAAAGTAAATCGAGTTTTCATGAAAGCAGACCTGGAGGATCTATTTTCACTGCCCACGTTCATGACCCTGGATCATGTTACTTAGCCCAGAACCAATACCTGTAAGTCTTGGTCAGCACACGTCTCGAAGAAGATCATTATACTTCGTAGAAGCACGATGCCCCCCCGCCCCCCCCCAAAAAAAAAAAAAAAAAAAAAAAAAAAAACTCTGCTGCATATTCAACTTCAAAGTGGCTTGGCATTCCCTTACATGTCGCTGGTGGGCTACCTCCAGCCGTAGTGACGCGGAAGACTTCCTGAATGCCTTCGGTGGCTCCGTCGACGGTCAGAAGCCTAAGCCAAGAAACAGCTGGTTCGCCACCTTGACCAACAGAAGCCGTCGTGGGTGCCGAAACCGAGCTGTTCTTTGCACAAGGGGCCTGGCCAACGTCGCCGAGATCAAAGTACGGAACGCCTTCGGCTGTGAAGTAGTGGTGTCCAGAGACAGGAAGCACCCGGGGCCCAAGACGATTTTTGCCGTCCAGGTTAAAGTGAACAGCCATGCCCGGAATCTTGCCTGTGACGTCGGGATACAGGGAAGCCATGCAAGTGACGTCGAAGAGCGTGGCCACGGCTCCGCTCGCTTTGGGCTTTGAGCTCTCTTCCTCATTGCATGTGTAGTTCTGAGTTCCACGGCCAACGACGACATGATGAACGTGAAGGCCGGAAGCCGGCGACGGGAGACCATCGACTATGGGATACCGTTAGTTTTGATATTATCTAGTATTCAGAAGTCACCGTCCTTACCGGTAGGCATCTTTGCCTTGCTAGGATCGCAAGTCGGAGCAAAGGAGGTGGCCTTGGCCGCATCTACCCTGGAGGCAACGAGGTTAAAGTAGCCTGAGAGTGAATCGAGAGCATTCATTGGGCTTGCAAGCTCCTTGATGTTGAAGCTTGGCCATGTTGGAGCAGCTCTGGCGACTGCCACAAGAGTCGAGAGGGCGACAGTAGAGAGATGCATTGTTGTCAAGTGCGCAGTTCCGGACGGCGCCCAAGCGTAAGTCGATGTGAAAAGCGTAAAAGAGGTTTTGTGTTTATTGAATCTTAACCAAGAAATTTCCTAGGCCGTAAGGATTGAAAGACGATAGGCTAGAAACAGCAAAAGCCAAATACTAGACAGTAAGGAAATAAGGAAATGTAAACACAAGACAAAGGGAAAAAGAAAAAAAGGGGAAACTCAACGAGCTTTCTTAAGCCAGGTTGAGATATACGTAAGGAAATTATTTCTAGAAACAGGAGTCAGTTTATTCACAGCGGCCAGACATTGGATCTAATAAATATAATCTTTGCACGACACACATCTACGCAACACGTATCTGCGCAGAGCCGCCGGTTCAACGGCCAATGAAGCCTGTTCCAGTACAAACCAACTGTAATTGGCCAAACTATAACATGTAGCCTTGTTCTGTGGAAACGGCGCATAGACAGTCTAAAAATAGAGGTATTAGCATGAACCCAGTTCAATAGCTCGCGTGGGCTCCCGCTTACACCCTAGCAGTCTGGGGCGCAAACCGGCGCGAAAGTCGGCGGCTACGACGAGCGAATTACGGCGCGTCGGTCACGGGTCCAGCCTTCACTTACCCCCCCTTTTGAGCCTTCTATTGGCCCCTGCGGGCGGCTGCAGCTTACTACATCGCTTGTGCACTGGCAGGATTGCTCCACTGCTTTTGTAGGGAGCTGGTGGCCATTTACTTTTGGGCTCCCACAACTGACCCTGCGGGTTGATGCATTCCACGTTGTTCATAGACTACAATTGTGACACCCAACAGAGTAAACAAGGAAATATAGTGGATAGTAAACTAACACAATACCGCTGTGTCAAGCTACATAACAAAAAAAAAGAAAAAAACTATGGGGTTGCTTCCACGGCATGTAACGCCCCTGGTGCACCTTTTGGCAAACTTGGCACCAACTTGTCGACATTCGAGTCGTCCTTTGGGGGGCGCCTATTGTGAATTGACCAAATACCACAAGATTGGGTGCAAATCTCAAGGCAAAATTCAAACGCCACGTCTGGGCTCCGGGAACATGTGCTATGTATTATACACTCTTGCTGATTGGCTCGTAAGCAGGCCGCTCACGATGGCCGCCTGGCAGCGCATCACAGACCCTCCCTATGATTGCTCAAGCTTAACGTGTTATTCAGTCGTACTCAGTTTGCATTTCTCCGGGCTTCTCCATTGCCAGCCGAGCTATGTCATATCCCACATTTATACAATATCGGACGCCTAATTATTGCCGCTATGCATATCCTAGGCCAAAATATAACACAACAAAGGCAAAGCTCTTACACTTTCGTGTAACTTGTATATGAATCTCTTTTGAGCGACAGCCATTAATCAGTGGCCATTGAACCCTTCCTCTTTCCAATCTCCGTGGTCCGAAGCGCCCTTCAACGAATCACCCTGTCCGGCTGCAGCAACACCGGCTGACGCTCCGAGGGTACTAGCGTGCTTCTCAATATCCGATGAGCCTAGCCAGTATAGACAGAAAAAGACCAGTACATGTAGAGCAACGCAGTACGCTGCAAAAAGATTTCGGCTAGTCCGAGACGCTAGCACCATCCTCGTGATGGAGTAGACCACCCTTTCCGGTAGACTCATCCGACGATATGCTCGGGCTGATTCTCGGCCACGGAACGCCGCAAACGGTGAAATATTAGATTCATATGCTTGGCGATACCGGTCCATGGCCATGCCAGGGCTGCCTGTCTCGCCTATAGTCACCGTTGACGGGTTAGGATTCGTGGCATACGCAGATGATGACGAAGCCGTTGCCCCAGATCGGTTGTATGTTGAAACGTAGCGAGTCTTCTCGTAAAGGTTGAGGTTATCTTTCTGTAGAGCTGCAACTTCGTGGCGTAGCTGCTGGACAGTTTTGTGACTCTCACCTAGTTCCTGCTCCAGCTGAGTATTTTTCTTCTTGAAGCGGTCTCGCTGGGCCGTCACCATTGGCAAAATGCCAGAGCCGCCTCCCATGGGTTCCCTATCCCCGCCACCCATACGTGGATCAAGGCCGCTGATTATGGAAGAGGTTGGCGAAGTCCGGCCCTTTCTGGTTTGTGCACGTGTGACATATGTGCCAGCTACAGATGCGCCTGATGGAAAAGCGTTGGCGCCTTCCGAGTGCATCTTCTCCAAATCGCTCTCCAGCTTTTCGTTGAGATTCTGCGACTTTTCGAGCTCGGCATTGGTTTTCGACATTTCTTCTTGCAAGTCCTCCAGCCTGCTTTGCAGATCCTGATGGGAGACACGCAAAACAGTTAGCTCATCTCCCAACTTCTTGTTGCGGCCAAGAAGCATCTTTTCGAGAGTGTTGCCTTTATCCGTCGCTTCTCCATCGCCTGAGATGGGCACTTCCTCGTCATCTCCCGTAGAAAACTCGATGCTCTTTAAAACTTCAAGCTCTTGCTTAACTTCGTCATAGTCACTCCACTTGTGAATCTTAGTCTTGAGATTGTCCCTCTCATCCTTCAACATAGTCACCTCCCGCTCCGTAGACCGCAGTTTCGCATCCAGCTCCCTTCTAAGCACATCCTTCTCGAGTCTTGTGTTGTCCAGTTTGCGTATAAGGGATGAGTTTTCGGACCTCATGCGCATGTATCCAGGGTCATCCTCAACGGGTGTCTGGGTTTGCGAAGAAGCAGATTTGGATTGCGCGAGCTCCAGTCGCATTTGTTCATTTCGCGATTCGATCTCTGCCAGCCTTGCGCTAGTTCGTTCCAAGTCAGAGTGAAGCATTTCCAACTCCGCGCTAGCCGTTTGGTTTCGTTGAGGGTCTTGTTCATCGCCAGTTTTGGAGAGACGCTGATTCACTTCGTATGTAGCCTTCATTTCGTTAAGGAGGCGCTCTTGGTTCTCTACCTTCTCCTCAAGACCCTTCTCCTTGGCCTCCCAATTATCCTTTCGCTCCTCGAGAACGGCATTCCATGAAGTCTCTACTTCCTTCACTCTACTCTCCAGGTTGTCTTCAATTTCTTTCCTGGTGGTCCGTTCTGTTTGTAATACACCTTCTGTCTCTTCCAATTGAGATGTCAGCTTTGACACACTTTCCTGAAGATGCTTGTTCTCATCTGTCAGCTTAGGCACTGTGTCCTCGGACACAAGCATGGCATCCACAGAAGCCTCAAGTAATGGGTATGGGTCGGGCGCCTCAGAAATCGATGTATAAGCTTGCAAAAAGGCTGAGTTGACGGATTTGGAGTGGTTGGTGAGCAGGTCAATAAAAGTTTGATATGCTAGGGACCAGATTAGCAAAGTTTGGTCACACCGCTGGGCGGCTTACCTTTCAAAAGCCCTTTGATCTCCGTCAGCTTCGTGGCATCGTCAAGCTTTCGAAAATCTTTCGTTTTTTGCGCAAGGTCCTTTCGCTGTACTGTGGAGTCGCGCTGGTACGTGACAATGTCTGATGCGGTATTGTCTAGGTTCGAAGTCAATGTGGTGAGGTCAACGTCTGAAGAGTGTTAGCTCATAGCTGGTAGCAGACCAATCGCGCCAGCGACGCACTTCTCCATGCAGATATAGCATCCTGAAACTTATTTCCAGCCTCAATATTGGCCGAGCCTTCAGCCGCAGGCGGCTTCGCGGCGGCTTCGTCCGTTGCGGCCATCGTTAGTGATCTTGATGCTCGAAAAAGGTGCGCAGGAGTGCATTAAGGTGATGACGGCACAGCAACCGGCACTAGACGCCGCAAGCGTGATAAAGAATGGAATGCAATGATCGAAATTGGGCAAGCTAACCCAATCATGCAGAGAATTATCTGCTCTAGAAGGTTTTCACGGGCATGAATAAGAGAGAAGCTAGGGGAGAAGCTCGGCCGACAACGTGTCGCGCAGCAAGGGGCTGACGTCGGCGACCCACTCAGCAGCCTCCCTAAGCGATAGCTCCTCCTCCTCCGCAAACCGTCACGGACTTCGCAGCGACAACCAACATTTCACAGGAAACAGAGTCCTCGGCAGTTCTGGGTTTGGTACGAACATAAAATGCCGGAATTTATCTCATGACTGTTGCAGACCGAAGCCTACGATGACGCAGCCGGCCAGCAGCGGGAACCACGACTTGGCGTCACTGCGCAACAATGGGCCGTATGTGCTCCGAACGCTGCTGGACGACGTCCCCTTGTCGGATGATGGATCAAACCTCGACGTGAAAATAAACTGCGTTGAATACTTTGGTGCGAATCTCTATGGACCGTCTAGGAATATTCGCATATTAATGACAATGGAGCAGACGGGAACCTATACATTGGCACATCTGCCGCCGAGCTTCTACACTTTGTGAAAATCCCCCCAGACCCAAGCGATCGATCTGGACGACCGACATTTATATCTGCTTCTCGTTTATCGCCGGCATTCGCGGAGTCAAGCGGCCCCTCGCGACCTGGTGTGCAGCAAATACTACTTTTGCCGCGAGTTGGCAAGGCTTGTATATTGTGCAACTGGACAGTGACCTTCTATGCACTTCCTGAGCTTACGCCGGTGTTTGAGACGACGCAAGTTAAGAATTGCAACTGGGTCGGCGGCGTCGATCTTAATGAATCCCAATTCGACAACGAGAGAGGAGATGCTTCAAATGCTGTCACGCTTCTTTTGTCGTTGAATAGGAGGATCCAAGTTGTGCGCATAGGCGAAGATGCGCGCGCTCTGAAGGTTTGTAGGGTGATGTACTAATACGACCTTGAAGCTAACAGAACCACTTTAGAAAATTGATTTTGCCGGCAGCAAGTTATCTGTGCGCCGCGACACAATAGCTTGTGTGGCGGATTCGAAGTCTTACGCGCTCCTGGATATTGATAAGCAACTCAAGATTCCTTTGATGAGTATTTCGTCATTGGAAAGGCCTACCTCGCCTAGTGAGATTGGTCATGCACAGAGTTTATCTAGTGAAGCCGGCAGTGGCGTGCAAAGAAGTGCGTCCTCGTCTCAAACACGGTCACAGCCTGCCGCTCAAGGCCACTCTAGGAGCTCTAGCCTGGGAGGGTCAATACTCGGAAATAGAGAACGCCGACAGGACACGCGAGGACGAAGTGGAGAAGAACCTGTCTTCCAGGACGCATCTTCACCAGAGCATCCGTCAACACCACGGCTGACTGAAGATGGACAACCTCTTGCAGTGAACAAAGCGCTGCCTGAGGTCCCACAAGAATCAGGTGCCACTCCGACAGGGCCTCGTGAGACGCAGAAAACGCATCTCAAGCCCCATATAGCATCGCCATCTGCTGAAGAATTTTTGGTGGTGACTGGCACCAGTCCTGAGGAAGTCGGTATTGGCATGTTTGTTAACCTTGATGGCGATCTTACTCGACCTACTATATCATTCACGCAATATCCCAGGCAGGTTGTTGTAGATGGAGCGACTGCGGACTTGGCAACATCACGAGCAGGAGATTTCGAGGAAGATGAGGGATATGTTCTTGCCTCGATGGCTACGGAAAATGGCACAATGAAATATGCTATAGAGGTACAACGCTGCGATGCCGGAAATGATGTTCAGCCCGAAAAGCACTGGTTAGTACCCGATGACCAGCCAGGCGACGCCCTCGGAATACGATCTCTCACAGGCATCGATGAAACCCAATTTGATGCCATTGTTGAAAGACTCAGTGAAAAACGGTTTTCGCCATTCCCAGGCCAGGGCCACATGGCGGCATCTACAGCGTCGCTCAAGAGCGTGGACTCACGAACGGCAATGTCGATGGAACGTCTCTCGAAAGAACAAGAATTGTTTGAGCGCGACAATGACTCTCAATCAGGAGATTCGTTGCCGGAAGGGTGGGAATCCTCTCGAAGCTCAGAGGGAGAGGAGTTTACCCGGCGTTTAGCAAAAGTGCAAGCTAATCTGGTTGTATGGTCAGGAAACAAGGTGTGGTGGGCGGTAAGAAACCCGCTTTTACTGCAACTTGAGAGCGTTTTGGAGGTTTCTGGGTCAGAATCTGAGGTCTGGCCAGATGGCATTGATAGGAACGCTATCTTTGGCCTGATTGCGGAAATTCGTAACCGTGACGCGAAGTCGGAGTTGGAATTTTTGACCTTTCGATATCTGCGCCAAAAGGCAGGCATCCTCCTGCTCAGCACGCTATTGCTCGGTTCAGCAAGTCGGCCATTTACAGACCAGGAAATAACAGCACTAGAGGAGATATTGGTCGACAGCCAGCTGGATCCGCGTGTTGTATTATCCCTTACTCCGGGCGTAAGGAACGAAATAATAGAAGGCCGCAGTGGTATTTGGATATATGGTGGTGTAAAGAAGACTGCGGAAATGTTTTTGCGCAGTCAAGCCTTTGAATCAATGTCAAAGAACAAGCTTGGGAACCTGGAGTCTAGTATTCTTCACTTCCTGCGTCGTTTTCTTGCTTCATGGAGAAAAATGAAGGGATTTGGCAGCGTACCTGACGAGCGCGAGGTTTTTAAGACTGTAGAAGCAACGTTGCTTCTCGTCCTCCTGGAACTTGATCGCCATACGCTGCGGTTTCCTTCTAGGAGCGGACAAAGCGTAAGGACAGAACTAAATGAGCTGGTTGATAAAGGTGTGGACTGTTTTGACCGTGCAGTGGATATCCTGGAATCGCATCATCGTCTCTTCGTACTCAGCCGCTTGTACCAAAGCCGCAAAATGGCTGGAGATGTTCTCTCTACCTGGAGGCGAATCATTGAAGGTGAAAGAGACGATGGGCAAGAGCTGCAAGACGGGGAACTGCGAGTCAAAGACTATCTATCGAAGATTAGCAATCAGGCATTGGTCAAAGAATACGGAGTCTGGCTCGCAAGACGAAATCCCAAGCTTGGTGTGGAGATTTTTGCCGAGGACAAAGCAAAAGCGGCGAGGTTTGAGCCAGCTCAAGTGGTTGAAATACTCAGAGAGGAGGCCCCAAAAGCAGTCAAACACTTCCTCGAGCACCTCACCTTCGGCAAAGGACATACAGCCTACATCAACGAGCTCATTGCCTACTACGTAGACATTGTTCTTGGCGACTTGGAATCGTCGGCAGCTAGTCGCGAGGCGGTCATGGCTGCTTATGCGGCTTACAGGGCTCTCCAAGCGCCCAAACCGTCGTATCATCACTTTTTAACAGAAAACTCTTCAGAGGGCGACGAGGTGTGGCAAAGCAGGTTGCGATTGCTGCAGCTCCTCAGTGGCGCCAACGACTACGACGAAGGGAGCATCCGCGATCGTATTGCCAGCCTGTCGGGCGATTTGCTTGTCCCTGAGACGATAATCCTCGCCGGCAGGGCAAAGAACCACGAAGAAGCACTCCGTCTACTGGTACATAAGCTAGGCGACTACGACTCTGCGGTATCTTATTGTCTTCGCGGCGGAGCAAGCGTGTTCTACACACCGCAGAGGACATCGCGCCAACAGAACAAAGAGCCTCCGCCCGCCGTTGAGGATCAGCAGCAGCTGTTCAGCATTGTTCTGCAAGAGTTTCTGAGTATCGAAGACGCCAGCGACCGTGTTGAGCAGACCGGCACTCTCCTGGAGCGCTTTGGTGGCTGGTTTGACGTGGACGATGTGCTTGCCCGCATCCCTGACACGTGGTCCGTTGATGTAGTTTCTGGGTTTCTTATCGGTGCTTTACGGCGTCTTGTGCGTGAGCGCCACGAATGCATGGTTGCCAGTGCGCTGAGCGGTGCACAGAACCTGAGGGTCAGTCATGAGCTGGTGATGGGCATTGAGGAGAAGGGGCCGTCTGTTGAGGCAGCCCCAGCTGAGGCTGAAGTATAATGTATATATGTAATGAATATATTCCAAGTAACGGCAAGGTATTGTACGTGGGGAGACTGTTTTTGTATCTAAATGTGAACGCGAGTGCAGACTTGATGTATTGTCTTGACATTTGAGATTCTTCGTTGTGAGCTCATGTCCGCGGTTTGTGTGTAGATGTATATATTGTATCTACAAGCAACGGAAGCAATAATACCGGATCATGATGATCAACTTTGAGCTGATACCTCGCCAAGGCGGAAAATACACAAAGCCACCCCGGCAAGCCCAGAGGCCACGCATTCGCATTTGAATTCTTTTCAGCACATCCACATTATCCAGCGCCACGACGACTCAGCTCGTGGGAACGAGAAACACGGCCCTGCGCCTATCACCCAGCTTCTAGCCAAGGTTTATGCTTTTGAGGCCAGGCCTTGAAAAGCCTGGACCGGTTCTTCCCTCCCAGCTGCTGTCATTTTGCAGAGGAAATGTCGTGGCGTGAGTAGCTGAAATCCGAGGCGTCTGTTGTGTGGAGTTTATGGCGGGTGACATTGGTTATGAGGCGTCTCGTTTCTTGAAAGAAGAAGCTCCGTTATTATGTCGTTTATCGTATTCTGGTCCAGCGGCTGAAGGATGGTTTCGTCTCGCTGCTGTTCTTGCGGTTATATAATAACCCCATCTGCCCGCCTCCGTCACGTCTTGCGGTGTGTTGACCCCGATTGTTGGGCTAATTCTGCGCCTAAAGGAAAAGCTTGACTAAGTCGATATGGCCCTGTTCGGCACACAGACACAGACCCAAAAACTTTTCTGTCTCTGAAATCATCGCCTCTATCCCGATCCCACTCCCTCTCAGCGCCATTACAGTCCCGCTCCCACAATCATGCTGCCACGGCATCCGTAGGCAGTCTGGCGCCACCACGCGATCAAATGAGAGACAATTTTTGTTTTTATTGTTTTTTTTCTGCGCTGCCCTTTTTCTTCTGCCCGGTCTCCCCTCAACTACTGGGCTGGTTGTTGAGGCTGCATGGCGATATCAAAGCCTGTCGTACAGACTAGGGTGAGGGCCCGTCCGGGCGCCGTGTCGTCGGGTCGGGTCGGTCTCTGTGTGTGTGGTGGGGAAGCCTTTTCGCTTGCACCACATGCTGAACCTGGCACCTGGTTCTAACATAAAGGGTCCCCTGCTGGCGTTCATGCCGGCAGTTGGGAATGATCGACGACCCAGCGATGAGGTAGGCCGACGACATGGTTTATGAGACGCATCCTCAAAACTTGGTGAATATGAACCCGGATTTCAAGGCTATCACTTCCTTGACTACTTTATTACAGGTCTGGCTGTTGCAGATGAAAATTGAGAGAAGATTGATATTTTATATATTAACAGCGGCTCGGCAACGAACCAGGACACGAAAAACCGTCATGCGATTCCGTCGCCATGCGTCCAAAGGAAAAAAAACGTCCTTTCAATTCTCCTGAGAACCAAGACACACTTGGATAGAAGGAGATATGAAAAACAAGATCCAGCAGAACATTTCAATATTAACAAAACAGTAAACTTTCAAACAAAAGTGTTGGAAAAAGAGCAAAACATATATAGGTAAAATCAGGGTATCAGTCCAATCCGCCCATCACTCCTCCTTTTCTCAAAACGCAGCGGATGTAAGACGTTGGCTGAAAGGAGAAGGCTTCCTTTTTTTTATACTTGGTTTTATTTTCCTTCGCGTTGATTATTGTCTGCCCCAACCTCCCCGGCGGAAGAGGTTCCAGAAATTATTCCCAAATTCATTTCCGAGTAAAAAAGATTTATCGTACGCCTTATCGCAATGCTTTGTAAAACAAGACTCCAAAACCACTGCGATGCACCCGTAACATGTAGACATCCTCTACCTTCATGTACTGGGAGGATGTTCACGGCCGTGTAGGATAAAGATCATATGCACGTTATAAGGGGGAAAGACGCGTCGCCTCAGGTGGGGGAAACGCCGGTTCTGAGCATCTCCTGCATCTCCATGATCTGCTCCTCTGTCGGGTCATCCGAGATCCAAGGGCCCTTTTCCTCGTCTGTGGCATTCAAGAAGCCCTCGGCTCGCTTCATTGTCTGCACGTCAAGGTCGGTGACATATGACTTGCCGTCTGACAGCTTAATACGGACCTCGCGGTCGGTGGAGAGCATCAGGTCATCCTTGGCCAGGCGTCGGCCGCCATCAAAGACGGCCATGATGCGCTTCTTCATGTTCATCTGGCCCTTGTCGAAGCCCCATGACGAGGGATAGTCGCGGCGGTTCTTGCGGCTGCGCGTCTTGGTGACGAGCGGCACGCCACCGCGCGAATGTGTCATGCCACGCGACTTTTGGACACCGTTGAGCTGCGAGGCCTTCTTCTTGGCCGGCGATTGTGTTGGACGACGATCTTCAGCCTCCTCGCCCTCGCCCATATCTTGATCGTCCTCGTCCTCCTCTCCAAAGGCAATTTCGTTTGTCGGTGTGTCTGTGGGAAGATTATGCCTCTCCAGGGTGCTGTGGACGGTGCCGTCATTGGCGACCTCTGCAAGGCGCTGCGCATTGATGGCCTCGGCGGGGTCTTCCTGCTGCACGATGCGCAAGACACAGTCATCCAAGTGCTCGTAGAAGTCCTGCGCATTGGAGAACGTCTGTGAACAGGTGCTGCACTTTCCAGTGGCATCGGCGGGATATCCAGCGAGCTTCTTGCCCGGGTTGATGGCGACGGGGGGCTTCTTGCGGCTGTTGGGTGGCGTCTGCTCGACTCCGTGGACGGTGGTAAGATGGCGTTTGAAGACATCAGCGCGGTTAAACGACTTTTCGGCGGCGGATCCAGAGCCGGGGCAGAAGCCGCAAACCATGGTTCCCTTGTAATGGGTCAGGGTATGGCGATTCTTGTCGTACTTGCGCGCAAAGCCCTTGATGTGGTACTCGCAAGTCTGGATTGGGCACTTTTCGGGGCGCTCCGTCTGGTGAGTGAGCATGTGTGCCTTGAGGTCCTTGAATACTTTGCCGCAGTCGGGATATGTGCAGCGCTGCCTCTCCTTGTTCTCATCGCCGCTGAGATACTCGCCGGAGCCAGGCGAGACGAAGCTGGCCATGCTGGGGCGGCGGGCAGGGTCCATGGGGGTGCCAAAGGGGCTGTACTGGGGCTGGAAGGGACCGTTGTGCATATATGGCGAGGAACTGCTGGTACGCATCATGCTGGGCTGGGGCGAGGTCGTGATAGAGGGCGAGGCCGGGTAGGGATGGGCGGGTTGCTGGAAGGTCTGGTCGTAGGGTGAGAAGCCCATGTTGGGCTGGCCGATCTCCGGGTGGATTAACGAGGGGTCTGTTGGGGGAGGCATTGCGTCAGTAACCATGATGGATTGAAGCTGAGCGGCGGCAACGCGCGCCGGACGCGGTAGCAACAAGAACAAGAACAAGAACGGCGACGAAAGGAACAAAGGTGGCAGGTTGAAGACTTGAGGTTGCAGAGTGAAGCCTGCCGTCACACACTCTCTCGCTCTCTCTGCCTGTCGCGCTTGCAGGTAGGTAGTGGACCGACGAGCTGTCAGCCCGAGGCAGCTCGACGGCGACAACTACTAGGGTGGCGCTAGCAGCTGGCGAGCCGAGTAGTGTGGCGGGGAAAACAGTACTGCTAAGCACTAAAAGGTAAGGACCGGCACGAAAAATGTCTCGGTCTGCAAACCACGATCACAGTAGGGGCAGAGAGTGAGGAGGCGAATCTGGTCTTTGGCGGAAGAGAAAGAGAGAGAGGTCAGGAATAACAAGGCAATTTCGCAGTAGACGGTGAACGGATAAGGAAGTGTCTTGCGAGACTGGGGAGAAAACAAGGGCGACTTTTTTCGGCGCATTGCTCCGTCGCGAAATGACGTGTATTTTGGAGGGCACTGTCGCACGTACGAGTACTGTACGAGTGTGCAAAGGTAGGCGGGCCAGGGCACCCAGGGTACCTTGTCAACCAACCCCCAAGAACCAGTTGCAATGGCATTGCACAGCAGAGTACCACTGGTACGAGCAGAGCGACAAGCAAGGAGAAAGGAGACAGTTCAGCATGGCGCACCATGGCAAGGCATATCAGGGCCTATGGTGCGCTGCGAGGCACTCCCGTTAGGCCTCCAATCACTGGCGGGTAACACACGGCGTGCAGGGGCAGCGATGCAGGCGGTGCTAGTGGCCAGCTGAACTGAACAAGGCGGGGTCGCAATAGTGGACACCACCAAGTGCCAAAGCAGGCGAAGCACCGAGCCGATCGATCGCCCAGTGTTTAGCAGAATGCCATTCGCTCATGCGTCCTGCGCGTGCGTCTTGCGTCTGTGCGAAGCGAAGCGATTGCTTTCTTTTGGTCATTCAGGAGAGAGAATAACGGGGTAAAATGAATCGAACCATAGCTGATCGGCGGCGCAAAGAGCGAAAGAGAAAGAGAGGTTGAGAGAGAGCGAGAGAGAAGGGGAAGAAACAAAGACGACTGCGCTCTTTGAACCGTCTCACCTGGTCCCTCCCGTCTCTACAGCAGACAGCCGGGTTTGACAGGTTTGCCGCAGCATAATCCTGTCATTGCCAAAGCCCAAACCGTCGGGAAATGACCAGGTGAAGAAAGCACATGGGGTAGAATCACGGCGAAACTGAACAAGAGAGAAAACACACAAAACAACAGGAAGCAGACTCGGTCACTCACCAACAAAGCTCTTGGGCTGTGTAAACTCAAACGTCGGGATATCCTCCACACCGACGCTGGAAAACGTCGGGTACTCTCCTCCAGCCATGTAGTCGTTATTCACAATGCCGGGCTGCATTCCCATGCCCGACCCGTTCCAATCTGGAACTCCGACGTGGCCAGCGTTGGACTGCGGCGATCCCACAGCAGAAGACGGCGCAGATGGAGCTGATGCCGTCGAGAGACCCGAAGAGGACAGCCTCATGTCACCGTCGTCGGGATATAGGCCTGGCGATGTGCGGCTGTTGCTGCTGTTGTTGTTGTTGTTGTTGTTGTTGTTGTTGTTGTTGTTGTGGAAGATGTAGTTTGGGGCGCCGTCGGCGTACACTGATGGCGAGAGACTGCCCAACGTCGTCGCAGCACCGTTGGGATATAGATCGCTGCTGCTGCTGGACCGCGAGAAAGCTCCGTAGGCGTCGCCAGTAAGGCTCATGTCCATCGACGCACGGTTAAATGCGGCAATGGGCTGCGGCGGTTCAGGGTACCGCGAGAGGTCCTTTTCGTGTGGTTGCTCAAATAGGGCAAATGACTGTTCCGTCATGGTCGACCCTAATCTGTTTTATTTTTGGTTTTTTTTTGCCCTTTCTCTTTGTATGTACTTTATCGACAGCGGGCTGTTCTCAAAAAGAAACTTGACAAAAAAGAGGCCTGCCGTGGATTCGAGTCCTTTGTGACGCCGCGGAAATCGATTCGAGGTGAGAAACGGCGGCGGCACTAGCAATGATAACGGTTTGCTAGTACCCTTTATTGTTGTCCCTTGACAAGTGTGTATAAACACTCTTTTGCACTTTTGCAATTCCAGCTTTCACAAAAGCCCATGCGCCAGATTCAACCGAGCTAGACGTCACGGTGCGATTCACGGTGTAGTTGTTTGGTGCCAGTTGTGGGCTACCTCTGTGCCTCTCTGATCGTGTAATTGATGACTGTCCAAACTTGAAAAGGTTGGCTTATAAGCCTTGTTGATATATACGAACAGAGGAAGAAAAAAAAGTTGCCAGGAAACAAAGTGAGTAATGGTGATATGGAATGATGGACTAGTTTTCCAGAAATGGAGGCTGGCGCGGGTTGGGGGCTTGTACTTAGATATACTCGTACATAGACACGAAGCAATGCAGGACCGGGGGCTCGGCGGCGTGCGGATCTGCCTTTTACACCTCAAGATGCTAGTCAGTCCCTGTCGCTCCATGTGCGACCCAAATGACACAACCCAAGTCTAAAAAAAATACAGCCACCACGGTGGATTGGGGAAAAGGCATGGGACGGGTGGGATGGAGTGCCGATACAGATTCACGCGGCCCTTTGCTGTACGAGTACACCAGGCATGTAATTAGTACATACGGGACGGATTACGAGCATGGGGCTCCGAGTAGCCTCTGCCATATGGTGTAAACTAGTAAAAAAACAAGCACTCGTAGTAACGTGGTAACCTGTGCGCCCTACACCCTGAATCTTCAGTCAAGGACGAATAGCAACCAAGTATACGGTGCTGAGCACAGGGGCCAGAACAACGAAAATAAACGAGACACACACCCCCCAAGCCCATCCCGTCTTCGTCTTTTCTGGACCGCAAGCAATGAGCAACGCGGCAGCAAAAGCGGAGCGAGTTTAACCTCGACGAGAGAACGTGTGTGAGTGATGAAGGAGGGGACAGGGCCCAGAGGGGGGAAGGAGGGGGTGTGTCGCCCGGCAGGCAGGAGCAAGTCTACAGGCGGTTGATCCGGTCGACACATGGGAGAAAAGAGAGAGACAGAGAGAGAGGGAAACAGCCCTGTAGGCCCAAAATGCTGGTAACTCATCGCTGTTAGCGGGAGATGGGGGGGCCGTTGACAGGGCTTTTTTTTTGGCTTTCTAGGTGGCTACTCACTTAACAGTTTTTGACCCTGTCTGATAATTGTACGTACCTTTTTTACGGGTGTCCTGCCGTTTTCCTAAAGTGGCTTCAAGGCGGCCAAGTGTGTGGGGCGTGACTCGACCCTTGAACCAAAGCCCGAAGCCCCTGGTCCGTTTCTCGAGAAGCTAAATGAGTGGGTAGAAATGAGGCGCGTTGTGGCCTGGGTTCTGGGCAGGCAAGGTAGGTACCGACGCTTAGCGGCCAGGTCACTCCAGGTAGCTGTACCTGTTGGACCCCTCTTGGTCGTTCCTCGGAGACGCCGTTGTTCACTGTCTGTCGAAGCTTCCCCTGCATATATTACTGGACTGCCTTGGAGGCCTTGGAGGGCGCGGTCGCCGGGCGCACCACTACTGTGCTGTTTCGCAGAGACCCTGTGTGCTTGCTGTAGCTCAGGTAGGGATAGGGACCGGTGCGAGTCTGCGTGCGCCGGGCAGGTCACTGCTACTTTGCAGAGGTAACGATGCGAGCTCGCTACCTCTTCCATTGACCAAAGAGAGAGATGCGCACCAGAACCCCACCCAGCGATCCCAGGTTTGGTGGACCTACCAGTTAAAGAGTCGACACAACCGTCCCTCGGAGACACTGGAAAGGCGCCTATACTACGGCAACAGGTTGTAACTCGTACGTCGTAGGGCGGGCTCTCCAACACTCCTACCACCCCCCATCATCCTGAGTCGACGTCGCTATGTACTTTTGTAATAGTATTATGCCTTGTCCCGGGTGCTGATACTGGATGAGCCGTTCACGACGTCAGCGCAGCACTTCTTCGGAAGCAAGTACGCCGAGCCGCTCCCGCCCATGTTACGTATACTATGTATAGTACTCTGGTCTTTGTGCCTTGTACGATTTGGAGAAACCCGGATACATAATGCTAGAAGAAAAAGAAAAGAAAAAAAAAAAAAAAAAAGAGAGAGAGAGAGAGAGAGAGAGAGAGAGAGATTGGCAAGGCCTAGGGTTGCGTCTCAATGATATTCTCCCAGTGAGAGGCTCTACATACCAGATAAGCAGACCACGTTGCCAAGGGCATCGAGCTTGCTTGCAGTGGTTCTAATCAAACCGTTAAGCAAGCTAGAGGCATCAGGCTTGAGCAAAGGAGGACGTAATTACCATCATGCTTTGTACGACGTGCGAGTACTTTAATGTTGACGAGAGGTGCCCACATTGAAAAGCCACCATGTCGATCCAAAAGTCGCTGCCGTGAAGTTTAAGTCTGTCTGGTCCGTCATACCAGCCACGAACGAAATCGCCCCGTTCCCCTTCTTCTGCACAGACACACTCGCAAGGGAGCGGCTTTCTTTTTCCCTGTGCTCATTCTAAAAATAAACCACCAGGAGAGGAGATTCTGTTGACTGCAATCTCTAGAGCAGCGAGGTAATGCACTTTTTTTTTTTTGTACAGTACGGAAAAAAATGGTCTCTTACATGGGCGACAACGACCCTCGCGGCAGGCCAAAAGCAGATTATGCTCCATCACGCATGAGCCATACTGCCGCGTCACATCCACGCGCTAATACCAAACAGTAAACCTCCAGTCTACAGTTGACTTTGACTTTGACCTGCTTCCTCCCCCCGTCGGTGGGCTTGAGCCACATCCCCCATTCCAACCCGAGTCCGAGCCAAGCGGTTCCCCGCCCGCTAACCAGCAACCGTTAGCCACCCAAGGAGGTTGGTGCCCATAGCTTCTTTCACCAACAAATGCCATTCTCAGTGAACGGCTTTCCAGTGCTATATCTGGCTTATTCGAGTACATTGTAATTCTATACAAGTAATGACAGCATGTCTAAACTAACCTAATGCCGTGCTCGCGCCAAAAGACGGAAAAATGAAGAAATGAGTACTCGAGGTGCGGAAGCAGTTCCATGCCGGCGAGCTGTTTTAGCCAAGGGCCAATCAGAGGCCTCACTCCATCATCGGGTCCTACTCCGGCCACGTCGCATTGGGCAGGGTGCAGTTCCGCTGCTGGGGGGCTCTCGCAATCTTTTTGCCCAAAGGGGGAACTCGTGTCATTTGCAAGACATCGAAAGAAACGCAAGACAACTCTTTCTTTATGTACGATGGGATCAATGCTACTCTGCAAAGTACGCTATAGTAGTCTCGGATACGTACGATTCACCATACCATGAGCCAGAGAGCAGCTAGGCAAGTAGCATTGTTCCCCGACTCTACTACGATTGAGGCAGACGGCGGCCTAGTTACAGTCGACTGTCAGTGGGTGGTGTGTCACACTGGCTTGTGTCGGTAGTGGTATGTACACACACATACCTACATACGCTGGGCAAAAAAGCCCGCGCCAGCCGCCTTGCCAAGAAAAGCCCGTGAAGCTTGTTCGGGGCGCGGCTAAAGATGCTTTCCCCGCTCGCCAACGGCACCGCTTCTTGCGTGTGAGTGGTGGACGGTACCGGGCTTTCGCCCGCCCCAGTCGAGAGCAATTCTGAGTGATGGAGGCGGCGGGGCGTCAGGGTGTTGAAAAGATTACGAGTCCCCAGTTTGAATCATCATTGCCGGTTGAAAAGGGTCCCATGTACCTGTCCCGCTTACAAGCAGGGCAAATCCACATGAAAAATACACTTTTGAGACTCCATGCTGGGGCCTAGCCTGCATGTCTCATGATCCACGCCCCCCGAGCAGCAGCAACTGCCGGCGTATGATGTCGCGAGCCCGGTTTGAGACCCGACTTGCAACAGAAGGATTTTATTTCAGCGGCAAGACGCGCTGAACTCGGTGCGAGGATCTTTACGGGCGGGCAGAGCTGTGCTTCTTTGTCGCGTCTTTCTATCGTGACCGCATCACACACCACAGGGTACATATCAAGTCGGGGTTCAGGCCGGCTTGCGAAAACAAAAGTGGCTGTGGCACAAACAGTGGGCTGGCGCCATTTAACTTTTATCGAATGCAATGTACGGACGTTGCATGGTGTTTGCTATCGAGCAGCAACAGCCTTACCCCACGCCATTTCATGCGGGTGTCGCGAAAGTAGCCCGCACAACCATCATGTAAGTACGGGACATGAGCCATTTTGTAAGGCAAAGCTGTGGCAGGCGGTTGTTTTGGACAATAGACATACATGGCTGCCAGGCTGCCACTTACACACTTTGTCATGTCGTTGCTTATCGTGTTATCCACTTGTAACAACAAGTAGTTGGCGGCAAAAATACAGACTACATTGTACTCGTAACGTGCAGGGCGGAGTAGTTTTCCTATTGTCGCTTGGCCGCTTTGTATCCCTCGTTACTCTGGAGGTGACTGCGATACCGACAATTCACGAATGATGTACCTTGCGACGAGCACATATACAGGCACAGCCGCACTTGGAGGGTCGTTTCACGAATGGGAGGCCATGTCGATAGGGCTGAGGCAGTGCTTCTTGCAAACCTGTCCAGTGCACATTGTCGACGCAATGGCATCATGCATGCATCCATACGGGAACATCTTGAGCTCAGTAGTTCCTTGGCTCTACCACTCCTTTTGTCGGCGACCTGGCTGGTGTGAACCGGGTTGCACATATGTACGCCACGAAAAGTCACATAGTCGACGGTTTGGCGCATTCAGGGTCTCATGTGGAATGTACGGCTCATTACGAGTATTATTACGAAGCATAGTCAGGGTTCACCTGAGCCGGAGTCCCTTTTGCATGACGTACTCGTACAGTTGCCCTATTAGTAAAGACTGCAAAAACCAATACTTAACGGGGCCGGAACAAGAGTAAACCGATGGGCAGGAGCATCGGCGGCGTCTTCTTCATGCAGACCAATCTCCTCATAACTTGTCCTTCTTTGCGAACCACTGCTCTGAGCTATGAGTGGGCTTATTCTTTTCGTTCCCCCGGTCCAGGAAGGCCCATGGCTTGGCACCACCCCTCCCCTCTCAGTCTCTCCCCTGGTGCAATAAAAAGCACTGCATGTTTCTACAGGGGTCTTGAAATGGTGTGGACAAGCCTGCCACGCGGGCATCTGGCATTGCCCTTGCCCAAAACGGGCAAACAGTGCGATTAGAGTTGTGGCAGTCTGAGAGAGGGGAGAGGGGAGGGGACCGACAGTGTGGCTATTGGCGGGCGGCAAAGAGAATGAGAGAAGCTTGGTCATTCGAGAAGACCACCCTTCACAGAAGAAAAGCAGTGACTCATTTTCGACTGATTTATCAGAGAGTACAGCATCGATTTCAATGTCTCCTTAAAAAGATTAAAAAAAAAAAAAAAAAAAACATTGGAAAGAGTCTTGGTTGCAACCGTACATTACTTGGTACAAAGTTAGCCTCTCCAAAGCACGCGTTCATACAGCACAAGCCAGTGTCATCGGGAAGAGGCTTAACAGGGGTGTGACTCTCCTGTGCGGACGCGTTTATTGGCCGGCTTTTCCCTGGTGGCAGGCAGTCATAATAAGGTCTCCCGCACCGGGTATGCCGAAGGCGGTGGTAGGTGGAGGCACCAGCTCACAAGCATTGGGCAGTCTACGGGTTACGTCAGTGTCATCATTGCTGAGTTATTTTGCATATACGGAGTACAGTATACCGAGTTACACATTGGGGGGGATGCATTTTGGTCTTTGTGTTGATATGCACTTCTGTGGTGAACTACTAAATGAACTGTTCTGGTTCTAATAATGACTGCATCCGTACAAAGCTAATACAGATCTAATTTATAAATTTCCGAGGCAGCTTGCAGCATAACCATGGTCGTTTTGGGGTAGGGATTGATTTGCATGCAAGTAAGTACATACATACATACATACGTACATACACTCCCTACAGGCATCCAACAGGCTTGATACGTCGGACATCAAGCCGGACAGGCTCTTTTTTGCGCCCTCAACTAATGAGTAACCAATATGTAATTATGTACAAGATGTATCCATAGTCATACTGTTGAAGATCTCGGATAGACGTTGTTTCTGAGGCCTTTCCCTTCACAGACCACCCAAGCTCTCTTCTGCTCCTCCGCGGCTCCATCGGCTCACCCAATCTCGTGGTGGGTCCGTCGTATTCTTCGCTTTGCTGGTCGGGGAGGCGCGACGGGTGCCCCGTGCACGGGGATCTCGCCCCATCTCCACTCGCAATCTTTGGGCCGGCCGGGGGCACACCCTTGTTCCCACGAAAACCGACGGCGGTCGGGTCCCCTAATGATACACGTCTGCCACCGGCGCTAGGCGAAATTGGACCTGTTGCGCTTAGCCACGGGCGGCGTGGACAACGTCTTTCTTCACAGACGCAGGCCCAGCCCGTTGCCTTCTCCTCCTGCTCTCCACATTGTGCACATTGTGGGAGAATTCGTTGATAACGGTGGCGGGTCGGAAAACACCATGCTGCTGTCAATTGGTGAGAGAAAAGGGCTCGAAAGATTTACGAGTACTTGCGGTGGCTATGTATTCGTGCTACGTAGTTGTTGGTACCTGCAATACCATGAGAGGGCGCTTGGACAAATGGATTCGCTACATGGACATCGAGCCAGCCAACTCTTGCTGTACGCGTACTGGCCAAAACAAGTTCGACATCTCTTCTTCCTAACGTGTGTACCCTTCTCGCGTTGTAACATGGCATGTACATTTCTGTTGCTGGTTCGTTCGTTCAAATCAGTTATGATCTACGCCAAGCTCAATTGTTCCCGTCGCATCGCTCTGTCTGAAAAAATATATACCCATGTCCTCGTACAACACCAGATGCAAGCCACATATGCATGCCACGGATAGCATTGGGTGTCATGTACTCCGTACATCCATGCACAACCAAGGTGTCAAGAAACCCCCCCCCCCCCCCCCCTTTTTTTTCCTCCTCCCTCTCAACAGTGTACTCGTACATAGCCTGGCTGCCTTTCATCCCAACTGGAGTCATTTCCAAAATGCAGTGGCTAGGGGGCCTGTACCCCTCGCACTCCCAAACTCAACACTGCTTGCATCACAGGTGATCTCTTGGGACCCCAGTGCCTTGGCCCCCAACGTAACCACATCCTCGTCCCCCCTTGCTCCTGCTGCTCCCAGGCCAGCGCCAGATACCGCCAGCTTGGTTTGCCGTCCTCCTTTATGTATAACACGCAAAGTCCACACTTGCAAGGTGTTGAACCGGCTATTCCGCAGTGTTGTTGGCTATCAAGCGAAAGATTGGTGGTACACACAGGATCCTATAGCTTATAGCTGACTACCACATATCGACTCTATTACGCACGGCTTACCTGTTATTACCACGAAACCGAGTATTTTCTTCACCGCTGCTGAACAGTTTTACCGCGAAGTTCGACCATTGGCGGCAAAATGGAACTAGCTGCCCACCCCGCTGCAGGTTTCTTGTGCATGAGCCCACCATGCCTTGTGTAATGCACCTTTGCGAGCTGTACGGAGGTACAGTGGCGACACACGAGGGCCCCTAGGGTCCATAGGGCTGTCAAGGCATACAGCTGGGGAGTTTGCCCTCTTTTGATGAAGTTAACCCCATTGAACAATAGTCATAGGCCACTGCAATGGACCATACTTCAGGGGGTACTGTACCCAGCATGCAGCACTCGTTTGCTGTCGTGCCGGGCGAGAAGAGGAGGGAAGCCACCGGCCTTGGCAGGATTTGCAGAAAGCCAATCAATCTCCTCACAAAACCACACAGCTCTCCGGTCTGGATGTTTTGCTTGCTAATAAACGACGCGCCCTATGTGTGGCTCGTACAACACGTTCATACGGATCGGATTTGTAAGCCCATAGCACCTTGCCCTACGGGTTACTCGTGAGTTAGATGAGGTTACTGTACGAGAAGCCATCAACGTCTCGGCTAATGGAAGAAACTCGGAGCAGGCTATTGTCACAATCTTTGAATGAAGACGTAGAAGCTTTAAGGATTGGCATCCACCTCCATACTCCTGAAAGGACGGTAGGATCTTTGCGGCTCAGCTTCCCAGCGTTGCATTGCTCGCCCACTGGTTTCTTAGGTTGCAACGTCATATAACTTTTATGTCTCCGTGTACGGAGTAAGCAAGCATGGTGCAAGTAAATACCCCAAATGGTCTCGAGGCTTGTTGAGGGGCGTCGTTTTCGTCATGTGCCCAGGCTTTGAGCATGTCAGCGTCGCAGTAGGGACGGATATAATTACGCCGTTCCATGACATCAAGCTTACGGGTACGGATATCTGGGTTGACAATAGCGTGAATGAAAATAGTGCATTTTGCCCTAGCGTCTTTATTACTAGCCTCTCCGTTTGGATACCGAGGGGTAACCGCAAGCGGTAGAGGCCCAATGCCAAAGAGGCAGGGAGTAATTACCAACTTCGATGCAGCGGCTGCATGGTAAGCTGCCTCGTCATTGCTCATGTGGTGCTTGGCACTAATAGGAGGCGGACGCTAGCAAGGGAGCCGGGGGGTCGGTGGTTGCACCAGCGCATCTTTGTTTCGCCTCACCTGGGGTCAGCTGGGACCATTCCATAGCCCTCTGAGTAGGACGAGTAATTACAGCGTTAATCCGTAAGCAGTGGTGGGCTCTTTTGCGAGAGAGAGAGAGAGAGAGAAGTACGTGCAGCATGCAGTAAATGAAACTATTTTTCCAACAGAATAAGGTTTAGTTCTAACCGAGGTTAGAGCTGTGTCGGCTTTTCGGATTGACGCAGTACCGTGGCACCCAAGTCGTATCAGCGCTGATGATTCGTGAGCTCTAAACTTGTCCCGAAATACAGCATAATATTCAGAAAAAGTCTAGTTGAAATGAACTCGGGTGGGTTGCAATGGCATCACAACGCTCTGTCTTTACAGTTCTGTGAACACTAATCATAGAGATATAGCTGCAACAGAGGTTGGGCTTTTACTGCGGTGTCGTTTACCTTATTCGGGAACACCCGCATTTTCCTGGGCCTGACCAGCACAGCAAGGCTATATGGCTGGCTAGCCGTGGTACATGCATTTTGGTTCAGCCAGTCGTCAATACTGTCCGTGATACGGTTGAGAGAACCTGTAATCAAAGCTCGGCTTACTCTATTTTAGATCTTAATGAAGTGCATACTCTGTTTCACCGCTCAACGTGTTCGTACCCAGCTCGGTCGGGTGTGTCGGCGGCAGAGACATTGGCCGGGGCTTGCCAGCTGAGCTTCCCAAGGCTTACAGCATTTCTATTTAGGGGGCTGCAAGTCTTACTTTCGGGCCACACGGCAGAGCCAAGAGGTTGGTGGCAACGGAGAGAGGGTCATCTCTCCCTCCCTCCCATATGTGCCGCAGTCCATCGGGCTTGCAGATAAGTCGACAGGCTAAGGTTACAATACAACGCTGTGCAGACTGTGTGGTGGTGCAGACGTTTAGACACTATGATACATAAGTCTTGGCGCAAATTACTTCCTCACGCCACGGGAGTGAGCAATACGAAATTCCACCTTTACGAGAGACAAATCCGATAGACGGGCTTGCTTCAAGTTAGGGGTTAGAAGAATACGCTGTGTATTTGCTAGCAAGGCAACAAGCTTTGCAGATTTATTGCCCACTCAGGAAAGCAGCGCGCCCTCCTCGCAAGGCTACTTATACACTATGTTGACACTAAAGTTGGGGCGGTCCAGTGGAAGCCGCGCTAAAAGTGCGGCCTTGCAAAGAGACGGGGTGACCGTATCCGCTAACACGGCAAATAGGGTTGGTGACGAGGTTGTCTGCCACGTGTGGTAGTGGTCTGGATTAGCGATTCTTGGCCCCCAGAGAGTCTGCGGTTCCAGAGCGAAACGTTGGCGTTGACTCGTCTGGTTGGGTTGATGGTGTGCTCGGAGAACTCCGTTGGTGGCCCTGGTCTATTCGTTGCAGGCATGCTATTTCACATAATTAGTGTATTTTCCTTTTCCACTCGGATGTAGCTCTTGGAATCAAAAATCCTCTCCAGCCGGTGATAATTATCACTCGGCAAGTAATAGAGTATACCAGTATATGCGGTCCAACACTGTCTTGGGCTGGTACCTGGTCATTCTCATAGTGCTTTTGTTGCAACACACCTACTCTTGGGAATGATGACTCAAAAACTCATCTGACAACTTATTACTCCCTGTCCTGTCCGTCTTTTTTCGCGTATCCATACGAGTAATTATAGAGAGCAAGATACGGCACAGCGTCGCAACACCCCGTTACATGGTGCAAGCCTTCCCCGTTCATCTCAGTTGCTCCTTGTCAACGCGCTCAACGAGCCGCCTTGTAATAAGCAAGCCGTGCCATACATACTATTTTGGTAAACGTCCAACAACATCTCCGGCTGCCGAACCTCCCTGGGAAGAGAAACTCCACAGAAACTGTCCCTGTGGCATAATACGAAGTACATACTCCGTACATAGTAGAGGCTCACTGCAATCATAACGGTCATCGACGTTGAATGGTGGAAAGAGACCCAGTAGCCGCCAAGAATCCGCTCTCGAAATCACCAGTAAGGACACACACAACGCTCTCACTCATGAACCCTGTTCTCTTAGCCTCCGGCACACCTGTCGGATAAGGTGAGCCCTGGTCATGTACAGTTTGAGTTTGTTCCTTTGCTTTCCACCACACCCAAACTGTGACAACTCGGCTTGTCTCGTGTCGTGCTTTTAAAAGCATCATGTATAATATTATCATTATTATGACTATGGTATATTGTGAAATGCTCATTTCGGGAGGCGCGGGAAGGGCTCCTGGTAACATATCCCGGGAGGCCGGGTTGCAGGGGCCTTGTGTACATTTCAACCTGTCGGCAACCTTTACCCCAGTTGCTAGGTGTGGGCACACGTTTGCGCCTCGCGACCATTTTCTCCATATGCCTCGAGACGCCTCTACTGGCTGGTCTGTTAATTGCGATGCGCATCCATTTTTAACACGCACGCATGTCGCAGGGCCAACTCACAGGAGCCCATGCACGGCAAAAGAAGGGGAAAACCATGTAATTACGACGTACGAGTACATAAGTTAGGACAGGGACACTGCGCACGCGCCACGGTACACAGCGCTGCAGTACTCGTATGTACGGAGTACAAAGTTTGCATGTCCATACATTCGTACACCTGCCTTGTCAAAGATAAATGAGAGATCTCGGCCTCCGGAACTTGCAGGAGTCCGCCCGGGTTAGGTTGCGGTGCACTACAAATTATACTTGTGGTACATGCCGATCCGCAAGGACCCAAGCTCTTGCCTCTTCACCCCCCTTCTTTCTACGAGCAGGAGCGCCACAACGCCAACAGTAACTGTTTCTGTGTGCACACCTTGTGCCCCGTCACAACATTGATATCCACAGTTGGGCGTTCTTTCTTCTGTGTCACCAATTACAGTGAACAGAGCTTCAGAGAGAAAAAAGCCGTTGGCTGCCGCGATGTAACCCCGGAAAAGCGCCCCTATGCGGCAAGCATGATGCTTTTGTTCGCATTAGCCCAACATTACCGAAACTCATGGCCACAACCGTGCTTGCAAACTGACAAGCCTTCAGACTCAGTTGTAAAGTGTACCTGTCTTCCCCCTGCGCCGTCACGGCTGGGGCAAGGTTGGGGGCCGGGCCATCAGAGACATTTGTGCAACACCACTGTCCCCATATGTGATACCGAAGACCAATGTGATTAGAGTCAGGGCTTGTGGCGGTCCATCTATCTTTAGCACCGGTGACCGCCTACGGGAAATGTTCCTTGGTCGGTATTGAATCTTTGATGTACATAACCATGTTGATGACAACGATTCGCTTGCTCCGCAACTGTTTACATTGTACATACATACATCCATGCAGGGTTGAGGAACGGAATGTCACTTGTGCATGAATGAGAAGATTAGTTTTATTTCAAAATATCTGCTACACATTAGCGATCATCTTGTCTTGCTTGGCTGGCATAGTGCAAATAGAGTTGCAATTATTCCGCCATCTCGACACAGACGGAATGGAAACAAGCACAACTTATACATTTCAGGAGGGCAAGAGCACGACTATGAAGGCGGCAAGCCTGTAAATGGAAACTCAAAAGATATGCATATCTGAGCAATCCCTTTTGCCAAGAAGGTAAGGCTGCACCGCCCACGCCATTCTGTGGTAACACAACGTCGCCCACATGTCCGTAATGGTCGTAACAGCATGTTCGCCGTCGCATCCGCATGCCCACACAGTCTGTCATGCATGCGCCGAATAAGAGCAATAAACGAGCAACTCTGCGGCGGCATTGTCCAGGATAGCGAAGGAGTACACTTTACTTGCTCAGGCGCAAAAAGTCGAAAAAGTCGAAATTCCCCGCTACAGTGCACAAGCCCGGGCGCAGTTTAGCGACATCGCGCCCTCCACCGCCTCGCCTCACTGAGGGAATTCTTGTCAAAACACATATCAGCGGAGTCGGAGGCCCCCCTTCCCCTGGTGTGGCACTTTCAGAGGCGGCTGGGAAATCCACGGAATAACACGTCTGATAATGTTTGTGGCTGCGCTGTTGGGTCTACAATCATTACGTTTAGTTACGTCCGTGTACATCGCACTACACCAGAACAAGCATCGCACTTACACGGCATAGTACACAGCAACCACCTTCATATGTATGCATGTACAGATTGATATGTATCGACTGTGGGGACTGTTCTGTCGTGTGAAAGCCACACCTACGAGTACGAGTTACTCGCACGAGCAGTCAAGTACTGTACAATACTCGTAATATGCCGGCATTTCAGGGCCGCCACTCCGCCCAAAGCCCTCCGACGCCCTGCGGATCCTTTGCTGGTATACCGCATCGCTTAATTGCGGAAGTCTTTCCGCAACAAGCGGAACTGGTGTCGTCCTATCTCTTATAATCCTGTCCTGTAGGCCTAGTTTGGCGAACAATATGTCCCCGATGAGCTTGGGGCCAGCACAGCACAGTATATTGCTACTACATTCCGACAACGGTCCAGACTTCGCGAAAGGCTCCTTCTGCAGCTCCCACGCAAAGTCATTTGGCTCTCCTCTTCTATGCTGCGATTGGTGCGTTGATTTACCTACATGAAACGCGAGTGTGCCTAGTACCATGTCATCCGTATGGTTGACCCTGATCGCCAACGAGAAACGTACTCCTGTCTTAATCATCCGAGTGTTCAAATCACCAAACAATGTAATACCCTGCTCACTGCACCTGCGAAATTATATGCTTGAATCTTGTCTCTAAAACAGGAATGCACCACGTGGCAGGGTAAACCAAGGAGTTCATCGCGCTCCGGTATCCCGATGGGTTTTGGCCGTGGCGAAGCACCCTGATCAGCAGGCGACTTCTGTGGTTAGCGTTTGGTAGGCATATTACCCGGGCTTACCCCATGCGCTTTGTACACCGCGATGGGGGTGTACTCGTAGAACATCATACACGCCGCCAAACTACGCCCTGACAGACAAAGATGCTATCCACCCCCAATGTTGCGGGCTCAGCCCTGTGATCGCTCGCATTCCTCGCGTTCGGGGCGACCGCAATTTTGCGTCTCCGTGTTACATCTAACACTGTATCTCGTATGGTGTCCGACGGCAGCGACAGGTAAATACGTGTATGCAAATGCGAACTTGTCGTATCATTGTTTCCTGGTACTCTGGCTCAAGACACGTCACTCGTCCTTCGGCGTCGCCGCCATTTGGCAATTCGAGACGGTAATCTCCAGCTTACTTTCTCCTAGGCAGTCCTATTTCTTTAATCATTGAGAAGAAATGAAGCAGTCAAGGAAACTACTCCCTAGCCCTGACATATTGTCTAATAATCTCGGAGAACAGCAAAAGCCTCCGGATACCAATAGAGCGGGAACAAAAGGCGTAAAGCAGGCCGTCGTACCACAATTCCCCCCCATTAACAAGAGTGGCTCTGTAAAGTTGCAACCTTGACAATTCCTCACCTTGTAAATTAACTATCATTGGAAACCGCTCGGCGGGGACAACATCGTCAGCTCAACCGACATGTGAGAAAGCCGTAGGCATGTAATGACTCCTAATTTTAACACTTTTTTTTTTTTTTCATTGCGGGATGCATATGGTTTTGTTATTTATTTTTTCGCCTTTGTTCTTCTCAAGACGCGTTCCATGTCAAGCTGCTTGGTGTAAACGTTGCATTATGGTAGTACACGGATAAGGTTGGTTCAGAATATTAGATTGATTGAGTCGCTTTTATAGGTTTTTTAATCTAGAAAGTGTTGTAGACGAACCTTCCAACACATGACAACGTGAAGAGGTTATTGTATACAACGAGCGAACAATTGCCTAGTAAATTATACCAACAGGACAAACCATAAGGTCAAGACGGGAAATTGCAACTATTTTCACTCCTTTTCTCTGCTTAGTTTACTACTAGTTATCCATAAGTACCTTTTTCGTTTCGCTACTTTTTGTCTGTGTGTATTCTGGCTTGTCAAGTGTTGTTGGCCGGCCTAACCTACACCACCACGCGGCCACAATCGGAATTACAGTGGTCATCAATCTCGATAAACCCGACATCACGACGTGGACGTACGGTATATCCGCGACTATGCCCATACTTGATATGACGCGAGACGCTAAGTCCGCACGAGACGAGTCCTAGGCCGAAACTGACATGCATCAAAGAATATATGAAGCCACTACCAGACCAGCTCGTTCATGATACATACACAAGCCATTTGAAATAACACCCCTTATACAACGATATAAACCATGTCTCTCACTGGGAAAGTCGCTCTTATAACTGGAGGCTCCAAAGGCATTGGCAAAGCCTGTGTTGAGCGCCTGGCTCGCGACGGAGCCAGCGTCCTCATTAATTACAACAGGGACGCCGACTCTGCAAACGCACTGGTTTCGTCCATTGGTGCCGACAGAGCGCTTGCAGTACAAGCTGATGTATCCTCTCTTGTGGAAGTAGATCGTCTCATTGATGAGGCAGTCAAGCAGTTCGGGCACGTTGACTTGATTATGGCCAACACAGGCATGATGCTGATGCGCAACGTCGAGAACACGAGCGAGGAAGACTTTGACCAGTGCTTCAACTTGAATGTCAAGAGTCCATATTTTATGGCACAGGTAAGCCATGAGAATTACCACAATGCGACGAATTTGGTCAATCATCAAATACTGACCTCCGACCTAGAAAATCGTTCCGCACATGCTCCGTGGCGGTCGAGTCATCTTTGTCTGGACAGGCATCTGCCACTTTTCCACGGTGCTGCCGGACTATCTATTGTATGCCCCTACAAAAGGCGCGGTTGAGCAAATGACAAGAGTCATGGCCAAGGGCCTCGCCTCCAAGGGTATCAACGTCAATGCTGTTGGTCCTGGTCCTACCGGAACGGACTTCTTCTACAAGGGCAAGTCAGAAGCCATGATTGAAGGCATGAAAAAGGCACATCCCTATGGCCGGCTGGCAGAACCAGAAGAAGTCGCCGGCCTCGTGGCCTTTTTGCTGGTAAAGACAGCAACTGGGTGAACGGGCAGACATATCCTGTCAATGGAGGTGTGATAGTTTAAGGGAGAAATATTGTTACAGTGCCTGTATATAGATACGCCCATCCCTTTAGAGTTTTTTCCACTGTTGAATGGAGTTTAAGCAGCAGCCAGCAACGAGATAGCAAATTAGGCCGCGCCGTGCTGAAGAAATGAAAACACTTCCACTTATCAATGCTCACACATCTTAAGATGAACAAACACTGAAACATTCGCCGGGAAGGAGATGATAAAGCCACAATGAGACATATAAGGTATCAGGAATTTTTCCCTCCCCCCGAGTTGTTCACGCACACAAGACCTAAGTCTTTGTTCAGAGGCGAACATGCGGGCCGCAGAATGCGGGGGGCTGCCATTCGGCACAATCCCACATCACGTGCCGGCGTCTCACTGCTGCGTCATTGCTTAGGTAGCTTAACGTGGCTTCTACTAGGTAGACCCAGCCGCCTTCGTCAAGCTTGCTGTCCACGAGCCAGCACACTCATTCGCAGACGCCAATTTTTGTGAATGCCCCAAAGATGGTGATGTAGCAGAGGCATCTCTTGATCTTTGGATATTAACTAAACGCTCGCCACAATGCCCAAAATGCGACTGGGCTGGTACACCGGGGTAAGCTTTCATACCTACTCAGCGATGCGCCTATACAGCCACTTCGGCTTCGCCTTGATAGCAGCGTTGAATTGTACTTAGGATCATGCCCAAAACTAACTGTCAAAATAGGCGTCTACGGCTCTTGCAGCCGGTGTTGTGCTCTCGGCGTTCCAACAACGAGCCAACTTTTACTCGGCCATGGTCTACCTTTCACAAAGCAACTTCTGCCTGTTGGTACGTCGTCGCAACCGGCTGCTTCGTTCCTCATTATCTGGGCTAACCTCCGCCTTTAGGTCCTAATCAATTTCACGCTGATCGTCTACGGCACCTTCATCTATGGCATATCACGACTATTATTCGGTCAACTACGTACAGTCGAAGTCGAACAACTTACCGAGCGCGCGTGGTTCGCCATCACCGAAACGTGCCTAGCCATGACCATATTTCGTGACGAAATCGGGCCTTGGTTTCTTGTCATGTTCACCACTCTTGTGACAGGCAAGGTATGGGGCTGGATTAGCGATGGTAGAGTCGAGTTCATCGAACAACAACCACCAGCAAACCCGCGGCTTTTCCACATCCGATTAAGTACATCACTGACTTTGAGCTTCCTTTACGACGTCTTAATACTTCGATCTATTATAAATACCGTTATACAACAGGCGAGGCCGAACATGATGGTCATGTTTCTGTTTGAATTCGCAGTCCTCGCGACAACTTCTGCCCGAACCAGTTTACGATATATACTATCGCTTATTGAACAGCAAATTGTCCACAACCAGACGCAAACACGTCTTCTGGAACGTAGGCAACAGATAAGACAGGAGCGAGAAACAATGATTCGCCAGCGAGAAGCGGCTGCAGCCGCCGGCGAGGAATCCGAAACCCAGGAGCCACTACCCGACGAGATGGACGTGGATGAGATGGATATCGAAGTTCCCGGCTGGGCCAGCAAAGGAGAGTGGGTTCTCTGGTTGGATCTTTTGACCGGTACGTTGAATTCAAACCCAGTATTGAATTTGCTTTTGTCCTGACTTGACAACCTAGACATGATCAAACTCTGCATATACGTCGTTTTCTTCTTCATGCTCTTGAGATTTTATGGACTGCCTATCCACATCATGAGGGACCTTCTCATGACCACAAGAGATTTCTTGAAACGCCTCCATGCAGTTCTCCGTTACCGTCGCGCCATTCAGGAGATGAATCGGTACCCGGATGCCACGGAAGAGGAGCTTGCAGAGGAAAATACTTGTATTGTTTGCCGGGAAGAGATGCGGTTCTGGGATCCTACCAATACGCAAAATACCATTGATCGTGTTCGTCCCAAGAAGCTACCTTGTGGTCACATCTTGCATTTGGGCTGCCTCAAGAGCTGGCTGGAAAGGCAGCAGGTCTGTCCCACATGCAGAACCCCTGTTACTGCAGATGCAGCTCGCCCACAGAATCAAAACCAGAACCAAAATCAAGGTCCAAATGCCAACCAAAACCAGGGCCGCGCGGGTATAGGCCTGCGGCTGCAGTTTGGAGGTGGCCAAGCCCAGTTCCCTGCTAACCAGCCACCTGCGAACGGGGATGCGAACATGGCACAGAACAATAATCCTAGGGGTGGCCAAGGAGCACAAGGGCAAGATCGCGTTTTCAACCTTGGGCCTCTCAGGCTTGGCTTTGGTGCCAACATACAACGAGCTGGCCAGTTTGCACCACAGCGACCGGACATGGCTCAGCCAGTCCCTGCACCGGCTCAGGATGCACGCAACTTACCCCAGCAGCATTTGCCTAGGGCAGAAAGACTGCAAAGCCTCACAAATTTGATTAGCCAAGCGTCTGCGCTTGTCCGCCAAGAAATTCAGACTCTAAACGTGTCACAGCAGCAACTGCAGATAATCGAACTGTTGATGCGTGAACTACAGCGTCTTGATGATGCCGGTCAGGGAAATGCTCAAGGTGCGACGAGCCTTAACCAGCTGCAAGCGCAGGGCCTTCAGCATCAGCAGCAGCAACAACAGCCAAATATGAACCAGCCCGCTGACCCGTTCGTCCTCAATGCACAACGAGCTTTACGGGAGGCAGGCTTCGTCCCTGCCCCGCAAAATCCAGGTCAAAACGGCGCTCAGCAACCGTCTTCAGTGCAGGCATATGTTCCGCGGCATACGCTTGCTCAATCTTCGGCAGCCCAGGCTAACCAAGATGGATCCTCCGGCGAGCAAAGTTCTACGCCTCAAGCTGCTGAAGCACAGCACAACGGTCTTCAGCTGCCGGGTAGCGCTCCCAGTAGATCTGCGACGCCTCGCACTCATAGTCCTTCTGTGTTGCGTCATGGTTCAACTTCATACGCTACAGCTATCCCATCAGGAAGCTCTGAACTCCCAGATGGTGTAACAATACCACCTGGTTGGACACTTATGCCCTTGCAAAGATTAGATGGACATCAACAATTACATAGACAGCCGCGAGCTCCATCAGCCGGTCCATCAAGGTCTCCTTTTGGTGAGGGCCGGACTGCACAGGCAGCTGCACCAGCTTCTGTTCAGCAGCAGACGCCCAGCGCAACCCCGGCATCCCAATCGACCACAAATGCAAATGAGCGTGGCGTTACGGAAGGCGGCGCGTCTTGTGAGACACCGTCTACAACTTCTGCGTCCAACATTTTGACCGAGGACTCTACAATTCCATCTTCTTCACGGGGCCCAACGCCTGGTTCGACTGCAATGGCCGCCCCGACGCCTGTCATGCCGAGCTGGGGTGGATCATCACAACTGTTTAACGGAAGTTCGCGTCTTGATACCCTGCAATCAGCCTCATCCGCAACAGAAGATAACAGTGCGTCCTCTGCGGCTCCGGCGGCAAATGAGAGCGGTGAGGGTAGTAGTTCCAGGGTTGCAAAGGGCACTGGCCAAAGTGAAGGCCAGAAGAGCGAAAAGGCCGCAGGCAAGGCAGTTACTGTTGAGGAGGCGGAAGACGAGGATGCCTAACGGCGATAAAAAGTGGTTGCTGGCCTCAAGGCAGTATCAGAGTGGCAGATATCTTAAAACCATTTCAAATAGATTCCGCTGTCTCTGCCTGCAACGTGGATTGTGTCTCGGTAGATAAAATAAAGACGAACATTGCAAACTAAAATCAATCACCAGTACTTCTTTTAATCCCGTCACAATATAATTAGTTGCTTTCCGTTATAGATTATTGTTTCTTTGATAGTAGTAATGATGGCTGCATATTGTACACATAAAAGCCAATGTCATGATTTCCGTTCATGTCTAGCCAAAAATGACACCACAGTTCTGAAAGATGCAAGTAAGAAGAACAAGAGCGCGGAAGGAAACAAAGGACGCTTGCTTGAAACGCATAACGCAATGGTAGCATTCAAAAATGGACAACAAGAGTGGCATTGGACAACTACGCAATGCTAGCATTCAAAAATGGACAACAAGAGTGGCATTGGACAACTCTTATGCCTGCAATGGCCGCGCCCAGCGACTGGTGGCTTCAGCATTCTGGCCAGAGGCTCAGATAGAAACAAGTACCAAGAAGAACAGAATCTGCAAGCACAAACAGACATAAAGGCGTATCAAAGGAAAAGTTGATCGGTCAAATAGAATAACGCATCTGAACCCGCAAGAAAATTCGGCTCACGAACGGCTATTTTTTTTAGAGACCCAGCTTGTCCAGGTCTTCGTCAGGTGGCAGTGACTTGGCAGGACTTTCTCCAGTGTCCGCTGATTGAGTAGCGGCTTCAGTGCCTACGCCCGTCATCTTGCGCACTAAGCCTGTTGCTGCCCCATCCCCTTTGATAGGTGTAGGGCTGAATACACGCTGCTCGGGCTGCTCGGGCTGCTCAGGCTGCTCAGCGTAAGCGGCCGGCCGCCAGGTCTCTGAACCAAAGGGAAGCGACCGAGATGGGATGGCACGACTCACACCTGAGGATTCCTCGCCGCTTCCAGAAAGCCGACGCAACAGCTGGTCCGAGTGCTGTTGGGCCAGCTTTTGAAGCTGCTCTGCCGGGTCCTTGTGATAGAGTATCGTGTCAGCAAAGTCACACAGGCAGTCAGACGGTTTCCACAGTCTGCCGTGTACACATACCCATTCCGACTGCATAGGCACCCCGGAGGCAAGGGGAATATCCTTTGTGTCTTCGTTTTCGGGTTCCTCTTCGCCTTCATCGCCCCAGAAGGACGGCCGGCGGATCGGCGCCGGAGTCACAGGTAAGCTCGGTCGCTCTACCTCAGTTGGGAAGTCCGTCAATCTCAGACCCTGAAAAGAAGGCTTATCTTTATTGCTAGGAGTTGTAGGCTTTCCGGGGCTCTTCGGCTGGCCTAGATTGGTTTGAGACCCGATACTCTTGCGCTGACGATGCCCTTGCACACGCTCAACATACTTGTTGATTTCTGGAACTTCATCCCAAGCATTGGAAAGGGTAAATGATGACCATGGACCAGCAGAAGTGGCGCGAATTTTAACGTCAGGCGGAGTGTCCGCCGCTTTTAGCGCTCCAGTCGACTCAGGCTGGTCCTCAGCGCTAGAAATCCCGCCCGGGGTTGGTTCCTCAGCTTTGGAGGTTTGCTCGAGCTGAATAGCAGGAAATGACCTCGATGGGTGTGGTTGGTGGCCTTCCCAGGGGAATATGGCCTTGGGCTGTATTGATGGCTCCGCCGGCCGATCTTTGGGCACCTCGTACCACATATTCCGCGGCGGGCTGGGGTATCTGGCTGGCGGAACAAAGGGAGCAGCATCTTTGGACATTTCGTAATGAGTTGCCGGGAAGTTGATTGCTTCTGGCTTTGAGTCCGGTGGAGGGGGTTGCCTGTCCACTAACTTAGCAAGCGAAGAGGTTTGGTTTCATTAATTGTGCTAGTACTCACCATTGAGCGTCCCAGCTTTGCACCCGCGAGTACGACTCACTTCTTTCACTATGCGCTGGTGCTTGTGGAGGCGGCAAAGTGAAGCCTTCGCCGTGTACGGCTTCGCTCTGGATTGGATCCGAGCGGGGATGTGGCTCTTTGTCACTTTCCCGCGACTCGAGAAGATCATGAATAACAGCGGCCGGCGTAGTATAGCCAGATGACGCCGGTTGAGTCGTGAGCTGACCAGGTGGCTGAAATTCGTCTCGTGCAAAGTGCTGCCGGTGCGAGGTCTCTGGTTGGCTCTGCGTTGTTGCAGTCTCCTGTTATTATGCATATTAGCTTGCCGGCTTTTCAGGCTTGCACAGCGCAAGCACATACCTGGGCACGATAATGGCGATCATAAACCGTCCACCATCTGCCAACCATTTCGGCGTAAGGACAGCTTCCATGCTGAGCATGACGGCCCTCGAACCATGGCTTATTTGAGCCAATAAAATGAACCATGCTAATGCTGGACTGGAAGTGTCTATATGCTGGGACATATTGATAATGGCTGGAAGGAGTGACGTTGTAAGAAAAAGACAGACGGTGCACGCTGTTTTTGAAGTACATGTTCAATAGGCCCTGGTCTGCGCCGTCAAAAGATATGCCACGCTCAGCCATGGCCAGCATGGCAAAATAGTCACCAAGGTTTGGTGTCAGGACCATGACGCCTGTGTTGAACAAATCCGGCCAGCCAATGTCTGGCGCAGCGCCAAATGCATGCAGAAGTGTAAACAACTCATCGGGGGCACGATAGGCAACAACATCAGCATCCAAGTAGACAATCTTGCTAAACTGAACCTGTTTCCACAGATTGATCTTGGTAAAGGCAGAGTCTAGGTCGGGCCGGTTCATGAGATAGAGGTTGGCGCGATGCTCATTGCGCACTCTTGGTACGGGGATGACATGGTCAAAGACGGTCTGTAGCTGAGAAACGGACTCGGCGGAGACGCTATCGAGGGTAAAGAAGACGGCGAGCTTCTTTGTCGTGCCAGCATCTCGCAAAGAATGGGCGAGAACGAGCGCTCCTGTAGGCCAAACGTGAGTTGAAGGAGCCCAAACCAAGTCAATGGAGACACGAAGAAGGCGTGTCGCTCTTACCTGGCAGGTATGAATCGGTCAAGAGAAGCTTCAAGTTGGCAATGTTAGCTGAATCGAGTCACCCTCTGAGTGGTGAATTGCGCCATGGGAGAGCTTTAGTTGCCGTCGACGTACCGTGGCATAGACATGCTCTCCTTCTGGCGCCGCGGCGGCGGCGGCGGCCATTGCGACGTCGGGGCTCCGGCAGCTCCTAGCAGACGGGCTCAAAGTCAAGAGTCCATGAGGAGCTGGAGACTCGGCACGGGCAACGCAAGAAGACGTTTGGCAGCCCCGATAATTATGGCCGAGAGTGAGGAAAGGGAAGACAAGACGAGGGGGGGGGGGGGGGGGATTGGAGTGGCGCGGGCTAACGTCTGTATGTATACTCGCAATGCGGAGAAGGCAAACGAAAGGATGCTGTCGCTGCTTGAGCGAGGCCGGAGTGCATGAGGTAGGTACAGTAGCCACCGAGTCCCTAGTACCTACCTCTCTCGCAAGGTTGTGGTAGCACCAACCCAAAAAGGGCATGTACAGTAATTACAGACGTACTCGTACATTCGTCAGAGACGCGGCAGGCCGACAGAGTGGGGAGCTCCAAGCACCCTGTCATGCTAAAATCGAGGCAGATTGGCAGCTCGCTTTAACGCGATAGGTGGGTTTCGGGCGGGGTAAGCGCTGCGACCGGAGTCCTCACTGGTAGCTCAACACTGCAAGCTACCTTCTCCATGGATTCCTAGAGCTATGCGTAGTTGACCTAACGGGCCACCAGATGGATGTCGTCACCATTACCAACGTCTCAAGCAAAGGCTGTAAAGCACGGTACTCCGTAGAGCTTGCCGTTGTCATCTTTGGACGCAAACTTACTCCGAAATTGAGTTTCCAGCGAATCTACTTTTCCCAATGGCTTGTCAAACTTTACTTGACGTTTTGTTCAGCTGCGTTGGCAATCCTGGTAGATATTGCAGGGTGGCGCGTGCCACGATGCAACCCAGCATGAGCAAAGAGTAATACCATGTCTGTCTAAAGGTACGTGGAAGAAGGGGGGTCCTGCGATGGCTGCATCGTAAAACAACGCAACAAAGCATTGTTTTACTGGCTGCATATACTGTGTATACTCGTATTCATGCAGAATACTGGTGATAACACCAAACCCCTCACAGCCTCCCAAACCAAGGCTCCCACACTCCTCAGTGAACAGATGTAACTCAAGCCCAAACCACACAGCACTGGGTAATACATACTATGCAATGCCCACTACGTTTAGCTCTGGAAACGGAGGTTCCCTATGTAAGAGTCACGCCCCACGTACAGGCCGACAATAATACTTGGAGCCTCGTCCGCGGTAGAAGCACATACTGTTACCCCAGAGTAGCAACAAAAAACCTGTAGTGACAACAAGACTAAATAGCACCAATCGTATTAATAAGGCTGATTGTAGTAATTAGACTAATTGTAGCAACGAGAATTATAGTAGTAACAAGACCAACAGATATAATATACCAGGGCACATTTCGGCGCATTATCCATCTTAATTCCCACGGCTCACCACCGCTGAAACTCTACCAAATCACAAAAAAAACTAAGCGCCTCTGTTACCTATCGAAACATTGGCTGTGGAATAAGTGGTACTAATTTGTTAACGAGTCACATAGACGGGTTGTTGCTTTCTGCTACAGGGGTGCATTATAACAAAGAGTTAAATAAGAATATATTCTAAGACGCTATTCTGCAGTTGAAAGTGATTGAACAAAAAACGAACCAGCCTTCCAAAATAGTTCCATTCAACAAGCCAAACGCTGACTTCTGGAAAGTCCACCATGTTTACTCAAAGATCCTTCTTGTAGTCATGCTCTGGCTTATGGGTAGTTTCATAGTCGATATGGACATATGCGCGCTCAATATCTGGTAAGCTTTCCAGCTTAGACTGCAGTTCTTCTGCAACATCGTGCGATTCCAAAAGAGTGGTTGATGGGTCCATGACGATATCTACTTCGGCAATGAGCCGAGGGCCGGAGTGGTAAACCCGTACGGTATCAATGCCGTCAATAGCATCGGAATGCGTCAAACAGACATAGGTAATGAGCTGCTGCGTGTCCACAGAAGCAACCACTCCAACTAGGAGCAGGAACTCGCCAAAGGCTGTGCGCAGCCACACGCCGGATATCAGTACCGACAGCAGAATCGCGCCAGCAGGGTCCAGCCACCACACGAGCTTCCCACCACCAACAGCAGTCAAGATACCTCCTGCATTGACTAACAAGTCATTCCTGTGGTCGAGAAAGAGGATATTCACTTGAGAATATTTGTCTTTTATGCTCCAGCAGTAGAGGAAGAGTACAAGCTTGGTCGCGAATGCGCAGCAGACGGCGACGACGGAAGGGAGGTAAAACTTCTTGTCGGACTCCCCCTGGCTTAGTTCCTGGGCAGCAAACGCAATAATAATGAGAGAAACGGCCGTCATCAGGAGACAAAACAGGATGTTACCGACCGTCTCGAGCCTTGCCTTGCCAGCCGGGAACCGGCGAGGGTCGACACGTTTGATGGCGCGGTTGGAAAGAATCAGCGTAAGGTTGCTAAGCGGATCAAAAATGGCATCGGCCATGGTTGTAATAAGCGACAGGGAGCCAGAGGATATGGCGGCATAGAGCTGCAAAGCAGCAAGAACAATGTTGGCGGCAAGGGAGCCCCATACAGCAACACGGAACTTGAGTTGGTCGTCACCCTGCTCCTGGCGGGCTTCGGCACGGTGCTCTTCAACCGATTTCAGCATTCGCTCTATAACAGAGTTCTGATTCTGGTAGAAGCCCTGAACCTTTCGCGGATCACGCTTTGGGCCGGGCTTCTGGCGGCTCCTCTCGCGCTTTCGGGACGAGTTTGCCTTGATCTGGTCAAGATCCGAGTCGGTTTTGTATGATGACGAGAGTCCGAATGGGTCGCTTTCACCAGCGACACGGGCAATTCTCGAATTACGTCCGACGGTAAACTGGCTCTCGACATCCGTGCCGGCGTGAGACGGATGCCGCTCCACGGCGTCATGCTCATCCCCGGCGGGCGAGTAGGTTTCTATGGCGGTGCTAGACGCATTGCGAACAGCTGGCGAGCGAGAGCCACTGCGGCTCGGGGACATGTGCTGTAAATGGTATACAGAAGGGTGGTGAGTAATCGTATTTGTGCCGTCGGGAGTCATGATTGCACCGTGTTGATGAGGTACGGGTGTTGAGGTTTCGCGGTCAGCAGAGGACGGTTGCGCGCCGGACGCCGAGTCTTGTTAATAACGGCGGGAAGGAGCAACCCAGGGCGGAGCTCCAAGCAACAAAAGACGGAGCGGAGGCCTCGGAGGGGATCGGCAAGGGTAGACCCTGTTCAGTGTAAAGGGAGGAGCTTCAGAGCTCGGCAAAAATGACCGCCAGAAGCAAAACCTTGGGTCGGGTGGCAGTGGAGGGCGTAAAATAAGAATTAACGAAACTGTAGTCCCCAGGCACGCGGCCTAAGTGGCGGCGAATGATGCTTCCGGCCAGTCTCCGCGGTGGGCACGTAAGCAGCGACTAATCCACGGTTACTAGCACAGCTGTAATAAGACTAAGATGGGACGAAGCACTGTGTAATCACAAGGTGTTGGCTCACCGCAGTTATCTGAAGCCTTGCTCAATGCATTACAAAGTAATATGTCTGCCGCCACCCCCACTGATAAAGGAGTAAGCGACGCTGCAGAAGCCCCACGGCCTAGGCCCGAGACCCTGTTTATTAGCACTCTGGGGCCCTTTATCAGATCCCGCCACTCAGGCTCTGGGAGTAATCACCCACGGTATGTGTTGGAAAAAGGAAAGCACTCAACGCTCTGCCCATCAGCGCTCCAACATTAAAGACGTAGTTTGACTGTACCAAATCGAAACTTGGCATACGGTGCAGCTCAAACTTGTAAGGTGAAACGTGAATACAATGCATGGTAGCCTACTGTCGTGAAAGTACATGGTTTGCTCGTGGAAGCTCAACGATCGTAAAGGCGCCTGTGTCTAGTTAAGCCATTCGCCCCAAATACGTTTACTTGAGGCAACAAACAAGCGCCAACACGGTCCACCTCGTCTAAGCTTACAACGGCACAAACAGAAAAGACAGACACAACGCCCAGCTTCCTCTTCATATAATATATATTAAACCTTTTCACCTGCTGCTCGATGCTAAGCATACTTCCAGAGATTCCATCAGACACGGGCTTTTTTCAATAGCTTCCAAAGTCATATATCCATATCCCATGTCCAAAACCTCATCGCACAGAAGGCTACATCTGGCAAGCCGCATGAGAGTCCTCCGCAAAACTAAAGCTTCGACTCCGCTGGTGCACTCTCGCCCTTGTCACAGCGGGCAGTGATCCAGTCAATAACATCCTTGGCAAAGTCATCCTTGCAGTGATCAGCGTGAAGCTGATGATACGCGCCGTCGTAGGCTTTGCATGTCTTATCCTCAACCGCCTGGTCCTCGACAAACTTCATGGCAGCTTCAAAACTGCAAGTCTTGTCCTCCCGTCCATGACCGAGGAACACACTCTTTACATTCTTTCCCAACTTGACGCTTCCAGATGACAGCGCACTTGTTCGGTCCAGAAGCGATGCCAAGCCTTCCAACGTTCCCGTATTGTGGCACAACGGGTCGTTTCTCACCGACTCGACGATGGCTTGGTCGCGACTCAGGTGCTCAGGCGGGACGACATGCTTCAGTTGCTGCTTTGGTAGTAAGCGGCCGACAAATCTGCCAACGGAAATCTTGATGCTGCTCGGGGCCTCATCCGGCGCGAACCCGATAAACGGCGCATCAAGGAGCCAGCCACGGATCTGGCTGACGATTTTCTCATATTGGGCGTCGCCGGCCATCGTTAAGACCTCGCCACCGCCCATGGAGTGACCCATTACAAATACAGGCACCTCAGAGGGCAGATGTTGCTCGATGAATGCGGCAACATCGGAAATAACGAGTGAAGTCGGGCCAGTGAGTCCCTTGTCCGACTTGGTGGCTACGCTCTTGCCCCAGCCTCGCTGGTCCCAGCTGAGCACCTGGATGCCGTGCTCATTCAGCTTTGGGAAGAATTCATTGTAGCGGTTGATGTGCTCGCTGAAGCCGTGGACGAAAACTAGCTTTGCCTTGACTGGGCCCGATGGCTATTGACATGCTTGTCAGCCTGAAGGTCGCGCTACTGGCGTCACGCGGATCTGTCGCGCCAAGATTGATTGAGTGTGGGAAGCTTACCGTCCACGTCTTGGTATACAGGCTGACGTCGCCTTGCTTAAACTGCCCTTCTTCTACTGTTGACATGTCTTCTTCAAGATTTCGGGTTGAGGTTAGGCTTGTTGTTGCAATCAAGTTTGGCTCTCGGCGTTTGTCGCGAGAGATATCGCAGCGCCCGTCAAACCTTATACACTAGAAGCGACTTGAATCCGCGCAAAATTTTCGCGATAGCGCCAAGAGCCGAATGAGTTTATGTCTGAGCAAGAACAGTTTGACGACAAAGATGCAGACGCCGTTCTCCCCAATTTAATATTGTAGGCAAGCACATGCTTCTCCCAAAACGCTAGCCTTACACTACTGGTCGCCTTTCCCGCCTGCGTCGCGCTCTCTTTGCTGGGTTGATGCATGTGATTGCCCCCGCTGTCCCAAATTAGGACTATTCTCCGTAGTGACGTTTATCCACCGATTCTGTCGCTGCTGTCGCTGCAAAGTACGAGGCAAGGAATTGCAACTGCAAAACAACCCCTTACACATTACTTGTATATGTTGTCATAGACACTGTCGGGTCGTGGTATACTCAAACTAAAAATCCCCATTGTTTCACTGGCGCATATTATCACAAAAAAAAAACATGTTCCATTCAAACCTGCCCGTCTACACTTCGTCGAGTGGAGTTCTCGGTTTAGCTATCCTGGCGCTATCAAGTAATAGACAATGGTAGCCAGAGAGCACAGCCGTTGCTATAATGTACAAATAATATCGAAACCACATCTTAGCCTCTTGCCAATGAACGCCTTTTGCCATAACCACATCACCTAGCTTCATAGGTACTTTGCACAGTATGCAGAGCATACTCAACGCTGCTTCTCCCGTGCTGTGTCACTGTCTTTATTCTCCTGGTCTTTGTCTTTTCCTTCTTCTGCTTCCTCAAGAAGTTCTTCTTCATAGCCGCGGCGTTCTTGCGCCATATATTCCGCTTCAGTAATATGGGCTCCGGTTTCAGAGGGCCGCTTATCTGGGATTTCGCCGCCACTCATCTGCCACTCCATAAGCTTACTAAAGGCACTCTCCTTGTTTGCAGCAAGTTGAGCATAGCTGCCAATTTCAGCAACCTGGCCCTCGGTGTTGAGGACGATGATTTTGTCAGATCGTTTAATTGTTGAGAGGCGATGAGCGATGGATATCGTTGTGTTATGGCCTCGGAGCAGGCCAGCAAGCGCTTCGTTCACAAGAGTTTCTGACTCTGCATCAAGCGCAGATGTGGCCTCGTCTAGAATCAAGATATCAGGGTCTTTTAGCAGCGCTCTGGCAATAGCAATCCTCTGCTTCTGACCACCTGACAGCTGTGAGCCGCGGGCGCCAACCTGCGTCTCAAGGCCATCAGGGAGATCACTGATGAAATTACAATTAGCTCTCCTCGCTGCGGCAATGATTTCAGCCCGAGACGCCTTTGACTTTCCGTAGCCAATATTCTCCGCAATGGTGCCTGAAAAGAGCACTGGCTCTTGAGAAACCATTCCGATCCGTCGTCTTAACGATTTGACATTCATCTCTGAAATGTCAACGCCATTGATTGTAATCGATCCAGAAGTTGGATTATAGAAGCGCAGTAGCAGGGATGCCACAGTCGATTTTCCTCCACCTGAAGGACCAACGACACAAACGTTGCTTCCTGACGGTATTTCGAAATCGAGCCCATTGAAGATCTTGACAGCAGGCCGTGTTGGGTATGAGAAGGTCACATCACTGAACCGGATTGGGCCTTGGGCCGATTTAACCGGCTGGCCCACGGTCTGGTGAATACCAGGGCGACGATCTTGGAGTTCAAACAGTCTGCTGGCGGCACCGACACCCTTCATCAATTCCGAGTAGAAGCCTGACAAGCCAAACATACTCGAACCAGCGAACGCTGTGTACATCATGAACGATGTCAAGTCTCCAACAGACATGGACCCTGATCGAACGAAGCTGCCTCCAACGACGAGCATCGCCAAGATTGTCATATTACCTGCCCAGCCGGTAGAGGCAAAGAAAGTTGCTGCAACGAGAGACTCCTTCCTCCCTAGGGCAAAAATCCTTCTAATCTGCCTGTTATAGCGCCCAACTTCTTGCACCTCTCCAACAAACGCCTGACTGGTTTTAATATTGCCAAGACGCTCTTCTGCGATCTTAGTTAACGTTCCCAGATTCTTCTGTATTGACCTGCTAATATTTCTTATCGTTCGGCCGTAGAAAAATGCGCCAACAGCGATGGGGGGAAACATTAACAATAGCAAGCCTGTGAGCTTTGGGCTCGTCCAGACCATAATGGCAAACCCTGCACCGCCGCTGAAAAGCGCACGAAGGCCATCGCTAAGGTTTTGCGTGACTGACTTGCCAACAATGACGGTGTCAGAGCTTAGTCTAGAGATTAAATCTCCAACTCTGTTTGCATCAAAGAATTCGGCGTCTTGGACATATGTGCGTCGGTAGAGCTGAGAGCGCAATCTTGCAACAACGCGTTCACCGACGATACGGAGGAGGACAACTCTACCAAAGTTTGCCATCGCTCCGAGTGTCAGGATGCCCGCCAATCCCATGAAAAACTGGTTAAGCGTAAGCCCAAAAAGGCGAATATCGTCCGCATCGCCTTTTGTTGCCAAGTCCATGATCCTTCCAACAGAAAATGGAATCGACATTGTAACGCTGGATGAGATGACTAGGAAGACGAAAGCCAGGGCAAGCCACCGAAGCTCTGGCCGAGCAACTTTGATCAATCTCAAAACTTCAGCCATGCCAGCTTTGCCTTGACCTCTCCCTTCTTTGGAAAGCTTGGCGGCAAGGTTCACCTGAGCCGCTTGTGCGGCTCGGTCGCTCTTTTTGAACTCGAGCTCCGACTCCTCTTGGTTCTCCTTGTTCTCCTCGATTGCCTGGGCTCCCTTCTGTTTCTGCTGTTGTTGCAACTGCGGTGCAGTGCTGAAACTTCGAAGCCATGTTGCTGCATTCTCTTGCTTCCGAAATGCATGCCAGCTGGGTATGCGCTGTTGTATGATGCTTTGGTTCGGTAGTTTGGGGTTCGTTGTGCCGACAAAGCTCGGAAGCGCGCTTTGTCCCGTAGAAAATAGTCGATTAGCAGAAGACGAAAGCCTAACGCCCCCTTGGGTCAGGATAGAGCTCCCCGGCCCTTCACGAAAGAGGAACAATGCACCATTCGCCAGCGGTTGCGGGTAACCGATCAGGCTTGGAGCAAGTGCCCTTCGGACCAGTCCCGAAACCATGTTGACTGCGGTTATTCGCTCTTCAAGTCTAGCATGGTCAAGTCGGTTTGTATTTGACTGGAAGACTTGTCTCGGTTTGCGCCGCGAGCTATGCGAAATTCGGGTCGAGATTCAAAGGAGAGGCGATGCTGTCATGGCCGCGGCATTTCCTGCTGACGGCTTCTGCGGCCCAAAATTAGTGTGGAGACGCAACAACCTACGGGCGAGCCTCGTCGGCCTCGGTCGGAGCACGGCGTGCGTTCCGCCGAACCGGCTCGAGCTGCTTTTCTAGCCAGCGCGACAAACAAATGACAAAAAAAGACAGAAAACTGACAGTGCTATACATAATTCTGTTGGTTAAATTGGAACTAGGCTATCATTCAGTACTGTGTTTTGCAAAGTCTTATTTTGAGGGCTATCCAATTAAGTTACGGCGAGCATATTGACGCTACTCCTCGCTCTTCTCTTTCAGGATGTCCGCGACGTCCGCGTCTATACCGTCATCTGTCCCTAGATCAGGAAATTCATCACTGTCATCTACCCGTCGCCGTTTGTTGGAGCCATTGGCGGAGATTGGAAATGCATGAGAACTTGTCTCTTGCTGCGCCGCGCTCTCCGCGGCTGGCGTTGCATCCTCGCTCTCGTCCTTGATTTCATCTTGATCAGGAGGCGCATCTTCGGGTGTGAGCGGCTCAACTTCTAGGCTTGGAGGTGTCAATGCTTCCATTTCTGGCCGATCAGGCTCCTGATGCGAGTTGTGTTCCTCTCCATTCGCTGGTGATCCACTTCTCTCTGCCGGACCAAGAGTGCGCATAATGGCCAACTCGACTTGCTGCTTTTTATCTTCAATTTCTTCCTTTCGGCTGGCAATTTGGGTCATGCTAACTTTGTCAGTCTCTAGGGCCGACTTTTGCTGATCTAGCATCTTTTCCAGCCCTGATAGCAAGTCCTCTCTCGCTTTTACGCATTCTGCCACAGCGCTCTCAGCGTTTGCAAGTGTCCTCAGAAGGCCGTTGAGGCGCGCTGCGTAGACAGGGGCAGACGGCACAGAGCTGGATTGATCTGTCTGTTTCTCGTATTCTTGATCGGCCGACTCTATTGTGGACTTAAGCGGTGAACTCAATTTCTGAACATTTTGGTGTGCAGATATGAGAGGTGCAAACTCTGGCGGGGCGTTCGAGGCGCTATTGAATGGCGAGTTTACGAATCCGGATCGTGGTGCTCCTCGAGCTTTATCAAGCTCTGTAGGCTCGTTAGCTTGTCTCTTGTTTCCTTGAGAATGTCTGCACCGCCATACCGTCCAGGCGAGATTCAATCGCTCCTTGTATGGGGGCCTCAAATATAGACCTATCCTTCCAGACATCCACAACGCGTCGCAATTTCGCGTGTATCTCGGCCGGCGCGCCTTTGTATGCGAGGGCTGTAGCTTCGGCGATAACCGGTGAGAAGGCTATTATAAAGTCTTCCTTGTGTCTAATTCGCGACTGCTGTGCGACCTCTGTGACCCCGGGTTGTCAGTAACGTTCATAGACATTCGCCGTCGCGCATACTTGAGGCAGCCTTACCGTTTGCTAGGTATATTAAGCTCAGTCGCCGTGTCGCTGACGAATCCTTGAGCCGCTGCATCCAGATGGCCACGGTACGATCGGCGTGTCGTCTATTGCATTAGAAATTAGCTCTTTTCTACCAACGTTGGCCGATTATAGTTACCTGTGAAACATGATCCATTGAGCAGCCGTCGCGATGCTGTCGTGACTTTCGTTGAGGGCCGATAGCCTCGCAAGAACAGCATCGTCATTATATGCCATGCTTTCTGGCTTTGGGGTTTTGTGCTACCTGTGCGTTAAGGCCTTGTGTGTACGGTGTGCACTTTGGAGTCGCGTGCGAGCTGGCGTGTTCCTGCTCCCGAGCTTTCCTTTGGTGGGAGTAGGTAGCTCTTGAGGGTGGATGATCGGTTTTCGGGTGATACGAATAAGTTAACTGGCAATTTCTTTTCGCGTGGCCGTCCTCGACGTGTCGTCAACAGCGGGTGACCCCAAATAAACCGTTGCCGATGCAGGTAGAGGTTGAAGAGTGCATTTAGAGATGGTTAATGCATATGCAATTATGCGTGTGTCACATAGGTTAAGGTACCTACCTAAGGTACCAACAGGTACTTACGAGCAGGTTAGTACTAACCTAGGTAGGTAGGTACCTCACCTACGTAGAGCTGGCGAATGTACCTAGGTACCTCCCCAGTGGTACCTATATTGTTCATACCGTTGGAGGAAGTCGGGTGAGTTTTTGTAAACTAGCTGCACCGAAACACGGAATATAAAAGTATTTATTCTCCTCCCTAAGACCCGTATAGTATGCAGAAAGCCCCAAACCATATAGCAAAGGAGCAAAATATAAGCAACAAAGTTATATACGAATAAGTTCATAATGTCAACACTACATGCAGCGCAAACAACCTAGGTACCCTGCACACCTCGCAACACGCACGTGACGTCCGCGAACGCCAGGGTGTTCGTCTGTGGAGTCGCTGGCTTATCACACCTGGCACTCCAAGCTGCTCCAAGTTGTGACGTTGGCCTCCTATTCTACCGTAACCACTATAACCTCATAACATACGACAATACTTCATACAAAATGGCCGACAGATTTCCTTCGCTAGAAGATTTTGACTCTGGGGGTAAGTGATTCGTAGCTTCCCCGTGCTTTCTCATATACTAATGTGTTGACCGTAGCGCAAACCGACGTCAAAGACCCATCTGCGGAACCCTCAGCGGATGACTTTCTCGCACGCGAGAAGGCCATCTTGGGAGACGATGCCGAGCAATTCGCGACAAATGACGACGCTGCCGTCCTCGGAGAACCGAGCGGTGACCTTCCAGAAGGAGACAATGCTCAGTCAACATTCGAATCTCAGTTCCCTGACCTTGCGAGCCCATCTGCGGTAAGTGCTCTCGCCAAACCAATTCTGGCATACGAATACTGATCCGACGATGACATAGGGAATGGGTGGCGCCCCCGGTGGAAGCACGATTACTGGGCCATCTGTGAGCTACAACTCCGGATACCAAGCATATGCTGCCGACGAAGAAGAGCCGGATGTGATCAAGCAGTGGAGAGAGCGCAGAGATGCACAGAACGCCAAGAGAGCAGAGCAGTTCTCAGCCCAGAGAGAAGAAACCATAAAAGAGGCCCAGCAAAACATTGATGACTTCTACGAAAACTACAACACGAAGAAGGAGAAGGGTATCAACCAGACCCGTAAAGACGCAGAGCAATTCCTCGCGAACCGAGAAGATACTGTATCGGGGGGCACGAGCTGGGATAGAATTGCAAAGATTATTGATGTCAGTGGCAAGGGCACCAAGGGTGGTGCGTCTGGTTCGGGCAAGGAGCGCTTCCGTGAGATGCTCGTGAGCCTTCGAAAAGACGAGAAAGCCCCTGGCGCTACAGGCTATTAAGCGCGATACTGTTCCAACACACCACAGAGGATGACTTACACTTATTATTGTGCCCTTGGACCGGAAATCTACTTGACCGTGCCATAATGTAATCTAGAAAAAATGAAACTTGCTTAATCACTGGTAAATCAGCAGGCTGAACCAAAGCGACCATTTAAATGACATCAAACAACCAAAAGCCGCGCATGTGAAGTCACTATGGCTTAATTGACTGATGTATTGAATCTGAATCTAGATATAGAACAAGACTTTAATAAAACAATGTCGCCGTCCCCGCAACCCAGCAAGCTGTACATTTTCTAGAAAGTGTCGTTCCTTAGTCCTTGCCGAACCAGGTGTTGTGGCCCGAAATCTTACGACCGGCGGCCCAGAAAGTAGCTGCACACACGTTAGTGAATATTCATATCGGCGTGAAAAGAGAACTTTTGACATACCTCCAAAAGAGCCCCAGAGAACGATGAGGTAAGGAGTCATGTACCATCGGCTGCGGGTGCCCTATTCCGGATTAGCATTCCATATCCTGTAATCGACGTGGTGCGCTCGGCATACAATCTTCCAGAGGCGGGTGTGTGCCTTGTACGCTTGCTGATAGAAGCGCTGGTGCTCAGGCACCCTGTTTTTGGCGTCGACCAAGCTGCGATGTCGTTAGCATCATGCCATCAGCGACCGAAAACCCGAACCGCCGCGTGCGCAATTGTAGTCGGTCGAGAGCGCAGTAAGTGGTACTGGAGCCAGTTTGCGGTATTATGACCAGAGAGGCTTACCCCATATTGACGATTTTTAGTGGTCGTTTTCGCGTGCACGCGTATTCGATAGATTTCAATGTGATGAGGGTTTGCCGAAATGGTGCACATGAAGCCAAGTGCGCCCAGGTGCAGAAATGAGGCCATAATTAAATTGGCCAATCAGAGCACGATGAGTCAGCAGCCCAATGCCGCACCAGCCCGCGCGCATAACATCACGGCTCAATGACTTTTTGCTCTCAGCTTGGTGATCCCGCAAAAAGTTTAAATTTTGAAGCAAGCCGAGCATGCCAAATTCTAGGAAGGTAGTGACTCAAGATCCGCAGTATTCATTTAATTGTGCACTAATCTACATAGAACTCCAAAACTCCTATAACACGCAGGCCGACTATTTTCAACCCTATTGCGCCTGTGTGGTAATAATAGGCAAGTCGGTTGAAAAGTGCTAGCTTCATCATCATTTATGCAGAAATTAATACACGGTTGTTGTACTCGTTATTGAAAGATAACAGAGATACCACAATATTTGCCGACTATTAACCCCTGCGTCGGCCATTTCACCAAAGAGCAATCACCAACTCGCACATGAGGTGTGGATGACCGCAGCTAGCTGTCCTTTTTTGGCTTGACGAGCAATAGGATAAATAGACCGGCAATTACAAGTATTAGCAATAGAATAATCTTCCGTTTGGTCGTGCGCCGCTGATAGCCCGAGGCAACTTTCAGCTCCACCTCTGCGCCTTTCACATCCGTGTTCATGCGCTCAACATTATAGTCAATCCGGTCCAACATAGTACCTTGGTCAATTACCATAGTCTGAAGGTCCCGGAAGAGGTCTGACAGTTCTATAATACCCTGTGCAATGTCCTCTATTTCTCGTTCTCGCTGGGCAATAACAGCATCGTTGGAATGCAGTACTCTTTGTTGAGCAGCCTGCAGTGTAGACTGGGAAAACGAGCGATCGGCGTCTGACTCCTGTAGAGAAGGGTCTGCGTATGAACCTGGCTGTGGTGAGGCTGAACGAATATCGGAAGCGAATGATGAGCCAAGCCCGCCCATTCCGCGCAACTCTAAGCTCGTTTTGTCAGTGACGCCTACTTCAGTGGTACTAGCTCCGTGTATACGTACTCTTCAGATATGCGCTCTGTTTTTTCCTGAAGTTTGCACTGGCATCTTGTACCCTGGCTGCTAGGGAAATTTGAATGTTTTTGGCCATGGTTTCCTCGGCGCGTGATATCGTGCCAGACTGCTGCGATTCCCGTACCATATGCTCAACTCGCTGAATACATCGATGGCACTCGTGAAATCCCTTTGTTATTTCCTGAGTAAGCTTTTCAATTTTGGCCTCCTCGTCCTTCTTGGCGTCATCATCGTTGAACCCAGGCAGCACATGTTTCTGGTGTAGTTTCTCAAGCATCTGCCCCTTGGTCGCGATATCGGTAAGCAGCTCTGTTATTTCGTCTGACACGTCCGCCCATCTGGGGGGGAGCAAGTCCATCTCAATCACAGCGTCGCCATCGTCTTCGAATGCGCCGCTCGAGAGCAGCCCCCGACGATCCTCGTTTGCGAAGTTGCCCGAGGCATATGAATCCGAGAAAGCCGCCGGCCCTGATGGGTGACTGCTGTATTTATTTCGCTGCGTAGGGTGATGTGCGTATGATTGTCGATAGGATATGTAGCTTCGTGATGTCTGTTAGCTCGGTTTTCGGCGGTAGCTGCATAATGAAGGGAGAGGCTCGTACAGGTTCGTGCGATCTCGCCACATGGCGGACGCGAAGTGAGCGCACAGATTGCGATCGGCTTCTCAGTAAATATATACACAAAATCCTCGTAGACCTGGGGAGTTCCTGATATTCAAAAGCTGCTGGCGCTACGTCACAATGGCAACTGTACTGGACATGACCGATGGACCAGCCGAGTACATAAATTACGACAGTGGCCTTAATGGGAGCCGCGCCACACTAGTCGACAGTTTCGCAGCCACCAACAAAAGGGAACTGGGCACTCGTGGCTGGTGGAGCCCCCCCTTCGCGGACAACCCGCTCTGGCTCCGTCATTTCCCTCGAAACTTGCAAGATACGTCCCAAAAGGTGGGCAGTGGTTCATGTGCAAGCTCCCCCAAGAACTTGGAAACAGCTTTGAATTGGATGGCAAGTAATTATAGTAGGCAAGACAACGTTTACTGAACCAAAACCAGGATACTATTGCATGTGTTTTTTCTTCTTTTTTTTATCAGTACTTAGCAGAATGCACGACTAGACCCGTGCGTTGATGTCACTTAGGAACTACGACTTCTAGGAGAAGCGACGATTGGCTTTGTGTGGCTTTGTGTAGGGACAATTGCTAAAACGCAGGGAGTTCATCCACTTTACTACGTGAAGTATATTGTACTGTTCTATGTATACCATTTTGGACGAGTTTCTACATACACAATATGCGCCCAGAACATACATATTGTTACCTTCGTAGTGACCACCTCCATCACGTGCTATGAAGAAGCCTAATCTCTCCCGCTCTCGGTCAAGGACCAGCGTTCCTTGTGTCGACACGGCCAGGTTGTTGGGAGAACAACTTAGTCAATACAGGGGGACGGTGTACTCAGGTGGGCGAGCGCCTTGGGCTCAGGAGAGTGGGCCGGCGAAGGTCCAAAACAGCACCAGGCACTGGTCGGGCCCTTGGGCGCGGTTGATGGTTTCCAAGGACAGGCGAGAGAGGGGCGGCGTCAGCTCGCAACCAGGACGGGGCACGCTTCGCAGCACAGTTGTCACGTATTTCTGCCTTGCCCCTTGCACTCTCCACGCCCACGACGCTACCAAACAAAAGCTCCAACAATCTTGTGAGCCAAGACGCCACCGCATCTATACATACAACTTCCACCATCCTCTATTACTGCCATCAACACATTTTCCCGCCATGGTAGGTTTCCATTACCCAGCCATTGCCTTCCTTCAAGCCGCGCAATATCGGTAACCCCGCGGTAGAGTGAGGGGCTGGGAGGTTCGCTACGCAAAAGAGCTTCCGGCACTGACACAGTTTGAACGCATTTAGGCTGATTCCCTAACCGAAGACCAAGTTGCCGAGTTCAAGGAGGCTTTCTCTCTCTTTGTAAGTTCTGAGCTGGATTTGGCTACCTAACATAGTGTGGCGTGGTATTCAGAAGCTAATAGTTAAGCAGGACAAAGATGGCGATGGTGAGTTGTTCCCCGATTCTGGGCTATGCACGCACGGCTTCTTTTTGCCCACCGTTTAGTGAACACCGATACGCGAGCGACTTTTTTCAATGCACGAATTGTCCAAAATCGGCCCGTCTCCATCTTTCAAGTGTCGTGTAGCTGACCAAGTTGCTATAGGCCAGATCACCACCAAGGAGCTCGGTACTGTCATGCGCTCGCTTGGCCAGAACCCTTCCGAGTCTGAACTTCAGGACATGATCAACGAGGTGGATGCTGACAACAATGGAACCATTGACTTCCCTGGTAAGATTTGCATTTTGTACGCACGTGCGATGCGTGACACGATAGAATCTGACAGCGCACAAACAGAGTTCCTTACTATGATGGCTCGAAAGATGAAAGACACCGATTCCGAGGAGGAGATCATGGAGGCATTCAAGGTTTGAAAGTCCTATTTCAAATGGATCTGACGTAATAAGCTGACACCTGCCAGGTGTTTGACCGTGATAACAACGGCTTCATCTCGGCTGCTGAGTTGCGGCACGTAATGACCTCTATTGGCGAGAAGCTCACGGATGACGAAGTTGATGAGATGATTCGTGAAGCTGACCAGGACGGCGATGGTCGCATTGACTGTTCGTTGTCTACCCATGCAATTTGTTTTGCGTCCAGTCGCTAATGTGTCGTAACAGATAACGAGTTTGTCCAGCTCATGATGCAAAAATAAGACGCGGGTCGGTTGGGTTGTTTGTCGAAGAGCTCCTCCGCGTTTCTAATAGCCGTTGAATTATACTCGGACAGTGTCGCGGCGGGGGGCGGCTGTGATGAGACCTGTTTGGGGCTAGTTAATGAACTTCATTGCGGGGACATTGGCAAATTGGCGAATGAAACTAGCGTTGTCAATGGCAATCAAGATAGTCTACAGTGGCTCTGACTGCCCTTTCTCTTGTTTCTCATAGTGCCGCTGAAGCATGTGCCATGCATATTCGTAGACTAACGTCTAAGTTCTTACCACAGCATCCTCGAAGCCGGAGGGTTGTCACGTAATTACGCTCTACGACCTGTACTGTTTCCTTCCTACCCACCATTTAAGGATATTTTACTTTGATTTAAACGCATCAAAAAGGAGGCAAAAAAAAAAAAAAAAGAAGAAGAAAATCGAATCACTGACCAAACAGGGACTGCATGAGAATTAGAGGATTCTTCAGAGTTAAACACCGTATTTCATAAATTTGCTATTCTTCCTGTAGCCGTATTGGTAACAGCGTAGAGGCAACGGCATGATGGTAACCAAAGGGATGCTGGATGCAAATACCAGAGCAGGATATGCTATCTAAAAGCATTATCTCTAGGCGGAAATTGACATGTCTCCATCTTCACAGAGCATACTGCTAAGTAGCCGTGTCAGAGGTCTTTGGAGGCACCAAACTTGATTTGGGTGCAGTGGTTTCGTCCTGTAGCGGGCCGCCTTTTTCCCGACCCACGCACTTGTGCTCGCAAACCTGAAGCTGCGGTGACTACGGAGTAGTACCTCTGTTCTGGCCACCTTCGCCCCACGTCTCAAGGTGACGGGAGACAGTACAGCGACACGACGCACGACGCACGACGCACGACGAAGCTACCCTTACGAGCTTGGCATAGCCATTATCTGTCGCCCTCAACAAGCAACCCCAGGCGACAGCTGACGAATTACTCAGTGTGTGGCAACTTGAAGCTTTCACACGACGACAGACGATACACTTGCTACCTTGCCCCTGGCGATCCACCAACGAGACGGCCCATTTGCCGGGTCGTCCCCTTTTCTCAAGATGAGCTCATGTACGAGGACGCGGCTCTAGTTACCAGGCTACATATTTTGCTAACAGTTGCAAACCAACAGTAAAGCAGTTTATCCGAAATGTGCGCGCAGCGAAAACCATCGCCGACGAGCGAGCCGTAATTCAGAAGGAGAGCGCCGCAATTCGAGCTAGTTTCCGGGAAGAGAGTGCTGACCACACAATTCGGTATGTGTGCTCCTAGATTTCTGTATTGGACCGCGAGCAGTGAATTACTGACAGGCATAAAAAGTCGAAACAATGTCGCTAAATTACTATACTTGTTCACCCTTGGAGAGCGCACGCATTTTGGCCAGATTGAATGCATCAAGCTCCTAGCATCCCCACGCTTCGCGGATAAACGTCTAGGCCATCTTGCAACGAGTTTGCTCTTAGACGAGAACCAGGAGGTGCTGACACTGGTGACAAACTCTCTGAAAAAGTTGGTATCTCGAGCATGCCGTGTAAAATAGCGACTGACAGTAATCTAGTGACCTCGGACACTCGAACCAGTACATTGTCGGCCTTGCCCTTTGTACACTGGGAAACATTGCATCGATTGAAATGTCGCGAGACCTGTTCCCTGAAATCGAGAATCTCATATCAACATCGAACCCTTACATCCGACGAAAGGCTGCTCTTTGCGCAATGAGAATATGCCGAAAAGTGCCAGACTTACAAGAGCATTTTCTGGAGAAGGCGACACAGTTACTTTCTGATAGGAACCATGGTGTTCTTCTTTGCGGCCTCACTTTAGTCATCGGTCTTTGTGAAGCTGATGAGGAAGAAGGAGGGGAGGAAGGCATAGTCGAGAAGTTCCGCGCCTTTGTTCCGGGCCTTGTCAAAGTCTTGAAGAGCCTATCAACCTCCGGATATGCTCCGGAACATGATGTCACGGGCATTACGGACCCTTTCCTACAGGTCAAAATTTTACGCCTTTTGAGGGTGTTGGCGATGGGCGATGCGGAAACGAGCGAGCATATCAATGACATCCTGGCTCAAGTCGCTACAAACACGGACTCTTCAAAGAACGTGGGTAACTCGATCTTGTATGAAGCTGTCAGGACTATCCTTGATATTGAAGCCGATTCTGGACTGCGGGTTCTTGGCGTCAACATTTTGGGAAAGTTTCTTACCAATCGTGACAACAATATCCGCTATGTAGCGCTCAATACGCTAATTAAGGTTGTGGCGATCGAACCAAACGCTGTTCAAAGGCACCGCAACACCATTTTGGAATGCTTGAGGGATCCTGACATTAGTATCAGGAGACGAGCGCTCGAACTTAGTTTCACATTGATAAACGAAGGGAATGTCCGGGTGCTTATTCGGGAGCTTCTTGCCTTCCTGGAAGTTGCTGACAATGAGTTCAAACCGACAATGACGAGCCAAATTGGTATTGCAGCCGACAGATTTGCTCCAAACAAGAGATGGCATTTTGACACCATGCTTCGTGTTTTGTGTCTAGCAGGGAACTACGTCAAGGAGCAGATTCTGTCCTCGTTTGTTCGCTTGATTGCGACGACAGCTGAGCTTCAGACTTATGCCGTTCAGAAACTCTATGCAAACCTTAAGAAGGACATTACACAGGAAAGTCTGACCCAGGCAGGAGCTTGGTGTATTGGCGAATACGCGGATGCCCTTCTACGTGGTGGACAGTATGAGGAAGAGGAGCTTGTCCATGAAGTCAAGGAGAGTGATATAATTGACCTCTTTGCGCTCGTCTTGAACAGCAGCTACGCCACCCAAGTCTCGACCGAGTACATCATTACAGCCCTTATGAAACTCACCACTCGCTTTTCCGACTCTGCTCAAATTGAACGCGTTCGACGTATTTTGCAGCATCATCAGACGAGCTTGGATGTTGAAGTTCAGCAGCGAGCTGTTGAGTATGGCAATCTGTTCTCTTTTGACCAGATTAGACGAGGTGTTCTCGAAAAGATGCCACCTCCGCAGATCAAGGAAGAATCCAGAGTGCTTGGCCCTGCACCGACGAAGAAATCCAAGGCCGCCAACCGCAAATCTAAGGTTGTCAAGCCGTCTGAGCAGGACCTCCTTGACCTCATGGACGCGCCAGCGGCCGCAACATCGCAAGCCAACGGGTCCCAGGCATCAAACTCTGATCTGCTTGCGGATATCCTTGGTGGCGGACCATCTAGCAACACGTCTACCTCACCTCAGCCTCAGCAATCCAATACGTCATCAATCATGGACCTATTTGGATCTGGTCCGGGACAGTCTGGTTCTCCAGCAGCACCGTATTCGTCTGGTCTCGATGTACTATCACAAACGCCATCACCAGCTCAACAACAGCAAAGTCAAGCAGCAGCCAACCTTGCTTGCTACAATGCTAATGATCTTGAAATAACTTTCCAACTGCAGCGAAATGCAGAGGGGATGATACAAGCTACCGCTAAATTCCAAAACAAGTCCTCGTCGGCTACACTATCTAATGTCGGCCTTCAAGCGGCTGTGCCGAAAACGCAAAAGCTTCAGTTGCTTAGCATATCGTCCACGACTCTGGCACCTCATGCCGAGGCAACCCAGATCATGAGAGTGTCTGGATGCAAAGGGGTAAGTTATTTTTCTGCAGGCTTTTTAAGCCAGTTACAAAGCCTTATATGTGAATATTTGCTAACTCATATTTCAAGCCATTGCGGCTGAGACTGAGGATTGGGTATACGCATCCCACAGCTGGCCAAGTTATGGATCAGGTTAATTGGACAGAGCCGTCCTGAGTCTCTGGGGACTGGAGGGTTTATGCGCTGGGGTAGGATGTTGTCACTGAAAATTAGATATTAATTTTAAAAAGGGATTTATGTAATAAGCGGCAGACTAAATACAGCTATCTCATAGCTGTTGTATTTTGTGAATCTGAATGAGCTGTACCAAGTTGAGGTACGTTGGCTCGCTTTTTCGCGGTTGGAAAAGGCGCCCAACAGTCACCACTTTCTGGTCTAATAGTGTGTCGTCATCCACTGTACCGCCAGTGAACAACTAACGCTAAACACTTACCCCTTCCATTCAACCCGCCTGCGCCGGATCACACAGTTTCTTGTGAAGGAATAGTATGTTCTTTTCATTTAAGCGAACAACCTCTTGTTCATTCAGCAAAACAGGCATCGCAAGCAAACTGCAACTGCAAAAACTAGCGACGACCAAAGCAGGAATGGCAAGCGTTCCATTTCTCCGTGAGAGCCACCTGGAGCGCACGGCAGCAGAGCCACGCGAAAGAGTATACTTTGACTTTGAAAGCCGATACTGTTATTTTTTTTATTCAAACCACTAACTGAGTGCGCAAGGAACTTTTGCCAGTGACACTTAGCAAAATTGAGAAAGTGAACGAGCGTATACGCTTGCTTCGATTAGATTTGGACCGTGGACCAGCAAAGGTGCGTGGCTGGAGCTTTGTCTCTGTTTTCGGCTCTCCTCTGCGGCCGATGGCCTTTTCGATGAAATGAAGATAGAATAAAGTATTTGAAGCTAACGTGGCCGTAAATAGTTTTTGGCTGGGCAATGGCTGGACACTTTTGTTCCTGATCATTCAAAGCCAGGTGGCTTTACGATAACGTCGACGCCATCCGTGGCAGCGCGTGAAGCAGATCCATACCTAGAACTGGCAGTGCAGCATGCACCGGAGAATCCAGCAGCAGCTTGGCTATGGCGCCCAGAGAAAGAAATTGTCGGAAAAGCACTCAGTGTTCGCATTGGTGGCAGTTTTGTCTTGCCTCCCAGTGAAGGCTGTGGAAGGGCTAAGCGAATTATTCTGGTAGCCGGCGGTGTTGGCATAAACCCCCTCGTTAGCATGCTGGGTTACCTGGCAGAGCAGACGTTGACGGACATGGAAGTGTCTGTTCTCTATACGAGTAAGCTCCCAGGGGACAAAAGCCTGGATAGCATACTGTTCCTGAGGAGGATTGCAGGCTACTTCCGTGGCGGAGAAATATCTGGAGGCATTACGATGTTTGTCACTGGGAATGACGAGAAAGCTCTGAGGGCGCAAGAGGCAGATGAGCTTGGTATTGGACTTCACCAGGGAAGAATGTCTACGGGTAACATCATTAGTGAGCTTCGCAAAAGTAGCTCGCCCGACGAGAACTTGGTATATATCTGTGGACCACCGTCCATGACTGACGAGTTTGTTGATGTACTCACTGCGCCAACAATGAGTGACAGTATACATCCATCCAACGTCAAGAAAGAGAAATGGTGGTAGGCAATTAAATGACCACATTCATCAGCTACGAGTTTCGCAATTTATGTGCATTTTAACAGGGGGAAAGTCTCGTAATATTGCAACGCCAGAGGTATCTAAACCACCGATACTGTATGCCAATCTTTCTGTCCCTTAATCCCGACCGTTAAAACCATTATGCTCCCGCCGCCCTTCTCTTCCTTCTTTTCTTTTAAATTTCATTTTCTAGCCAAAAAGATCCTGCGCCTTTTGCCTCTGTTTAGAGCGACTGTTATCGAAAAGCTCCTTTCCTGAGTTGCTGCTTCCTAGTTTGGTGGGAAATAGTTCCCGCGCATTCGCAGAACCTCTGATATTGAATCCACCGGCAGGATCACCAGACTGGCTGGCAAGACCTTTGATACTTAAGCTACCGTCTTTGCCTACTTCTGGAATGGATACGACCTTGGGCCGATCCTCATCCCGTAATTGCGCCGAGCCGATGGCATCTTCCAATCTATCGAGCTGACCACCTCTGCCACTGGCCTTTGACGGGAACAGTTCCTTTGAACTATTACTTCCAGTAATACGCTCCCTTATGGAGCGCGCCGACGATCGGTTGTGGGAGGAGCTTGCCAAGCTATCCATGGCAGCATCGCCGTCTCTATCCCTCGAGGGCGATGCTGATCTATCGCGCCGTTGCGATCTTCCTGCAAACAACTCCTTCCCACGGTTTTCTCGCGCAAAGGATCGGCGCCTATCATCCGCGTCGTCGGAAGAGGCGCGCTTTTTCGTGGAGCTAGGTGCGTCGTCGTACATGCTTGCCTCGAATGTTTCGACCTCCTCGTCCGAGTCGCGGCGACGTCGGCCACCACCGCGTCGATAGCCATCATCTCTATCACGGTATCGTGATCGCGATTCTTGCTGTTTTCGACGTCGTTCTTCGGGATCGTGTTCGGGGTGCAGCAGGTAGTAACGACTTCGAAGGGCGGCGCCGGGCTGCTTCTTGTCGCCAGATAACGCAAAGCGCACGTGAAGTGTCACCTCTGGCTTTCCTTCAAGCGGTTTGGCCGGCAGTGACTCCCCAGCCGGAAGTGCAGTGGCGTCTGCAATCTCAATTGCGCTTATAGCGACAATGGCCTCACGTGCGGTCGAGTCCGAGCTAAAGACGAGGTTTGCTGATGTGTCGTCAACCCACTCTACTCTGTCGATGGGGGCAAAGTGAGCCTTGACGTAAGCCTTGATATCGTCCGTATGTAGGGTATCTACGCCTCGCAAGTTGAGTTTGTTGGGCACAACTGCCGAATCGTCGTTGTCGCGAGCTGGCGCGTCGTCGGCAATCTCGCCAGGCTCTTCTGGCTCGTCAGGTTGCTTTGAAATAGAGAGTCAGTGGCTGTAAACATTTCAAGACTAAGAACAATCAGCCTCATACTAGGATATCATCTGCTTCGGGTAGCTGATCGACTGGCACTTCTTGGAGTGCCTCGCCCGAATCACCCATCTCAATGTCCAGATCCATGATGGCCCAAGCAGCCCCCGGCCGAGGCGCGACGATGGAGGAAATTTGTAGCTGTAAATCGGTCGAGTAGACTGAGCTATCGAAATGTTACTAAGGGAAGTGAGCCCCTCCAGGTTGAATGGGTGCCAAAGAGCTTGCGTGGTTGCAGATGCGATACTTGTCTTGTTCGGGTTGAACTTTTGGCGGATATGCGCGCTGCGAGTCCAGTGGCCTGCGTACGAGAAGTAGGTTAGTAGCGGCGTTGGCGCTAACCGGGATGAGCGACTTCCTCCTAGTACTAAACCTGGTCGATTAGCTTCCTCTCTCCGGCGACACAGGTAGTCTACAAGCACTACTGATTGAACAAATTTTTTTCCTTGTTTGCCTCATAACCTGACGATATCCAGATATTTGTTTCAGCGTTATCGTTCAGTATGTACATTCACCACGGCCTCAAGCGTAGTGCATGGAAGTTACCGTATAATAAGGCAGGTTAGTACTCCGTGTAGTACCTAGGCAATTACCTAGTACCTATTCTCAAGTCTTCGTCTCCACCTTCCACACCAAACGGGTAATACCACAGTGGCTCACCACTCTCGTAGATGGTGCAAGTCTCTCTACTCTGCTCTACTAGAGTTTGGGTCCCAAAAAACGTCCTGGTGACCTTTGCTCACTGCGTCACTTTTTCTTTCACACACCAAACGACGGATATCGTGCATTCAAGCCAGGTCTTCCAGCATGGCCATCACCGTTATTCTAGGCTCCCAATGGGGTATGGCTCATCCCACCCAGCACTCACATCTTCTCGCTGCTGTGTCTGCCGATGCCGGGGCATTGGGAGTAAGCGGTAAACGCTTTTTGTACGAGTAGTGCTAACTCGCCGTGATTTACAGGGGATGAGGGCGTATGTCTTTCTTGACGGCTTTTAAACCGAGTCTTCTAGCTACAAGACGCCTACGAAACTGATTGCTGACGACTTGCCACGGTGTAGAAAGGAAAGCTAACCGGTATCCTGGCCCCCGAGGCACAACTCTGCGCCCGAGCTGCCGTAAGTAAAGACGTGATCCACTATGGTGAATGTATACTGATAAGAAACCAAGGGCGGTCACAATGCTGGCCACTCCATTGTGTAAGTTGAATGCTCGTCGGTTCTTACAAATTGCCTCTTGTGAATGAGTTGCTGACTCCTCCTCATAGCGCCAATGGAGTGTCGTATAGGTGGGCGCAACCAGATATGGCAGTATTACAACAACTACTCACCAATTCATAGCTTCCACTTACTTCCCTCTGGTCTCATGAACCCGAAATGGTAATTTTCCAACCCATTACGCCTAGACAACATGAAAAATTGACACTCTACGTAGCATGAACTTCATCGGCTCGCAAGTCGTCTTCCATGTGTAAGTAGCGGTGCCTCTTTTATGAGCCTGTCGAGATATTGACTCTGCCCTTAGCCCAAGCTTCTTCAAGGAGCTACAGGAACTCGAGGACAAGGGTCTCCCCTCAGTACATGATAGGATTCTTGTGTCCGACAGGGTGCACATCATTTTGGACATGCACGTGGCAGCCGATGGACTAGAAGAGAAAGAGCTCGGAGGTTGGTCTCCGCACTTTAGGGAACCATAACCAAGAGAGATAGCTAATCGATTCCAGAAAAAAAGATTGGAACAACAAACAGGGGCATCGGGCCTTCGTATGCCGTCAAAGCCGGGGTAGGAGAAGACCTAGTGTCCATGCATGTTAGAAATCTTGCTGACCCCCGAATAGCGAAGTGGGATCAGATTAGCTGAAGTTTTTAACCCCGAGCTGTTTGAGACTAAACTCCGACGATTGGCCGCTGGCTACCAAAAGCGCTTTGGAGATCTGTTTGAGTACGACGTCGAGGAAGAGCTTGCTCGATTCAGCGAGTACCGTCCAACGTTGGCAAAGTACGCCGTGGATGGCGTGTCTTTCATGCGCTCCGCCCAAGAATCCAACATCAATATCGTGATAGAGGGCGCGAATGTAAGAACCCGATTCTACAGTTAATATTCAGATATTAACCAATTGGTGGGTCGAGCAACCGCGCCCGCGGCCTCATGCTCCTGTATCCTTAGCCGGAGAAAGAACCCTCGGCAGGGAGAGAAGCGTAGTAGTCACACTGGCAAAGGGCATTACGTTGGTCAAATACCAACACCCTGTCGCTTAGCTGACTATGCGATTGCTCTTCGCTGAGGCTCCGGGTCAGCCTAGAGCACTAGCTTATATTTGTTGTCTGGTGGATTTCGAGCTAAACTATTTTCGCCTTCTATGTCTCTCCAGACAACTGGTACAAGTTGAGTCTTCTACGAAAGGAAAGGGATAAGAGGTCCAGCGCTATTGCTTGTCCTTGTTTATACAGGCCCTAATGCTCGACATTGATTATGGTTCATACCCAGTAAGTTGCCATTAACTTGGTCTCCAAAACTGGTTTTATAGTAACAATCTCAATAGTATGTGACTTCATCCAACACGGCCTTGGCTGGAATTATTGGCGGACTCGCTTTGAACCCGAAGAACATCACAGAGACGATCGGAGTGGTGAAGGCTTGTACGTTGTGTGCAATCAGAACGCCATCAACGCTAATCAGTGGTAGACACAACCCGCGTCGGGCAGGGGGCTTTCAAAACGGAAGATACTGGAGAGTACGTTTTCTACTTGTGGAAGACGTAGACGAGACACTAACTTATTCCGATAGAGTTGGCACCAAACTGCAGGAGATGGGCCGAGAATGGGTTAGAATCCATCCATGAAGAACAAGTGTACAGATTTCAAAGCTAACTATACCTCTAGGGAAAATCGACTGGCCGAAGGCGCAGATGTGGATGGTAAGCACTTTGATTAAAAAAAAAAAAAACACTGCTGGGTGACTGGCTAATTGTATTTAGGCTTGGTAATTATGACAGCTACCCTGCTATTGGCTGTTGGCCGATATCACTAACAACCACTGGGTAGACCTTGTTGTTGTCAAGTATAGCACTTCGATCAACTATTACTCATATTTAAACCTCACAAAGGTAAATACCTGCTTCTGGTAGCCGTTGGTCGTACCTGTGGTGGATAGCTGACGCTCTTACAGCTCGATGTTCTGGACACCTTCGAAACGATTAAGATTGCCATCGCTTACAAGGTTGACGGCGAGGTCAGTCTCCTTGGTCAAATGCTAGCGAATAGCAGGATACTGATGGCATGTAGGAATTGGACTCTTACCCTGCGGACCTTGACATCTTGGATCAAGCCGAGGTTGTCTATCATGAGATGCCAGGGTGGCAGAAGCCAACGACTAATGCCAAGACCTTCTACGACCTTCCCAAGGAAGCTCGAGACTACGTCGAGGTAAGACTTTTGCCCGTGACAAGGGCGGCTCGTGCTAATTTGGCCTTTCTAGTACATTGAGAACTTTGTTGGAGTCAAGGTAGGCTGCATTCGAGACACTTTCACTGGGCGTAAATCCACTAACGTCATCCAGATCAAGTGGATTGGCACCGGTCCTGACCGCGACGCCATGATCAAGCGCGCTTGAGTAATCCCTCATGTAGTGATGAAAATGTGTCTGCGGGGTCTTGCGAATTGGGAGTCGGCGGTAAGTTTGGTCAGGAAGCATTCCCTGTAACTGAAAGTCATGTTTCGCGCAATTGGAAAATCAGAGATGGTCGCCACATGTTCCAGGTGAGGCCATTAGAGTCATGTGATGCTCTGATGCCCGTTGCCCAAACCCCAACAGAGATAGGGTAGTGAGAAAGAAATTCTTTTATGCTGAGTATAAAAGGGGTTTTGAAATATAAAATGGTGAAAGAGTTCAGATTTGACTTCGTTTAGTATAGTAGAGCCGAGAGCTGCCGGTAGAGTCACTACGTCGAAGGCAATGCACGCCCGCGGCAAGGAGGTGTGGAACGGCAGCCACGTGTGAGCCAGAATTAAGCGCCCAACGAACGAGCTCAAATGCCTGACATTTTTATCAGAAAGCCGTGAGAACCATGGGAGAATTTGGAGATGCCATTGCGGCATTGCTGCAGACGTATTCCAAGTGCCTGTCTCTCCTGAAGCGGCTACAGAGCTACGCTACGGAATCGAAGGTGCAACTTCCGTGGGGGGCGTCGAGGCTCCGAAAGCAGCTGCAATCCGATAGAAGAGACGTGAGGACGGAATATTCATCCGGGATCTCTCACCGTGGATCTGCTTTTGAAACTGGCGACGGTAAGTAGCCAATTCTATCGTAACGGCAAGGTCTTTACTAAAGCCGGCTGGTGGGATTTAGCCAAGGCTCGATCTTCCTTGCGTCGCTTAATAGATCGACTTTTGGCTGCTATAAAGTTGACGACGCGCATATTCCACGACGACAACAAACAGCCGTTGGACTACAAGTCTCTCGCATCCATCTCTGCTACATCAAAGCAGGACGCTATTGATACCATGTCCCTGCTGTCAAGCCGCCTCGGTCACGGTGGTCGCCGCCGACGAGCATCGCCATGGACCAAAGCCGCGAGTGTGCGCCGCAAATCGTCGGATGAACGGAGTCAAAGTACTTGTAGTACCTTGCATAGCAACGGAAGGAGATCAATGAGGTCTGCATCTTCGCGCAGAACTAAAGAGCGACAAAGCGCGGCAGCATGGAGCAGGTCGTCGGATAGTACGAAAATTGGAGAAGTCAGACGGCCAAGAAGGGACCGCAAGGATGCTTACCACAAAGTTTCGTATCCGTTCTGCCCGGAGCATTATAGCCGGGAGATGCCCAGAGGATCATGGTGGAATCCCTTCAGCCGTCGAAAAGTATGAGAGACTGGTGTGAATAGTTGAGGAATGAATTCAGGTATCTGCTTTGGAATACGAAGGCCGCAGAGTGTTAATATGCAGTTGATTCATTCGGTAAAAGTGTAGTAAACGTTGCGCTTTTTAGCTTGGTTGAAAAATAGCAATACAATACAAGACGATGAGGATGGTGATCTATTTCACCAAAACCCCGTGTGATATTGACTCATCAACCTTTTCCGAGCAACTGACGCTCAACTCCTCCGCCTGGTGCTGGCCTGGCCTCTGCTGCTTGCAAGCCGACCAAGGAGCCCCACCAATTCCTCCCACAACCACGCAACCCCGCGATCCAAAAAAAACCACTGGCCCGAAAGGCCTTGCACTTTATGCACGTGTCGACAACTTTTGATGGCCGATAGCCTTGGACTCGAAGACGACCAACTATTCCGCCGAAAGCTATCCAAACGGTGCCCGTGGTACTGCGAGATAGTAATTGGGCCGCTGAAACGAGCTGCTAGTACCGACAAATCGCGCTAGCCCGTTTACGCAGCAGCATCTTCAGCATCAAAGCGCGACGAAGAGCCAGCCATAGCCCGCGATACAGCAACGTGACGCCTGGCGATGAACTGAGGTCATTTCATCACCATGCCTCAAGACCCAGCAGCCGCTCTCAGCTCTTTGCTACGAGGAGCAAGCATCGAAGACCATGACGAGGTCCTCAAGGCTGCCAACCTTGCTATAAAGTCCAACAAAAATGATCTTCTGGCGCAGCATACCAAAGTAGTTGCGCTGCTCAAGCTCGACCGCTTCGAAGATGCTGTGAGATTCATGGCCGAGTGTGGATCGACCCTGGAATCCCAATGCGCTTTGGAAAAGGCATATGCGCTGTACAAGGCCGGTCAACTCGAGGAAGCAACGGCCACCATCGAAGCGGCTGGGCTCGGCGAGCGAAGCTTCCAGCACATGGCTGCCCAAGTAGCCTATCGCGCCGAACGATTCGACGAGTCTGCAGGCATCTACGAAAAACTACTGGCCAGCGAAGCCGCCGTCGAAGAAAACGACTTGAAAATCAACAGCCAAGCCGTCCACGCGCAATCCGAATGGGCAGGCATGTATGCCCCAGCTCAGCCTCTAGTCCAACTACCAGACTCTTTTGAGCTATGCTACAATGCGGCGTGCTTGTGCATCTCCAAAGGCAACTTTGGCCTGGCCACCAAAATGCTGCAGCGCGCCGCTACGCTGTGCAAGGCGTCTGACGATTTGGGAGATGAAGAGAAGGAAGCTGAACTTCGCCCCATTTGGGTCCAGCAGGCCTATGTCTATGCCAAGCAAGGCAACCTCAAGGATGCCATGGATCTTTACAATTCACTGGGAACCACAGAGTAAGCACAATCACTCTTTACCCAGTTGCTGCCAATTCCAAACTAACGCGTGTACCCAGCGACGACGACCCTGATTTTGCCATTGTTGCCAAAAACAACGTTTCTGTCATGCATACCAAAACACAAAACCCATACCTCCAGCAGCGTAGGGAGGAGTCCGCCATCGCCGGGGCTGCGAATGCTAAGCTATTTGCCTACCAGTCTCGCCGATTGGAACACAACTCGTACATGACGGATCTTAGCATCCACAAGGCCGATGGCGTGCAATCAAGAACACACAAGACGCTGCTAAAAGCTCTACAGCCGACTACGAGCTCCAACACAAACGCTGTTGCCGTTGTAAATGCTGTTGCTGCTACTCAGGGTCTTGAAACCAGCGCCGCTGTTCGTGAGCTCAATAGCTTGTCTGCTAAGCGACCGCTCGATGTCGGCCTTGTTTTGACCATTATACAGCTACAGCTGCAGCAAAATCATGTTGGCGCCGCACTTTCACTACTTCAGTCCTTTTTTGACCGCCTGGACAAGGCTGATGGCGATACAGCCAAGGACGTTCGCTTCAGCCCTGGCCTGATTGCTCTTGCTGTATCTCTCATGCGTAGCCAGCGCCGTCAAACGTCCGCCAAAGCAGAATTCGTAAAGGCAGCAAGACACTGGACCAGCCGCCCTGCTGGGTCATCAGCGGCAGCGCTGCGGGAAGCTGGAATCGAGCTTATGCGCTCTTCAAACCCAGATGATCTGAAGCTGGCCGGTTCTGCCTTTGATAGACTGCTATCTGAAGACAAGGGCTCACATGTTGCCGCGGCTGGCCTAGTCGCCTCGTTGGCTGCATTCGATGCAAATAAGGCTCGTGAACACGTCACTCAGCTCCCAGAGGTCGATGGCTTGATTCAAGACATAGATGTCCCAGGCCTTCTTCAGTCTGGCGTTGTTTCGGCTCCTTCCAATGTTACGGCCAAGAAGCGCCCTGCCACTGACGAAAACGCGGACAAGACGACGAGTAAACGCCGCAGGCGCAGACTGCCAAAGAACTATGTCGAGGGTAAGGCTCCAGACCCCGAGCGCTGGCTGCCGCTGCGTGATCGTTCATCGTACCGGCCAAAGAACAAGAAGGGCAAGAAGAAGGCGGCAGAATCAACGCAGGGCGGCATGGTCAAGGAAGAAGAAACACTGGGCTTGGTTGGCGGTGGTGGTGTTAAGGTCGAAAAAGCCAACAACGGCGGCTCGTCTAAAAAGAAGAAGAAGGGCAAGAAATAGCGAAATCCTCATTTGGTTTACAAATATTGACACGCTAGCACAGTCAGTCAAAATTAATTTTGCCTTATACAACCTTCCTTAATGCCTTGCATGCACCTGTCACGTACCACACATGTGTGGTCAAGTTCATACTGTAGACGTAGACGTCTGACACGTTTGGTCTCAAAAAGTGATAGTCCCTATTTCTCCTATAGCATCACGCCTCCACGCCAAATATATACGCCTCAGTAAACGCTAAAACAGACATGTAAATCACAGATCAGAGCATATCCTAACCATGATCTAAGAGTATTTTCGCTTTCCAATGTGTCAAATTTTTTACCCCGTGTCACCTCGTCACACGCCAGTGGACTGATGTGTAGCATCACTATCCTGCAAGTCGGCATCCAAACCCTGGCCATCATCCGAATCTGTCTCGCTCTCACTATCAGTAACCTGTCGGGGGGCCCCTTCTTCCTGTCTCCGATCTTTCGTATCCTGCGAAAGATCGTCTTCATCGTCCTCCGTCCTTATTGGGGGTAGAGACGACCTTCGCCCTTCCGAAAAACTGCCTGCAGCTTCACTTTCGGCATCCGATGGAATTGTAAGTCGTCCGCTGGCGGATGCGTTCCTAGCAGCTTGTGCCGACGAGTACTTCCTATGCAGCTCACGAAAACTCAGCGCCGTTGCAGTGCTTGCACTCGCTGCTGATTCCCGACGCCCCCGTGACTCTGCATCCTCTGAAGGCGTTTCAAGCGCAGAATGAAAGTCCTCATCCGCTCCTGTGCTAAGCGTCGGAGATGGTGGTAGTTGGTCGCCCTGATGCTGTTGCTTGAGAGCAAGAATCCTCTCATCTTGCGACATGGTTTGAATTTCTGAGCCCAAGTTGATGACTGAAGCCTTCTTACCATGAACGACAAAGCTACCTGTTCCCCTTGAGAGCATGCTGTCGCTGGCAGCGTCTTCTGTCTTGCCCATTTCACCTTCCCTGCCTTTCTTGCTGCGATGATGAGATAGATGACCGGCACTCTCTCTAAGTGTACGCTGAAGACTGCGCCGTACTTTACTTCTCTCTAGCTTATCCCGATCTCCTGCCCCGCTCTGGTCGACTAATTCAGTCGTACCAACTGAGCCCATTTTCTCGCTAGAATCCTTACTCAGCTGGTTTTCTAGCAAGCCAGCTTGCCACAAGAGGTCGCGTTCCTCTGCGTCCATGTCGTCAAGTGTTTCAGATTTATTAGTTGCAGTCTTCTCTTGTCCAGCGTGGGACCGTATTCTATGCGATGACTGCGGTGGCGATGCTGGCGATGGCGACGCAGGCAACCCATCGCTTGATTTTGGCATACCAACTGTTGAACCATCATAATCCTTCGCGGGCCACCCATGCTCCTTTGAGCGTTCATGTACACTTGAGAATCGAGACACAGATGGTTCGTTCGGGGTTGTTGGATGCTTTTCGCCGACGCTGTGTTGAGTGGACGTAGACCCTGAGGACGTAATCAGTGGTTTCGGTGTTGGCGACGGAGGCATTTCTTGAGACTGTTGCTTCGCGGATGAGGAGGCGGGGGGGGATGATATTGGCAAATCTTCATCAAGATCCTGAATCAGGATATCTCGATGACATTTCTCTTTCCATATCTCCATTCTGGCCCATTTAAGTTGTGCGCTCATACGAGCTGCGGCTGAAAGCAACTGTTCTCGTGTCCTCGGTTGAATGGGCGCCAGGACTTGCAGATGCCTCGCGTTTCTCAGCTGTTCCTCAAGTTGCTTCTGCGCTTCGTCCACTTTACCGCTAGACTCGGTGATCTTTTCCTGCATGATTTCTCTTCGGGCAGCCTGTATATCCTCAGCCATCTTGTGATCGATTTTCCCTCGTGCAATAGATACTGGACCGGTTGGTGTCTGCACAAGCTGTATTCCATCCGAGCTGTCAAGACGACGCATGCCTCGTCGACCTTGACCATCGTAGTTTCCTCCTACTAGACCACGCATTTTCACACCGGACGTTCTAAAAGCAGCGGCATAATTGAGCTTCGCAAGCCAATCATTCAATTCGTCTTCATTATCCGCCAGAAGTACTTCATCTAGTCCTTCTTGCCGAACATAAACGAAAGCATTCTTGTGCTTCTTGTAGGTTGTGTCCAGCAGGGCAACTGCTCCATGAGTTGACATGAGGGCATCCGGCTTAAACTCATGTAGAGGCGGCTTGAAAATAATAGGTATCCCATCGTGTCCAGCCTTCACATGACTATCATACTGATGCATGAGATTTTTAATCCAGCCTGTATTGCGAAAGAGGTATAGCTGGGCACCTGTCAAAATGGCACCCCATTCTTGCCAAGGCGAGCGTGTCTTTCTTTTTTTGGCATCTTTGCGCCACAATAGGCCAACCTTTGTTATCTTTATATCAACAATGCCAGGATGTGCCTCTTCAGGATTAGTCGCCGTCTTCTCCGACATGAAGGCGTCCGGTCGAGACCTTGCAGACACGATCTGCAGTACGCCTGTTCGGAAAAATGTTTTCTGCAAGTCCTTCAGATTGAAGCAAGATGCAGTTCCCAGATAGTTGAAGTGGTCTTCCAAGTACATGGTATCTTTCCAGCTCGGTCTTAGGGCGTCGAGATTGCCATCCAATATAAGAGTGTAGGGGTCAATGGGTTCTTTTGCCGCTCGCTTGGCTGGGTCGCTCGCTGAAGAATTTAGAAGAGGCTTCTTCTTTGTACTAGACCCAGCACCTCGTTCGCTACCCAAGTCCAGGTCGTCCTCCACATGTATAAACGGCGTGTATGAGATGTTATCGTAGAAGCACTCCAATATATCATCGCATATGCCTTCGCCGCGAGTATTCTTAATGTAGTCCGACTTCTGCATTTTGTGTTTGTTGTTCTTGTTGAAAACGTCGGTATGAAGTATAAGTAGTGAGAATGCGATAAAGTAAGCTTGATCGGGCGAAGAATAGATGCCAGGGTTGCATTCATGGTAGCGATTCGAAAAGGCTTGGAGAAACCTATCAATTTGTTGTGTCTCCTTAGGTAGCTCTGCTTGCATGAGTAGTTTGCGCAAAGCCATGTCCATGGGGTCTCCGAAGAAGGAAAAGCGACGCATATAACTTCTTAAGACGGTACTGAAAAAGTGGTCTGTGCTCTTCGAAAGAGCCGCGGCTATGACTCCACGACTTGTCACATCTTCTATGCGTTCCAGGTATTTGACGGCAGATTCGTCGTGGCGCCGCTCTGGTAGTGTGACGGCCTCCCGGTTCAGTTGAAACGAGTTGCTTTTTGACCCAAGAGATGCGGGAGTCGTAGGCGTCAGAGTGCCTTGACGGCTCAGCTCCGAGTTTTGGCGAATACGCCCCAGGCCCAGAAGATCTCCAAAGCTCTTCCTACCAGTCGAAGTCGAGGTTCTTGTTGTCGGTATAGCAAGATGGTCATCTGTCGAATCACGGCCAACAGAGCTCATTGTTGATGATCTACCGCGTAGAATACTGGCTCTTGTTGGCGAGGATTGGCCAGAACGAGCGCCAGAAGAGAGCAATGTAGTAATACCCGGGGCACGGGAGCTCGTACCATGATTTGTCTCAGGATTGCGGGCATCGGCGCGTGGTGTTATGGCGCTTTGTGATGTCGTTGGCCTTGGAGTTTGTCCTGGTTCTAAAGACGCGGTGGATATGCCCGTGGCAGCTTTATTTTTTTGAGGAAGGTGAGCCAGTGGGAAAAGCGGCTCAGGTGTCTTTTTCGTTTTTCGCAACCGAAAAATTGAAGATGTTGGTGTCTTTCTAAGGGTAGTACTTGGACTACCGGCACCGGTGTCGACAGAGCTAACATCAGATCTCGACGATTCTGACTGTCGGTGGACCGTCGCTTTTAATGACACGCCGTTGGATGCCGTGGATGTTCGTGATTCTACCTGAGGAGACTGTGGTTCTTCCAAAGTTGCCATCGAAGGTCGACCGCGTGCATCATTGAAAGATTTCCTAGTCTGTCTCGCTGCTGGGGCTGTCTGCTGGATATCGTCGGATGGGCGCTGGATATCGTTTGAGCGGCGAAATCTGCCGGCCAAGCTCATTCGCGATTTGATCTTTCGAGGTGTGTTGATTTCGTTGGTTGGCGCGGTCGTAATGATGGCAGGAGCTGTTTCCAAGTTAGCCGAGAGGCGTTTGGGTGTCAAGGGTTAGCCAGAGAGCATACGGCGTGGAACGGGCGGCGGCTGTTCGGCTTGCTGCTTCGCTTTCAAAGACAGCTGCGAGTCCGAAGCATTTCGAAATCGCAAGACAGAGAAGCGCTTATGTTTGCTTGTTTCCTCTTGGATAGGCGGGGTATCTGGCCGGCTTGCGTTCGAGTCAGCTTCAACACGCTGCGTCGGGGCGTCGTCTTCATCCACGTCTGTCGTATTATTCGGCGGCTGTTGTGTTGAAGAGAAAGAGTCATCCTGGGATGCATCCGAGTCGACGAACATGGTACGGCGCCGAATATCGGCATCGCTGGTCTGAATGCCACGTCGGCGTAGAAAAGGCATCGTGGCGATCGTTTTGCATGGTACTAGGCGAAGCTCCCTGCTTGCCGTTCGACCTTGGCGAGATGTAAGAAACGAGTCTTAGCTGTGCATTTCAGGCAGTCTGTACGGCAGTAGACCCAGTTGCAGATGTCTATCAAGGAGCAATGGATTTAGTCGCGCGAGTTCGAGTTGAAAAGGGCAACACCTAAAGGTTTCACAGGGAGAAAGGTCCAGCCAGTTGTGACTGGAAGCAAACGCATGCTTGTAGGATACTAGGTAGTAACTAAGAGTGGAGTGGAATGAGAGAGTGCTTCGGAAGCCAGGGGCTGGAACCGGGTCCGAGAAGCGTGGTTGCGGGATTGGCTCACCAGCAGGTACGGCCTACTATTAGGTACTAATACTTACTCGTAGTACTATGTAGTACCTCACTACTTAGGTACTTGGTCAATGAAACGCAGCACGTTCTCTCGTCCATTGCTAACGCCAGCGCCATATATTTTCCGCTGATCTGGTGTATTGATCCGCTAGTTCAGCTCGCAAAGGACCCGGAAAGGTGCTAAAGCGTTGTCGTTTCAGCAGGTAGGGTGCTGGAGTAGGGCTTCTCGCGACTGTACATACGTAATTACGTGTACTACGGCAAGAACACCAAGCCCACTACCAAAGGTACCTACCTAGTGGGAAGGTACTAGGTCCGGCACCATCATACGGTAGGTCGCAGTGGAATTTGTACCGCACCTAACGTATACCGACGTCGTAGTCCGGAGTACGGACGTAGAGAGGTAGGTACTAGGTAATAATTACCTGCCTGCCCGTCCCACCTAGAAAGTTTGCGTCGTCACAACAGCTTGGCCCCACGCACCCGTCTGGCAGCGCTTCACCTCTACATCTACGGAGACCTCGACCTCGCACTTCACGAGGCAAACCGAATATGGGTACCGAAGCTCTGCAGTAAATCGCCAAGGTCATCTAGCCCAATTATACATCGTCTAATCGTCTCAACGCGCCGTTCTGTCTATTCGCAATGAAGCTAGATGCGGCGGCCGTTGCGGCTTCCCTGTTTCTTGCCGCAACTGGACAATGCGCAAGTACTGATGGGCAGCGCATCCTTTCCAGTCACGATGGCGAAAGTCATCCTGGGTTACACGCCAGCAGTGGAAGTACGCCTTTGTTCCCCTTCTTGACGAAACTGAGAGACGGTGTTGTCGAGCTGTTTTTCGGCAAACATCCGACCAAAACCGATAGAAAACCAATTGCGAGTCTCGAAAGCCTTCGCGCCCGATACGCCAACGAACTTGTTTTGCGTTTTAACGTAACAACAACAGATGAGGAGGCTGCCCTATCCGACGCCGCATCGCGCCTCTTTCTTGATATTTGGGCATTTACCGATGATTATGTCGATATTCGCCTTCATGCGGATGAGGTATCGCCGCTACTCGGCCTCCTTCCTAGTACCTTACAAGCCTCTCACTCGACCTTGATATCCGACTTGGCGACAGCTGTATATGAAACCCTTCCTAGTAATGGTCGCTTGGATTCATTCGAGTCGGAAAACATGTTTTCGGCCTTGTCAACACCACCTGGCCCCGGCGATAATCTTTTTTTCAGCGACTACCAGTCGCTTCCAGTCATCATGCGGTGGATGCGCTTGCTTGAAGCCATGTTTCCATCACATGTTCAATACACCAGTATAGGGCAGTCCTATGAAGGTCGCGAGATACCTGCCTTGAAAGTTGGAGTTCAAGGTGTGCACGATCCTAGCGGGCGACGAAAGACGTTGGTGATTACTGGGGGCCTCCACGCACGTGAATGGATATCGACATCAACGGTGAATTACGTGGCATGGTCCTTCATCACCTCTTTCGGAAAAGAACCAATGATAACAAAGTTTCTGGACCACTTTGACATTGTTTTTATTCCAGTCATGAACCCGGACGGCGTCGAATATTCGTGGCAGGTGGACAGGCTTTGGCGGAAGTCACGGCAGCAGACCAATTTCCGCTTCTGCAAGGGCCTCGACCTAGATCATGCATTCGGTTTCGGCTGGGGAAACGGCCAAGCTCAAACAGACCCATGTTCTGAGAGCTATGGCGGCGAGCAGCCGTTCCAGGCCGTCGAGGCAATGGAGCTCGCTAGCTGGGCTCGCAATCAGACTGTCAACAATGTTGAGTTTGTCGGCTTGCTGGACCTTCATTCATACTCGCAACAAGTTTTGTTCCCATATTCGTACTCATGCGCCGTCTATCCGCCAAATCTCGAAAACTTACAGGAACTTGCTACTGGCATTGCCAAGGCTATTCGGCTTTCCAACGGAGAGGCCTATACGGTGACATCAGCATGCGAGGGGGCAGTTGCTGCCGAGGAAGCAACTCGAAGCCTTGTTTGGTCGAAAATCGAGTCAGGGGGCGGATCAGCAATTGACTGGTTTTATCATGAGATGCATGCGCACTTCAGCTACCAGATTAAGCTTCGAGATACCGGCAGCTACGGATTCTTGCTGCCGAGGGAGCAGATTGTGCCAACTGGAGAAGAGATTTTTGATGCGATGAAATACGTCGGTGACTACTTGCTGGGGAACAATGGCATTGAGCGACTCTCAGCGGAGGCTAAACAAGAGGAATCGTCAACAGTGTTTGATGACGAGTCGGCTGTAGGAAGCCAGGAATTAAGGCGGCGAAGATTGCGTCGGTAAATAAATATAGTTTTAAACAATCTCACAGATGCAAAATTGATATTTAGCGTTGATTTCTGAATATATACAAGTTGTAATTAATGCGCATTGGCCAAGCTCTCTACAATGCGCATGTAGCTAGAAACCTCAATCCGCCTAATAATATAATGTAGGCCCCGAAGTCGCTGCTAATAAGCTGGGCAGTAAGTAATGAGCCCTACTCGTACGACCGATCGCTCGGCGCTTTCCATAAGCTAAGTATTACAAACTGCTTGTACTACATAACTATCCACATGCCGACATAAGTTCCTTCTGGAAGTCCATGTCTAACCGTCCACTTCCCAGGTAGGTAGGTAGCTTGCAGGAGTTCTCAACCCCACGCTTAGTCGTGGGGCGGGCACGACCGAGTGGGCAAAGCCGAAAGGCCCACCGCGAAACCTCACAACAGTTCCACGCTATTACATAAATAGGTAGGTTGGGTTAAGCAGCACTCGTGACACGTTGCGCTGTTCCCAAGCTGTTTTCCTTCATCAAGCGGCATTTCTCCAAATTTTCAACAGGGGCTGTACAGCGAATATCATGGGCGCTGCGACTAACTCTCATGGCCGGGAGCTCCTCCCAGCCAATGTCATCCCGCGGCATTATACCCTAACGCTTGATCCTAATCTTACGAACTTCACCTTTGAGGGCAAAGTTATTGTTGATCTTGACGTTGCGGAAGACTCTAGCTCTGTTTCTGTGAACAGCCACGAGATCGATATACACAATGCAAGGATTTCTGCGGATGGCAAAGAGGTCAGGTACGTGAACACGCCATTGAGCAACCAGCAACCGCATCTATCGGAGACGATGTACTGACAGAGCATTCTGTCAAAGCGCAAATCTTCAAGTTACCTATGACGAGCAAAAGCAGACAACTACTTTTGCCTTCTCCGGTGAGATCAAGAAGGGAAGCAAGGCGCAGCTCGAGGTCTCATTCTCAGGCAAGTTAAATGACAACATGGCGGGCTTCTATCGCTCGGGCTATATTAGAGATGATGGCAGTAAAGCTTTCATGGCCACTACGCAGATGGAGCCTACCTCTGCAAGAAGAGCATTTCCTTGCTTTGATGAGCCTTCTCTTAAAGCAACATTTGACATTACGCTCATTGCCGACAAGAATTTGACGTGCTTGAGCAATATGGAAGTTAGCTCCGAAAGCGACGTCCAGTCGGATTCTGCCGATGCTAGGAAAGCTGTTCGCTTCAAGACCACGCCAATCATGTCAACCTACCTCACTGCTTTTATCGTGGGTGAATTGAACTACATCGAATCTAGCCTTTTCAGAATCCCCGTTCGAACCTATGCTCCCGTTGGTCAAAGTATTGAACACGGCCGCTATGCGGCGGACCTTTGTGCAAAGACCTTGGAGTTTTTCGAAAATGCTTTTGATGTCGAGTTCCCGCTATCAAAAATGGACCAGGTTGCGGTGCCAGATTTTGCGCAGGGCGCCATGGAGAACTGGGGGTTAGTAACATATCGCACTGTGGTAAGCTGCCTCTTGTTTAATAATATGTGTATTCGGTACCTGCGTGCTCTCGACGATGGTACCTCAAACTTTTGGAGAACATTTGGCTAAGCAGGTCATGTAGGATCTCTTGTTAGATGACAAAAACGCCGGTTCTTGGCGCAAGCGGCGAGTCACTGATATTGTTCAACATGAACTGGCACATCAGTGGTTTGGCAACCTCGTTACAATGGATTGGTGGTACGTCTTTACATTGTCGGCCGAGAGAAAACAGGGACTTGTTGTCTTGTGCAGCAGTATTGTCACGAGCTCTGGCAACCAGCTAAGGGTAATGGACTTGGACTAACCCGTCAAATAGGGAGGGACTTTGGCTTAAGGAAGGATTTGCCACGTGGGCCTCTTGGGTAAGCATTTTATACCCGTCTTCTTTCGTATTTTGCCTATTTGTGTCACATTCAGCTAACATTCTGCGCAGTACGCTTGCAATTCCTTCTACCCAGAATGGAGGGTGTGGTCTGAGTACGTTTCAGACGACCTTCAGAGGTGCCAGGCTCTTGACTCTCTGAGAAGTAGTCATGCTGTAGAGGTTCCCGTCAAACGTGCCAGTGAGATTAATCAGATATTTGACGCCATTTCGTACGAAAAGGGCTGCGCAGTTCTGCGCATGATTTCTGTGTATCTCGGAGAAGATGTGTTCCTTGCCGGTATTCGCAAGTATCTGACAAAGTTTGCCTACAGCAACTCACGGACTAGTGACCTCTGGGACTGTCTGAGCGAGATCAGCGGCAAGCCTGTAAACGAAATTATGGCTACCTGGACCAAAGAAGTCGGCTACCCTGTTCTAACTGTGACAGAGGGCGCGGGCAAGAACACCGTCGTAGTTAAGCAGAATCGCTTCCTACGAACGGGTGATACGAAGCCGGAGGATGATACTGTGCTGTACCCAGCAATCTTGTCACTCCGCACGAGTTCTGGAATCGACAGAACTGCAATACTAACTGAGAGGGAGATGACCATCAGCATACCGGAAGACGGCTTTTTCAAGCTGAACGCCGACCAGACCAACATGTATCGCACATTATACTCTCCAGAGCATCTGAAGCGTCTAGGGAAAGCTATTCAGGACGGTTTGTTGCCTGTGGACGATAGAACAGGAATCGTTGCGGATACTGCTGCTCTGGCAGCTTCGGGATACCTAAAGACGTCTTCCTTTTTAGAACTGGCCTCTAATTTGAGGTCTGAGAGCGAATACGTTGTTTGGAAGGAAATAACTCGCCGATTGAGTCAGATTTCTAGTGCCTGGATATTTGAGGACGAAAATATCAAAAACGGCTTGCAGACCTTTACAAGGACATTGCTCCATGATAAGCTTCATGAGATAGGTTGGAACATTACCTCTGAGGATGACTACATCACCCAGCAGTTCAAGCAAGTCATGTTCTACAGCGCCGCCATGAGTGGGAATGAGGAAGCAGTTACTGCAGCCAAAGACATGTTTAATCGCTTCATGGCAGGTGAAGAGTCGGTAATTCATCCAACCATTCGGAAAAGTGTGTTCTGCATTGCAATGAAGTATGGTGGCGTGCCAGAGGTCAGTTTACGATACGATTTTGTGACTTGTTTTTAACTTGACAGGGCACTGACCGCTATGACACAGTTTGATAAAGTCTGGAACTACTATCTGACTGCCAAGACAAGCGATGAGCGCAATGCAGCATTGATTTCTCTGGGCTGCTCAGCTAACTCAGAGGTGATAGAGAAAGCACTCCATGTCTTCTTTAGCGACGAGGTCAAAAACCAAGACGCGGAATCACCGCTGCTTGGCCTTCGAGACTGTGCGGTCGGTGTTGAGGCTCTTTTCAAATTTGCAACGGAGAATTGGGACCATGTGTGCAAGCGATTTCCCCCCGGACTCTCCACCCTTGGCAGGTTCATCAACAACTCGGCCACTGGCTTCACCAAGCGAGAACAGCTCGCAAGGGTCGAGGCCTTCTATGGGAAGATGGATACCAAGGGCTTTGACAAGAATATTGAACAGGCAAAGGACAGCATTCAGTCCAACATTTCTTGGGTCGAGCGCGACGCTGAAGATGTGTCGGAGTGGCTTCGTGCCAAGGGCTATATTTCTTAGATGTTGAGCGTGCGGGTAGAAACTGGGATCAGAAACTGTGGTCTCTGAGTAACCGAGAAATAGAATAGTTAGAGTTTTCCAAAATATGCGGAAAAGAAATGGCGATGATTTCGTTATCCTTTCCAACTTGCAATGAAGTCGTGTCAGCTCACTGGGTTGCACGCTTTATAAGCCATGTCTGATAGTGTACACCTTTTTTTTTACCCAGGGTACAACCGAACGTTGAAGCTGTACCGCTAGAGGCATCGGGACAGATTAACTGGTGTGCAATTACGGAGCACTGCCATCGATACTCGTACTCTTGGCGCTGTAAAGTGGCCTTTCGCTAATTACTTGTACAAGCTGTCTGCTCTGGTTACCGATGTAAAGTATGCAGTGTCCTACACAACTTCGCCCAGCGTGACATTAATTTAGTGCGGCGCGGCGGACTTTGGGTGGAGGCAGCTGCGGAAATCATCAGCAGTTGCGCTATGTGTGGAATGCTCGTACTCAGTAACTAATTGATAGGTATTAGCTTGTATTTATATCGGACGTAAGCATATACAGCTATTTGTGTGGAAGGTCTAGACCGTGTCTAGACGTACAAAGGCCATACAATTGCTTGATTGTATAGTATAGTAATGGGCCAATATACAAATACAACTAAATGCTACACAACCAATCTGAGCTTGAGAATGCTACAACATTGGGCCAACTACAGGATGCCATTCGACCTGCCTGTCTTCGACAAAGCCACCAATTGACCTGTATAAGACGGCAATGCGCGCTCGCCAGGCCCATGCTACGTAGAAGTGCGATGCACCAAGGTACTAAGTAGGCACTATATTGGAAAAACGATGAATTAACTCCGCCGCAAAGTTCCGCGCCCAATGAGCGGCTGATTTGTCTGCAGGCAACTGCCTGGCGTGACGGGTATTCTCAGCGGCAAAGTTCCCATCTGATAGGCACAAGTCCTTACCTTTACATACCAAATATACAAGGAAATCATGGGCAGTTGTTTACCATACAGTATTAAAAGCTGCCATACGATCACCCATCACAGCAGAACTGGGCTCAACCACGAGGATATATATAACTCAAGGTGATGCATCATCTCAGCTCCGTCTCCGCAGTGGAAAACTCGTTACTCCGCAAGCTGCAGTGCCGGGCAGACCCCGACTCCATTAGCGGAAAGTCACTGTGGGCTCTCTCCGCGGCCCATTTATGGGGCTCCCAACGCGTTACATTGTGCCGAGTCCGCCATGTTTGGCCTAGTTTCAGGGGTTTCGACCGGCCGACGAGCATCCCGATCGCCCGGGACGCGCTAAATTATTATGGCCGGGTTGCATTACAAAAAGAACTCTTTCCGACGCCAGTCTGATTTCGTCTCCTGGCCATCTGTACTCGTACACTTGCTAGATACGTCAATACCACTCGTACCAGGCAAATTGCACACATACAGCATTGCTCCGTACGACCATCACTGAGGAAAACGTGATATTTCGCAGCTTCACCATGCCTGGCGCTATTCAGATTCCGGACAAGTACAGGTAAGAAACTCGCAAAACCACATAACAAGCACCAAAACAGAAGGAGCCCCGCCAGATCAGAGTGTGATTCTATCATATGAATACAACTAACACGTTCTTTGTCTTTGACTCTGCAGCTATGTGCTTGCTGCGGCTACTTCAACCTTCTTTATCAACACCCTGCACATGGTGCGCACCAGCCAATTCCGCAAGCTGAGCGGCCTCAAATATCCCATCCCATACGCCACGACTGAGCAGGCCGAAAAGGACCCCAGCGCATACAAGTTCAACTGCGGTACGTCACAAATACTGTGTGATTTACGTCTTCCAACCTGCCCTTTCCCAAACTTTTACAGCACAAGTATTACTTGCCTGGCCGCCTTCAGTCCCATCACCCTGTTCCTGGGAGAAGCCGCACGCTAAAGTTCAGTACCGCAATAGCCCAACGCGCTCACGCCAACTTCACCGAGAACCTCACTCCACTCCTCGGGTCGCTACTCGTTGCTGGCTTGACGAACCCTGTCGCAGCCTCTGTCCTTGGTGCTACCTGGGCCACGTTCCGCGTCATCTACGTCTTGGGCTACACGAGCAATTCTGGTCCCCAGGGCCGTACTATGTAAGCATATTTCTCCCCTGTAGTCTCCCTGTCGCTGCCTTTCCGGATACTCAAAGCAGCTCCATCTGAATCTTTCCCTCAAACGACTGACTTGTCCTTTTAGTGGTGCCATTGGCGCTTCCTTGTCGGATTTGGTACTGAAGTTCATGGCCGCCTATTCTTGTTACACTCTCATCTCTAGCAACTGATGTGGACGCCAGTCTGTTTCCCATAGCCTTAAAGCGTGGCTTCACGGCCCGCATTATAGTAAATAATGGACGACTAACAAGAGAGTCAATCTGCTGTCTCGTCTCCTGCCCGCTATTTTGTGCATCTTCTTCTGCGTTGCCCTCTTGAACAGCACGGCATCTCTGATTCAAGTGTCAAATTCCCACAAATCTGCACAATTGATTACATCACTTTCATAGATACAATGCTTTGATTCTTCGCGACCCGTTAACCAGTACATCGTTCATGCGGTGGCCTCCATGTTAGCCCCAAGCCTGCAAAGACACGTTTCTCCGCCTCTTCCATGTCGGCTGCAAGGCCCCCGTCGCTTTCAAGGTCAACCCAAGACCCATCAACCCTACTACGAATCCCACTGCTATCAAATTTAAGGCTCTTTTCATTCTTGCAATACCGTCGAAGATCCCTCTGAAACGTCGTCTCGCCGCTCCAGCCTAGGACAGCACAACCAACTGTCTTCCAAGGGCTAACAATGATATCCACCCGTCTGTGCGGAGCATCTGCTTGCCTAGCATCTTGCCAAACCACCAGCGCCTTGTCTAACGTATCGAATCCGGCACCCCAGCCACGGCCTTCTCCTTTCCACGGCAGCGGTGCTTGCTTTCGTTCGCTATTGCGAGTCCACAAACTAAGGGTATGAGTGATGAAACTTTCCTGCTCCAAGCTCAAAACAAGCCTTTCAACAAGGTTCAACGTCATATCCTCGTTATGGTGGCTGACGATAACGTCTACATCACCGCTCTCGTTTTTCCCCCTTCGATAGCCACCGACAATGGTCATCTCGAAGCCGCAATCGATTCGCCGCGCGTGCTGGAGTATTGTCTTTCCGATCTCCTCCACCTCCGCACGAGGTATCTTGAGAAGGAATTCATCGTAATATTTGACACCAATTTGTTGCACACGGCTAAGTGAGCCCCATCCATACTCTACCACATCGTCAAGGTCTCGCCAGCCTACAGAAATCCCTATTAGCCCATACCGTTTATCAAATGCCGCTCCATTATAGTCAAAATGGTACCTTTCTGGTAGAACTCTCTAGCTGTTGTGTCTCCTACTCCCCAAATGTTGTAGAATTGCTTTATCACGAACACTTTTGGGTCTGCCGCGGAATTTTTTACTTCCTGCGTTTGACCCGTTGAGTGCCAAGTTTGATAGAGCTCGGCAATCTTATTACCGCAGCCTGGTAGCCTGGCAACCTCTATCCGGGTAGTTAGCCTAGCTGTTCACTATATTTCGTCTTTGGCAGCGATCTGTATCCTTTACGTCTTCAGACGTAGAAAGAAGGGGTAAGAGGCAGAGAAAGGAAAGTAAGTAAAGAAAAGGAATATAGTGGAAGGGTACCTTGCGGGCTTTGGATTTCATGCGGGTACGCCGAGAGTGCAGACACAGACGTTGAATATGCACGCACGCCAATCTGGTCGCCCTGTAGCAAGCGCAAGAGTCGAATACTCTTCAACTCCTCGATGAACTGTGAGTTTGGCGGATCCACTGGTGTCGGGCGCTGGCATGAATAAGTAGTGTGTAGGTACTCCGGGACACCTGGCAGTTTGACGTCATGCTCGAACGTTGACTCGCGAGCAAGAGTAGGGTGTTGACCGGTACCCCGGCCAGGACGAGCATTCGAAGGATATCGACCTGCGCTTTTGTTCGATTTGCTCTGTAAAGATGGCGTCGATGGACTGATTCCGGTATAGTCCTCTGCAGCGCGGTCGAGAATACCCTTGCCCGGTTCCCTTTGATGCCCAACGATCCCAGAGCCGGCGTCATTTTGTCTCTTTGTCGTGTGCTTTACACCTTCGTAGACAAGATATTCCGCCGTTGGCATCAATGCCCCCTTCGTAATTGAATCAGTAAGCCACGATAGCTTCACTACCTTTACGGTATCTTTTGTAGCAGCAGTAGCAGCAGCAGCACTTCCATCATCCTTCGTTCCAGCACTAGTCCCAAGATCCGAAAGCTTTCGCCGTTTGGGGCTCGGTTCCGTAGCTGGCTCGTCGTCGACATGCTCCGCGACAACATCCTGGCGCTCAGCATCAACAGGCACCGTGTCCAACTGAAGGCGCCGTAGCTCGAATAGAGCTCTTTCACGGCGGGAAATCTTCCCCAGCACGATCTCGGCCTCGTTCACATCGTAAGTTAGGCTAGGGATCTTGTCCTCTAGTTCGTGCTGCTCAGCTGGCTGTAGATGGGTTGAGAGAAGGAAGATGGCGGGAAGTTCTAACTCCATCCTGTGGCTTGCGACACGACAGAGAAAGAGAGGCACAAAAGCGCATTGCGCATCCTTCCGTAACCGCAGGGGATGAAATAGAAGTAACAAAAATTACATCCGCCGTTTCAGCAAACATGCCCGGCGTACAAAACGTTTTATTTGCTGCTTCGCAGTAGATCTGAGGCGAATAGTCTTGTTGTGAATATGGCCGGTTCTGGACGGCACTGCGAAGGTAGGTTACTAACATGACCCGGCACTTTTTCAGCTATGTCCACGCCTGGGTGGCTCCACCCGCCCAGTAGTCTGTGTAGACCAACCTAACCTCATCGCCATTGCCAAGAGGGAGGAGCCCAAGGGTGATTAGACGTTGCGTTTTCCCCTGAGCACCATGGCATCAATTCAACAAATATATATTAATTGGATAGATGCTGCACTGAAAGTTGCGTAACTCTCGGTCGATCACAGCCATCTCCATAGCGGGACCAAGCTAGCATTGGCTCTCTGAGAGCTAACCCTTTTATGTATGCCTCTATCTACAACCAAGACCTTGTTATACATCCTCAAACTCCAAGTCATCATCGTCGTCCTCTACACTGTCCTCTGCACCCTCCTCTCTCTTGATCTCAGGCTCAATTTTCATGCGCTTGTTCTGTTGCTCCACTGCATCATCTCCGTCTGCCGACGGCTCGCGTTTTATGCCAGACGCTCCTGGAGTACCGAGGCCAGAATTGTTGCCCGTCGCCGGAACATCTTCAAAGTCATCCTCGTCCTCGTCTGAGCCATATTCCTCGTCTTCATCTTCGTCCTGATCCTGCTGCCGCAGCCGCTGTGCCGCCTGTTCAGCTTTGATTTTCTCAAAGATGTCATCAATTTGAGCATTCGCACTATTGTCTGCCTGCTTGTCCTTCTCGTCTTCGCCCCCCGAGTTTTCTTGCTTCAAACTCGGTAGTCCAGTGCCTGCGATCCCCGAGAATGATTCGCCAGTGACGGTACTATTTGACATCCAAGCAGGCAGGGCATTCTGCTGCGCAATTTTCTCTCGGCGAGCCTTCTCGGCTTCCTTTTCAGCTTCTGAAGCTCCTTCCGAAGTTGATATATTCACAGATATTGATTGAGGTCCAGTGTTTGCAAGGCCCTTGACGGCCATTGGTCTGTTAGCAGCGGAATCTAGAGGAATCGTTTGTGCAGCTCGGGTCGTCTCATCTCGGACGACAGGTCGAGCTTTGGCAAACGCCCGATCAAAGTCGCATTCTGGTATATGCACTGCGTCAATCTGGGGTAAAAGCTCCCTGATGAATTGGAACTGGTCATTGACACGAGTTGACTGTTCGTGCCCCCCCGTATCGCGGTCCGTTTCAACCAACACATGGCTACAACGATGGCAAAGAAAGCCCTCCGGGCCATGATTATCTACCGCCTCCATTGTGGTCCACTCGGCCTTGCAAAATGGGCAACGGTAATCTTTCTTCTCGGTCGTCTGCTCAGTCGTACCCTGGGCATCCTTTGTAATTGTGTACATACGCCATTTGATCGCGTCAATGGTATGCCGGTAGTTGATGTAATACCACGTTTTATTGCTCGGTCGCGGGTTTCCCTCTCGTAGCTCCGGCCTTGTATGCCTATTTTTGGTCAGCCTATCGCTTGCTCGGTTCTTTTCCTGCTGAAACTGACACGGTAATGAACCGATCTTCTCGAAGCTTTCCGCATATTTTGTGAATGTCCTTTGTATTCCCAGACATGAGATAGGCCAAATCATCATCTCGAAGACTATAACATGTCTCAGCTAACTTCTCTTTGCAATGGGCCTCGCAGAATTGAACTCCATACGCTTCGTGGAGAATAAGAGCATCCACTACCAGAATGTCACGGGTCGAGTAGAACGCCCTCATAACAGACTTGATCAGTGTCACAGCGAGATCCATTATGGCATAACGTAAGTTTGTTTAACTCGTGGTGTTTAGTATCGCGTTAAGGACAGGAATCATCTGGCCTGTTCGTCAATAACTCGGCAAGGACGTCCGCGACGACGCGGCTCGCGATCGTGGTTTTGACTGTGGATGCCGACGAGATCGCCCAGATGCGACTTCCACCTGCATGGAACGGCCTCGCCGACTATGGTGCCGCCTTTGGTGATCTTGTGTGTGATAGTTTGGCAGAACTATTGTACTATCAAGATCTGGAATATTTGCAAGAGCGCATGCAAGCAGTCGTATCGCAGGAAGTATGTGGTAGGTGACTAGGATACACGAACCGCCATCTCGCGATAGTCCTCTTTAAAGTGGGGCTTTTCTGCCTGGCTCATGTGCAGTGTTGTGTTTTTCAATTACGTGGAAGCATCCGGGTCTTTGACTCGATAGATTTCAAGATTTAGGCACGAAAAATAAGATAAAAGCCTATGCACTAACTTAAATATAACACAGCAGCGGCCTCAACCAATGTGAGGGCTGTGCAAATCAATTCAGCCAACATGTCCCTCATTCCGAAACTCCAATCCAACACGTCCTTTCCGCCCGCCAATTATTTAAGCATACTTTCTCAACTAGAGGGCAACGTTAGTTATGAGCACGTTGTCGTTAATTTAGAGCAAAACTTACATCCAATGTAAGTGTTCTTGAACTGTTGACTTCTTGATCGCGATAGACGCCAACAAGGCTCTCGCTGTCCTGGAACAAGCCCGTCTTCAAGCTAATGACGATAAACTGCATTCCAGGCCCCGCGTGCTCGCGGATATACTTCTTAATCTTGTCGACATTGGCATTATCCAGTGCCGCATCAACCTCGTCAAGAACAAAGAATGGACTTGGCTGGTAGCTATGCACGGCAAACAGAAGGGCCAGGGCAGCCATTGTCTTTTCGCCGCCAGACAAGTGCTCCATATCACGGAATCTCTTGAGTGGAGGCATGGCGTGGTACTTGATACCCGAAAGATAGGGCATGTCTGTATCTTCCTCGATGTCAAGGTAAGCTTGACCACCAAGAGGATACGCCTCCGAACGCGTGAGGTCCTTGTAGACGTGTGATATCTGCTCTTGAATATGCGTAAACGCTTTGTTGAAAATATCATACCGTTTCTGCTTGATACTACTGAACGACTCTTTGGCAGCCTGAGCCGCCGTTTTAGAATCTTCGTACTCCTGGTCGGTTTGTTTGAGTCGCGTCTCGACGCTTTCCAGGCGCTCCATGGCTCGCATATTCGGGTTGAGCTTCTCCAGCTCAGCAGTTAGGTTTGCAACACGCTCCGTCAAGGAGTCTTCAACGTTTAAGTCGTCAGACTACCGAGTGTTAGTTTGTTACGTGTTACCCCTCTCTCGTCCATTACTTACAGCCTTTAGCTCCTGATCCAGGCCATCAAAATTGATTTCAATACCATGGTCATCAAGCGCAATGTCCATTATTTCTTCTCCTTCGGCATCAATATCCATGACGTCGGGGTCTTGACGAAGAAGATCATCTTCATTTGGTAAGTTATCCAAGGCACCTTCAGCAAGAGGTACCTGTATCTGCTCCAGGCGACATCTTCGAAGGAGCGCTGACTTCCCGGCGCTGTTTTTCTGTACCATCGTCTCGAGGGCGTTGACATCTTTCTGGAGGGCTTCGATATCTTTACCTCGCTGGAGCACCTCGGCTTTGGCTTCTGCAACCTTTTCGTTCTTTTCTGCCAAGTCTGTTTGATATTCCTGAAGAGTCTCTCGCAGCGCTTCAAGCTCATCCTGCTGCTCCCGAATCTCCTTCTCGATATCTGCCTTATCTTTGCCATATGCTTTGATGTCTTGTTTCAATCGCTTAATTTGGTCATGCATTCGACGGATGCGTGACTCTGTATCACCATGACGAGCGACTTCCCATTTAAGGCGGCTTTCAAGCCTCTGCTTTTGAACCTCAAATTGACTCCTCTTCTCTGAAACCTCCTGCTCCAGTTTGCCCTGGGAAGCATCAAACGAACGAATATCGCTGTAACCCAGTCTTTGGCAGAATTTGGCGAATATATCGTCTTCAACTTTGCTAATGGCATCTTTGAATTGCTCGACAGTGGACTGCGTACTTTCCAGCTGCTTCGACTGTTCCTTAAACTTTGGCTGAATTTCCCGCAAATGTTTCTTATGGTTGTCGAGCTCTCGCTTCTTACTGGCATAGTTTTCTTGGAAAACGACAAGTTCATCTTTCGTACTTCTTAATCGCCGTTCAAGACCACCAAGTTCAATTTGTAGAGTCTCTTCTTTTGTGCCGCGACGGTCGGCTCTGGGAAGACGGTCTATCTCTTCTTTGAGCTTCGCCGCCATCCTCTGGAGATTTTGAACGTCTGCTTCCTCGAATTTGCGTTTTCCACTTTTTGATTCTGGGCCGCGACCACCCGTCATAAGACCAGCTTTATGAATCACGTAGCCCTCCAACGTAACAGCCTTTACGGGTATCTTCTTTTCGTAGCAAATATGCTTAGCTATGTCAAGCGAATCGCAGACAACTGAGCTGCCACACGCATACGACAGAGCCCGCTCCACTGACGATTCAAAGTTGATTGTGTCGATTGTGAGCCTGGCTCCTGAGATGCCTTTGACCGAGGTATTCACAGCATTAACTTTGATGTTATCCAGTGGAATAAACGTCATGGGTGAGAACCTTTGTTCTTTAAGATACTGAACACATTCAACGCCAGTCTTCTCAGTATCGACAACAACAGAGTCAAAATCTCTACCCAACGCCACTATAATGGCTTCATCGTACTTCTTTTGCTTTGGGGTACACAATTCGCCGATTCTGCCACGGACGCCAGGGAAGATCCTCTTCAAAGAGGCGACCATCTCCTTCAAGCGTGCTTCTCTATCATTTTGGCGACGTCCGTCATCTGCATCTCTCAGTTTTTTGGCAACATCCTCAAGCTTCTCCTCGAGTTCAGTTCGTTTCTGGCTGGTTCGGACTCGCTCCGACTGAAGTTGATTGAACTCCTTCTTTTTGGAGGCAATCTCACTGGACAAATCCTTGGCGAACGCGTCCACCGCGTCACGCCTCTCCCCGATGCTATTCAGCTCGGATTCACTCTTTGATGTCGCCGCCGTAATGCTATCCACTTTGCCTTTAAGGTTGTTGACAGTAACCTCATCAGCTTTTCTCTGTCTGTCGAGGTTTTCCAGCTTTGAATGATCGGATCCTGAGCGCGATATGACTTCGGCACGAAGCGAGTTATATTCCTTGCGATCAGCGTCGCTTATAGATCCACCTTGCTTTTTCATCTGCTCTTTGATATCTTTTTCGAAAACTGCCTGAGCTTTGTCGACACTTTCAATGTCTTTCTGGACCTTCTGCACGATATCTGCTTGTTCGTCTTTTTCCTTCGTGACCTTTTGGCTCTGGTTCTGCAACTTTTCAACTTGTTGCGAGGACTCGTGCACTTTTTCATCAAATGGAACTAAATTGTTCTCTTTGTCTTCAATGGAACGCTCTTTCTGTTTGATGTCCTTGTCCACTCGACCGGCTCGACGAGACACAGACACTTGGTCTTTCCGTGCTGATTCAAGCTGTGCCTCGTAGCTTTCAACGTTCCGACGCAGCTCCTTGAGATCTTCTTGATGGTTGTGAATTGTAGCACTTGATTCATCCATAGCCTTTTGGAAGTGGTATAGTTTCCAAAGGCAGTGGGTGACTATTGCTGCATCCTTTTCATCCGTTTTTCTCTGGAAGTTGTCGGCTTCCCGTTTTTGTTCCCGATATTGCTTGATTTCGGAATTGATGCCGCGACGTCGATGGAGCTGAAAGTTCATGTTTTCAACGGCTTGCTCTGCCTCGGCTTGCAGCTGTTCATACTCTGCCTTGTACTCCAAGCTGCCAGATATGTGTTCAATGAGGCGAGTCAGGTCTTGAGGTGACTGAGATGCAATGGCCTCTACGTCTCCTTGGAATACTAGGAAGTTTCTGGCTTTTATAAGGATGTTTTCCGTCTCGAGAGCCTCATTGTACTGAAGAGCTGTAACAACGCGGTCATTGATGCGATATTCACTGGCACCTTGATTGGTGATTGACCGCTTCCATTTCTGCTCTTCGCCGGCATCATCTTCATAAACGGCCATAACCCAGGCCGTCTTCGGGTCTCCGCGCGAAGCTTTGTCATCATTGCCTGTGATTGTATCGCCATTTGTCTCGGCAGAGCCATCGTCGTTGATTTTCGATGTTTTTAAGACTCGGCCGCGGTAAACCAGATCTTTGAGGTGCGCAGATCGTAGATGGGAAGACTTGATACCGAGGACAAATGAGATTGCATCCATCCTGGAAGGTGTTCGGGTTAGCAGAAGGGGTCTTATGTCAGTCAGAGGGGGCCTTTAACTGACGAATTTGATTTTCCCGATCCATTTGGTCCAATAATCGAGGTAAAGTAGGAATCCCCGAATAGTAGAGTGTGGTGCCCTTTATAGGACTTGAAGTCTAAGGTCGCCGGTCAGTGCAAAGAACCAACTAGTCAGGGGCTATTGAGGCATACTGAAGAGCTCAAGGCGAATGAGCTTCCCCATTGTGATCGGCGTTTTCCCACTCTCCTCAATAGAAGATAGATAAGGCGTAAGGCGTAAGGCGTAAGGCGTAATAAGGAAGATAGATGGTAGTTGCGACGTAAAGCGCAGTAAGCTGAAGAGTTCTCGTCAACTCAACCGGTAAATCAAAGCGACCACAGAGTTAGTCAAACTTCGCAAGAGTCAGTCGCTTGCGCTAAGATCAGGTCGCATCCAGATATTGAGACGGAGACCGCATTCAGTTATCGCACCGAGGCACTGCGTTACTGGAGTGACTTGGCGCAAAGGTGCCTTTTGCGAGAAGTAAAAGGGTATGCAACGCGTCGCGCGACTGGCGTTGCGAATTATGTGGGCAGAGCCACGCCCGGTTGAGGGGTTGGCCAGCGCGCGGTAGGTGCGCACGGACCACATATCACTGGTCCCGGCTTGCACAGGCAGTCCTCGACTCGGGACTTCGCTGAACGGCGAAGGCCATCCTGACTACTTGGGGTACGAAGTTTGTACGAGTAATAGTATGGGTAGGAGGCTCGGCACGCAGCGCAATCAATACAGTTGCTCTAGTAATAACCTTCCCACTTGTTGGGTTCCCCATCGCTACCTGGACTCACTGAGTTGGAAATTGATAATATAGACGCTTTTAAACTATACACGGTTGATCACCAAGGAGCAAAGCACCTGGCCTGAGTTTCTCCGCATACGGTAAGCTCAGGTAAACCTATGCCTACAAATCAAATATGGTACTTTTGGGCCGTCTTGGTAGGAAAGATGTATATCGCGACAAGCGTCACATGAGTCGAACAAGCGTGTTTCCGGTTGCGAATGTTGAACGACAGTCACCTGGCAGTCCTGCGATGGTCTTTGTACTCTTTACGAGTATCTACTCGTATACTCCTAGCCTCACTTGTGCGGTGGCAAGGGACGGGGTTTGGGGAATCTTCCCGCAGTTTAAGCCCAACAGACATTGGGGGAAATCATCCTTCAGCTAGATACTAAGCACTCGCAGGTGAAGGTAATTTGGAGCACCGCGATGAGGTCTACAGCGTGGTCTCCAGAAGATGCAACTACAGTCATGCGTACATAGGGCCATAGGAAAAACAAAGGAAGGCCTCCGCACAGAACTACTGTGCGGATACGAGTATCAAGATCGGCTTGGGAGGCCATATTTCGTTCTCATACAGAGTACACCTAGTCCTCTCCTACACCATTATGGGAACCTCATCATCGCCATTGGTCATGGCGTGGCAACCAGGCTCGACTCGTGTTCTGGACATGTGCCTGCGAGAGGCACACGTGGGTGCAATGTCGCTGCGATAGGTACGTCTCCAACGTAACCAAGTTCGCAAGATAGAGGCTCAGCAATGCTTGCACGGGGCGGTGGGCCACTGTGGCGGGCAAAGAGGTGGGTGCTTCAGGTGCGTTCGGCACCCCACCAAGAGTCCCTTTCTGGGGTAGCTCTATTGTTATTTATTACCTGGACATACTGTAATTTAGTAAGAATCGTGGGAGCTTACTCCCATCGCCACGCCAAAATATCTAGAGCTGAATTATTGCATCCCACATACGACTCCTATATGAGCCCGGTCTTTTCGAACTGTTATCGTTTATGCTATTTCCGTCTTCCTAAAAACGTACCTGATAAGAATTAAACACTTCGCCGGGTTTGATCCCTCTCCCAGGTCCCTTTTCGTTGCGGTCTGAGTCTTACCTTGGTGAGTGCTCTGCGACACCATCGTCTCTCTGTCTGGTGCATACGAGAGCCTACGCCTTGAATATTTTCAATACACAAACAAAAGTGCCTCAACTAACTGGGCTGCTTCATTTGTAGGCTGGATATAGCGTTGATAACTCGCTCCCCAGCGCCGCAACGATGGACGATGAAAACTCCCTCGCAACCCCTATACCGATGCCACAATCTACATCTGGAGACCCTACTACAGCGGATGACCATCTTTCTCCGGTGCAAGATGGAGATATCGCGTCCCCTCTTAGCACATCGCCTCCAGATGCTGCCATCCTTGATACCCCAACTCTTAGCGCAACGATACCCAAAAGCCCGAAGCTCTCGCGGCATACATCCTTCTCTGGAAGCAGCTCTTACCAAGATGACTGGGATTCGCTCCCTCCTCTCGACCGACTTACGGTACTTGACCTTCTTGACAACTTCGCCTTGCCGCAGCAGCTTGAAAAGCTCCAGAAGGGTATTTCGGCCCAAACAGATAAGGTTCGGCGATCAAGAGACGCACTGAAGTCGAGAACACAAAATGCGCGAAATCGAATGGTGGAAGAATGGAGACGACGTGTCCCGGCAGCGGACGAGCAGTTTGACCGGTACAGAAAGCGCATGCGACAGCGCGTTGACAAGCTCGGACGCCAGTGGAACGACACCAAAGTAATTACGCTGCGTGAAAAGGTATCCTTTATTTGCGGAGTTATGAACATCTTCATAAGTGGTTATCTTATCGGTGGCTATCCTCAATATTTTCATCTATGGTACACGGCTCAGCTCGTTTACTTTATGCCCATTCGCTTCTTTACCTACCACCGCCGTGGTTATCACTACTTCCTCGCGGACCTATGCTACTTTGTCAACATGCTGCTGATGCTTAGCCTCTGGGCTTTTCCGTCATCTAAGAGGCTTTTTACTTCAGCATTCTGTTTAGCCTTCGGAAACAATGCTGTGGCAATCATCATGTGGCGTAACTCCCTCGTGTTCCACAGCTTTGACAAGGTCACATCTCTCTTCATTCACATAATGCCCTGCGCTACTCTTCATTGCTTAGTGCATCTTTATCCGATGGATCAGCTTGAAGCACGTTTTCCCGCTATTTGGGCCGTAAAAACGGCGGGGCCGGGCTCTCCGAATGCATATGCTAACATTATATCTATGCTGGCCTGGAGCTCCATTCCCTATGCGTTTTGGCAGCTGACTTACTACGTTTTCATCACGGTGCGCCGACGAGAGAAGATTGCGGCGGGTCGTCCAACCTCGTTCACGTGGCTGCGGCGATCATATGCCAAAACATGGATTGGCAAATTCGTTTTATCGGTGCCCGATGCACTTCAGGAGCCGACGTTTATGATGATACAATACAGCTATGCAGTCTTAACTATGCTACCTTGCCCCTTGTGGCTCATTAGCCGGCATGCATCTACGGTGTTCTTGCTGGTTGTGTTCGCCTGGAGCATCTACAACGGCTCGACTTACTATATTGACGTCTTCGGCAAGCGATTCCAAAAAGAGCTCGAGGCCATGAAAGCGGAGGTTCTCAAGTGGCAACATGCTCCAGAACTCATGCTTACATCCCCGTTAATGCAGCCTCAGACGGAATCAGGCAATATTCCTGGCGCCGCAACCTTGGATGCTACGGAGAAGAAAGAAACCGGAACATCAGTATCTAGCCCCGTCGCGCGATCACCTAGAGACGGTATGGCTAGAACAGTTAGTATTGATCGTATTCCCCTCTTGGATGAGCCAGCTGCTGTTGCTGCTACAGGCATGGATGCTGGCGCAAAAGATGTTGCGCGTGAGAGAAGGGTAGATAAATAGAGCATGCGACTGCAAGAGGGTTGTGCAATGTCAGCTACATAAATATAATATTCAGTAATCAACACAAGCGTCTTCGATGGGAATCTACTTATTCTTCCTCCAATAAAAGAGCATGTGAAAACGCGTCAAGTCTTCTATTGAACAATTTAGACAGGATTAGGGTTCACAATGGGTACTAAAAAAGCACCATTTCATACTCGCCTAACTAAATGCGCTATGCCTATATATGAAAACAATAACTGCTCGCTTTAGAATACAATACCGCTGTAAACTGCGTAATAATACATCCTAGCGATATATTGTGTGCACGCCTCGACCATTTGATTGCCGTGGGTGTTTTGCGTAGACTTCTTGAGTACCTCGCACCTCCCAGTCATGGCAAACCAGCACTTGATACCCGCTTCTTGGATCTGCCCATGAGGTCTTTACTCCTCACCATCATCAGCACGAGACACACAAAGACCATGTGAAACGGTGAAAGCTTTATCCTCTGCCCAGTTTCCAATACCTTAAATGCAAGTTGAGATCGTAAAATTGATGCGACGTTATTAAGTGAGATGCCTGTCCAGCTGAGCATCCCTAGGCAGTTCATCTTACCGAATAATGCCCCAATCTGCTAATTTACCTCCTCCAGCTTCTCCCTCCTCTCGTGTTCCCGGTCGGCGGCCAAAGACAGACCAGAATCGCAGTGTTTCGTCTCCTGCTCCTGTGACAACCACTCGACCATCTGGACTCATGGCAAGGTAGAGCACACGATAGGTATGGCCAGTAAGGCTGGCGACTTGTTGCATCGACGGATACTTCCACACCACAATTTGGTTTTGGCTATAGCCATGCGTTGAAACAATTTCGTTCGAGTTCTTCGACCAAGCAATATTGCACACTTGGCTTCCAGTATCTATTTCGTTGATAACGGATCCCTTTACAGTGTCATGAAAGATGATTCGTCGGTCCGCCGTACCACCACCGGATGCCAACAGGCCACGTTGATGAGGTGACCACGAGATCGCCTTAACAGCTGCCGTGTGATCAGAAAATTTCCACAATGGTGTCTCCGACAGCTTATCCCAAACTATCAGCTTGTTGTCATTTCCACCGCTGGCAAGCTGCCCATCTTCACAGTTCCATTTCAAGCCGCAAACCTCTTGCTTATGGCCGACAAGTTTCCTTAACCACTGGTCAGGAGCTCGAACATCTCGGTGATATATGAGTCTGTCGCGAGAGCCTGACGTAAGAATGTGGCTATTCCAGGCAAGAGAGCCTACTCTGGCTGTATGGCCCGTCATTGTCCGTAGCCGCCTTGTCTTCTCAGCATCCCAAATTTGAACAAGGCCCTTGCCTGTCCCAATAGCTATATGGGTACCTTTCTGTATCCAGGATACGCTGGTGACTGTATCATCATCCAGGGTACACAGTTTGTTGACTTTACTGGTCTGTGCATTCCACATGTAAACGCTAGAGCCTAGCCCAACACCTAACACATTCGCGCTGCCCCAATCTACAAGATTGAGATAAAAGTCGTCCGCTAATTCAGGTGCATCAAGAACTTTGTACGGGACTTTGCTGACAGCACGCGTTTGCCTTCTAGGACTTAGGAGCATCTGCTGGCTGCCAAAGCGTACCGGTGATAGACTATAAATCTCAGCTCTCGTGTCCAAGTGTGGCCCATGGCGACTTTGAGGCGTCTTTGAAGGCGTAGGATGGCCAGCAACATGGCTGTGGTGGCGAGGAGACATGTACGAAAAGAGGTTCTTGTGAGGCGTGGACGGCGTTAGAGAGGACGGCAGGGAGACGTTCGAGCCGGCATTCGGTGGTGTATGAGATCGGGTTCCATCGGCAGGATTAATTCGTGACGAGGTAGGAAGCGTGCTATCCGGTGATAGCGCCGGGGCCGTAGCTTGAGGGACAGATGTTTCGAACATTTCCGCCCTCAGGAGATTCGAAAAGGTGCGGTTGGCTTCCTCGGCTGTAGAAAACTGTTAGCAATACGAACCGTGACAGGGTGCAAGTTGCAGAATATACTTTTCTGGAAATGAAGCTCGCCATGTGGTGTTCGCTTCTTCTGTTTTGACGGTGTGGCTGGTGATCCATCTTCGTGCAGCAAGCTAAAACTAGCCTGCAAATCTTGGCCAGAGCGACTAGGTATGAATCTACGCTGTGTCAGTGATATCTCGAAGCAATACATAATCTGGGAGCGTGCCAAACCTGTCACCATTGATTCTCTGTCTTTTACGATGCGGGCTTGCCCCAGGAGTGCTTTCACGGTTTGGGCGCTGCAATTCTCTCATGGAGGCATGGTCTGCAGCATCAGTATCGAATCTCTGGGTCTTGGTACTGTCGCTATTTCTGTTTGGGCTTCTGACACGGCGAGTTGAAGTACTGTCAGTGCTATGTCGAGCTTCTAGGCGACCTCGACCTGAAGGAGGCTGTGGAGATGACATCCGGCCAGTGGCTTCGCCGGCCGAAGACTTTACGTCGCTCATGACGCTCCTTATATATGTTTCGTTTAACTATGATCAGTGGGGGTGCCGTTGAGGGCCTGGTGAGCTCGTCTGCCTCGGAAGGATTTGGCAGCAGCAGTTCGAGAGAACGTGGCGTTGCCAGCCAAAGACCGAGCTGGCAGAGGAAACAGAAGCAGAGGGTTCGCAAAAAGTGACGTGGCCTTCTGTCAAATATTATCGTCTAGGCGGCTCCGTCGCGTCGAATCAAGTATGATCGCTTTCAGCGGCGGGAGGCTGTCACCGTGCTTTCTATATCATGAGCCAGTAGCTTGGCGGCTAGGGATTGGCAAAGGGATTAAATGAGAGGACGACCGCGTGTGAGTTTTTCTGAGCACTTCAGCTGCAGTAGTCTTGTAGGCTTAATGCGAGGAAACAGCCAGTTGCTTGCGCCGGGAGTTAAAGCAAGTCGAGGAAAGAAGATGCTTAACAAAAATACGGTTGAGGGAGGTTGATTGAACATGCAAGAGGTCTTTGGGCCTTGGGGGGGAGGCGGGTCAGCGCGCTGCTAGGGGGGGGCACACACTAAACCCAACTCGGAAGCGGGAGCCCAACGGGGCACCAGGACAGCCGCTGTGTTGCGCGCAGCGGCACGAATAAACACGCTTGACGCCCTAATAACAGGGTCTACGGGTCGTGTGTTTTGTACAACAAAAACGAACAGAGCGCGATGCAGCAGACTTTTACAATAACAATGCGTGGATGCAAGTCAAAAGGGATGTCCGTGAATATCTACCCTCCACCTTTTCGCTATATTCATTTGATCCGGAAAATTGCAGCAGGTCCAAGGTCTGGTACCCGGTCCGAGTCCTCTTAGCCTGTGTGGGTTTGTACTTTACGCCCGCAGGGGAACCTTAGGCAGTTACTGGTAATAAGTATCTTCAATATCAGTTAAGCAATTGTGATAGGATACGAGCAATACCATATACGAGTAGTCGCCCGCCGTGAGAGCTCTTGGTAGCGAAGAGCAAAGAGAGGGAGGGGCGAAGAATAAAAAATAAAAGCCATCCCTACTTAGTACTTAGTTCTGTGCTTCTGTGTAGTGGAAACTTGGAATTTCTGACCCAGCGTTGACACCTTGTTGGAGTTACTTTCACTTGTAATATTACACAGTCAGGTTAAAGGAACTGGAGCGCCATTCGTAGGTCTGGCATTTGCCGCCTACCATATTAGTGTTGTTGCCTTGTCCCGGCTGCCGGTTCCTGCAAGCTATTCTCACTGTGCAGCAATCGCACTGGAAGTTCGCAATCCTTTTTGTTATCGCTTCACAGGTTCGTATTAGCTCTAAGAGTATCCTATGGCCTGCTTTCTTGACTTTGTTACTATGCCCATGAAGCAGATTTTCTCGCAGAAAAAGGGCCTAAGGGGCTGCGGGTCTGTTCTCCATGCAGCCGGCCGCGTCTTTGTTGTTGTTGTTGTTGTTGCTGTTTTAGACGTTTATTATGGCCGTAATTTCGGCCAATCTGAAAAGTTAAGCTTCTGTATTCTGGAGAGCTACTGTCACGAAACCGTCGCGGGTATTACGGGTAGCAACTTTGGTTGGCTGTGGCTTTTTGCTTTAAAGGGTTACAGCATTGGTACGAGCGGGCTCCCTGCCAATCATAAGCAGCAGCGCGACGAGAGGGCGCCTAACACGCGTCAAAGTCGCGTCAGGCACAAACCATTTGTGACCGCTGTGGTGGATAGGTACTAATATAGTAACGTACTAAAGTAATTATTACGAGCAGGTATCTATCTAATACTTATCCCTCTCTATCGGGGCAGGTCCCTACCAAATAGAAAGGACCACTCATAGCTTAAAACGATGCAAGTACATTTGGAATGATCGTTACAGAATGAGTTTTGTATGTATTAGGATACGGTACACTTAATACTACTAGTCGTGCCATGCGCAGGCTGAAGATGCCTAAGCTACATGCGGCTACCGCGGAGCTAATTACCTAGCACGCCGGCTCGTTCTTGACCGTACGTGTACGTTGTGCAAATGCTGTTGAATCTCTTTCTGTTATCGTGCATACTTAGCTTCGCTTTAAAGCCACAAGGGACATGCGCTTATAATACCTGTCTGATAGAGGCTGCCCGGGCATCTTCTATTGCGTCCGCTGCACAGTATAAACACCGCCGTCGTTAAACTGTCCTTTTCTGCATCCGCCCACAAAATTATGTTCCCTAGTAGAACAGCGCTGCAGCATGGAGTGCTTTGTGTTCGTGATGCATGATTAATCATAAAATTCGTACGCTAGTGAATAAATCTCATCAAGTCTAGTCGACATGATAAATGGGAACTGAAGTTAAGCGCAAAGTGGGATATCAAAAATGCAGAACCAGAACATTAAATGCCAATCGGGCAATCGCTAAAAAAGCCCGGTCACGCCTTAGAGTCTGCCTGTGCAAGTAGGCGCTCTCTCCACCCATTGCAGACATCTTCAAACCCTCCGATGACGTCTCCGCATACTCCTGCACACTCTCGCTTCTGTAGTCTCTCCCCCCAGTTTCCTCTGTCAAGCCATCTCTCACCTTCTTCCCGTAGATCCTCATCGCGACGAAGTTCTGCAACAAGTTCCCTGGCACTCTTCAGCCTTCGACTTGCAGTTGCGGTTGTCTGCCTAGACATATGCAAGGTGTCAGAAAGATAGCTAAGCGTCTGGACCAACTCGGATGTCACAGAGTGTAACGCTGACAGGGAACTGTACGCTACGGTAGAGGGTCTAGGCATCCTGTCCGACAAGGACACCAGTAAGGGGACGATATCGTCAACAGTTTCGAAATCGGGCGATGTAGAAAGTGGTGAAAAGAGCGGAAAGGTTAGGCTGTGCAGCTGACGTGTCTGGTGTGCGAGGTGAGTAGCCAAGGCCGTGTGTGCCGTGATTAGCCTGTTATGGTTATATTGTCAGTGTCAGCTGTAGGTCTCGTCGATTCACTATTCTTTACCTGGAAGCACTGCCTTCAACGCTCGATTGCGAGCCAAGATCCCGTAGCCCTTCCGTTACTCTTTGGAACACATCGTCGGCTGGTCCGCCGGACCTCTCCGTCCCACGCCGAACTAGTGACTCAACGCCATCGATCTTTGTGATTAGGCTCGTGGTCATTCCAGTCGCTTCAAAGTCGGTGTCGGAGCCATATTCGCTACCGTCGTATTCGCTTCCTTTTCTTTGGTGCCCAAGACGCAGAGACTGTGGTATATTAAGGCTGCCATCCTTTCGTGGTCCCGACTCGCCGCTTATTGTTCCATTCGAGTCAGTGACACTATGTCGCGATTCGTTGTGTCCACGCATCTGCTTTCCAGCGGCCTTGCTTCCACCACCCTCCGCGTGGGGTTCTGTTACCTCATCCTCGCCCGAGTCTGAAAATGCGTCTGCGAGTTCGTCCGCTAGGTTGCCCATACCACTACTGGCATTTCCAGGGCCGCCACTGCCCAGGATACTCAAATCCATGGTATCTGGCTGAGTAAGGCTGTTGCGAAACGGTGTACTGGCGTCATTTATCGATGATTTGGAACGTCTGCGTGCGTTGGGAGACCCCGAGAGGCTGTCCGCTGCCGACGATTGCCTCGAGTGACGTGGCGTTCGCGGTGACGGATGCATGTTAAACCCTTGACTGGATGTTCCGCGATGCCGGTAATCACTGAGCGGGGTCTGGTAGTAAGGGGTGCAGCTGTGAGCCACCCGGAAATTCGACAATGTCAGTCCTCTCGACCTGTTAGCCAACCGCAGTCCTGGTGGTTAGGTGTATGATGAGGATTAGTGCGGTGTGCGCGCTTGTGCTTGCAAAGCGATTGGCGGGTACGGAGTATCCGGCGAGCTGTTAATATCTCCCATATTATTAGTAGGTAAAGGGACTTGTAGCATTACCCAGCACTTTGCGGAGTACTTACCACCTAGTATACTTTCGTACTCAGGTCAGTACTAGGTAGGTAGTGATTACCAGGTACTACAGTGGCCTGACATTAATTCCGCTCGGTGACACATATTACACCAAAACACACCTTTTTAATAGCATATAACTTCCTAAATAGGACTAGTAATATTTATAAAAACCAAACTTAAGTATATTATTATATAAATTAATATATAATAATAAATTAATCTATTAAATATAGATTATTATTAAATAAATACTATCTAAAGTTATGTATTTTTATTTTACTAAGAAAATAAGCCCAAATAGAGTACTATTTTCTTTTTTTATTAATTTAATAAGAGAACCTTTATATAGAAAGATAATTATTAGATAAAAAGCTTTTTTAAGTATTTATTAATAGATAGGAAACTATTTACAATATTTAAAATTTTATAGATAAAGTTATGTATAGTTAAAGTAGGAGCGTTTTGGTGTATTATGTACCCCCGAGCGGAATTAATGTCGAGGCACTGTAGGTAATTACTACTCGTAGGCAGGTGGTGGGTGGCCACAGCATGTATGGGTACTATAACTTGACTTATTTTAACGGCGCAGGGCAACTGAATCTGATTAACCCGTGAGCTCACGAGTACGAAGTACTAAAGGTTAGTAGGTACCTGAAGCCTCCGGTGGACACGTCCGAGGTCGTTACCACCTACATACCTTAGGTTAGTACCTTGGTCCTTACGAGTAGTAAGTACCTCCTAGGTATGCTTGGCCGCACACCGCCCTCATTGCACCTCCAGTTAGTACTTACCTAGGTACCTCTCGTAGTTGCTACCTACATACCTCACCAACTTGGTGGGCAATTCTTGTCGTCTTTGGCAGTTGGAAAAGGCAGTAATTACTTACTAGCAATATGGCCACATTCCGTCGATTTCGTCCCGACGATGTGGACAAGTTTTCGAAATGCAACCTGGATCCATTAACAGAAACATATGAGCTTGGATTTTACCTCCAATACCACTCCAAGTGGCCTGCTTTATTTCAGGTTTGTGAGGACATGGATGGCAACGTTGTTGGCTACAGTATGTGGGATACCTGTCGCTCTCGTCATCCACACTAACGCTTGCTAGTCATGGGAAAGGTTGAATCCTCTCCGGATGCCTACAGATATTCAGAGCACTATTTACCATGGCATGCACATATTACGGCGTTGACTGTGGCACCGGAAGCTCGGCGTTTGGGTATTGGGAAGATTCTCACTAAGCAATTGGAGGATCAGGGTGATGCAAACAATGCGTGGTTTGTTGATTTGTTCGTGCGAAGGAGCAATGATCGGGCTATTTCTTTCTACAAAAGCATCGGCTACAGCGTTTTCCGCGTTGTCAAGGATTATTATGGTGACCACGCAACTGATCCATCTTTAGTCTCCGAGGATGCCTTTGATATGCGAAAGCCGCTGAAAAGGGATTTGCATCATCAACATGCACGAGACGATGGCGAGTGTCACGAGGTTGATCCAGAGGATGTATGGTAGGGTAATAAGTTGATATATCACTGATGCTGTTCCTGGCTACCTTACAATTGTGATTTACTATGACTACCTGTGCAAGTCGCGGCAAGTTGCCCGTCGATCTCGTGCGTCTCACAAATCACTCAATCTCACACTGCGTTCTTAACGTTTCCTTTCCCTCCTCTCTCTCCTTCCTCGTCTTCTTTTTCCTTTCCTTCGGTTCCTTACTTTCGCCTTTTGTTTTTTTTCCCTTTGGTGTTGGGTTTTTCACTCGTCCTACAAAACTCTTGGCGAGCGTCACCAAGAGTCGCCATGACATGTTCTGTCACGAATCTGCGTATAGAAGGCGTGGCTATGGGTATATAGGCTTGGAGAAACTTGAACCGTATGGCTTTAGAGTTTTCGTACTCTTTTTGAGTTATGACCGAGTCGTTAAGCCTCACTCCGGGGCTATGCACAAGGCTACAGAGCGTCGCCGTAATATGTTCCCAGGGGTATAGGGTAAGCCGAGCAACTCGGACAAGCCCCGAGTCCCTTGGGCTGGATAGGCTGTTGGCCCGGCCGCGTAATCCTCGGCCCCTTCTGGGTCACTTTTTAACCGTTTCTGCTCGACTCCTTCGCACAACAGTTGGGTCAAACATCAACAGTCCCTGAACGGAAAATATCCGCCGCGCCAACCCCTAATAAACCCGGACGATTATTACCATGGCGAGCACCGCAATGGATTACGAGGCGCCAAATGGCGACCGCTACGAAGGTAACTGGTTCTCGAAGCGTCGCGTTCTAAGCCCTCAAACAACGGCTCACTGAGAGCCCGCGTAAACGGTCGAACCATCTTTATCTAACGCTGGCAACACTACCACAGACGAAGCTCCCCGATACGAACGTGATAATAGGAGCGCGTCCCCGCGACCCAGCCGTGATGAAGCTGAAACAAGTCGTCGACGATCCGCTTCCCCTGGTGCCAACGCTGATAGGTTCGTACCCTTCTTCCCAAACTATAGCACACTGGCTAATCACAACTCCTCATGAAGCGGCTCCAAAGAGCCAACCGCGCCAAAAGATGACGACGACGGTGCTGTCAACCCGGGCTCTAATCTCTTCGTGACCGGTATACACCCTCGCCTTACTGAGGCTGAGGTGACTAAAATGTTTGAAAAGTATGGCGACGTCGAAAAGTGCCAGATCATGCGGGACCCACACAGTAAAGAGTCTCGTGGCTTTGGGTTCGTCAAGATGGTCACCTCTGAACAAGCAGAGGCTGCAAGGGAAGGGCTCCAAGGAGAGCAAATTGAGGGCCGCACTCTGAGCATAGAGAAAGCTCGCAGAGCTCGCCCAAGGACACCCACTCCGGGCAAATACTTTGGCCCACCAAAGCGAGGTCAGTCCTTTTTCTTTCATGCCCTCGATTCCCTTCTTTGTTGATGCTGACGTTATAAACCAGACCCTCGCCCGCGATTTGACGATCGCCGTCGTGGTGGATACGGAGGATATGGCCGTGATGACGGCTTTCGATCCCGCGGCTATGATCGGGGAGGATATGATCGCGGCTATGACCGGGGCGGTTACGATCGACGCTATGATGATCGTGGCTATGACCGTGGCTACGATCGCGGTGCTTACCGTGACGACCGACGTTACGATGACCGTGGCGCTCACGGCCGCGACTATGAGCGTGGCGGATACGACCGACGTGACCGCGACGATAACTACAGCCGCGACAGGTACGGCGGCCGTGATGAACGCGAGCGCTATGGTTCTCGTGGACATGCACAAGGCGGCTACGAACGGGAACGGTATGATCGGCCTGCTGATCGCGACGGTGGCAGACCTCGTGACGCACCAACGGGCGGTTCAGGCGGATACAGCGAGCCTGCTGCCCGGTCAGAGCCGAGAGATCAATATGGTAAACGCGATCCCAACTACGATATACGTTACGATGCTGACCCTGCAATAGGTGCTGAGCCCGCAATGCGATAGACAGATCGTGTCTCTTGGTGCCACCATAACTGCTGTAATCAGGTGAACGCCATCATGCCCCTCGATTGACTGTCTTTTCATTCATTTTCTGTTTTATTTGAATTACCGTTTCGTTGTTTGTTTGCTTGCCTGTCGCCCTTTGCCACCTCGATGTGGCCAACATCGTCGTAGGCGACATCCCATAAGGATCTTGCACACCAAGGAGTTCTCTGCACAAATTGCTACAGTCAAGAATTGGGGGAGGGAACCGGGTATCAGGGCGACAATTCACTTGATCGGCTAGTCGACATTCGCGCCTGACAGATATTACGTGTGCACAACATATGACAGCTTCCGGATCTTGCAAAATCAAAAACTTCATCACCATTTCGTCACACTACGCGACTGCATCTTAATTCCACCTGCAAATGCAGCGCCTCAGCAGCAGCCGATATGGGCATGTTACGATGTGAACCATTGGCCCCATAAACGCCTCGACATGGCAGTCTAGCTTGTCTGTCTCTTAAACTTTTGCCGCCCATCACGTGGTTCGATGCCATCAAAATAGGTCTTTGGCCTCAAGCACCGTTGCTATGGGCGATACAGCATCTATTTCGACTTTTCTTGCCTTGCCAATCTTGGCTTTAGCTGATGTTAAACATGTCAATTTCGGGTTGTAAATTCATCTTCGCCAGCAACATGGGACACTCGCGCCCCGTAACTTGGCTGATGCAGGTGGGATATACTTTTTTTGGTCAAATAATACTGTAAGTACTTCTACCTTGATTCACCGTTCACCCTCTCTTTGCAGCAAGTTTTCCTCTCCATTACATGTTGCGTGGTCGCAGAGTGTACACGTGTATGCCGCCTCGCCATTCCGTTTCAAGCGCAAACTGGCGGACGCTTTGCTTACGGAGTTGAACACCAAACATCAACATGCCAGGCAAGAGGGTCAAGTCTAATATTAACACCAGAAAATTCTAGGCATTTGGTAAGTCGTGAATCTTAGTCTCGCTTGCTACACCAAGAGTTCGACAGTCTTGAGCGTGATTGTTTCTTAGACCACTCCTCGGTTCCCAGGGGTAACTACGGCCACTAACTATAGCAGGATGTGTACTTAGCTTCTTACTATATGTCTGCAGACAATGGCTGCCCATGGCCCTTGCTCTGAAGGTACTCCTTGACATTCCCCGTGCCACAATCTTGATACACCAGGTGAATGGCATTTGCGGAGACGGCTCTGTATAATAATATATCCAGAACAGAATATGCGGGATGAAAAATACAGAATTCTCTACACGGTAAGCCTAGTAGTGTTCATAAACAGTCACCGATGACACTTTTCGGCAACATCATCCTCCAACTGGTTAAACTTTCTTATTATCTATACAAATTTTAAACCTTGGCATATAAAACAGTTTTCATCACGTAGCTAGGTGTCGCTGAAAACGAAGACATCCTTGTCACATGAGATTAGCTGATTCGTAGACCTTTAGCAAGTGATGTAATGTGTCAAGCACGCCTCAGTCGGATATAAAGCCACCATGGATTCATCTGCTGTCTAGCCTTCATCCTAATGCTGGCCTCGACAGGTCATTGTGCTTCACCACCACCTTTACTGACATTTGCACCGATGAGCCAACCGACACCAGACACCAAGGTGCCCGTAGCTGCATCTCGTAGCTGGTCTCGCCTTCTCGTCCGGGGCTCCATTTCATGTCCTGGCTTCATATCATGCGCATCAACAGCTATACTTTGGAGCTTTGAGAGAGCCGTAAAGTTCCTCTGCGCAGCCTGTGCGGTTGCGCGAGACAGGTCAAAGAGGGACATAGGAGCTTCCTCAATCTGCCCAGCAGCCGTACCAGCAGTCATATTGCGTGTTACGTGTGCTTTTGTGGTGACTTGCGGTTCAAAAGCCCCAGGAATATCATTCATGGCCCCAGTTTTGTCCCACGCAGCTTCTTTTGCCGCCTCTTCTCGGATGGCTGAATCAAGTTGCTCCTCACACCTCCTAAAGGTTTTCAGGATTTGTTGAAGCTCGGAGGATGGGGCTTCGCGGAGGGCCGTTGCGAGGCACTCGATGCGTTGTTCGAGATGTCGTATCTCTAGATTACCGGTGGCAGTGCCTAAGTGTGTAGGTTGTTGGGACCTCTCTGTGCGGACGTATTGTCCAGCTTCGAGTGCCGCCCTCCAAGACCAAGTGTCAACAAGACCATCAGGTTCAAATTCGGAAACAGTCGCCCCCCCAAGGCGGCTAACCACGTACGAGTATGCCGTCTCAAAATCGTCCTCCCGCAGAGCAGCCACTATACACAAAGCTATAATACGCCTTTCGACCAGTACAGGATCATTCCCGTATTTACCATGGCACAGTTTGGCCTGGGGCTGCCGATCAGATCGCACTATCCCAGCTTTAAACATGCTCATACCAATCTCCAAAAACTCCTGCAGGCGGGTATAAGCTTTCAAGTTCTGCTCCAAGACTTTTCCAATGATTTCGATAGGGTCAGAGTGTACCCTAAGAACTACCGGGCTAAACGGCTCGCCTTGCTTTAAGACGAGATGATAATCGCTTAGCCCATGACTGGCTTTCAATAGGGCCTCGATTCTTTTCACGGCAGGTTCAGAACTTGAAAGAGATTTCGGAAAGGCGCGAATTCTGAAGATCGGTTAGCTGAAACAGAGTATCATTCGAAAAGGGACACATACATCTCGTCGCATTTTTTCAGGCCACCGCGATTTCGATTGGGGTTAGAGGCATTATCAAACGCATTCAGGGCGGAATAGTAGATTGTTTCTTTCAAATCTTCGATGGTAAGGGGAGTGTCTGGAGACTCCTCATAAATAACCCTCGAAATTGTGTACACTTGGTGAAGATTAGGATAATGAACAGTAACGTTTCTATGTCTTAAGAAGGGGAGGAGGCTTACTTGACTTTGAAAGTAAAATCTTCAGAAATTCAGCTTCGATGAGTTCTTTCGCCACAAGGCCAAGCGGCCCTGTATTATTCACATTCTGGCCTGCCACAGTAGAGTTTCCCCAACTATGTAGCCAGAGTACCTCTTGCCTACAATTTATCCAATAGCTATCATCATCCATAGGTGCTTTATTGGCTATAGCCCGGACAATTTTCATCAGTTCGTTTTTCTGCTCCCTGCCATCTTCGCGGTGAACAAGATCACCTGCTCTTCTCACTGTCCAAGGTACGCCAAGCTCAGTAGTGATATATGCACTGACCGCTAGGGCTGTTGCCAGTTCTAGCGATCCTGGTGTTGGCTTCGTACAGATATTCGATTCGTCAAGTAGATTGTGGCGCATTTGGGCTGCTGCTGCGGCACCGCTAGAGACGGCCATTCTGGATATTCGAGGTAATTTATCAGGCGCTCTAAGGAGGGCGTCAATATCGGGAGGCTTGGATCCATTGCTGATCAGCTTATCAATTTTAACGCATATGTGGTATGCCCCGCGGAGTGCTTCTGTTGTCGATTCTGGCGTGATGTATACGCACGCCAGGGCCGTGGCTGCGTAGCTGCTGTCAAGGTAACGAAGTTTGTCCTCATCGAGACTCAGTGTAGCATTTTCCGCGAAAAAAACATCGCGTGGGCCATTCCATTTGCCTAACGCAGCGACGGCAGTGGTCCATGATCTCGCGGCCCATGATAGTATCGTTTCCCGAACTTCCTCCCAGCCTGGGCAGGAAGCTGGAGACCTTTTGCCGTTGTTCGTGTTGGCGCCGAGCTCAGCTTGAGTCCAGCGTTTTCGATTATACAACCACGGTGAGATTATGCAGCGCAGGTCATGGCTAAGAGACTCGGCGTCTGCGTTCTGGCGGCCCGTTTCTGAAAGCAAGTAGTTCACGGCGCTACGATCTTGTAACTGCTCGAACTCCATCAAGGAATACTCAATGGTGCTTTGGACAGAAAATTCAGCATTTCGCCTCAGGTATGGATAAACAGTTGACAGGGCCCAGACTCGGATAGCGCTGTTGTGTACAATGAAGGGATTCAGTAGGGATGGGATCTGGGACACCATCGCCGTTTCAGAATTCACCCTGTACGTACGCTGGAAGACAAACATGGTAAAGATGTCATATTTTCCATCTGCCGGGTCATCGTGATAGTTGAGTTGTATGAGATGGAGCTTCTTGACCCGCCGTAAAGCTTCCTTTTCGTCCAGGTCATTGATCAGTGACTCGACAGGAAAGGAGCTATCATCTGCCTGTATGTTTCCGCGGCTAATATCTTGTATGAATTCCACGTATGTAATAGGGTCCGCAGTTTCAGGCAAATATGTTAGGAGTATGCGCAACAGGAGCTCATCTTGAAAGAATTCACGAAATCCCTGAGCTAACGCGGCCAGGCTCGAGATATCGACATGGGCTGCAAGCCTGGCAGCTTGGAGTAGCGCTTTCGCTCGAGATAGGTCGCTTCCCATCTTAGTAGCCACTTGCAGCATCAAGCCAATGCTGGTATTCCAATCAGAAGAGCGGCGGTCTGCGCCACAGTTATCATTTCCAAAGAGTTTACATTGTAACAGATTGTGAGGTGGCTCATACTGGTAGCTTGTAGTCACATGCGTGGGTAATGCCAGTAGGCGAAAAAATGCACCAAACGCGGTGATCAAACCCGGTACTAAACTCGAGAGGTAATTAGGTACTTGCCAAACCAGGGTACGGGACAGTGTATTTAGGCCCCCACGTTAAATAATGTACATAAGTTATCCGAGTATTCCCCGCAGCTACGCCGATATCTTTGCGGCCAATTAGACTGACGCGATTTCAGAGGGAGCGCCTCGGGGTTGGTCTCCGGCTCTACCATTGGACTTGTCACCGATTCGAGTCAAATACAATCACAATGTCGTCTGGATACGGCATGCATGGCGGTATTTATCAGCCCTTTCTACATGGTCTCGAAAAATCTGACAAAGACGTGACGCACTGACTTATTTAGGGGTTGGCCGCTGCTTTTCTTTCTGGCAGGAAGTGATGGGATGCTATGTTGTGAGCACCTCTGCCGCCGATGATTCTGGCAAGAAGAAGTGCGCATTTGCTCTGGAAGATTACTACGAATGTCTACATCATAAAAAGGAGGTTGGTGTCTCCTGTGTTTGAGTTTTTTTGTCTTATTATTCTTTGGTGATCTGACTCCATGACAATAGCATGCTCGCGCACTGGCAATGCAAGCTGCCTTCGCACGATCTGAGGCCGCTACGCCACGGGACAACGCACCGAGTGCTAGTCAAATACGCAACTTGGGGCTACTGGGGAAAGACGAGGATACAAATCAGGTTCTGGGCAGGGATTAGGCCTGTTGGCCCCCAAGGCACATCATGATACACCGAGCCGTTACAGTAAATCGAATGTACTGCGGCAGGGTAATGTTTGCCAGGCGCAGTTGGTGTCCTGCGTCAGTATACGATTCACAATGAGTGGCGGTTTGGTTCGAAAGCATCGGACGCTACGCTTTTTGTACAATACCGACTTTCCGGTGATGGATGTCAGAAACCTGTCTGTTGGTGCATGAAAATAGATCCAGTCGAGTTATGGGCTCACCTTGCAGTCGTTTTCTTTTTTTCTTTCTTTTTTTGTTGTTTCAGTGATACTGTCAGTAGACTGGGTCGTGTTCGCTTGATATTTGTGACTCCTTCGTGGTTACTCGAATTTGCGGGAGCTAGTGATGTTAGATATTCTCCTCCATTGGTATTCTTTTAGGGTGAACAAAGCTTGTGGTCTTCGCCTTGTTCTGGGTATGGAAATGGCTCAACAGCCAGCAGTCGTGCTCGGTGCGTTTCTTCGATGATGGATGTTTCCCGTCATTGCGCCCTTGCAGTTATGCCCGCACCTGCCAATGTGCTTCGTACTTTGGTCGTCAATTCCACATTAAAACTGGCTTGCTTTTAGACCGTATTTACCCCAGGCCAACGAGCTGACGCCGTCGTGACATGAAGACTAGAGCGCTGGTGTCCAGTGCAACCGGATGGGTAGCTGCAAGGCAATGAAAACTTGTGAACCACTTACAATATTCTGGCGGAACCGCCCTACCCTATACACCGTTCATGTGTCTTGTCTGAAGCCCACAAGAACATCCATTGCCAGGTCACCTTTTCCCGTTGCGCTCAAGAAACTGCCAGTGAATATGTCGTCACCGTACAGTCACCAGCTGAGATTGTAACAACCCGAGCATCAACACTCGAACTCGAAGGTGCCGAAGACGGACCGCACCTGCATGAGGGAAATATTGACTACCGCCCATAATTCGGGCCATTGTACCGAAAGAATGTGAAGCCGATGCATGTATGCCTCACGAAACGAGTGCGTGCCGCACTAGCATAGTAGTTTACAGATAATAATACAGAATAATAGAGATACCGTACTCTCAATGCCAACAACATGGGACGGACAGAAGTGCACACTTGTTTCGCCTATAGATGTTAAGACTACAGCGGGGATGCGCTGACCATGCGCTGCAATTGGGCCGGAGACAAGGTAATGAATGGCTGGGGGTGTGATTTGGACGAGGGGAACTCCTAAGCGCAGCGGCGCTGCGGCACTGCATGTATGAGTACCTTAGGTACTCGCTCGTACGTCCGTACAAGTACATGCAACCGAAGAGATTTGTCTCCGTGGCCTGCGGGGTTGATTCAACACCAACAACAGAGTGACAGAGCCATCCCATTGGTCAAATTACGCGACCGGTAAACCTCTCTTTGTCCATACCTACGAGTAATATACAACAACACCATATATTGAACTGGACGTGGCCATGCACAGGCATTGCCTGCACGGGCACGCAGACGATGGACCATATAAGAATGGCAATATTTTCCGCAACGAGCAGAAGTATCACCCAGTAGCTTGTACAGATTAATACACCCGCACATACATGTAGAAAAACGGGTGGAACAAACCCGTTTTCGCCGGGCTGATCAGATCTCTCGCCCAAGGACGCGACCCTACTCGTATCTACCTACATACGAAGTAGGCAATTGCCTACCTAAGGTACCTATCTTTCTTTTACCATGTACATTGTCCACGCGAGGCAAGGAGGAAAGGTACCAGGCAAGATTGAATTCCGCAGGACCATCGCGCAAGCTGCGAAGAGACTGCGGGCGTTACAACGGCCGTGACCCCAATTCCACAGCAACAGTACTCCGTAGAGTATGCCGTATCGATGAAAAAAAGTGGCCACGTCACAGAAGGGCACAAGCTACTCGTTCGCCGATCGCCGGCTCAGCAGCATGCTATCGAGGGTGCCACATACATACGACTACAACAACATATCACAGCGCCATACCGAGATACGTAACGTACTCGGACATACGGAGCCATGGAATGTGGTGGCCCTGAAAACCGCGCCGAAAAGCTGACAATTTTACTCGTACGCTTGCCATGTAACGCGAAAGCTGCATGCAAACCGTGACCTCAACCACCACCACCAAAAAGCAACGGTCAGTGGAGATTAGCCGGCCAATTAGCAGCCGGCCGTTGAGTCTGGTGGGTGAAAGCCTGGTGAGCGAATGTTGCGGAGGGGGGGCGGCGGCAGATGAGACAAGACGGTTGCGGTCCCAAGGGAAGGGTGTGTATGGAAAAGAAAGAAGAAAGGAGAGGAAAAGTGGAAACTCGCGCTGTGCCCTTCTTTTCGAGAGCCCAGCAGGACGGTTGACCATTGTGTGTGGAATTTTGGGGAGGGAAGGGGAGGGGGGGGGGGGGGTCTGGACTGGACTCCTCAGATAAGCGAGAACTGGTGTATCCAGATCGCTGGGTCGAAGGTATGTATCCCGTCACAACAGACGAGACGAAAGGGGACGGACAAAAGGCAGCGAAAAATACAAAATTCAGCCTGCATACAGTGAAATGCAAAGACGTGTGGCTGAATGGCGCGACTGAGCCCCCTCTGTATGTCGTGCTATGCCTGCACGGATGAAAAACAAGTTGCAGCATCCGACGTTTGCATACTCGTAGCTAACCCAACAGAAAATGACACCGGGATTCCATATGAGCAGCAACAACCGCAACCCTGAGCTAAACCACGAAGCATACGGAGTACTCAAGAGAAGAACAGCACTTGGCACAACCCCAGTATATGGAATCTGATGGTTCTCTGCTCTAAATTAAAGGAGCAAAGGCCTAGCAGCGCAGCACACGGCCTGTGCAAACAGACGAAGACGTCAATATGTGGCTCCCGACACTTGCTCGGCAGTACCTACAGCAACTACCAAGCGATGTGCTCAAGGGTGATGCACTAGCTACTCGTTATTGCGCGAGTACTATACTTATCCAGTACTCTTTTGTCATTCGCTTACCATCTCCCATGGAGAGCATTGCCCCCCCCCCTCTTTTGCCCCCTGTACGGTGCACTACCCTTTTACTGCGCTCTGCACTCGTAATAACAAGCAACACAAGTGAACTCGCACAATCAGACAAATACTAGGATAAGTGGACAAGGTGGGTAGTCAATACTAACAAGAACAACTGCCGGGCAGACGTGGCTACTCGTAGTAAACACGTGATCCGTTTACTACCCAGGTAGGTCAGAGTAGTGCTCATTAGGTGCTCATACATACCCCATAACCGGTGAGTTCACGGGCAAAAGGTCTGGGAAGGAAAGAAAGGGGGAAGAAGGCCTGGAAGATGGCAGTGGGGCGGGGGTGGATTTTGCGTTGCCAAGAATGAATGCCGTTGTAACAGTCATGTCGCTGAAAAAGATATGGGCCGCAGCGGCGCAACCGTCTTTTGGTGGCGCTGCCGTGTTGTTCACCCCCCCCTCCCCTTTTACGGGTAGAAGCCGACGCCCGAAAATTGTCGGTCGGGAGTCGCTCTCCGGGACGCCACAAGCTAACGGTGCTGCGTCTGACCAGCCAAGGGCCGACAAGGAACGGCGAATATGCTGTATTGCCTTACTACTCGTAGTCCACACGTCGTACACACATTCGAGTATGAGTACGTACTTCGTACACACCTACGAGTACGTACTCGGACACTGGTAGGGCCAATAAATTACTGATACTGCTGCCACAGTACTCGTGTACAGCACGTAAATACAAATACTGGCCTTGAGTTGATGCAGTTTGCGACTAAAAGGGTCGAGGATACACACCTTCTGGCACCCCATGGCCAAGGCCCAAAATGGGTCTCAACGCGGTCGGTGCAGTATTAACGAACTTTCTATTAGGTACGAACAGTCCCGTGTGCTCCCACAATATTAACGAGTACGGATACAGACGTCCTGGTACGGTTTGGCGTTACAGGCGTTCCCATTCTCTGCATTTATGTCGCAGTACCTAGGTAGAGACGGCGATGCATTCATGATTAATACTTGCTCGTACCTCTTACCGTGGGACTCGTCGTGGCGGATATTGAAAATGCTAAACAGTGGCGACGCCGCGCGAGCCGCAAGCGCTGGCATTCTGATTGCCTAGCCTGAGTTCGTACAGACGAACGCACACAGTATTAAAACAGAACAGGGACGCAAGTAGCAGAGTTGCCTGAGGGTTGAACAAGTTTTCCCCCGGATCCCCTCACACGCCCTGCGTGCCTTGGATTCGAACATACGACGTAGGATAGCACGAATATGGGCATACCCAAACGTTCCCATGGTTCAATCAAATTATTATGTGCCATTGGTAGGCAAGGTATGAGTACATAGGTACAATACGAGAAGTACGTACTGCGAGTACAGCTTCGCAAATTGTACGAGTACTCATACTCTACTCGTACTGAGACGGCCAACACACGTGAGGGGTGGTCTCGCCGCTCGCACCCCCTCCCCTTCTCCTTCGTTTCCATGAAACTGGATGATTAAACGGTTTTTTTTCCGCCCACACCCGCTATCCCGGGAAGACGCAAGTTTGAGCTCCGAAGGTGGGCACTCTACTACATGGTATGTAACGCACCATGAGGCTATTTCTGAATGCCGCCGGGGCGTTGGCCAATGAAAACGGCGCCCCAGGCCCGACAGAACATTTACCGATTACTGATGAGAGGTCCCGGGCTAGCCCAAGTCGGGAAACGTCAACGGTGCGGCTCCACGCCACCATAATAACTAGTGGGCCAAATGGGGGGACATCCTTATCCTTGCCCTTGGCTTTAGGCAGCTGCTTGACTGCGAGAACCGCCGAGCTCGGTTGGCATCAACGGGTGCAGGCGTCCAAAGTCCAAGGCCCTGGTGATCTACCGTTGCAGTTTCATTATGACATCGGCGCAGTATTCTGGCCGGGCCCAGCAGCCCTCCCATTTTTACGGGGCTCGTCGTTTGCGGCATGGAGAGAGCTGCTCGTACGTCGTACGTCCCCGATACTCGTAGTTTCCAGGTTTTGCTGAGCGCGTCCGGTACTGAGTACGAGGTATGTATGTGCATCATGGTGCCGTACTGTAATCCATACAATTCAAATCAAACCGTGCCCTTATTATTATTATTATTATTTTAATATGATTATTCGGATCGGAAGTCAGCACACTCATGTAATACATGTATACATTACACGGGCAAAACCATGTCGGAGGAGAGACCTACCTGCCGTTAATGGAAGTCGTGATAGACCTCGCCTGCGTCATACCGGGCAATTAATCATTGTTCAAAATGAGTTTGCAATGAATAGGCCATCTTCTCCGGACTAGTATTCCCCCAATTTCCATGCAAGCTCTGCTATCGACACAGTCAACATCATCATCGCAGGCTACGCCTGCTTTGACTACGACTAGTCAAACACATATCCATAGCAGCAGACATGACCAAGGCGCACCGAGTAATACCAGCCTCTTACGTCGTATCCTCTCCTTTTATACCGACAGGGCCAAGCTGTTCTGGCACCTTTTTATTTTCGGCCTTGAATGCAAAGTACGTGCTACACAATGTATTCAGTATTTAACTCCCCTCTATCCCCAGCCAATATACAGGCAGAACCGCAAGCAATCATGGATGCTTGTGTCTTGTCGGTGAACATAACAGGTACAAAACAGTGAGGACTTGCCATTATCAACCTCTGTATCCGCCCGTCTCCAGGCACTATGATAGCGAAAAGGTTACGTTGTAAAAAATTTATCAGCGTGGTACATAGATGGACACATGGTAGTTGAAGATACAGTGGTGTAAGCCGTTTTCTTGATACGGACGGATTCAGGCGTTGGAAAAACGTTGCGCGCCGCTGCAAGAGAAATGACAGAGAGAAAGCAAAGGTCTGCCCACAACGACATAAATCCAGACTGTTGATAAAGTAAACGGACATTGTGATGTGCATCCATGGGCTGTCGCCAATCGCTTCGTTCAAAGCATGCCGTTCCATCTTTTTTACCGTGGCAGCTAGATATTGAATCCGGGTTGAGCATGCTTTGCAACCAAATAACTATAAGCTAAGCCTTTATATCGCTAGCTACAGGTATAAGCACAATTTTACAGAGTGAATTTCGCATCTAAGACACAATATACGTCACAACCGTGCTCTTGGTCCACACGTCGTAGCATGTAGAGCAAGTAGTAATGACGGAGTCCGAAGCAGAAGGAATTGCTACACACAGCAGTCTACTTTAGCAGAAGCGCATGAACTGCAGTTTATTTAAATTGCCAGACGCGTAGACCTGGCGGAGTTTAGATGCGGCAACACGACAGCCACGATGCGAGTCAAAAAGCCTTGTGCACGGCGACAAAGTACAAACTGTAAGGTACGACGGATGGATGGATGGATGGATGGGTGGATGGGTGGTTGTGCGTCCATGTACGAGTATATCACTGTAGACAAGGTTAAGTAGCTTCCGCTCGCGGACAGCTGAAGGGTGCGGAATCCTCCATACTTACATGCGAGTCAGACCTGCTCTCATGGAAACGGCGAGTGACAACTATTAGGTTCCTGAAAACCTGCTCAACGACGACAGCGTACCGTTCATGCATTAATAAACTGATGCGACACCAGACATGCACGAGCGACCAAAAAAGAAGAAAAATGGGCAGAGCCGCTGCACAGAGACTGGTGGAGCCTGTGCTCTCACTGTGTCATGTTCATCAGAATCAGAATACCCATTCCGATCCTTATCGGGCATCCTGCAACGGCGACCAGGGGTGGCTGGCAGCTCTTGTCTGGGCGCTTACTTTTACTCGTAGCAAGGTGCCGGTCGGGGCTACCGGTCAGTAGTTCAGCAGCAGAGAAACGACAGGATTTTTGCAAGGAGGGCCACAAAAAGTAGATCTCATCGGCCACACGCACAAAAAACGTTGTTGACGAGCCCTTCTCAAGGAGAGAGCCAGCCCCCGTCCGTGGGCAATGGGAACCGACGTTTCTCGGGAGCGACAAGGTATTCTCCTGTCTTCGGATACATCCTGGGGCCCCCACGGTAGCGGAGGATTGAGGGTAACCCGACCCACCGCTCTACATGCCTTTTGGAACACCCTGGTGCTGTGCTGTGACGTCTGCTCATGGCTTTCCAGGTTTTCTGGCGTTTACCAAGTATTGTCTCTCCATTCATCTTGGCTCCCGTCCTGGGTACCCATGTAGTACTTTCACAACCAGCCATCCGCCACCAAATTTAGGACCGTAAGCGTCTGCCGATCGTGTAGTGCAGAGTATACTGTACGCACAGGTGACGCTATTGACATTCCAAATAACTCAGGTCGCTCTGTGCCTATTTTACGCCAAACTCGGCTGCGCTACACCACATCCAACTTAAATTTCCAACTTGGCCTCGTCCAATGTGGGGCGGAAGTAGACTAATCGCCGAACTCTGTAAAGCGCCGTCACCATGAGCACGTCCAGCAGACCAAACCTATTCGAACGTGACTCGCAGGCAGGGCAAGTATAGCAAGCCGCGAAGATGTCGTCAGCTTTGAAGAGACAGAGAGAGGAAGTGATAGAGGAGAGAAGGGTAAGAGGCTGACATTGCAGTGAAACGTCAAAACCGCAAAAAGACTGGAAAATGCCTCCGTGTTCGACTGTTATCTACTTTCAGTTACGCCCCCTCACGATGATATTTTGACAGCACGCTGTACTGGCACTTTTTGGCTCTCGCAGGTTGTAGCGATAGATATCGATCTCATTGTAAACGAACATTACTTCTCTTCAGCTCAATAGACTTCAAAATTCCGAACACATCTCTGATGATTGAACCATTGTACATGAATTAGCCAAGTTATATTGTACAATTAAAGTAAAACGAAGAAAGAGAAAAGGCGAGTGCCAGATGTTGCCAGCCATCCCATTATGCTTTTCTCGCCCTAGAACAAAGAATTGGCCATCCCCTACGCCTTTGAAGTACGCTATTGCCTGATCCGATCCGCCAAACGCTGTGTATGTGTCCCTCTCCTGCTCATCATCAAGCCACTGCGCCTCTCTACGAGTGCAGATGACGTCAAAATTCTTAAAGTTGTGGCGTTGCGCCTCGCTCAACAACCTCACGCCAATAGTGATGAGAGATTCATCCGTGAGTCTCTATCCTTGGTTGAAGACCTCTGCTGATGTTGCACGGGAGAGTTTGGAGCCGTCGGTAGTTGAGCATGATGCTGAGGATGATGCAGCCCTTCAACTTTGTTCGATGCTGGACGCGCCAAAGAGCTCAGGCTCGGTAGGGCTGGTTCGGCCCCGTTGCTACCAGGCCAGGCACGTAGAGGCGGTAGTTCCACGGCTTGTCGCGGTAGAGCCGGAATGCGTCTGGGTGACGTTGTATAGTGTGCACACGATTCAGTATCTGGAGATTCTGACGAGCAGGGGGAAGGGAGGGGGACATCAGGCCACTGTGCACGGTGGTCGATAGCGGATTGCATGCTGTTAGGTCGTGGCAGCGGCAGCGACTGGCCTGACATAGACATCGAGCGTGGGTAATATTCGTCAGACGGTCCAAGACTGTGCGTAGTGCGACGGCGGTCCAATCGCTTGCGCCTGTTTTGACTGCCGTTCCACCAGTTCTTGACGGCATTGTCGCTGCGCCCATGTAAACGACGTGCAATTTCTGCCCAGCGCTTTCCAATTTCGAGTACCAGACGCTCTATTTGCTCTCCTTCCTCCGGAGTTATGGGTTCGTGATTGAGTGTTGGCTTTAGGTTTTGGTGATATCGCTCCCGACATTGCTTCGGAGTTCGAGACCCAAGGGTTTGTGCAATCCTCACCCAATTCAGTGGTCCATGGGTCTGGACAAGCTGCATGAGGTACGCATCCTCGGCGTTTGACCAAGGCCCTCTGCGGTGTGAAGTCATAGTGGTCGTCGACACACGGTGATGTCTGATAATTGCCTTAGTGGTAGCCGTGCTCTCCTGTTTTGTCTCTGCTATCGTGGCGGTAGCTTTAACGCAAAAAGATAAATTAAAAAAGATCAAGTTGCCTTTGATCAGAGATATAAGCAGTTGAGAGGCGAGGAGTCCTATGTGGTGATTCCGTTGTTGGTGCCGAGGTGATCGAGAGTGATGAAGACAGGTCAGCTTGCTGTCCGGAAATATAATGTACTTGTAACAGGACTGCAAGCCCCCTTAACACAAGATTTTATCGTTTAAAAATGTGATATGGTAATAATAGTGGTCGGTAGTAGTGATGGCTGATGGATGTCAGGTAAGAGAAAGGTTAAGGGCGGCACGAGCAACAAATACCAACTTTGTCCTCCGCACACGAACCTTCTTGCTTGGGATCTGCTGCCAGGGTGAGCCGGAGTGGGTGTGTGTGGATCTCAACAAGGGTGGAGTGGGCGGAGCAGCACAGATTTGGAAGGGTGGAAGGAGGGAGGGGTGGGCGGAACGGAGGGGGTGGGCTGACAAAAGGTACTCAAACTTCTGTAGCTCGGGAGAGCGACGCCTGAACTGGGCCAAGCACTAAAAGTCGCTACGAGTACGACTGACTTCGGCCGCCATGTAACTGAGGATGACAGGCAGGCTACATCTCGGCTCCTGGTGTAGCCCGCATTTTAATGACAACAGAGTGAATATTCCATGTGTGCCTTCTTTCGCTTGAAGAATGTTGCCTTTTAGCACCATCAAATCCTTACCCTTACTCCATACCCGCTTGAAACCGTTTCCTCTCTTGCCTCGGTTGGCGCAAATGTTGCGCAGGCTGCGATATTCGAAGTAAACTATGACCCGGGACGCCACCTGGGCGACGGAGCATACGAGTATGGCCTCGCGACACTGCACATGGTCTACGCTAAAACGAGATACGGAACGAGATGCGGAGCCGTTTAGTAGATTAAAGTTCTAACCGCAAATGTCTAAGCATATCGCTAGAATATGGACTTTGCGCATTCCAAATAGTACCTCGATGAGCCCAAAACGGTATTAATAGACGTCGTACCTAGACAAAGCGTTTCTCTACCCTCGAAATTTTCGTGCAAAAAAAAAGGGAAACAGGAGAGTGCTGCAAGCCCACCACAGGTCAATTCTTCTATCTACTCGCCAGGTGACATCGGTTATCTACCGTGCGACTCGTAAATTAAGATGTATCAATGATTACGCTCTGCTCTGTAGACGCTAAAATGCAAGCCCTCGCTGTCTATCTCTAGAAAGCTTCATAGTAGGATCAAAACTCCCGCTAAAAGGGGACAAAAAGGTGTAAACAGAAAAGGGACAAAAACAAAACGCGATGGTATCGCTTTTGGCCGTCAAGTGTTTAGAGATAGATATCACCGCCGCGACCACTCTCCCACCTGCACCACGCCTCTTCATATGCATCTTCAACATCACGCACCCATCGACGTGTATCAAAGAGGCCACAAGTCCATTTATTATCCCACAGGACTCTTCGGATGTCAGCCAGCCGCCCTGTGGCTGTGAGCTCGCCATCGACGGCACTATACTTGAGGCCACTTGCCAATCGAGTGGCAAATATCTCATATTCAGTCTCGCTATTCGCCACCAACTCCTGCGAGATCTTGCTTCCTTCATGTGATTGCGGAAGGGCACCGCGAAGTATTGACGCGGCCATCCGCGAGCACATTTTATACGGATATCGCGGGAATGTGAGCAATGGTGTGCTAGACCACAGTACATCGGCGGCTGTTGTATGCGCATTGCACTCGGGCGTATCTAGAAACAAGTCGCATATACGCGCTCTCGATATGTGCTGACTTTTCTGTGCAACATCCGTGAATATTATACGACTTGCAACTTCGGCGCCGGCCCACAACTCAGCTGTTTTCCTCAAATTAGATTCCCCAGATTCTGGAAATCGCAAGAGCCAGAGGATTGCATTGGGTACTTTAGACAATATCCGCAGCCAAGAACGAAAAATGCTGGGCTCAATCTAAACAAATCAAGTCAGCGTCACCGACATTTCCTGAACAGCTCATGAGAGATGCGGGGTATTCCAGCCTTTTCGTGGAGTCTCAGAACGTACTTTGTAAAGCTGGTTGAAATTGGCCAGTATTATAGTATCCTTTGGTAAATTGGGAAAAAGCTCTTTGCGCATTGTAGCGCGCCGCTGTTGTTCATCTTCCCAGGTCATGAACCGTTCAGAAACTTCCGCTGATTGTGCGTGATCGCAGCAGAAAAACGTGTCCTTGCAAAAGATAATATTTTCGGTGTACACCCACTCGCCATTGTCATCCTCAGAATCATCGCGGAAGATGTCTTCGAGTGATTCGTTTTGTCGATAGGGGCGTAAGGTAGTGGGCGGGATTGCTGTAGTATCTGCAAGAATGTAGTCGCACCATTCCGCACCTAGTGTTCCTGCAAATCCCATAAATGACATCTGTATTGGCGCCGGCCGTGCAGCAAAAATCTCGTTTCGTGCCCCCCGCGTATAGCCGTTGAGGTTCACGAGTATGTGTATGCCATCAGCATGAATCTGTTTGATCAACCGCTCGGGCGACCAGCTGCTAACGTCACGGAAAACGGGCGCCTCATTTTCAATCTTTTGCCTGAATGTGGACTTATCACTAGGCGTAGTTGCATAGCAAAATGCTTGTACACGTTGTCTATCGTGGAAGCCGAACACAGATTGCATACTATCCGGGTGTGTATTAGCATCGTTGTCTATTATGAAGGGTCGAGTCTCCAGGAACTTACAGATGGGCCAGAGGGTGATTATTGAAGTCAGAAGAAATGTAGCCGACATTTAAATGCGGATCTGGCGGCAATGGCGGGGACGTCAGTGTCTCTGGTAGCCAAGGAGAGCGTAAGGTGGAGCAAGAGATTCTGATGGCGTTGCGTTGAGAGATAGCTCTGACTTCTCTAGCTGTTAGAGGGCAGGTGAAAGTATGAAATGGCAAAACCGTGGGAGCTGAGGGCACACTCAAGCTAAGTGGCACCCTTGGCCGAATATAACGAAGGCTCCTTCCTGCGGATCCGTCTCGGACGTAAAGGTCCAAGTACCATTTGCGCAATGCCACTTTGCCAGCCCTTTCGACAAGACGTACAATGCGAGAGCCCACCCACCTTGACCCAATCCAGTTGCCTAACTGGGTAGTGAGATCAAAGGATGAGTCTTCACAGAGGTATTGAAACTGTTGACAAAGTTCTTTAACCAGGGCTCCGTCGAACACATGGCGTCCCCACTGCGATGCGTCTTCCAGCTGCTGACATACAATATCAACCACGCGCTTCGCAAGGCCCGAGCTACAGCAGCTCGCGGTTGCGTCTGCTAGTAAGCCCTTCTCATCGACATGCCACCGATCGTAAGTGCCAGAATAAAGATACATGCCGCCCCGCCCGCGCCAATCACACACTGAGTTGAGAGCTGTGAATAGGCCACATACTGCCTCTGCAAATCCAGGATTCGCAGCTACTGCTCGCCTGTAGTATGAAATAGCTTCACTAAGCCTGCCTTTATCCTTCACAGCATTTGCCAGGTTTGTGAGAGCAATGTCGAATGTTCCGTCACAGGTGACTGCCCGTTCGTACATTTGGATAGCAAGATCCAACTGTCCAACGTCTTTCAGTAGGCTTCCAAGATTTGTGTGGAGATGAACGTGCTTCGAATCTAACCGAAGCCCATAGTTGTAGTAAGCAAGTGCAAGAGACAACCCGCTACCCGGAGTTATTCCAGGGACGATAGGCTGTGCAAGCATTGAAGACGGTAATGTGTTGGATGTCGAGGTTGTTTGGGGTATGCCTGCTAACAAAATCCCGACATTATTTGCAGTGGACGGACTTTCTTGCAGAGATAAGGAGAGATAGTATAGGGCCAATATGTCACTAACTCCTGATCTTGGTCTCGTTAGTGCCGAGCTGGGGGTACTGCCAGCGCCGGACATCGAATCTTGAAATATTTTGGCCAGTGATAGCAGAGAGTTGCTAGTGGTTTGGACCGCTGCTCGCCTTGGTCCAGGATCTGTTACGAGTCTCAACCCGGGTAGCTCACCATTACCGCCAAAGACTAGGCGAGCCGTATGACGTGCTTTATCCGGCGTCAGTAAAAGTGGCAATGTTGCATTGCTTGTTCCAGATTCTAGCGGTATCAATGCCCCGGCTTGGGAGAGAGACACCCGAATGCGCCGGACCAGTTCGCGAACGCCAGAGATGTGCCGGCCAACGCTAATCAATACTGCCTCTTCGAAAGCATGCGCGGCGCCGTCGACGTCTTTTAATCCATAAAGCATGGTACCTTTGGCATGCACTAGCGCAAGCATTCTTCCATTCTCGCTGCCAGGCAAAAGGTAGCCACTAGAACCGTGTGCAGCAGTTTGGGTGGGTTGGGTAGCAGCGTCGCTTGGATGGGCGATGGTGGCACCAGGTAGCCCAGGATGACAGGTGACTTCAGTTTTCGCCTTTTTATCAACTGCATTCGTCTGGCTCATACAACTCGGCTGGGAGGTCATAGTCGTATTTGCCATTAATGACCGTTGAATAAAGCTGATAACCTCAATCGCCTCTCTGCTTCGCTTCTTGTACAAAAGCCCCACCAAGTGCTCCGCGGCTTCAAGATAGCTTGGGCGTAACTGTAGAGCTCGCAGCCATCGCCGCTCCGCCTCGTCATGGCGTCCAAGACAGTACAATGCGGCAGCCGTATTCGCGATAGCCTCGACGTGACTGTAGAGTTTATTAGAGATTTGTAGTAGTAATAAGACCGGCCTGAACAATACCTAGGATCTAGGGTTATGACCCTGGAGAAACATTGTAATGAACTGCTGTATTCTTCCAACGCGTAGTGCAGACAGCCTAGTGTCAAGGCGCCGTCAATCCAGGCCCACTGATTCTGCTCGCACAGACTCTTTAATAGTTCGATGGATGCCCTCGCATCCGTGACTGGATAGGCTGCTGGGGAAGAGAAATGAATATCATCCGCCAATGCGACACTTTGCGTGGACGGCGATGTATGTAGAGCTCGAAATTGATCCACCCCTGCATAAAAGGGAATGCTTGGCTGAGCTTGATTCTGCCCAAAGCTATGCTCGTGGTGGCGGGTGAGAATACATTCACCCGCCATAGGGACTTTGGAATGCAGTGAGGTATTGTCTAGATTCACTGAACTGTTGCCCTGGTATACCCGGCTCATGCAGCTTTCTCGACGGGGCCGTGGTGGTTTCGGGAAAACCAGATGCCTAGATGCGGTGTTTTCTGTCGGAGCTGTTCCTTTATTGAAACCTGCCTTCTTGGAAGCCTGCACCTGCCCGATTATGTCGGCATAGCACCTGTATGCTTGAGACAATGCCTTCTCTTTGAAGCCAGGTTGGATGTAGTATAAGTCATTTTTTGATGGGAAAGCTGGTTGAATTTCCCTACCGGCCTGTGGGGGGTACTGGAGTCTCGTATTACCCATCATAGAGAGTGATCTAGAAGTGGCCTGAAACTCAGGACCTGGACCAGGCTGAAATGAGCTCTGTTGATTTTGCACGGCGGGGAATACAGTATGTGTATTGGTGGTTTGATTCTGCCACATAGGCATGGCGTTCTGCCAGCTATATTGGTCAAAGGGCAAGCCCCCTACCAATGCTGAAGGCGGAGGGCAAAATGCGCGAACATTATATTCATTTGCTCGTATCACGGGCTGGAAGGCACCACCGTAGAGGTGGTTTCTCTTTTGTGCTGACTCATGTAACTGGCTCTCGTGAGCTGAAATGTTGAAATTGGCAAATGATGCTGGCTGAGTGAGGATGCCCGCTGGCCAAGTATTGGCTGAAGCACCTGGATTGTTTCCATGGTCGACGCCAATACCGTGTGTCGCGAATTGTCTTTGTGCAGCGTGCCTCTGATATTGCGCGCCTGAAGCAGAATGGACAGAGACTGCGAGCTGCTTGAAGGGTGGCCCAGCCATTGCAAACTTGGTCGGAGATCCATCATACCCGGCATTTATTGTGCCATTCGGAGTCTTCCTCCGTAGTTGATACTCGTTTGGCGGGCCGTTGCTAATGGTACCAGCGCCCAACAGTGAGGAAGCGGAATACGGCTGTAAAGTTCGTATCGGGAATGAAAGAGGAGTCGGACAATTTGCAGCTTGCAAATGCTGTCGGCGGTCGTGCATTTGTGTGTCGTTCTGTCCGGTAGCGAAGAGGTTTCTGTTATCGTTTGGCACCACAGGAGGGTGCGCCTGCACGGCGGGTATCATGTCCAAAGTAAAAAGCAGAAACGCCCAGAATTAAGCCACCGTAATTGGCATATCAAGAGACATTGGCAGACGCACTGCAAACGCTCCTAGTTCAAACATTCATACCATGGCTGGCACACGTCTCAACGGAATCTCTGCATCAACCGAGGTGCGCAACAGAGTTCCAGGTACACGCAGATCGATTCGATCGGGACAGCTGGTGAAGGCCGATAGAATGCAGGCAGAACTGCGAAAGAAAGACCTCGCACTGAGCGCAACTCTTTCAAAGTGCGAGATTAATGTCCTAACAGAATCTCTTCCAAAGGGATGGCACTTCAGCCTGGTGTGGAGGCATGACGATGCCAACGCCAAGCCAAATTTGGGCAATCACATTGCCAGACGGCGGGCACATAGCGGGCCCCGAGGAGGGGGCTCCGCAGAGCTTGGAGGTACCTACGGAACTACCACGGTACTGACACGTTGATTGTACTCGTAGATACCTACTTACATGGGAGTGAGGCGCTTCCAGGGCTATATGTTTTAAGAGAAAGGAGAAAAAACAAAGAGCAATAAAACAAAGCAGCTAGCTGTTAAATCTCTACTGATTGTGTAGACAATTTTTAATAACACTTGAATATATGTTGGAAGCGCTGATAGATTGTCGGCAGACTGTTCAACATTCGCCTAATCCCCTCACCCCGCCTCTCCCGCCCGATGCGCGCGAGCGCTCTAAGGTTACTATACAAGGCATACCAACCAGGTGGCAGTGCCTAAGGACTACTAGGGTATTACCTGTATATTGTGAATCTCCTGGCAGGAACATGGAGGGCCTTATTCTGAAATAGTGACATTGACGGATCACATTACGTCGGGTTACGGAAGTTGAGACTTTTCCTAGGGAGACGCAGGGAAGTGTGGCTCAGAAAGAAGTTCAGAAAGAACAGCAAACAGAATAGTATTATATGCGCAGAAGCGTACTGAAAATATACTTGATCAGATAATGATTTGTAGGCTCGTTCAATGGACCGCTATATTCATCCAGTAGAACATCGCGGTGAGTAAGGAGCCTGCAGAGCAGGTCAATCTTCCTTGGGCAAAAATTGAAATAGACCATCTAGAAAAAGGTAAATTTCAGAGTGTAGCCAAGGTTGCCAAAGCACAGACAGAGCGATATTTAGTTAAGTTGTTTAATTGAGGCCACAGAAAAATTACGTGACTGGCAATTCATTCGGGTCTAAGCTAGTCGACGCGTTCTAATTCATGACAATATCTCGCCGGTGTCGACAAACAACATTTATTCCTCGGGAACTTTAGATGAAAGGTTAGCAACTGTGTCCAAGAATTTCACCGACGCTTAGCGCCTGGGGGAAGCTTACTGTCGATTTCGCCGTTCTCGATTCTCTCGGTGATCACCTTGGGTGGCTTTCCATCAACGCGGCAGCCGACACTGTACGCAGTACCCAACATCTCCTTTACGGTGCCCTTGAGATCCTTGGAGAAAGACTTGTAACGCATGGTGCGCGCAATCTCGATGATCTCATCCAGAGGCACCGACTTGTTGTGCTTGATGTTCTTGTCCTTCTTCTTGTCGCGAGGAGGCTCCTTGAGTGCCTTGATGATAAGAGATGACGCGGTGGGAACAACGGACACCTGAGCCTGACGGTTCTGGATAGTGAGCTTGACAGTTACGCGCAAGCCTTTCTATTTTCTCGTTAGTATGTTAATTCGCCATAAATTCAAGTAATTCTTACCCAGTCACCAGTCGCCTTTGCAATGTCTTCACCGACCTTCTTGGGAGACAGGCCAAGAGGACCGATCTTCGGCGCAAGGGAGGACGAGGCACCAACCTCACCGCCAGTGGCACGGAGGTGGCTACGAAGAAGTTAATGTGATGTTCATTTTCGGCATCGATGCTTGATGGGATACTAACATAACCTTGATCTCGTTGGGGTCGAACTTGGGAGCTGTATGTTGACTTTGCGTTAGTATGTATAATACATTGGTAAGCGTTCTGGCAGAAACTTACGCATCTTGAAGATGTGCTAATATGGCAGAGGCTCGTGGTTTGCTTGCCGTAATTGAATGGTTGTTGGCGAGGACTTAGGTACAAAAGCTGAGTACTGGCGCGATGGAGAAAATTCTGTGTGCCCCCGGTGCCTGCCCTAATCAAGCGTTTAAACTTTTGTGGGTCTAGGTCATGTTGCTGCCGAACTTGTGCCGCTCGTAGTTGTCGGAGCCAACAGACGTGGGCCTTTAAGTACGTAATTACTAGGTAGGAAGCACCCTCAACGCCAATTATTACCTAGTAACCCCACACTTTGAAAAAGGCATGGCATAGGTACTATACCATTACCTACATACGAGTAACAGAGGCAGTTGTGCACATAGTCGCGCCAAGTACGAATAGTACGACTAGAGGTCTCCTATTAGCACTATTCGAGGATTACATAGCGTAAGTAGCTAATGCAGACTATTACGCACCATTTGCTAAGCCTCCGGCCATTATGTGCGAAATCACAGCGCTGTAATGACGCATGTAGCAACGTCCAAGCATATGTAAGGGCTCTATCGGGCATACGCTGTCAAGTTAAAGAGCAGGTGCCGCTATGGACATTCGTAGTAAACGGTGCAGTTCTCCTCCATTGCAGGCTAGCGAGAGCTACAGGGCATATTCTCATACTATCTTCACTATTCGATCGCAGCAAAATCTAATCTGTAGCGCCCATCTCTATCACGCAACAATAAAGTGTGGACCTCGTCCGTGCAAGTAGGAAATGTGAAGCTCCTTTCGCCAATTTTCTTCATCAGCCTCGGACATCCGCATATTTAATTCGTTCCGCTAACGGCAAGCCTTGAAGAGCCCATGTTAGTAATGTGACTTTAGTGACATGCGCAAGAAATTAGCGGTGTATGAAAACTCACTTCATCAAGTGATCCATGAAAGTTTGCAGCGATACGTCGTCGGTGAAAATCGTTTGGGCAGATGTTGCACCGGCACCGCCGTAGGGCCCTGTCGTGTGCGTTGTTGAGGGGTTTAGCTTGGACAAGAGAAAACGTGCCTGTGAGCCTCCAGCATCACAAACGATAAAGCGCGGGAGAGGGAAACGGTCAGTGATAAGATCCTATCCATTATTTAGCATCAGCTCATCAGTAGCATGAAATTGGAGACGCCTTACCCTTGCATCCTCTTTAGGTTGCTCCAATAGCGCAGCAAAATTCTCATAGCCCTCTTGGTCTTGGTAGCCCGCCTTCCTCCATTCTGCAACAGTCTCGCCGTGAAAAATGAGAATGTGGAAGAAAGTGTCGAGAAGGAGAATGTGGGTTGGTTGAATAGAGGCTGAGTCTAGCAAGACCGGTTGGCCACCATCTTGATCGAAAGTGTATGAGTCCAGGGTGGGCTGAATCATCACCAGGGAGTTGCTGACATCTTCATGGTTCAGCACATGCCTATCAAAGGCCGTTTCATCTGGTGAGTTGTTGAAGACTTGAAGAAAGGGGCTTCTTCGAAGATGAAACATAAACTGCGGATACAGAGTGAAGTTCTTCTCTAGCCTAAAAGACGAAGGGTCGTCTTTGCGGTAGTCAGCAAAGCGCGAACATAGTCGAATCAGCATGCGATCGACCCATCTCAGAACATCTGGTCCATCGTCAACTTCTGACTTGAACACAGCTATTCTACTCATAAGCACAGCCGCAGCCTCCTGGTCAAACGATTGAGCGATAGCAGGATCGCCTGCAGGGCCACTAAGGTTGCGCGCAATCGTTGTAACTCGAAGATGAAATTGGCCAGAGGAATGCTGGTAGTAGGTCAAAAACTGCATCATCCCTTTCTGTGAGCCCTGTTGATGCGGGCTAGGGCCTTGGTTGGCCACCTCGAAGTAAACGCCGTAGCTGGCTTTGGGATCGATCCCACACATCTTCCAGCTACATGTATTTCCAATACCGCATTCTGTTTCGCCCACCGAAACAGACTTCTTGTTTAGGGAAACCGCGTGTCCAATGAGCCCCGTCACTTTGAGCTCCTTAGTTGTAAGGACTTCCAACACAGCGTTGAAACCCATCAATAGGTTATCATCGCCGTCTTTCTCGAAAACTCGGATGAAAGACTGCTTGAACATTGATGAAGTGAAGCTGTCAGTAAGAATCATATGGCCGCCCGTAGAATTACAAAGGCCCTTCATCTCCAGAAGACCAACTTGGTCGAGACACCCAGCAAAGATATCGATAATATGGCCATTATGGGCAGTTCGTTTAGCGAGATTGTCGTAGAACTGAGCTTACTATTAGCAATGTGCAATGATGAAAAAAGTTTCGACTTACCTTCAGAGCTTTCTTGTAGTATTTGACATTATCACGATCGATATCATGATGAGAGCGCATCGGTTCTCGCAACTCTGGGCCGACAGTCATACCGGGGCCTTCAGTCGCGGGGCCACCAGCAAAGAGCATTATGCGGCCGCCAGCATTCTGAAAAGATGACTCCATTAGGCCAATTGCAACACTAAGAGCTACTCCAGTACAGCGCAGATTGCGGCGATCATTTGCAGTGGGCCATGGGTCTTTCTGAAGGGTCTCAAGGGTCTTGGTGAGTTGAAATTCAGCCTGTGCAACTGGAAGCAGAAATCTTGATGCTGGACCCATAGGCATTGGGCGGCCAGCTTGTGGCTGCATGCCTTGCCTGACAGGGGAAGACGAAAGACCAAGCATTTCTTGGACTTGCTTCGCAGTGTAGTCTTTATTTCCTCGAAACACGTATGATTTCGCGCATCCTTCGTAGCCGATTTCATGTACTTGGGCCTAAAATTCAAAGGTTACCTTGCGTGATTTTGATGAATTTGCTTTCCTCGCAAAACATACCATGGTTCCATAGGTAATAAGGCCAACCAGTGCATTTTCTGGGAGCAAGCTCAGGCTCATGACCAAAGATTCTTTGAGGGCAGCCAAGGCGTCATCTTCCTGGCATAGATCAACGACATAAAAAAAGATCGGTGGGGTTGGAGCCGGACGAGAAAGGCGGTATTCAATCGTGGTATTTGCAGGATGGAGCTCAGGCGGGATTGCGTTTGCCGTAATATCCTTGTAATGCGGAGGGAGAGAGTTCCTGGACAAGCAGAATGGGCAGATCCAAACTCGGGCACGAACGTCGACTTGGCTATACTTTGTTAGATTATCTCCACTCGTACACTCGGATCTCGTCGTTTTTAAGCCTTACCAAAATGGATTCAAAACCGAGCGGCAAGGCTGCTTGCACGTCACCGGTTCGAACTGTAGAAGTGGTGTATCAGGCTTCTCCTTCAGCGGGGTGTACAGTGCACCTATCGGTACCACAAGCCTCGATGCTTCCTGTGTAATGGTTAGTAGTCAGAGATATACAAGAGGCGAAGATGTTACTCGCCATGCGTGAACTGGGAAACACGTTCCAGCTGAGGCGAACACCGTCGCGGTCTTCTACCTCGCTCCATTGCTCCTTGAGAGCTTCGTAATCCATTTTCACCAAACAATTGCGAGAGAAAATCTAACTTCAGAACACAATTATTCTTTAGTTGGCCGTTGTGAATAAGCAGTCGTTGTACAATCACCAACAGGTCAATGCCGGCTTGGGAAAGAAGATGTCTGGTTGTGGTAATGTGTCTCCTTTTGCGTTATCGCAATGTGGCAGTTCGCGAGAGCCCCACATCGGGCGGGTGGTCGACAATCTGCCTGTTTGGTCCAACTCGGCTCCCGTCTGTCTGATGGAATCACGGTGTCGTATTAATTAATACTACCTCGTGGACGTTCTACGAGTATTCGTACAAGGGATGAAAACTGTAGGTTTCCTACTGAAGACCAGTCTTTCAGTATTTATATAATGAATTTACTGGGAAAGGAGATATTTAATTTCCTTAGTAGGCAATTATACCTCCTGACTACTTCGTACGCTGACTATAAGGATCCGGTACCTAATACGCAAGGCCACCAGTGAGCGACCACAGAGCACCCACGGCCGACCCTGCCCAACAAATTCCCCGTCTGGTTGAGATCCACACAAAATTATCCGCCGCACACGCCTTGTTCCGCCTGCTGTACGTCGCAATTGAGGAAAGATTCCTTCAATACGCTTTCAGTGTGGATTTTGAAGTCCGATGATCTCACGATTATGAACCGAAATGTGTTCACGCGTAACTGGCCAATGCGGTACACTGCCGCGCCGTGTCAGATTTCGCGTTCTCGCTTGCCAATCAGATCCATCCAAACAGCTGCACGACTAGAGCTGGCCTATGACGTTCATGAACCGACGAAGGCCGAAAGTGACAACCGTCAAACTTCGATTTTGTTCCTGCATGGGTTATTCGGTTCCAAGAAAAACAATAGGGCAATGAGCAAGTGAGTAACAGTGAGCGTATAATTCCGTCTATTTGCTTATAAATTAAGGGCATTGGCACGAGACCTAGGACGAACAGTTTATGCTTTAGTAGGTCCTACTATTAATATTCATGCTGCGTTTAAAGTATGCTTATATATCGATTGTAGGACCTGAGAAATCATGGACAATCCCCTCATGACAGCCAGCATAACTACTTGGCTATGGCGGAAGATGTCTCCGGATTCATTCATGACCATGGCCTGCGCAACACGACCCTGATTGGGCACTCTATGTATGTTTAAGCGCAAATCCAATGCCAGAGCTTCATTCAAAATTTCTTGACTAATAAACTCTATTTGTGGCTTACAGGGGTGCGAAGACTGCAATGACTGTTGCTCTTAATTCCCCCGACAAGATCGCGAATATTGTGTCGGTAGATAACGCCCCCGTAGATGCAATTTTGGGTTCAGACTTCCCTTCATATATTCGTGGGATGAGAAAAGTTGACAGAGCAAATGTTGTGAAGCTAGCGGAAGCAGATAAGATACTTCAGGAGGTAGAGAAGGTATGAGAAACGCTGTATCCGTCAGTTATCTACTCAACACGGCAGATACTAATTTTGACAGTCACTCCCCATCCGTCAATTCCTGTTGGGAAATTTACACCGGCGGCCGGGGGAATCCGTTCAAAAGTTCCGCATACCTCTGGATATACTCGGTGCTTCTCTGGGCCATTTAGGCGATTTCCCGTTCAGAAATCCATCCGAGACCCGTTTTGACAAACCGGCACTGTTTATACGAGGCACTCAGAGCAAGTATGTTCCTGACGAGGTGCTACCGGCTATCGGTCAATTCTTCCCGCGATTCCAGTTGGTCGACCTCAACGCAGGGCATTGGCTCATCTCAGAGCAACCAGAGATTTTCAGGCAAGGTATGTTAGAAAAATCACATTGATATTGGCCAGTTACTAATGTTCTAAAGCTGTCGTGGAATTTCTTCGAGGTCCGGATTGAAGAAAGTTCTCTCCTCTACGCGATCAAAACTTTTGACGCTTTTATGGAGCAACTATTCTGTCGCTCCTCTGTCGACTCTGTCGAGATACATATGTGGAGTTAGGCTACAGTTTTCACCTGATGGTGAGGTCAGCCATAGACTACTACAAGATAAAAGTACAATCACGAAGTACGAGCAGCATAGTGTGAAGAACAAGAAGACTTGTACCGTGTCATTAGCGACATTATCTAACCTCTGGCCGCCTAAGACAATACGCCATTTTCCATGACCGAACAATGCCGAAAGAGGGCGTCAAACCTTCCTCAAGCAATTTAATTTTCCCACACGTCGAAGAGCTTAAACCTCTTCCAAAACACGCTCCTTGAATTCTCGCTCAACCTTTTGGCCCTGGTCGTCGGTCCCCGATTCACCGTGAAGAGCCATCAAAGCACCAAGGTCGAACTTAGGGGCCTTCAGAAGCTTAACCTTGCGGATGTGTACCTGCACGCCTTGTCAGTAACCGATGAAAATGTAGAGTAAGAACGTTTCTCGACAAACATACGTTCTGGAGTGGGTAGATGCCCTGGGTGGACTTCTCAATCTCGCGGCCGATGACCTCAGGAATCAGCTTTGAGGTCAGCTGGGTCAGGGTGCAGCTTGATGCCTCCCTCTGGATGATGTCAGTCATCTTGCGTCGGATGGCACGGATCTGAGACGATGCAGCGTAGGTCGTCTTTTTGATCTGGTTGGGTCGTCGCTTGGTAAAGCCGATAGCGAAGAGGCGAATGAGATAGTCATCGGTGGTCTTGACGGTGACGTTGGCCTCGATCAAAGTCTGCCACTTGCGAACGAGAGAGCGCAGCTTGTCGGATGTGAAATCGAGTCCGTGGAAGTTTGTCAGGCAGTTCTTGCCTTGAACCTCATCGATGCGGAGACGGACTTTGCGGAAGGAGTGATCCTCGTCCTTCTGGAGGTCAGCGAGAGAGACCTCGACAATGCGGCCCTTGAGCGCGTCGTTGGCGTTCCTCAAACCGGTCGAGCGGTTGACGAGGGTCTTGCCCACACTGTTTCCGTAATGTTAGTTTTCAATGTCGCCGGAAAACGTTGTCGTATAATGCTTCGATGAAGACTCACTCGCGAACGTTGAAGGGGTTGGGAGCCTAAAAGGGGCGCGTTAGCAAGCGTCGACAAAAGATCGCGGATGATTAAATTTACCTTAATAGAGTACCAATCCTTACGCGTGAACGGGTCGACGGTCTTCTTCTTAAGACCTTTCTTGCCCTTGGAGAGTCTCTTGTTCCTATATTATGTTAGTATCTTCCGTAATAACGGTTCGTGTTGCTCTTTGTCACTTACTTTCCAACCGCCATGATTGCTACAAGAAATGTGCTGAGAGGTTGCAGAAACCGAAGACGCAGAGAGGGTTGAGGGGCGAGAATAATTTCAATTGTTGTGTGCACCAGTTTAGGCCTAAGCGAGCCCACAATAAAGTAGGCGGATTCGTATTTTTCCGGGTCCACTAGGGGTTTTGATCTTTTCACCAGCGGCCGTTTGGTGGGTAAATGAAAATCACGTGAACATGATTATGTTCTATTGTCACGTGACTTTCAAGCTGGAGCCTCCCGACCTTCCAAGTTCCCAATTAACTGTAGCGGACTACTAGGTACTCATGTACAGTACCTAAGGTCTTATTTCTACACCTCATCCATTACCTTACAGTAGGTACGAGTAAAGGCTGTGTGACATGTCACGTTTCACTAGCTCCTTTGTTACAGCCCGCTTTCGATGAACTCGCCACGTTATATTTCAGCCGTGGTATCAAGCCACTTGAAATAGTCTTCATCGCCTGCTTGTACTTCTGTAGAGTATACCCAGACTCACTGCTGACTCCGAGCACCACAACTGGTGGTTACAACGTTGCCTAAGTAACACATCAACGTTTTTTGGCGCTTGAAGTGGACTGGGAGTTGGCAAAATGTGAGAGCAGAGCTTTCTCCCGGCTCCTAATCCTCGCCATATGAGCCTCCGAGACTGTCGTCCGAGTATATCAGTCTGACAAAATCCAAGAGCATTTGCTTTCCCCTCATTTCAAGCCTTTCAACACGCGGTTTAGCGGTGCGCTAAAAGGACAAGGCTCTCTCAATGTGAGCAGCTCTGCAACATGGTGGTTAATACCTCACTCAGTGCCTCTCTGCCCACAGAAGGCATTCTATGCTCGTAAACAGTGCTACAATTGGCGCAGCTAATGAAAATAAACAATTACCTAGATCTACCAGAAGCTAAAATAATAATAATAATAATAATAAGTATTCTCTGGTTTTGTCCTAGCCACAATCAATGGTCAATACTGGTGGAGAGATTAGCTGTGGTTTTTATAGTTGTACGTCGAGATGTACATACTCTTCCCACATTCTTCCCTGGACTGTTTGAAGTTCTTCCGCTGTAAGACGCTTGCCCGCAGTAAAATAACCTAGTTGAGTTGAGTTAGGTCTAGTCTCATTCGGAGGAGAGCAAGGGAACAAACCTGCAGTGATTTTCGCGTCGATTTCGACTCTAGAGTCCGCTGGAATGAGCTCTTCCGGGAGTTCGACCCGCTCGTGAATCGGAATTCTACTACATCAGAGTGTGTGTAGCACATAGAATATAGTCAACTTACCCCTGGTTTACGATAGCGTCGTGCTTCATACTACATGTGTACAGCTATCAGCGATGCACGCGAAAGAGTAGGGCTAACGTACTTGCTCATGCTCAGCATTCGGTCAATCTTTTGAATCCCAAGCCAGTGTAAGATATCAGGCATCAAGGCTTGAAATCTCATATCTTTCACACCAGCAATGTTTTCGGTCCTGGTAAAGTAATCCGATGCGCGGTCGGCGCCGCGTTTTCGAGCATTGTACACCACTAACACTTTTAGTTTTGACTCCGAGCCGGTCATTGTGTAGGGGGTGCCATACAATACTAAATATGTGTCAGCCACCACTTCCTAAGGTCAACGGCTTTCAAACACCTTAACATACCTTTGTAACTTCGCCCAATGCCCTTCCTTCCTTTCGAAAGTAGATGACAACACCACTGCCGCCATTCTGTGCTTCTTTGACTGCCTCCTCGATGCCGAATATTAGGTAGGGGCGGCAGGTGCAGATATCCGAACCAAAAACGTCACTTCCGTTACACTGTGCATGTTAATACATACCCCAAGGCTGAGGTGCATCCAGGCCGCTCTGCAGCTTCTCACCTCGTCGTGAATCCGCAGAGATAGCCGGACTGACTGGTCCGACATCTTGGCAGGGTCGCCAAAGCAATAGACCGTGAGCCCCCCTAAAAATGATCAGCTGCTCAGTAACAGTAACGTATCTGCAGATGGGTTCCTACCAATTGGCGGTAAAAACACTTTAATATCACCACGAGTAATGAGCTGTCGCGGTTAGCCAAAGTTGACACTGAAAAGAAGCACACCACATACTTCAGGGTAACTTCCACCTGTATGCTCAAACAGAGATCGGCGTAGACTACCTTCATCTGAGAGTTTCCGTGTAAGACTAAGCGATTTATTCCTTGATTACCGCACCTACCAATACCAAATCGCTCAGCGACGCCCGGGAGATACCAAACCTAAAACACTGTGAGCCGTGGCACAATATTTTATCGGGAAAGTAGAGAATACCGGTTCCACAGCAAATTTCGTAACGGATAACTCTCCCTTGGAGTTCAGGCAGACCTTGCCATCGGGTAGCCTGTGGCTTTCTTAGCTATGGTAACGTCGTATCACACATCTGAAGAGCATACAATCTTCCGGATTTGACGCTCTCTTCGAGCTCGGGCAACTACATTAAGGAGAGCCAACCGAGTCAGCGCGCATGGTACGAGTTTTGAAGCAAACACGATATATATTACCTTCATATGTGCCTTCGTAATGGCAATAGTCGGCCTGAGATCGACTGGTGACCAGTGAGACTGTGTGGTCAGAAACCTGTATTTCAACGCAATTGCGCACCTTTTTCCCTTTCGATTATATTTTTGAAGAGCCATGGGGTCAAATGTCCGAAAGGATCCATCGCTACAATTTTTTTGCAGTCACCCCATTGGGCAAACGGTCCGATGTTCGCAGCAGGCTCCGTATTGTTGAAGTTGGGCCTGCATATATGCATCAGCGCGAGCATAGAGCCTACAAATATGTTATGCGGACCTATGATCGGTATCCAGCTGTTTACTAGCGACAGCTAGAGCATAGTAGATGGAGTATGAGCCGCCACTATCCTCAAGGTTAATCGACAACTCTCAATGCAGACAGGCAACAAAGAAACACTCACTATGCTGAGATCACAGTAGTCAATAACTGACTGCCCGGCGGTCACGAATTGCACTGCATTAGTGTTGCTTACCTCCGATTGCTGTGTGAAGGTCGTTATTATCTCCCTGCAGAGTACACACGTATGTGCCAGAGATGAGTACTTACCGTTTCTGCGACGGATTGTACTCGGTGCTCTGGACACGACAACAGGTCCTCTCTCATGAGGTTCAAGCTCACCCCAACGCAACTGTATTGGATCAATTCCGATCTGCTTAGGGTACGTACTGGGAAAATTAATAACTGCTCATCTTCTAAAGTTGGGATAAAGCCACACGCACGTGAGAACAATCCGCGACGTGTATCCGGATTTCTGAATCTGAGACGCTGCTTGGTGGGGATGTAAAGAACCATTCCCTTCATGCGTGTTGGCGTCATTTTCGGGGTCAGCAACTTCGACTGAACCGCCTGAAGCGTGGTGCTTCCCGCTATTCATGTTCATCGAAAAAGATTCCACGTTGGCAGCAATACTCGTCTGCGCACGTCGTATTTCGTCCAATGAGTGGCCAGCCATGGCCTCGGTATTAGTCTCGTGTGTAATTATGGCGGGACGGTAGTTGATAGTCTGCAGAACTCACAACCCTATAGAAAACTAAGGTTGCTACTTAAGGCGTGTTTGTCTAATAGTTTTCAGAGGTGACAGTGAGGGGAAGCACCGGGCCTTGTATACCCCTCTTCGCCTCGCCACAGCGTGAGAGGCTGATACCAATACGGCCCTCTGCACGCTCCCGCAGCAGCCCTTGTGATTCCACTTCTTACGGAGTACGGTAATCACGGAACTGCGCGATTTGCCATGGCATGTACATGCTCTTGTCTTCTGCAAATGAAACAAAGTGCCCGCTTCCATGTTATCTCAGTCTGCTTTTAACGAGCACATACAGATTAAGTGTCACATTCCCTCTTATGTTCTACGGGAAGCAGTTGGCATCTGGGCAGCCATATGTCAATCTCCTCTCGAGAAACTCATCGCTGCGGCTTCCACCATCGACGTTGGAGTTGACTCACAAGCTGCTGGCTACCATCCTCATATCTTGTACGACGTGAGCAGCGCGACTCTTGTTCACCTCTCCTACGATTAACGGGGTGGCTATGTATTATACCTTGTCCGGTAGCGGGGTGATCGCACCGAGCTCTCGAATCAATGTACCCTGCGGTAAGCGCTCCACGAGCTGCACTTAAATCCCAGGTACCTAGGTACCTACTAGGCAGGGTCAAGCTGAGGTCCAGTGGACACCTGGAACTCCCCGCTTTGCCAATATCAGAATATAGGTATGCGATTATCGGGATCTTGATCATCTAGCATTATCGATATCAGACAACATCCAACGACGTAAGAAATGACAGCCGGTCAACATCAATGGCAGCCTGCGTTTTGCATTTGTCAATAAAGTCATATTCTTGTGATTAACCATGGGTAAACGCAAGAAGTCGTCTAGAAAGCCCATGGGCCCCAAAAAGGTTTGCCGAAGGTGAAGCTGAAGATAGACGGGCTTTGCTAACCACTGGTTTCCTCAATGCAGAAGGATCCTCTTCCAAGCACGTTCACTTGCTTGTTTTGCAACCACGAAAAGTCGGTCACCGTCAAATTGGATAGGAAAGCAGGCGTGGGACAGCTTGATTGCCGGATTTGTGGCCAAAAATTTCAATGCGCTGTTAACTGTAAGTGTGGTAAACCTGAGGTAAAACGCGAGGTATCTTTGCGCTAATGCATTTCGTTTTTCTTACAGACCTTTCCGCTGCTGTAGACGTTTACGGAGAATGGGTTGATGCCGCAGGTGCGTTTCGAATACAAACAGGGCCGAGCCATCGATACCCCCAAGTACTAATATTCATATTGCTTACAGAGGCCGTGGCGAAACAAGACAGCGTGGAAACACCATATCGGGGAACATCCAGGCTAGCCCCAAGGCGCGACTTCGACGAGCCAGGCACTACGAGCGATCACGATGAGACGAAATATAAGGGTGAAGGCATTGTCCCAGACGATGAAGAGTATTGATGTCGACAAACGACTGATTGACGACGGAAAGCCCCTGGCTGTAAATTCTTAGAGTAACTATCCATCGCGAGTTCAAATCGTATAGAAGCGATCGCCAAAGTCCCCGAGGCCCGGCACGATGTAACTAGGAAATAGGTCAGTTCGATCGGCGCCGCTATGCGAGCAAAGTGGCATGGGACGTACTTCTTCTCATCAAGGCCCTAAGTTATTCTCTTGTTAGTAACAGTCTCGAAGTAGCCAAAGAAACCGATGCATGCATGATTGCTGTGCTGCTTACCTCGTCAATAAATGCCGTTACTACTTTAAGTCGGGGGAACTTTGTGACAAAGTTGCTAACCCCTTCGGGGCTTGCAATAAGATTAAGGAACAAGATACGCTCTTCCGGAACGCCCCTTGCTTTAAGGACCTGCACGGCCATTATTGCAGAGCCGCCTGTGCTCGAATTCGTCAATAGATCTAATCTAGTGCGGCAGCTTTCAAAAAAGAGCATCGGCTCACCAGTCGCAAACATTGGGTCCAGCAGCATAACCCATCGATCCGCTATGTCTTCAGGGAGTTTATCGTAGAATAGCTTCGGCTGCGCGGTGTCCTCGTCTCGCTGTATCAGTATCTTGCCGATACGTACAGACCGGCAACAGTCACGCAAGCCCTGTTCCATTGCCTCTCCAGCACGCATGATGGACACGCCACATATTTTGCCTTGAAACATAAGCCCATTATAAGTTCGCCCAACAGGTGTTGTGATGTCGTGCTCAATGGTCGGTAGATGATTCAAGCCTTCTTCAACAAGTAATCGGATAATCCGGTTTGAGTAGAATATGAAATCGGCGCGGTCTGTCTCTTTATTCCGAATCATGCTGCGAGCACCAACCGTCAACACGTCCATGCGCAATACAGTCACAATATGGATACTCACGATAGCAGTGCAATAAGCTGCGGGGTTTGCGGAAGGACGTGTACGTTTTCAAAAGGCACATCTACCGACAGAGTCGCATTCAAATTTTGGCTTTTTGCATCGTCCGTCTGGACAAGCACTTTGTTGGCCATGGCTAAGGTGTTGTCAACAACCTCTCCCTGAAAAGTTTGCGAGTTTTTCAACCAACTGGCTGACAGCTAGATATCTAGAGTTTTGGCTTTCGCTTCACCGTGGACAGTGCCAACACTCAAAGGGAAGCAAAAGTTCTGCAGCGGGGAACAGACCTGGGCAGGACCACCTGAGGGTAAACTCTATTACCTTATGCTAATGACGGCGTCGCGTGCGCTCAGCGGTAAATTGTCTCAGCGTATTTACGAGTTTAAAAAAACAGCTATACGAAAGTATTGGATTAACAATTGGATACGTCATATACTTATATATACTTAGTCTAAATGCTGGGCGGTTAATAAAAGAGAGTAGTCCTGTTTTAAAAAAAAAGGTATACGTAAATAAGCGTATATATAGAATACATTATTAATTAGCTATAGTATAGTATCTAATGAAAAATATTATTCGAATTGATCTCATATATAGTAAAGTGAAATATTTATTTCACTAAAAAAAAACCTCATCTCCTCTTTATATATAGCAAAACTTTAAAAAGAATGTATAATATTTTATATATATACATATAGGAGGAATAAAAAAAATATACTACTATAGACTCGAATTTAAAGTCGGTTTTTTTTTTTTCACCAAATCCATTTTATTGCCTAATTTTATACATGAATATAGTTCACGATTTCTTCTCTTCTTGTCTCTTTTAACTATATACCTAGGTAGTGGTAACTAGCTAGTATCTTCTTTTAAAAAGAAAATCGAGGTTATAATATATAGCTAGAAGAACAATACTAAAGGTACCATTATATATTTTATATTTATAGTTTTAACTGGTAACTCTAACTTTTAGACTTATTTTTTAATCTAGGAACACTTAAAAAAAAGGGGAAACAAAAAAAGGAAAATCGGATTCTCTAAGAATCTGTACAGGATAACTAGTTACCAATACATGCATGCATGTGTCGTGAAGAAAAATTCTTTCTTTTCATTTCTTTCTTTATTTGAAGAGACTCAAAAAAAAAAATATTACGCCGCAGCGGTCTTGCCTTGAAATGATTTATTTGAGCCACTTTTTAACTTAGCTGGAGTAAGTCATAATTGGTACTTGGTACTTGAATTATGAATTATGAAGTGAGACCACAATTTTGCAGACTTCTTTCCTCTATCAACCTTTTCGTATAGATGATGTCGCCTCGTGTGTACTTCATCACAGGCAATGCCAACAAACTTAAAGAAGTGAAGGCGATTTTAGAGCCTGAGATCGAGGTCCATAGTCATTCAATTGACCTTGAGGAGATTCAAGGATCCATTGAAGAAGTGACCATTTCCAAATGTCAGCGGGCTGCAGACGCTGTGAGCATTGAGAGGCATAGCCATAACCGCCCGTGTTGTTTCTGCTACTAATTACATTTGGGATTATTAGGTCAATGGCCCTGTTTTGGTTGAAGATACAGCCTTATGCTTTGCTGCTTTAGGCGGCCTACCTGGGCCATATATGTACGCTTTGCATTCTTGGAATTTGTGTTCACGCCTATTGCTGATACACGCATAACAAGTAAATGGTTCTTATCGACAATCGGTCACGATGGTCTGAACAATCTTATTTCAGCATACACGGATAAGTCTGCCGATGCCGTATGCACCTTTGCCTTCTCAAAGGGGCGAGGTCAAGCACCAGTTCTTTTTCAGGGACGGTGCAAGGTAATCGCAACCCTTGCTGACAAATTTGACCTATCTGCTGGCTAACAAGTTTCGTTTGGATCAGGGAAAGATTGTTCCTGCGCGTGGTCCGTCTCACTTTGGTAAGTTGCTGCTTGAGAAACTTTTTTTCCTAGCCTTTTTAGCAGCACTAACTCAGCGTATTTGCTTCAACACTCATAGGCTGGGATCCGATCTTTGAGCGGGAGGGACAAACGTACGTTCAGAATCTCACCTCCGTTCCGTTGCTGGGCCCGCGCTTTCTAACCCGTCCACCGCAAAACAGCTTCGCAGAAATGGCCAGTGCAGAGAAGAACAAAGTCTCACATAGAGCAAATGCTTTATGCAAGCTTCAAGAGTGGTTTAAAACGCATGTTGACGAACTATGATAGATGGCTAGATATCCTTCTACGCACGTGGATACGCTCGTGAGGCGAGCTTGGGTCGAGGCTACTTGGGGATAATGCTATCATGAGGTAGAGTAACTGTTAGCTTGACTGGGTCGAATCGACTATACAGCAGTTGAGAAGCTCACTACAGTAGTTCCAGTTCGCTATACTTCAATAGACTCTTGGTATGTAAGCGGTACGACCGCAATATCTCGCTCTTGGCAAAGTTGTCAAGGCCACTCTTGGTGCTTCTATTGTGCTTGTGATCGGGATACAGCCGCCCAGGATCGAAAACCAAGAGGTTTATTTCTCCCCCTTTCGTTTTCTCGAGCCCGATGATGGTCATTGAGTGGCCTCCGTTGGAATTAGCACGATATTATAGCCGATAGTATGCAGGTGCCGGTCTTACCATGTCGTTGGATAAAAACTGGTGGGAGGCCAGTGAAAACCGTCTTTGGGCCGGGTGAACTCCTACTGCAACTAACTGGAGACGTGAAATACTCTTCCATGGCCTTTACCAGCAGGGTTATTGCCGCATTGTTCTTTGACCCCCGAAAGGTCTGTACCGAACAGCTACATGCCTCTAATTAGAACAGGATCGTTCTTCTTTCACGCATAAAACCAGCGAGGTAATGAGGTACAAGCTTACGGAACACTCAGGCTGTTGAACAACGCCTTTGCCTGGATAGTGCCGAATTTGTGAAGTGAGCAAGTGCATCGTTCGGTGTACGGTTTCACAGAAATGGGCCTACCTCAGGTGTGCCAATATACTTTCTCGTCCCTTTAATGCCACCGGTTTCAATACGGCCCCGAGGGCTATAGCCTTTATCCCAAGCCTCTTCGATGAGATTTTGAATATCAAAGATTGTTGGTATACATTCACCGAAAATTGATTCTTCTCCGTCTTTCAAGATTATGTATGAAGCAAGCATTTGTATATTCCGATAGCCGCAGAAGCCGCCTATATGCGTGTCAGCGACTGCTTGCCCTTGAGCCTTTACTATGCAAGAAAGATCACGGCACCCTCATGCTTTAACTTCGTCACTCGCTTGACTTTTGATTCGCAAAAAAAGGCGATTTCAGTTGATTTGCTCTCATCAAATAGAGCTCTTAAATCATCGATAACTCCTTCACGGTCTTGTTAGCGCACGCTCTCCTTTTTGAGGGCCAGGATTACTCAGTTACTCACCGTCTCTTGAAACTTGGCCGTGCTTTTCCAGATGGTGCATCAACGATGGCGGCATCTGGTTCTCGTGGGCAAAACGGCCCAATTGTTCCGTCTACTCAAGACATGTCAGCATATGAATAAAGCTGATTTACATTTCCGCATCCGCCTGTCAGCTTACCCCAAGCGATGAGGTACTGCCATTATAACCGGGCCTACGTCGCCACCCACCCAGTCTTGCAACAGCGCCTTTGGCCTTTGCAAGGATAGATACTCGTTCCGGTCTCGGTGATAGTTCTGTGTTCCTCGAATCCATTCAGAATGATAATCAAACTTTTCTGGCGACCGTTTAGACCTCTCGATGCCGCTTGATGTGGAATTAGGTGACGCCTGATGTTATGGGAGTCCTGTCACCACCAGCCGAAGTAGTGTGTACCTGCTTGGCTTGATTGCTGAGTCACAACTTCTCCACGTACATAGGCATCCACTCCTGGGGACAGCACGGACAAAGACGCATCTGTAAATGGCCATTGCAATGAATACTAATTTGACAATTGTGTTTTTGTTTTCGTTTCTTTTTCTTTTTCTTCTAACAAGTTCTTGCTTACATCAGCTTCCGGCAAGTCTATTTTTAGTTGTTGCCTCTTTTCATTACCTAATCCCTCCTGTCGAACTACAAAACGTCTTCTCGATGAGCTATTTGTCCTTGGGCCGTTGTGGCAAAACCTTTTGGGAGCTCGCATCCTTGGGTAGTTCTTTCGCAAAGGGAATAAACTCAGGGCTACCAGGAATGTACTTTCGTAGAACTTCGGGAACTTGGAGGCCCTAGACTATGGTTAGCGCCGCTCTCAAATGTCTCGCAGGCGGACCGCCCGTTCGAACTCTTACAGTTTCAGTTTGATAATTTTCGAGAATGCAGCATAGAGTTCTTGTAGTAGCACACAATGTAGAGTTCAGGCAGTGAACATATTTCTTCTTTGTGTCAGTCTGTGTTTTGGCACCAAATCGTATCTCCAGCGCCCGAGACTGGTAGTCTGTGCAATTGGAGCAGGAAACAAGCTCTTTGTATTCGCCTTGAAATGGAAACCAGGCTTCCAAATCGTACTTCTTCGCGGCAGCGTTGTTTAGAGCTCCGGAAACAATTGAAATCACTTGATACGGCAGGCCGAGAGACTTGTAGAATTCTTCTGAGATGGCAATCATGTCATCAAATGCTTCCCATGATTTTTCCGGATCTGTGAGCAGAAACTGTTCAATCTGGAATGAAGAATGAGATGTTAGTATAAACACTTATGCCGATACGGTTTTTTCCCTGCGTCTACGAACGAACCTTTTCAAACTGGTGGACGCGGTAGATGCCCCACGCATCTCGGCCGTGCGAGCCTGCTTCACGTCGGTAACAGGTAGAGTAGCCGGCATACCTGTGCCACAAAAGGGTTGGTTAGTTATGCGATACGTAGCGTCGACTAGACTTAGAACAAATTTTACTTGATTGGTAGATCCTTGGCCACTAGCCACTCGTCGGCGTGGTATGCGGAGATTGGCTGCTCAGAGGTTGCGATAAGGTACTTGTCATTTTTCTCCTCCCCGTCAATGACTTTGTAGAGCTGGTCGTCAAAGTCTTCAAGCTGTGCTGTTTTCCCCATTTGGTCCTTGAGCATAAACTGAGGTGTTTGCAAGGGGCAGTAACCACGGTGGCCAAGAAACTCGAGGCTGTAGTTAATAAGTGCCTGGTTGAGATATACGCCCCATTGTCTGAGGAAATATCCGCGGTGGCCGACAACTTTGACACCTCGGTCAGGGTCGTATCCATCAAGGCGTAGGAGCACCTCGTGGTGAGAGAGAACATCTCGCTTATCGACAGTGACTCCTTCGGGAGCCCATGTACGTTGGACGGTGTTGTTGTCCTTTCGAAGTAGTGTTAGCTAGAGGGTGCAAGACTGCTATATGGGAAATATATTCCCCTCTTTTTTTTTCAATTTATGTCTCTTTCACCTTACCTCATTATCGCTCACGGGGACGTTGTCATGGACAATGTTGCCAACTGTCTTGACCTTTCTCTTCAGGAGCCTTTCTTTCTCCGCTGCAGAGTCGACCATTTCTTTCTTCTGCCTTTCCAAGTCGATTTTTTCCTTCAGCAAGTCGCCAGCGTCTTCTTTGGCCTGTAAAGCGACGTGTCAGGTTCCGAACAAAAGGGACGCTACGAGGTACATCCGACCGAAATACCTTCTTTTTCATTCCGATTTGTTTCTGGACATCGTTGATCTTGGTGTTGATTTGAGTAGCGGCGTACTGGGCTAAGGGCCGATAGTTAGCGTTGCAAGGGGCCATATGCTTACTCAGGATATGGAGGAAAGCTACTCACTCTTTCGGTGGTCGTCAAATAGAGAGATAATCTCGTCAACCACTTCCACGCTGGCAAAACGGCGACGTTGAGACTCGCGAATCTTGTCAGGGTTGCCCCCGCGCTCCGCGATAAAATCGTTGACGTCCAACATGGCTTTGGTAGGTTACTGGAGCTCGTGCGTCCAAATCGACTGTTAAAGTCGCCGTGATTTATCCGCTGTCTCGTTTCGCTGGAAAGTGAAAGCGGAGTGCAGCAAGAGGGAAATTTTAGGAAGTAGTCACAGCAACTTTGGCGGGGGTGATTGACAACAACCGTCTTGGTGGGGTTTGTCGGCCCTGCTTAAACCTAGCTGTGACTCAAGCTCTCCCCTCGTTGCGTTCCTATCTAAGTACCTAGGTGCTCGTACTACGGTAGTAATTCAACACCATATGCGCTTTAGGGTGACCTGGGCCCATCGAAAGTCGCTGGAAAGTTTTTCATGCCATTTTTATACAGCCGCCTTCCATTACGAATTCGCTATTGTCTTTTTTTGGAAATGTTTGATGTGCTTCCTTCAGAAATCACCGCACAATGCAATACTGAGACGAATTGCATAAGCGCCAACATTGCCAACTGTAGTTTAATATTCACCGACATAAAATGAGCGACTAATTGTGCTCTATATTAATTAGGCAGTGCGCAGCGCACTGCGCTACGAAAGGTACGGCGGGAATTATATACAGTTTGAAAGATGCTAAACGACAGCGAAGACGCAGTATCACTGTTGCTGCTGCTCCGTAATTGCAGCAAGATACACCACACCGCTCACAGGGCCGCAGCACACAAAGCAACCTTGCAAATGTACCGTGGACCCTCATTATTAAATCGTGGCAGCTTATCATTGCGCAGTTTCACCAATCATGCTTCCCAACTTGGCCAGGGTTCCATTGATATGGTCCTTGGGAATAATTACTGCGCTGTGCGGTGTCGAGGTGCTGAAGACGACTGATGACTTGAAAAAGACTGGCGTCACGCTCCCACAAGACAGCAAGCGCAATTTGACGGCGAATGATTCGGCAAAGAGATTCGCCCCTGGGACAGGTGATGGTAAATAGAGTAATTAAGTCCTGGCTCATGTGGCATGGAAACGCTCCCCGCCACTACATGATGACGCAGTTGTTCTTTTGCGGCGCTTCTCCTGGGTTTTGTGACTTCTCTATCTGCTCAATCAAGAGCTCAAATGCGCGGCCAACGTTCTCATTGTAACGGGCACTAGCTTCTGTCCAGCCGCATTGCAATTTTTCGGAAAGTTTTCTTCCATCGTCGGCGGTTACTTGTCGTTGCTCGGGACGCAGGTCGCTTTTGTTTCCTACAATAACAATTGGGACGGATTCTGTGCCCTGTAGCAGTTGGCGTGCTGCCGTTAGTCTAATGTCGGGGGCTGGAAGGAGGCAGAAAGACATCGTCTAGTAAGTGGAGGGAACTCGTACCAGGTGATTAAGAATCTTTTCTCTTACTACCTGCACCATTTCAAAGGAAGGCAGGGACGATACAGAGTATACAAGCATATATCCATGTATACCTATAAAGTGCTTCGAATTTAAGATGCTGTATTCATCCTGGGCGTTGTGAGAACGTATTTCCATCGAGCATGGCATTGGAAACTAACCTGTCCAGCTGTATCGACGATTTCAGTCGCAAAATCTTGTCCCTTGTACCGAATATTTTTGCTAAACGTGTTTTCAATGGTCGGGTAGTAGCTGTCTACAAAATGGCCATCTACATATTGCACAGCGAGTGATGACTTCCCTGGAAGGAGTTGTAAGAATCATGATTTGGTGTACATTCCACAAATGACATACCAACTGACCGGCTGCCAACAATAGCAACCTTTCTTTGCTTCTGGGACGGCATATCTTCAGCACTGGTCTAGTGATGGACGTGGCTGTTATTCTTGATGTCTGTTGATGGCCATGCAAAAGGTGCTGCGAGACTGGGCGTCGTTTGCGCCATGTGCTCTCCGGTGGGGGGCCGATGCTGACGTAATGAAGGCAAAGGGCCGGGCCCACAAATGATGCAAGCTAGCCTCTATCCGGTTCACTCGCCTGGCACTCCACCAACCTAGGTACCTACTCGTAGTGCCGTCCTACCTCATGCGCCTTTCCTTATATTATGAAGGAATGCGAACCAACTGGTGGGCGCATTAATCGACAACTGGCAATTCACAGGTTCATTGAGCTAATGTGCTTGGAACAATGTTATACTAGCTCTACATGACTGGTATACCCCCTGCACAAGCCGCGACTGATTGATTACATGCACGTGTAGCTGGAGCATCGCCTAGCAACAACACAAACAATGGCGTCGAGAAATACGTCTGCGAACGCCGGTCGAAAGCAGATGACTTATGGAAGCGCGGCGCGCCAGCGAAGCTCCACAAAACCCAACGCTGTTCCTCTTTTACGCTCCAACTCATCACCACAGACCACGAAAGTAGGAACTGGGACTATCACGGCTGGTCACCCGACGGACATGCCTCGCATTTCTTCAACGATACACGAAAAAAGCTCGGTATCCAAAGTCCCCCCTAGGCCAGAAGCAAGGAGTGGAAGCGAGGACAGGGCGAAAAAGAGAAAGCATTCTTCGGCATTTATAGGTGCGCCTGAAATGAGTCTCCAGTCCAATGGCGGCCCGTCGCCCCAACTCCAGCCTTCCATGGGCCTCGACAGAACCGAAACGATTCGTACAGATAATACAACTCCTCTGAGCTCTCAAGTTGGGACCGACACAACACGTCACGAGGCTGGATTGCTTTCCCCAGTAGCGTTGCAGCCTAGCGGCATTCCCGAAGCTCCTCTGGGTCGAAATGACAACAAATCACTGTCGCTTGGAGCTGAGTCGCAGCGTCCTCGACGTCGCTTGATTGATACATTAACAGCCCAAAGGGCTGACTCTGGGTCTGGATCAGAATCACTGTCGAGCCCAGGCTCTCCATCAGATGACGACAGTGCCGTGCGTCGCGTGGGTGGTTCGTCGTACGCTTCTCCTTCACCCCGTTTTCGCCAATCACAGACGCGTACCCCGGATCGACGTCCACTGCTTTCAAAAAGTCGGAAGATTAAGCTTACATATAGCCAGTCTCGAAGCTTCCTGGGGGGGGGCTCACAAAGCACCAGTGATGCATCATTATATGATAATACGGCAGAGGGTGTTTCCCCAGCTCCAGAAAATGTGTTGGTTCCGCCAAAAATCAGCCCACCGCCAGCAGACTTTGATTTCGAGGAGGAGCCTTCAAACACGCGCGTCGGTATTCGAAGTGTACATGAGCTTCGTAGAGCCGGGGCAAACAATCGATTCTCAGATGAAATGGACGATCTGTTGTCACGGATCGGCAAGCCGGCCGCCGCGCCCTCCACGATGAGGCGAAATGCACTGTGCGAACTGGCAAGGAAACTCGAGCGCAGGAGCTTCGCCGGCCAGTTTCGCGATCACGCAGCGCGTGATAAAATCGTCAGCAATATTGGCGGTGAAACGGATATCATAAGTGGCTTCTCGCTGGCCGCCTCGCTTGTTATATTTTTATCCTCGAGCCCTGCGCCGCATTTGCTAAGACAAATGGCTACTGATAGGGTGGGAAGGCTCCTGTCTCGCCTGCTCAAGTCGCAAGATGATATTGAAGAGCTGGTTACGCGCAAAAGTTTTAACTTGGCAAGGAATACGAAAGCTTCTCTTGTGAATGTGAAAGCGCAGCTACTTCGTATGTCTATATGGCAAGGGCAAACACCTCCGGCACTCACGCCACGAAGGCTTGCATTGCAGTTGTTTTATATTATCAGCAGGGATGCGGATCCTGGCTGTCTGGAGGAGGTCTCAGCTGATATCCACGGTGATATCGCATCCGTCGCCCTCACATACAGTGCAGATGAGTCACAGGTTGATGTCGACTACGCCTTGATAATTCTCTCTCTGGAAGCCCAGTCTAACTTGATGTCCTTGGGAGGTAACCAGTACATGCCTGCGATTGCTGGCTTCTTGCGCAGGACTCTTTGCCGCTGGCCCAACCGGCGGGGCTCTTTGGATACGGCAACGCTGAAACTTGGCATAAACATCTGTAACACGGAATCTGGCGCGGCGGCATTTGATGAGACCAGTCTGCTGTCGAGTCTCATCGCGTCGATATCGAATGGCTTTTCGTTGGTGCATGCCACTGTGGATAGTGGTGGTTTTGAGAATGATATGTATGATGAGCTTATTCTCATTCTCGGCATTATGATCAACATTATAGAGCACTGTGCGCATGCACGGGCGTCTGTGGATAGCAGCTCACTCGACACGTTGGTGGGCCTTTGGGTGAATAGCTCATCAATATTCAGCGGTGTAGGTGATCGGTCGCTAGGCGGTATTGTTGAAACTAGGCTAACTTGGGCACAGGCAGATTCTCTTGGTCAGTCCAAGCTGGGTGTGGCGTTTGGTTATGTTGCCATTACAATTGGCTACCTCTATCTGACGCCATCTTGTCGACTGCAGATGCGTGAACATAAGGACTGGCCTGGAATAGATCATTTGGTTAACTCTATTAGGGAGTTTTTGGGTATATGCAAGACCATCGACAACAAGATGCAGGAGCTTGACGTTTTGGTGAGCGACCTTCAAAAACTGCAAGTGGCGGGAAGCTAGCCGAGTCCAGGGCTTTGGGGGTGGGCCGGGCACTCGTTTTGCTGGATTAAAGCACGCCGTAGCTTTGCCCCATGCAATTCATATCCTAGCCTTGATTATTCGTTGCGGCTGGCGGCTCTGTTAACACACATTGCGGCAAGACGATACATGATGGGGCGAAACCGAGCTGCTGGCAGAGTACGTGTAAACTACAAAATCAAATCGAAGCTATGGATCAATTAGCCACTCCCGATGTGTTGGCCCTGCCATGACTTACATGCCGCTGAATATATGGCCCCTGTGCTTACTGTGTGTCAATATGCATAAATTCTGCTTTAACTTGAAGGTCAGTTAAATATCCAATTCAAGCAAAACTGTCACTACTCTCTCCCTCCCTCCTCCCTCTCCTTTAATTTTTCGTATAGGGTAGGATAGCAGTGAATCGGCAGTTTTATGTACGTGCGGTGAGGCACTGCAGCGACAGTAATATAAAGTGGGGCGACACTATCGATAGCAGGGCAAGAAAAAAAAAAAAAAAGGATGGACCAACTACCTACGCCTGGTGGAACGCAGCAAATGGCCTTCTTCGACACCTTAGGACTACATCACAGGTGAAGTATCATAAGCCAACTGCGACCATGGGACCGGGACGTCGAATGAAGAGAAAGCAGGGAGCTCCAGAGCCCTTGCCAGAGGAGCACTTCGCCCGCCTCAAGAGAAAGGCTGGTATTCCGGTTGAAAAGCCTGAACCTAGCAAAAGTGCGACATCGAAGAAGCGCCGAACCTCAAAAAGAGGGAGCCTCGCTAAAGCGGGAAGAAATACGGGCGAAAGCTTGACCAATGTTCCCGATACCAACGGAATAGCCGACCTTGACGTAGGCGACAATTCAGTGTCTAGCGACGAAGAAAAGCTTGGGGACGAATTTATCGACTCTGGGGACTCAGTTGTGGACTCCGAAGACGAGGCTGCTGGCGGTCAAAACGGACGGTTTGTCTTTTCGGACGATGAAGACGATTCAGATGTCGACGAGCAACTCAATGCTGCCAATATTGAAGGGCTATCAGCAAAACTCGACAGACAGCTGGAGGAAGAGCAACAAGCAGCTGCTGCCGAGGCTAAGCAGGAGGCGCTCCAGACAAACATTGATGGCGACAGACCAAAGATACTAGGCGCTTCTGGGGGCGACGAAACTGATGGAGCGTCAACCAGCAACTTGGCTCCAGACTTGCAACTTTTACGACAGCGAATCACGGACATTATACGCATCCTTGGAGACTTCTCGAACCTGGGCGAAGAAGGCCGATCTCGTGCAGAGTACACCGCCCAGATATTGGAAGATGTTTGTACTTACTACAACTATTCTCCCTTCCTAGCAGAAAAGCTTTACAACCTATTCACACCGCGGGAAGCATTCGCCTTCTTCGAGGCCAATGAAACGCCACGACCAATCGTTATCCGAACAAACACGCTGCGAACACACCGAAGAGATCTTGCCCAGGCACTGATTAATCGAGGTGTCACACTAGAGCCGGTTGGAAAATGGAGCAAGGTTGGACTGCAGATTTTCGAATCAACTATTCCGTTAGGCGCCACGCCTGAATATCTAGCGGGTCACTATATCCTCCAGGCCGCCTCGTCATTTTTGCCAGTGATGGCACTGTCTCCCCAACCGTATGTTCCTCTTCACTAGCCACCCTTGACCAGTATATCATACTAACAGACTAACAGCGGAGAGCGTGTACTCGATGTAAGTTGAAAAACAATACATTTTCACCACCCATACGGTGCTCTCAAGCGTCGACGTCGCATTTAACGAATAGTTCTAACGCTTTTTTTTTTGTTTCCCAGATGGCAGCTGCCCCCGGTGGTAAAACAACGCATTGCGCCGCAATGATGAAAGTCAGTGTGCTCTTGTTCAATGTGCAATGATGTATTTCTAACCTAAAGCTAGAATACCGGTGTCGTCTTCGCAAATGATCCGAATAAAGCCCGCGCCAAAGGGTTGATTGGCAACATTCACCGCTTAGGCGCCAAAAATGTAGTGGTTTGCTCGTACGATGCCCGCGAATTCCCCAAGGTCATGGGTGGGTTTGACAGAGTCCTTCTTGATGCGCCCTGCTCGGGCACGGGCGTCATTGCAAAAGATCCATCTGTGAAGGCCAACAAGACCGAGAAAGACTTCTTATCCCTGCCACACACGCAGAAGCAACTGCTCCTGTCTGCAATTGACTCGGTCAACCATGCCGGTACTGGAGGATACATTGTGTACTCTACATGCAGCGTGACTGTCGAAGAGAAGTGAGTCGCAGATGCGCCCCATGTTAACCACCCTTCTGCTAATGTACCATCAGTGAGCAAGTCGTCGCCTACGCTCTGTCCCGGAGGCCGAACGTGAAACTTGTAGATACCGAATTGCCCTTTGGCAAGGAGGGATTCACCAGCTACATGGGTAAGAACTTTGATCCGAGCCTGAAACTAACTCGTCGTTACTACCCGCACACGTATAACGTCGATGGTTTCTACGTGGCGAAGTTCAAGAAGATTGGGCCGACGCCCGCCGGTATGCAGAGAGGTGCTAAAGGACGGGATAACGACAACGTTGGAACCGTGGACAAGTCTCCCATACTAGACAGCAGCAGTGAAGTACGTCAGGAGGATGGTGAATTTGGCGGGTTTGACGATGAGGAAGACAATGCGTACATGGACAGGGCGAAGAGGAGCGCGATGCGACGTAGGGGCTTGGACCCCAAGTCTCTTGACCGCCCGCGGAAGGAGAAGAGTTGAAATAGAATTTAGTCTTGATAATGACACCAAATCATATGTAATTTTTTTTCATTAGCTGCGCTGCTTTGGGACGACATGTCTTGTCAGAATGTTCCCGGAGGAAGAGGCGAGGAGGACCTGGTGTTGATGATAACTCGTCACTGCCAACCTAGCTTCCTCAGCTCGCCAAATTGAGAACATTCTTCACGTCATATTCGTATTGTTCTCTTGCAACTTTCCCATTTCGATGACTTGCAACATTTGCTGCATCAAATGCCCACGCGATGCTATCATAGCTTTCACGGCAATCTCGGCCTCCCAGTCCATTGAATGGTAGTGCCGTCCGGGTAATAGAGAGATAGTATTACATTGAAAAAATGCCGTATAATCACTATTGTCACTATGAGCTATTGTTGGTAATCCACTGCTTCACCCAAGCTTCAATACGGTCGACGTTTGATTCCATCTCATCTGATGTGTTGCTCGTGAGTTCAATTACAATCTCCGGAGCGTAAGCTTCTCGAGCCTCTTGCAAGAGTACCTCCATGATTTCAGAATCCAGATTCTCCTGAAGCTTGGCGTCCGCATAATTACTAAGACTTCCAGTTAGGCTACAATGCGATGATACAAGGGAATAAAAGGCTGCCTGCCAGCTTGGTGGCGCCAAGTCACATACCGCGCTTTTAGACGATCGTACAAAGTTGACGAGTCTACTCTCAACACAACAACCAAGTCAATCCAACTCTCCGGAAAGACTTCGCAAGCGTGCCAATCAATCAAACAGCCACCAGTCTTGACCTCGTCCTCAATTGCATCAAGCAGCTGCGGCAGCACGTAAGCATGGCTCCACGGGTATTTGCAGAAGGAAGGGATGGATACCTTATCTTCGTCGACAATCCAGCTCTGGTACTCATCACTCCATCCCTCATGACAATTTTCATCTTTGACTACCTGATTAACAGAGATGTGACGTAGGTCCAATCTCGTGGCCAAGCTTTCGCAGTGGGTGGTTTTTCCAACACCTGGGGTACCAGTTATGACCACGTTAGGAAGTTGCCTCATGTTGTGCGCTTGTGCGGTAGGCTATCATAGGAAATGCTTTGCGAATTGAACAGGGAACAAATTCTTCTGCCGAGAAAGAAGAATCCTTGTCGCGGAAACGTGAAAACGGGCGTTTTAACAAACGCGTTATGTTGTAACAATCACTACTGAGCAGTTCGCAACAGTGAAGTGAAGCTTGTGCTTGGATGGACCACCCAGACTTTTTTCTCAGCCCCACCTTCTTGGTCGACTACTGCTGCCCAAACAACAAGACACATAAAAACATCGCCAAAATTGATAAACTTGCCAGTTTCAACAGTGAAGAAGGGACTATCTGTCCCGTAATATAATTTAAATAGACAAGCTATGTAGTTTCGATCACGCGCCTGCTGTCTAAAGACATCGGCGTAATACAGAGCCCAACACAACACCTCTTTTACGCGCCACGTCTAAGTTTATGCGAACAGGAAGCCCTCTCCTGTGGTAAAGGATCCATATACACTCATTACTCTGACTCGGCCTCTGCCTCGTCAACCTCGGCTATGCCATCCTGGCGCGCGAAGCCATCGTCTTCGCCATAATCCAGCTTTTCCTGTTGCGCAATGGCCTGTGCCGAAACAATCTCAGCCAATCGCTTGAGTCTCGGTGTTTGTAGCCCTATCAAATGTTAGAGTAAATATCACACCTTCCATCACCAGCTTTTACTTACACGACGGAGTATACGTTTCCAATGCCGTAATTGCACGTGGTTCAGCGATTTCGTATGGCCCACTGTCGTCCATGTCCACTGCCTGGAGAAGCAAGACGTCACTTTTCTCCGTAACGCGAGATGCGACAGCCTTCATAATTTCCCCGTTGATAGGCTGCTCGTAGTCTGCAACAAGATACTGATTCAGGAGCTTTTGAATTTGATTGGGAGAGAGCCTACAACAGTGTTAGAGACAAGATAAGATGCATGCGAATGCCCAAGCGAAGTACTCACATCCAGCAAATGTCTTGAATAATTTCTATATCATTCAACGTAGCCTTCTTCAGCTGAAGAAGTTTGGTTGCTTGCTACCCCGAACAGTTAGCGGTTTGCGTGAAAAAAACCTTAACAAGCTACGGGGCATACCTTACCATCAAGTGCTCCAACTGCAACGTGCCCTCTGGCATATCGTGGCTCTTACACCACTCCTCGATACGGGTGATGTTATAGTTGATCTGCAACCCACGCTTCCAGGAGAGGAAATTACGACGCATCAGGAGATCATTGAACGCGGTGACGCCTACTAGGCGGAGAAGTTCGGTAACTGTTTGAGTAATGATAGAGTCCTCCAAATAGTATGCCTTCATGGCGCGGAATACGCTATTGAGTAGGCTCAACAAATTATCCATGCTGTAGGCCGGTGTTGAGTTTGACTGAAGGAGTTTGCCCAGGAACCGGTTGCTTTCATTGGTAATAAAGCCGGGCAAGGATTGTGATTCGATAATGGCTGGAATGATCATCTTGTGCAGTTTTTTCTTCAGGACCTTCATCCAAGTATGATAGATGTTGAACTCGAGGCTTTCAAGATCATGTTTGACGATTTCCAACAAGCGGTCATACTCATAATTGTCCGTTTTCTGAGTTTCGTACCAATCCTCCGCGAGGAAGACGAAAGAGAGCATCTCATGGACATTCGACAGCCAAAAAGCGCCTGGGTTTATGGCATCGTCGCCGTCATGCTGCATTACCTCTTGCTGAATCGACTGCATGACGTTGGCCAAAAAGCGCTCAGATTCCTTGACAAAGCCATTATTCCACATCTCAGAGGTAACAAGATTGATAAGGTAAGACGGGAAGAGTACTTCTTTGTCTGAAGGGGGGGGGTTGGAGTTGGGGGACGGAATTTTAAGATTGCGAATCAAGCCCATAGTGACCTCCTCGTTTAGACCATCTTCGTCCGCTAATAGCGTTTCTAGCTCCATCTCAATATTGTCGACTCCAGGAATGAATGTCGTTCCAGAGAGGTTCTGGCGATGAGCAGTGTTTGTGACAGCCATCGACACGGGGCGAGGGTTGTAAGCTCCACTGAACCGATCGACATCGCGCGGCTCTGCCCCAGCGCTTCGCCGCTTTGGTTTCTTCGATGATACCAGGTTGATGAGGCCACTAGCAACAGACTGCGGCGGCGCCGCACCATTTGTCAATTCGCCATTGACAGGGGCACTCCTCTTCGCACTTTCTAGGGCATCCCGGAGTGCTTCCAGCTCCTGCTTCAGGCTGGTATTGTCCTTTTCTCGATCAGTGCTCGCCTGCTTAGCTGTCTCAAGCTCGGAATTAGCGACACGAAGTGACTCTCGGAGATCGCGTTCTTCCTCTTGCATCCTCTTAATATTGGCCGTTGATTCATCAAATGCCTGCTGGAGCTTCTTCATTTCTTCCTCCATTGCTTCTAAACGAGCAACCGCAATGCCGGCTTGGTTTGCCTCGGTTTGAAGCTCTTTCGTCCGCGATTCCAAAGCATTGTGGCGGTTCTTCCAGGACTTGATTTGTGCTTCATAGCTCTCCACTTGAGACGCCAAGTTCTTATTCTTTTCCTTCATCGAACCAAGCGATTGTGTGAGCTCAACCACCTTGTTTTCAAGCTTGTACGATATCTGCTTGAGATCTCGTGCCTCTTCGCGGACCTTCTTGTATTCTCGGCGGGCTCGCTTTCCACGCCACAGGTTTTGAATAATGGTCACCTTCTTGCGGTATTGTCGCCAGGATCGCAGCTGAGAGCGCGTTCTCCAAGCTCTCTGAATGACAATCGCTGCGTTTCCTACGCGAGCCTCCATGATGGCCTTACGCTTCAGGTATCCCTTCGCCACAGATTCAAACAAAATCATGTTATTTCTGATGCGCAAGAATACCTTTCGCTGCTTCTGGCCACGCCAAACTCTCTGGATTGTCGTGGCAGCCTTGATCGTTCGGAGCTCCTGCGCCTTACGTCGGGCAATGTATCCCCGGGCTGCAGATTGGCTCCGTATAACGGACTCTCTCGCGTCCAAGAAACGACGACGGTAGAATTTGGCCTTCAGGTTCTTCTGTATCATGATGGCGCATTCATTCAGGCGATTTGTGCGAAGACCTTCCAAAAACGCCAGCATACCAGCGCGAAAGAAAATCTTGGTGAGGCCCAGCTGATACTTATCGAGCCCCTTGCCGGTGCTTGTGCCCAGAGCTTTTGTCAAAATAGCGTTTGCCATTTGTCGGATTTCGGATGTCCACTGATTCGAACGTACGAGCATATAGTATCGCAATGCAAATTCCTCATACGTCCACCGTGTAGGGTAGCCAGCGCAGCTAATGCGGACAGTCTCAAGCACACCGCAGGCTCGTAGTTGACTTAAAACCATTGGTCCTTCAAATTTCCAGGCTTCCTTGGCTTCGTTCGGTTTGATGCAACGGATGTAATGGACATCTGTGCTATTGATCGTGTTCATCAATTCAATCAGTGAGGATCGGAAAATTCCTCCGAGTGTTGGCTTTCTGTTCACGGCAACACCAATCTTCCTTCCTGCTGCCGGTTTCACAGCATTCGACGAAGCCGAGGCAACATCTTTTTCTCTTACTTGTGAAGCGGCCTCTAGAACCTCTTTCAAAAACGCATTTGTTGTTGAACGAAGCACTGTCATATGCTCATCGGGGACGGTATCGCGGTTCTTTTCGATGAAACCTTCGGATTCATAAGTCACATCGACAGCATAGTGACAGACCGTAAATGCAGTTTTGCCAAACCTGGGTTTCTTGAAGAAGTCGTGCTGCTTCTCCGACCCAAAGTTCTGATAGAGTTTCATAACAAATTGTTCATCGCTGCCCATGGGCAGTCGGGACTCTTCGTCGAGTAATGAAAGGACGCCCATCTTCCCTTCAATGAGGTCAATGCAAGGTTGGTTGTCTGAAAAGTCGATAAAAGTCCAATCAATCTGTTCCCTCAGGTACTCTTCCTGCTCGAGTTTGAAGACATGTTGATTAAACTCTTGTTGAAGTTTTTCGTTTGCATAGTTAATGCAAAATTGTTCGAACGAGTTCTTTGCAAAGTGTTCGAACCCATAGATATCCAAAACGCCGATGAAGGCATTGACACGGTCAAGCACCTCGTCTCTTGCCAAGCTGTGGTTGATAATGTTGACGAGCCAATCAAATAAGCTGGAATAAATAAACTTGGCCACTGAGTCCCGAACAACAATAGCCTGGGCCTGCGACAAGTTGGACGTAATCTTTTCTCCTCGCGTAATAAGTTGTTTTTTAACAATCCATTTTGCAAATTCTGTGGCATTGACACCAAGTATATTGCAAGCAAGTTCCAAAGATGGTTCTGTTGGAGCCAGGACACTATCATTTCTCGAAGCAGTGATTTTCACATTTCCAAGATGAAGTAGACCAGCGAGCAACTTGAAGATATCTGCCTGCTGTACGTGGGTAACGCCAATGGTCTCCAAGCTTTTCTTGGTGGCCTCGAACTCCGCTTTGTCATCTACGCCATCGATTGTTGGGCTGTCTCCTTGATTGAGATAGTCAAACTTGTCGACGGAAAGAAGGTTCAGGTCTTGCCGCTCTTTGTCTGTGGCACCAGCAACAAGCTGATAGAAGATGTGATAGTTTCTCTCCTTGAGAGGTTGGAATACCAGACGCGACCTCTCGAGCAAGTAGGTGCGAATCTTGGCCCCGATGATGTTCGTCTTATTATCAAACATGATTTCAATGTACTTTCCGAAGCGGGATGAGTTGTCATTTCGTGTAGTCTTCGCATTTCCAAATGCCTCCATAATCGGATTCGTGGCCAGGATTTGCTCTTCAGTTTCGCTCATAGCATCTGTGCCGCGCTTTGTGCGAGCACCCGGGTTGTCTGGTGATTCTCTGGTTGCGAAATAGCGCATAATGTACTTGGCACTGACAGTCTTGCCAGCACCAGACTCTCCCGAGACTACAATGGTCTGGTTCTTATTGTCACGCACCATGTCCCTAATTCGTCAGCGTCCAAACTTAGCCACAGGTGGAATATGGGTCTTACATAAAAGCCTCCTCGGCAATGGCGAATAGATGCGGTGCTTGCGTGGCACGCTGCCTGCCAGCATACACTTGCACCATGCCAGGAACGTAAAGAGAATCCACTCGAGCAAAAGGGTTTGTTGCAATGAGAACGATGCCACTGTACGTATATATTTCCTTCTGCAGGTATCGTAGTCGAATAGCTTGCAAGACTATATTGTACAAAAAATTAGGTGTGTTCGTATCGGTAGCCACGGGTGCAATTCTTACCGGCAGGTTCGTTAAGATGCGAAAGGTTTGTCAAATCGTCGCTAGCTTCGAGCATTGTCGGGTTCATTAGGGGAGGCAGGGAAGGGTCTGCACCGTTTTGCAGTGCCTCGACCGATACCTCGACAGTTTTCGTCTACAATCGTTAGAAAGCGTCGGTACCAGATGCGATAGGGTACATGTGCAAACCTCGCCATTGTCAAGCTTGAATACTAGCTTGGCTTTAGAGCCATCAATTGACTTGTTGATGAGCTCAGAGGCAACCCAGCCCTCAGCAGCATCCGGCTGCCAAGCTCTGGTGCCGACATCGTACGTGGATGCCATGGGTAGGTTCTGCCCGACGACTATCGCCGGCGTATAGGCCCAGTGTTATTTATCGAAGAAGTCTGCTGGGTGGGAATTGATAGACGGTATGAGGCGTGCATCAGTAGAAGGAGGACCGTAGAACGAAGAATGGCTAACAGTAGAGCCGTTCGAGCAAACCGCCCACGGTGAGCTGTGGTGCTTGTCCACGTCCGCGACAGAGCCCTGGGAAACTGAGTGCAACCGCGCGTTGCGGCTTAACTCTACAGTCAGAAGGGAGCTCGAGCGTAGTAGAGAAAATGCAATGGCTTAGTAGAGAAAAGGTTAAGATGGTGATAACCCGGCCACGGTTGAAGTGCTCACACAGGACAGGGGCCTTTCACCGTTGACAAGCTAGTAGGTGGTGGAGACACGCTCCCAACTCCTGAGAGTCTGTGGCAGCCCCTGACAAAGTTGAACGCGCGCGCTGGTCTGTGCCTGAGTGCTCTCGGCCGCACGGGTGGTGTTAGCAGCAAACAGGTGTCCTCTGCCGGAGATTGTGTTAGTGCACAGGGGTTGCGCAAAACAGGACCCACTTTTCCATGAGTTTCTGGAGGCTGGGGCAAAAATGTCAGTTGAAATAATAAATCTCAAAAAGCCCCCGCAAGCCCCTCTACGAGTAAGAGGGTATTAATCGTATCAGGCAAAAAATCACCACTCATTTACGAGTACACTGGCCCAGTTGCCAGCAGAATCTTAAGAACAAGGGACGCTAAATGCACACTTACCACTGAGGTACTCGTACACAAGTAGGTAGAGCTAGGGCAGAGACAACTCATATGTAGTCGTATTGCTCGTTCACGCTGAGCTCACATGGTGCCTTAGAACCAAATATTCCGTGTCTAAATACATACTAGCTGGCAAGGTACAGTCTACGAGTACTGTGCATGTAAGAGAACAGTAAGGTAAAAGGAGAAGGCTGGGCTTGACTGAAGTATCATGTTAAACTAAAGGGACTGTTCTTCCCGAGCCACCATTGCACCGAGGCATTGCGATGTATTAACAAAACCAACATGTTGCGCCGTGACTGAGAGAAAAAAAAAAAACTACATGAAAACACACTGATGCGATATAAAACAAAGTCTCTCTATTTTATATTATCGTTGAGTGTTGTGTTCTAAAACGAAGCGAGTTTCGCTTAGCTGAGACTATGTAATCTAAAAAGCTTCTTAAACAAACTTTCGGTCCCAAGCGTTGAAGCCGGTGGACCAGATGATTCGAACCCCAAGCCAGGAGATACTACGATCTTATTAATATAGGACTCTCGTCATGATGCACGCTAAAGAGACAATGTTAGTGTGAAAGTGGCACAACGGCATAGGTACCACAAACGTACAGGTCAACCCCTCTAGATTCTCAGTGATGTCCTTGATTTCTTCGTAGCGAACGTTGCTTATGTCGGCCATAAGGTAGGCGACCTAGCTACTATTAGTTGGGCAACACAATCTTGTCCACCGCGTCTACTCACGTCACCCTTGCTATCGCTGATTTGCTTGTCGACATTGTGACCGCCTAGGATTTCGTTGACTGCGAGAGAGTTAGCAGTAGAGGTCGAGGAGAGCGGTTAATTCCTTACCTTTGCGAAGTACACCTGGGATGTTTCGGTGAATGTAAATCACCTGCGACAGTGTAAGTAACAATTTATTGCAAGTTGACGCTGCGGCGAGAGACATACCCTTGCATGATTATCTTCCTCAAGTGTGAGTGATCGCAGCTGTGCCTCGGGCAAGTTGACGCTGCCGAGTGTTATGCCCTGATTGATGTAACGTACAAGGGCATCAGAGACTGTAAAATGACGAATCAGCTTGTTTCTAGTTATAAAGCTGGTTTCTTCGTCTTACCCTCTATACCAATTGCACGTTGAGCTTCTTCGGTGCTTCCGCCAATGTGTGGAGTAAGAATTATGTTGTTCACACTTCGCAAATCTTCGGCCCATTTATTGAGACTATTGTTAAAGTAATCGCCATTCGCGGCCGGTTCGTTTGGATAAACATCAAGCGCGGCTCCGGCAATCTTTCCGGACCGCATCGCGGCAGCAAGAGCTGGGATATCCACGACAGTTCCTCGGCTCGCGTTAATGAGATATGCGCCATCCTTCATTTGGTCCAACTGAGAAGTAGATATCATCCCCCTCGTTTCCGGGAGATCGGGAACATGCAAGGTAACGAAGTCAGCCTCTTCCAGCAGAATTTCCAAACTGGGGACTTGGCGTGAGGTCCCAAGGGCCATCAAAGTAACAACGTCATAGTATATGACATTCATACCCATGGCCTCAGCAAGGACAGAGAGTTGCGAGCCGATATGACCGTACCCAACAATGCCTGGTAATGTATTAGATTCAGATCAACCAAGGAAAAAAAAGAAAAAGCGCCTTGCATGGTGGGTGCTAAAGCGGAAAGACGCTATGTCTCTCTTCCTCTCCCAGCCCTCAACAAGGAGGCAGCTCGTTCGGTTTCACTTACCAAGAGTCTTGCCACGTATCTCCCAACACTTGGAGCTTACTTTGTTCCAAGTACCACGGTGCATCTCGTTTGATCTGTCGCCAAGCTGTCGAGCAAGAGTGATGATTTCTGCAATGACGAGTTCAGCAACACTGCGTGAGTTGGCAAACGGGGAATTGAAGACAGCGATTCCTTGGCGTGCTGCATACTCAAGGTCGACCTGGTTCGTTCCGATGCAAAAACAACCTATGACGAGAAGGTTTCGTGCTTGGCTTAGCACCTTCTGAGAAAGTTTGGTCTTGGACCGAATTCCGATAACATGAACATCGCTATTGGGTTATATTAGCGGCAAGAAAAGAAGGAAGGCAAAGGGGAATGAGAGATCGATATCATCATTGAGCGAGAAAGCACTCTGATAAACTGATCTGTGGCTGACATTGGCTCCTCGTACCTGATCTTCTTGATGAGTTCCTCTTCGGGCAGAGATGTCTTGAGTACCTCAACTTGATACCCTTGTTCTGTCAAAATGTCCCGTCCCGTCTGGTTGACATTCTCCAACAACAAGATTTTGATATCCTGGGTGTTGAAAGGCTTCAGCTGCTTCGGGGCGGGGTGACGTGCGATGGCACCGCCCCAGCTTGGTGGTGGCGAATGGAAGGTCGCAGTGGGAGAGGTCGATAGATTCTGATCCCAGCTATGGGAGACAGATTTTCTCTTGGTGGCCACGGGCGAGCCCGCTTGGATATCTCGAGGAGACGTCATGGTTGTCCAGCGTGAACGATTTTCGTCTTTGGGAATCGAACGTGGCGACGTTTTTATTTTATACCTCTTCCGATTGCCGGTGCCAGATAACTCTAGAAGGTGGGGTGGAGCTTTACGATAAGGCGCAATAGGACTGCCGAGTATGAGTACGCACACAAGCCGCTAAAATGGCTCTTCCTAAAGCGGAAGAAACCCAGAATTTCCCAATTGCGCAACCCAACGGCCCCGAGTAGAGTACTCGTACATATTTACGATGGTTGGTTCACGGCGGATTCGCCCTTGAGGCTCCGAGTAACGGGTTGGATTGCAGTTGGGTTTTACCCGGCTTGTACAAAAGTAAATCAAGCATTGGATAGGCAGAATCCCACCTGCTTCTTCTTTTTCTTCTTTTTCTTCTTCACCTTTTTATTCCCTTTTATTTGGGGGGGGGGGGCGGTTCAGCGAAACCTTCTATGCTCGCAGCCTATGTTATGTACCTACATACCGAGTAGCAATTACCCTACCTAGTATGACTCTACTCCGTGTCTCGACGGAGAAAACAAAAGCGCGGGGCTGACTCATTGAGCTGCCGGAAAAATTTCTGCCAGCCCTGGCTGCCGCATAAATACCTGCAATGACTATCCTCCTTTCAGTAGTCCCGCTCTCGCGTCATGCACACTCTGCCCACCTTCTAGCGGACCCAAATAGCTGTGGTGCCGACAAGACCGATCGCGGATGGAACACCAATAACAAATGCCCATTCTCTCGGCACCATCGCAGTAGTAATTCAACCTTTCGTTTTTAGTACTTTCCAATGTCCAGCCAGGAATATGCTAAAATCTTTCATTGCGAAAAGAGCCCGTCAACAAAGTAGCTTTACTTTAGGTGCTAACGTCAAAATTAACCTTCTATTACATCACCTAACTATCACTATCACATCAGCGTAATTCGATTGCTCCTCCGCCATCAATGTTAGCAGCGCGAAGCACAATCTTGCTATTCGCATTACTACCAAAAGCATGATTGTCCGCATACAAAATAACTTGGGCACGAATGCAGTGTGGTTTGCATGCCACGGCCGTCCATAAAAGAGAAAAAGAACCAATTGACCCTTGTTTTTTTTTTGTTCGTGATACTTTGGAATCGACTGAGTTCTCAACCAAAGACTCCTTGCGCCTTTAGCTTTGCTTGCATTCAGCTGCTTCCTGCTTTGGCTTGCCAGACTCGTCCTGTCTTAAGAGTTAGATTTACCCAAGTAACGCGCGGTCTGCCGTCAGATACTCACGTCTTCATCTGATTCCTCCTCTTCGTCCTGGTCGTCACTCATGTCATCCTCATCCTCATCCTCTTCATCATCAAATTCTCCTTCTTCCAAGTCACCATCGTCTATTTCTTCAAAGCGAAGGGCCTCGCCGGTAAACCAATCAACTGCACGGGGGATGAGCTTCTCTTTGATATCTTCGCCGAGCTGGTAGTCAAGCTCCAGGCGCTCTTCGATTTCTGAGGCTGCGTCTTCTTGTTCCGCGTCTTCCTCGCTCGGGGGCTTCGGCGGGGAGAAGAAGTTGAAAAAGGATTCCGTCGGGACAGTCTTCTTGACAATGCGTGTCTGTTTCGTGTCTGGAAGGGGTGATTCATGTTAGGACATTGCAGTTTTTGGGTGTAGGGGCGTGCAACAATGGCAAGCTTACTTTTGTTACGCTGCTTCTTAGCCTCAACACGAACAGTAAGGTCTCTGCTCGGATACCAATCAATCTTGTCACCCTCAGCATGGTCGTAAATAAAGTCACCGCCGTATCCACTCTCGTTCTGATAGAAGTATGTCTTTGTGATAACCTTGTTGGAGAAGAATTCGTTGGTTGTAAATTCAAAGATGAGGCGGAACCCAGGCTCGTCAAGATACTCCATGCGAATGTCGGTCAAGTGCTTCAGGGCAGCCTCATCGCGATCGGTAATAATCTCGGCCAGAGTGACTTGGTTTTTCATGGCTGACAGCCAAAATTCGGGGATTCCAGCTACATTCTCGGGAATGTCGTGTTGCTTGGTGTCCTCGGCACCCTCGGCGGCCTGTGGCTCAACTTCAAACTCCTCGTCTTCTCCAGCCTTGACCTCCTCCTCAGTTGGTTCTTTATTTCCATTGACGATAGATGCGCGCTTCTCGTAGAGAGGGGTAAACTTGGCAAAGTACTTCTTTTCAAGCTGAAGAACCTCCTCCTGAAATTCGGCTTCGAGTTTGGCGTGGTCCTTCTGAATAGCTCTCAGTCCAGAAACTCGTCGACGAACAGTAGGGGGCAGGGATTCGATATAGCCAGATGACCGTCCGATGAGAGAACCAAGGCGGCCTTGAATCATTTGCACAAGCTTGGGGTTCTGTGCGAAGATGGACGCCGCGGCAGCGCGATCCATGTCATCTAGAAACGATCAAAACGACTTAGTTCAGGCAGATACTTGGATGCAAAGAGTTTGAGAATACCTTCCACGATGCTAGGGACGCCCGGCTGTTGGGCGTGAGACGTGATGGGCGCGTTTGTGGCGGGCGTGTTCTGCGGCGTGCTGCGAGCGGGGTTGTCAGCAAATCGATTACTTTTAAGAGTGAAAGTGGTTTGGGCCTTACGGTGCCGTCATCTGGTCAGGTCGCTTGCCACGGATAGGTTCAGCCATGTTATCTGCAAAAGAGAGGTGGCTGTCACGATGGAAGTTGAGTAAAGAAACAGGGTTTGAAGAGAGAGAGTTGGTGAAAGGATGGAAGGGGTGGGTGAGGAGAGAGTTGAGGAGCCCCAATGCGGCGGCTGGGGGTTGGCTAATTTTTGGTGGGGGGAGGGGGCAACTACCTAGTACCTACAGGTAGGTTACCTACTCATAGTGCCTATTACGCGGTGCCCAGCAGGTTCGTGTCGAGAAAATTTCCATCCTTTTTTTTTTGGCGTGCCCGCCACGGGCCGGCTTGTTGGGTCGAGGTGTCCCATCAGGGCGAGAAGGAGCCACATTTTGAGTACATGCTCTAGTTCGTACACTGCTACGGACGTAGTGAATACCTACCTAGTAATTAGGTGGTAAGGTACCCGTGTTAAGCTGCTCTGGGTCAACCTGTTATTATACTCACCGCCAGGTCGATGCCAACTACGTAGGGATCTAGGTAGGTAAGTAGATATTGTCATTATACTAGCTGCTTTTCGTTTTAGATAGATACTAGGTTGCACATTCCACGACACTTAGGCCGGCCACTTCACTTAAAGAAGAAAATGGCCAAAAATGGAAGGGATATAATGAGCCTTTTTGATCATCAAAAGGGCACCATCATCGCTGCTGTCGTGTCTGCGGACCAATGAAAGCTGCTGCCCACCTCTAGCTTACTAAGAAACCCAGTCTACCTACAGATTTTGGTCACAAACGAATCGAACTAACGATTACCTTTCCATACTGGTTTGAGTAGGCAGTTCTGAACAAGACTTTTGGTTTCCCTCAGCCTACTAATTACAAGAGCAACCACCTTGCATTCCGCTTACGGAGCACCTAGATGCCACTAGCTACTAGGCACTACTTTAGTGATATTACGGGTCGAGGGCACATGTAGTAGAGGTACCTGCCGTACCTTCACCAAGTAAGTACCTAGCAGTTCTGACCCCGCAAAAATCCCACTGAGGTACGAAATACTTCCATTGCTTGACCACCGTATCCCGTAACCGGCTACCACGCAAACCCACGAAGGCGCCAATTGTTTCCTCGATAACGTTTGAACGTCAGACTCGGTAGTGCCATCCCGCTGGCTGTAATTCCGGTCAGCTCCCCCATCTCTAAAATAATCAACCAGATTCGCTCCTTCCGCACTCGGTCATCTAAGTAACTCTTTTTCGGTACCAAGTACCACACTGTACCGCGTTTCACAAAGAGAGAGAGAGCACATTTCCGCAACAGCGCGAAGACGATGGTCTGACATCAGCTTCCATTCATTGTCCATCGCGATGCATGAAAGTAGGCGTCGCGACGAGGCAGTGGCCACGGACCAGCCCGAGCCAAGACTTTATCGATTGAATTCCAATCAAAGCAACTCAAGCATATTTGAGGATGTAGAGATGGCTCATGAAGAGGTCAGCCAGAGCCCGGGAAAAGAAGTCACCGCGTCGCTAACCAAAGTTGTAGCTATATGCTGGTCCCGGAGCAGAAAGCCTACCAACGAGCGTCTCTGCCTTTTCTCACCGACGCCGACGAGCTGATTCGACAACGAGCTTTACATACTTCGAAGAGGGAGAAGCCGGAGAAGAAGACGAAGATGTCGAGCAAGACGGCTATTCCGAACACTCTGATAATTTGGAATATTTTGATGAACCAGGTGATCGTTGGCACCGCAGGAGTAGTAGCGATGTTGACGACATTGATTTTGGGGTCTTGGATGACGAAGACTCTGCTGATCAACACTATGCCGCTTCAGACGATGATTACGTTTTGCGAAGGTGTTCTTCAACCCATTCAAGGGCGTCGGTAAGAGCGCATCTGTTGAGGAGGGACAGCACCGCTACAGCTGGTAGTGCACGTGTGGGCGGAAGAACAAGCCAAAAGGTGTACATGGCCAACGAAGACCTCACAATTGTGATTGCTGGATTCTCCACAAGCTATATTGGCTATGTTATCTATGTCCTCCTGTGTGCCGCCACATGTGGTGCCGCATATTTGCTATTTCGGTGGCTCCCTCGATGGTGTGTCACTTTAATCGGACGTCCCACGGCACTCAGGGATTGTGACTGGGTCGTTATTGAGAACCAGTGGGCAGAGCTATCAACAATGAATGTCAATGTGCGTGATTACGGGCGGCCCGTCTCGTCTGTCTTTGGCGTGTCTGAAAAGATGCTCTCTTACGGCTTGGATGATGAAACGGACCCATTGTTGGATGACCTTAGGTATCTGGATTATCGATATGTCCGTCTCTTCTTTCATCCTATGAAAGACAAGTTCATTTTGTCCGCCGGGTGGAAAGACCCGGATTGGACAGACGTCAGAGCAGTGCGGTCTGGATTGGACAGTGATGAGAAATTGATGCGGGAGGCCATATTTGGCAATAACCTCATTGACATTGCGCAAAAATCCATTGGAAAGTTACTGGTTGATGAGGTAAGTCCACGTCCCATAAGTACCAACCTATCCTTGCCAACAAGTGCTCCAGGTGTTACATCCGTTCTACATATTCCAGATAGCGAGCCTGATACTGTGGTCTCTGGACTCTTACTACTACTACGCTGCTTGCATCTTCATCATGTCTGTGGGTAGCATTACGGCGACTCTTGTGGAAACGCGAGCTGTAAGTATATACCGACTCCTTGTTTACGCTCACATCTCTAACATGATGTGCAAGACGATGAAGCGCCTTCGCGAAATTTCACGCTTTGAGTGCGATGTTCGAGTCTTGCGAAATGGATTTTGTAAGAATCTTTCCAACTATTTCGTTTGGCGCTCCAAACCTAATTTTCTTGATTCAAGGGAAATATGTATCATCTAGCGACCTAGTGCCTGGCGATGTCTATGAGCTCAGCGACCCGAATCTAACACAGTTTCCGAGCGACAGCTTGCTCCTCAGCGGCGACTGTATAGTAAACGAAAGCATGCTCACAGGTTTGTGAAGGTTTTTCTGGTAGATATGAGAGAGGTTAGCCGCTAATTTTATTATAGGCGAGTCTGTTCCTGTTTCGAAGTTACCTGCAGTTGACCAAACTTTGCATGTGATGAATCTCGCAGCATCTTCCGTCTCACCTGAAACTGCACGACATTTTCTGTATTGTGGGACGAAGATAGTGCGAGCTAGGCGCCCTCAGGAAGACCACGAAGGTGACGCTGTTGCCCTCGCGCTCGTGGTTCGAACAGGCTTCAACACTACCAAAGGAGCTCTTGTGCGTTCAATGCTCTTTCCTAAACCATCCGGTTTCAAGTTCTATAGAGACTCTTTCAGGTACATCAGTGTCATGGCGATCATCGCACTGTTTGGATTCACTGCTTCCTTGGTGAATTTTATACATCTCAAACTAGCCTGGCATTTAATAATTGTGCGGGCGCTGGATCTGATCACGATTGTTGTCCCTCCTGCCCTCCCCGCAACGTTGACTATCGGCACAAATTTCGCCTTGTCCCGATTAAAGCAGAAACAAATATTTTGCATTAGCCCCCAGAGAGTTAATGTCGGGGGGAAGTTAGATGTCATGTGTTTTGATAAAACCGGAACTCTTACGGAAGACGGTTTAGATGTCCTTGGCATTCGTGTTGTCGCAGAAGGCACGAATCAATTTGGCGAGGTGATATCTGAGCCCACAATGCTAAGCCGCTGTATGTCGTCCGAAGGGCCCCCAAGGTTTTTACATGCGGCTCTGTATACCATGGCTACATGCCATTCTCTTCGTTCTGTTGATGAAGAGCTCGTGGGCGATCCCCTAGATCTGAAGATGTTTGAATTCACGACATGGGCTTTCGAAGAGGGAAACCAGTCAATCGGTGAGGGTGAAGACGATGAAAGCGGGCTCGCGCCTTCCATCGCCAGGCCCCTTGACGTAAGTACCATTATGGTCTAACTATGCTCCAGACGAAAGCTTATGAGACATCATAGGGTTCTCTTGAGCTCGGGATACTTAAATCTTTCGAGTTTGTCTCGCAACTTCGTCGTGCCAGTGTCATTGTTCGACATTTTGGGCAAAAAAGCGGCGATATATTTGTTAAAGGAGCACCTGAAGCGATGCGTGAAATTTGTCGGCCCGATACTTGTAGGTAATATCCTTTCAGGCCAAATCGCTGTTACTGACACGTATTTGCACTTGATAAGTTCCAAGCGACTACGAAGAACTATTATCATATTACACTCACAAAGGCTATCGCGTTATCGGATGCGCAACCCGTCATCTGACGAAGCTCAGCTGGGTCAAAGCGCAAAAGATGACTCGATCTGAAGTAGAGCGGGATCTATGCTTTGTGGGCTTTATCATCTTCGAAAACAAGCTCAAACCTAACACAGCCCCAGTGTTGAGGGAGTTGCTTGGCTCCAATATACGCACAGTCATGGTGACAGGCGATAATATTTTGACAGCAATAAGCGTTGCCCGAGAATGCGGTCTCCTCGATAAGCATGCTCATTGTTTTGTGCCCCGGTTTGTAGAAGGTATGCACCTCTTCATTCTAATTGAACCATGTTTTCAAGCTCATGATCGTTTTAGGGGACTTCCGGGAACCTGATGCTAAACTGCAATGGGAAAGCATCGACAGCAGCATCTACACGCTTGACGGTTCAACACTTTCAGTAGGCAATGTCGACCCGGATCTATCATAATGGGCTATACTCACTGTTGTTTGCAGCCTCTATCACCGCCACCTGAGGGAGATGCCTCGCTTCCGTATGACATTTCAAATTTGCGAAACTATTCTCTTGCAGTAACTGGAGATGTTTTCCGCTGGATCGTGGACTATGCGCCCCCAAAGGTGCTTCAACGGGTATGTACTGGTACCAGCGCACGTAACTACCATACTAATGATGCAGATGCTTGTTCTTGGCGGGGTATTTGCCAGAATGAGCCCAGATGAAAAGCATGAGCTTGTCGAAAAGCTTCAAAGTATCGACTACTCGTGTGGATTCTGTGGCGACGGCGCGAATGACTGTGGAGCGTTGAAAGCGGCCGATGTTGGTATATCCCTCTCAGAAGCAGAAGCCTCTGTCGCCGCACCATTTACGTCAAGGGTTTTTGACATTCGGTGCGTGCTTGAAATAATAAGGTATTCATTCTACGGCCTGCCTTTGATTTTATCCTTCGCTTACGCTTATTTAGGGAGGGTCGGGCAGCTTTGGTGACAAGCTTCAGCTGTTTCAAGTATATGAGTCTGTATTCTGCGATACAGTTTACCTCTGTCAGTTTTCTTTACGCAAAGGCTTCAAATCTTGGCGACTTCCAGTTTCTATTCATTGATTTACTTCTCATATTACCTATAGCGATATTTATGGGCTGGGCCGGTCCGGCTGCGACGCTTTGCAGCAAGAAACCGACGTCGGACTTGGTATCGCGCAAGGTTTTGGTCCCGCTACTTGGGCTTATGTCTATCTGCATTGCCGTGCAAGGCGCAGCTTATCTTACAGTTCGAGAGCAATCCTGGTACACGCCGCCAAGGATTGGCCACGATGAATCGGACATCAAGAACTCAGAGAATACTTCACTTTTCTTGATATCGTGCTTTGAGTATATTTTCTCGGGTGTAGTCTTGAATGCTGGGCCTCCATTCAGAGAAGATACACATCGAAATTGCAAGTGGCTTGTTTTCAGTGGGATGAATAAAATTTGCTAACAATATCTTCAGTGCCATTTTCTGTGACTGTAGCCGTGTCGCTGCTGGTGACACTTTACATGATTTTACACCCAGCGCACTGGCTCAAGGACACCATGGAGCTCACGCATATGGACTTCGACTACAGAGTGTTTTTGATTGGTCTTGGATTGTTCTATCTTGGTGCCGCCTGGGCATTCCACAAGTATATTTCTGCGGCAATGGCCAAAGTGCTGGGTCGCCTCATGTTGGCTGTGACGAGAGGGAAAAAACAGCGAAAAGAGTATAAGACTATCCGGGAAGGGATTTGGGCAAGTGACTAGCGAAGTTTTTATTGACAGGTGGCGAATTGGCCCATATGACTTTCAATAATGTCTCGGCTTGTGTGCGGAAGACAGTGTGCGGATTTCGTCGAGCCATGTATCATGCACAAATAGAATAAGCACCTTTGCGTAGCAATGCTGCAAAAGCACACGCACGGCGTACTGTCGCAAGAGAAGACACTTTGGCGGGACAAGTGTATCATCGATTGGTGAATAATGTAATAATCATTGGAATGCGCCTATTAGATATAATGTTGTTGCTGTTTCTTCCTTTGGGCAGCTCGTCCTTCGCGTACATGCGATTTAATGATCCCAAGGGTGCTTCCAACCCATCAAAACCGGCCCTGTCAGGAAATTGAAGTTAGTAAAGTTCTATTGGTTTCGAAATCCGAGCACGAGACGAAGAGCGGGAAAGGGGGGAGGGAAGTGACGAAGCGTACCGTCTTTCTTTGCTCTGTACATCAACTAGAGGGAATACCAGTCAGCAGGAAACTTAAACACGGACCGGCAATCGCTTCTTACCCAAAACCACATGCCAGCACCAAGGGCAGTAGCAGTCAACCGATAAACGGGAGCCACATGGGGCATTGGAGGCTTCGGAGGGCCCATGGTATATGTCGAGGTCTTAAGATAGTTTCTAGGCGTGTGTTCCGTCTTGGCTGCTTCTGGTGTGAGATTCAGCTTGAATTGGAGGATATCAGGGACGAATGGGGTTTTCTGTACCTCTGCTCTGTTCCGCCTAGATACGGTGGCTTGGTAGGCTGGCGTGAGAAAGTCGACAATATTGGCCGTAACCTGAATTTCGCGCGATTGGAACAGGTTCGTTACGTCGGCATTGAGTTTGGCGAACGAAATGTGGAGGTGTGTTGCTGACTAAGTGGTTCGGCTGTTGTTGACTAGTTAGAAGCGTCCTACCCTATACACCTGGTGCTTGTATTTCGGGTGTACTGTCGGTGGGTGCTTGGGTAATTCGGCCGGGCCCAGTGTCATTTTCTGCCCTTTGAATAATTGAATCCCTGGCTTAAACATGCAACACAGTGTTGCCATACATGGTTATACCGGCCGAGCTGAATGTACCTACTTCGTACTAGGCATGCCACCACTTCGACGTGTATCGGTTCCAGGCACACGGCACGATGGGTATATCACCGCCAGACAGGTATTAAGAGGGGGTAATGGCAGGCGTTTTTTGAAAAAAAGCACATACCCACTTGCAGAATATATATTTATATGTTTACGTCTATTTTTGGAATAACCCTTTTAATACCACAATAGCTGTAGCATCCAAACCCCAAGTAATTGAGGTACTTTACAGCGACAAGATTCCCTGCCGCTGATGCGGGCCAGAACTGACAGTGTGTGTACCTTACTTATATACGTCCACACTCCACCACGAATCGTACACGGTGGCAGATGCACTCACTCACCTACCCACTCTACGAGCTCCGCCCCGCCCTGGCCGAAGGATACTATGACACAACACTCATATCTCCACATACCAAACCAAACGTCGTCGCTGGATGTCTGAAACCGAGATGCTCTTTGGCTAAGGTAACGACAAATTAATCATCGCTAGAGATGCTCAACCGTACAGTGTACACATAACCATGTCGGCGACAAAACCGACCGCTATGAATACTCGATCACCAACCATCAAGCGCATCCGTGAGTTCCCTCTCCCACAACCTACACCTGTCAAGATGCTGACTCGACATGTTCAACACAAACACAGTCCGCGAGGCTGCAGAACTTTCAGGCTCACCTTCTCCTGACTACACAGCCCAGCCTCTTGAATCAGACCTCTTCGAGTGGCACTTTACCCTCAGAGGGCCGCCCAACTCCGTGTATAGCGAAGGGCGCTACCATGGACGCATCATCCTGCCGCCAACGTATCCTCTTCGCCCTCCCATGTTCCGCTTCAGCACACCCAATGGCCGATTCGAGGCAAACCGCGAGATTTGCCTTAGCATAAGCGGCCACCATGAGGAGACCTGGCAACCTGCCTGGGGTATAAGAACTGCACTCGTGGCGTAAGCCCCTCCCTTCTTCCCCCATTATTCTTGCTGCCACAAGCAACTTTCATTGCTGCCCCCCATCCAGGCCGAGAGTGGATGAATAATGTTAACAGACGTACCCTTCAAGGTTGCGAAGCTTCATGGAAACAGAAGCCGGCGGTCAACTCGGAGGTCTCGACACCACCGATGAAGTACGGAAAAGATTTGCCACCGAGTCGGGCTCCTGGCGATGCCCAACTTGCCAACTGTCCAATGCCGAAATCATCAAAGACTGTGAAGAAAAAAGCCAACAGTCATTATCAAAGGAATCGGAAGTTAGCATACCCCAAGAACTCAAGTTGGCCTGGAAAGACCAACTCTCTGACGATAGTCCGGCGGTCAACGACCCGAGTAAGGCTAGCGACGGTGTAGAACTTGCCGAAGGGTTTGTTCAGACCGTCCCAGCCCACGAAACATCACCCACACCACAACAAAGATCCCAGACCGCAGCTCGTGAACCGGTTGCGAGTAACCTACCACGAAATGAGCTGCACTTGGACCTTCACCAGCCGCCACTTCAACGACAACACCTTGACTTACCACAAGCTGCTAGGCGCACCGTACAAGAAGACGATGAGGGGACGCCTCTTTGGATTGATAGGGCCATTGTAGTGTTGGTCGTATTATTAGCTGCATTGCTAATCAAGGTGTTGCTTGATCTATAGCTATACTTTTGGGATAGAATGGCGCACAAGCGGAATAAACGGTCGCGTTAAGGATAGCTCCCTTCACAAGCCTGGCATTGATGGCTCAACATTTTCATTACAGCATTATACTTCACCCCACAGCCACAAGTAAATATTCATATACTGGCGCGATACATCCAAACTGCTGCTCTTATCACATACCCTTTTCATTTCAGATAATGCTCAGCTGCCGAAACCTGCCTCTGTGCGTGAACTGCCAGCCACCACCATTCCCCAAGTGTGATGCCTGGTCCAGATTTCCAGTTCCTGAGTATACCCGTAGCCAAGCCCCATTCTCCAATAACCTGTGCCTCAAAGTCCTCCAGGACAGGTGCAACAGCATTGCAGATCCTGTCCAACGGCATTGGGCCACGAATGCTCAGTACAAAACAAAAAGCCCCTAGCAAATCTGCCCAACGGTTCGTATCCAGCTCCCCAAAGAAATCCATCCACTGCGGTATCTTCCTATGCATCCCTATACTCGGAGGCCTAGTTTCACTGGCTAGGCGGAGGGCATCAATGTTGCCTGTGAACTCGTAAAGCTCCGTGGGCTCAACTTGGAGGGCGAGGTGATAGTAAGACTTTGGGTACTTTCGTGTTTCGTAGTTCCCTGGCTCAAAACCAAACGGGGTTTTCGGTACATTGGCCGTCTTGATTCGCACCTTACTTGCCGCGCTGAGATTGATTAGTGCCATAACAGCGCCATCTTCCAGAGCATAAGACACTCTGGCAGAGCCACGCCGTCGAAACGCCAAGTCTAGCTTGGCCTTGAACTCTGCTGCCTCTCGATATTTTGTACTGTGTGAGACTTTTGCCAAGATGGCTATATATGACTCGTTGAGTCGATACGGCCTACCACCAAATGGAGCTTTCTTGCTCTTGCAAATAACCCTTTCTCTCGTTAGCTCATCGATTGCTCTCCGAAGGGATGAGCCATCATTTTCCATGTCACCACTGGAGAGGCTAGAGAACTTTTGCTTGACATCCTTAGGGGAGTACTTTGTCTCGCCGGTGCAGCATAACGATCGAACCCATGACCTTGCGACATCCACGTTGCCTCTTGGGGCTTTTTGCTCATCGACTGGCAACGACAATGCCCCCGCTCCAAGTGTCGCTGCCTCGAAGCGTGCAAAAATGGACGTCTGAGGGTGGAAGAACTTTTCGCGCCAGTCTTCAGCCCTTGATTCGCAATCCATAAGGTCGAATTTCGTGGCTAGTGCCTGCTTTGACGATGGCATCTGAAGTCTCTCCTGGTTAGACATGCGCATGGTCCATCGAATAAGTCCCTTCCAGTCATAGCTTCGGGGGTTGCTGTAATCTAGCATAGGAAGCTCTCCATCTCTGAAAGACTGGATTATACGATCCTGGAAGCTCTCTGTAAACTTTAAGATGTATGCTGCCTTTTCTTTCTTTGCTGTAGCCCAGAATCGCCGAAGATGGATAAGGCCGATGCCCGGAAACAACGCGAGGAGTAGCCCCCAATCTATGGCCTTTTCCATCCCACCGAGCAGAGTCCGTACGGCAACAAATGCAGCCATTACCTCATTCGAGTCGAAATTCGGGTGCACGAGGCCTGCCTCGCCTTCAACGGACCTCCATTCAGTATCTTCGGGCAAACTCACTAGGCGACGTGTGGCCAATGCAACCCTTTTAATCCTTGCCAGAGCCCGTTCGGTCTCAAGCTCGATGCCCGCCCTTCTCTGGTTTGTAGAGCAATTATTTCCACCAGAGACAATTGACTGTTGCTCCACCTCTGTCAGGTAGCAAGATTCTTCGTTCTCGTGCAATAGATTTACCATCTTGGGTAGGTTTCTTTCCAATTTACTAATACTCTCCCATTGAACAGAATGGTACCTAATCACATCTGTTCCGCCAACAAAGTTGACAAAAGCTCCGAATGATGCTTCTGTAGGGGAGTTCAATGTGCCGGGAGTGGTACCAATCTCAGCCTCCTCCACTTTGGCACATAGCTGCAGAGCTTCCGCAAAAAACCGATATTTTGATTCCTCCGTAAACGTTTTGGATTTGGGGGCTTGAGAGAGCTTGTAGGCAGATGCCCAAGAGTACCAGCCGGAATTAGGAAGCCAGCCATGTTGCGGGAGAGCTCTTGCAAGTCCTTTGCAGGTGTTCAGACAGGGAATATCAGTGGGCAAACTTTCCAAACCACCCTGCTCATTGTGGCCAAATGCTGACGGGTCTATTTGTACGGCTAGGCCAGTGGCCAGGAAAGAATCAAGATCTAGCACATATGACTTGTTGGGAATGTTGTTCCGATCTGTTGGCCAGAAGCCTCGGGCTGTCAAGGTAGGCGAGGTGCTTCGAAGAGTTGAGTCGTCGAAATCATCCTGCATTCGACGTTTTTTGGTGCTCTGGGTCAACTCTTCGCAAACTTCTGCACCACGTTTTGCGGCGGCTTGAGCAGCATATACCGGAGCGTCCAAAACAGCAACGTCGGAAGCTAACAGCCGTCGACCGCGCCCGCCAGCCTTCTTGTCTAGCGTTGCATGTTCTTCTTTCCTCAGAGGACTAAGAAGGTCTATCGACTCTGGGTGTGCCTCCTTGATTCGGTCCAAGAGGCGGACGGCCTCTTCAGAGAATGCGTCAAACGTTGGAAACATGAGAATTTGACATTTTGCAAGAACGCCATTGCGAGCTCGGAATGCGTGCCAATGTTCCGTTATTGTTTTTTGTCTCAGCATACGCCTGATAACTGATCCAAGCTGTCTATTACTTGGGCAAGGTTGTCCAAAATTGTGAGCACGCCAAGCTTCCGCAAAGAGAGATTCTAGAGGCGGCCCCCCCGGCACACAGCCTCCATTATCGTGAATTGTCTTTTGTACTACTTGCTCAATATCGCCGTTAGGAGACTTTGAATTCCTGTGTAAGTCTGGCATTGAGCTCTCCTTTCTTAGTGCCGCTGAAACAACAACTGAGGAATCAGAATTGAGGTCATTCGGAGTGGCCTTCCAGGAAATTGTCCAGGGATTGGCTGTCGATTCGTTCAACGGAACCGACTTCTCGCTAGAATGAACTGCGTTTCTTGCCCTCGGCGATCGAGAATGGCCGATCATGTCAGCTATTTGGCGTGGACGGATAGTTTCTTGGGCAAGAAGCCTTCGCTGACTGATAGAATCAGAATCCGTAAGGTGAGTACTGCGAAAAGCAGTGCGTAGTGCCCTTGGCGGTATATGTTGGCTGGAACCCCCCCATTCTCTTGTTTTTTTGGCAGCCACGAGCGAATTTCCCTCAAAAACCGGAAACCGTCTTTCGGATTCGGAAACTTTTTGACGTTTCTGCTTCTTGAAGGTTCGTGGAGCTGGTGGCTTGTATGAAGGGTTACACGGTGTTTTCGATTTCTCAAAATGGTACTTGAGCCCAACGTCATTTTTCCAGCTGCCACCGCACTTTTCACATTTGAATGGCCGAGATTCATCATTGTCTTCTGCGGTGTCCGTATGGTTACCGGCAGTTGCTTTTCCGGCTCGACCACGACCCCGGCCAGGCAAAGCTCCATTTGGTGCAACATGTGACGAGACTTCTATTCTCTCCATTGTGGTGTTTGTAGGTTTCCCACCCACTACATCGGACTGATGCGACATATCAGAGTTATGCGCAAGGGGACTTATATCAGCGCTTTCAACGGGCGAATTGTTTTCTGAAGCCATGGCATTGGGCTGGCTTTTCTCAGGCACGGTTTCAGAATGTTGCCTGTTATTACCATCAGAGGAAAGGGCTATTTCTAGACTTTCATGCGTAACGATTTCTCCGACATTCTTGAACGTTGATTTTCGAGGTCTCCCACGCTTTTTCTGCTGGCTCAATCCACGCTGACAAAGCTCTGACAAGGTTGCCTTATCATCAACAATGTGATCTTTGCCGTCAAGGCGGTTAAATCCGTAATCAGTGCGCTGAGGGCCATCTGGAAAATGTGAAGAAGGTCCCGGGGGGCCGGACTCGGGGTTACTCGAGCCTAGAAAGTAAAGGAAAGAGGCAACTTTGCCTGTTCGGATGTGCTCGTTTGTTACACGTAGGTGCCGTAAATGTGGTGGCTGCACGTCTAGCGCAGATAGAGATACAGTTAAGCCAGAGATGTATCTTGAAAAAGTTTGGCCGATGGTCATTCCGCCAATTTCCTGGTTCGTAAGGCCTTGATGGTTAAATTGCCGCAGTGCATTGGCAATGTACGTGGACAAAGGAACATCAACCGACCAAAGAGGACAGCGGGTCAATATTGACATGCGCCTTATCCTGTGAGGTGAAGTATCTGCGCCCAGAGCCACTTCATCGTCTGCCTGGTCATGGGAAGCACACTTGGCCCATTTAGGACCCCGCTTGCCCGTAGCTAGAAAAATTGACCAGTCTCGAGCGTTCAGGTCCCGGTTGAATCTGATGCAGTCCTTGAAGATTCTGCTGTCGAGTTTTGCAGCCACATACTCAATCGCACCTCGAGCAGATAGAAAGCGGCAGATCTTCGAGACGACTTTCATTTGCCATCGCATGCCGAGAACCCCAAGCTTTGTCTTTAGATCTTGCAAGCGGATGACACCCCATTCTTTGCATGTTGCCAAGATGGTCGTTGCCAGTGCTGTATAGTCGACAGAGTCCTTTGTCCACTTCACATGCCACGGTACCGCGTCTAGGGTGTCTACCAAGAGCGAGCGTGAAAATTTCATTTCTGTCGCTATTTCTGGTGCATCGGTTGAATCCTGAGCGATCGCCGGGGCCAAGACCTTTAGCCATAGCTTGCTAGTCTTTGTGCCGCGGATCAGTGTCGTTCTCTTGGTTATGTAGCCTTTGGAGACTAGTGTATCGGTACGTTTCGGTACGGATCGTTTGTCTTGTCCGACAAGCCGTCCCAGATCACCCTGCAATATTCCATCTGCACCAGTTGAGGCTATTCCTTGGAGGAGGACCCATTCCAGACGAGGCAGTCGCTTGGTGTCGATGCCGTGTCCGGTTAGTGATTCCCACATGGTATCCTCCGAGACATACACTCTTGCACGAGTGTCGTTCTGTGCTGACTTTTTGGCAGAGGACCCATCAACGCCAGGGGATCTGCTTTCCTTGTCAAGACTGTAATTTGACGTTTGGCCTTTTCCGGGCCCGGATGTGGGATAGAACATGTGTAAGATCTCTGTCAACGAAAGAGTTTTTAGTCTCCTAGAATCTCCAATCGAGATATCATCTCGCTGTGCCAACCATTTCCATACGGCTGATGCGGCACGAGAAGTTGTTGGGTCAGAATTGTGAAAGGCAGCTGGTGAGTCTTCTGGTTGTAACTGGGCTTCCGGTACATTCAGAAGTTCAAATATGGAAGCAAGCAGCTTATACAGAGGGCAGCCTTGAATACAATCAGTCTTGATTCGCTCACAACGCGTATATGCGCTGTGAGAGCCAGCGGCACATATTATGTAGAAACTCACCTTCGTCACCTGCACATGCTGCGAGCAAAACAAGACGAGCGATGAGGCCTTCGAGCTCGGTGACCATTTTTAGCATCAGAGACTTGGCGGTCCCATGTTGAAGTAGGGTTAAAAATATTTTCTCGCGGCAGCGGTAGCAGGAATTGAACTGACGACCAAGCCGAAAAGTCTAGATGCACCAGCGAGGGGGCGATTTTTGCCGCCACTAGGGACTCGCGCGTGGAAATGCAAAAAAGTGGACCAGTTTAAGGGCCGTATTCATACAGCTTCGGGGCCGCAACTCTGGAAGACATTCACAGCTGGGTTAACAAAGTCCTGTAGTCGGCATTAGAAGCCGGCAGTAGAATAGCCCAGTCATTATGTAAAAGTGTTGTGCTCTCAAGCATATATACAGTTTCGGTCATTACTTCATTTCTAGTTGCTACTGGCATCAAGCTTGCGCTGCTCGTGCTCCCTTATGCGGCGGTAGGCTTCGACAACATCCTGCCGCGCCTCTTCTAACTCTTCTCGTCTTCGCAGACTACCGGCTGCTTTTGGAGCACTCCCGACGTTTACACCGGCCCCTGCGACCTTGAGAAGTCTCGTCTGCTGCTTGTGAAGTTCCGGAGGAGCTTGGGCCACGTCGTTGAGGGAGTGTCTGACCTCACCACGGTCCCTCTTGAGCTGAGCCCAGGGGTCTTCTTCGCGGGCACGTCCTTTCTTTCCCTTTTTCTTGCTGGAGTTTATTTTGTTGAGCATGGACGCCGACATGGTACCTGCTGCATCGTCATCGAGCTCCTTCTCCTCTGCGAGCTCCTTCTCCTCCTCTCTTTGATCCTGTATTTTCTGTTCCTCTGCTCGCCATTGGTCGTAGAGTTTATGCATCTTCCTTTCCTTGCGGGTGCGAGGGACCTTGAGCCCAAGCACATCCTTGCCATCCTTGACTTGAGATTTTGAAGAGATTCCCGCCAGCGGCAGAGAAGCGTCTACTCGGGCTGAAAAGGCCCGCAGGTCTTCCCCTGGTCGTATTTGCGGCGCTTCCTCTGGCGTCTTGTGTTCGGACTTTGCAGGCTTGTACTTCTTGCCGTCATCGAGTCCAGCCCCGGTATTTTGGCCTTGCTTGAATGCCATTAGACGTTTAAACGCTCGAGGTGTGTCATCTTCGGCCTTTGCTTTGCGTCGCTTTTTCGCTTGTTTAGATGTGCCTGTAGGTATTGAGCTGACTTTTGAAGTTACGGGCAGTGGCATTGCCCTTTGCGACGGGGGCAGATTGAAGTTGCTGTTGGGCCATTCGGGTTAGATATTTGCAGCCGTTGTGATTCCAGCGAAGAAATCTTACTCGGAGTCATCACCTCTCTTTCTTTTGTGCTTGTGAGGCATTGTAGTATTTCTATTTTGCCAGCGGTATTTGTGAATGAATGAATGAGTGTGTGTTTGCGATCGGGCAAGGGCAAATGTATAGAGGCGAGCTTTGTCAAAAATTCAACTGCGGGCTAGTCGGGTATGCTGGTGGACGCGGCGGCATGTGAGTTTGGCATAAAGTCGAGAAAGAAGTGGGTACTCTACTCTTCCTCTGGCAGCCGGCGGCAAGGCTGGAAGGTACGTCGATTGGTTTACAACGTCCGTAGTACTAATTAGAAATTATTCGGCAAGACATGCACGTCCAGGTCTCCCTTTCACAGCGTTTTACGGGATATGATGTAATCGGGCACTGTAATATGCATTTCTGCAGTCACAGTAATTGACGACCTTTTACAACACACAGTTTACCGTTTTCATTTTCTGTGCCAGCTAGCTACTCTAAATGGGTCCTCCCTAGTTAGACTCAAGGTCCCCCGGCCATGGCGCCCTGTGGCGGGTGACCGGAACAATAGCAAGCCTCGAAGCCGAAGAACAATACTAAGGGTATAAACCCGCCCGCAGCTGATCGCCCAGCCTTATCGAGCGAGGACGGCAGTTTTCTGTCGGCCAGAATAATTAATAAGAAGCAGGGTGGCTTGCGAGTACGGTACTATATAGTGTACGGTAACCTACCTAGTAAACAGTCCAGGCCCAGCCAAGACCAGATGCCACCTCAGACCAAGTTGTGAAGCATTGCGGCGTCTATGGCTAGCACGAACAATATTAGTGAGTCGCCAACAGTGAGACGCTCTCTTTGAGAACAATGGCCCAGCTCAGACATACCAAGCTCCATGTACAAAACGACAAAAGGACTAGCTGCACTGCTCGGCAAGTATAGAAATACCCTGTCTAGCTCGTAGCCATCGTTGAAGAATGGTCGGTTCCTTTATCATCATTACATCTACCAACAGACGTTTTGTTTTAAGACTATTGAATCCTCTTTAGATTACAAGCTCCGCATCCATCTCCAACCATGGTCGGACCTCCTCAGCAAGAGGCAAACATCACAAAGACCGTCTTTGACGACGTTGCCAACTCCACCGCCAGAAACAACACCAAGCAGCCCAGGGGGGGAAACAATGTCTCGAAAACCACTCGAGACAGCTTACGTCGCGGTTATCAGGCTTGCATCATCATGTAAAGAGTTGTGTTCTTGATGCTGAGCAATCATGCATCGCCGGGAGTATGGTGGAAACGATACCTGGGCACTTTCACGCCCGCCACAAGGTAGACCGTATCACACTCTCTTGTTGCCCCGGGCGTCTTCATGACATTTTACTATTAGTTGGCTCCCTTACTCCTCTGGAGCCAGGGAGGGGGCCCTTTTTTTTTTTTTTTTCCCGTCCCTTGTGGTTTTCGGTTCGCGGCGTGGTTCCTCGTCCACGGAGGCAATTAAGCCGGTGTTACTAGGGGGCAGCAATATCTATTTCTCGCGCTACTTATATTCTCTCAATTGAAGACGCCTCTTGTCTACTGCTGGGCAATCATTGGGTTAAGGATTAAAGTTATGTGCGAAATGTGGTTAACTTTGTGATATGGAATTTATTATCGGCCATGCCTGCCTGTCCCCTTAACAGATGCCATTTCCATGTAATTACATATACCTCGATTCCGCCAACCCAATTCGTAAGTCGCTTCAAGCGACTACTTGCGGAAAAAAAAGGGGAATTTTTACCTATATAAATTTATTCTGTAGATTTGACAGGTCACACACACTCCGATGACATAAACACTAACGAGTGAAGGGGGGGAAAAGGAAAAAAGGTGTCGCCAAAGGCCAAGATCGGAATGCCTGAAGCGCCCGGACTATGTAGTAACACAGCATAGGGTAGGTAGGAAACTAGCCTAAGGACCGGAGGCCCTGCTGCGGTGCGAGTGGGGTTACCTGGCCGGGCGGTGAACATGGCTCCCGCGGCAGAACGTGGATTTTTTTCTTGACCCACGCAGATATTTTCGCAGACGCTCAGTGCCACAACGCTGACCGAAGTAAACCAATCGCACAAGCAGTCTCGCCTCCCTTTATCGACGCAAAGAGGAAAATGGCTCCGAAAAGCCGCCTGCGACAGGCCCTAGCCGCCGAAAAGAATGTCGACTTCCAGAAGCTCAAAGAGAAAAAGAAGGCAAAGGCCCGCGGAAAGACAACAGCAGCCTCCCACAATGAAGCACGTCTAAGCGACCTGGAAGAAGCCGACTGGACCGATGAGCATGACAGCGACGACGCATCAGAAGATAGGCAAGCTATGCAGGTAATTGAGCTATTCAAGTGAAAACCATGGAAAGCCATAACTCACTCGAATAATTTAGCTCGACCTCGATGCTGTTGACGACAGCGACACGTCCGATTCCTCCATTGAACTCGAAAAGAAAATGTCTCGACCCAAAACGCAAGCTAAACTGCAAAGCATAAGCCCACAAAAAGCCAATGGTGGAGACGAAAATGCCCGAGGCGACCAAGAAGAGGAAGAGGAAGACGAGGAGGAGGAAGATATCCCCGTCTCTGACCTCGAAGACCTCGACGACGAGGACAAGGAAGACCTCGTGCCGCACACCCGCCTCACAATAAACAACACATCCGCCCTCCTTGCGGCTCTCGACCGTATATCCATACCAACAGACAAAACCGTTCCGTTTTCCAACCACCAATGCGTTCTTTCCACAGACGAGACAGCCGCCTCCATTCCAGATGTGCAGGATGACCTACAGCGTGAACTGGCCTTCTATACCCAGTGCCTGGAGGCTGCACGCCAAGGCAGATCCAAGCTCATTGCCGAAGGTGTACCATTTTCGCGGCCCAAGGACTATTTTGCCGAAATGGTAAAGGAGGACGCACACATGGAAAAGGTCAAAGCGAAGCTCGTAGAAGAGGCCTCTGCAAAGAAAGCATCTGCCGAAGCACGAAAGCTGCGAGACCTCAAAAAGTACGGCAAGCAGGTTCAAATCGCCAAACTACAGGAACGCCAAAAGGCGAAGCGCGAAACCCTTGACAAGATAAAGACGCTAAAGAGGAGTAAGTATTTTACAGGAAACCGCAATGAACTATCAACTGACACACACCCCACCCACAGAGCGTCAAGAATCTAATGGAGATGTCGGGACAAATGAAGGCGACCTCTTCGACATTGCCGTCGATAACGAAATCTCAAATCCATCGCAGCGATCCCGCGCCGGAAAACAGTCAACAGGCTCGAATGCAAAAAGGCAGAAGAAGGATGAAAAGTATGGATTTGGGGGCAAAAAGCGCCATGCCAAGTCGGGAGATGCAATGAGCTCAGGCGACTTGAGCAGCTTCAACGCCAGAAAGATGAAGTCCGACCCTAAGAGCAAGGGGAAAAAAGTGACGAGGCCAGGCAAGAGCAGGAGAAAGTCCATGGCTTCGCATTAAAGACAAAACAAAACAAAAGCCTTACGCAATAGGGACGTTGTTTTTTTGCTAGTAGGAGCAGCCATGCACTTACCGGCAGCTTGCTGCCACAAAGACCCCTGTCAAGCTCATCCATCATTGCGAGAAAGATATTTTTGATACCTGCGAATATGCCTTGCCCAGCAAGGTGTTTTGTCATATTACTATAACCCGATTTAGAAGCGGAAACAACTTAACTGTATTAACAAATCGCTTTCTTATGCCAAACATCATTTTAAATAGTATGATAATTGACATGTAAAAGCTCCTGGTAAGCCAATATCATCCGACACCCAATAAATAATTGTTTGTATAGATGCTGGTGCTAGGTCTCATAAATCTACAACCTCGTGGCTTTTTCTAGTACATAAAGAAGACTTCCGACCTCGGCCGATCCCATACCAGATTGCTCCTGGAGCCAATCAAAATAATAAAAAGCAATGGATAATGCCGCCTCAAGCAGGTTCAGAGGGAATCAACATTGCTCTGACATGGAGACTCTAATCCAGGATCACTTAGTCTGTTCATACTCGAAAATTGATAGGATGTCAAAGAACTGTTATTGCCCCAATACGCGGGAATTTCAAGAGTACACGAGACGGAACACACGTCATGTTCAGGACATTGTTTCGATTATGCAGACTATATTGGTAATGTGAAGTTGTGTATGTTTAATAAACCCAGTATCATGAAGGCCGAAAACCAGCCCCAAACAACCAGCTATGATAACCCAAATACGCCGTGTGAAATTCCCATGGTATCGAAAGGAAAAGCAGACACCAGAACGCTTGGCCGTGCGATGCAGTGATATTGTCGTTGAAAACTTGCGCAGTAATAATATGAACGAGCCAAAGTGCCCCATGGCGTGCACCGGAGCAAAGGCGAAAGCTCATAGCGCACATACGCAGCAAAGTCTTGCTCACTGAGACGCTGCAACACACCAGTGACGATGAAAAGCCCAGGCGCTCTTCTGACATTCTTTGCTGCAATATTTTGTACGGCGGCAGCGCCGGCACTTGGCGAACTGACGAGGATACTGTTCCCAAGTTCCGCATTGGTAGTATGCGCACTGCCGAATGCCACCACGCGTATCATCTTTTCGACACAAATTCCGCATCACAACCCCTGCCCAATACTGCATGTCAGTGCTATGGTACCTAACTGTGAACTTTTCCACCAGCGGAAAAAGATTGAAATCATTGGGAAGAAGGTATTCCTCGTCAACAGCTTCAGTGTCGTCAATCTCCTCATTGCCCTCGTCACCGTCGAGAGCGGCAAGTTCTTTTCCAATAGCCAATCTTGGCACGAGATGGCTGCTCTGGAAGTACGAGCGTAAGCCGCAATACTTTGAAACATATGCGAGCAGTTGCAATGACATGAGCACATCCTCTTCCCTTGGCATGACAGCCAACATTTGCTGATTCGGAACAAAGTGGCGATCGAGCAAGTACCTTGGCACCGTGGAGTTTTGCGTATTGGGCTGCTGAGGGGAGACCATAGGGGGACGGTTAGGCGAGAGGCCAATTGGCGGCACTGGCGTTGGAGTACCATCGCTGACCATGCTGCCATCTATTGGTGATCGGTGCGTTATATTAAATGTCCCGGCATCCTGATGGGTCTCTGACACGGTCGGCGCTGCCAAGTCAAGCGACTCACTCGCCAGCATGCTCTCTCCATCCTCCATTGTGATATCTTGGATGCCCACGGCAGAGCGTATGTCTGTAGTACCGGCCATGTCCGCATCTGGTGATTCATCCGAGGGCATGCTATCGCCATTCATGTCATCTACATCTGCCGTGGAATTCTGATGTCGAATGGACGGTCGTCGACGTTGCCTATTTGTGTCTTCCATATTTGCAGTAGGCCGAACTGATGGTGATCGCAGCTGCGGCGGGGGTACGGGTGTTGTTGGGGATGTCGGCTGAGATACACCCTCGGTCGTGCCAAACGGTGTCATCGAAGCAAGGCGGTCAGACTCTCTTACCGGCCGAACAAGGCCATCAATTGTCTCCATCGTGGAAGCAGCTGTACCTCCAGGGTGTAGAGATTGCCTCGAAACGGCTTGAGGCCCAGAACCAGAAGCACGCATGTGTCGCTGTCGAGTTGGCGTTGAGACGCCCCTGTCAGAAGACGGAATGGCTGCTGAAGATGACGCGGAAGCCTCTGCAGTTGGGCTCATAGATGAGGTGGAAGGGCCGGCATGTGCTGCGGTGATATCGATGGCTGGCGGCAACCCTTGTCGTCTCAGAGCCCGGTGGTCCGTTTCAGCCCGCACCGGCCGGGTCGTAAACGTAGATTGGTGCCTAGACGCTCGATGGTCGTGACTGCGGTGTCGATGATGGTGATGGTGATGGTCGTGTATCTGTTTCTGTTTCACTTCATCGGCCTTCTCTCGGCATCTGTCAATAACTTTGATATAGTTGTCAAGAATGGTTGCGATGACAGGCACCATGTCGGCTTCAACAACACGCGTGCGTACGTTTTCTGTTCCACGCACACCGATATTGACCACACACTGAAATGCCAAGTTCCATTTCCACATTCCCATCATGTCCTTACTCCTACCTTGTTTAAGGATGCAAACAAGACGTTCGATGCCGCCATCGACGGTTAGAATGTCGCGAATACGCGCCGAAGATGTCGTTAGGTATGCAAGGTGATTGAGGGAGTTGATGAGGGGAAGTGTAGAGGTACAGTCGAGGGCTCGACGGTCGTAAAGGGCCGTCGTAATGCCCACCGACGCCTTATTGACATTCGGTATGCTAAAGTTCACCTCCCTCATCTTGGGTATGTAGAGTGTTGGTATCGCAAGGGAGCGGATATTTGTTAAGTACCCTGTACCGTGGGTTATATCGTCGGCCAAATGTGATCTGCTTGAAGGATGACACAGCTATATTGGCGCAATAGGCAAGTATGAATATTCGAGACTCCGCACCAAGGGATGGTGTCGTGGCGAACGAGGCGTGTGTCGTCAGGCGTTTGCTAAGCGGGTATAGTAGGCGACCAGTAGCCTTTTGCCTCCTGCACCACGGGCTATGATGATCGCAGCTACGTTCGCCGGCTCTCAGGTGTGGCCTCTGATGTGAGCGATGGCTGATGAAGGCGATTCCGTTGCGTCTCTTGTCGTGTGTGCTGGAAAATGGTGCGTGTTTCAGGCGGTGCCACGGAAGCGTGGCGAGGTGAGGACGACTCTCCAAATGCCTAAAGTCTGGGCAGAATGATGTCTATCCAATGCCTGGCACCGTAAACGAATGGTAAATGATCGAATGTGCGCTGGCGTTGATGCAGATATGAGTTGTTGGCGGGCGGGTAGATAGAAAAGAATCAGGAGGAGGTTGGCAGAGCAAGTCTTCTGGCAAAGCTAGGGAGGCGTTCGACTCCTCATAGTGGTGTGAACGGACCGTAGCGGTTAGTAGGGCGGCAGGGGGCAAAAGTCGCTTACTGCAAGGTAAACCCGTAAGAACTTAGTCCAAGGAGGGGGGCCTGCTGGGTACCTTTCCTCCCTGCAGAGCTTGTATTAGTAGGCACTCAGTAATAACAGGGCACCCAAGAAAGTAGCAAGGCTGGTACAGTAAAGTAGGTACCTACCTATGTTCACGCCTCTAGAGGTAGTACCTACCTACCTATGAGCTGCTCGGTACCCACACGGGTGAAGCCCCTTCGACGGGTGTATGTTCTACTCGTACAAGAAACAGTCTGTCGATATGCTGTTTTATTTTGGCCGCTGTAGATATTTGTAAAATTTAACAGAATCTTGACAGATTTTCTATTCCATATATTTTTGATAATACCGAATATTCCGCTCTTTGACGGTTGGTACTATGGCCTTACATCCAGAGCCCAATTACCAAGTGGTACCTCTACGAGTAGTGGTAAATGACGAACAGGTGCGTGACTGGCACGCTCTCCCGTCGGCACGGCCGAGTTGTAACCTTCCGAGTTCAGGTTGGAATAAAAGGGTTCAGTGGCGCGCTCACCGCTTACCCATCGCATCCACAAACCCAATACAGCAGCCTGCTCATGTACAGTACATGTCGCATTTCAGCATCAATATTAACACTGTCTCGCCACTACCGCCGAGATACTTTCATCTTGACTGAGATCTAAAGCTTGATATTTCGTTTAGGCCAGCTTGTCTGTGCGTGAGCACTGCCTGCGTCGTAGCCTGCATTCTTCCGTACCTAATTTCGCGCCACTGTTTTATCGTGGTAGCTTCTTGGCAAGCACAATGACCGTGTAGTACATAGGTAGGAGCTGATTATCCCTCAAAGCGAGCTGGTACGCCTGTCCCGAGGAATAAACTGCTTTACAAGGGGGATTAAACCTTCATATTAAACATGAGAGCAGAACATATTTACCATTGCCTGCGATTTGAACCATAGGTCCCCAACACAATAAATATCGTCTTAGCAAAGTACCTGAGGGACTCGGTAAAGTCTACTCAAGTCCATCTGTGGTACCATTGACCTCGATGGGATGCAGAAGTCACTTGCCAGCTCTGCTACCAGAATCTTGTGAGCTTTACATGAGTTTAGTAATTGAGGCAACATTAAATTAAAACGCTAAACAAAGCAGTTCCCTAGTCGCCGCTGATTTTTGCATGTCGAAAATACTTCATCCCAACCCATGCCACAACAACCCAGACCCAAGCCATGACACATGTCAAAATAATCAACGCCGGATAGTAGCCAACTATTGGAAGCGTGGGGTCATCTTCGAGTTCCGGTGGTGCATATGGTGTCTTCCCAACGTCCCAAGCCCAACTCCAGACGTCCAGACAAGATCCCATGCCAACAACAAACACAAACCAAGTCACTGACAAAACAACCCATCCCCACCATTCAGTTTCGGAGTAGTCCCAGTCAGCGTCCGGCTGAGGCAGAGGATTGCTGGAGATTCCGCTGTAGGATAATGGGGACTTGGCCTGCTGAAAGGATCTGGAGCGCGGAGAAGCTGTTCTATTTCCAAAATAGGAGTCAGACCCTGAGGCCTGCACATTATTATGAGGAATCTGCAGGATATCTTCTTCATCAGTTGTAGAAGTATCCTGGTTGACTTGTGTATCGGGGTCCGAGTCCTTTGCGACACCGTTGCCAGCGCTCAATGCACTTGTAACATTTGTCCCGTCTTCGGCTTGCACAAAGTCAGACGTTCTAAGCCCTAGGGCATCGTGCTCTGCAATAGGAAATTCCGGCCCTTTTTGACCTACTTCACAGCAGGTCGATACGTCTTGGCCCGTCGTATCCACTGTGAGCTGTTTGTTTTCTCTTCCGTTGCGTTGCGCACCTCTCCCAAGAAGTGCAACCTTTCTAAGGGAGCCTCTTCTCCGCCTTGTCTTTGGTTGTGCAGATGCGCTTGATGTCACGGAAGCCTGGCTCGAAGGACTGATAATTCCATCCTCGGGGAGCTCTTGGTCTTTGGCATCTGAATTTGATCTTAAAAAGGGCAGCTTGTATATCAAGCTCTGGCCGGATGAGGACGGTCTTCTCTGGGCTGCAGTTGGCGCCGCAAGGCTTTTATTGGAGTCCCGCTCGGCTTCTTCGTCCATGCTGGAGGCTTAATAGTAGTTTTCTCTGTAGATAGAGAGGGGGCTTAGGGGAACGGATGAATTGCTCGATAAAAGTCACATTTGAAGAACGATGCTTCCAAGTCAACCACTGCCAGGTGGCTAAGCGACGTTCTCAGCAAGGAATCCCCCGTATTCGTCTCGTTAAGCGGCCAGAAATAAGATGCACGGAAATCGTCTCAAAAAATTTCGCAATTTGACAATGTCAGAAGTCTTGCGCGCGCCGGCCTAGAGAAGCTTTTAGGATTAATGGGTGAACAGACCCCAGACAGATGGGCAACTTGAAGGTCCAACTAAAGTTTGCGGGAGAGCCAGTCGCTCAGAAATCGCACGGCCCACTGAATGTAGGGGCTAGGTAGGTACCTGTGTCCAGCCCGCCTACCGCCAGCTGCATGGCTGAGACTGACGTTGTGGCCCCTGCACAATCACGCCAGGCCCAATCCAAATACATCACCACGCGCAACGCGATTGCCCGTTCTCCTACGAGTTCGTCGAAACCTGAATCTGCTGTATTTGAGCTGCTATGTACAGTTAGACCCCAATTTTGTGGGATGAATCAATAGACACCACACAAAGGAGACTCCTCAGAGGACAGCCAAATCGGACAGCAAAGGACCCCGATCGACAAAACGCAGCCGACACTCGACGCATCCAACATATCTTCCCAGCGCCGCTGATAGGACAAGGCCCGCGCAAGACGAGAACCAAATTTTTGTCGAGTTCGAGGGTATTCTGAAAGACGCAGCGTCGAGCAGCTCTCCGGCTACAATGACGGATGGCGCGGCCACAGATGGCGCTGCGGCGTCACCGTCACTCAATCCGTTCAATTTCCAGACGCAAGTGATATCGACGTCACCTATTAAATCTGTACGCCATTGCCAGACGACGAATTACAATGCAAATACACCAGACTAACTGTACATACATCTATAGAACATTGGCCAACGACGTGGACATCGATACAAACACAGTAGCGTGTCAACCCAGCATCAAATCTTCCAGGAGCCGCCTCAGCGACCACCTCCCGTCTTACCTGCCTCGCTTCCCATACCAACATTGAAAGAAGCCTGGAAAAGCATGCATCGAGAACAAAGAATGCGGCTGTACTGGAGCTTATGTCATCTCACCGTTGCCATGTTTATTTTCTTTCGCGCAGGAGGATCTCTTGCGGCAACCGCCCTTTCACATTTGGTCTTCTTCGACGCAGGAAGCGCGGCAGTCTGTGTTGTTGTTGATGTTTTGGGAAACTTTGAGGTTTGGAGAAGGAGCAGCATACGGCATCCATTTGGCCTAGAAAGAGCAGAGGTCTTGGCCGGTTTTGCCATGTCCATCTTTCTTCTTTTCGGCGGGTTCGACCTTGTGTCCCATAACCTCAAGCATTTCCTTGAATCGCTTGGGAACCATGAAGCGCATCACGAGCACTCCCATAATACTGGCCCAGCTGGTTCTGTGGACCTTGTGTCCGCCGCAGCTATTCTCAGCACCCTGGCCTCGGCATATGGCCTCCGAAACCATGCTCGTATTGCAAAAGTGATGCGTGTCTCGTACCTGGCCTCGCTGCCCAGCATCTTATCTAACCCGTTCCATTTCCTCACACTTCTTTTTTCTTCGCTGGTGGCAGTTTTGCCTCTCTTCTCTATTGCTCTTTATACTTGGCTCGACCGCCTTATTTGTGCCATTATCTCGATGGCGATGTTTGGTCTGGGGATGCGAGTGGCCGTTGCACAAGGCCTGATGCTACTCATGTCCTATGGCGGAAACGATGGCGATGAAGGTGTCTCATCTGTTGTTCGCGAAATCGAATCGGAACCTAGCATAGCCAGCGTTTATGAAGCTCAATTTTGGCAGGTTCATTACGGCTTGTGTATGGCAAACCTGAAAGTCAACGTTGAAAGAGGATGCGATGAAGTTGCTTTGAGTAGACTTAGGAGTCGAGTTTCGTCCTTGGTACAGAATCGTCTGGGCGAGGGTTACGGCACAGGGGGAACAGTTCGCTGGGAGGTCACATTACAGTTGACAACTGATGCCACGTCCTAATACTTCGCTCGTATATATTTACGCAGGTTTAATGGACCAACAAATAAGGAAAAGTGCATGTATTTGACATTCACTAAGTGACCCAGTTACCGTAAAAGTAAATGTGAGCCCGTATATTGTAGTTTGTTTGAGTAGGGTATCTTATAAGTTTACGCTGGGTTTTGCCAGAAACTAGCTTGACGCCAGCTATCATGGCCGAACGAGAGGTTCCATTCATTGATGACAGTACCATCTGTTGCTAACCGCCCTTGACAATGTATAAAAGTAAAATTAGAAAGTTTCCGTACAGCCCAAAATCTTATTCGACAGCTCAGAAAAGCCCCCATCGCCCACGCTCTTTACCGGAATCACGGTTCAGACCAGACGCAAGCCTTTCTCGCTCGCGACCTTCCAGTTGCTTTAAGCTCTCCATTTTCTCCAATACCAATTCTAGCAGTTCTTTTCGCCGAATGACCTCTAGGTGATGCCGAATCTTGGGGTCTTCCTTTGCAAATTTCTCCACCTCGGAGTCCGCCAAATGTCGCCCCAGGCGTAGGTCCAGCTCTCTTGGAAAGTTATAATAGAACTCAGAGAGCAGTTCCACGTTTAGAAACAGAACCGCTGTAGACGCCAGCTTACTAGCAGCAGCGTCCAGGAATACTTCCGGACAATAGTATTTGTTCTTCAAATTTGCACATTGCTTTGACTTGGCCGCAACTTGACGCATCTTTATAATGCCGGCACGGTCTCGAAGGAAAACCGCCTCGCGTCCTGATAACCGTTAGAAATCCTGAATAAACTCAGTTTAGCGGGATATGCTTACCTTTGGCAAGAAGCGAGGCACTGAATCCACCCGCCCCACTTTCTCCATTACCATCGACAATAATGTCACCTTTGCGTGCCTTGTCCACAAAGGCCATGACTTCATTAAGCTTTCGACGCCCACCAACAGCCGCCTCTAAGCTCGTGAGAGCATTTTCACAATCTTTAAGCTCCTTCTTGAGGATATTGCCCACATGCTGTCTGCCATGTGTCCACTCACGTTCTTCAATGTCTATCTCGAACTTGAAGGGCTTGATACAATTTTCGACTTGGTCGCTTGTGCTGTAAAATCTTTCGTCCAGGATAGTGGCCGCTGCATCCATTATCGCCTTTCGCGCAAAAGGATGATTTGCAAAGCTTGACTGGTCCAGTAGCTTCTCTATGTGGCCCTGAATAGCAGAAGATACGACCGTTGTGGCCAGTCTACCGACACCAAGCTTCGTTAGTGCGGATGTAGATGCATCTAGTTGCCGATGCCAATAAAGAGAGTCCGGATCCGCCTTAGGAAGATCAACAAGCTTATCACTTTCCGGCCGAGGGGGCAGTAAATCATTTATCGGCTTGTTCCAGTATCTTGCTGCGAGTAAGTCAAGGACTTTTTGGTCCAACTCCTCCTTTAGCAGCTCGTGCATCTGCGGTCGACCAAAGTCGTCCGTGAATTGCTTAAAGGAATGTTTGAAAGCATCCAGACTTTCTGCCAGATATGATTCCGCTGATAGAGGGCGATCGTTGTACTGTACTTTAAATTCATAGGTTGCCTCCTCAAGCTCTTGTCGAATCGCGTCGCTCGTAGCTTGGAGGCTTGTGGACATGGTCTGCTCCAAGACGTGCATAAGTTTCTTTCGCAAAGTTGTGGTACCAACATTAAGGCCAGAGTCTTGTCCGTATTCCATTGGATGTGAAGAGAAAAATGAGTTCTCGTTCTTGGTAATCATCGATATCAGGTCAGACTGGCCCATTTTGAAGAGACCAGGGGAAGACTGTGGGGGCTTCGAGACGACGCCAACATAGCCCAGTCGCAAGGGATACTGTTTGTCATTCAATATTGCCGATCCACGTACTGGGTCAACCAAGTCCATCTTCGTGACAACGCCGATCGTCCTTTCACCGCGAGGGTCGACCCTCCTCGAAGCCCGAAGAGCCGTTGAGTTGGCGAGATCTACGTCAGCCGCCGATATGGCTAGGATCACATTTGGCGCCTGAATATATTTGTCGCATAACTCGGAAATTTTTTGCTTCAGCTGAAGAGGTTGGTTCTGCCCAACGACTTGTATGTATCCCGGCAGATCGATAAGGGATAAGTCTGGAACATTCGGCGAATAGATACTCAAATGAATGGGGTCGTCGGAAACGCATTCCGTATCTGGTACAGCCATATTGAGTTCGGTAAGGGTCCTTTGTATAGACGAGAAGTCTGTAATTCGGCGCAAGCCTAAGTCGGGGAACTCGCCAAATTCGTCGTTCGAAGCAGGAGTATTGACCAAAGTTAGCTCGATCGGCCTTCGAGTAACCATGTTCGAGCCTTTAGGTAAAAACTCGTGACCGACAATAGCTTCTAATACAGAGCTTTTTCCTGAGGACTGAGAGCCAATAACGACGATGGATGGAAGAGTGAGCGAGCTCGACTGGCCGACTTTATGGAGAATCGATCGGATTTCAATCATCTTCTTTGTTAGCACCATCATTTGATCATCATTTGCAGCATCTTCGGCTTTCCGAGGGTCTTCTTCGCTTGATTTTTCGTAGCCATATGCGGCAGCAGTAGCGCCAGCAGCGGTAGCAGCACCGGCTCTGCTTTGTCTCGGATCGCCGTCGCCGCCTGGCCCGCCCGAGCCGCCCGAACCAGACTCTTCTGGTATCCGCAAAATATTATTAAGCCATTCTGGAATTTCGACCTGGTCCTTTGTGTTTTCCCAGCCTCGCATTGTCTGTTCTGCGACGCCTTTGGCGCCAACATATAGTGAGGATGCGGCGTTTGCCACCGAATCTTTGGTTGTGGTGAACACATTGACAGCATATGTACCAGCCTCTGCTTCGCATTAGTAAGAAGTATATAAAAGTTGATTGTCGAACACATACGAGTAGCCTGATACTGGACCCAAGCGAAGGCACCAATGGCCAAGCCGCCAAACATCGCAGGTATTCTTGCAAACTTCATAACCAGCTTTGGAAGAAACCTGGCGAAGGACGCATTCCTGGCTGTAACAGCATTGTGAAATGCATTCCCGCCAAACCATACTCGCCGTTGTGTTGCTCGGATCGATGCGTCCGCTTGTAGAAGGCCCCCCGTTTGGAAGCGGTGCAAGTAGCGGGTCGAGTTTGTAGTCGCGCGACGCGGGACAGGACGAAGCCTAGCGGCAAACATTCGTCCGCTCATCGCTTTCGTTATTCTTAAATGTCTGCGCGTATTTAAAAATGCTCATGTGGCCTGTATCGAGGCCTTACAGGCTGAGAATGGCGTTTGCAGCCCCTCAGCATTGAGTCGGGTGAAGTGTTGATTTGATTAGTATCTTTGCTGGACTTGTAGGGGTGAGCTAGTCTCGGTGGGTACGTTGACGCGACCGCCACAGGCGCTGGCGGGTCGATTTTATCGCCACGTGACGGAGCTTATCGCAGCCAGGTTGGGCAAATTTCTATGGGTGAGGGCCGTCGGCCAGAGAATAAAAAAGTTGAAAGCCGTACACCATCGAAACCGCCGCAATGGCGATACAGAAGAAGCACGGCAAAGGCCGTCTGGACAAATGGTACAAACTTGCCAAGGAGAAAGGCTATCGTGCCCGTGCCTCTTTCAAGCTTATCCAACTGAACAAAAAGTATGGTTTCTTGGAAAAGAGCAAAGTCCTCCTGGATCTTTGTGCTGCGCCGGGAGTAAGATTTCCCCTCTTCGTCGTTGTTTCGGCCCACGCTAACTTTCTCTTTGCTCACAGTCATGGTGTCAAGTTGCCGCTGAGGTTATGCCGGTGAACAGCCTTATTGTTGGCGTTGATCTTGCACCCATCAAACCGATTCCCCGAGTCATCACCTTCCAGAGCGACATCACAACAGACAAATGCCGGACTACCATTCGACAACACTTCAAGACCTGGAAAGCGGATACTGTTTTGCATGATGGTGCCCCGAATGTTGGTACTGCATGGGCACAGGACTCCTTCAATCAAGCCGAGCTTGCGCTACAGGCCATGAAGTTAGCCACGGAATTTCTCGCCGAAGGAGGAACATTTGTGACCAAAGTATTTCGATCGAAGGACTACAACCCGCTTCTGTGGGTGTTGAACCAGCTTTTCACTCATGTGGAAGCGACGAAACCGCCTTCATCCAGAAATGTCTCAGCAGAAATTTTCGTCGTTTGCCGAGGCTACAAGGCGCCGAAGAAGATCGACCCTCGATTTCTAGACCCCCGATCTGTATTTGCAGAATTGTCCGGTGCCGCGCCAAACAACGAGGCCAAGGTCTATAACCCTGAAGCTAAGAAGCGAAAGCGTGACGGTTATGAGGAGGGAGACTATACCTTATACAAGGAAGTTCCAGCAAGCGAGTTTATCCAAACTACGGATCCCATTGCGATTCTCGGAAGCTGCAACAAACTTACGTTCCAGCAACCGTTGAATGGTGATGTCGCTCTGGCGGCGTTAGATAAACTTCCAGAGACGACGTCTGAAATTCGCCACTGCTGCTCTGATTTAAAGATTCTCGGCCGAAAAGACTTCAAGCTACTTCTGAGATGGCGGCTCAAAGTCAGAGAAATATTTGGCTTCTCGTCAAAAGAAAAAGAGTCTCTGACAGAGGCCCCAGAAGAAGTCGCTGAAGTTGGCTCCATGGATGAAGAGCTACAAGTTCAGGAAGAACTACAAGCCATGAAAGACAAGGAGAGCTCCAGGCGCAAGAAAGAGAAGAGGAGAGAGAATGAGAAGAAACAGAAAGAAATTGTTCGCATGCAAATGAATATGATCAGTCCAATGGATATTGGAGTGGAAGAAGCTGGCCCTGTCGGGGAGGGTGCTATGTTCAGCTTGAAGAAGGCCGATAAAACAGATGCCCTGCGACGGTTGAACCGGGGTAAAATGATTGCTCAAACGGATTCAAAACGACAAGACGATGACGAAGGGCAGCAAGAAAGCAGCGATGATAGTGACTCTGAAGAAGATAGGCTCGAAAGAGATTTGGATTCTATGTACGACTCATTCAAAGAGCGAAAGGCCGAATCTGACGCGAAATATCGCGTCAAGAAGGCCCGCGAACAGAGAGATGACGATGAGTGGGAAGGACTGTCCGCTAGCGATGCAGCGAACGAATCGGATTCAAGCGCTTTGGAGGAGGAAGGGGATTCCTCATCCGACGAACAAGACAGCCGTGCTTCGACTGGTCTGATTAAGAACTTTGACAGCCATGAGTCTACCAATGGCGGATTGTCTAATAGGGCCGCTGCATTCTTTAACCAGGATATCTTCAAAGGCATTACTGGATCGTTGTCTCAGGGTGTCCAACAGCCGGCGAATGGAATAAAATCTCACGACGAAGACGAGGAAATCCGGAAGATGAGGCCTATCGTACGCGCTGGAGATGACTCGCCAAACACATTACAGAAGAAGCGCGACTCAGTCACGGCAGACAGAGATGCCGTAAAGCATAGTTCTAGCAAAGGAGGCGAGGAAGAAGATTGGGAAGCTAAGGACACATGGAAAAAAGATGGTAAACTAGGTGAGTTACGAGTTTGGAATCGAGACATTGTCAACTTCCCCCGAAAATTGACTAACCGGACACTCTTAGATATCGACATCATTACGGCAGAGGCAATGACATTGGCTCACCAACTGGCGAGTGGCCAAAAAACTAGTCAGGATGCTGTTGATGACGGTTTCAATAAGCATGCTTTCCGCGATCGGGATGGGTTGCCTGACTGGTTCTTGGACGATGAGTCCAAGCATGATAAGCAGTTGAGGCCGATATCGAAAGCTGCTGCCGATGCAATCAAAGAGAAGCTACGGGCTTTCAATGCCAGGCCAATCAAGAAGGTTCGAGAAGCAAAGGCAAGGAAGAAGTTCAAGACGGCTCAGAAGCTGGAGAGAATGAAGAAGAAGTCCGACATGCTCGCAGCTGATGAGGGCATGACCGAAAAGGAGAAGGCAGATAGTATTGCCAAGCTCCTGAGCAAAGCATCTCAAAAGAAGCCACGCCAACCTGCCAAGCTGGTTGTTGCCAAAGGCACAAACAAGGGTATCAAGGGAAGGCCGAGTGGGGTCAAGGGGCGTTACAGGATTGTTGATCCCAGGATGAAGAAGGAGCTAAGAGCCCAGAAGAGAATATCGCAAAAGAAAAAGCGATAAGTAATAATAGAGTAGCATGGGAATACATATTTGGCTGGGTATCTGGACAGCGTTGAATTATGTGTCTATCTAAGTCGCTGGGTTCAAGTGGCGTAGGAATGATGATATCGGGAACAATGGACCTGTAAAGTCCATGTCATACCTGACTCCGTGTTAACCAGATTCCAGCGTTCTCTGCTATGCTTTGCCAAAACGGTCAAAAAGAAGCAGCAACTTACCAGTAGTTAACAGCCACAACAAAGCCGCTTGGATCATGTTCATCCAGTGATTGCTTGACTTTATGGTACCTGTAGAAGACGCGGTCAGGAATATTGGCCGTCGAAACAAGTAGATTTGATACTCACCACATTGCCGGAAGATAGAGCATATCGCCAGGATTGAGGGTAACATTGACGGGTTTCGCAAAGCGAGATGTAGCCGTGGCGTACAGGTCTGGCCTTTCCGGGTCCCACGTCGCAAAGGGAACGAATTCTGCATCTTTATCAAGATACAGATCCAAAGATTGACCTTGTCGAGCATATGTGGCAGGGACTAGTAATCGCTCATTCATACATGGCTGACATACTGGCGGCAGTAGTACAAAATGTTTTCTCCCCTTTATCTGCACAAAAATGTTTTCAAAGTTATCCTTGTGCGTTGCCGTCACAGACCTCGAGTTACCTATCCAGAGGTTAATGGCCTCGGGTTTGCGTTGCAGAGCGATCCTAGCGAAAGGGATGTCTTGTTGCACATCTGGGAGCAGACAAGCGTATTCGTCGCGGAGATTATCATTTTCTAGCATTGACACTGTCGTTAGTTTCTGTGTTGGGCAGAAGCAGTGATGCTTATATAGTCACGGCTTACGTGTCTGTGCATAGCGCACTTCGGCATCTTCTGGAAAACCTGGGTCAGTTTCCTGTTGAATTACGTATTCAAGAAACTCGTTGAATAACTGGGATTCCTCGTGAGGCTTTGCTAAGATTGGTGTGTCGTGTACTGATGTGAGCATGGGAGAGTCGGCTTTGCTACTCAGCATGTGTCCATGTAAGCCATACAAAGCCAGGTCTTTTCATTTAATTTCATTTAAAGCGTATTTCGATGCTTACCCGTCTGGAGTCACGGCAACGTTCACAGATTGGCCTTGCAAAGCGTCAAGCAAGTAATCTTTATCCCATGCGTGAGTTGCTTTCCAAGAGGACGCACCGCCGCGGACAACGAAAGGCGTGTTGCTTGCGACAAAGCGCATAAACTCTAGAGCGCTCGGCTCCGAGTCGATTTCCTGAATATCTGAGCCATTGATCTCGTTGTGCGTTGATATAAGGTGCTTAAGAGACGCTTCAGACGCCAGCATTTTGAAACGTCGTTGTGAGCCCTGTTTGGCTTGTGTATGAGGACACGAGGCAGAATACGTGGAGAGCAATTGTACTACTGTACTAGCAGTAATACCTCACTAGCTCGGTAATATTGTCTGAAGTACCTAATATCAGCGGGCAACTCAAAGTAAAAGGCATCCGGGTCGACACACCGTGGTGGTTTCTGTAGGGTTTCAGTGGTGACATTCCCCACCAATGCAGGTCCTTCCGCCGTCGCCGGTTGCGTGCGTTTGTACCAAAGTACTATGTACTAAGGTTAGAGGTACCCAGCAGCCCCTGCCAGGTGGTCTTCAGGCTGTCAATGTCGGTCATGCAAAGAAAAGCGACCGCTAAGAAGCGCCAATAAAACGGCTTAAATCCACGTTATGAATACAATTCACAAAGCGCTGCTGTTCAAACGGCTGTCTATCATCATCATCATTTGAAACCGATAGCGTGCACCAGTCTCTCTATCATCATTGGATACTTAGTTCTACCAGCTAACCTGCCTACAATACTAGGTATTACTGCGTTCGGCAGTCCTGCAACTTTATCCGGTATTAGTACCTAACCCACAGCATTCCATCGTCATTACCTGCATGGTACAACTTGTCCCTGGTGCCGCCGATTTCTGACTCCTCACCGTTCACAACAACCCTCACAAAGCCGCGAAAGTTTGAATTAATCATTAGTATGCCATGATATGGTACTTGCTATACCCAATACGCGGGTAAGTAGCCGCTCCTATAATCGATCCGCAGTTTGGTCCTCGTGATGCGCCTCCCCAAACTTGCTCGGCGCGTTGTACAGTTGGCCGTATCGACACTGACATACACTTCAAACAGCACTACTGAGCCGCCGGAGCTCCCTCCAACGCATCCAATTTGTGTAACCTTCACCCGATATGGGCGGTACATTGCTAGACATGTCGTGTCAACATTGCTGATATCAGGACTCGTCACCACCATCCTGCTATACCCGATTCCGTTCCTCTTCACTAGCGACTACATCAACGGTGCGTCAAATTTGCCACATCATGTCTGGACGGCCGCGCAACCTATGTCCACGGTGGGTTTGGTTGAGCCAGATGTGATTATGCGTTCCATTTGGGTCCATGCCGATTATATGAAGGCCTTGGATGCCGACCTTTTAACCGCCGCCCTGGATATCCAGGACCAATTGCTTGGTCCAACAGAGGAATTTGATCCCAGAAAGTCTCGCGGTGTTACTGTGCAGGAAGACAGCCCCAGGGCACTACCAGTTTCGCAGCGTGATGCGCTGCACATAGCAAATGGTCTTACAAACCAGTCCTGGTTCTTCCATTCGCCATTGCTCTACTGGGGATGCTCAAGAAGCCAGATTCTCGCAGACAGAGACATATTATCCACAATCAACGATAAAAAGAACCAGTCTACCTCGGCAAACGTCACCTTGCGCCATTCAATAGTTTTCAGTGGCAAGCACTTTGAGGACAGACGGCTCCTTTCCGCAGACGCCCTCATCATAACACTTTTGCACCTCCGCGACTCACCTCTTGGCCGACAATGGGAACGCGTAGCACCGCTACTCCCTGAGAAGCTCGGCAAGAGGTGGGACATATACCCCCCTAATGGCCATATAACTGACAGCCAGCTTTATGAGTTCCAGTTTCGCCCGATCTCGCTGCAAGATATCCTCAGCCTCACCACTGCTTACGGCCTTACCTTCACATATTTTCTTGCTAGCTTGACAAAGCTCAGAGCCATCAAGTCGAAAGTTGGTCTTACCATAACTGTTGCGACACAAATTGCCATTTCCATCTTGTCGAGCTTTACTGTCTGTGCCATCTTCGACATCGACTTGTCGCGTATTCCAAGAGCATCTTACCCATTGGTGATCTTGGCAATGAGCTTGGAGAACATGTTTAGGCTGATCAACGCCGTCATATTAACACCACCGGAGGATAGTTCAAGCAAACGCGTAGGCGATGCGTTCGGCCAGACCGCACATACCGCCCTCACAAGCACTCTCCAAAATGTGACAATTTTGGTAGGCCTCACGCGGATTGTTTCCCCTGGCGTATCGAGCTTCTGCATATTCGCTTCCATTGCCATTGTTTTCGACTTTTTCTATTTGTCGACTTTTTTCCTCTCGGTGTTGAGCGTTGACGTGCAAAGAATGGAACTAGGCGACGCTCTTTCTAAAGAATCAATGCGTCACAACCATAACCTGTGCGATATTGAAGCACGAAGCTCTTGGTTGTCTCGCAACTGGAAGAAATTCGTCGCGCTTTCCACACGCATAGCTGGGACGATTGTCATGGTTGGGTTTGTATTAGTGGCGCAGTGGCACTTTTTCGGCCACAACACAATACGCGATGTTGGAAAACGGATTCTTGGTGCATCGGAGCTCTTTGAGGGACAAAACGGGCAATTCCTGGATGATATTCATCAAGCGCGATCGCCCGCCTCGTGGCTACGGTTGCAGGATCACGAGACTGCACAAGAAGTCATACAAGCAATCAGACCATCTGCATACAAATACACGGCAAAAGTCTTTGACCCTTTGGTATTAGTGCTTAAGAATTCGGATCGCACTCCACCAGCACGAGGCCAGCGGCTCCTACCCGCCGTTTATGATTTTGTCCATCACCAAATGGGACAGTTTATCATTACCATACTTGTCGTTGCAGCTGCTCTTCGCCTTCTTACAAGTTATCTGCTGTGGTTCGAGGACGAGAACAGTGAGTCTGAAGACGGAAGGAGGAGTCCAGTGCTCTCCGTCAAAACATTAACTGGGGGCCATACTCTTGACGTTGCCATGATTACTAGCTCACCTGGCGGGCATGTTATTTCAGCGGGATTGGATCGCAAAATATGGGTATGGGATACCCGCCCAGGAGGCACCTACTACGCCATACCTGGAACGGAAGTCTTGGATGGATGTGGCCTCTTCCCAGTGCTTGGTTTGACAGTGGATGACGACTCAAAACTTTTAGCGGTTCTGTCGTCGAGCCATGTTCGAATATGGAATCTTACAGAGTATTCATGGAGCGAGCCTGTCGAACTGAAACAGTCATACCAGAAGCCGGAGATGTTTTGTTTTCATTCGGCTTCGACGAAAGATATGCCACGGCTGGAAATTTTACACAAAAACGGTACACTCACGGAAATCAGCGGGATAAAGAGCCAGACGAACCAGGACTATGTGATCTCACCAGAGCCAGTTGCGTTTGCCCGACCATTGGTTTATAAAAGTAAGCTTCTTCGTTATTAATAGGTTGTCTTGTTTGACTTACATTTTGCAGTAGGCTCTGGAGGGAACACTACAAGGGAGATGAAAGCCATTGTATTATCGGATGATGGCCATGGTTTCATTGCCAGTCGTTGCGATTCGTCGTGGCAGTACAAGAGCTTTGCCCTCAATGAAGTGAATGACCGGACATTGCATCAGATTGTTCCACTCTCGCCGCTTCCACATTTCCTCGTTGGAGCAGCAAGCTCTATATATCTTGTCAGCGCAGAAGATGGGATGGTGCAGCATACGTTTTCAACTGAAGCAATGATATCTCGCTCTATTCGTTGCGTATACACCTGCGCAAGGCAAGCAGCTCAACAAGGGGTCGGTTTAACAAGCCTTAGCATAGGTTATAGCGCAGCAGAAACCAGAGATGGCGTGCTGCTTTTCTATTCGCCTCCGTCGGGGAGTGACGCGATTTCCACAAGTGCGCCTTCGGGAAGCGCTGGAGGCAGGTGGTGCACATGGGAGGAAGCAGCAGAAATGAAGAAGCGGGTCGTCAACCCCGGAGTGTGGGATATTGTGCTAAATGGGAGCGTTGTCGGCATTCGACGAACATGTAGATCTGGTGGTGGCAAAGAGCGAGCAGGGCTGCGATACCGAGGTGTAATGGCGAACGAGTCACCGTCCGATACGCTCAAGAGGTGGCAGATATGGACCACGCTCGCGTCTGATCGAGCCGACATGGACGAAGCTCGACCGTTAGTCGGGTATGGAGAGGACATGGGACACCTACTGATATCGAAATTGGGACCAAAGGTGAAACTTGGGTTGAAGTCTGTGGCGTTTGCCTTTGGTAACGTCATCAAAGTCGTGACAACAGGCGGCCAGGAGCGATATGATAGTGAAGGGGAAGGATCGAGCGAACCTTTGTTGCAAGTGGGCAATAGGCGACGACGGCACGGAGGCTCGACTCGGACGTCATGAGCTTGGCAGAGTTTTGTCGGTACTCAACTAGGCTATCATTTAAAAGATTGAATAATGTACGATGTTTACGACAGAGGTAGTTCCTGTTACTCGTAAAGATCGCGTGAGATGGATCACTCGGCTGGTATCCGGCGAGCCATTCCAATCGTTAGGACTAGGACAAGAGGCTTGCAACTTTCGTCACCGGATCAGGCTTCTTTGTGGGACAATGTAGCGGTGTCGGACTGGGAGCCAAGCTACTTTCTCATAGTGGCTGTCCCAGTCTTCTTGCCACGCTCGAGGTGGACAGTTTTGTTAGTACTCGTAGAGTTGGGACCCACGTTTGTTAAGAGTACCTGCGTCCGAGGTGGTACTAATGTTTACTGGGGAATAGGTACCTCAACCAACGAGACATTACACTCGACATACTGTAAGCAACCTTTCATTTATTAACGTCTTTTGCGGGTTATTACTCGAATCGTAGCGTTGTGGCCGGATCGTAAGAGCAAAGGCTCTTATTTCATACTCGGTAGGTCGTTCCTAGGCACGGCCGGCGGCTATTACTTAGTAATTAGGTACTCGTACTAAAAAGCAAGTGGGCTCCGTCATTGAACAAGGCTCGGGCCGCCACATTTAAGCGGCCCATCTATCTGGCTACTCATCTGTTGACCGACTTCTCGTGGCCTTTTCTGCACCCTCAGGTTTTGGTCCAGGTCCCATCACGACGCCGATCCGCCCCAATGATAGTATTGGACAGCCTCTTTGAATCCATTGGATATTACCGGAGTAAAGGGTTTGGTACTGGAGCAGACAGGCACGCGCGCCCCGTTTCCATTGGACTCTGCAAACCGTCGTACGAGTAGACGCCACCACCACCGCTCAGAGCTGGGCGGCGGTTATGCCAGCTCACCGCGTTTGACCTGCCACAGCCAGACACCAATTCCTCGATGAGTGTTACACAGACCGCAAAAGGTACGACTCAATTGGATTTTGGCTACCAATACAGTCCTCTTTGTTCTTGTTCACGTGCGAAACCCTGCAAGCCCACGCCCACGCACCTTCCCCCAAAGGCTGGGTTCCCGATCCGCAAAATTTGGACAAGTTCCTTTTTGCTTCGTCACTTCTCGATGCAAATCCCCTTACAAAGCCATCGGGGAATTTGGTACAGCTTTCTGAGCTTCTCATCGCACTCTCTGGCTGCTATTTCCTTGTCCCCTGTCCTAAACTACAAACTCCACCAGTTACCTTTGGCTAGCGGAGGCTCAGCTGGGCCCAATCATGCTTCGCCAGCTGTCTTTCGGTCTCCTGCATCGTCGTGGCTTCTAGCGCCGCATATCTTTGCCAGGGCCATGCATGGGCCGCAGACACGGACCGCAGAGAATACCTGACCCTGCCTCCGACGGCCGGGTCAAGCACTCACTCAGTCAGTCTTGGGGCGCCATGTTGGACTTGGCTGAGCACCGTTTTTCCTCCCTCTGTTGTAATTAGTGCTACTGCACGTCTGCACACTCGTATCGAACCAACCTAAAGCACTTGTCGCGTCTTTCTCGTCCTGTCAACTATTTTCACTCTTATCTAACACGAGCAATTCAGATCCCAGCCGCCCTGTCGGCCTCCAAGGACCCTGTTCTTTCGACATTGACCCTCGGCGTAGCTCTGCTGACCACCAGCGGCCTCACCCTCGGTCCGTTGCCATCACCAGGTCAGAGAGGCGGCTCCCGGATGATTTTGGCTCTTCCCGAAAACACTCTTGGATGGCTTCCTCGGAAGTCGATCAGAAGTTCCTAGGCAAGCTAGCCAGGGCCGTGGAAAGCGATAACCCACTCCTTTCGTCGATGCTCTTCAAAATCCTCGGCCTGTCCCTCAACCTGGCCGAGCAGCTCGTCGCGGCAAAGAAGCAGCGCAAGCCCACCGCCATCACGTCACCCTTCTTCCTGAGGCGTGTCCTGCACATACTATGGCTCTCGCGCGAAGGCCTCGTCATGCTGCAGCAATATGTGATTCCAATGGTCGGAAACTATGTCGAGCTTAAGGTCCTTGCCTACAAACTCCGGGCCAGTTTCCACCATATTTTCGTTCTCTTTCACAATAGCCCTCCCGTGTCCACTATTGGGAGCTGGGCGCCAGAAGCCATAGCTGCAGCCTTTGCTCCGCTTTCCAAGGACATAAAGGACGGCGACAAAGGCTCCTCAAGGGCTGGTGGCGAAGACCCGGTTTCGCGATCATCGTCAGTCCAACCAACCCACCCGCTCGAAGGCGGCCCAGTCGGTCCGCCACCAGGATTTGAAACAGCAGTTGCACTCCTCCCTCCCGCTTTTATTCTCCCCGAAAAGGACTACCTCCCTACAGCCCACCAGTACTTCAAGGAAGCTGCGCAGCTTGCCGATCAACTCCTCTGGGGATCGCACTCTCTGCGGCTGTCGGTCAAGACCGAGTACGCCGCCTTTCTCTACGAGTGCCTACATGACGCCGAGACGAGCCGAAAGCTGGCCAAGCAAACAATCGCAGAGGTGTACGACGCCACCGAGGGCATGGATGACGACATGTTTCGTGATGCCTGCGAACTCGTCACTGTTTTAGGCCGAATGATGAAGAGGGGGCTCTCGTCGAGTAGTAGCGCGGCGGCAAAGGGAAAGAATGTCGAGAGGCCCGATGTCACAACCTCCAAGACGACTGCGGATGTCAATACCGTCAGCATGGATACCTCGATATGAATACTGCACCCTCTGTGATACCCTTTATTGTTTAATACACTCAAGAGCATGTTTACTGGCGTCGTACGGTTTGGAGATCGTGGCGGCAGAGCGATGAGGTGCTTTGTACATGATGTATAGTCGGCATATATATATATATAGAAAGTCAAGGTTTAAACATTTTGATCTTGGATAGTCCTCTCATGTAAGCCTGGTAGATATCTCTGGAGATGGTTATCTTTCGTCGGCATCGGCCTGGGGCCTTTGTATAAGCGCAGCAAAAAGTTGAACAAAGCGATTTTGAGTGTATTCTACTTTTTTATTTGTTACGCTAGCGACATAATTTCCAATATCCAATTGCACGGCGCTCTGTGTCATTTTGGCAGTGCCTCGAGATCTGTTTTAAGATGAGATGTGATGTTCCCAACCCATTCCTCAATACTCTTTCTGCGCCTTGACGTAGCATCCGTAGCATCATCCGCGGAATCCATGGTGGAACTTTGTTCAGCAGCTTCAAACTTGTTTCGAATAACCTCAAGCGGAACCATGCGGCCGGTAACATTGTAAAAATTGGCTTGCATCTCTAGCCACCTGCTGGCTTTGTACTTGGAATCCATAGACGCCAGGACCTCACAGTCAGACTTGGTAAAGTGCGCGTCTGGCTCAGGTTCAATGAGCGCTGGGTACAGGTGACTATTGATGCGTTTTCGCCAGTAACGCTTTTGACGACGGGTTTCCTTTGCCCCAATGGCGTGAGGGAGCGACAAAGCTGAGGATAAGTCAGAGTCGCTGTTCTCTTCACCAGCTTTGTCCGTCTCTTCTGAATTGTCTTCATTTTCTCCGTTTTTGTTACGGTCGTTTGTCTCTTCAGCCTTGTCGCTGGAAGTAGTTGCAGATCCCGGTGCAGATTCAGCACTATGCTGTCCAATATTTGTCGGTGCATTTCGTATCGCCTTCCAACGCGCCTTCGCATCTGCCTTGGACACATTGAAAATCTTGCCAATATCCTCCCAATTCAAGCAATCATTCGCGTTTTTAATCCCACGAAGCAACTCATCTTCCGACACAGACCAAATTCTTCCTGCAGTCTCCCGAGAAGCAACGCCGCCTGCATGTCTCGACGTCTGTTCAGCAGCTGAAGAGCGTTTATGCGTTGAGAATGATAATTTATGACTTTCTGTGTTTGATGAGATATCCTTGTCACTAGGATGCTGCTCATTTGCTAATGAAGAGGCAGCGGCAGACTCGCCGCTTGAATTTGTCAGCTCGCTTTTTGGGCCTTGATTCCGCCCCTTCCCCTCTTCCGTTCCCCCCCCTTTTTTCTTGCTCTTTTCTTTTAAGCAGGGTATCGAATTTGTCGTCGATGTTGTTGTTGTTGCTACTTCAGAGGGTGTTTGTGGATGGCTGCATTCTGTCTGCTGCTTGCATTTTTGTCCATTGGTGCTCCTTTCCGATGTACTGGAATCCGTGTCTGCTTCAGAGCTTGTGCAGCTCTTGACTGAGGAATACTCTGTTAGAGTACAAGTTTGCATTTGTGCCAGTGACCTGTTGATTATGCGTAGCTCTTGCTTTTCGTCTTCATGTACCATTCGGCATCTACTGCGATGAATTCGCTGCTTGAATGCTAGCAACATTGGCTTGCGGCGGACGTGATGAGTGAAAGTGACTAGGGAAAAACGCAAGCCAAAGCCGAGAGAACAGAGGGAGAGAGAGCGGGGGAGAAAGAAAATGTACGGTAAAGGGATAGTTTTGCTTCGTGTTGCCGGCGTGGCTTTATGCTGGTTTGCTCGACGCAGTGACAGCTGCGAGAGTAGCAGATAAGCAAACGAAATCACACCGAGCGCGCCAAGTATGAGCTTGTCAGGATGAGAGACGAGAATATAAAACATATTTTTATAAGAAAAATTGATACAATCCTAGAACACCTACTTATAAATTTTCTATTTGCTGCTCTATCCTGACTTACACGATTTTCTTTGCACCAGTGGGAGATGACGCATTGCCAGCTGAGTAATCGGCACTCGAGTTCCGTTTCGGGCAAGCGCAATAGATAAGAAACTGACGACTTACAATCTTCAGACAAATCAATTGCCTCACCATCAGTATAACTATCGTTACATTGAAGATTAATTTTGAGATTGAGAGGCTCAGCATATATTACTTTATAAGCATAAGGTCTCACCAGTGAACCGATCAATGGCTGTATCCTTGCCAAGCTTGCCTCCTCCATTCGAGGAGGCAGTGAGACTCATTGATGCGGCTCACGCCCAAGATCCGCGACTTTCCAAAAAGGAAGACGACACTAAAACGACTCCATACGAGCTGCACTATGCTCGAGAAATGTCTCGCTGGCTTGTTCTTCGCAGCCCCGACGCATCGCCGGTTCTACAAGTCGCCTGCAGAGCACAACATTTTCGAAGGTATGAGTGAGAATGCGTAACCTTGATTTACGCCTGGTTAGACTGAACAATTGCGATAGATGGGAGATTCCACGAGACACATACCCCATGACACGGCCCGGCTATCTAAGCTGGCGTTCAAAGCAAAAGTCACAAGCAGCACAGCAAGTCGCCGAGCTCCTCGAATCCAATACCAGTCCCTCGGGCATCTCAGAGCCCGACAGACAGAGAATCGCCGCACTAATTCGCAAAGAAAAGCTTGACTCGGACCCAGAGACTCAGATACTCGAAGACGTGGCTTGTCTCGTCTTTCTAGACGACCAATTTGACGACTTTCAAAAAAGGCCTGATGTTGACGAGGACAAGATGATTAACATCCTGAGGAAGTCGTGGGGTAAAATGAGCCCACAAGGTAGAGACATTGCTTTGAAGATGGATTTAAGCGATCGCGCAAAGAAGTTGATTGGAAAGGCGTTGGCCCCTCCGGCAAGTGAGTAAGGTGTAAGTTCTCCGTCAACTATATAACACTCGCGCCACAAACTTTACAAAAAGTCAAACGAAAATATAGCTAGTCAAATAGTGGTTAATTTGATAGCGTAGTGACTGTGGAGAAAAGGGACTTCTGATATGTCTTATGAGATTGCATAGAACTAAATGATATATGTGTTCAACATGGCTATTCTCTTATTGATTGTACCACCCTACGTGGCCGATAGCGTACATCTGGCCACCATGCGACTCGACCGGTAGAGTCGTCAGTGAAGCAGCCTATTCGGGCTTGGCTTCTTGGGTGTGCGCCATCACAGCACCCATACAACGATTAAAAGCAAAGCAAGTCCCCTTAGTCCCGAGTGAGAAATGGTATTTCTGTGGCTGACATTTCCGACTAGAGCATAAACGCACTTCCAATAGCAATACCCGAGATGGCAGGGGCAGACAGAGCGCTGTGTTTTCCTCGTTCTCTTTTTTTCTTTAATAAACATGCCATACCGTGGATCCTCAACGGCTTGCCGCCCGAGACATGCATCATATAGATTGATAATCGAATATTAAAGTCTTTTTGCATTTT